>JAQPPZ010002440.1:5394198-6742747 GCA_028583015.1 Wollemia nobilis
CAACTCTGTACCAAACACGGTCGGTCGGTCTAGTACAAGTCTTCCTCTGTCTGTCGGATCTGTCCAACTCTTGAACAAATCAATCCTCTACATACAAGCCTTCTCAAAGACTTGCCAACTGTCCTTAGGTTCTTCTCATAGAACCAATGCACCTCTGTCTTCAAGTTCTCTGCTAGAACTATCAAACTCAGCTCACAAGTCCTCTTCTAGGACCTGTCCAAATCTGCTCACAAGTCCCCATCGAAACCTATCCAAAAACTACTCACAAGTCCCCACTGGAACCTATCCAAAAACTGCTCACAAGTCCCCACTGGAACCTGTACAAGAACTGCTCACAAGTCCTCACTGGAACCTGTCCAAAAACTCAAGCAAGCTCACCAAGAAAAACTTTCTTAGTAGGAAATCACAAAGTGAATTGTTAGAGACCCAATGTGATTTGTCAAACTCATAGAAACATAAAGAGAATTGTTAGAGACTCAATATGTTCTATACTCAAATCCCAATCTCAAAACTCAACTCAGCTCAATCTCAATCTCAAATCTGAAAACTCAACTCAATATCTGAAATGGATAGGATAGAATGTTTTCTTTCAAGAACATGAAACCCCAACAATTGCCAACTATGCAGAGAATCACATAACAATGATACTCATGTTCTTTTCACCATCAATTAGGGTTTCAACAACAATTATCATCAAACAAGGTTTAGTCAACGAACACCATTCAACTCAACATCAACCTTGAAGCATTCAACCAATCATCACAAGAAAAGGAAACAAGTAGAAATCCTTTTCCCTTCAAAGATATTTGAACAAAACAGCCACCAACACAATATCACCAAATGCAAAGAATAACTTGCTCAAATCAACTCAATGGAGTAAGCCCAATATCATGAATCAAGTAAAGCAATAACTTGATCAAACAACCTCTATGGAAGCAACTCAACCATCAAACTCAAAACAGCCAACCAAGGGTTCCACCAACTCAATGCAAGTAGCTAGACTCACAAATATAAACCCTAGTGCACAAAGCTTCCACTATCTCAAACCAAAAATTATGCATTCACCAAAAACTCTCCTTAAGGATAACAATGCATAAGTAGTCTTCAACAAACCAGAAAATAGGATTTACACCTAGCCAAAGGATACCTAGTAGAATACCTTTTCACTCCAACCTTATTTCAGAAAACATACACCAATCATACTCATAAGAAGAATGTGCCCATACCTTATTGGATTAGAAGATAATTGAACCTTCAAGATGTCACCACACACAATTCTCAAACTTCCAACCAAGTTAGGGTTAGAATAAAAAGAAATGAGCAATAATATAAACTTCCTTTATTACACCTTTTAGCTCCACTTCTTTAAACACAACCACCATAACATGCCAATAAATCAACAATCACAGACTCACACCTTATACCTTCATTTTTAATTTTAGCATAGCAAAGAATAATCTTAAAAATACATCCAAAGAAATATGCCCTTATTTCTCCTAAGATTTTATTCAATGCTAATCACAAAAGCCAAAACTCATAAAATTTAATCACACCTTATAAATCGCTGTCCAAGAAACTCCGAATTTCATGGCATAAAGATGTTTTAATAAAAACATGTGTTACTCTAGCAAAGCACCCTCGCAAGACTCGAAACGATGACCTCCGCCAATGCAGCGCCCAACAGCAGCCTTCGTTGCCACTAGCCCACGCGGGCTACGAGTTCACAAGTGAACTTCCCTCCACTTCACCTTAAAAAAAACTCCCGAAGACTTTTCAACCACACGTGCTCCTAAGTCTTCCTTCGATCGTAGCGAATACAGAGCACAAACACCGCAAATTGCATTCGGGGAATTTCGAATTAATTAGCCTTCCAACCTTAGGAGTTGGAGAATAAATAGTCTCTTCGAAGACACCTTGACGTCAGCGGAAATAAAGACCATTTCAAAATTAATCAAAATTCTTTTCAAAAAGGGTTTAAAAACCCTTAAATAATTTTAATAAATTAAGAATAAAAAAAGGTTTAAAAACCTTTAAGTATTTGTAATAAATTAAAAATAATTTCTCCCTTAATTAATTAATTAAAACCTTGAAGGGTTTTAAATAATAATTAAATAAATAATAAAGAGAACCTCCATTGGTTTTAATAAAAACCATTTAACTTGGTTTTAATAAAAACCCTATCCAACTTGGTTTTAATAAAAACCGGTGCCAATGGAATCTCTTCGGATTCTCTTAAAAATATTCTCTTGGAATCTTCCACCTTTGAAGCCAACACATCCTCTTAACATTAATGCCATTTTCTTTTGACATCAATGACAACTCATAGACAAGAAGCTAGGATCTCAA
The DNA here is from genome assembly GCA_028583015.1 of Wollemia nobilis. Lineage (NCBI taxonomy): Eukaryota > Viridiplantae > Streptophyta > Pinopsida > Araucariales > Araucariaceae > Wollemia > Wollemia nobilis. The sequence goes on from JAQPPZ010002440.1 coordinate 5,396,545, forward strand.
ACCCAAAATTACCAACAATCTCCCCCTTTGTCATTGATGGCAAACCATGCTTCTCAACAACATAGAAACTCAACATAAACAACTCCCCCTGTCTTGAGGCTCTCCCCCTTACTCAAATATCTCCCCCTTTGTCATCAATGGCAAAGGGTCACCTTTGGGGCTCGGGACTAAGAATGAGCCTCTTAGCTTAGTCCCTCCCCCACCTCCTGATGAGGTGATTAATTCTTGGGTGGGAGTAAAACTCCCATTAGGCACTGATCATCATCAACGTCTATAACTTCCTTTTCGGGCCTTCTCTTGAACTCTTTGTCCATATTCCTGTTCCTGTCATTTTTCTTGTTCTTGTTCTCATCTCCTGTTCTTGTCCATGCCTTGATCCTTGGACCTGATCATGCTCATCGTTCCTGTTCTCGTATTCGGAATTTTAGCTCGACACCTGTCCGATTGTGTGACCTTCATTGTTGCACTTGAAACACTTGACGATGTTGTTTCTCTAAGGTAAACCTGATCTTTGAATCCACCAGTTCTGACCAAACCTGTTTTGACCAAACCTGTTCTGGCCAAACCTGTTCTGACCAAATCTATTCTGACCAAACCTGTTTTAGCCAAACCTGTTCTGACCAAACCTGTTTTGACCAAACCTGTTCTGGCCAAACCTGTTCCTGTTATTTACCTTGCAATAAACTACCTTGTGCCCAAACTGTTGACAAGAGTAGCAATACCCTTGAAAGTAACTAGCACTTCTAAAACTGTCATTTACCTCCTTCACTTGAGCCATGCAATGTGAAGCCATGTGACCAAACCTGTGACAAGCAAAACATCTGCCTTGAAACTTTCCTTTAATTGACCTCTTAGGTTCTGAAAACTTCTTCTTCTCATTTTGAATTCTATTTTCTGTTTCTATGCATTTATCATTCAAGGACTCCTTTTCTGAAATACTTTCCTCATCAGAACTCTCTTCCTTTTGGAGTCTCTTACTAGACTATCCAACTTGTTCCTTGTGTGGCTTAACAAAACCAAGGCCTGTTTTATCTGTTGTCTTTCTTTGACCTTTGATGAGTGACTTAAAATTTTTGGAGCTATCTTAAAACCTATAAATCTTATCCTTGTACTCTTTAGTTTCCTCTTTCAAAGAAGCCATTTTTTGTTCTAACTCACAATACTCAAGAACCTTAGACTCTAACTCATCCTTGAGTTCTTGTGTCTTAGCCATAGAGAAGTCAAGACTTTCTATAAGATCATCTCTCTCCATACAACATTCATGTAAATTATCCTTGAGTCTAGCATTCTTCTTTCTTTCCTTTTTCAAAGCACTAAGAGCACTAATAAGTTCACCTTCAAGATCTACTTCACATTCCTCTATATCTTCCTCTATTTGTTTGCTTTTTGAATCATCAAAGCCTTTTTCAGATTTCTTATCACTAGAGGTGCTACCCTTTTCAAAAACCATACATGCATCTTCCTTATAGTTTTCTGAAGCATCCTCATACATACTAGAAACCAAATCATTATTTGTGCAATCATCCTCAAGGTGACCAAAATTTCCACATCTAAGACATTTCGTGATAATGAATCTATGTTTCGGTTCTTCCTCTTTTTCTGATATGAACAACATCTCATTTTCATTATCACTTGAAGAACTTTCACTATCACTACTAGAAAACTTACTTGCTTTGTCTAGGTAGAAACTCTTCTTGTGCTTGTGAGAATACCTCTTTCCTTGATTGTTGTGCTCATCTTTGTTTTTCCTGTGATGCTTGTGCTTTTTAGAATCCTTGCTTTTAGAATCCTGTTTATTTTCATCACTTTCATTCTTGGGAATAGTACAGTCAGTAGCATAACGACCAAAATTTCCACAATTGAAACATCTTATATTTTTCATACTTTTGTGCTTTCTAGAGAACTTGCATTTCTTGCTGTAATATGCCTCTTCATCACTAGAAGACTCATCACTATCTTGAAGCTGTTTACCCTTGGAATTCATGGTAGCCTTGAAAGTCGCCTCTTTCTTGACATCAACCTTCACTTGAGTTCTCAACTCAAATGCTGCAAGTATACTATGGAGCTCATATTTTTTCAACTTATCCAAATCTTTAGCTTCCTCAATAGCAAAAATCTTTTCACTAAATCTATTAGGAAGAGATCTTAAAATATTATCACAAACATCATTTTCAGCAAGCTCAAGACCTAAGTCTTTCATGGAGTTAACAACCTCATCCATACGAAGCATGTAGTCACTAATATTTTCATCATCATTCATCTTGAGTTTTTCAAACATACCTTTGAAGTGTCTCAACTTGGCCTTTCTGACATTTTTATCACCTGTATGAACCACCTTCAACTGTTTCTATATTTCACTAGTTGTCTTGCAGTGAATCACTTTTGTGAGATCTCGCTTCGTAAGCCTTTCAGGATTGCATTCATTGCTTTTGAATTGTTGTGATGTAGGAGCCTTTCTTCTTTAGTATTAGGACAATGTTCAGGAATAGTGTACTCATCTTCAATCACTTCCCAAAACTCATTCCCAAGTGCCATTAGATGAACCTTCATCCTTGCACTCCAAAGACCAAAATCTGACCCATCAAGAATAGGTGCTGCATTGCTACTTGAATAATCCATTGTGTTCTTTACTAGCTTTTCCTTCAAGATGTTAAAATTTTTGAAGGCACCTGCTCTAATACCAATTGAAGAACACATGCTTATACTAAGAGGTGGGGTGAACAGTATAATACCTCTTATTACTTTTTCCTTTATACTTCAAAATAGTAAAGCAATATACCCAAAGCAATATCAAATCAATGCACAATATCATCCACAAAGTGACACCAATTTTAACATGGTTCACCCAGAATGGCTGGGATACGTCCACAAAACTTTTCTCTAAAAGTTATCTCAAAGTTCTTTGGGAATCCTTCCCAATTACAATATTTATGAGCCTCGGACCAAAGGAGATGCCTTCCCCCAATCAAAATTTATGAGCCTCTGCTCAAAGGAGATACCTTCCCCCAATAAGAATTTATGAGCCTCTACTCAAAGGAGATACCTTCCCCTATGCTCTGGAAATGATCCCTCAAAAGATCAACTACCTCTACCTCTTGCCAGCACGTGGAACTCCTTTCCATCGAAGACCTCCTGTCCTCAATGCTTAGCCTAAGAGACCTCTGCCTTCTATGATCATGTCCACAGCAGCTCAACAACCTGTACTAAACATAGTCAGTCGATCTAGTACAAGTCTTCCTTTGTCTATCAAATCTGTCCAACTCTTGAACAAATCAATCCTCTGCATACAAGCCTTCTCAAAGACTTGCCAACTATCCTCAGGTTCTTCTCATAGAACCAATGCACCTCTGTCCTCAAGTTCTCTGCTAGAACTATCAAAATCAACTCACAAGTCCTCTGCTAGGACCTGTCCAAATCTGCTCACAAGTCCCCACTGAAACCTGTCCAAAAATTGCTCACAAGTCCCCACTGGAACCTATCCAAAAACTGCTCACAAGTCCCCACTGGAACCTGTCCAAGAACTGCTCACAAGTCCCCACTGGAACCTGTCCAAAAACTCAGCAAGCTCACCAAGAAAAAATTTCTTAGTAGGAAATCACAAAGTGAATTGTTAGAGACCCAATGTGATTTGTCAAACTCATAGAAACATAAAGAGAATTTTTAGAGACTCAATATGTTCTATACTCAAATCCCAATATCAAAACTCAACTCAAATCAACTCAGCTCAATCTCAATCTCAAATCTGAAAACTCAACTCAATATCTAAAATGGATAGGATAGAATGTTTTCTTTCAAGAACATGAAACCCCAACAATTGCCAACTATGCAGAGAATCACATAACAATGATACTCATGTTCTTTTCATCATCAATTAGGGTTTCAAAAACAATGCTCATCAAACAAGGTTTAGTCAACCAACACCATTCAACTCAACACCAACCTTGAAGCATTCAACCAATCATCACAAGAAAAGGAAACAAGTAGAAATCATTTTCCCTCTAAAGATATTTGAACAAAACAACCACCAACACAATATCACCAAATGCAAAGAATAACTTGCTCAAATCAACTCAATGGAGTAAGCCCAATATCATGAATCAAGTAAAGCAATAACTTGATCAAACAACCTCTATGGAAGCAACTCAACCATCAAACTCAAAACAGCCAACCAAGGGTTCCACCAACTCAATGCAAGTAGCTAGACTCATAAATATAAACCCTAGTGCACAAAGCTTCCACTATCTCAAACCAAAAATTATGCATTCACCAAAAAATCTCCTTAAGGATAACAATGCATAAGTAGTCTTCAACAAACCATAAAATAGGATTTACACCTAGCCAAAGGATACCTAGTAGAATACCTTTTCACTCCAAACTTATTTCAGAAAACATACACCAATCATACTCATAAGAAGAATGTGCCCATACCTTATTGGAGTAGAAGATAATTGAACCTTCAAAGCTGTCACCACACACAACTCTCAAAATTCCAACCAAGTTAGGGTTAGAATAAAAAGAAATGAGCAATAATATAAACTTCCTTTATTACACCTTTTAGCTCCACTTCTTTAAACACAATCACCATAACATGACAATAAATCAACAATCACAGACTCACACCTTATACCTTCATTTTTAATTTTAGCATAGCAAAGAATAATCTTAAAAATACATCCAAAGAAATATGCCCTTATTTCTCCTAAGCTTTTATTCAATGCTAATCACAAAATCCAAAACTCATAAAATTTAATCACACCTTATAAATCGTTGTCCAAGAAACTCTGAATTTTGCGGCATAAAGACATTTTAATAAAAACGTGTGTTACTCTAGCAAAGCACCCCCGTGAGACTCGAAACGATGACCTCCACCAATGCAGCGCCCAACAGCAGCCTTCGCTGCCACTAGCCCATGCGGGCTACGAAGTTCACAAGTGAACTTCCCTCCACTTCACCCTCAAAAATCTCTTGAAGACTTTTCAACCGCACGTGCTCCTAAGTCTTCCTTCGATTGCAGTGAATACAGAGCACAAACACCGCAAATTGCATTCGAGGAATTTTGAATTAATTAGCCTTCCAACCTTAGGAGTTGGAGAATAAATAGTCTCTTCGAAGACACCTTGACATCGACGGAAATAAAGACCATTTCAAAATTAATCAAAAGTCTTTTCAAAAAGGGTTTAAAATAATTTTAATAAATTAAGAATAAAAAAAGGTTTAAAAACCTTTAAGTATTTTTAATAAATTAAAAATAATTTCTCCCTTAATTAATTAAATAATTAATTAATTAAAACCTTGAAGGGTTTTAAATAATAATTAAATAAATAATAAAGAGAACCTCCATTGGTTTTAATAAAAACCCTATCCAACTTGGTTTTAATAAAAACCGGTGCCAATGGAATCTCTTCGGATTCTCTTAAAAAGATTCTCTTGGAATCTTCCACCTTTGAAGCCAACACATCCAATTAACATTAATGCCATTTTCTTTTGACATCAATGACAACTCATAGACAAGAAGCTAGGATCTCAAACCCAAAATTTCCAACAATAGGTTTAACCAACTGGCAAGCACCATGGTAGTTACAAGTCTAAAAATGGTGTCTAACTAAAATTTGCTTAATTTTAGGCTCTTTGTTTTCTTTTAGAGCTCTCTTGGACTGAAATTATGATTTTGGGAAATTCCAACTTTAGGTGCCTTCATAGGCACGATCTCGAGCTCAAGTTTATAAATGATGACATCATCAACTTGAGTAGTGTAATATTGAGCATATTTTATATTTATTTTCTCACATCCTAGCTTCGAGTGCTTTTGACCATTTGGCATGATTTTGGGATCTTTTTATTTTGTTGATGTCATGGCTAGAAATTATATGGTCTCTAGAATTACAATCTTGGATGATCTTGAAATATTGAATTGCATGATCTTGAGAGATCAATCCTTTTGGATGATATCATCACCTTGAATATCCAGGTTTCGGGACATCACAATATTGAGCATTATATTTTTATTTCTTTATGCTTTTATCTTGATCCTATGTTTTTGTCTTGGCTTGCTAACAACATATTTAACTTGGATGCAGTTTTGGGCGTTTAAGGATTGAATGCTTATTTTGCTCATTCTTGTGGAGACCATATTTTTATGTTGATGTTGTTGCTGATGTAAGAGCGCTTTTGAGCATCCTAGTCCTACACTAGACTTTGATTTTCAACATCATAAAATATTAGAGAATTTCACAAGATTTTTCTTGCTATGCAAATGTGGTAAAAAATTAGACCCACATGTTTGTCACCTCTCAGAGAATTTTCACTCATGAGAATTAAGAACTCAGAATGTCTACTTCCATTAGGCATGGAGTTGATATCATAATGAAATAGACTGTGAGTGGAATTATGAAATGAATTGAAATGAAATGAAAATGCTTTATTTATGAAAAGTGAAGTTTTAATAAAGAGATGATTTTTATACGATTGAAAAAATGTGAATGATTTGTTAGTAAGATATAGGATCATGTGGAAGCGAATAAGTGTATTTTACCTTGTCAAACCTTCTAGATAGCATGTTGTTGTTTTGATGCTTATTTTTTATCTTTTATCCCTGTTGTGTTGGAGGTGTCATTTCATCAACTACTACTTTTCCTTATACTTCTGCCTAGTCACCAGGTGTTGCTTGATCATTTGGGGGTCTTATAGATGTTCCCTCTAAGGAAATTTACTTCATGAGTCCCTTCCCCTTCCTCGTCTTCTTCTTCTCCATGGAATACATTTTTTCTTTCTCAAGTATCATGTAGATTCCTATCCATACTTTAGGTGGAGGGTTCTTGAATAGACATGCTCGTTCATGTATACCCTTTAGTTGATATAGCTTTTCATTAGATGGATATTGATATTTGTTAGCTATTTCTTAGAGTTTCAATTGTAATAGAGCCATTTTATTTAGAAATTGAAGAACATGAGCTTCCCCAATGGGCTCTTGCCACTCATTCACTCAGATTGATTATTGGAAACTACTTCTATTTGAGCTGCATTTCTTATTTAGTTAGGAGCTACATCTTTTAATCCCAAAAACTAGAGAATCCTAGTGTTTGAGAATCCAACATAGGATCCATGATTCTATAAGCCCTATTTTACACCCTTTATATCATTCCTCTTCCTTGTAGTACTAGCTTGTATTTTTCAATCACATCTTGGGAGATGTTTCTTGTTACATTCCAATGTTCATTGGAGATACATCTAGCTATGGGTTCAAATATCCTTTTAGATATTTTCATCAAAATTTTAGCTTATCTAACCATATTTCCAGTTCTTGTTGAAATTTTCTCAAAAAAAACCTTTACCTCTCAGATAGCTTATCGGTAAGAATCAAGATAGTCTATAGCGGTGTAGGATTCAAAAGCATGTTCAAGAATCTTACCCCATCTATCTCTTCTCAATTGCATGAGATTTTCTTTAGAGAAAGTCGAAGATTTATTATTTTCTTGTTTAGATTGCAACTATTGCTACAACTCCTGGAATTGATTTGTCAAGGCTTTATTTAGATCTTAAAGCTTGTGAGCTTGTTCTTTGGTATCTACCATTTATATGAACTTCTTCTTCCACTTCTAGATTTCAAGGTATAAATATTTATTCACATTATAGTCCTCCTTGGTTATTTTATCTAGCTCCTTGATTTTTTCTCCTTGATGTTGGTACCTATCCCTTAGCATATCTTCTTGCATGTAGATGATACTGATATGAGCTTGGGTATTCATTAGATAATATTCTAGTTGTAGCTGAGAAATATCAACCGTTTGAATCCTTATATGGTAGTCATCAAGAGTAATTTTTATCTCCAAATTTTTAACTTTTGGAGTAGCCATGACCCTCATCTTCGAAAAGGTGGTAGGATATATAGAAATCATTTCTTTGAGAAAAATAAATCCTCCTACTTTCATGGGTGTCTACATCCTTCAATAGTATTGAGAATTATGGCTCATCTTTGTGAACTTGTTGATAGTGGTTATGGTTGGATGATCAAGTGGGGGTGGCATGGTAAAGAAATATTGTAAAAGGGGAAAGGGAGATGAAGGGTCTTCCTATATGGGATGATTGATAGTGATTGGTAGAGTTTGAGTTAATGGAGTGGAAGTGATGGTGGGATATACTTCTAATTTGAGGATATTCTAAATATTTTTCTGCAGTATTAGTAGTGATACAAAAAGAGAAGTAATAACATTGGGAGTAGAGGAAGAAGAAAGAGTAGTCAAAGGGTTAAAAAATTTTATACTTGTCTTTGCTACCAAGGGCTTCTCTACTACTAGTTTAGTTATCACTTATTTGATTACTAGCGACAACTATTGGATTACCTGCCTCTTATATCCTTCTCATACCTCTTCAAATGAGTCATCCTTTCTTTTCCTTGCTATTTTTTAAAGTGAAGATTGGATAATTTTGGTCTCAGATACTTTTTGTTGAGGATTGGAGGAAACATTCTTGGTCTCAAGTGCTTGTTGCACTTCAACTATATCTCTAGTCTTGGGCAACCACTACACTTTGTACTACACATTTTCCTTAATTACCTCACCATTGTTGATCGATTAACTAGATGTATATGTTCTTTTGACTGACATTTCTTACCTTTAGGTATCTTTATGCTTTGCTTGTCCTACCATGAAATTAAGTGGTGATTTTGTAGGAATATCTAAATGAATCTTTGACTTCGTGTACCTTTTGTTTTGGGGTTGAGGAGCTTGGAAAAGGTGCACCCAAGACTAACATTTTAAGAATTTCCTATACTTGAATAATTTCTTGAGGATCAGTGGATGTCATCCCTAAGCCTCCTCTTATATATCCTATTTTACTTATGATATGAGAACCCTTGAAATAAAATTGTTATTGTAATTCTATTGGAATAAAGACCTTGGCCTGTGGCTTTGGCTCTAGTTGAGAAATTTCTTTGGCAACCTCTTGCTATTTTAGAGCTTTTGTAGCATCATCAAAAACTTTTATTTCTTCAAGTACTTGCACTACTTTAGTTGGGTTCTCCTTAGGGGTAAATTTCTCTGTAGCAGCTACTTCCTCTATTTTCTTTGTGTTAACCTATGTTATTTTGCTTTGTTCATCAGATATTATAACCTTTAATTTTCCATTTTTAGTATTTCATGTATCTGCATTCTATAATATTTCTATGAAAACTCACAACCGATTGAGATACAAAATTTATATTTAACAAATTTTCATTCAACTCTAATTATCCACCATTCTATTACTTTTGGTATATCCCACTTGGTCTTCTTTACAAGAGCAACTAAATATTCAATAGCAAATGCATGATCTAGATTTTTTATAGAATTATAGTCATCTTCTTACTCATACCAATCCCTCCATGGAGGAAAATATGATATTCCAATTGAGCTCATTGTTCTCATGATTGTTTCTTAGCCGCTCTATTTTAGGCCTACTTGTTTTCTTAAAAATAGGCAACTTGCTTATGTTTATGAGGTTCAATATTTCACTAAACTTATCTATAGGATCATACCTCCATCTCTGGGGTATGGATTGTATTTTGTGACATAATTCTTCTTCTTACCCCTTGAAATTTACAATGATTGGATCATAAGTGATTGAATATTCATAGGTGTTCTTATTAATTATCTGTACTATATGTGATATTGATAGATTCATTTTATCTACAATACTCCATGGCAAAGATTATTTTTGTACTATAATATGGCAATAAAAAAGGCTTTCATGTAAATACATATAGGTTGATGATTATCCCTTCTATGATAAAGAACCAATCCCCTTCTTCTACACGATAGATATGTAACAAAGTTATAGCTTGAGTAGAAAGACAGGGTAGTTATCCTAAAACTATTTTTAGAGCTAGCCCCAAAAATTCCTTATTAAAATCATAGTAGGACTCAAAATTACTTAGTAGGTTAGTCCAATCTACTACTGGTAAATTATTCCCCTTGCTATCAATCTCGTTTTAGCCTACACAAGGCATAGTGCCTACTATATAATAGAGAAACAACCAAGCAAGATGCAAAAAGTAGAAAAAAGTACCATGTGGAGATAATTTTAGCTAGGTAAGTTGGTCATGTCATCTATCACATAGAAACTTGGCCCGACCAAAAAATAGGGAAACATTTGCTTGGTCTAAGTAGGATTCATCATAATAATGAGGGTTCAAAATGATGTAAGCCATAGCTATCTAATAGTCATGCACTTCTTTGTTAGAAGGTAAACAAAAAATAATGGCCAACATTGAGTATAGCTCCATGTTTTTAAAGTCCATAATTTTCAAAGGGTCTTTAGGAGCTTGTCCTTAGTTGGGGAATTATGAAGTTTTGAGTGAAGCTACTTTCTAAAATTTTTACCCTTTTTGATGTCTTTCTTAGATTCATAGAACTTACTTTGGGTTTGAGTGTTGAAGGGCTTGGGTAAAGCTCTAGGCTTAACTCCTATGATAAATGCATCCCTAATCCTATTTGGAGTGAGGTGAAAAATAATTTCTCCATTGGCATCTTGAACTATTATTAATTGAACATTGTAATATTTTGATATTGCTAGCACTAATTTTAGGCAAGGATGTATGGATTTATGAACAAAATAAGATAATAAAGAGTGATAAGCAAAAGAATTTAGGCTACTAGGAGAAATTCCCTTGGCTATTCATTGTTCCACATCTTCACATAACTTTTCTAGGATTTTTAATGTCAATTCAATATCTACAATATGGCAAGTTTGGTCTTGGAGGGCCTTCTATGCCTTGCTACTGGATGCTCTTGCATTTCTAGCCAATATTCATTTCATGAGATTGAGTGAACTTTTGTTCTTATTTCTATAATTTTCTTTGCTTTGTTTTACAATTTTACACTTAGGACAGGTTTTTATTTTCTCTATAAATCTTCCTTGCGAAGTTTATTTTCGCTCGTGTTGTGCATGTGAACTATCATTATTGTTGTTAAGCAGTAATTGTGATAGCTGAAGTTTAGTTTTGCCTATCTTGAAACACATGTTTTTTGTTGCTTTAGAATCATGAGAGTATATATACATGTTAGTTAATTTCTTTGTTGGCATAGCTTTCGGCCAATGGTTAAAAAACACATCAAAATTAGAGTCAATTAGCTACAATTTTAGCTAATTGGATTATTTAAATTCAAAATTGCCATGGCCTAACTTATTATTGTGCTTATCTATGTACATATAATATAGGGGGCTAGCAGCACCTCACATGAAGTGCTTTAAGTGATGGTCATTTATCGATATTGGAAAAATATGACTACTCTCATGTGATAGCTCATACATGTTGAACTCCTGTTTGATGTTAATCTGATATGGCCTTAACCAGATTGATCAAATTTATCATGGTTGCCTAGCTTTGATTTGTCTTCCTCCCATTTTAAGATGAGATCATCGATTTTATAATCTTGAGGTATCACCTTTGTATCAAACCATCTCTTAGTTATTACTGAGTGGAATTGGAAATTAGAGTATGATTTTTCTCTTTGTTCTTCTAATAGCATCAATTGCACCATTCACACCTTCGTAATTTTCAAGATGAGGAGTTTTTCTTGGACTATTAGTTTTATAACTGGCAGCTGGACATGTAATGAGATAACAACTTCTTTTTCATAGACCAATGAATAGGGAGAAGATTTTAATAATTTTTTTAATTTAATTTTGTTCACCCAAAGCACTTGATCTAGCAAGAAATTCTAACTTCTTTTGTTTTCTCCAATAATTATTTTAATATTCTTTAGAATATTCTTATTGGTAGATTCAACCAATCCATTCCCTTATGGATAATAATTAGAGGATATCTTTAAATATATGTCGTATTTTTTGGAAAAGTTGATGAACCTTGCTCCGATGAAAGAAGTCCCATGATCACTTACTAATGCATCTGGGATGCCGAACCTAGTTATCAACTTTATGATGAACTCTATTACTGTATCTTGATTGGCTACCTTTATAGCAACTGCTTATGTCAATATAGTAAAATAGTTAGTTTCTGTTAGAATATATTTGTGACCCATTGATGAGTTTGGATTAATGACCCCAATGAAGTCTAATCCTCTTTATTGAAATGGCTCTTTAGTTACAATTATATTAAGTGGCAATGAAGCATTTTTATTCCTTCTAAAGTACCTTTGAATTTTTTTGCAAGATCGAGCCACTTTGAATGAATCTACAAAAATTGTTGGCTAATAATATCCTACCCTAAGAATTTAGTAGTAATAGTCTGACCTAAATAATGCATGATTTTTTTCAAGATAGGCCTGTACTTTTTCCTTTTCATCTAATTTTATGCAGCAAAGGACACCATCAAATTTTTTCCTGTATAGACCTTCTGGTAATAGTACATATTTCAAATATTGAAGCTTAAACCTTATTATTTGTGTTGTGTTTAATCCTTCAAGGCATATTCTTGTCTAAAAATATTTAACCAATTCATCTACCCAATCAAGCTTTTTTGTATGTTGTCAGGTCCTAGGATCATTTTGTGTCTTTTTATTGCACATGATATACCCCTATTTTGCTGAAGTAGCTAGTTGATGGTATAGTGTTATACCTTTTACCAACTTGGTAGGATGGATTTGTATGTCATATTCCTAGATCTTAGTGATCCATATAGCTCTCTTATTGCCCAATTTTTCGTGTATAATAAAAATTTTGACATAAGGGTGTACCACGTAAAACTATAGTTTTACTTTGTGACAAATAATGTCTAAATTTATTTAAAGACTTCATGATTGCAAACATCTACTTTTATATGAAATTATAGTTCTTTTGGTAATCATGAAAATTATGGCTCAAGAATAATACTACATGTTCATCTCCTTTGGCATTTTTTGAGTTAACATTGTATCATAACTATCAGATCCATAGGCATACAAGATAAAATCCTTGTTGAAGTCTAGGTTGATTTTTTTTTTATTTGTGGAAAACATCCCAAAAGGGATGCCACTTTCGGGTAAGACCTAAGGAGGCAGGGGTATCCATTCCACCAAAAATGCCTAGGAATTGGACCTGGCCTACCACCTTTGACATAATCAAAGGAGAAAACAAACACACAAAACCAATTTAAAAATAAGTAAATAACAACAAAAAAATAAATACATGCTCCTTGAGTGTGTCAAAAACAAAAGAACAACCAAACACACACACAATAAGATAAAAGAAACCACAACATGAACCACATAAAAAAACACAAGAACCACATAACAAAACACAAACAAGACAAAAACAACAAAACACTACAAAGACATAACCCAAAAAAAAAAACATGAAAAATAAACACAACCAAAACCTAAAATATTAAAAAAATAAAAATAAAAAACAACCAACAACAGACAATAAACAAAAACAAAAAACATAGAAAACACTCACACAAAAAAATACGAATTAACACAAACAAAGAGAAACACAAGAACAAGAACGACAAAAACACAAGAACAATAACAAAAAATATAAAAAAACACAAAACAACAAAAACACAAGAACAACAAAAAACAACACAAAGAACACAAAAAAACAAAACAAAAGAACACACACCTTAAAAAACTAAACAAAAAAACAAAAAATAAAAAAATAAAAAAAAATTGAACATAACAATGACCTATCTAGACCAGAAGACTATTAAGGCAAGAAATGACAAAGGAAACAAAAGACATAAAAGAGTGAGCTAGGGAACTAAAAAACCTGAATGAACCAAAGAGAAGCAAAAAAAAACAAGAAGAAACTAGGTACCTTCAGAACTTGAGCCATCCAAAGAAATCATAGAAAGAAGAGCTTCCCTAATTTGTGAAGCCCACCATCTAGGAGGGTGGCCATAATAAGTAAGATCACCTTTGTCCAAAGCCCAATTAGCTAAAGAATCAAAACTCTTGTTTTGATCGCTAACCACATGATTGTAATCAACTTTCAAAAATCCCATCTAGATTAATTGAATCTTCTCAATAATTCTTTTAATTCTCCGATCAATCTTATGATTCTTGGAAGGAGTCTTCAAAAGATTAACCATAAGTTGAGAATCAAACTCAACTAACACATTTTCCCATCCAACCTTAGTAGCCTCCTGAAGGCATATGAGGATACCATACCCCTCAACAAGGTTATCAAAAATAATGCCCAAATTCTTAGCAAAAGTAAAAACCAGGGAGCCATTTGAAAGTCTACCAATTCCTCCCACACTGGCTTTTCCAAGGTTCTCTCTAGAGGCTCCATCAGTATTGAATTTTCTAAAATCCTTAGGAGGAGGTTGCCAATTTCTTGTCATATCCATATTACTAATACTCACATACCATTTAAGTTTGTTGCCCTTAGAAGATTTAATCTTCAATATTTGCATCACTTGATCCCATCTTTGGTGGGATTTTTGGGGATGATTAAGAAGTTTATGGACTGATTCAACTAAGTTGGCTATGGTATTTTGCCAAATATAGTGAATATCCTTCCTATATTGATTAAGAATTTGGTTGTTCCTTTCAATCCAAATATTCCAAAGAATAATGGTAGAACTGTAATGTCCCCCCCTGTTATGATATTTTAATATTTGGGACACTATACTATTTCTTAAAATCAAAAAATACAACTCCAAGAAACAGGAAATAACTAACAATTTTATTTTTCAAATTTCTTTCAAAATAGGGTTCAGATTACAATATTTTAAAAATATAATCTTTCCACAATATGTCTGCAAACCCTTGAAATATACTAAATCAACAAATACCAAAGTACCTCTGAAATCGTTGAAGCACCAAAGCGTGAATCCTATGTGAATTCACCAACAGAGAACTGGGGTTTCGTCCAGCTCCAAAAATCTGAGGGGTTTAGTCCTCAGCCACACCGTTGGGGTTTCCGTCCCTTCGGAGAAGAAGTCTCAGCCACTGGCCTCAAACTCTAGAGGAAATAACTAAAATCTAGAATATCTAAAATGAGACCAAGTCACTGAATAAATAGGCTCCTCCTTGGCAAACTCTCTTTTTCGCGCTCAATGTGGGATAAACATATTTCTTCCCCTTTAATTATAATATAAAGTTTTAACTTTATAAAATGAATTTAATAATTCACTTAATAAAGCCAAGCTTTGCACTTTAAAAACTCTGCCTTATGAAACTCCGAATGACCAACTGAAACCTGTTCCGGATACCCATTTCGTTGTAGAACAACATCCCCCTATCCTCTCGGCAAGAAACCCTAAAACCCGACACTGCTAAAAATAGCAATTCTAGCATCCTAGCTGCGATTGACCACGAACGACCACCAAAACTAA
This sequence comes from Wollemia nobilis, assembly GCA_028583015.1. Lineage (NCBI taxonomy): Eukaryota > Viridiplantae > Streptophyta > Pinopsida > Araucariales > Araucariaceae > Wollemia > Wollemia nobilis. The sequence continues at coordinate 5,411,801 of JAQPPZ010002440.1, forward strand.
GCTCTAAGAATTCAAAAGTTGTCTCAAATATCTCCAAAGGCTCTCATCCATATGACATAGCCTACGAGAACCCGTGTATAGGCTAGTCTTTATGTGCTCCCACTAGCTGATTAGAAGGGGACATTACAGTCCGCCCTTCCCAAATATTGCTTGTCCTCAAGAAATATGATCTATATGCCAGGATCCAAAATAAATATGAAGAATGTCTCATGATGAAGACACTGCCTTGAACTGTCATCCTAGAAACTGAAAACACTGTCAAGCTCTGTCACCAAACCGATACAACCGGCCCCGGTAACTCTGTCGAGCTCTGCCATTCTATAAAACAATCCATCCCTTAGAGGAATTCTTGGATCCCATAGACAAATAGGGATTTTTTCATTCCCAAAATTTAATAATTTTTGCTGTGCCACTCTGACTACAACTGAATTATTCTGCAGCTCAACGGAGTACCCATTCTGGACTGACAAACAAGGAACCCAACAAAAAACTGATTCTACCACTATAGGGAAGAGCACCTCATGCCAAGGTGATACATATAACTCCTTATACCAACCCTTCTTCCCATTCATATATGACATGGTCAAATCATCAACATGTGGACTGAAAGAAAAACTATGAGCATACCTCACTATACAGTCCATCTGAACTTCACCAACTGGTTCCATGGAAGGGTCTATACAATCACCTGTGTTACAACTCTCAACATTCTGCACATAGAAGTCAGGAGATGTTTCACCAATCATAACACAAGGAAATGAACCTACATCAGCATCATCCTCGGGTTGTTCCTTCTGAGTGGTTGTAACAGTTGACCAATTTTCTTCTTTGTGAACAAAACTTAAATCAAGGTTAAGTTTGTTAATTATCTTCTCCTTTTTGGTGAGTTCTTGGTACATCTTTTCTGCAGTTTGGATAGCCAAATCCCTATCAGATAACAATTGCAAGTAATCAGATTTTATTTTCTTCAAAGCATGCTTGATAGTTTCTACCTTAATAGTTTGCACGCTTTCAGCAGAGGAGACATAAATCAACTCTATCTACCTATCTTTGAGCTGAGCTGTCCACGAAAGATATTCAACAAAGTTGTGTGTGCTATCCAAATGGGTTAATGTTTGGACAATATTCTCTTCTGTAACCTACAACTTATCCTTCCAACTTTGCATTCTATCAAGTTTTGGATTGTGATTAGCAGCACATAATAAAGTTTTTGATTTACCATCTTTGGCATAATGATCATAATCAACATTCCTTTTGACACTACACTCTCCAACTTCATGCACTGAAGTTAGAACTGACTCATGCTCAACCCAAGAATTATCAACTGCATGCACATCCTCACCAGTTGCTGATTTAACAATGTCAAAATTAGCTTGCTCTATGATCTCACCACTATCACAAAATTCATTATGCCCCTCACCAAAATGAGATCCACAAGATGAATTAACTTCATCTTCATCAATTTTGCCCTCCTATACTTCCACACAAGTTTCTTGAAGAGGTGGCATGTTTATATTTTGAATTTTAGCAGTCTGAATGTTCAAGTCAGCACCCTGATCAAAAGGAAATTTGTCTCTATCAATCTTCTCATTTACTTCATCAGCATAACTCTCCAACTCATCAGGAAAGCCACCATCCAACCACTTGCTAGTCTGTTCTATTTCTAACTTTAACCAGAAGACATCTTCATCGACATTGATCTCCTCATCAAATTTGGAGTCTTCACCATAAAAAAAAACACCATGCAACAATGAACTGTTGCCGGGGAAAAATGCAAGGCTCATCATACCTTATGTCCAAGGTCTCACAAACCTCACTGGATTGCTCTGGAAGCAATTCCACAACTATTGTCTTGTCATTACCCTCGGTACTATAGTTGTCTTGGGACTTGTGGGTTATAGGCCCACATATATGTCCAAGTGACCACTCTTCTTGGCAAGTGAAGCAACGTTGTTTTCTTCTCAACTAATTCTTGCTTTTGAGAGGTAGTCCTAGAATCTGTAAGTCACTTGGTCTCTTTTCCTTCTCCTGTTCCTCCTGTACCAAGAGAGGTTTTAGCTTCTTCTCACACTACTTGGAAACATTGTCAACTAATTTACGTGCAGTTGAAGAGGTAATCTGTCCTTGCCTCAAAACAACCATCAACTTGGGTAATATGGGTTGGGTAAAGTCATCACTTTCCTCAATGATGCATACCATGATGGTTTGCATGTAAGAGGATATAATGTCTTCATGATCTTCACTGATAGAAGCCATAAAATGTTGAAACATCTGGAGACTAAGATCAACACAATCTAAATCAAGCAAAAAGACATATTCTAATTTTTGCCATCACTTCCAAAATTCTAACCTTCTTACCATAGGATCGGTTCTTTATGTTATTCAAACCATGAAAACTGTCAACCATTAGCTGTAATCCCTCCTTCATGATGTCGTCATTGTAGGGTGCTTTCGGAGTTGTAATCCTTATGATCTCACTGAGACAAGAGGTGACTGCAAGTCTCACGTCCCTATCTGCATGTCTCATAATCCAATGCTGGCCTAATGCAATTATAGGTACTTTCATTGCCCAATTCAAAACCTCATGATCAGATTGATCTAGTTCAACCCATTTCCTTTAGACTGTCAAGAAGAACATCTTTTGACAATTTTTGGGACTCAAGTTGTTTCCCCAAAGCATAGAGCTTACAACTTACATCCATTATTTTACTGAAATGTTCTGCAGATTGAATCTATTTTATGTTATTGGATGTGTGATGCTCAACCTTAGTCTTAGAGGGAACCATAGGTGCTGACTTAGGTGACATAGCTACTGTCAACTGCTTTTCCAAAATTTTCAGGACAACGAGCTCAACTTTATTAGTCACAATATTAGCTATAATTTTAGGATCTTGTAAAGTATTTTGTTCAACTCCAACTTTCTTTGACAACTTTATGAATGAAAAATCAACCTTATCTTATGGAAAAACTGAAGGTAGAGAAATTTGCATCATTGCAGTTAATTGACTGATGGATTTTTGTATCTCACTCTGAGTCCTATCCCAATCACGCTGTCTCTTAAACCAATCATTATAAGACTCAATGAATCTAAAATTTACTTAGGCTTCCATAGGCTGGCAGAATAAGCTGAGCTTTGAATTAACAATACCTAGAACTCTTAAAGCCCAAATCAACCAAATGGGTATTCAGATCACCAATACCCAGAAACTGGAAACCCTAGATTTGAAACGACAACCAAACCCTAACTTCCAAGTCTAAAAAATACTCGCGGCTACTGTAATTTTTTTTTTCACACAATACTAAAATCATTTCTAAAATTTTCATCAAACCCTGAAAAGGCTAGCAGGAAAAACCAGCTCTGATACCACTGTAATGTCCCCCCATGTTCTGATATTTTAATATTTGGGACACTATACTGTTTCTTAAAATTAAAAAATACAACTCCAAGAAACAGGAAATAACTAACAATTTTATTTTTTCAAATTTCTTTCAAAATAGGGTTCAGATTACAATATTTTAAAAATATAATCTTTCCACAATATGTCTGCAAACCCTTGAAATATACTAAATTAGCAAATACCAAAGTACCTCTAAAATCGTTGAAGCACCAAAGCGTGAATCTTGTGTGAATTCACCAACAGAGAACTGGGGTTTTGTCCAGCTCCAAAAATCTGAGGGGTTTCGTCCTCAGCCACACCGTTGGGGTTTTCGTCCCTTCGAAGAAGAAGTCTCAGCCACTGGCCTCAAACTCTAGAGGAAATAACTAAAATCCAAAATATCTAAAATGAGACCAAGTCACTGAATAAATAGGCTCCTCCTTGGCAAACTCTCTTTTTCGCGCTCAATGTGGGATAAACATATTTCTTCCCCTTTAATTATAATATAAAGTTTTAACTTTATAAAATGAATTTAATAATTCACTTAATAAATCCAAGCTTTGCGCTTTAAAAACTCTGCCTTATGAAACTTCGAATGACCAACTGAAACTTGTTTTGGATACCCATTTCGTTGTAGAACAACATCCCCCTATCCGCTTGGTAAGAAACCCTAAAACCCGACACTGCTAAAAATAGCAATTCCAGCATCCTAGCTATGGTTGACCTCGAACAACCACCAAAACTGAGCTCTAAGAATTCAAAAGTTGTCTCAAATATCTCCAAAGGCTCTCGTCCATATGACATAGCCTACGAGAACCCGTGTATAGGCTAGTCTCTATGTGCTCCCACTAGCTGATTAGAAGGGGACATTACAAGAACCTATCCAAACTAACTGCCTAATAAAATGATCAACACCCTCTTGATTAGGCCAATCCCTTCAAAGCTGTTCAAAAGTAAAAAAATTGGATCATTGTAAGCCAAGTAAAGTGGCCATTCTCCTCCATAGCTCAAAGGCTAAAGTACACTCAATAAAAATATGGTTGAGAGTTTCTACATTCTCTTCACACATCTCACATCTAAAAGGGCCATGAAAACCATGCTTCATAAGTTGCTCACTAGTAAGCATCCTACGATGCAATAAAATCCAATTAAAGAACCTCACATTAGGCCAGATATTTTGATCCCACAATTGAGAAAATATGTTAGAAGAATGGTTGGGATTATTATGGCATAAGGTCAAATAACCTTGAGCAACTGAATACTCACCCTTAGTAGTGTTGCTCCATCCAAAACAATCTTTTTCATGGGACCAAGAGAGAGATCTCATATGAAGGGTGCCTTGGATATCTTGTCTTTACCTTTCTAGGATTTGAATAGGCCAGTAATCAATAGGTATCCAATATCTACAAACCTTTGAATTACCAATATGGTACCGACAGTAATTAGCCACCTCTATCCAGTTATCTCGGTGAAGCTCCTCCATCCAAGGCTTCCAATTGGGAAACTAAGTTATCAAAGGCTTGCGACCATCCCAAGAATCTATTAAAAAATTTCTCTATTAACCATTATGAATGATCCAAAATAATTTTTTCTTTATCAAATCCTCACCAGCTTTAAGAACTGATAAAATGGGAGAACCTTTGGTAGGAATTTGATAGCGAACAAGGTCTTCAGGACTTTTGTTCTTAGCATATTTAGCACGAATATTATTGGCCCAAAGAGCATTGGGATTATGCAAGATCCTCCAATATAATTTAGCAGCTAAAGCTTTGTTGTTATTAATATAAGACTGGAAATCTAACCCCCCTTTATTCTTAGGAAGACATAAAGTGTCCCATTTCACCAAGGCCCATTTTATTTTCTCCTTAGTACCACTCCAAAGGAAACGATGACTGATTTGATCTAGTTCTCAAAGAACAACCTTTGGAATATTCAACATGGAAGATACATAAATAGGAATAGCTTGAAGGACTGATTTTACCAAGGTGATTCTACCCCTAGAAGAAAGCCACCTGTTGGTCCACTTTCCAATTTTCTTCTTGACTTTGTCCAACAACCAATTCCAATATTTATTTTTCTGCCTTTGAATATTTATGGGAATACCTAAATAAGTGATTGGAAGGGAGGTCTTATTATATATTAATTTATACAAGACCATGGATTCCTGTCTAGCAGAGCAATGAAAGAAAATAACTTTAGATTTGTCTTCATTGATCAACTTCCCAGTAGCCTTATAAAAACAACTAATGATTTGCTTAATATTAAAAGCTTCCTTAACTGTAGATTTACCTAAAAGAGTAAAGTCATCCACAAATTGAAGATGAGATATAGGTCTATCTCCATGAGCAATGGTAACTCCCTCAAGGATTTTGTTTTCCCTCTTTTTGGTTATAGTCCTACCCAAGCATTCAACAAGAATGATGAATAAATAAGGGGATAGCGGGTCACCTTGACTAATACCTTTGGAAGCTAGGAAAAAATGAGAAGGCCTGCCATTGATAAGAACTAAGTAGGAAACTTAAGAGATATATCCCATAATCCAATCCATCCAATCCTTAGAGAAACCAAATTGCCTCAAAAATTTGATAAGGAAGTGCCAATCCACTATGTCATAAGCTTTGGATAAGTCTAACCAAATGAACATGGAATGATATTTTTGCATATCCATGGAATTGATGGCTTCCTGAGCAAGAACTATCTCATCTACTATTTTACGCCCTTCCACATAACTCCCTTGCTTTGGGGAAATAATCTTATGCAAAATAGGCTTCAACCTTTCTGCCATGATTTTAGTAATGATTTTGAGAAGAATATTACATAAAGCAATAGGTCTAAAAGCTGAGATATGATCAATCTCTTGAGCTTTTGGAACAAGAGTAATATAATTTTTATTGATAACCTTCAAAATTTCTTTGGCTTTCTTGGCTTCTTCCACCACCTGTAATAAATCAACATGAAGGATATCCCAGAACTCTTGGTAGAACTCAATGGAGCTTTGGTAATAAATTATTTGATTTGCTTAAATGCTTTTCTTCTCTCTAGGGCCCATTAAAATGTAGCTTATTCCTTCAAATTTTTTGTCATGGGCTTAACTATTTATGCAAAATCTGATACAAATTTTTAAATAAAATTTATCTGTCCAAAGAAATATTGCAAAGCTTTTTTGTTTAAGGAGAGAGAAAGAGAGAATGAATTAGATTATTTCAAGATCAATGACCATACCTTATTTTGAAACTACGTTACCCAATATTTTATCTTCATGAACAACAAATATAAATTTCTTTGGATTCAATGAGATCTTAAATTCTCTATACTTCTAAAAGACTATTTTTAGATGTTCTAAGTGTTTTTGCTTATCATGAGAGAAGATAGTCACATCATATAGATATATTAGAAGTATCTTATTGAATAGGTCTCCAAAGAAAAAATCCATGACACATTGGAATGTAGAGCCAACATTTGATAACCCAAATGACATCGTTAGATATGTAAACATTCCTCATTTGGTAGTAAATATTGTTTTATGTTGATCTTCATCTTCTACCCATATCTGATTGCACCCTAAAAAGTTGTATAAGAGAGAGAACCTCTTTACTCCTATCACTATCTATAAAATCTGGTCAATCCAGGGTAATGGATAATAATATTTTAGATATACCTTATTCAAGTTTTTGAAATCAATGAAGAGATGAATGTCTCCATTCTTCTTTCTCATAGGCACTAAATTTGTGACCCATGTGGAATGCTTGATGGGATAAATGGTTTTGGCATTTAGAATATTGAGAAGTTCCTATTTTATGGTTACTTTTATTTTTTTACTGATTGGCCTTTGTTTTTACCTGAAAAGCTTAGCGTCAAGGATTAATTTGATAATGTGTTGAATCACATCTTTGTTATATACTCGTAAGTCATCATAGCTCCATGCTATTATGTCTTCATACTGTTTGCAGAGTGATTTGAAAAATTCTACCTCTTCTATAGTGCAATGAAGAGAAATAATATCTCGATAAACAAAATATAGAAAAGTAGTAAGTGCAAAATCAAAAGGAAAAATAGATAAGAACACATTACACAAGAATTTATCCTAGGAAACCCTTTCAGGAAAAACCCAACAAGAATATATCCTTATTGTATAAACTTGATCGTCTTCAATACAATAATATCCTTTCGCTTGCTTTTCACTTGCAATTACATTTCTTGCAAATTCATTTCCAAACCCTCATGCAAGTCTTGATTTATATACCAACAACACAAGAAGGGATTTTACAATACCATGGGTGCAAAACCATGGGTCAACATTATATTAACTGTTGGAAATTTGAGCAAGATTTGTTGTCATTGATGTCAAGAGTTGTCAAGAGGTTGTTGTTTCAGTTTCGTCATCATTAATGTCATCAAGTGGTTTTTCCAAAAGGCAAGGAAGAGGTTTAAAGGAATAGGATATAATATTTATTTTTAATATTATATGCCTAAAGTGGCCTAAAAGGTTGAAGTCCCAAGGAAGGCGAAGCAGGTTTAAAAGGCAATAATAATATTATAATATTCCAGGCAAAAGGATGAGATGAAGAGAACAGGTCCAAGGAGTTATTAAAAATAATTTATTCCTCGAAAGACCCATTGAGCAGTTTGCAAAATATTTAATTTAATTTATTTAAATTAAAATATTTTAACCTAAAGGTTAAAATTTTAATTTAAATAAATTTGGGTGCCAAAGTTAAAGGTTATAAATTAATTTATTAATTCAAATTTTTAAATTCGAATTAAAGTCGACGTCGAGCGCATAAGGCAAAACATATATAAAGGGGAGTTAAATTTTTAATTAACCCCATCCATGCATTTATTCGAATTCCAAAGTCTTTGCAAGATATCATGCATTCTTTGTTGTGAGGAAGAAGAGACCTTCACGCTTTTAAAAACTTTGGAGGGCAAGCGATCGGTTAAATGCATGTGGTGCAACCCAAGCATATCCATAACGCTAGTTAGCACAGTTGGTGGCCAAGGCAGAGTTAAGACGTTCACAAGGCAGAGGTTGGGGTTTCAAATCCCTATGCAATCATTTTGAGAGGGTAGAGTGTTTTATTTTCATTCACCAAAAATTGTGGAGATAACAAGGAGGAGTGCTTGCATGTTAGTGCTTGTGTGGGTGTGTGGCCCAATGGCTGCCTAGATTCGGCTAGAGCGCAATAGCGGTAATGAGGTCATGGGTTCAAAGTGCAGCCAAGGTGTGCGCTATTAATTTTGCATGTGGGCCAAGGTGTATAAGGTAAGCATTATATTTTTTATTTAAATTTTAATTTATGCCAAGGTTGGGAAGCGCATATGCATTAAGGCCACATGAGTTTTAGATAGTGCCTTGGTGAAAGTAGGGAGTTATAAGGGTATTTGATATTTTATATTATTTTGTGCTTTGAAAAATAAATAAAGGTTGGAGTAATAAGAGTTGAAAAAGGATTTAATTTTTATAGGTTGAATATTATTTTTTAGAGATTATAAAGGAACTTGGTCTTCTATACATTGATTAATTTGGAGTTGATAAAGGAAATTGATTTTTATGTGTTGAGAGATATTTTGATAAGTTTGGAGATAATAAGGTGTACTTGAGTCTTGTTATTGTTTGTAATGGTGAATTAATTTTTGAGGAGGATATTTGTGGAGATTTTGAGATAGGTTGTTTCTATCTAACCTTGAAATTGGCAAAGAAGAGTTGATTGTGATTAAGACAGGTTTTGAGGTCATATCTCCATCAAAACAAAAGGTATGGGCATATCTTCCTTGTGAGTGAAATATTTTTGGATTGAATGTTGTGAAATGTAAAGTTGGAGTGAAAAGGATTGTTTGGTAAGCATTGTTGGAAATGTTGAGTGAGTTTTAATGTGCATGATTTGTGGATGTTGAAAGACCATGAGTATCATTGTTATGTGAGATTGAGAACTATCTTGAACTAGGGTTTGTGAAAGATCATGAGTATCATTGTTATGTGAGATTGAGAACTATCTTGAACTAGGGTTTGTGAAAGATCATGAGTATCATTGTTATGTGAAATTGAGAACTATCTTGAACTAGGGTTTGTGAAAGATCATGAGTATCATTGTTATGTGAATTTGGAATCATCTTGAGTCAAGGTTTGAGTTCCATAGTGTGAATTATTGGAAGTATAGTGAAACACTTGGTTAGGGTTTGAAAGCAAGTTGTGTTTCATTGAGTGAATGGTTGAGTGAAGTTGGATGAGCATTATTGATTGAAAGTATTGGAGTGATAGTTCAAGTTCTATGAAACAAATTGTTCTTTATTATAAATTGATTTGAAAAGAGTTTGAAAGTGATTGAGTGTTTTGTGAGTGTGAAACATATTGAGTCTCTAACCATTCTCTATATGTTTCTGAGGTTAAACAAGATTCTAAGTGAAACTTGTTTGTGAGATTGAAGAGGTTTTATATAAGAGATTAAGTTGAGTTTTGTATGTAAGTTTGCAATTGATTTGAATAAGCTTTTGTGAAAGCTTGTGAGCAGATTTGAGTAAGTCCTAGAGGGGACTTTGAGGATTGAAGTTTGTAAAGCTTTGAGATTTGATAAGTTCTAGAGGACTTTGAGATTATGTGAGGCTTTTGAGTAGATTTAAGGCAAGTCTTGGTGAAGACTTGTTGAGCATATTGGACAAGTTCTAGGGAGGACTTGTTGAGAATATTTGAGGTAAGTCTTAGTGAAGACTTATTGAGCAGATTGGACAAGTTCTAGGGAGGACTTGTTGAGAATATTAAGTAAGTCTTGGTGAAGACTTGTTGAGATTGGACAAGTTCTAGGGAGGACTTGTTGAGAATATTTGAGGTAAGTCTTGGTGAAGACTTGTTGAGTAGATTGGACAAGTTCTAGGGAGGACTTGTTGAGAAGATTTGAGGTAAGTCTTAGTGAAGACTTGAGAGCATATTGAGCAAGTTCTTGAGAGGACTTGTGGATAGATTTGAGGTAAGTCTTTGAGAAGACTTGAGAGCAGAGTTGATTGATTGATTTGTTCAAGATTTGAGTTAAGGCTTGGGGTAGATCTAGTAGAGTTGATTTGTGATTGGATCAAGCTTTGTGTTAAGGCTTGAGGATAGATTTTGGTGCATATTTGAGGGTAGATTTATGCCAGACCAGAGATAGACTTGTGAGAAGATTTATGCTAGATCGAAGGATAATGTTTAGTGCATATTTGAGATAGATATTGAGAAGAGCTGAGAGCAAGATTTGGAGGTGATAGAGTAGAGGATAGTAGTCTCCAGTGGATAGAGATCCATTAGCTAGGGTAGTGAGGATAGAAGTCTTCTAAGTGAGGACAGAGGTCTTCTATGGAGAGAGATCCACAAGCTAGTGTAGTGGAGGTAGTAGTCTTCTAGAGGATCACCAACCAGAGCAGAGGAGAAGGAGTTCTCCTATGGATAGAGATCCATGAACCAGAAAAGGGGAATAGTGTCTCCTATGGATAGGTATCCATAAACTTGATTAGGGGATTGGTGTCTCCTTTGGATAGAGGTCCATAAACATTGTAATAGGGAAGGATTCCCAAGATATTTGTTGAGAAAATTTTAGTGAAATATTTTCTCCGTGGAGTAGCCCACATTGGGTGAACCACGTTAAATTGGTGTCTCTATTGTGTGTGATGATTTGTGCATTGCTTTGATTACTATTGTTGATATTGCCATTGATATATTGAATAATATTATTTGGGAAAGAAAAGTAAAAAGTGGTCTTATATTGTTCATCCCCCCTCTCAGTATAAGCTTGTGTTCTTCAATTGGTATCAGAGTGGGTTCCTTCGAAAGAGTTTAATAGCTTGAAGGAAAATCTTACAGGAACACAGATGGATTCTTAGAGTGGATCTTCAGGGAATAAGGCACCATTGTTTGATGGGAACAATTATGCATTTTGGAGTGTGAGAATGAAGATTTTCCTAATGGCACTAGGAAATGATATATGGCAAGCAGTTGAGGATGGGTACATACCACTAGCTACTCCACCTACAGATAAAGATGGTAAGCTCCTACAACTGAATAATTCAAAGGCAATGAATGGAATTTTAAATGGTTTACATGAAACAGAGTTTGTAAAAGTTATGCATTGCACATCAACAAAAGAGATTTGGGATAAGTTGAAAGGTATATATGAGGGAGACAAAAAGGTCAAGATGGCAAAATTGCTAAATCACAAGAAAACATTTGAAGACCTAAAGATGAAGGATGAGGAAGACATTGCTACATACCTACTTCATGTGGATGAGGTTGTTAACTCCATGCAAGGACTTGGGTTTAAAGTTGAAGAAACAGATGTTTGTCAAAAGATTTTAAGATCACTCCCTAAGAGGTATAGTGAAAATATTTCAGCCATAGAAGAGTCAAAAGATATTGAAATTTTGACAAGGGATGAGTTACATGGAATTCTCACAACTTTTGAGATGAGAATAAAAGAGGAGTCTATTCCTCAGAAAGAAGCAACCTTCAAAGTTACAAAGAAGACAAAGGGTAAGAAGTCAGATTCAAGTAATGAGTTATCCAGTGATGAAGAAGCAAACTATGGCAGAAGGAACAAGGACACAAGAAAGTATAAAGGTACGAAATCAATTAAGTGTTTCAAATGTGGTAAATATGGTCACTATGCATCTGATTGTCCAGAAGCTGGAAATAGCAATGATGAAGAGAAACAGGATCATAAGAACAAGGAAACAGGAAAACACAGGTATCAAAAGAAAAGTAGGGATGGACAAAGCAAGCAAGGAAATAAGTTTTTCCAAAGGTATAAGAAGAGTTTTTATGCAGATAAGGTAGGTAAGAGTTCAAGTGATAGTGATGGAAGGTCCTCAGATAATGAAGAAGAAGAAATTCTATTTCTGGAAGAAGAAAAAGAAGATGTTAGAAAAAGGGCACCAATAATTCTCAAGTGTTTTAGGTGTGGTAACTTTGGTCATCTTGAAGATAATTGTACAAGGAATGGGTTCAGTTTCAGTGAAGATGAATATGAAGATGCTCTTGAAGGTCCAGAAGAAGAAAGTCTTCTTATGGCAATAGAAGAAGAAGGAAGTGCTCCTATTGAAGATAAATCAGAAAGGAATGAAGATGATCTTAAAGATAAAGGAATAGAGGAAGAATCAGAGGAAGGAGAAGTTGATCTTGAGGGTGAGCTTATTTTTGCTCTTAAGGAATTAAGGAAGGTAAGAAAGAAATCAGAACTCAAAACTCAAGCTTCAATTTCAAGAATGTGATGAAGAGAAAGGAAAGCTTATAGAAGATCTAACCAACTCAATAGCTAAGACAAGGAGATTTAAAGAGAGGTTAGAGGCAAAGGTTTTAGAATGTGAAAGATTAGAGCATGAGGTAGCTTCACTAAGGAAGGAAGTAAAAGAGTCTAAAAACAAGCTACACAGGTTTGGGAGAAGCTCAAAGACCTTGGATAAGATTATCAAGGTACAAAGATCTTCATCAAACAAGACAGGACTTGGTTTTGAAGAAGAACATAGAGAACAAGGAGAGGAGTCAATCTCAAGCTCCAAAGAAGAAGAAGCTTCAGAAGAAGAGAGTGTAAGAGAAAGTGAGACTTATGAGGATAAGTTGGAAAATAGAAAGTTCAACAAGGAAAGGAACAATGCACAAATGAGGAACAGATGGAACAAGAAACAACATAGGGTAGAAGAGACTAAGAGACCAATGGGGTCAAGGCAAGGTTTCTTCAATGGACGTTGCTTCTCATGTCACAGGTTTGGTCACAAGGCTACACAGTGTAGGACACATGAAAGACAGGGATATGGTTTCTAAAAATTTTAGAAATGGGCATCTCTTTCAAGGGTATTGCTACTCTTGTAATCAGTTTGGTCATAAGGTAATAAATTGTAGGGTTCATGATAGGAATGGATATGGCTTCACCAGGAGGAACTTCAAGATATTTGCACCTTCAAGGAATCACAACATTAAGTGTTATAAGTGCAATAATGTTGGGCATATGGCCAAGTGGTGTAGAGAAAAATTTCCAGAGACAAGCAGGAACAGGAATATTCAGAGGAATCAGAAGGATCGGTTGAGGAAGAAGGTGGACAAAGGTAAATATCAATGTATGTTGGGAGTAGAGATACTCCCACCCCAAAATTAACCACCTCAAAGAGAGGAGGTGGGGGAGGGGCTAAGCTAAGAGTCTTATTCTTAGCCCCAAGCCCCAAAGGTGGCCCTTTGCCATTGATGTCAAAGGGGGAGAGATTTGAGTTAGGGGGAGAGCATTCAGTTAGGGGAGCAGTTTCTCAAGGGGAGAATAACTGAAAAAGGTAAAAGAAATGGTTAAAGGAAAATGGGTTGCCATCAATGACAAAGGGGGAGATTGTTGGAAATTTGAGCAAGATTTGTTGTCATTGATGTCAAGAGTTGTCAAGAGGTTGTTGTTTCAATTTCATCATCATTAATGTCATCAAGTGGTTTTTCCAAAAGGTAAGGAAGAGGTTTAAAGGAATAGGATATAATATTTATTTTTAATATTATATGCCTAAAGTGGCCTAAAAGGTTGAAGTCCCAAGGAAGGAGAAGCAGGTTTAAAAGGAAATAATAATATTATAATATTCTAGGTAAAAGGATGAGATGAAGAGAATAGGTCCAAGGAGTTATTAAAAATAATTTATTCCTCGAAAGACCCATTGAGCAGTTTGCAAAATATTTAATTTAATTTATTTAAATTAAAATATTTTAACCTAAAGGTTAAAATTTTAATTTAAATAAATTTGGGCGCCAAAGTTAAAGGTTATAAATTAATTTATTAATTCAAAATTTTAAATTCGAATTAAATCCGACGTCGAGCGCATAAGGCAAAACATATATAAAAGGGGAGTTAATTTTTTAATTAACTCATCCATGCATTTATTCAAATTCCAAAGTCTTTGCAAGATATCGTGCATTGCTTTGTTGTGAGGAAGAAGAGACCTTCACACTTTTAAAAATCTTTGGAGGGCAAGCGACTGGTTAAATGCATGTGGTGCAACCCAAGCGTATCCATAACACTAGTTAGCGCAGTTGGTGACCAAGGCAGAGTTAAGACGTTCATAGGGCAGAGGTTGGGGTTTCAAATCCCCATGCAATCATTTTGAGAGGGAAGAGTGTTTTTTTTTCATTCATCAAAAATTATAGAGATAACAAGGAGGAGTGCTTACGTGTTAGTGCTTGTGTGGGCGTGTGGCCCAATGGTTGCCTAGCTTCGGCTAGAGCGCAACGGTGGTAGCGAGGTCATGGGTTCAAAGCGCAGCCAAGGCGTGCGCTATCAATTTTGCATGTGGGCCAAGGTGTATAAGGTAAGCATTATATTTTTTATTTGAGTTTTAATTTGCACCAAGGTTGGGAAGCGCATATGCATTAAGGCCACATGAGTTTTTGATAGTGCCTTGGTGAAAGTAGGGAGTTATAAGGGTATTTGATATTTAATATTATTTTGTGCTTTGAAAAATAAATAAAGGTTGGAGTAATAAGAGTTGAAAAAGGATTTAATTTTTATAGGTTGAATATTATTTTTGAGAGATTATAAAGGAACTTGGTCTTCTATACATTGATTAATTTGGAGTTGATAAAGGAAATTGATTTTTATGTGTTGAGAGATATTTTGATAAGTTTGGAGATAATAAGGTGTACTTGAGTCTTGTTATTGTTTGTAATGGTGAATTAATTTTTGAGGAGGATATTTGTGGAGATTTTGAGATAGGTTGTTTCTATCTAACCTTGAAATTGGAAAAGAAGAGTTGATTGTGATTGAGACAGGTTTTGAGGTCAAATCTCCATCAAAACAAAAGGTATGGGCACATCTTCCTTGTGAGTGAAATATTGTTGGATTGAATGTTGTGAAATGCAAAGTTGGAGTGAAAAGGATTGTTTGGTAAGCATTGTTGGAAATGTTGAGTGAGTTTTAATGTGCATGATTTGTGGATGTTGAAAGACCATGAGTATCATTGTTATGTGATTGAGACTATTTTGAACTAGTTTGTGAAAGATCATGAGTATCATTGTTATGTGAAATTGAGAACTATCTTGAACTAGGGTTTGTGAAAGATCATGAGTATCATTGTTATGTGAAATTGAGAACTATCTTGAACTAGGGTTTGTGAAAGATCATGAGTATCATTGTTATGTGAATTTGGAATCATCTTAAGTCAAGGTTTGAGTTCCATAGTGTGAGTTATTGGAAGTATAGTGAAACACTTGGTTAGGGTTTGAAAGCAAGTTGTGTTTCATTGAGTGAATGGTTGGATGAGCATTATTGATTGAAAGTATTGGAGTGATAGTTCAAGTTCTATGAAACAAATTGTTCTTTATTCTAAATTGATTTGAAAAGAGTTTGAAAGTGATTGAGTGTTTTATGAGTGTGAAACATATTGAGTCTCTAACCATTCTCTATATGTTTCTGAGGTTAAACAAGATTATGAGTGAAACTTGTTTGTGAGATTGAAGAGGTTTTCTATAAGAGATTAAGTTGAGTTTTGTATGCAAGTTTTGCAATTGATTTGAATAAGCTTTTGTGAAAGCTTGTGAGCAGATTTGAGTAAGTCCTAGAGAGGACTTAATGGACAAGTTTAAGAGAATTGTTGAAAGATTTGAGATAAGTCTTGGTGAAGACATTTGAGAAGATTGGACAAGTTCTAGGGAAGACTTATGAGCAGATTTGAGGTAAGTCTTGGTGAAGACTTGTTGAGAAGATTGGACAAGTTCTAGGGAGGACTTGTTGAGAATATTTGAGGTAAGTCTTGGTGAAGACTTGTTGAGCAGATTGGACAAGTTCTAGGGAGGACTTGTTGAGAATATTTGAGGTAAGTCTTGGTGAAGACTTGTTGAGCAGATTGGACAAGTTCTAGTGAGGACTTGTTGAGAATATTTGAGGTAAGTCTTAGAGAAGACTTGAGAGCAGATTGAGCAAGTTCTTGAGAGGACTTGTGGATATATTTGAGGTAAGTCTTTGAGAAGACTTGAGAGCAGAGTTGATTGATTGATTTGTTCAATCTTTGAGTTAAATCTTAGGGTAGATATAGAAGATTTGATTTATGATTGGATAAAGCTTTGTGTTAAGGCTTGAGGATATATTTTGGTGTATATTTGAGGGTAGATTTGTGCCAGACCAGAGATAGAATTGTGAGAAGATTTGTGCTAGACCGAAGGACAGTGTTTAGTGTAGATTTGAGACAGAGATTAAGCAGAGCTGAGAGTAAGCTTTGGAGGTGATAGAGCAGAGGATAGTAGTCTCCAGTGGATAGAGATCCATTAGCCAGGGTAGTGAGGATAAAGTCTTTTGAGTGAGGACAAAGGTCTTCTATGGAGAGAGATCCACAAGCCAGTGCAGTGGAGGTAGTAGTCTTCTAGAGGATCACCAACCAGAGCAGAGGAGAAGGAGTTCTCCTATGGATAGAGATCCATGAACCAGCTAAGGGAATTGGTGTCTCCTATGGATAGGTATCCATGAACTTGATTAGGGGATTGGTGTCTCCTTTGGATAGAGGTCCATAAATATTGTAATAGGGAAGGATTCCCAAGAGATTTGTTGAGAAAATTTTAGTGAAATATTTTCTCCGTGGAGTAGCCCACATTGGGTGAACCACATTAAATTGGTGTCTCTATTGTGTGTGGTGATTTGTGCATTGCTTTGATTACTATTGTTGATATTGCCATTGATATATTGGATAATATTGTTTGGGAAAGAAAAGTAAAAAGTGGTCTTATACTGTTCACCCCCCTCTCAGTATAAGCTTGTGTTCTTCAATTGGTATCAGAGCGGGTTCCTTAGAAAGATTTTAATAACTTGAAGGAAAAGCTTACAAGAACACATATGGATTCTTAGAGTGGATCTTCAGGGAATACAACATCATTGTTCTATGGGAACAATTATGCACTTTGGAGTGTGAGAATGAAGATTCACCTAATGGCACTAGGGAATGAAATATGGCAAGCAGTTGAGGATGGATACATACCACCAACTACTCCACCTACAGATAAATATGGTAAGCTCCTACAACTAAATAATTCAAAGGCAATGAATGGAATTTTAAAAGGTTTATGTGAAACAGAGTTTATAAAAGTTATGCATTTCACATCAAAAAAAGAGATTTGGGATAAGCTGAAAGGTATATATGAGGGAGACAAAAAGGTAAATATGTCAAATTTCTAAATCAAAAGAAAATATTTGAGGACCTAAAGATGAAGGATGAGGAAAATGTTGCTGCATACCTACTTTGTGTGGATGAGGTTGTTAACTCCATGCAAGGACTTGGCTTCAAAGTTGAAACAAATGTTTGTCACAAAATTTTGAGGTTACTTCCTAAGAGGTATAGTGAAAATATTTCAGCCATAGAAGAGTCAAAATATATTGAATTTTTGACAAGGGATGAGTTACATGGAATTCTCACAATATTTGATATGAGAATAAAAGAGGATCCTGATCCCCAAAAGGAAGCAACCTTCAAAGTTACAAATAATACAAAGCATAAGAGGTAAGATTCAAGTAATGAGATATCCAATGATGAAGAAGCAAACTATGGCAGGAGGAACAAGGACACAAGAAAGTATAAAGGTACGAAATTAGTTAGGTGCTTTAATTGTGGTAAATATGGTCACTATGCAACTGATTGTCCAGAAGCTAGAAATAGCAGTGGTGATGAGAAACAAGATCATAAGAACAGGGAAATAGGAAAACACATGTACCAAAATAAAAGTAGGGATGGACAAAGCAAGCAAGGAAAGAAGTTTTTCCAAAGGCATAAGAAAATTTTTTATGCAGATAAGGCAGGTAATAATTCTAGTGATAGTGATGGAAGGTCTTCTGAAAATGAAGAAGAAGAAATTCTATTTATGGCAAAAGAAAAAGATGATGTTAGAAAAAGGGCACCAATAATTCTCAAGTGTTTTAGGTGTGGTAAATTTGGTCATATTGAAGATAGTTGTACAAGGAATGAATTCAGTTTTAGTTATGATGAATATGAAGATGCTCTTGGAGGTCCAGAAGAAGAAAGTATTCTTATGACAATAGAAGAAGAAGGAAGTGCTCCTATTGAAGATGAATCAGAAAGGAATGAAGATGATCCTAAAGTTAAAGGAATAGAGGAAGAATCATAGGAAGGATAATTTGATCTTAAGCATGAGCTTATTTCTACTCTAAAGGAATTAAGGAATGTAAGAAAGCAAAAACTCAAAACTCAAGATTCAATTTCAAGAATGTGATGATGAGAAAGAAAAGCTTATTGAAGACCTAACCAACTCAATAGCTAAGATAAGGAGATTTAAAGAGAAGTTAGAGGCAAAGGTTTTAGAATGTGAAAGGTTAGAGCATGAGGTAGCTTCACTAAGGAAGTGTTGTGGTTGATCCACAACGTACCCCAAAATTGGGGACCCACCTTTTTTGCATGTGTTCCAAGAAGACTGAAGTGGCCCATTAGGCTAAATATCAAGGAAAAAAGCAAAATACCACAAGGATGAAGAGTGTCGCGATATCGTGACATGTTGCACCATCATGGCCAAAGAGAAAAAATGTCACGATATCGCGACATGTTGCACCATCGTGGCCAAAGAGAAAAAGTGTCGCGATATCGCGACATGTTTCACCATCACGGCCAAAAGAGAAAAAGTGTCGCGATATCGCGACATGTTACACCGTCACGGACAGAGGAGAAAAAGTGTCGCGATATCGTGACATGTTGCACCATCGTGGACAAAAGAGAAAAAGTGTCGTGATATCGCGACATGTTGCACCATTGCAGCCAAAAGAGAAAAAGTGTCGTGATATCGCGACATGTTGCACCATTGCAGCCAAAAGAGAAAAAGTGTCGTGATATCACGACATGTTGCACCATTGCAGCCAAAAGAGAAAAGTTTCGTGATATCGCGACATGTTGCACCGTCGCGAACAGAGTTGCATATTTGAAGGCGAGAAGGCTATTTTGGACATGTTTAAGTTGTTTTTCTTCCACAAACTGGTTTGGGAAAACCAGAGATTCTACTATTGTAAAATGACATATTTTTAATGCAGAAGTTTTCATAAATTTGCATCTTGTGGGCAAGAAAGAAGGAGATTTTCTTTGCATGCTATAGATTTAATGTTTATTCTTTCATTTTTTTTAGATTTCGAATTAATAGATAATGTTAATGCCATTTTTTTTGGGTTACATTAGGCGAGTATTTGAAATTTGAATCTTATTTCGTACCCTAGGAACCAACACTTAGTCTATGGGTATTGTGCTTGTTTTGCAAGTCCAATAGGTTAGGTTGCATGCATGGAGACCTCACATCTTCGGTCTTATCGAAACAGGATAACATCATACTGAGTACACTTTATCTTCAGTTTTCTGTATTTCATTTTCATTTCCTGCATTTTATTTTTTTCAAAAATTTTAACTTATTTTCAGGCATTAAACAAACATTTAAAAAAAATCAAAATCCAAAAAAACAATGAATAGTCATTAAAGTTTCATGATGAAATAAACCAACATTGCCCCTTGTTTACAGTTACTTGCAATCACTAAGGTGTTCCAAGCATTTAAATTGATTATCTTTATTTGAGATTACTAATACACAGTTGCAAATGCTAATACAGTGGAGACCTTGGAGAAGTTTTTTATTTAACTTCTTTGCAAGAGGGGATTTGGAACCCAAATCCTAAAGGAGAGTGTACTTTCACAATCGGGTGAAAATACCACTCAAAATATTGGTGCTAGAAGGAGGGCTCTGAATTGTTTTATTTCAGAGTGATTTAAATGCTATAGGGATTTAAATTTTGAATATTTCATACCCTATTGATTATTATCTTTAGCCCTCTTTTAACAACACAACCTTGTAGTTTTAAAAGGAGGACATGAATTGCTATGCATTGTTCTAACACTTTTGATTGTTCAGACAAGAATAATGTGTTTTGATTTGATTTTAAAAATTTTGGTTTGATATTTGCTAGTCAATTTCATGCTTATTTGTAAGGAATTATTTTTTGTCTAAAATGTATTTGTTGTCGGTATTATGCTCTTCACCTGCACGTAATGTGATCTTGTGAATCAAAAATCCTACAACACTAGGAGTATGCTCTTCACTTGCGCATATGTGATCTGGTGAATCAGAAACTTACATTTTTAGAATATTGCTTTGTCAAGGTTCCTTCTTTCATGACTAACAAATTGATTTTGAAGTTATTCTTTGAATTTCATTAATTGCAAGATTTTCTGTGTGTCGCAGGTTTTCTTTGAGGTACTGAGAGTTTTGTCAGGTTCTTGTGGGGTTATCGTCATCGATTTTGAATCAAATGGCCCAACCTCCACCAGGTAATTGGTACGGAGACCATAACATTCCTTTGAATATTGCAGGGGATATTCACAAGATCCCTAAGAATATAGAGAGATTTTTTCCCAAATACAAATTGGATGGCCCAAGGACCATAGAAGAACATATTTAGGCGTATAGGGATGTTTTGATAAGATTGCAAGTTCAACATGAAGATGTGGCTTGTAGACTCTTCCCCGTGAGTCTAGACCAAGTGGCCTATGAATGGTATATTTGCTTACGTACTAGTTCCATTACATCATGGACGCAAATGGAGGATGATTTTTTCAACCAATTTAGGTCACCATTAGATCCCACAATCATCTATAATCAGTTCATTACGTGCAAAAGAGGCCAGGGTGAACCAATCCAAACTTTTAATCAAAGATTTTAGAAGTGCTATAATAGAGAAATTTGACATTTTGCCATTGATCCCGCAGTAGCTTTGCAAATATATTTTGGGGCATTGGATCCTATGATGGCAATGTTTGCAAGGCAAAATCCTCAAGTTACAACGCTTGCTCTAGCCTACAATGAAGCTATGACCATTGAACAACAAATGACACCGCAGGGTTATGGGTTTTCCCAAATGCCTATGGTAGGACAATATTGTCCATATGGTCAAGATCCTATGATGAATCAGATCATGGCACCACAAATATCAGGCATAAATGCTTTGAATTATCAAAAACCATATTCATCAACACCCACTTACACACCCATTCCAATTCAACTAGTCACATCCATCCCCCCATTCCTTCATTTTTACAAACTAGTCAGCAGACTATGCAAGGAGCCATCTCGGTTAATTCTCAGGCTATAGTTCCTTTCCCCAATCCAATTCCAATTCAAAGTGTGAATCCCTATGCTAATCAAGTGGCTCAAAATCCAACTCAAATGTTAAGTCAAGATCTCACCAATTACGCAAACCCTACTGGAACTAGCAATAACATAGCTCAACCAAAAGAGATTTATTTAGAGGTTGAAGAACTCAAAAAGATGATTCACAAATTGAGTAATGATTTGGTTAAAAAATAGAAGTATGAATCCCATGCCCCTCACCTAAATTGAAACTCCAACAATAGAGGGAGACAATGGAATACGAAGCCAAACAATGGGGGTGTGCCTTCACCTATTGCTAATCAGATAAATACTTTTGCAGGACCAAGTCACTCTAGTTCCATTCTTAATCTTTCTAATTTTACATGGGAAAAAGGGGTGTAGATTGCATAATACAAAGGTGCATAATGAAAGGAATTGTCCTGAAATGGCTAGGTATACCCATTGTCTCCAAGATCAAGTGGATGATCTGGAACTTGTGCCAAATAATGGTCCATCCCAACATCAACAAGGAGTGGACAACATTTTGGTGGTGGAAACTCTATATCATCAAGAGGGTGAGAATGAGGAAGGTGAAGATGAATGGGATGAGAAACATGTTGATGAATCAGAATATGAAGAAGAAGTACTTGAGCGTCACAATTTGAACTTGAAGGATGATTACTATGATTCGTGGAAGAAATGGGAAGAACATTATCAATCTAAATCTTCTAATAAACTTGTTGTGTCAATTAATATGCAGGATAACTCAATTGCTTCCTCACATGAGGATACTATAAATCCTGTACAATTGGAGAAAGTTTTGGAAGAGGAATTCAAATCTCATCAAATTTTGGAACATGATAAGGATTCTACAACCATGAATCAAGAAAGAGAGTCATTTGCTTTAGATTCCTTTGAAGGAAAATAAATTGAAAATCTTGATCCACTTACTTGTATTGTTACAAAACCTAAATCATTTGGGTTTGATATCATTGATGATCCAATTGAAAATCTCATGTTACCCAAAACAACCCAAGTGATTGATCACGGAAATGTGTTAGTTAACCCACCCCTAGATAAACAAGACTTATGGTTTGAGAGGGATGAACATATTTTCAATTGGGTACCTAATTTTGGTGCCTTTGATAAACAAGTCATGGAGAAAGAACAAGTGCTACAGGATGATGAATGTCATGAGAGAAAAGAGGAATTTTCAAATCCTCTTCAAGTAAGGTCAAATGAAAGCGTGCCAAAGGTAAAATCTCACCGTTTTGGTTTCACCATGCAAAATTCGAATGAAGGTTTGCCTAATGAATGGTTTGATTCAAATATTATTAATGTTATGGCTTTATTGAATGAAAATGAAAGCGCATTTCTACAACATGAATCAAAGTTCGGAAGGGAAATCTTAAAGAACAGATATAAAGGAATTGAATATCAATCATTGTCTAATCAATTTGAAAACTGGAAACTCCACCATAGGATTTTTAATGAAGCTAAATCAAATTGGTATGGTTAGAGGGGAAAGTGGAGGTTTGTTTCTTTGTTTGGTTTGATCTTGTTTTTGTTGGATTCCTACAAAAATTGGTATGCGTATCACGTCATATGTCTTTTAAAGAATTCTAATCAGGTTTGGGATTCGAGAAAATGATAATCCAAACTTTTTGTACATTTGTATATAATTTTGGTTTTCATGTTTTGGTTTCGGATTGGATTTCATTTTGGTGTTAAGTTTTGTGTGTTGGTCCTTATGAATGTTGAATAAGACTTGGAGAATATGAAACATCGGAATTGTATTGCAGAAAGCTCCACGAATATTGCAAACACATTAAAGAATATCATTTGGAACTTGTGATGCATGAAGTTGTCAGTTTTTCACATTATGGTAAAGTAGGTGATATATACTCCATCCGCATTTCAAAAGGAGTAATGCATTCATATCTCATATTACATTTCGCATTGCATATACATTTCATCTCAGTTGCATCTTCATTTCATGTACAATCATTGAAAAGGTGTTGAATCCTCTTAGGGTCATTACATAACATATATTAAAAGGATCCTAAGGTTGGGAAATGATGCCTGAATTATCTTGAACCAAGCACATTCTACGCATATTAAAGAGAATCTTGAGAAAAATGGTCAAAACCATACTTGGAAGAAAAGGTGAGGCGAAAGGAATATTTCGTGTCTTTCCTATCATGCAACATAATCCTTAAAATAGTGGTTTTTACCACTCCCATAATGCTTAAAGCCTAAAATCATAGTAGTAAGGATAGGGTTAAATCCTCATCGAACTTAGGTTGAGGATCCAATTCCCCAAAGCTCTGATTTGACCTTCATGGAGTAGTAAGGATAGGGTCTAATTCTCATCTCGCTTAGGTTGAGAATTCGATTCCCCAAGGCTTCTATTTTTCCCATCCAAGAACTTGAAATTCCAAAGAAAATATTTTTTCATTTCTTTATTAATATTGGATTGGAAGGATCGTACTACATGTCCCTTGCAAGGATGGGTAGTCATCACCAAGGTCCAAGAAATAAAAGTAGAGTCAAATCCTGGATTATGGGGTTGATCTCCATCGGGGCTATAGACACCTAGCTAGTAGTGTAGTATGCTCATGCATGGCAACATGTCTTTTCTAAAAGCAAGACCACTGACTGCTCAAACGGACAGGCTAGCCTGACAGTTTCATCCATAATAGGTTAAATCATTTTGTTCAAGATGAGGTAATGAACTCCAGATCAGAGTAGTAAGGATAGGGTCAAATTCCCATCTCGCTTAGATTGGGAATCCTATTACCCAAAGCTCTAATTTCACTTACACTTGCACATGGGTTCAATATGGTAGTGACACATAACCAACTTTGGGATCTAATAAATTAATTCAGTATACACATATTTGGTCCTAAGAGGGTTTGACAGTTTTAATATGTTTGTTCATGATACTAGAAGGTTTGAGCCTTTGCAAAGCAGGTTATTATCTCTAGCATAGTTGTCATACATCAAATCCTGCACAAATCATTCATAGCCTTGCATACAAATCATAAGTGAAGCTGACAATGGAAAGTTGAACGAGTTTCAAACGATAGGGAATGAAGCACATTGCACACACCAAGCTGATGTTTAATAATTCTAATGCTTCATGTATTTCTCGTCTAGTCTCATTCTTGGGATATTTGCTGACGCTTGTATTTGAGTCTATTTTTTTTTCTTTTTAGGTTGAGTTCTCACCAAAATTCTCTGGAGCATTTCCCAGCAGAGTCGCCATTTGTTTTGGCTGATCCACAATGTACCCCAAAATTGGGGACCCACCTTTTTGCATGTGTTCTAAGAAGACTGAAGTGGCCCATAGGCTAAAGATCAAGGAAAAAAGCAAAATACCACAAGGAGGAAGAGTGTCGCGATATCGCGACATGTTGCACCATCGCGGCCAAAAGAGAAAAAATGTCACGATATCGTGACATGTTGCACCATCACGGCCAAAAGAGAAAAAGTTTCGCGATATCGCGACATGTTGCACCATCATGGCAAAAAGAGAAAAAGTGTCATGATATCGCGACATGTTGCACCATCGCAGACAGAGGAGAAAAAGTGTCGCGATATCGCAACATGTTGCACCATTGCGGCCAAAAGAGAAAAAGTGTCGCGATATCACGACATGTTGCACCATCGCGGCCAAAAGAGAAAAAGTGTCATGATATCATGACATGTTGCACCATCGTGAACAAAGTTGCAGATTTGAAGGCGAGAAGGCTATTCTGGACCTTTTTAAGTTGTTTTTCTTCCACAAACTGGTTTGGGAAAACCATAGATTCTGCTATTGTAAAATGACATATTTTTAATGCAGAAGTTTTCAGAAATTTGCATCTTGTGGGCAAGAAAGAAGGATATTTTCTTTGCATGCTATGGATTTAATGTTTATTCTTTCATTTTTTTTAGATTTCGTATAAATAGATAATGTTAATGCCATTTTTTTTTGGGTTACATTAGGCGAGTATTTGAAATCTGAATCTTATTTCGTACCCTAGGAACCAGCACTTAGTCTATGGGGATTGTGCTTGTTTTGCAAGTCCAATAGGTTAGGTTGCATGCATGGAGACCTCACATCTTCAGTCTTATCAGAACAGGATAGCATCATACTAAGTACACTTTATCTTCAGTTTTTTGTATTTCATTTTCATTTCCTGCATTTTATTTTTTCCAAAAATTTTAACTTATTTTTAGTCATTAAAAAAACATTTAAAAAAATTCAAAATCCAAAAAAACAATGAACAGTCATTAAAGTTTCATGATGAAATAAACCAACATTACCCCTTGTTTACAGTTACTTGCAATCACTAAGGTGTTCCAAGGATTTAAATTGATTATCTTTATTTGAGATTACTAATACACAGTTGCAAATGCTAATACAGCGGAGACCTTAGAGAAGTTGTTTATTTAACTTCTTTGCAAGAGGGGATTTGGAACCCAAATCCTAAAGGAGAGTGTACTTTCAAAACTGGGTGAAAATACCACTCAACAGGAAGGAAGTAAGAGAGTTTAAAAACAAGCTACAAAGGTTTGGGAGAAGCTCAAAGACCTTGGATAAGATTATCAAGGTACAAAGATCTTCATCAAACAATATAGAACTTGGTTTTGAACAAGTGCAAAGAGAACAAGGAGAGGAGTCAATAACAAGCTCGAAGGAAGAAGAATATTTAGAAGAGTGTAAGAGAGAGTGATACTTCTAAGGTTGATTTGGATAATAGAAAGTTAAACAAGGAAAGGAACAATGCACAAAAGAGGAATAGATGGAACAAGAAACAACACAAGGTAGAAGAGACTAAGAGACCAATGGGATTAAGGCAAGGTTTCTTCAATGGATGCTGCTTCTCATATCATAGTTTTGGGTACAAGGCTACATAATGTAGTTGACATGAAAGACAGGAATATGGAAATTTTAGAAACATGCATCTCTTCCAAGGGTATTGCCACTCTTGTAATCAGTTTGGTCATAAGGCAGTAAATTGCAGGGTTCATTATAGGAATGGATATGGCTTCACCAGGAGAAACTTCAAGATAGTTGTAACTTCAAGGAATCACAATATTAAGTGTTATAAGTGCAATAATTTTGGGCATATAATCAAGTGGTGTAGAGAAAAATTCCAAGATACAAGTAGGAGTAGGAACATTTAGAGGAATCAAAAGGATCAGTTAAGGCAAAATGTGGACAAAGGTAAAGATCAGTGTATGCTGAGAGTAGATATACTCCCACCCCAAAATTAACCACCTCAAGAGAGGAGGTGGGGGAGGGGCTAAGCTAAGAGTCTCATTATTAGCCCCAAGCCCCAAAGGTGGACCTTTGCCATTGATGTCAAAGGGGAGATATTTGAGTTAGGGGGAGAGCATTCAGTCAAGGGGAGCAGTTGCTCAGGGGGAGTAGAAATGAAAAAGGTAAAAGAAATGGTTAAAGTAAAATGGGTTTCCATCAATGACAAAGGGGGAGATTATTGGAAATTTGAGCAAGATTTATTGTCATTGATGTCAAGAGTTGTCAAGAGGTTGTAGTTTCAGTCTCGTCATCATTAATGTCATCAAGTGGTTTTTCCAAAAGGCAAGGAAGATATTTAAAGGAATATGATATAAAATTTATTTTTAATATTATATTCCTAAAGTGGCCTAAAATATTGAAGTCCCAAGGAAGGTGAAGCAGGTTTAAAAGGCAATAATAATATTATAATATTTAATATTATAATATTTTGGGCAAAAGGATGAGATGAAGAGAACAAGTCCAAGGAGTAATTAAAAATAATTTATTCCTTGAAAGACCCATTGAGAAGTTCACAAAATATTTAATTTAATTTATTTAAATTAATATATATATATATATATATATATATATATATATATTTGGTACTATTAAAAGAAGAGGGTTTTAACGGGATCCCACAACCACTACAAAGAAAGCCACAAGGGCGACAAACCCAAAAAAAACCTTGGAAAAACCAGAGACAAACCAGAAGAAAAGGCAAGAACCAGACCACAAGGCATCAAAGAGAGGAGAACTGAGATAGTTCTACCCCAACTTAATAACACCTTGAGTTACAACTTCTCACTACATCATGAAACAAAAACAAAGCTATCCCAAGAAAGGACTAAGAAGTAAACATGAGATTTCCAAACTGGCCCAAGAAACCCATGAAAAATACAATCCCAAAGGGATCCAGACCACGAAAAACCATAAGAGTACCATCCTAAAGCCATATGAGGGCTCCACTTCAAAGAAAGCATAACCCATATGAGAATGCTGAAAAAAGCAAAGCGATAGAGCCCAGATGTCCCAACAAGGGAAATAAGAGGGATAGGTGTAAAACGCTCTCCAAAAAGGCCAAACAAAAAGAATGTTTTTGAATGCCACCTCCACCCGTATTTGGAAATAACACCATCATATTCAATGTGGAAAGTACCAATGCTCAACATAGACCATGAAACTCCCTTTTCAAAAAAGAACTAACAAACACAAAACCTCGAGCCCAGGTTCATGAACGTTCCAATCGTCAGCACCCAAATCCCAACAACCAAAAAATACCTAATCAAAGATCTCAAAAAATGAGATTCATAAATCCACATGGCATGGGTAGCCATGAGTAACATTCTATTACGAAAGCTCCCCCTGAAAAGGAAAGGACAAAAAACCCCTCAAGTACAAAAACAACCACCATCATCACAACACCCATGAAGAGCCACCACCCAAAAAATGGATAGAGAGGAAATAAAGACCTAGGATTTGAAATACAACACCGCCAGATGGGACCGTTCGGTGAACTACACCACACTTGCCACCTTACATCATAAATGGAAGTAATGAGAAAATCGCCTAAGATGCACCACCTAATATTACAAGGAGCCATAATGGAGTAATATTCAAATTTTAAAATGGATATCTCCCCCATTATTTTAGAATTAATCAAGGCCACCAAACTCCACATCCCAAAAAACTTATTCAAATTTTGAATTTGAATTTGAATAATTATAATCACCAAGAAAATACGGGCCATTTTGCATGACAACAACTCCCTAATAACCACAACATAAATATCTTGAATCTTCTCTATCATCATCCCAAAAAATAGCCAAAACAATAGTAGAAACCCTAGGAACATCCAACCAACCTTACGGCTTCTCATCATTAACAAGTCTGATCAACTCCTCTGAAAATTCAAAACGCCACACCTTGAAGCCCTAACTTCCAACAACCAAATTAGCTAGAAAATTGGTCGTTGCATTTCCTTCCCTATACACATGGTTGATAGAGAATTCTTCAAAGGAAGATAGGTGGGCCCTAGATTCATCCATAAGGTTTAAAAATTGCCAACCCGATTTGCATAATCCTTATTCACAGTATTAAGTGAATCACCTTAAATAGTGATACTACGACCTCCCATTTCTTTTAATAATTGGATACCCCAATAGGCAGATCTACACTCAGCAAAATGGGAAGACTGCACTCCCAAGTCTTTCATAAAATCTAGAACTATATTGTCGGGATGATCTCTAATTAATTTGCTCCGTCGAAGTTAAGTTTTAGCCACCCCAGAGGAGGTGGGGATCACTTCACAAAATTGTGAATGTTGGGCACCGATGGTGGTCTCAGGTCAGGATAAAATCCCAAAGCATACTCCACGGGAAAGTCAGGATGATCCCTAGGGATAGAAGGAAGAGACTCCTTTAAGGCAACATACACATTTTCACCTACTTTACAAAGAATTCTATTGCACATATGAGCCAGGTCACCCTATTTGTTTTTAAAAACTCAAGCATTACATTCCTTCCACACTTCCCACAGGAGATGGGGCAACAAGAATTTTCAAAAAAAATTCATATGTGGCAAATGAAAAGGAGACGACCACTGATTGACCATGTCAAGAATAAAATTCAGTTACAACCAAGTTAACCCAATTTGTTGAAGATAAAAATAAAATATGTTTATAAAGACCCTACATCTAAGAAAAAAATGGGTCGTTGACTCCCACTCATTGCATAAAAACAATGATTGATCAAGTTGAATCCATGCTTTTGAAGATTGTCAATTGTTAGAACTTTAATTTTGCATAGCAAGCCAATAAAAAATATTAATTTTGGGAGTCATATTCTTCACCCAGATTTTATCCTAGGGCAAAACATCATTTCCATGAGGGCAAAGAAAATATTAAGCTAATTTAACTGAGAAGCTACCCTCACTATCACCATTCCACACCAACCTATCCCCAATTTCCTCATTACGAAGCACATAACAATAAAGCTCCAAAATAATTGAGCTCCAAGCCCTTTGATCCTAAAAAGTTCTAATAAAGAGGGGGGCCGTCAACCAAACCCTTTGATTATTTTGAAAAATGATGAAATCCACCACTTTAATAAAACTGACTTCCTTAGAAAGCGCATAGATTTCATTGAATTGTTCCTCCACCAAGGGATGATCTCTTAGCCACTAGTCATCCCAGAACGAGATTGATCTTCCATTTCCAATCACCCAATAGCTTTTGGATTTAATAAATTCCCTTTATTTGATAAAGCTTTTCATAAAAAGTTAAACCTTTCGAGGAGAGTGAATCAGATAAAAAATTATTGAACTGGTATTTGGCCGCTAAGATGTGGCACCAAAGACTATCCACACCAGAGGCAACTCTCCATGCTTGTTTAGAGACCAAGGCCCTATTCATTAATGCAACACTTTTCAAGTTAAGACCTCCATATTTTTTCCTTAGATAAACTTGGTCCCAAGAACAAAGATGAATCTTTCCTTTTAGCTCCGGCCCCACCCAAATAAAAGCCTTGCAAATACTATCAAATTTAGCTGCCACTTTAGCTGGGACATTGAAAATTGACATAAAGTAAAGTGAAATTCTTTAAAGCTTACTATAGATGAGAATAGCTTTGCCAGCCTAACTTAAAAGAGCTCCCTTCCACGAAGAGAGTTTTTTCTGAGCCCTTTCCACTACCGAAGTCCAAAAGTCATTTTTCAAATGCCCAGTAAACAAAGGAAGGCCCAAATATGTAACTGGAAGAGAAACAATCCGACATCCCAACAAGGAAGCAATCCTATGTTGACGAACCTTAGGAGTATTGGTGAAAAAGATGCTACTTTTGAGAAAGTTTATCAGCTATTTAGAGGCTCTCCCATAACAATCTAAAATACTTTTGACATCTCTAGCATGGTAGACATACACCAAACAAGATAGCATTGTATCATCCGCAAACTACTGATGAGAAATAGGGGGGATATGCATAGCCGACCTGACACAAAACTCCATACCCTAGTGCAAGCCTCTTTGCAAGTTGAAAAACCCAGTCGAGGATAAATTAAAATATTTTAACCTAAAGGTTAAAATTTTAATTTAAATAAATTTGGGCACCAAATTTAAATGTTATAAATTAATTTATTAATTTGAATTTTTTAATTTGAATTAAATCGACATCGAGCACATAAGGCAAAATGTATATAAAAGGGGAGTTAATTTTTTAATTAACTCATCCATGCATTTATTTGAATTCCAAAGTCTTTGCAAGATATCGTACTTTGGGGTACCATTTTGAGCAACACAGATCCTAGCACATCCCTATGTGTGAATGAGATATTTGGCAAGCGACTATGTGAGGGTTTCATATGGATTGAGTGCAAGCAGCTCCAGAGGTTGGTTTTTAGGGCCTTCGGGCCCTAGCGGCCAATATTTTTGTAGTTTATGCTCAATATTTTAGCAAGAAATGTTGTACGGGATCCAAGATGGGTTAGAAATTTGTTTTTCAACAGATCATACTATGAACTTGAGTGACAACGGCTTCCAATTTGCTGCACAAAATAAAAGTGAAAACCATACCTTTCCATGACATCTAGGGCAAGGATTAAAGAGATCATGAAATAAGTTTCAAGCAGTTGATCAAAAAATGGCTCATATCTCAAGTGAATCTGGTGCTAAGGTGCACCCACAAAATAATTCTACTGTGAAAACCCCTGTCAAGGATAAGAATTTCGAAGACTCGGTCCCAAAAATAAATTTTAGGGATGCCCTTCATGGTGGACAGCCTCAGCCCAATGCTAATATCAATCTTAGGGCTTCCCATAAACCTCTAAGAATGCCTAAGATTGATCCTAGGAAAACGGAGTCAGGATGCCTTAAATCAGCTGATGGAACTCCTATTGTTAAGCTTGATATGGGTAACATTCAGACTGGCATTGAATATTTGGAAAAAAGAGGACTAATTTGTCGGTTCGTGGGTTTTTGTTCGAGTCTATCTGATTTCAAAGTTTGGGCTGCAAAAAGCTGGAAAAATAAAGGTGAGTTACAAATCTCTATTTATCCAAATGGTTATTTTCTTGTTTTATTTGCTAATAATGAACATAGAGAGAAAAATTTTCAAGGGGGTCCTTGGTTTTTTGGAAGGGCAGGGCTTTTCATGAAGCCCTCACATACTAAATTTAAAGCCGAAGAAGAGATGCCTTCTATAGCTCCCGTGTGGGTTAGACTCTTTGGCCTGCCTATTGAATTTTGGAATCCTACTATTTTTTCTTCAATTGGAAACTCTTTAGGAACTTTTACGATGACTGTTGATTTTACTTAAAATTTTGAACATATTATTTATGCTCGGATTTGTGTTTTAATGGATTTTGACAAACCCCTACCTAAAAAGATCACATTACAATTTGGGGAAGACACTTGGGAGCAAGTAGTGGACTATGAGAATATTCCTTTTCATTGTAGAATTTGCCATGAATATGGTCATTTGGCCAGTGCTTGCCCAAATAAATTCCTGATCAAAAGAAAGAAGATATAAACTCAGTAGGTTTCCAAATACCTAAGAAGAAGAACACTCAGAAAAAACCAATTATGAAGGATCAATCAAAGTCATCTACTAATATGTTTGAAATCCTTTCCACAAATGATGTCCCAAGTGAGGAAGAGGAAATAATGGAAACTAAAATCTTAGAAACACAATTTAAATATGAATGGAAGAACTCAAAGACAAACCAACAAATCAAAGGTTTTCAATAGAAAAAAAAGGAGAAAATTTACACAAGAAAAACAATCTTTCAAATGTCAAAACTTCAAATAATGCAGGTCCCAATATAGACTTCGTTGAACCATCTAGTAAAATTTTTGCTGTTTACAAGCATTCTTCAAGGTTAGAATCCATCTCAGATTCAATTGGAATAAGTCAAGAAACAGGGAAAAAAAATTGAAGATGGATTCTAATCAAAAAGTAGGTCGCAAGACCAATCAATATCATATGGTAAAAGAAGGTGAAAATCTTGTAGAGGAAGGTAAGATTAATGCCCTTCCAAAATTTTTTAGCCCTGGTATTAATGAAGATCATCACTTGGAATATTGGAGGACTCAAAGGGAGTCTTTCAAAACAAAATGAAATTAGAAGAATGATTCAGATAAATCATCCACATCTTCTTTTCCTTTAAGAAACAAAGATGTCAATGGAGGATATGGACTCAATTGCCAGTAAAATTTGGCCAGCTGGAAAAGTGATTTCCCTCAGTTCCCAGGGGACTTCGGGTGGCATTTATTGTATTTGGGACCCAAAAGAGGTAGTTATTCACCATATGGTTGGCAGTTGGGGTTTGTTAGCTATAGCTATTCAAAGTAGATATTCCAACCAGATTATGCTCTGCATTACTGTTTATGCTCTGACTTCTTTGGGTGAAAAAAGAAGATAGTGAAAGGATATTACTCATATTATCTCTCATTTTCCTAAAGCTTGGATCTTGATTGGAGGAGATTTCAATACCATCCTCTCTCTGGATGAGAAAAGGGGGGGAATTAGAAATTTAGACAAAATCACTGACGTCATGAGCGAATATATTGCAAACCTCCATCTTGTGGATATCCAACCAGATAATGGCCTTATGACTTGGTCTAACAGAAGGCAAGGCTTAGCTTGTATAATGGAGAGATTAGATAGGTTTTTGCTCTCTAAAAATTTCTTAATCCATGGTCACATTCCTAAAGTGAAGACTCTTAATAATGTTGGTTCGGATCATTGGCCGATCATGGTGGACATGTGGAAAACCAATGTGAGTTTCTCTCCTTTTCATTTTCAATTAATGTGGCTTAGAGACATTTCCTTCGGACCTCATGTGCAACAATGGTGGAAGTAAGGTAAACCTAGGCATGGGACTAAGATGTTCTATTTTGCCAAAATACTACAATACATTAAATCCAAAATCAAGACTTGGAACTGGAAAGAGTTTGGGGATGTTCATAAAAAAAAATGTGAAGTTATTGCTCATCTTGAAAATTTGAATAAGAAAATTCGTTTAGATGGCCTCACAGAGAAGAGAAGTGCAGATGAAATTAAACTCACAACTTAGTTTTTTTTTTTAAGTGAAAAATCCCTTGTGGGGCCACCTTGGTCTGATAGACCATGAACAGGGGGTTCTACATCATCAAAGTCACCTGGGAGTCGCACCCAACCCTGCCCGCATCAACATTATCAATTGGATTTTGGGTACCCAATTTAGCTTTTTGGTAGGGTGGAGATTCGAACCTGGGACCTCCCTTGGAGTATTACCCTCTCCTCTCCAACTCACCTACAACACCTGGGTCCTTAAAACTAATTTATAGTGGAAAACACCCCTTTCGAGGTGCCACTTTCAACAGGTTGGGCATAGGAGGAATGGAGCCTTGTCGGCCTCTACCAACATAGGACATTCCTAACTATACCATATATCTGTAGGATGGAGACAAGGGGAATGGAACCTGGGTCGGCCTCTACCAGCACCCAAGGAATTTACCATTGCACCACAACAAGCAGATACTCACAACTTAGTTAGAGGAATGGAAAAAAGAGAAGAAATCTTATGGAAGCAAAAATCTAGATTTCAATGGCTCAAAGAAGGAGATCGAAACACAAATTTCTTCCACAAATATCTTCTAGCTTGAAGATCTCACAACTTTATTTCTTCCTTAAAATTAGATTCTGGAGATGTTGTTTATACTTGGGATGGCATGAACTCTATTGTTGTCGATTACTTTTCCAATATTTTAGTTGCTACTCCTCTTGACTCAGCTTCACAAGAAAATGTTCTTCAAGCAATCCCTTCTCTTATCACTTTTGAGGAGAACTCTATTTTGATTGGTCATGTTACTATCAATGAGCTTCAACAAGTAGTTTTTAAAATGCAAAAATGGAAAACCCCAGGTCTTGATGGTTTTCCCATTGAGTTCTACCAAGAGTTATTGGATATCCTTCATGTTGATTTATTAGAGGTGGTGGAAGAAGCCAGGAAAGCCAAAGAAATTTTGAAGGTTATCAATAAAAATTTTATTACTCTTGTTCCAAAAGCTCAAGAGGTTGATCATATCTCAGCTTTTAGACCTATTGCTTTATGTAATGTTCTTCTCAAAATCATTACTAAAATCATGGCAGAAAGGTTGAAGCCTCTTTTGCATAAGATTATTTCCTCAGAGCAAGGGGGTTATGTGGAAGGTCATCAAATAGTAGATGAGATAGTTCTTGCTTAGGAAGCCATCCATTCCATGGATATGCAAAATTCTCCTTCCATGTTCATTCGGTTAGACTTATCCAAAGATTATGACAGAGTGGATTGGCACTTCCTTATCAAATTTTTGAGGCAATTTGGTTTCTCTAAGGATTGGATGGATTGGATTATGGGATGTATCTCTTTAGTTTCCTACTTAGTTCTTATCAATGGCAGGCCTTCTCAGTCATTCCTAGCTTCCAGAGGTATTAGGCAAGGTGACCCGCTATCCCCTTATTTATTCATCATTCTTATTGAATGCTTGGGTAGGACTATAACCAAAAAGAGGGAAAAAAAAACCCTTGAGGGAGTTACCATTACTCATGGAGCTAGAACTATCTCTCATCTTCAATTTGTGGATGACTCTACTCTTTTAGGTAAAGCTACAGTTAAGGAAGCTTCTAATATTAAGCAAATCATTAGTTGTTTTTCTAAGGCTACTAGGCAATTGATCAATGAAGACAAATCTAAAGTTATTTTCTTTCACTGCTCTGCTAGACAAGAATCCATGGTCTTGGATAAATTAAGATATAAGAAGACCTCTCTTCCAATCACTTATTTAGGTATTCCCATAAATATTCAAAGGCAGAAAAATAAAGATTGGAATTGGTTGTTGGACAAAGTCAAGAAGAAAATTGGAAAGTGGACCAACAAGTGGCTTTCTTATGGGGGTAGAATCACCTTGGTAAAATCAGTCCTTCAAGCTATTCCTATTTATGTTTCTTTCGTTTTGAATATCCCAAAGGTTGTTCTTCGAGAATTGGATCAAATTAGTCATCGTTTCCTTTGGAGTGGTACTAAGGAGAAAAGAAAATGGGCCTTGGTGAAATGGGATACTTTATGTCTTCCTAAGAGTGAAGGGGGGTTAGGATTACGATCTTCTATTAATAACAACAAAGCTTTAGCTGCTAAATTATATTGGAGGATGTTGCATAACCCCAATGCTCTTTGGGCCAATAATCTTCGTGCTAAATATGTTGAGAAAAAAAGTCCTGAAGACCTTGTTCGCTATCAACTTCCTACCAAAGGTTCTCCCATTTTAGCAGTTCTTAAGACTGGTGAGGATTTGATAAAGAAAAAATTATTTTGGATCATTCATAATGGTCAACAGGAAATTTTTGGACAGATTCTTGGGATGGTCACAAGACTTTGATAACTCGGTTTCTCGATTGGAGGCCTTGGATGGAGGAGCTTCACCGAGCTAATTGGATAAAGGTGGCTAATTATTGTCGATACCATACTGGTAATTCAAAGGTTGGTAGATATTGGATCCCTATTGAGGACTGGCCTATTCAAATCCCGAGAAAGGCAAAGACAAGATATCCAAGGCATCCTTCATATGAGATCCCTCTCTTGGTCCCATGAAAAATATTGTTTTGGATGGAACAACACTACTAAGGGTGAGTATTTAGTTGCTCAAGGTTATTTGACATTATGCCATAATAATCCCAACCATTATTTTGACATCTTTTCTCGATTGTGGGCTCAAAATCTCTGGCCTAAGGTGAGGTTCTTTAATTGGATTTTATTGCATCGTAGGGTGCTTACTAGTGAGCAACTTATGAAGTGTGGTTTTCATGGCCCTTTTAGATGTGAAATGTGTGAAGAGAATGTAGAAAATCTCAACCATATTTTTATTGAGTGTACTTTAGCCTCTGAGCTATGGAGGAGAATGGCCACTTTACTTGGCTTACAATGGTCCAATTTTTTTACTTTTGAACAACTTTGGAGGGATTGGCCTAATCAAGAGGGTGTTGATCATTTTATTAGGCAGTTAGTTTGGATGGGTTCTACCATTCTTCTTTGGAATATTTGGAATGAAAGGAACATCTAAATTTTTAATCAAGATAGGAAGGATATTCACTATATTTGGCAAAATACCATAGCCAACTTAGTTGAATCAGTCCATCAACTCCTTAATCACCCCCAAAACTCCCACCAAAGATGGGATCAAGTGATGCAAAGATTGAAGATTAAATATTCTAAGGGCAACCAACTTAAATGGAATGTGAGTATTAGTAATATGGATAGGACTAGAAATTGGCAACCTCCTCCTAAGGATTTTGGAAAAGTCAATACTGATGGAGCCTCTAGAGGGAACCCTGGAAAAGCCAGTGTGGGAGGAATTGGTAGACTTTCGGATGGCTCCCTGGTTTTTACTTTTGCTGAGAATTTGGGTATTCTTTCCAATAACCTTGCTGAGGGGTATGGTATCCTCGAGAGGCCTTCGGGAGGCTACTAAGGTTGGATGGGAAAAGGTGTTAGTTGAGTCGACTCTCAACTTATGATTAATCTCTTGAAGACTCCCTAAGAATCATAAGGTGGATTGGAGAATAAAAAGAATTATTGAGAAGATTCAATTAATCTAGATGGGATTTTTGAAAGTTGATTACAATCATGTGGTCAGAGATCAAAACAAGAGTGCTGATGCTTTAGCTAATTGGGCTTTGGACAAAGGTGATCTTACTTGTTATAGCCACCCTCCTATATGGTGGGCTTCTCAAATTAGGGAATCTCTTCTTTCTATCATTTCTTTGGATGGCTCCGAGTTCGAAGGTACCTAGTTTCTTCTTGCTTTTTTTTTTTGCTTCTCTTTGGTTCATTCAATTTTTTTTTAGTTCCCTAGCTCATTCTATTCTTTATTTTGTTTCCTCTGTTGATTCTTGCCTTAATAGTCTTCTAGTCTAGATAGGTCATTGTTATGTTCAATTTTTTTCTTTTTTCTTTTTTGTTTTTTTTGTTTAGTTTTTTAAGGTGGGTGGGTTCTTTTGTTTTGTTTTTTTTTTGTGTTCTTTGTGTTGTTTTTTTTTGTTCATGTATTTTTGTTGTTTTGTTTTTTTTTTATGTTTTTTGTTATTGTTCTTGTGTTTTTTTTGTTCTTGTTCTTGGGTTTCTCTTTGTTTGTGTTATTTCATGTTTTTATGGGTGAGTGTTTTCTATGTTTTTTGTTTTTGTTTATTGTTTGTTGTTGGTTGTTTTTTAATTTTATTTTATTTTTTTAATTTTTTAGGTTTTGGTTGTGTTTATTTTTCATGTTTTTTTTGGGTTATGTCTTTGTAGTGTTCTGTTGTTTTGTCTTGTTTGTGTTTTGTTATGTGGTTCTTGTGTTTTTCTATGTGGTTTGTGTTGTGGTTTCTTTTATCTTATTGTGTGTGTTTGGTTGTGCTTTTGTTTTTGACACACTCAAGGAGCATGTTTTTTATTTTATTTTATTATTTTTGTTGTTATTTACTTATTTTTAAATTGGTTTTGTGTGTTTGTTTGCTCCTTGAGTATGTCAAAGGTGGTAGGCCAGGTCCAAGTCATGGGCATTTTTGGCGGAATGGATATCCCTACCTCCTTGGGTCTTACCCGAAAGTGGCATCCCTTTTGGGATGTTTTCCACAAAAAAAAAAATATATTGTACGCTATTTTGTTGTGAGGAAGAAGAGACCTTCGCGCTTTTAAAAATATTTGGAGGGCAAGCGACTGGTTAAATGTATATGGTGCAACCCAAGTGTATCCATAACACTGGTTAGCGCAGTTGGTGACCAAGGCATACATTCATAGGGCAGAAGTTGGGGTTTCAAATCCCTATGTAGTTGTTTTGAGAGGGCAAAGTGTTTTGTTTTTGTTTACAAAAAATTGTGGAGATAATAAGGAGTGCTTGTGTGTTAGTGCTTGTGTGGGCGTGTGGCCCAAAAACTGCCTAGCTTCGGCTAGAGTGCAGCAGCAGTAGCAAGGTCATGGGTTCAAAGCACAACCAAGGCGTGCACTATCAATTTTGCATGTGGGCCAAGGTGTATAAGGTAAGCATTAATTTTTTATTTAAATTTTAATTGCACCAAGGTTGGGAAGTGCATATGCATTAAGGCCACGTGAGTTTTTGATAGTGCCTTGGGAAAGTAGGGAGTTATAAGGGTATTTGATATTTAATATTATTTTGTGCTTTGAAAAATAAAGAAAGGTTGGAGTAATAAGAGTTGAAAAAGGATTTAATTTGTATAGGTTGAATATTATCTTTGAGAGATTATAAATGAACTTGATCTTCTATACATTGATAATTAGGGGTTGACAAAGGAAATTTATTTTTTGTGTTGAGAGATATTTTGATAAGTTTGGAGATAATAAGGTGTACTTGAGTCTTGTTATTGTTTGTAATGGTGAATTAATTTTTGAGGAGGATATTTGTGGAGATTTCGAGATAGGTTGTTTCTATCTAACCTTGAAATTGGCAAAGAAGAGTTGATTGTGATTGAGACAAGTTTTGAGGTAAAATATTCATCAAAACAAAAGGTATGGGTACATCTTCCTTGTGAGTAGAATATTGTTGGATTGAATGTTGTGAAATGCAAAGTTGGAGTGAAAAATATTGTTTGGTAAGCATTTTTGGAAATGTTGAGTGAGTTTTAATGTGCATTATTTGTGGATGTTGAAAGACCATGAGTATCATTGTTATGTGAAAATGAGAACTATCTTGAACTAGGGTTTATGAAAGATCATGAGTATCATTGTTATGTGAAATTGAGAACTATATTGAACTAGGGTTTATGAAAGATCATGAATATCATTGTTATGTGAATTGAGAACTATCTTGAACTAGGGTTTGTGAAAGATCATGAGTATCATTGTTATGTGAATTTCGAATCATCTTGAGTCAAGGTTTGAGATCAATAGTGTGAAGTGTTGGAAGTATAGTGAAATACTTGGTTAGGATTTATAAGCAAGTTGTGTTTCATTGAGTGAATGATTGAGTGAAGTTGGATGTGCATTATTGATTGAAAGTATTGGAGTGATAGTTCAAGTTTTGTGAAAAAAATTGTTCTTTATTCTAAATTGATTTGAAAAGAGTTTGAAAGTGATTGAGTGTTTGGTG
Organism: Wollemia nobilis; assembly: GCA_028583015.1. Classification (NCBI taxonomy): domain Eukaryota; kingdom Viridiplantae; phylum Streptophyta; class Pinopsida; order Araucariales; family Araucariaceae; genus Wollemia; species Wollemia nobilis. The sequence goes on from JAQPPZ010002440.1 coordinate 5,451,655, forward strand.
AGTGTGAAATATATTGAGTATCTAACCATTCTCTATATATTTTTGAGATTAAACAAGATTATGAGTGAAACTTGTTTGTGATATTGAAGAGGTTTTCTGTAAGAGATTAAGTTGAGTTTTGTATGCAAGTTTACAATTGATTTGAATAAGATTTTTTGAAGACTTTTTTCTAGGGAGGACTTGTTGAGAAGATTGAACAAGTTATAGGGAGGACTTGTTGAGCAGATTTGAGGTAAGTCTTGGTGAAGACTTGTTGAGAAGATTAGACAAGTTCTAGGGAGGACATGTTGAGCAGATTTGAGGTAAGTCTTGGTGAAGACTTGTTGAGTAGATTGGAAAAGTTCTATGGAGGAATTGTTGAGAATATTTGAGGTAAGTCTTGGTGAAGACTTGTTGAGAATATTTGACAAGTTCTAGGGAGGACTTGTTGAGTAGATTTATGGTAAGTCTTGATGAAGACTTGTTGAGCAGATTGGACAAGTTCTAGGGAGGACTTGTTGAGCATATTTGAGGTAAGTCTTAGAGAAGACTTGAGATAATATTGAGCAAGTTCTTGAGAGGACTTGTGGACATATTTGAGGCAAGTCTTTGAGAAGACTTGATACTAGAGTTGATTGATTGATTTGTTCAAGCTTTTAGTTAAATATTGGGGCAGATCTAGTAGATTTTATTTGTGACTAGATCAAGCTTTGTGTTAAGGCTTGAGGATAGATTTGAGGACAAATTTTGGTGCAAATTTAAAGGTAAATTTTTGCTAGACCAGAGACAGAATTGTGAGCAAATTTGTGCTAGACTAAAGGATAGTGTTTAGTGCAAATTTTAGACAAATACTAAGCAGAGCTGAGAGTAATATTTGGAGGTGACAGAGTAGAGGATAATACTCTTTATTGGATAGAGATACATTAGCAAGGGCAGTGGGGATAGAGTCTTCTAAGTGAGAATAAAGGTCTTCTGTGAAGAGATATCCACAAGTCAGTGCATTGGAGGTAGTAGTCTTCTATAAAATAATCAACCAGAGTAGAGGAGAAGGAGTTCTCCCATGGATAGAGATCCATGAACCAGATGATGGGATTGGTGTCTCCTATGGATAAGTATCCATGAACTTGATTAGGGTATTGGTGTCTCCTTTGGATAGAGGTCCATAAATATTGTAATAGGGAAGGATTCCAAAGAGATTTGTTGAGAAAATTTTAGTGAAATATTTTCTTTGTGGAGTAGCCCACATTGGGTGAACCATGTTAAATTGGTGTCTGTATTATGTGTGGTGATTTATGAATTACTTTGATTACTATTTTTGATATTTCTATTGATATATTAAATAATATTGTTTGGGAAAGAAAAGTGAAAAGTGATCTTATACTGTTCACCCCCCTCTTAGTTTAAGCTTGTGTTCTTCATTAACCCAAAAATACCCATATGGGTCTAAACATAGCTTAAACCCCCCAAAATATTCCCTAAGGGCTAACTTCATTGAACCCCAAATAGGGGCTACCATCCATGTAACCCCGCTTAGGACCCAACCCAACCTCGAACCTCGATGTAGAGTGTAAACTCTTTTTAGAGTTAGCCCCACTTGAATAACATGGAAAATATTCAACATAAGTCCAACATTATTCCACTTGTTAAATACTTTTCAATAGGGGCTAAAAATTACCATTGTCAACTGTCAAAGGTAACCATATCCATAGATCTTCTACACTAGAAATTTTTTTGAGCAAGAACAACCTTTGTTAATGAATCAACAATATTCTTCTCTATATCAACTTTCTCCAACATCACCCAATTCTCTTCAACCATATCTCTCACAAAATGGTACTTGATATCAATATGTTTTGATCAATCATGAAAACTAGGATTTTTTACCAAAAATATTACACTCTGATTGTTACTGTCAATTCTCATAGGATTAATATTAATACCAATTTTTGAACATAGCCTCTATAGCCACACTACTTCTTTACAAGCATGAGTAATTATAATATACTCTACTTATGTAGTGGAAAAATAAAAAACTGATTGATTTAGAACCTGATGTTAGCGTACTTGTATTTTGTTAGTTGTTATTTATGTTTAGCAACTTGTTGCAGTTGTTGCAGCGGCATCCTATTGAGATGCACCCTCTTCGGGCTAATCCAGGAATGCAATGTATTATTTAAACGCCTGTTGAATAATACAATCTAGTTCCGTATTTTACATGGTATCAGAGCCAGAGCAAAGGGAGGAGGCGGATGCTGGAAAATTTTGCTGTGCGTGCGGATGGTTTTTTAAATTTTTTTTCCACGACGTTATGAAAGCAGCTACAGCAGAGGAGCGGATTTAAAAAAAAAAAAACAAAAAAACTTCGCGTCCAGGAAGGACGGGATGCAGCTGCGGCCCTGCAGCCTGCGTAGAACGCAGATGTCACGCCCACGCAGAGCGCAGACGAGCTGCGTCCGCAGAACGCAGACGTGACGCCCGCTCTGTCTGCGCAAGGGAGCAGAGTCTCGTTCTACGCGTAGGGCGCAGAACGCGCAGGGGACGCAGACGTCCCATATGCGCAGGGGATTGACGTCCCCTCCCCCCCCATAGGAGGAAGGACACGTCCCCCCCCCGCACGTGCGGGAATTTCAAATTCCCGTTGTGCGAGACTATCGGGATAGGGCACACAGGCGACAGAACGCCCCTGTCGCAGCCCCCCCTATCCCCCCGCGCAGCGTTGGAGGGAGGACGTGTCACGCGTCAACGGACATGCGCGGCGAGGGAGACCCCCCCCGCACGCGCGAGAATTTCAAATTCTCGTCGCGCTCCCCGAGGCCTCCCCCCAAAATTCCTCGGCGGGAATTTAAATTTTAAAATTCCCGCCGCTCCCCCTCCCTCCCACTGGTATAACCCCCCCCCGCGCGACGTGCAGCGTGAATTGCACTGGCGTATGGCACCCCCCCCCCCGACGCGCCGCGGCGTCAGCCTCACCCCAAACGAAAAAAAAAAAAAAAAATTCGGTTTCGGTTGGAGGACGGATCGTGCAGCCGGGCCGAAGCCGTTTGGCCGAAAGAAGAATTTTTTTTTTTTTCCCGGTTGGAGGACGGAGTTGCGGGCGGAGCGAAGGCAAAAAAAAAATGCCGGGAGCAGTGTTGCGGTCGCAAGCCGAGGCTGTTGCAGAGGAGGAGACAGAAGGAGGGGTTGAAAGAGGAGGAGGTCCGCTGATCTTCTCGGATCAGCCCGCTGGCTCACGTGGTCGTGAGCCGTGCGGTAAGGCTCAGGGAGCCTGCAGGTCGGGGGTTCAAATCCCGCCGACTCCCCTCAGGTATATTTTTTTTTTCAAAGTCATTTTTAATTATTATTATTTTTAATTAAAATTTTTAATTTTAATTTTTTTAATATAGTTTTAAACTTTATAAATTAAAATTTAATTTTAATTTATTTTTTCTAAAGTTTTTAAAACTATATAAATTGAAATTATTTATTTTAATTTTAAATAAATAATGATTATAAAAATGCTTTGTTAAAGAAAGCCTTTTAAGGGGGGATATTTTTTCAAAAAAATCAAAGGGGGATTGAGAGTAATTTTATGAAAAATAGCAATTTGGCATTGTAAAAGGTGCATTTTCGGCTGTGACCGACACCTTGTGGGTTATTCTTGTGGGCAATTTTTTTTGTTGTATGTTGCATATTTCATTTTTGCACTATAACATTAAAAATTAAAATCAAAACACTCCCTAAGTCCCGGAATATAAAACCCATCTGTGCAATTTTATTGCACTGCAGCGTTCGGTATTTGCGATACCTACGCCAGCACTTACGAGTAAAGCTGTCGTGATTTGGCTACTTGTATCCGTCGCCTAATATAGCTGCTATAACGACGTCTGAGCTTGTTCTCTATAAATCGTCGGGGAGGAATAAGTACGCCATTTTTGCATTTTTTACTCCATCCACTACCCTTTATCGCACTTGTGTTTAGGCGTAAATCCTGACGAAGTATTCTTCATAGTGTTTAGGGGAAGTTACGCCCCACGCATGAGAAGAATCTTCTATGGTAGGTGCCATCAACAAGGCGATTCCCTTTCGGTACCGCTTATGTTCCACGTATCGTATGATCTCTAAAATTCACCTATAGTCTCCCTCACGTAAGGGCGGGTGATTTTTGTTGATCTTTCTAAATACCTATAGTTTCCCTCACGTAAGGGCGGGTATTTTGTACGGTATATTGGCCTAGCAAAAGGTATATCGAAAGGGGGACCAATTTGGTGATATAAGGAACCTTCACTATGGCCGTTGTTGCAAAGTTGATGACTGATCCGCATCAGTTATTGAAAGGTCCAAATTATACACCATGGAAACATAAGATGAAGGCTATTCTCCAAATGGAAGATTTGTGGGATATTTTTACTGGAGTAGCAACCAGGCCTTCACCAACAGCAGGATCCACAGGTCCTTGAGTAGATCAGATTGCTTTTGACAAGAAAGACAGTAGAGCAAAGGTGCTCATTTTGTTTGCTTTTTCAGATGAAGTGCAACCTCATATAGCTGACAAAGCAAGTGGTAAAGAGGCATGGGATGCCCTTAGAACCATCTATGAGGGGAAGAATGAATCCACCATTCTTCATCTTCAACAACAACTTCATAACCTCGAGTTTGAGGCGGGGTGAAAGCAGTTGAACTCTTTACGTGCAGAGTGTACGAGTTGAAAGAGAAATTGAGTTCTCTCGGAGATATTGTGGACGAAAAGCTTCTCATTTCACTTGTGATGAGAGCTTTACCTTCTTCATTTGATATGTTGATAACCTCCATCCAGGTGTCCCAACGACAAATTACCTACATCGAGTTGGTCAATCTGCTTCAACAACGGGAAGCACGCCAACTTCACAAGGATGATTCTTCCAATACAGCCCTATACACCAACAGGCAGGGTTCTAGGAAGAAAGGTAATGGGCAAAAAGGAGGAAACTTTTAGAAAGGAGGAAATTCTCAACGGGATACGAAAGCAAAAGGCAAACAACCTCAACAGAAGAAGAGGTGGTGCAAGATCTATGAGAAAGACAACCATGACACCAACAGGTGTTGGCATAAGAACAAGCGAAAGGCCAAAACAAACCACAAAATAAGAACAAGCAACCCCAGGTGAATGTTGTTGTTGAAGAATCTGACTCGGATTCTGAATGGGCACACAAGGTGCTCATGACTACCACGAATTCCACACGAGAGGGATCCTATTTGGTATGTCGATTACGGAGCTAGTAAACATATGATCGGCGACGGATCGTGGTTTGAATCATTTGTGGCCAAAGAGGGCAAACCTGTCACAATTGTCGATGATAAAACCTACAGGGTTCAGGGAGAGGGTACAGTTTCAGTCACTCTTCATGATGGCAAGTGTCAGATTGACAAGGTCCTCTATGTTCCGGGATTGGCCAACAATTTGTTGTCAGTGACACAAATCCTGGACAGAAATATGGTTGTCAACTTTCGTGTTGAGAATGGAAAGAAGTGTTGTACAATTACCGGGAAGGGTAAGCGATTGCAATGACTTCATATAAGCATGGCTTATTTGCACTAGATGCTATCTCTACTCCACATGTTGCCATGATTTTCTCTACCAAGGAGGCAACTTCCCTATGGCACAAGAGATATGGGCATCTTAGTTACGGCTACTTACTTGAGCTCGGCAAGTATGAGATGGTAAAGGGTCTTCCTTCCCTTTCTGCCACATTGCCAGTGTGCTTCGACTGCTTGGCAGGAAAGCAGCATAGAGTACCATTTGAGAAGAGCTCTACAAGAGCAAGAAAACCTCTGGAGCTAATTCACACCGATCTATGCGGTCCTTTCACACCAACGAGTGTTGGAGGGAAGAGGTACTTTCGTTATTCGTAGATGACTACTCACGAAAGATGTGGGTTTTCTTTCTCAAACTGAAATCTGAAGCTTTCGCATTCTTCCAGCAGTTCAAGAAATCCGTTGAGAAGGAGTCAGGAGCTTCTATCAAAACCCTCCGCTCGGATCGAGGGGGAGAGTTTACCTCTAATGAATTTTTTGCATTCCTAGATAAGCATGGGATCAAGAGACAGTTAACAACTGCCTATACTCCTCAGCAAAATGGAGTTCCTGAGAGAAGGAACCGTTCTATCATGGAAATGGTTCGTTGTATGCTCACAGGAGCTACTCTTGGGCAACAATATTGGGCAGAAGTTGTCACCACTGCAGTGTATCTTTTGAATAGGGCACCCACAAAGGCCCTAAAAGGAATGACTCCACAGGAAGCATGGAGTGGTCGAAAACCCTCCATATCTCATCTACGTATTTTCGGGTGTCAAGCTTTCATGCACATACCGAAAGAGAAAAGGAAGAAGCTAGATGAGAAAACACTGAGATGTATTTTTCTTGGATATTATGAGCACTCTAAAGGATATCGGTTGATAGATCCTTTGACCAAGAAAATTCATATCAGCGGAGATGTTGTCTTTGATGAAGCTTTCACATCACGAGAGCACATCTACGGTACACCAGGATATTGTGGAACCTAAGGAAGAGGAGATTCCTTCGTCAACACGGACAGGGAGGTCCTTCTACATCTTCTTCACCACCATCGAAGAAGAATCCTAAATGGTGTACAAATACAATCAGAGATGCAAATTTATCCACTCCTCCCAATTTGAATTTGGATAGACCTCGTACACGCAGTATGGCTCAAAAGGAAAGAGAAGCCCGAGAAACTGGTGAGGTTGATGATCTTTGTCAATCTTTTGAGGAACTTTCTGTGACTCCAAGTAGAGAAGTTGAGGATATGGATATTGATGATGACAGGGCATTCATGTCTACCATAGATAGTCTTGAACTCTGCATCGGTGCAAGATGCTCTCGGTGAGCCTCGGTGGAAGGCCGCTATGGATACAGAGTATGAGTCTCTGATGAAGAATAAAACTTGGAAGCTTGTTGATCTGCCGCATGGAAAGAAACCTATTGGCTGCAAATGGGTATACAAAGTCAAGTACAAGGCAGATGGAACAATTGATAAGCATAAGGCCCGTCTTGTTGCAAAGGGCTATGCTCAAAAGGAAGGCATCGACTATGAGGAAACTTTTGCACCTACTTCTCGGATGACCACAATTCGGGTTATGTGTGCTATGGCAGCACAATATGGGTGGAAAGTTCACCGGATGGATGTCAAAAGTGCCTTTCTTAATGGTGATCTCCAAGAAGAAGTCTATATGACTCGGCTGAAGGATTTGAAGTGGAAGGCCAACGACAGAAAGTTTGCAAATTGGTCAAATCCTTGTATGGTACGAAACAAGCTCCTCGAGCTTGGTATATAAAAATGGACAATCACCTTATGCGGCATGGATTTAAGAGATGTCCGTCGGATGCAAACCTCTATTTCAAGAAACGGGGTTACGAGATAGTGTTGCTTGTACTCTATGTGGATGATCTGCTCATTACGGGGAGTTCGGAAGATATGATCTCTCTTGTCAAAAGAAACTTGTGCAAATATTTTGAGATGACGAGATCTCGGACTTCTCCATTACTTGTCTTGGTCTGGAATTCAGCCAGAAGGAGCACTCCATCAAAGTGTCTCAGAAAAAGTATGCCAAGACATTGCTGGATAAATATCGCATGATTGACTGCAAGCCAATGGCAACTCCTATGGAGAATGGACTTCAGTTATCGCGATATGATGACTCACCTCAGGTAGATGGTACTCTCTATCGACAGTTGATTGGGAGTCTCATATATCTGACCAATACTAGGCCAGATATCATTTTTGTTTGTCAACTATCTTTCGAGGTTCATGCAGGAGCCTAAGACTACTCATTGGAAAGCAGCAAAACGTGTTCTTCACTATGTCCGTGGTACTATGGAATATGGCCTAGAATACAAGAGGAACAACAAATTCTTCTTGCAAGGATACACGGACTCCGACTATGCCGGATCATTTGATGATCGCAAGTCAACTTCGAGATACATTTTTCATCCGGGATCCGGTCCTGTCTCTTGGCACGACAAGAAGCAATAGGTGGTTGCTATTTCTTCAACGAGAGGCGAGAATATCGCGCCGCACGTGAAGTTGTGTGCGAAGTGATATGGTTACGTCGCATTACGACAAGTATGGGCCATCCATCAAAATCTCCAATACACTTGTTTTGCGACAATCGGGGTGTTACGAACCTCGTCAAGAATCCGAGTCCATCATGAAAAAACAAAGCACATTGACACACAATGTCATTTCATTCGAGAGGAAGTTCCAAAGCACCGAATTCAGCTTCGGCACATTCCCACAGATGCTCAAGTTGCAGACATTTTCACTAAGGCACTTGGACGTGTCAAATTTGAATTGTTTTGCAGCTCACTTTGTATTGCAAAATAATGTAAGGGGATGTTAGTATAGCTATTAGTTATTACATTACCCAACTAATGTAATAAAGGGGGATGTTAGCGTACTTGTATTTTGTTAGTTGTTATTTATGTTTAGCAACTTGTTGCAGTTGTTGCAGCGGCATCCTGTTGAGATGCGCCCTCTTCGGGCTAATCCAGGAATGCAATGTATTATTTAAACGCCTGTTGAATAATACAATCTAGTTCCGTATTTTACAAACACGTAAGCACTCATGGATCTTCTCTTGTCAAGATCTACAACCCAATCAGTATCCACAAACCCTTGTAGATTTACAATATCATTGTCTCAAAATTTTCCTTGATAACAAATAGCATAATTTGTAGTTTCATGTAAGTATATGAAGATCCTCTTCACAATAGTTCAATGTTCCTTTTTTGGATTGGACATATATCTGCTAACTACTCCCATTGCATGTGCAATATCAGGTCTAGTACTAACTATTGCATACATCAGACTACCCATAAAACTAGCATAAGGAACATGACGTATTTGTTCAATTTCATCATCTATATTAGGTCATTGTTCAATAGATATCTTTTGACCAAATAGATATGGAGTACATCATATTTTACAATCATGCATCCTAAACCTTTGTAGTATCAAATCAACATATTTCCTTTGATTTAACCACAACTTTATATTTGCATGATCCCTTATTATTTACATACCCAAAATAAAATTTTGTAGCACCCAAATCCTTCATGTCAAATTCATAATATAACTAAGATTTTAGTAACTTTATCATCTCCTTATTGTTACCAATTAACAACATGTCATCCACATACAATACAATGATAAAAAAATTTCACCTTCTTTTTTGAAATATATACATGGATTTACGTTACTTTTTCCATGTCCAAGTGTCAAAACAAACCTATCAAATTTTTGGTTCCATATACTTGGAGACTTCTTTAGCTTGCATACCAAGTCCTCCTTACCTTTTACCTTGAAGCATTCTAGTTGTGATATATATACGTCTTAATAAAGTTCACCATGTATAAAAATTATCTTTACATCCATTTGTTCTATTTCAAAATAAAAACAATAGGAATAGCCAAAAAATATCTAATTGATGTTAGTTTAGCCATAGGAGAAAAAATCTCACCAAAGTTAATTCCCTCAACTTGAGAAAATCCTTTTGCTACCAGGTGAGCTTTGTACTTCTCCAACTTTCCTTCTACATTGTACTTTTTCTTGAATAACCACTTACAACCAATAGGTTTTTTGCCAAGGGGTAATTTCACCAAGTCCCATGTCTTATTTTTATCTAGGGATTCCATTTCTTCTTCCATATCCCTTTTCCAAGACTTATTCTCACTTGAATAAAGTACCTCCTTTACAGTCTTGGGTTCTTCATTAGTAACTAATAAATTAAATGCAAAATAAAAATTTGAAGGGCTATACCTTTCGGGGAGTCTTCTCACCTGATATGATCTCCTCAATATTGGATTTCTAGGTTCTTCATCTTCAGCTTCCTCCTCACCTTCTTTGAACATTCCTCTTCAGAACCTCTCTATAATTCATATTATTCTATAGCATCAGGTTCTACCACAGGTTCTTCCTCCTGTTCAAATTTTACCTGAACTATTTTTGGTTCTTTGCTTAGTTGCATTTCCTATTTTGGAACCCCTTTTGTTTCTCTAAATATCACATTATGATTGTAAGTAATCTTCTATGTTTCTATATTCCACAACTTATATCCTTTCACACCAGTACTATAACCTAGAAATATGTATTTCTTAGATTTATAGTCTAGCTTAGTCCTTTTCTCTTTTGGGACATACATATAAGCTTTGCAACCAAAAACTCTTATATGACTCTGAGAGGGTTTCTTACTAGTCCACACTTCCTATGGAGTTTTATCCACAAAATTTGAGGTAGGAGATCTATTGATGAGGTAGCAAGTAGTTAACATGACTTCTACCCAAAATTTCTTTTCTAACCCTGCACCACTTAGCATGCTTTTGGCCTTATCCATCAATGTTTTGTTCATCCATTCTGCAAATCCATTCTGTTGTGGAGTATACAAAGTTGTTATATACATTTCTATTTCACAGTCCTTGCAAAACTAATCAAATTCATTAGATAAATATCACCACCATTATCACTTCTCAAAACTTTTATCTTTTTCTATGCCTAATTTTCTACAAGAGCCTTGAACTCTTTAAATTTATTGAAAACATTAGATTTGTACTGTAAAAAGTATACTTAGGTATTTCTTCAAAAGTATCTATAAATATAATAAAATAGATGGATTTACCTAATGATGGTACTTTTGTAGGTCCAAACACATCACTGTGAACTATATGCAAAATTCCATCATATCTTGTAGCACTACTGGGAAACTTAACTCTGGTTTACTTTCCAAAAACATAGTGCTCAAAAAAATTAAAATTTAATGGGCAATAAAAAATTCCTTCAACCATACCTTTCATTTTTAATGTTTGAAGGTCTTTCTCACCAATGTGCCCCATGCATTGATGCCATAACATTGTCTTCGCTACAAGAATACTTGGAGTTTCTTCTACCGTATTAATTTCCTCTACAACTAAAGAGTTATTACAATAAATACTTATAGTTCTAGCCTCAAGTTTGAACAAAGTTCATGTACAAACTCTTCTTGCCAACACTATGCATCCATGAACCATATTGCAACTATCCTTATTGAATTCCATAGTCACACCCGCATCATTCATCTTACTAACGGATATCAGATTTCTTGCCAAACCTGGAATATGCAACACACTAGGAAGGGTTTTAACTCTTCCATATTTTAACCTCAATTTGACTCTTTCTCAACCTATTATTTTCTTTTTTGAATTGTCTCCTAAGAAGACTTCACCTCCATGTATCTTTTCATATTCACAAAAACCCTCCCTATGAGGATTCATATGAAAAGAAGTGTTTGAGTCAATCAACCATGAGTCATGGTGTTCACTTGAGCATGTTGTAGCTATGAACAAGTCCCTTGAATATTCATTTGTGGTCTTTATTTATGCAAATATTCCTTCATCAGCCTTTTTAGATCTATAGTCTCTTTTATAATGCCCTATCTTACCACACTTCTAGTATTTCCTTTTGTTAGGAGCAACAAATTTTTTCCCTAGATTTTGATTTCCTTTCTCCTATTTTATTTTTGATCCTTTCTTGAGAACGACCTCTCACAACCAAGGCATCCTTTTGATGATAATAATAAAAATATTTTCATCTCATTTCCTTAGATAGAAATATTTCTACTATACCCTCTACTTTCAATTTAGAAGTAGTATTGGTGATAGTCATAAATAGGTTATCCCAGGAGTCAGGTAATGAATAAAGTAAAGTAATACACTTTTCATCTTTATCCATTTTTATATATACAAATTTTAATTAACTTACCATAGTGTTAAAAGCATTCAGATGTTTAGCCACAAATTCACCATCATTCATCTGAAGAGAATACAAATTATTTTAAAGAAAGATTTTATTTACTAGTGACTTTGTCTGATACAGTGCTCCCAAATTTTCCCATAACAACTTTGGCGTACCCTCTATCGATATATTCAATAATACTAAATTAGATAAGCACAATATGATAAATATTCTTACCTTCTTATCAATATTTATCCATTCCTCATCTATCATTCCTATTAATTTTATTCCTAATACCCCGACCCACTAATCTTTATCCACCAACAGATCTTCCATCTTGAGTTTCCATAACTCAAAATTCTATACATTAAATTTTTCGATCTCTACCTGTGTGCTTCCTATCATTTTTCCTTCACCCAGATTCTTTTGTGCACTATTCCCACTCAAGAATTGATTTATCCTAGTATTGAAACCCTTACTCCTAAAACAAATCTAAAACCTAGCTTTGATACCAAATGAAGAGAAATAATACCCAAATAAACAAAATATAGAAAAGTAGTAAGTGCAAAAAAAAAAAAAAAACTAAGAAGAATACATTTCACAAGAATTTATCTGGGGAAACCCTTTTGGGAAAAACCTAGTAAGAATATCTTCTTATTGTATAAACTTGACCTTCTCCAATACAATAATATCCTTTTGTTCTCTTTTCACTTGCAATCATTTTTCTTGCAAATTCATTTCCAAACCCTCATCCAAGTGTTGTTTTATATACCAACAACATAAGAAGGGGTTTTACAATACCATGGGCGCAAAACCATGGGCTGACATTATAGTAACCAAAAAATTCCCATATGGGTCTTAAAATATCTTAAACCCCTTAAAACATTTTCATGAGGGCTAATGCCCCTGAACCTCGACAAGGATAGGGGTAGAGTGTAAATTCCTTTCAGAGTTAGCACCACTTGAATAACATGGAAAATATACAACACAAGTCCAACATGTAGTGAACTTTGATCTTTAGACCTTTGCCTAATTAAAACTTAATTTTTCATAGGCTTGTTCCATAATATTCATTCTTTGACTTGTGTTTCTGTCATTATTGTCGAACAAGCTTTCTAAAATTATTAGCTCTTTCGGAAGATGATTAGTTTTTTAACTAAACAACATCTTCTTGATCAATTTATTTTAATATCTCTTCTTACCAAGTTGATTAAATTGCCTCCCTTGTTAAGAAGTCAATTATTTAATGATCATTGTCAAAGATTTGCTAGAATATTTCTTTATCTGGCACAAATGGTCTAAAAACCAACTTTACCCAAATTTTCCCTCTTAAGCCATTTTTTGTAGAAGGTACATAGTTCGCTTCTTGAGCATCAAATGTGTTTGCTCATTCATTTTGTTCCCATTAAATAGCATTTATGTTCAAAGCTTTAAATTTATCTAATAAATACCATACTCTATTATGATATACGTTTAGGTAGTGGTGTCTACTGTTGTATTTTTTGGTCATTTGATTGAAAATAAACTTAGAGTCACCATAGATTATGAGCATTTTAATTCCCATTTTATCCACTTGCTTTAATCCAAGTTACAAAACCTCATATTATGTAGCATTTTTGGTGCAAATCTATATTAGTCTATAGGAAAATATTTTTATCCCTTCAGATAGAGATACCAACGTAATTTTGGATCCAATGCCATTCTTGCATCTAGCTCCATAGGAGCAAAGTTTCTAAAGCTTTAACTCGTATAATTTTTGATTTGAGACTGTTGGGGACTTCTTATGCTTTGAGATTAAGACACAAGATGTGCCATTCCTAGTATCCACCAATGCATTGTTATTCTTCAAGGAGAAATCATCCTCTATTTCTAGTTCTTCCAAGATATCTTCTAAAAGATTAGATTCTTCAAAGATCATGTTGATGTACTCTTCTTCAAAATTTTCAATATGATAAGTAGTTGGATTTTCTAGAAGAATCTTAATATTTTTACCTTTATGAGAAATTATCATATGGTAATAGTATAGGTATATGCATCCCTCTAATTTTATCATGAATTCATGTGAAAAATAAAGACCAAAGTATTGTTCTAATTCAACCACAACTATTTCTTGTATTACGATAATCTCTGGAGCTCTATGGAGTTTCATAGGAACATATTTAATCATTCCCACTATTTTCATAGGAGTTCCATATAAATATAGAACTCTAGGGCATGAACAGGTAGATTCCATACCCATTAGTTCACACACACCTTTGGACATTATAGTGGTAGAAACTCTAGAATCAATCATGCAATTATGAACTACCCACCCTTCCATTCTTAATGATATATGGAAAGGATGTGGTCTATTCTTCATTACTCTTGGGGTCATTGAATCCTAGGCAAGATTGTATTGTGGACATGGATGATCTTCCAAGGTGACCTTATTCAATGAAGCTTTGAGTAGATATATTTGTATAGGGATCATGAGTGCATCATCCATGCTTGCTTTTGAAGGAGCATTTTTTAATTCTTCCACTATATTGAAGCTAGACACTTCTATTGGTTTCTTTTCTGATTCATCAAATCTTATTCTATATTCTTGGGTAGCCTCAACCCTCTATCTCTTAGTGAATAAATGGATTTTGAGCTTATCCCTTGTTATTTTGTATCAAGCAATACATCCTTAGATTTTTCTGTCTTCTTTGAGCTATATGGAAATGAGATGGTATCTATGGATGATTCACTTTTTTGGGATGATTGGGCTATCTCTAAAAAGTATGGCATTACGAATCTCAAAGGTAGTCTTCCTTTGAAAATTAATGTATTTTTGGTTATTAATGCATCTTGATAGACCTGAGGGAAGTCAATTATATTGGATTGTTAGGTTTGCAATCCCAAATTAGGTCCCAACACTCTAATATAATATATGTATGACAAGGGGATTGGTGGCCAAATATTCTACAAGATCCTTTTCCAAGTTCTACTAAATATGAGATTAAAAGTGATAATTATCTCCTAAGGATGCCTTTGTATAATAGTAAACTAGGTAAGAAGTGAGAAAGGGTCTATCGATGCATTGAAGTCTTCTACAAATGGTCTGGCTAGGTCAACCCATGTATGAATGTTGTTGTCTTTCAAAATTAGATACCAGTTGAGTAGTTTTCCTTGAAAAGACATTGCAAGAAGTCTAACCATAATACCTTCATCTCTTATATTATGGATTGTTGTTAATGACACTAAGTATTAATAGTTCTCATAGGTAGTTTTACCTAAGCCATCACAAGTAGGAAGAGCTTTAAGTGTAGCTTGTGGGATATCATTGATATTCGCTACACCTAGGGTCCAATGGTATTCCAATTGGAGAAATTTAGAGGAAGTTGATGCTGATTTTGAGCCATAATTCTAGGACCTGATGATGCTGATGATGTAGGATAATTATGAGGTGAAGAATTTATACTATGTAAAGGAGATTTAGGCAGTCGAATTTCAACACGTTTTAGTTTATGAAAGGGTAACTCTACAAATGATGATGAATTTTTTAATTTCTTGGCTATAGAACTTGTAATCATATAAAAAATGGAACAAGTACACACAAATTATGAAATTAAAAGAATAGAACTAGTAATACAACCTCAATATACTTCAAGGTTATTTATTTTAATGGGATTCTCTATATGAACAAAAAATCTCCTCTAATGATGTTAATATTGTTCACCTAATATTGAACTCTCTGGGGATGTGAGGAAAATTCGGTTGCTTGGCCCCACCAAGCATGCCAAAAACTAACTATACAGTTGGACTATATTCTATCATTGCTATGAAAAGGTGTTGCACCCATTGATTTTATCCAAAGCATAGCAACTAGATGAAATAATATTGTTCTATGTTTCAACATTTGAAGAAGACCAACTCCTTTGAATTGATTGTTTTGGGAAAAATAGGAAAATAGTAAGGGTTATAAAGGAGTAAGAGTAAGAGAAAAAAGTGGAAATATGGACGATATATAGTGTAACAACATTGGATCTTATAAAGCAATACACTATCATATCAATTACAAGATACTTAATAGACCAACCATTATCACCTAGATTACAGATTCATCAAACCCAAGATATTCTCTCTAATAATTCTAAGGATTCTAACAATTAGCAATCCAATAGGCATTTCACACTTTATTAGAATAGACCAATTGCTAAATGTAACAAAAATGACTTAAAAAAATGTATTTTATTGCTTTAATCATTTCAAGGACTTAAATTATTAACAATTCAATGGGTAATCCAAATAGCAAAATTACTATAATAGAATACACTAAAAATTAAGTGTAATAGAAATGACTTAAAGCAAAACATTCACATAAAACCTGAAATCACACAATAATGGAGATCAAATAGCTATCTCTTCATTTATCATGTTAAATTTTGAGGATATATATTGAAGGAAATGTGACCACAAGATATAAATTAAGCAAGTAATATTAACTATATGATAATGGTAATATAATATGCAGGAAAAGTATATGAGAAACTTCTACAATAACTCAGAAAATAGCCATTAATGAAAGCTCACAAAAATAGTACAATGTAATATAATGGAGGACTTGAACACTCCATGAATAATGCATGATCTACATTGTACCTACTAAACTCACTATACTTCCTAACTCTCTAGCTTCTAATCCAACACTATCAAAGGCACACACACACACACATATATATATATATATATATAGGGAGATATGTTCCTTGGCCTTTCATCTACCTATGACTCTTCAACTACCTATCTTATGACTCATGTACATGTGGACTACATGCACATTTACATCATTGCACATTATAACACTTTTGCATTTATTACTTTTCATGAAGTAACTACTCAAACCTTAATCTAAGACAAAATCCTACTCTAGTTATGTATCCAAGGTGGTACATTGACATATACCAAATAATGTAATATTCCAACACCCCCTGTATTCTTGGCTATTTGTTATAATTACGCATGGGTAATGTTTTGTTGTTATTCCTGGGTATGTGCTACGTTGGTATACCTTTGTCTACCTTTTGGTGCTATTTAACATAATAATAAACTAAGATATAATACCTTAGTTGCACCTTGATTTTAAGATCTTCTCAGTCTCTTTATGTAGCTTTATTTCTTGATTCTAGTATGGTAGCACCCGGTCTAATATTTCGTGGTTATAATGCTCCTTTTGGTGTCTTATCTTCACTAATACTTGTTATGGTTATTCTGTGCTCAATGGTGTATTTTGATGTTGGCAATTTTGGGTACTTTGGGTACATTGCCTTTGCTCAAGTGTATAAGTTGTCATTGATGTCAAGAAGCTCTTGAAGGAATTTGATTTGATGTCAAATATTTTTTTTGATGAAGGCTACGGCATGACAGTTTCAAAGGTCTTTTGCAAACCCCAAGTTGGCAGGTTTAGAGATTACAGGTGGATGCATTGGTTTAATGCATTTGGGTCCAGGAGGAAGTATTTATTTAAATAATTAAAAACCTTGTTAAGGTTCCATTTAATTATTTTTAAATAAATAAATTATTATTTGCAATGGGTTCTCCTAATCCATGGCACAAATGTTTTAAGTTGTGGGCGCTAGCAAAGACCTCCGCCGACGTGTTAAACTCCTCGTCGACGTCAAAGAGCTTATGGTAAATTGCATATAAATCTCCCTCGACAAAAACAAAGATTTATCCCATCCAAATTTCGAAAGGAGTTGCTCGCTATAAATTTGACTGTGTCTTCACTAATTTTCGTGGATCCGCTGTTCGTTTGTCTGCACTCGCCGTTTGTCGAATCCGTCGTAAAGTTTTTTGTCTTCGTGTCACGGCAGAGGAAAGGAAGGGACTGTGGTTTCATTTTATCCCTGGCGCAGAAGGATCAAGGTTAACAGCGTGAGGTTTAAACCTCACCGGGTGCCTTTGGCGCACCGGTAGCGGCTAGGCTATTGGCGCGCTTGTTAGCGTAGTTATACTGTTTACTATTTCATTATTTGTCTTGTTATGCATTTGTTATTTTTGTTGTAACAATTTGCTATTGTACGCTGGTTGGTTTGGCAACCTCCGGAATTTCTTGTTGTTGCAGTATTATTTAAACTGCACAGTACTTCAATAATCAATTGATCGTTTTCCTAACATGGCATCAGAGCCAGTTCTATTTTTTTCTGGGCAAAGAATTTTTTTTTGCAGAGAAATTTTTTTTTAGCGTGCAAAGGCTGAAAAAAAAAAATTTCGCACAGACGCGACTGAAGAGGAGAGGCCCCCCGTTGCGGACGCAGCTGTGCATAGGCAGCCAGTGCGTCTAGCCTACGTGATTTAAAAAATAATAATAATAATAATTTTTTTGTCGCACAGACGCGCGACAGTTGTCGTGCATCCACGCGATTATGGGAGGGGAGGCCCCTCCCCCCGCAGCGGATGGCCCCCCCACGTTGCATGTGCAGGCAGTGGCCACGCATGCACGAGGAGCGTAGCGCAACGCAGCCAGCAGGCCGTGCGTGCTCGCCCGCCCGCTCCTCCCCCCCGTTGAACGCACGCGCAATCGCGCGTACAACATTAGCCCCCCCCCCCAAGTTGAACGCGGCCAGGGACGGGGAACGTAGGCAGCGACGCGGACAGGGAACGTAGGCAGCGACAGTGCGATTTAAAAAAAAAAAAAAGCACCGCCAACCACAGTGGGCACGGGTAGCAGAGAGGAGGAGAGGATGAGAGAGGAGGACGGGAAAGCACGAGCGGAGGTGGCAGAGGCTGCGCTCGGGCAGCAGACTGAGGACCCTCCTCAAATACGAGGGGGCCCTTTCTCCTCCCAGATCAGCCCACGGGCTCACTGGCAAGTGAGCTGCGTGGTGGGTTCCGGGAACCCAGCAGTCGGGGGTTCAAATCCCGCCGACTCCCCCCTTGCAAAGGTAAAAAAAAAAAAATTCAAAGGTTTTTTAATTATTATTTTTTAGTTAAAATTTTTAATTTTAATTTATTTTTTATAGTTTTTAAAACTTTATAAATTAAAATTTAATTTTAATTTATTTTTTCATAAGGTTTTAAAACTATATAAATTAAAATTATTTATTTTAACTTTAAATATATAATAATTATTAAAATGCTTTGTTAAAGAGAATTTTTTTTAAGGGGGGATATTTTTTTCAAAAAATCAAAGGGGGAATGTGAGTAATTTTCTGAAAAATAGCAATTTGGCGAATTGTAAAAGGTGCATTTTTGGCTGTGTCCGACACCTTAGGGTTTCATTCTATGGGCATTTTTTTGATGTATGATGCATTTTCATTTCTATGCACTAATTCATTAAAATATAAATCACTCCCTAAGTCCCCGGAATAATTAAAAACCCATCTGTGCAATTTTTTTGCACCGCAGCGTTTGATAAAAACAATACCTCTGGCCCACACTTACAGGTAAAGCTGTCGTGCTTTGGGCTACTGTATCTATCGCCTAATATAGCTGCAACAACGATGTCTAAGCTTGTTCTCTATAAATCTTCGGGGAGGAATAAGTACGCCATTTTTGCATTTTTTTACTCCATTCACTACCCTTAATCGCTCTTGTGTTTAGGCGTAAATCCTGACGAAGTATTCTTCATAGTGTTTAGGGGAAGTTACGCCCCATGCATGAGAAGAATCTTCTATGGTAGGTTCCATTAACAAGGCGATTCCCTTTCAGTACTGCTTATGTTCCACATATCATATGATCTCTAAAACTCACCTATAGTCTCCCTCACGTAAGGGCGGGTGATTTTTGTTGATATTTCTAAATACCTATAGTTTCCCTCACATAAGGGTGGGTATTTTGTACGGTATAACGGCCTAGCAAAAGGTATATCGAAAGGGGGACCAATTGGTGATATAAGGAACCTTCACTATGGCCATTGTTGCAAAGTTGATGACTGATCCTCATCAGTTATTGAAAGGTCCAAATTATACACCATGGAAACATAAGATGAAGGCAATTCTCCAAATGGAAGATTTATGGGATATTGTTATTGGAGTAACAACTAGGCCTTCATTAGCATCAGGATCCACAACTCCTTCTGCTGATCAGATAGCTTTTGACAAGAAAGACAGTCGAGCAAAGGTGCTCCTTTTGTTTGTTGTTTTAGATGAAGTGCAACCTCATATAGCTGACAAAGCAAGTGGTAAAGAGGCATGGGATGCCCTTAGAACCATCTATGAGGGAAAGAATGATTCCACCATTCTTCATCTTCAACAACAACTTCATAACCTGAGTTTGAGACAGGGTGAAACAGTTGAACTCTTTCTGTGCAGAGTGTGAATTGAAAGAGAAATTGAATTCTTTGGGAGATACTGTGGACGAAAAGTTTCTCATTTAACTTGTGATGAGAGCTTTGCCTTCTTCATTTGATATGTTGATCACCTCCATCCAGGTGTCTCAACAACAAATTACCTACATCGAGTTCGTCAATCTGCTTCAACAACAGGAGGCACACCAACTTCACAAGGATGATTCTTCCAATACAGCCCTATACACCAACGAGGCGAGGGTTCTAGGAAGAAAGGTAATGGGCAAAAAGGAGGCAACTTTCGGAAAGGAGGAAATTCTCAACGGGATACGAAAGGAAAAGGCAAACAACCTCAACAGAAGAAGAGGTGGTGCAAGATATGTGAGAAAGACAACCATGACACCAACTGGTGTTGGCATAAGAACAAGTAGAAAGGCCAAAACAAACCACAAAATAAAAACAAGCAACCCCAAGTGAATGTTCTTTGTTGAAGAATCTGACTCAGATTCTGAATGGGCACACAAGGTTCTCATGACTACCACAGATTCCACACAGAGAGATCCTGTTTGGTATGTCGATTCTAGAGCTAGAAAACATATGACTGGCGACAGATCATGGTTTGAATCATTTGTGGCCAAAGAGGGCAAACCTGTCACCATTACTGATGATAAAACCTACAGGGTTCAGAGAGAGGGTACAGTTTCAGTCACTCTTCCTAATGGCAAGTGTCAGATTGACAAAGTCCTCTATGTTCCAGGATTGGCCAACAATTTGTTGTCAGTGACACAAATCCTGGATAGAAATATGGTTGTCAAATTTCATGTTGAGAATGGCAAGAAGTGTTGTACTATTACCAGGAAGGGTAAGCGATTGCAACGACTTCATATAAGCACGACTTATTTGCCCTAGATGCTATCTCTACTCCACATGTTGCCATGACTTTCTCTACCAAGGAGGCAACTTTCCTATGGCACAAGAGATATGGGCATCTTAGTTCCGGCTACTTACTTGAGCTCGGTAAGTATGAGATGGTAAAGGGTCTTCCTTCCCTTTCTGCCACATTGCCAGTGTGCTCTGACTGCTTGGTAGGAAAGCAGCATAGAGTACCATTTGAGAAAAGCTCAACAAGAGCACGAAAACCTCTGGAGTTAATTCACACCGATCTATGCGGTCCTTTCGCACCCAACAGTTGTGGAGGGAAGAGGTACTTTCAGTTATTCATAGATGACTACTCACGAAAGATGTGGGTTTTATTTCTACAACTGAAATCTGAAGCTTTCGCATTCTTCCAGCAGTTCAAGAAATCCATTGAGAAGGAGTCAGGAGCTTCTATTAAAACCCTCCACTCAGATCGAGGGGGGGAGTTTACCTCTAATGAATTTTTTGCATTCTTAGATAAGCATGGAATCAAGAGACAGTTAACAACTGCCTATACTCCTCAGCAAAATGGAGTTGCTGAGAGAAGGAACCATTCTATAATGGAAATGGTTCGTTGTATGCTCACAGGAGCTACTCTTGGGCAACAATATTGGGCAGAAGTTGTCACCACTGTAGTATATCTATTGAATAGGGCACCCACAAAGGCCCTAAAAGGAATGACTCCATAGGAAGCATGGAGTGGTCCAAAACCCTCCATATCTCATCTACGTATTTTTGGATGTCACGCTTTCATGCACATACCAAAAGAGAAAAGGAAGAAGCTAGATGAGAAAACACTGAGATGTATTTTTCTTGGTTATGATGAACACTCTAAAGGATATCGTTTGATAGATCCTTTGACCAAGAAAATTCATGTCGACGAGAGATGTCTTTGATGAAGCTTTCACATCACGAGAGCACATCTAAAGTACACCTAGATCTTGTGGAATATAAGGAAGAGAAGATTCCTTCGTCAACACGGACAGGAGGTCCTTCTACATCTTCTTCAACACCACCGAAGAAGAATCCAAAATGGTGTACAAATACAATCAGAGACGCAAATTTATCCACTCCTCCCAATTTGAACTTGGATAGACCTTGTACACGCAGTATGGCTCAAAAGGAAAAAGAAGCCAAAGAAACTGGTGAGGTTGATGATCTTTGTCAATCTTTTGAGGAACTTTCTGTAACTCCACGTACAGAAGCAAAGGATATGGATATTGATGATGATAGGGAATTCATGTCTACCATAGATGATCTTGAACCTGCATCAGTGCAAGATGCTCTTAGTGAGCCTCAGTGGAAGGCCGCTATGGATACAGAGTATGAGTCTTTGATGAAAAATAAAACTTGGAAGCTTGTTGATCTGCCGCATGGAAAGAAACCCATTGGCTGCAAATGGGTATATAAAGTCAAGTACAAGGTACATGGAACAATTGATAAGCATAAGGCCCATCTTGTTGCAAAGGGCTATGCTCAAAAGGAAGGCATTGACTATGAGGAAACTTTTGCACCTACTGCTCGGATGACCACAATTCGGGTTATGTGTGCTATGGCAGCACAATATGGGTGGAAAGTTCACCAGATGGATGTCAAAAGTGCCTTTCTAAATGGTGATCTCTAAGAAGAAGTCTACATGACTCATCCTAAAGGATTTGAAGTGGAAGGCCAACAGCAGAAAGTTTACAAATTGGTCAAATCCTTATATGGTCTGAAACAAGCTCCTCGAGCTTGGTATATAAAAATGGACAATCACCTTATGCAACATGGATTTAAGAGATGTCCATCAGATGCAAACCTCTATTTCAAGAAACAGGGTTCTGAGATAGTGTTGCTTGTACTCTATGTGGATGATCTGCTCATTACAGGGAGTTCAGAAACTATGACTCTCTTGTCAAAAGAAACTTGTGCAAATATTTTGAGATGACAGATCTCGGACTTCTCCATTACTTGTCTTGGTCTGGAATTCAGCCAGAAGGAGCACTCCATCAAAGTGTCTCAAAAAAAATATGCCAAGACATTGCTGGAAAAATATTGCATGACTGATTGCAAGCCAATGGCAACTCCAATGGAGAATGGACTTCAGTTATTGCGATATGATTCACCTTAGGTAGATGGTACTCTTTATCGAAATTTGATTGGGAGTCTCATATATCTAACCAATACTAGGCCAGATCTCGTATTTGTTGTCAACTATCTTTCGAGGTTCATGCAGGAGTCTAAGACCACTGATTGGAAAGCAGCAAAATGTGTTCTTCACTATGTCCGTGGTACTATGGAATATGGCCTAGAATACAAGAGGAACAACAAATTCTTCTTGCAAGGATACACGGACTCCGACTATGCCGGATCATTTGATTATCGCAAGTCAACTTCTGGATACATTTTTCATCTGGGATCCGGTCCTATCTCTTGGCATAGCAAGAAGCAACAGGTGGTTGCTATTTCATCAACAGAGGTAGAATATCGCGCCGCACGTGAAGCTGTGTGCGAAGTGATATGGTTACATCCCATTCTAACAAGTATGGGCCATCCATCAAAATCTCCAATACACTTGTTTTGCGACAATCAGGGTGTTCTAAACCTCGTCAAGAATCCAGTCCATCATGAAAGAACAAAGCACATTGACACACAATGTCATTTCATTCGAGATGAAGTTCCAAAGCACCGAATTCAGCTTCAACACATTCCCACCGATGCTCAAGTTGCAGACATTTTCACTAAGGCACTTGGACATGTCAAATTTGAATTGTTTCATAGCTCTCTTTGTATTGCAAAATGATGTAATCAGGGGGGATGTTAGTATAGCTAGTAGTCATCCTATTACCCAAATAATGTAATAAGGGGGGATGTTAGCATAGTTATACTATTTACTATTTCATTATTTGTCTTGTTATGCATTTGTTATTTTCGTTGTAACAATTTGCTATTGTACGCTGGTTGGTTTGGCAACCTCCGGAATTTCTTGTTGTTGCAGTCTTATTTAAACTGCACAGTACTTCAATAATCAATTGATCATTTTCCTAACAGCACTACCCGAACTGGAGGTTCTGCGTTCGAATATCGTGAAAATGTTTTTCGTCGTGAAGTGGATGCAGCGGGTGGTGTTAGAATTCATGCAAAAATTTCTCCATAGCGATTTTTGATGTGGCTAAGGTATTTTCGAAATTAATTTTTGCTAAGTGTTTTTGTGGATGGAGGAAGTTTGTTAGAGGGAAAAACAGCTTAGGAGTTATAAGGAGTTTAAAGCTTGTTTGTATTTTGATAAAAGATTCTTTTTGAAGATGTTGTTGAAATTTCTTATTGCATTCTTATGAGAGAAATTTTATTTGTGATAAGACTATAAGGGAGAAATAAGGTGTATAAGGGTTAAATATTTCTTGTAATGTTGAGAGTGCTTTTGGTTGTTTATGGAAATGAAAGCATGATGTTTTAAGGTCAATTGCTTCTTGTGTAAAGTTGTGAAACCTTAAGTGGGCAGCTTTGAGATTGATATTTGCTTTCATTAAATTGGTAATAATCAAGCTATTCTTTACTTGGTTAAAGTGTTGAGCTTACTCCTTTGTTTATGATTTGAAAAGTTGTGTGTGCTATTGCGAGTTGAGTTGGTGGATGCTTTTGTTCAAACAATATTGGAGAGAAAAGGAGTTATACTTGTTTCCTTTTCTAATGTTGATTGTGAAATGCTTCAAGGTTGTGTTTTGAGCTGAATGGTGTTGATTGAACCTTGTTTGATGAGCATTGTTGTTGAAGCCCTAATTGATGGTGAAAAGAACATGAGTATCATTGTTATGTGATTCTTTACATAGTTGGAAATTGTTGGAGTTTCATGTTCTTGAAAGAAAGCATTATATCCTATCCATTTCAGATATTGAGTTGAGTTTTCAGATTTGAGATTGAGTTTGAGTTGAGTTTTTCAGATTTGAGATTGAGTTTGAGTTGAGTTTTCAGATTTGAGATTGAGTTTGAGTTGAGTTTTTAGATTTGAGATTGAGTTTGAGCTAAGTTGATTTGAGTTGAGTTTTGAGATTGGGAGTTGAGTATAGAACATATTGAGTCTCTAAAAATTCTCTTTATGCTTCTATGAGTTTGACAAATCACATTGGGTCTCTAACAATTCACCTTGTGATTTCCTACTAAGAAAGTTTTTCTTGGTGAGCTTGCTGAGGTTTTGGACAGGTTCCGGTGGGGACTTGTGAGCAGGTTTTGGACAGGTTCTAGTGGGGACTTGTGAGAAGGTTTTGGACAAGTTCTGGTGGGGAATTGTGAGCAGGTTTTGGACAGGTTCCGTTGGGGACTTGTGAGCAGGTTTTGGACAGGTTTCGATGGGGACTTGTGAGCAGTTTTGGATAGGTTTCGGTGGGGACTTGTGAGCAGATTTGTACAGGTCCTAGAAGAGGACTTGTGAGTTGAGTTTTGATAGTTCTATCAGAGAACTTGAGGACAGAGGAGCACTGGTTCTTTGAGAAGAACCTGAGGACAGATTTGGCAAGTCTTTGAGAAGGCTTGTGTGTAGAGGATTTATTTGTTCAAGTGTTGGACAGATCTGATAGACAGAGGAAGACTTGTACTAGACCAACTGACTATGTTTGATATAGGTTGTTGAGCTGCTGTGGTCATGATCATAGAAGGCAGAGGTCTCTTAGGCTAAGCATTGAGGATAGGAGGTCTTCGATGGAAAGGATTTCCACGTGCTGGCAAGAGGTAGAGGCAGTTGATCTTCCGAGGGATGATTTCCGGAGCGAGAGGGGAAGGTATCTCCTTTGAGCAGAGGCTCATAAATTCAGATTGAGGGGAAGGTATCTCCTTTGAGCAGAGGCTCATAAATTCAGATTAAGGGGAAGGTATCTCCTTTGAGCAAAGGCTCATAAATTTAGATAGAGGGGAAGGTATCTCCTTTGAGCAGAGGCTCATAAATTTTGATTTGGGGAAGGTATCTCCTTTGGGCCGAGGCTCATAAACATTGTAATTGGGAAGGATTCCCAAAGAACTTTGAGATAAATTTTAGAGAAAAGTTTTGTGGACGTAGCCCAACCATTCTGGGTGAACCACGTTAAAATTGGTGTCACTTTGTGGATGATATTATGCATTTCTTTGATATTGCTTTGGGTATATTGCTTTACTATTTTGAAGTATAAAGGAAAAAGTAAAAAGAGGTCTTATACTATTCACCCCCCCCTCTCAATATAAGCTTGTGTTCTTCAATTGGTATCAAAGCAGGTGCCTTCGAAAAGTTTAACAGCTTGAAGGAAAAGCTAGTAAAGAACACAATGGATCATTCAAGTAGTAATGCAGCACCTATTCTTGATGGGTCAAATTTTGGTCTTTGGAGTGCAAGGATGAAGGTTCATCTAATGGCACTTGGTAATGAGGTATGGGAAGTGATTGAATATGAGTACACTATTCCTGTACATGGTCCTAATACTAAAGAAGAAAGGCTCCTACATCACATCAATTCAAAAGCAATGAATGCAATCCTAAAAGGCTTACAGAAAACAGATCTCACCAAAGTGATTCACTGCAAGATAGCTAGTGAAATGTGGAAACAATTGAAGGTGGTTCATACAGGTGATACAAATGTCAGAAAAGCCAAGTTAAGACACTTCAGAGGTATGTTTGAACAACTCAAGATGAATGATGATGAAAATATTAGTGACTACATGCTTCGTATGGATGAGGTTGTTAACTCCATGAAAGACTTAGGTCTTGAGCTTGCTGAAAATGATGTTTGTGATAAGATTTTAAGATCTCTTCCTAATAGATTTAGTGAAAAGATTTTTGCTATTGAGAAAGCTAAAGATTTGGATAAGTTGAAAAAGGATGAGCTCCATAGTATACTTGCAGCATTTGAGTTGAGAACTCAAGTGAAGGTTGATGTCAAGAAAGAGGCAACTTTCAAGGCTACCAAGGAATCCAAGGGTAAACAACTTCAAGATAGTGATGAGTCTTCTAGTGATGAAGAGGCATATTATAGCAAGAAAGGCAAGTTCTCTAGAAAACACAAAAGTATGAAAAATATAAGATGTTTCAATTGTGGAAAGTTTGGTCATTATGCTACTAACTGAATTTTTCCCAAGAATGAAAGTGATGAAGATAAACAGGATTCTAAGAGCAAGGATTCTGAAAAGCACAAGCATCACAGGAAGATCAAAGATGAGCACAACAAGCACAAGAAGAGTTTCTACCTAGACAAAGCAAGTAAGTGTTATAGTAGTGATAGTGAAAGTTCTTCAAGTGATAATGAAAATGAGATGTTGTTCATATCAGAAAAAGAGGAAGAACCGAAACATAGATTCATTATCATGAAATGTCTTAGATGTGGAAATTTTGGTCACCTTGAGGATGATTGCACAAATAATGATTTGGTTTCTAGTATGTATGAGGATGCTTCAGAAAACTATAAGGAAGATGCATGTATGGTTTTTGAAAAGGGTAGCACCTCTAGTGATAAGAAATCTGAAAAAGGCTTTGATGATTCAAAAGGCAATCAAATAAAGGATCTTGAAAGTGAACTTATTAGTGCTCTTAGTGTTTTGAAAAAGGAAATAGAGAAGAATGCTAGACTCAAGGATAAGTTAGATGAATGTTTTATGGAGAGAGATGATCTTATAGAAAGTCTTGAATTCTCTATAGCTAAGACACAAGAACTCAAGGATAAGTTAGAGTCTAAGGTTCTTGAGTATAGTGAGTTAGAATAGAAAATGGCTTCTTTGAAAGTGGAAACTAAAGAGTACAAGGATAAGCTTTATAGGGTTCAAGATAGCTCCAAAAAGGTTAAGTCACTCGTCAAAGGTCAAAGAAAGACAACAGATTAAACAGGCCTTGGTTTTGTTAAGCCACACAAGGAACAAGTTGGAGAGTCTAGTAAGAGACTCCAAAAGGAAGAGAGTTCTGAAGAGAGTTACGAAACAATTCAAATTTGACATAGATTCAGATGATCAAATTTGTTATTGTATTGCAAAATGATGTAATCAGGGGGGATGTTAGTATAGCTAGTAGTCATCCTATTACCCAAATAATGTAATAATGGGGGATGTTAGCGTAGTTATACTGTTTACTATTTCATTATTTGTCTTGTTATGCATTTGTTATTTCGTTGTAACAATTTGCTATTGTACGCTGGTTGGTTTGGCAACCTCCGGAATTTCTTGTTGTTGCAGTCTTATTTAAACTGCACAGTACTTCAATAATCAATTGATCATTTTCCTAACAGCACTACCCGAACTGGAGGTTCTGCGTTCGAATATCGTGAAAATTTTTTTCGTCGTGAAGTGGATGCAGTGGGTGGTGTTAGAATTCATGCAAAAATTTCCCCATAGCGATTTTTGATGTGGCTAAGGTATTTTTGAAATTAATTTTTGCTAAGTGTTTTTGTGGATGGAGGAAGTTTGTTAGAGGGAAAAACAACTTAGGAGTTATAAGGAGTTTAAAGCTTGTTTGTATTTTGATAAAAGATTCTTTTTGAAGATGTTGAAATTTCTTATTGCATTCTTATGAGAGAAATTTTATTTGTGATAAGACTATAAGGGAGAAATAAGGTGTATAAGGGTTAAATATTTCTTGTAATGTTGAGAGTGCTTTTGGTTGTTTATGGAAATGAAAGCATGATGTTTTAAGGTCAATTGCTTCTTGTGTAAAGTTGTGAAACCTTAAGTGGGCAGCTTTGAGATTGATATTTGCTTTCATTAAATTGGTAATAATCAAGCTATTCTTTACTTGGTTAAAGTGTTGAGCTTACTCCTTTGTTTATGATTTGAAAAGTTGTGTGTGCTATTGTGAGTTGAGTTGGTGGATGCTTTTGTTCAAACAATATTGGAGAGAAAAGGAGTTATACTTGTTTCCTTTTCTAATGTTGATTGTGAAATGCTTCAAGGTTGTGTTTTGAGCTGAATGGTGTTGATTGAACCTTGTTTGATGAGCATTGTTGTTGAAGCCCTAATTGATGGTGAAAAGAACATGAGTATCATTGTTATGTGATTCTTTACATAGTTGGCAATTGTTGGAGTTTCATGTTCTTGAAAGAAAGCATTCTATCCTATCCATTTCAGATATTGAGTTGAGTTTTCAGATTTGAGATTGAGTTTGAGTTGAGTTTTTCAGATTTGAGATTGAGTTTGAGTTGAGTTTTTAGATTTGAGATTGAGTTTGAGTTGAGTTTTTAGATTTGAGATTGAGTTTGAGTTGAGTTGATTTGAGTTGAGTTTTGAGATTGGGAGTTGAGTATAGAACATATTGAGTCTCTAAAAATTCTCTTTATGCTTCTATGAGTTTGACAAATCACATTGGGTCTCTAACAATTCACCTTGTGATTTCCTACTAAGAAAGTTTTTCTTGGTGAGCTTGCTGAGGTTTTGGACAGGTTTCGGTGGGGACTTGTGAGCAGGTTTTGGACAGGTTCCGGTGGGGACTTGTGAGCAGGTTTTGGATAGGTTCCGGTGGGGACTTGTGAGCAGGTTTTGGACAGGTTCCGTTGGGGACTTGTGAGCAGGTTTTGGACAGGTTTCTATGGGGACTTGTGAGCAGTTTTGGATAGGTTTCGGTGGGGACTTGTGAGCAGATTTGGACAGGTCCTAGAAGAGTACTTGTGAGTTGAGTTTTGATAGTTCTATCAGAGAACTTGAGGACAGAGGAGCACTGGTTCTTTGAGAAGAACCTGAGGACAGATTTGGCAAGTCTTTGAGAAGGCTTGTGTGTAGAGGATTTATTTATTCAAGTGTTGGACAGATCTGATAGACAGAGGAAGACTTGTACTAGACCAACTGACTATGTTTGATATAGGTTGTTGAGCTACTGTGGTCATGATCATAGAAGGCAGAGGTCTCTTAGGCTAAGCATTGAGGATAGGAGGTCTTCAATGGAAAGGAGTTCCACGTGCTGGCAAGAGGTAGAGGCAGTTGATCTTCTGAGGGATCATTTCCAGAGCAGAGGGGAAGGTATCTCCTTTGAGCAAAGGCTCATAAATTCAGATTGAGGGGAAGGTATCTCCTTTGAGCAAAGGCTCATAAATTCATATTAAGGGGAAGGTATCTCCTTTGAGCAAAGGCTCATAAATTTAGATAGAGGGGAAGGTATCTCCTTTGAGCAGAGGCTCATAAATTTTGATTGGGGGAAGGTATCTCCTTTGGGCCGAGGCTCATAAACATTGTAATTGGGAAGGATTCCCAAAGAACTTTGAGATAAATTTTAGGGAAAAGTTTTGTGGACGTAGCCCAGCCATTCTGGGTGAACCACGTTAAAATTGGTGTCACTTTGTGGATGATATTATGCATTTCTTTGATATTGCTTTGGGTATATTGCTTTACTATTTTGAAGTATAAAGGAAAAAGTAAAAAGAGGTCTTATACTATTCACCCCCCTCTCAGTATAAGCTTGTGTTCTTCAATTGGTATCAGAGCAGGTGCCTTCAAAAAGTTTAACGACTTGAAGGAAAAGCTAGTAAAGAACACAATGGATCATTCAAGTAGTAATGCAACACCTATTCTTGATGGGTCAGATTTTGGTCTTTGGAGTGCAAGGATGAAGGTTCATCTAATGGCACTTGGTAATGAGGTATGAGAAGTGATTGAAGATGAGTACACTATTCCTGTACATGGTCCTAATACTAAAGAAGAAAGGCTCCTACATCACAACAATTCAAAAGCAATGAATGCAATCCTAAAAGGCTTATAGAAAGCAGATCTCACCAAAGTGATTCACTGCAAGATAGATAGTGAAATGTGGAAACAATTGAAGGTGGTTCATACAGGTGATACAAATTTCAGAAAATCCAAGTTAAGACACTTCAGAGGTATGTTTGAACAACTCAAGATGAATGATGATGAAAATATTAGTGACTACATGCTTCGTATGGATGAGGTTGTTAACTCCATGAAAGACTTAGGTCTTGAGCTTGCTAAAAATGATGTTTGTGATAAGATTTTAAGATCTCTTCCCAATAGATTTAGTGAAAAGATTTTTGCTATTGAGGAAGCTAAAGATTTGGATAAGTTGAAAAAGGATGAGCTCCATAGTATACTTGCAGCATTTGAGTTGAGAACTCAAGTGAAGGTTGATGTCAAGAAAGAGGCAACTTTCAAGGCTACCAAGGAATCCAAGGGTAAACAGCTTCAAGATAGTGATGAGTCTTCTAGTGATGAAGAGGATTATTACAGCAAGAAAGGCAAGTTCTCTAGAAAGCACAAAAGTATGAAAAATATAAGATGTTTCAATTGTGGAAATTTTGGTCATTATGCTACTGACTGTATTGTTCCCAAGAATGAAAGTGATGAAAATAAACAGGATTCTAAGAGCAAGGATTCTAAAAAGCACAATTAATCAGTTGTTAGCACAGTTTCTGATTAATCAATTGTGATATAGACGCTGATGATGATCAGTGCCTAATGGGAGTTTTACTCGCACCCCAAAATTAATCACCTCATCAGGATGTGGGGGAGGGACTAAGCTAAGAGGCTCATTCTTAGTCCCGAGCCCCAAAGGTGGCCCTTTTCCATTGATGACAAAGGGGGAGAGATATGAGTAAGGGGGAGAGCTTCAAAGTGAAGAGGAAAGCTTCAAGTCAGGGGGAGAAAAACTTCAAAGGAAGATTCTCAGTTGTGGGCATAGTTTCTCAGTTGTTAGCACAATTGGTTTTAGTTTTGGATCTTGAGAAGTGTTTTCAGTAAAGGTTTGCCATCAATGACAAAGGGGGAGATTGTTGGCAATTTTGGGTACTTTGGGTACATTGCTTTTGCTCAAGTGTATAAGTTGTCATTGATGTCAAGAAGCTCTTGAAGGAATTTTATTTGATGTCAAATAATTTGTTTTGATGAAGGCTACGACATGACAGTTTCAAAGGTCTTTTGCAAACCCCAAGTTGGTAGGTTTAGAGATTACAGATGGATGCATTGGTTTAATGCATTTGGGTCGAAGAGGAAGTATTTATTTAAATAATTAAAAACCTTGTTAAGGTTCCATTTAATTATTTTTAAATAAATAAATTATTATTTGCAATGGGTTCTCCTAATCCATGGCACAAATGTTTTAAGTTGTGGGCGCTAGCAAAGACCTCCGTCGACGTGTTAAACTCCTCGTCGATGTCAAAGAGCTTATGGTAAATTGCATATAAATCTCCCTCGACGAAAACAAAGATTTATCCCATCCGAATTTTGAAAGGAGTTGCTCATTGTAAATTCGATTGTGTCTTCGTTGATTTTCATGGATCCGCTATTCGTTTGTCTGCACTCGTCGTTTGTCGAATCCGTCGTAAATTTTATTGTCATCGTGTCGTGGCAGAGGAAAGGAAGGGACTATGGTTTCATTTTATCCCTGGTGCAGAAGGATCAAGGTTAATAGCATGAGGTTTAAACCTCATCGGGTGCCTTTGGCGCACCGATAGCGGCTAGGCTGTTGGCGCGCTACCCGAACGGGAGGTTCCATGTTCAAATATCGCGAAAGGGTTTTTCGTCGTGAAGTGGACGCGGGTGGTGTTAGAATTCATGCAAAAATTTCTCCATAGTGATTTTTGATGTGGCTAAGGTATTTTCAAAATTAATTTTTGCTAAGTGTTTTTGCGGATGGAGGAAGTTTGTTAGAGGGAAAAATAGCTTAGGAGTTATAAGGAGTTTAAAGCTTGTTTGTATTTTGATAAAAGATTCTTTTTGAAGATGTTGTTGAAATTTCTTATTGCATTCTTATGAGAGATAAATTTTATTTGTGATAAGACTATAAGGGAGAAATAAGGTGTATAAGGGTTAAATATTTCTTGTAATGTTGAGAGTGCTTTTGGTTGTTTATGGAAATGAAAGCATGATGTTTTAAGGTCAATTGCTTCTTGTGTGAATTTGTGAAACCTTAAGTGGGCAGCTTTGAGATTGATATTTGCTTTCATTAAATTGGTAATAATCAAGCTATTCTTTACTTGGTTAAAGTGTTGAGCTTACTCCTTTGTTGATGATTTGAAAAGTTGTGTGCTATTGTGAGTTGAGTTGGTGGATGCTTTTGTTCAAACAATATTGGAGAGAAAAGGAGTTCTACTTGTTTCCTTTTCTAATGTTGATTGTGAAATGCTTCAAGGTTGTGTTTTGAGCTGAATGGTGTTGATTGAACCTTTTTTGATGAGCATTGTTGTTGAAGCCCTAATTGATGGTGAAAAGAACATGAGTATCATTGTTATGTGATTCTTTGCATAGTTGGCAATTGTTGGAGTTTCATGTTCTTGAAAGAAAGCATTCTATCCTATCCATTTCAGATATTGAGTTGAGTTTTCAGATTTGAGATTGAGTTTGAGTTGAGTTTTTAGATTTGAGATTGAGTTTGAGTTGAGTTTTCAGATTTGATATTGAGTTTGAGTTGAGTTTTCAGATTTGAGATTGAGTTTGAGCTGAGTTGATTTGAGTTGAGTTTTGAGATTGGGAGTTGAGTATAGAACATATTGAGTCTCTAACAATTCTCTTTATGCTTCTATGAGTTTGACAAATCACATTGGGTCTCTAACAATTCACCTTGTGATTTCCTACTAAGAAAGTTTTTCTTGGTGAGCTTGCTGAGGTTTTGGATAGGTTTCGGTGGGGACTTGTGAGCAGGTTTTGGACAGGTTCCGGTGGGGACTTGTGAGAAGGTTTTGGATAGGTTTCGGTGGGGACTTGTGAGCAGGTTTTGGACAGGTTTCGTTGGGGACTTGTGAGTAGGTTTTGGACAGGTTTCGATGGGGACTTGTGAGCAGTTTTGGACAGGTTTCGGTGGGGACTTATGAGAAGATTTGGACAGGTCCTAGAAGAGGACTTGTGAGCTGAGTTTTGATAGTTCTATCAGAGAACTTGAGGATAGAGGAGCATTGGTTCTTTGAGAAGAACCTGAGGATATATTTGGCAAGTCTTTGAGAAGGCTTGTGTGTAGAGGATTGATTTGTTCAAGTGTTGGACAGATCTGACAGACAGAGGAAGACTTGTACTAGACCGACTAACTATGTTTGGTACAGGTTG
This sequence comes from Wollemia nobilis, assembly GCA_028583015.1. NCBI lineage: Eukaryota > Viridiplantae > Streptophyta > Pinopsida > Araucariales > Araucariaceae > Wollemia > Wollemia nobilis. The sequence goes on from JAQPPZ010002440.1 coordinate 5,485,496, forward strand.
CTGAGCTGCTGTGGACATGATCATAGAAGGCGAAGGTCTCTTAGGCTAAGCATTGAGGACATGAGTTCTTCGATGGAAAGGAGTTCCACATGCTGGCAATATGTAGAGGCAGTTGATCTTTTGAGGGATTATTTCCAGAGCAGAGGGGAAGGTATCTCCTTTGAGCAAAGGCTCATAAATTTATATTGAGGGGAAGGTATCTCCTTTGAGCAGAGGCTCATAAATTCATATTGAGGGGAAGGTATCTCCTTTGAGCAGAGGCTCATAAATTCAGATAGAGGGGAAGGTATCTCCTTTGAGCAGAGGCTCATAAATTTTGATTGGGGGAAGGTATCTCCTTTGGGCCGAGGCTCATAAACATTGTAATTGGGAAGGATTCCCAAAGAACTTTGAGATAACTTTTAGAGAAAAGTTTTGTGGACGTAGCCCAGCCATTCTGGGTGAACCACGTTAAAATTGGTGTCACTTTGTGGATGATATTATGCATTGCTTTGATATTGCTTTACTGTTTTGAAGTATAAAGGAAAAAGTAAAAAGAGGTCTTATACTGTTCACCCCCCCCCCCTCTCAGTATAAGCTCGTGTTCTTCATTTGACACTTCAAATCAACCTTGTTTTGTGCACTAATCTTCCTTTCTTGCTTAATACTTAATGAAATTTTATAGATATTGGTAAATTAATTATATTATACACTATAGTCTATGCAACCTTTACTTTAGAATAATGTCTTCCAAAATATAATAGGAAGTTGATATTTTTATTTCTCTTGAAATATATCTAACTCATATTTATTATGTGCAAAGTTTTAACCTTGTAAAATATATCTTCTACACTACCTTGAAGACTTAAACTAGAAACCTTCTTCTTGCAACTTTAAATCTTGAATTTGGTGCTTAATAAAACTTAATAATAATATAAATATAAATGTTCAAATAATGAACCTTTTGCACCAATGTTGCATACCTTTTAACCTCCATATGGTGATGGATTTATTGGTGATTTGATTCACCTAAATGCTGCTCTATGTTTGATGGATTTGTAGCTCTTCCTTGCTGTTCAAAAAAAACTCTTTTAACTCTTCTAATATGCAGCTTTAATTGATATGCTTTGCTGCCCTGAAACTATGGTTTTATGGCCACAAATCTCCTCCAAGTAGCCTTCTTAAATTCTAAATATTAGAAGCTATTAATGCTTCCTAAATAGCTGCTTTCTAGCTATCCTCAAATCTGAAATTTTCAGATTATAACGCAGTCAATGTATTCTCTGATATACTATCCTCAAATATCCCAAATTTGGTAGGAAAATCCTCCAAATTTTAACTCAATCTTACATCCTAGAAGCCTTCAATTTTATACTATCATATCAACAAACTCCTTTCTCTGAATTAGCCTTCAAGCCTTCAAAGGAAATTTTCAAATCTCTCATATTTGATGGCTTCTTCTAACTCCTTTCTCCTTCAATCTCCTTGTCGAATTCTAACTTTAATATTGAGCCTATTTGTTGGCCTTCTTCTCAAGAATATGAATGTCTTGAGGTCTTTCCAGAATTTGGAAAACTTCTTGTCAAATATCTTGGCAATTTTGGGTACTTTGGGTACATTGCCTTTGCTCAAGTGTATAAGTTGTCATTGATGTCAAGAAGCTCTTGAAGGAATTTGATTTGATGTCAAATAATTTGTTTTGATGAAGGTTACGACATGACAGTTTCAAAGGTCTTTTGCAAACCCCAAGTTGGCAGGTTTAGAGATTACGGGTGGATGCATTGGTTTAATGCATTTGGGTCCAGGAGGAAGTATTTATTTAAATAATTAAAAACCTTGTTAAGGTTCCATTTAATTATTTTTAAATAAATAAATTATTATTTGCAATGGGTTCTCCTAATCCATGGCGCAAATGTTTTAAGTTGTGGGCGCTAGCAAAGACCTCCGTCGACGTGTTAAACTCCTCGTCGACGTCAAAGAGCTTATGGTAAATTGCATATAAATCTCCCTCGACGAAAACAAAGATTTATCCCATCCGAATTTCGAAAGGAGTTGCTCGCTGTAAATTCGACTGTCTTCGCTGATTTTCGTGGATCCGTTGTTCGTTTGTCTGCACTCGCCGTTTGTCGAATCCATCGTAAAGTTTATTGTCGTCGTGTCACGGCAGAGGAAAGGAAGGGACTGTGGTTTCATTTTATCCCTGTGCAGAAGGATCAAGGTTAACAACATGAGGTTTAAACCTCACCGGGTGCCTTTGGCGCACCGATAGCGGCTAGGTCGTTGGCGCGCTACCCGAACGGGAGGTTCCGCGTTCGAATATCGTGAAAGGGTTTTTCGTCGTGAAGTGGACGCAGCGGGTGGTGTTAGAATTCATGCGCAAATTTCTCCATAGCGATTTTTGATGTGGCTAAGGTATTTTCGAAATTAATTTTTGCTAAGTGTTTTTGCGGATGGAGGAAGTTTGTTAGAGGGAAAAACAACTTAGGAGTTATAAGGAGTTTAAAGCTTGTTTGTATTTTGATAAAAGATTCTTTTTGAAGATGTTGTTGAAATTTCTTATTGCATTCTTATGAGAGATAAATTTTATTTGTGATAAGACTATAAGGGAGAAATAAGGTGTATAAGGGTTAAATCTTTCTTGTAATGTTGAGAGTGCTTTTGGTTGTTTATGGAAATGAAAGCATGATGTTTTAAGGTCAATTGCTTCTTGTGTGAAGTTGTGAAACCTTAAGTGGGCAGCTTTGAGATTGATATTTGCTTTCATTAAATTGGTAATAATCAAGCTATTCTTTACTTGGTTAAAGTGTTGAGCTTACTCCTTTATTGATGATTTGAAAAGTTGTGTGTGCTATTGTGAGTTGAGTTGGTGGATGCTTTTGTTCAAACAATATTGGAGAGAAAAGGAGTTCTACTTGTTTCCTTTTCTAATGTTGATTGTGAAATGCTTCAAGGTTGTGTTTTGAGCTGAATGGTGTTGATTGAACCTTGTTTGATGAGCATTGTTGTTGAAGCCCTAATTGATGGTGAAAAGAACATGAGTATCATTGTTATGTGATTCTTTGCATAGTTGGCAATTGTTGGAGTTTCATGTTCTTGAAAGAAAGCATTCTATCCTATCCATTTCAGATATTGAGTTGAGTTTTCAGATTTGAGATTGAGTTTGAGTTGAGTTTTTAGATTTGAGATTGAGTTTGAGTTGAGTTTTCAGATTTGAGATTGAGTTTGAGCTGAGTTGATTTGAGTTGAGTTTTGAGATTGGGAGTTGAGTATAGAACATATTGAGTCTCTAACAATTCTCTTTATGCTTCTATGAGTTTGACAAATCACATTGGGTCTCTAACAATTCACCTTGTGATTTCCTACTAAGAAAGTTTTTCTTGGTGAGCTTGCCGAGGTTTTGGACAGGTTCTGGTGGGGACTTGTGAGAGGTTTTGACAGTTCGATGGGGACTTGTGAGCAGGTTTTGGACAGGTTTCATGGGGACTTGTGAGCAGTTTTGGACAGGTTTCGGTGGGGACTTGTGAGCAGATTTGGACAGGTCCTAGCAGAGGACTTGTGAGCTGAGTTTTGATAGTTCTATCAGAGAACTTGAGGACAGAGGAGCACTGGTTCTTTGAGAAGAACCTGAGGACAGATTTGGCAAGTCTTTGAGAAGGCTTGTGTGTAGAGGATTGATTTGTTCAAGTGTTGGACAGATCTGACAGACAGAGGAAGACTTGTACTAGACCGACTGACTATGTTTGGTACAGGTTGTTGAGCTACTGTGGACGTGATCATAGAAGGCAGAGGTCTCTTAGGCTAAGCATTGAGGACAGGAGGTCTTCGATGGAAAGGAGTTCCACGTGTTGGCAAGAGGTAGAGGCAGTTGATCTTCTGAGGGATCATTTCCAGAGCAGAGGGGAAGGTATCTCCTTTGAGCAGAGGCTCATAAATTTAGATTGGGGGAAGGTATCTCCTTTGAGCAGAGGCTCATAAATTCTAATTGGGGGAAGGTATCTCCTTTGGGCCGAGGCTCATAAACATTGTAATTGGGAAGGATTCCCAAAGAACTTTGAGATAAATTTTAGAGAAAAGTTTTGTGGACGTAGCCTAGCCATTCTGGGTGAACCACGTTAAAATTGGTGTCACTTTGTGGATGATATTGTGCATTGCTTTGATATTGCTTTGGGTATATTGCTTTACTATTTTGAAGTATAAAGGAAAAAGTAAAAAGAGGTCTTATACTGTTCACCCCCCTCTCAATATAAGCTTGTGTTCTTCAATTGGTATCGGAGCAGGTGCCTTCGAAAAGTTTAACAACTTGAAGGAAAAGCTAGTAAAGAACACAATGGATCATTCAAGTAGTAATGCAGCACCTATTCTTGATGGGTCAGATTTTGGTCTTTGGAGTGCAAGGATGAAGGTTCATCTAATGGCACTTGGTAATGAGGTATGGGAAGTGATTGAAGATGAGTACACTATTCCCGTACATGGTCCTAATACTAAAGAAGAAAGGCTCCTACATCACAACAATTCAAAAGCAATGAATGCAATCCTAAAAGGCTTACAGAAAGCAGATCTCACCAAAGTGATTCACTGCAAGACAACTAGTGAAATGTGGAAACAGTTGAAGGTGGTTCATACAGGTGATACAAATGTCAGAAAAGCCAAGTTAAGACACTTCAAAGGTATGTTTGAACAACTCAAGATGAATGATGATGAAAATATTAGTGACTACATGCTTCGTATGGATGAGGTTGTTAACTCCATGAAAGACTTAGGTCTTGAGCTTGCTGAAAATGATGTTTGTGATAAGATTTTAAGATCTCTTCCTAATAGATTTAGTGAAAATATTTCTGCTATTGAGGAAGCTAAAGATTTGGATAAGTTGAAAAAGGATGAGCTCCATAGTATACTTGCAGCATTTGAGTTGAGAACTCAAGTGAAGGTTGATGTCAAGAAAGAGGCAGATTTCAAGGCTACCAAGGAATCCAAGGGTAAACAACTTCAAGATAGTGATGAGTCTTCTAGTGATGAAGAGGCATATTACAAGCAAGAAAGGCAAGTTCTCTAGAAAACACAAAAGTATGAAAAATATAAGATGTTTCAATTGTGGAAAGTTTGGTCATTATGCTACTAACTGTACTGTTCCCAAGAATGAAAGTGATGAAGATAAACAAGATTCTAAGAGCAAGGATTCTGAAAAGCACAAGCATCACAAGAAGATCAAAGATGAGCACAACAATCAAGGAAAGAGGTATTCTCACAAGCACAAGAAGAGTTTCTACCTAGACAAAGCAAGTAAGTGTTCTAGTAGTGATAGTGAAAGTTCTTCAAGTGATAATGAAAATGAGATGTTGTTCATATCATAAAAAGAGGAAGAACCGAAACATAGATTCATTATCATGAAATGTCTTAGATGTGGAAATTTTGGTCACCTTGAGGATGATTGCACAAATAATGATTTGGTTTCTAGTATGTATGAGGATGCTTCAGAAAACTATAAGGAAGATGCATGTATGGTTTTTGAAAAGGGTAGCACCTCTAGTGATAAGAAATCTGAAAAAGGCTTTGATGATTCAAAAGGCAATCAAATAAAGGATCTTGAAAGTGAACTTATTAGTGCTCTTAGTGCTTTGAAAAAGGAAAGAAAGAAGAATGCTAGACTCAAGGATAAGTTAGATGAATGTTGTATGGAGAGAGATGATCTTATAGAAAGTCTTGACTTCTCTATAGCTAAGACACAAGAACTCAAGGATGAGTTAGAGTCTAAGGTTCTTGAGTATAGTGAGTTAGAACAGAAAATGGCTTCTTTGAAAGAGGAAACTAAAGAGTACAAGGATAAGCTTTACAAGTTTCAAGATAGCTCCAAAAAGGTTAAGTCACTCATCAAAGGTCAAAGAAAGACAACAGATAAAACAGGCCTTGGTTTTGTTAAGCCACACAAGGAACAAGTTGGAGAGTCTAGTAAGAGACTCCAAAAGGAAGAGAGTTCTGATGAGGAAAGTACTTCAGAAAAGGAGTCCTTGAATGATAGATGCACAAAAATAGAAAACAGAATTCAGAATGAGAAGAAGAAGTTTTCAAGACCCAAGAGGTCAAATAAAGGAAAGTTTCAAGGCAGATGTTTTGCTTGTCACAAGGTTTGGTCACATGGCTTCACATTGCATGGCTCAAGTGAAGAAGGTAAATGACAATTTCAGAAGTGCTAGTTTCTTTCAAGGGTATTGCTACTCTTGTAAATAGTTTGGGCACAAGGCAGTCTATTGCAAGGTAAATAACAGGAACAGGTTTGATCAGAACAGGTTTGGTCAGAATAGGTTTGGTCAGAACAGGTTTGGCCAGAATAGGTTTGGTCAGAACAGGTGGATTCAAAGATCAGGTTTACCTCAGAGAAACAACATCGTCAAGTGTTTCAAGTGCAACAATGAAGGTCACATAATCAGACAGTGTAGAGCTGAAATTCCAGAATACAGGAACAAGAACAGTGGCATGATCAGGTCCAAGGATCAAGGCATGGACAAGAACAGGGATGAGAACAAGAACAAGAATATGGACAAAGAGTTCAAGAGAAGGCCCGACAAGGAAGTTATAGACGCTGATGATGATCAGTGCCTAATGGGAGTTTTACTCCCACCCCAAAATTAATCACCTCATCGGGAGGTGGGGGAGGGACTAAGCTAAGAGGCTCATTCTTAGTCCCGAGCCCCAAAGGTGGCCCTTTGCCATTGATGACAAAGGGGGAGAGATATGAGTAAGGGGGAGAGCTTCAAAGTGAAGAGGAAAGCTTCAAGTCAGGGGGAGCAAAACTTCAAAGGAAGATTCTCAGTTGTGGGCATAGTTTCTCCTTGTTAGCACAGTTGGTTTCAGTTTTGGCTCTTGAGAAGTGTTTTCAGTAAAGGTTTGCCATCAATGACAAAGGGGGAGATTGTTGGCAATTTTGGGTACTTTGGGTACATTGCCTTTGCTCAAGTGTATAAGTTGTCATTGATGTCAAGAAGCTCTTGAAGGAATTTGATTTGATGTCAAATAATTTGTTTTGATGAAGGTTACGGCATGACAGTTTCAAAGGTCTTTTGCAAACCCCAAGTTGGCAGGTTTAGAGATTACAGGTGGATGCATTGGTTTAATGCATTTGGGTCCAGGAGGAAGTATTTATTTAAATAATTAAAAACCTTGTTAAGGTTCCATTTAATTATTTTTAAATAAATAAATTATTATTTGCAATGGGTTCTCCTAATCCATGGCGCAAATGTTTTAAGTTGTGGGCGCTAGCAAAGACCTCCGTCGACGTGTTAAACTCCTCGCCGACGTCAAAGAGCTTATGGTAAATTGCATATAAATCTCCCTCGATGAAAACAAAGATTTATCCCATCCAAATTTTGAAAGGAGTTGCTCGCTGTAAATTCGACTGTGTCTTCGCTGATTTTCGTGGATCCGCTGTTCGTTTGTCTGCACTCGCCGTTTGTCGAATCCGTCGTAAATTTTATTGTCATCGTGTCACGGCAGAGGAAAGGAAGGGACTGTGGTTTCATTTTATCCCTGGCGCAGAAGGATCAAGGTTAACAGCGTGAGGTTTAAACCTCACCGGGTGCCTTTGGCGCACCGGTAGCGGCTAGGTTGTTGGCGCGCTACCCGAACGGGAGGTTCCGCGTTCGAATATCGCGAAAGGGTTTTTCGTCGTGAAGTGGACGCAGCGGGTGGTGTTAGAATTCATGCGCAAATTTCCCCATAGCGATTTTTGATGTGGCTAAGGTATTTTCGAAATTAATTTTTGCTAAGTGTTTTTGCGGATGGAGGAAGTTTGTTAGAGGGAAAAACAACTTAGGAGTTATAAGGAGTTTAAAGCTTGTTTGTATTTTGATAAAAGATTCTTTTTGAAGATGTTGTTGAAATTTCTTATTGCATTCTTATGAGAGATAAATTTTATTTGTGATAAGACTATAAGGGAGAAATAAGGTGTATAAGGGTTAAATCTTTCTTGTAATGTTGAGAGTGCTTTTGGTTGTTTATGGAAATGAAAGCATGATGTTTTAAGGTCAATTGCTTCTTGTGTGAAGTTGTGAAACCTTAAGTGGGCAGCTTTGAGATTGATATTTGCTTTCATTAAATTGGTAATAATCAAGCTATTCTTTACTTGGTTAAAGTGTTGAGCTTACTCCTTTATTGATGATTTGAAAAGTTGTGTGTGCTATTGTGAGTTGAGTTGGTGGATGCTTTTGTTCAAACAATATTGGAGAGAAAAGGAGTTCTACTTGTTTCCTTTTCTGATGTTGATTGTGAAATGCTTCAAGGTTGTGTTTTGAGCTGAATGGTGTTGATTGAACCTTGTTTGATGAGCATTGTTGTTGAAGCCCTAATTGATGGTGAAAAGAACATGAGTATCATTGTTATGTGATTCTTTGCATAGTTGGCAATTGTTGGAGTTTCATGTTCTTGAAAGAAAGCATTCTATCCTATCCATTTCAGATATTGAGTTGAGTTTTCAGTTTGGTTATATTTTTGAATTGAGTTTGAGTTGAGTTTTAGATTTGAGATTGAGTTTGAGTTGAGTTTTCAGATTTGAGATTGAGTTTGAGCTGAGTTGATTTGAGTTGAGTTTTGAGATTGGGAGTTGAGTATAGAACATATTGAGTCTCTAACAATTCTCTTTATGCTTCTATGAGTTTGACAAATCACATTGGGTCTCTAACAATTCACCTTGTGATTTCCTACTAAGAAAGTTTTTCTTGGTGAGCTTGCTGAGGTTTTGGACAGGTTTCGATGGGGACTTGTGAGCAGGTTTTGGACAGGTTTCGATGGGGACTTGTGAGCAGTTTTGGATAGGTTCCGGTGGGGACTTGTGAGCAGGTTTTGGACAGGTTTCAATGGGGACTTGTGAGCAGATTTGGACATTTTGGGACTTGTGAGATTTGGACAGGTCCTAGCAGAGGACTTGTGAGCTGAGTTTTGATAGTTCTATCAGAGAACTTGAGGACAGAGGAGCACTGGTTCTTTGAGAAGAACCTGAGGACAGATTTGGCAAGTCTTTGAGAAGGCTTGTGTGCAGAGGATTGATTTGTTCAAGTGTTGGACAGATCTGACAGACAGAGGAAGACTTGTACTAGACCGACTGACTGTGTTTGGTACAGGTTGTTGAGCCGTTATGGACGTGATCATAGAAGGCAGAGGTCTCTTAGGCTAAGCATTGAGGATAGGAGGTCTTCGATGGAAAGGAGTTCCACGTGCTGGCAAGAGGTAGAGGCAGTTGATCTTCTGAGGGATCATTTCCAGAGTAGAGGGGAAGGTATCTCCTTTGAGCAGAGGCTCATAAATTTAGATTGGGGGAAGGTATCTCCTTTGAGCAGAGGCTCATAAATTTTGATTGGGGGAAGGTATCTCCTTTGGGCCGAGGCTCATAAACATTGTAATTGGGAAGGATTCCCAAAGAACTTTGAGATAACTTTTAGAGAAAAGTTTTGTGGACGTAGCCCAACCATTCTGGGTGAACCACGTTAAAATTGGTGTCACTTTGTGGATGATATTGTGCATTGCTTTGATATTGCTTTGGGTATATTGCTTTACTATTTTGAAGTATAAAGGAAAAAGTAAAAAGAGGTCTTATACTGTTCACCCCCCCCTCTCAGTATAAGCTTGTGTTCTTCAAAATATTTCTTCCTTTTGGACTTTTTATCGTATGGCAATAATTGTCCCAAATTATTCACTATTAGGAACCTATCCTTGCTAACAATCTTCTCACTTGAGTTCTCCTCAAGTATTCACCAATGGACTTATTTAAGTCTCCTTCAATGAGGCTTTCCTAGCCTTCTCTTTCTTTCTCCTTTCAATACTTCTTAAGACCTCTTATCTTGGGTCTTTAATTTCTACAAGCTTCTCTAGTCTTATCAAAACTTCAATGATAATTTACCTTGATCTCTCCAATCGTCAACTATGGAAGTTTTGTAATAAGATCTCTTTCTTGGATCTCCTATTTTTTTCCTTCTAAAATTTGGAATAGGACCTTTGATAGTCTTTCTCTATCATCAACCTTCAAAAACTATAAGTTCTTCAACGGGACCTTCTATGGGTCTCTTCAACTTCTTGAACATGAAGTTTTCAATCTTCAATGGAGATATCCATTCTCCAATATTTTCCTGGACTCTTTTCCTTGAGTATTTTCTTCCTTAAATGGGGTCTTCTTTCTAAGACCTCCTCCTTGATCTATAATCTCAATGTGGCTTCTTTGACCTCCTCCTTTCTTCTCAATCTCTAACTATAGAGTATTTAATCTACAAATCCTACAATGGGACCTTTTAATTAGGACTCCAAATCTTCAATATCCAACTTGTTGCTTCAAGTACTGGATTTATTATAAATAAGATATTCTTCCTAGGTCTCTTGTAGGAAGCTTTCCATCTTTCTTTGAATCTTATTTTTCTACAACAAAGTATTAGAGAAACTGTAATGGAAAAAAATCTAAATCTAGAGATAATAAATCTTCACTAGTTGATTTATCAATCTAGTGGAATCAATGCTTGAGTCCTAGTATTCACAAGTTTTTCTGCAACTCTATGGAAAGACTCTAGCCAAATGCAATTTCAAAAATTCTAAAAATGATATTTCCTATCTCCTCTCTATATCTCTTGTGAATATCTCTATTTCCTATCAATCTACCTTCTGCTCTGATATCACTGTTAGCTTTTGAGGATCTATATTGAAGGAAATGTAACTAAAAGATATAAAACAAACAAGCAATGTTAACTTTATGATAATGGTAATATAATATTCAAGAAACGTATATCAAAAACTTTTCCAATAACTCATAAAATAGCCATTGATGAAATCTCACAAAAATTGTACAATATAATATAATGGAGGACTTGAACACTCCTTGAATAATGCATGATCTACATTGTACCTACTAAACTCACTATAATTTCTAACTATCTAGCTCCTCATCCAAAACCATCAAAGGTATATATATATATATATATATATAGGGAGATATGTCCCTTGGCCTTTCATCTACCTATTGTAGAAAAGAAAAATTGACCCATTAAAGATAAGTTTTCCCTCTTAAAAAACTAAGGTCATATTCAAGAGAATTTTTACCCTACCAAATCATCTCAATTCTTCTCAAATTTTATACCATTGGATAGGGCTCGAAAAGAGCTTTCCAACGGTATATTATATGTCCAATTTTGACATCATTTGACCCCTCAAACTACCAAAAAACTATGTACATGTCTAACCTCCTGACGAGATCATAAGTACGATCCAAGATCGGATCTAAAGTGTGAGATCGTAAGTACGATATCAAGATCATAAGTACGATCTTGTCCAAAAATAAAAAATATCAGTTAAGTAAAATGATAAACAAGTTATAATACTTTTTGTCCTTACCTATCCAACTGTGGTAGTTACGGGATCGGATCCACCGATCAGTCCTAGCTTGGAAGAAGTTACAACCTATTTTATTTTTAGCTAAATTTCACCTACTAGTTTAGCCTATTTAATCAAGCATTCCCCCTTGAATTCCTCCTAACTCGTTAACCAAATTTTACATTTTAGTCATAGTTTTGCATTAGACCTTGTTATTTTATTATTTTTCTATAGGATCGAGGAAAGGATGAGGATATCCATTAGATACGATCTGGGTATGATCTTAATATGATACGATCTTGCTGTTTGGTTATGATATCACTTGCAGATCACTTGGGGGTAACTCCAAGCTTTGGTTTGCATTTCCTAGCCTCTCATTTGTATTTTTACATCATATTTATCATTCTCCATTGCATATAGTATAAAATTTACATATTATCATTCTTGGAGTTCACCAATTTGCATTCAATTGCATACTTTACATAGTTTAAGGCATATACATGTTAATTCCTTTTAGTACGGCATTCAATAGATCATGTATAATATTATTTATATCTAATAAAGTCTGTAGCATACTCCATTTTTCTATTTTATGCACTCTACTTATGAAACTGTAGGTTTCTGCTATGATCGGATCTATCGATCATTGATCGAATGGTACGATCATAGATCATACATACGATATTGACCTAAAGCATATGATCTTGACCTGCAACATATGATCTTGCCTACAACAAGAAATAGAATCTTCATCAAACTTTTAGACCGAGTAAGAGTGTCAAATTCCTTCATAATTAAGCATTTGCATTAGATTTTCCTCTATTTACTACTGTCTATTGTATTCATTGAAAATTGAATTGCATTTAGCATAGTTTAGTTGCATTGGCCAAAACTAGGTGATTGTGAGAACTTAAAAAGAACACATCAAACAAACTCCAAACCTAGGCGTGGAAACTGCCAAGAAATGTTTCCTGGTGAACCCTAAACAATTCATCAAAAAATCACCAAAGAAGACATGAACTCAAGTGTCTCTCTTCGAGGTGTAGACCTACTATTCTCCCATTCCCCTTCGAGGCGTGGATCCATTAGCCTAAAGGAAAGGAGTGCAAGAATTTTAGAGCTACATTCTTTGGTGAACCCGACGTGAAAAACATAGGCATCTTTCTGATTTATAAAACACAAAAAAACATAAAAATTACAAAAACATAAAAACAAAACAAAACAAAAATCAAACAAGATCATTTTAAGTAAATTTCATAAATGTTAGACTACAACATAAGAAGAGTTGTACGCATAAACATTAGGACATTATTATCTACACAAGAAATTTCTCAAATAGTTGAAAACTCAAGTCTCCCATCTCAAGAACAGTGGACTGAACTCTGGAGAAGATTAGACATTATAAAAACCAACGAACCAAGACTTAGCCAAATTATAAGGTTTGACATAGCTAGAATCCTAGATCCTAAAAATACTTCTCACTACTTTGATATTCAAAGGGCGTGTGAGAGGTGGTTGACGGATAAAAGAGCAAGCATCTCTTCAACTGTTTACACCTTTGATGATTACCTTGAAAATGCTATAATAGTACACAGGTTTTTAGCACACGTAGAAGATCAAGAAATAGTCTTGGACAATAGGAGAAGATTTCATAGAACTCCTAGGGCAGTCCATTATCATGAATATTGTCATGAAATATACTTTTATGGTCAAGACTCTAAAGTTGATAATATCACCATAGCCCATTTTGTCAAGTTCTTGAAAGCCAACTTTCAGTTTGAGGAAGAACACTATATGTCACCAGAGGAACTTGAACCCATTAATGATATCTATAGACTCTTTCAGGAAGACTAAGGTATAATATTTAGGATATTATAATTTATGTTTTCTGCTTTGTTTCAAAAACATAAAAAAAAAACAAAAACAAAATATTTATATATTTACATATTTATTTATTTAGGTATATATATAACATATATACCCCAAAAATTTAAGCATATATATAGCATATATATCTGCAAGATAAAAATCCTAAAACCAAAATACCTAAAGTTTTGAGAAATGGTAAACAAATAGAGTCTGATGAACAAGACCAAGAAAACCTTGATGATAGGGTACTTATTGAAGATTATGTACCTTCAGAACAAGATGAAGGTGATAATGGAGAAGATGAAATAGAAGATCCTGACAAACCTACATTAGATCAGAAAGGAAATGTTAATTTCAAGTCTATTGAACATTTTACCCAATTTATAAAGAGCAACATAGAAGAGTTCAATCAAGCAGTACAAATGGATAATTTAGGAGAAGGTGCTATGGAATCAGCCTTGGCATCTACTTTTTAGATACATACAAATCCATTATCATACATGAATTCAATAGACCAAGATAATGATCAAGCAGGACCATCTAATCAAAACATGATACCTTTAAATCAAAATGTTCAAAAACCAATGGCACAATCATCTAAAATTGTTGCTAGCAACACCAAAACAAATCCTAAACAACAAAAACAACTATTTTCTTCCATCTTCTCTCAAGCTCTTAATCAACAAATATCAAACCAACAAAAAGCTAAACAAGTGCAAAATACCAATCATCAACAGAAAATTCAACAAAATACAATCCCATATCAACTTCATAACACCCTTCCTACCAACACTTTGCACAACAATATTTCAATTGGAAATCCTTACACAACAACACCAACTTATCATCAAAGACACAACAACATGGTGCAACAAAATCAATTTGGTGGACAACCACAGGGCCTTGAAGACATGGTCAAACAATTGGCTTCACGACTAGATCAAATGGATCCCTACCATCCCTCATACAGTTATAGAGAGATGTGTAGCCAACCCTTGGATCCTATTGTGGTTGCCCAACCATACCCAAAATATTTCCCTATGCCTGTCCTCTCGATATATAAAGGAACCGAAGATCCTATTGAGCATCTTCGCATGTTTAGGACAACATGTCATGATATCTCTTATGATGACTTGTTGTTGCTAAAAATATTCCCTAAAAGTCTTGGAGGCATGGCTCTAGAATGGTATTATCAACTACCTACAAATTCTTTAAGGAACTTTGAAGAGACAATGGAAATGTTTGTCCACCAATTTAGTGCCTACATAGAGAGGCATGTGACCATTAAGGATTTATACAATTTGAAACAAGGTAAAGATGAGAGTTTTGCTGAATTCTTGACTAAGTGGAGACAACTCTTAGGCAAATTACATTTTGCATTACCTCATCGTGAAATGTTGGACATATTCATTGGTAATTTGCAAGAACAACTATCTTATGAGCTTTCTACTACTACAGTAACCTCCTTTGATCAAGCCATTGATCTAGCTAGGAGGGTAGAAGATGCCCTCATTAGAAGAGGATAATTTAAGAAGAAATATGAGGATAAAACTTCTAAAAACCAATATAAGAATAAGCAAGTAGTAGGTGATGGAGTTACTGATAGTAGAAACACCTCAAATGTTAACCTTGCTAAAACTGTAAAGAAATTTGTATTGAAAATCCCTGATAAGCCACCAAGAGAATTCACAAGATTAAATCAACCCTTAACTATGATTTTACCTCAATTATTGGAACAAGGTTTGATACGGTTACCTGAGGTAAGACAACCAGATACCACTACAGCTGGATATAGGGCTGATTTACATTGTAATTTTCACCAAGTGGATGGACATTCTACCAATTCTTGTAAAAGGTTAAAGCATATGATACAAGATTTGATTGATAAAGGTAAAATGGAAGTACAACAATTTCCTGCAAACAATAATACTCAAAATAATACCCAAAAACAACCAACTCAAAATGCAAATCAAAACCTAGATATTTTTCAACATCCTTTACCCAAGCATGGTAAAGAGGTAGTAAATCAAGTAGAACATCATAATGTTCCTCCTCCAACTCGGTATGTGGGAACCATTAGCAACTTTTTGCCACAACAAGATTTGCAAACCTCCTATGTACCTACTTTATCTATAGTCACAACTAGACCAATACAATATTTTCAATCTTCATCTTTAGAAGATACAAAAAGTGACACAAAAAGTGAAATAGAAAGTGAAATAGACATCACCTCAAATAATTCAATATAAGATGAGTCAGATCAAATTCTTCCCATCATAGATTTATTAGTTCCAGAAGAACCATTCCCTAGAAGAATGACCACTTGACCCTCATCTCAACAAATACTTTCAAATGAACAAGCAGAAAATGCTAGACCTCACTTTGGTCATTTACAAAACAATAATATTGTGGGTACTATTGGAGCCATCACTAGACAACAAGATCAAAATCAAAATTCTCAATCACAAACTCAAACAACTGATCAAGACATAGGGATCTTACAAAATCCCTTACCCAATCATCAACAACAAGAAAATAATCAATTGTCATATCATAATGTGCCTCATCACAATGATATTATTAGTTTAGTAGTAGAGACTACAAAAAAGCAAGTTCTTGCCCAACTAAATCATCTTGATAAGCAAGAGATAAATTCTTCATCCAACCAACCTTCAAGACCTCTCTTGGCTCTGAAGAATAATCAGAAAGAAGATACAAGCATAGAAAACCCATCTTTAGTGTTGAAGTCTCAACCTAAAGTCTCCCTCAACATTCAACAACAATGGGACAATCATCCACATAAGATATCTCTTTTGGAACTTTTGCGAACCTCTCCTATTCATAGGGAATATTTGTTCTTTATTCTCTCTTTCTTTATCATCACTACAACAAGTTCTCTATTATTTTCCTCTTTATCATCATTGCCACCTTTTGTCCATCACCTTTTATCCTTCATTCTCTCTTTCATTATTGTTATCACATCAAGTTCTCTATTATTTTCCTCTTTATTATCATCATCATCTTCTGTCCATCACTTTTCTTCATCTACATCTACTTATCATTCTTCATCACAACAATCTCAACTATCAACCAATCAACTTCAATCACCTACACCACAACCAAATTGTCCTTCAAAACCTCCTTTGATTTTGAAGCCACCTTAGAAATGTTATACACAAATCACCTTGTATAGTGTATATAGATCATCTTGTATATATTACCAATTTTATCAAAATCACAAAACAAACCAAAAAATAAACAAAAAATCAAAAACATGAAAAATTTCCAAAAATATTTCAAATTGTTAAACTCTTATTCTTTGCATCAATGTGTGTTGTTTTCCAAAATTCAAGTTATATTTTATTTTATTTCAGATAAAATTCAAAATTTATCTTGAACCATGCACTTAATTTACATATTTAATAAATTTTGATTTCATCACTTTGATTATAAATCTCTCTTGTATCGAAAAGCACTATTACTTCATTAAATAAATTTTGAGTTTTGGGAAATGATCTTGCTACTTCTTGAACCAAGAACACATTCTCACATCTTAAAAATGATTTGTTGCAAATTCGAAAAGGATACTACATAGTAGTCTTAGTTCCTTAAGAGAAAAGTTTCCCTTGCTATCCTATTATGTGCATGGTCTAGAATACTGAGAATTGGAAAAAGGACAAGCTCCCCCCTACCCGAATAAAATCCCTTGCTCTACGTCTAATCTAGGCAAGTATCCCAAAAAATAAAAGAAAAAAAGAAAGAAAAAGCAAAGAAAAGAAAAGCAATAAAATCCCCTTGTTCAAAAATGGACAAGAATCCCTACTCCAAAAATTAGAAGAAAAGAAGGGGGTAGTGAGCTTGAATCCCTGGAATTCCTCAGTTATTTGAAAGCCATGAGGTAAGCCCCATAACAGGTGGTTTGTGCCCAACCCGCTTGGCCTTGGGTAATCCCTTTCGCATGGTGACATGTCTATCACATTAGTGACCTTATTTTGTATAGACCAATGTCCGCTTGTGGATTAGCTAGCTTTTGGTAACTTGACTTACATAGTAGTTTAGTACAATTGCATGCACAAAATCATGGTTAATGAATATTTCACTTGCACACACATTGGTTCATAAAAGTTTGCTTGTATCATTACCTTACTCAAAATTGGTAAATTAACTTCACAAGCACACACATTTGATCCTTGAGAGATTTTGTATCATTATGACAAATCAAGATGGATAATGAACTCACACATCACACACTGGTTCTCAATAAATTTGACTTTGTCTTAGAAATAATTTAAAATATTTCTTTGAAATTTTTAGAAAACATTAGTTTATCAATTATTCAATTCATTAAATTATATCAAATTTAATATACAATATTCATATTCAAAATCTTTAAAACATGTGACACAATGATTTAATTTCAAAATAACTTACATTTTAAAACAAAAATCACATATAATCATGCATTGCATTTTGACTTCACGATGATGGTATAATTCCTAGTAATTATTGTCTCTCAAAATTTCACACTAGGAATTCTATGCCTAGCGCAAGTCATCCTTCCCAATTTTTCATGCTTAAATCACTTTATATCCCTCACAAAAACAATCTTTATCAACCTATTTTCTCAAAATCAATTTCTTTTAAAATCAACATCTCCTTTCATCATCATAAGCCTCAAGGTCACTCTTGAGCCCACAATATTTTTGGTATTAGCAATACAAAACTTCCTCACAACAAGATCCGCTTCATGACCCAGTGAGCATCGATCTCCACCAACGGTCATATAACAACACAACATCCTTTGAGGTTCATTGTTAATCCATCTATTTTATCACCACACAAAAACATCTTTTGTCTTTCAAAAACACTTTACAAAATCATTTCCTTTTATGTTAAGCATGATAAAAAAGTTCAAAAATCAAAGCATGATTACAAGAAATTATATAACACAAACCATCATAAGCAAGTGCAATAAATCATCCAATAAATCAAATCATTCAATGTCGCATAGACAAAAGGATATATATATATATATATATATATATATATATATATCTCAAAATATAAGTACAAAATAAAGTCAATTGGTATGCCACAATATCCAAAATTGGTATACTCATCACTAGGGGGTATACCACAAAAGCAAATTTCAAAAATTTTGAGTTTTCCACCAAATATAAAATTTGGCACAAAAACTCGAGGGGGCATCCTAGTCAATAAATTAGTAATTATTTTTCTAAAAACATCAATTTCCCATGAACTATTCATTCTAAACCATCTACTCCTTTTTACCCATGTCAATCATAATCACTTCTACTCAAGTGTCTACACTTTTCTTTGATGCATTTATTGTTCATAAATATGCCAAAGAGGGGGCAAAATGTAGACAAGAAAAATTGACCCATTAAAGATAAGTTTTCCCTCTTAAAAAACTAAGGTCATCTTCAAGAGAATTTTTACCCTATCAAATCATCTCAATTCTTCTCAAATTTTATACCATTGGATAGGGCTCGAAAAGAGCTTTCCAACGGTATATTATATGTCCAATTTTGACACCATTTGACCCCTCAAACTACCAAAAAACTATGTACATGTCTAACCTCCTGACGAGATCGTAAGTCCGATCCAAGATCGGATCTAAAGTGTGCGAGATCGTAAGTACGATATCGAGATCATACGTACGATCTCTGATCAGAATTTTAAGTACGATATCATATGTACAATCTTGTCCAAAAATAGAAAATCTTAGTTAAGTAAAATGACAAACAAGTTATAACGCTTTTTGTCCTTACCTGTCCAACTGTGTGGCGATTACGGGATCGGATCCGCCGATCAGTCCCAGCTTGGAAGAAGTTACAACCTATTTTGTTTTTAGCCAAATTTCACCTACTGGTTTAGCCTATTTAATCAGGCATTCCCTCCCTCGAATTCCTCCTAACTCATCAATATAATTTTGCATTTTAGTCGCTTAATTTCTGCATTAGCCCTTGTTATTTTGTTGTTTTTCTGTAGGATCGGGGAGAATTGGTGCGTGAGGATACGATCAATGATCATAGATACGATCTCATCTTGATATTTACATACATTGTTAGATACAATCTTCTTGTGGTTACGATCTTACTATTTAGATACGATCTTGCTGTTGGTTACGATCTCACCTGTAGATCACTTGGGGGCAACTCCAAGTGTTGGTTTGCATTTCCTAGCCTCTCATTTGCATGTTTGTTATCTGATTTATCATTCTTCATTGCATATAGTATAAAATTTAGTTATCATCATTCTTGGAGTTCACCAATTTGCATTCAATTGCATACTTTACATAGTTTAAAGCATATACATGTTAATTCCTTTTAGCATGACATTCAATAGATCATGTATAATCTAATTTCTATCTGATAAAGTCTATAGCATACTCCATTTTCTATTTTTTGCACTCTACTTATGAAACTGCAGGTTTCTACTATGATCGGATCTGTCGATCACTGATCGGTAGGTACGATCACAGATCGTACGTACGATCTTGACCAGAAGCATACGATCTTGACCCACAACATACGATCTTGACTGCAACAAGAAACAAAATCTTCATCAGACTTTTAGACCGAGTAAGAGTGTCAAATTCCTTCATAATTAAGCATTTGCATTAGATTTTCCTTTGTTTACTATTGTCTGTTGTATTCATTGAAAATTGAATTGCATTTAGCATAGTTTAGTTGCATTGGCTAAAACTAGGTGATTGTGAGAAACTTAAAAAGAACACACCAAACAAACTCCAAACCTAGGCATGGAAACTACCAAGAAATATTTCCTGGTGAACCCTAAACAATTCATCAAAAAATCACCAAAGAAGACATGAACTCAAGTGTCTCTCTTCGAGGTGTAGACCTACTATTCTCCCATTCCCCTTCGAGGCGCGGATCCATTAGCCTGAAGGAAAGGAGTGTGAGAATTTTAGAGCTACACCTGTGAATCTTCAACTATCTATCCTATGACTCATGTACATGTGGAATACATGCACATTTACATCATTGCACATTCTAACACTTGTGCATTGCATGAAGTAACTACTCAACCCTTAATATAAGACAAACTCCTACTCTAGTTATGTACACAAGGTGGTACATTGAAATGTACCAAATAATATAATATATTCCAACATACCAACAACAATTACAATGCAATACCAGGCAAGGACTATAGAGCTAACCCTTGTAATGAGATATTTGCTCATATTTATAATTTATAATTGTAAATATTTTTGTGGGAATAGAGTTGTATGGTTGTTTGGAAACAATCTGGTAAGAACCCAAAAATACTGATGTGGTAACCTCGAACTTCATCTTGGTAATAAATTTGAATTTAGCCTATTGATATGCAACTATCTTCTACAAGTGGTTGCATTATTGGAGTTATCCCTTGCTTGGGTGTCATGAGTTAGAACTAGTTGACAAGCATCATGGTAGCTGTAGATTTGAAAATGATGTCTAACTAAAATCTCCTCAAAAATTTGCTCTTTGTTTGCTTTTAGAGCTCTCTTGGACTAAAATCAAAGTTTTAAGTAGTTTCGGCTTTGGGTGCCTCCATAGGTGTGATCCTAGGATCAAGTTTATCAATGATGATATCATCAACTTAAGCGACATAGTCTTGAGCATATTTTATCTTTATTTGATCACATCCTAGCTTTAGGCGCTTTCAACCTTTTTGTATGATTTTAGGCTCTTTTCAAATTTTCTAATGTCATGTCTAGGAATTACGTAGTCTCCAACATTACAATCTCAAGCGATCTTCAAATTTTGACTTGTGTGATCCTGGGAGATCAATCCCTTTGGTTGATATAATTGCCTTGAATATCCTGATTACAGGACATCACCATATTAAGCATTATCTTTTTATTTCTTTGTCCTTTTTTCTTGATCTCATTCTCTTATCTTATCTTATTGTTGTCACATTTAACTTGGGTGTGGTTTTAGGTATTTTAGGCTTGAATGCTTATTTCACTTATTCCCATAGAGATCATGTTTTTAAGTTGATATAGTTTTTGATGTAAGCATGATTTTGATCATCCTGGTACCACTCTAGACTTTTATTTATAGCACTTGGTAAAATTTTGGGGAATTTCACAAGATTTTTATTACTATGCAAATGTGGTCAAAAATTAGACCCACACAAAGAAAGGGGCCTAAAACAACAGTCCTAATAATAATCCATCATGGACTAAGGTAAAAAATGAAGAGGTTGTTATAGTTGTACAAGTTTCAACAACCACCCACAATTCCCACCTCTGTAGAGTTAAATTTAGGTAAAATTTTAAAGATAATTGATATCAAGAGGAAGATCATAAGGGAATGATAAGACAAAAAGTTATTCCAACTTTCTAGACTACAATACTCGCCCAAGGTTTTAATTATTTTTGTGAAGAAACATACTATCTCTAAGAACATCCTCATGAGGCTCTAAACTAGGGAATCCCCCTTGAGAAAGGTCATCCATATGCACCACTAATATTATTTGACTTGCTATGTTTACATAGGTGTTGTAAAATGCTAAATTGAAACATCAATATTAGAAAGGTAAACAAACATTTTCTTGAGCCTATAAATAGGACTATATTTTACTTAGATGATTGTTTGTTTTTATAAATCTCATCTTCTAAAAAAATCAATAAATAAAAGAGAGAAAATACCCCTTCTCACATTAGCCAAAAACTCACAAAATATAATTAGATTTTGAATTCTTTCCATCCCTTTCTTCGAAGATTGGTTGAAGATATCTATAATATTAGTGATTTCTTTCATAATATGGAAATATGAGATGCTAATATAGGGATAGGATGATGTTAAGGCAATTCCTGAGATCTAGATTATTTTTAGGGAATATAATATTTTCTTCCTTCTAACTTCATAGCCTAATGGATTAGGTAGAGTCTAAGATAGACCTTGTTGACAATTTAGTTTTAGATAATGATCATCAACATAAGAGTTGGTAAATATGACTCAATCCATAAGACCTTTTATGATCCAAAGAAATAAAGGATAAAATAATAAAAATAACTCATAGATAATCCTAAAGAGAAGGGCTATGAAAGAGAAGCAAATTTACATATAAGAAAAATAATAAAAAGAATAGAAGTTGCTAATATAGGAGCACAAATTTCTTCCACCATATTTCTCATAACCATCTTCACTTCACTTCAGTTCCTGTGTATTTTACTACCATATTTATTCAATCTCTCTTTATTGTTTCTTCTACTCTTTCTACTCTAAAAATTCTAACTTTTTCTGATGTTCCTATCCTATCTCAAATAAGCATAGCCCTAGTCTTACGATCACCAGATATTTGCCTATTTAAAATATAGGACTATCTCACATATCATATTCAATCTAGTTTGTATTATTAGCATTCACACCATCATCAACTATTCCATTCCCCCATACACTCATAATTTGAGTCTCCCCACATCACAAGTGTCATCATTCCACTCCTCATGTACTTGTCTTGATCTCTCTCAGCATCCATTACCACTTGGTCCACACCATTATATATGTCATTGTGTCAAACTAGTATCCTCATATTTATTGGTATTCTATTTAATATAGGTACAATGATACTCCTTCCTACAATAGCATCAAATTTATTCAAATTCATTCACACTGTTAAGGAACATATTGAAATTTATATCAATTAGTCATTTCCTCACTTGGTGAAAAGGATTTGTTAAGAGGAAAGATAGAGAGAAAATATTAGGCACCATGCAGAAGGTAAGAAGGTAGATTAATTAAGAGAAAATTGGAAAAAATGGTATCAAAATCCACTACACCCATGAGACACCAATTATAGCTAAATAAATAAATAAGGGAGCTATCAATCATCAAGGCAATTTCAATATAGTATATAAAAGTTTAAATATCAGTGATGGGACTAGTATGCTAAGGTGCACCCAATATTTATTGGGTCAAGCCTCTTTGTGCTAAGGAACACCATGCCCTACATATCTTAATAAGTATGAGATCTTACTCTTAAAGATGGGTAGGTTATACAAGATGGAAATCACATAGTTAAAGTACATATCCTTGAAGTAAGGGAGAATTTAGTGGTGCAAGCTACATATGATGATCTTGGAATTACAATTGAAAAATTTAGAAAGAAGATGCAAGTACTACTAATTAAGAGATTTCATGAGGTGATCTCATATGAAGGACAACTCCATAGGTGTTGTCAATACAATTGATGAAGGAAATCCAAAGTGGATGTATCCATAGATAACATTACCTAGTGCTTCAAAGGAGATAACTGAACTAGAAAGCCAATTGGGAAAGTGAAGAAAAAAAAGAGGTCAAGGATATGGCCTCCCATAAGAGTGACATGAGAATTTGGTGTTAAAATTGATGCTCAAGATATACACTCTTGTGCTAGTTGATAGGTAGTTTTAAACCTGTTATGTAGAGCTAAATAAAAGGTGATCCAAGATTTTATAATTTTCAATTTTGAAGACTCCATGTCCAAGGATAAAGGTAATATTTGGGATCTCTCACAAATAAATCTTGGCATCCTATGAAGTCACTAAATATGTAGTATCTCCAATACCTTCTTATTTCAAAGAATTAGCTATAGAGAAATAGATTTTGCAAACCTAGAAACAACATTGCAAAAATAGCTTAAGTTTACAAAAATGATAAAAATTGGTTGTCTCCAAGATGGATTGTTTTTCTCAAGAGTCAATTTGATCAACTAGTTATCTTAGGATGATCCACTCATGAAATGACCTGATTGTCTTAGAAGCAATTCACTTGCAAAATGGGTTGATTAGATTAAGAGTGATTTTCTTACAAAATGACCCAATTGGATCTAGGGAGCAAATTGCTTACTAGAAAACTAGTGTGTCACTTGTAAAAGCAAGTGATTTGCTCACTAACTAGATCAAATTAATCAACAAGCCATAGAGAGGTAGTAATGAAGGTATGGATCTTGAGGTGAATATTTTAAGAGCAATATTTTGGCATGTAGTGGCACACTAACTCATTTTTTATACTTCTAATCCTATTAGAGGCATATTTAGAGGCATATAATATTTGGAGGTGCATTGTTTTTATAAAGATGCCCCTAAATTATTATTTTTAATAGGAGTAATAGTTTCTCACCTTAGGCTATTAGCTTTTGATACAACATGCAGTGGGAGATAACATTCACAAGATGCATAATAATAAGAAAGAAAGTAAATATATGAGATTACTAAAATATGCTATAGATAGAAATGATAAAAATGAGTACAATAGTAGCTATGGAGGAAATGAAGACTCCATGATACAAGTTGCTTCTCAATGATTGAGCTTTGAGATTATAACTCACACACACTACACTACTATGACTATCCTACACTACTATCATATCTCTTCTATATCTATGACCCTTTATATAGGAAGATAAGTTCCTTGGCCAACACTCTACCTAGCTGTACAAGGGACACCTTGCACATTTATAGCTTGCACGTTGACACTTGTACATTTATTAAATTACATGAAATAATTAGATAACATCCCCCTAAATTAATATAACATCCTAAGTATGTACCAAGGAAGGTACATTTACATGAACCAAATAATGTAATATAAGCTATTTTTAGCACCCCCTTTTATTACAATATTTAGGTATTGAATACTTCAGCCTTCAATGTAGATCTTCCTCTTGAATCTAGAATCTGATTCTTCTTCTCTAATTTTTGTAACCTGTTCAAGCAAGCTATTAGTATCTTCAAAACTTGTCATTCTTACTAAAAGAGCTTTGATTTCATAATCATCTATCAGTTCTCCTAGTTCTTCAATTTATTATATCCTCTGAGCTAGATGTCATTTTTGCTTTTCATTTCAATAATCCAATTGGGGATAATTGGTTGGATTCTAAAATTGTTGCTAACAAGGATTTTGATATTGTCATGGCTGAAATTGGTTCCCATTGTTCATCTAATTTCCTTGATTCTTATTCTTAGGATTGAACTTGCTATAGATGGTATTGTGGTCTTTTCTCTTGCATATCTGACAATATATGGTGTACCATGGTTTTCATCCTTTTGATGAAGAAGCAATGTTTCCCTATGGATTATCTTTAGATGCTAATGCAGTGTTAGACATTTCATCTTTAACTGTATTTTCCACTTCATATTCCTATAGAATATTGACTAAGTCATCAAAAGAAGTATCTTTACTTAGAACTTGTAAAAATTTTACCAAATGTTTATAGTTGTCTGGAAGTGCTCTCATGGTTACTTGAGTAAGAAGTTCATCCTTAACTATTTATCCTAAGGTAAATAATTTCCCTTTGATATCTACTACTTTCCTTAGGAATAATTCTATGCTTTCTCCATTGTTCATCTTTAATGAATGAAGTTGACTTTGAAGATGAAGAATAGTTGTCTTATTATTTCCTTCGAAAATTTTCTCTAGGCTTGTCCATGCATTTGAAAATGATTTTGCTAAACTAATATAGGGTTGTATCTCATCAGTGATAGCAAATATTATTATCATTAGAGCCTTTGAATCATTTTCTACAAACTTTAGGATTTCAATATCATTTGAAGTAGGTATCTGAGCTTTCCCTTTGACAATATACCAAAGTTTTTCTTATACCAAAATATCTTTCACTTTATTATTCTAGGATAAATAATTAGGACCCTTGAGTAGCTAAGATTCTGCTAGGAAGAATTTATTTGAAGCTATTTAAGTTCCCTAATACCAATTATTAGGTTTTATAGAATACCTTATGACTCCCTAGTATGTTTTAAAAAATATATAAAGTGATTTTGTATATTTTAGTTCAATTTTGGTTGATTTTATAGGGTTTTGTAAATACCAAAAACAACTTCTATTATCCTTATTGCTCCTATTGAACTAAGCACTTTTCCCAAATTTAAAGATGTTTTAATTTTGGATCTTTTGTCTCGATTTGAGAATATTTGAGACAAGTAAATTGATAAATTCCAACCTTTGATAAATTTTTTAATAAAACTCTTATAATGGCCCTTTGAAATTTGATTTTAATTTTTCTAATTTCCAATAAATCAATTTGATGTAGTAGACCTTATGACTCCCAAATTTGGAAAATTAGAAAATATAACAATATTGCAATATATTAAATATTTAAACCTCAATAGAATTCCTTATATCTCCAAGGTTGTTTTGCAAATATTATTTTGATTTGGGTAAATTATCTCCTATATAATTTGCTTTCATAATCTTAAGATTTATCCTTTATTAAAAACCTTATTTCTCCAATGTTAGAAAGTAGAATTAAATGATATAATTAAACTTACCTTGGCCCTTTATCTTCACACCTGTATAACACTAATTTTTGCTGGGTGTAATAGAATTAAAACGTAGCTTTTGGCCCTTGAGATGGCAAGAGCAAGCTAGTTCGGCTAGTTTCATCCATGTTGCATCCTCTAATGGCCTGTTACTCCACTTAACCAAATATTCAAAATATTCTCTTTTCTTGGTCTTCCTATACACTCTTTTATCTATTATGTCTTCGATTGTTTCCTCTTGTTGTTTAGGCATCTGCTTCTCCCAATGGACCTTTTTAGCTTGCTCTATGTGGTCATCCTCTGTAGCTAAGTTTGGATAAGCATACAAATCCGCAACATTGAAGATTGGAGAAATCCCAATTCCATCCGGCAATTCTATCTCATAAGCATTATCCCCAAATTTCTTCAGCACTCTACACGGCCCAATTTTCTTTGACTTTAGCTTATTATATTCCCCCTTCGGAAACCTTTCCTTCCTGAGGTAAGCATATACCACATCTCCAACCTGAAAACTGACTTCTCTTCTTTTCAAATCTGCATGTTGTTTGTACTTTTCGGTACTTATTTGCAGCCTCTTTCTTACCTCATTCTGCATCTCATGTATTGCCTCCGCAAACTCCTCAGCATCAACACTCCTCTTATTCAAATATGCTATATCCCTCAATTCACAAACTCCTCTGGGGCTATATCCATACACAATCTGAAATGGTGTTTTCCCGGTGCTCTTGTTTACTGAATCATTGTATGCAAACTCAGCTTGTGCTAATGCCAAATCCCACTATTTCGGTTTGTCACTTGCAAGACACCTCAATAGATTTCCCAAACTCCTATTGACAACCTTCGTTTGCCCATCCATCTGAGGGTGATAAGCGGAACTAAAACTCAGCTTTGTTCCCAATTTCTTCCACAATGTTCTCCAGAAGTGACTTACAAATTTAGTATCTCTATCCGAAATAATGCTTAATGGCAACCCGTGCAATCTCACTACTTCTTTGAAGAATAAATCAGCTATATGTGTGGCATCATTACATTTGCTACAAGCCACAAAATGCACCATTTTGCTAAATCTATCAACAACAACAAAGATGGAGTCCATACCTTTCACTGTCCTAGGCAATCCAAGCACAAAATCCATACTTATAGCTTCCCATGGCTTTTTTGAAATAGGCAATGGCTTGTACAACCCTGTATTTTGACTCCTTCCTTTTGCATGTTGGCATATCCTGCATCCCTGTACATATCTCTTCACATCGGCTGTCATCTTAGGCCAATAATAATCTTCACTCAGCTTGGCCAATGTTTTATCTATGCCAAAATGACCAGCAAGTCCTCCGCCATGCTTTTCTTTCAATAAATTCTCCCTCATCGAACTTTGTGGTATACATAGTTGCTTCCCTTTGAACAACAGTCCTTCCTGGATAAAATAATCCAGCCACGGTGTCCTATCCTCCGCTAGAGGATTCTCACATGCCTTCCATGCCCTCATGAAATCCGGATCAGTCTTATACAAATATTTGATTGCATCAAATCCAATCACTTCTAAGCTCATTTCAGTCATCAAAAGACTCCTTCTACTCAATGCGTCAGCTACCTTATTTGACTTTCCGCTCCTATGCTTCAACACAAAAGTGAAATTTTGCATGTACTCAACCCATTTTAAATGCCTCTGATTCAACTTACCTTGGTTGTTTATATATTGTAGCGCTTGATGATCTGTGTATAAAACAAATTCTTTGGGCAGCAAATAGTGCCTCCATTTCTTCAATGCTTGGATGATAGCATAAAACTCTTGATCATATACCGAATACTTCCGCTTGGCTTCATTTAACTTCTCACTGAAATAAGCTATAGGTCTGCCTTCTTGACTTAAAACACCTCCAATAGCTGTACCGCTTGCATCACAATCTACTTGAAATACTTTATTAAAATCTGGTAAAGCCAATATAGGTTGCTCCATAATCCTTCTCTTCAAATATTGGAAACTTCTTTCCGCTTCAGCTGTCCAAACAAATTATTTTCCTCCCTTAAAATTTTTCGTAATAGGTGCACATACTCCGCTGAAATTTCTTATAAACTTCCTGTAAAAACTAGCCAAACCATGGAAACTTCTAGCTTCGAATGTACTCCTCGGTGAAGGCCAATCTGCAATCGCTTTCACCTTTTTTGGATCCATTTTTAGTCCATCCTTCGATATCACAAAACCCAAATAAACTAGCTCCTCCTTCATGAAGCTACATTTTTCTAAATTTATCAATAATTTTTCCTGCCTCAACTTATCTAACACCATCCTAACATGCTCCAAATGCTCCTCTTTAGTCTTGCTGAAAATCAAAATATCATCCAAATAGACAATTACAAATTTACCGGTGAATGGCTTTAGGACCTCATTCATCAATCTCATAAACGTGTTGGGTGCATTTGTCAATCCGAAAGGCATGACCAGCCACTCGTACAATCCATCATTGGTCTTGAATGTGGTTTTCCATTCATCCCCTTCTCTAATTCTGATCTGATGATATCCGCTCTTCAGATCAATCTTCGTAAAGTATCGAGCTCCACCCAAACAATCCATAAGATCATCCATTCTCGGTAATGGGAACCTGTACTTAATTGTTATTTTATTGATTGCCCTTGAATCCATACACATTCTCCATTTTCCATCCTTCTTCGATGCAAGTACGGTTGGTACTACACATGGACTCAAACTCTCTCTTATCAAACCTCTATCTAGCAACTCCTGTACTTGTCTCTGGATTTCTTCATTTTCTTGTGGCGTCAACCTGTATGCAACCTTGTTAGGTAGGCTTGAACCCAGAATTAGGTCCATATGATGGTTGATCTTCCTCATAGGTGGCAATCCACTTGGCAAATATTCTGACATAACATCTGCATACTTCTCCAACAATTTTTTGATCTCTTCTAGATATTCTTCCTTCCTTTTCTCACCCTTTACATCTGCTGGTTTAGCTACCACAACCAAACACATCCCTTCATTTTCCTTTATCTGTAGAAATTCCTTTCCTGTTATCAACATTACCTTGTGTTCCTATTCCACCTCTTCCTGATTATCCTACAATGGCTTCAACTTAAATTTTGTTTCATCCTTCCATATGGTGCAAGTATTTTCTCTCCCATCATGGACAACATGCCTATCATACTTCCAAGGCCTTCCAAGCAACAAGTGGCAAGCATCCATAGGTATAATATCACATAAAACTTCATCATAATAATTACCAATCTTAAAACTCACCAGACATTGTTCTTTGACTACCAATTGGTGCCCCTTTTGCAACCATGCCACCTTGTAGGGTGTAGGATGAGGCATCCTCTTCAATCCTAGCTTGGTCACCATCTCCTCGGACACAAGATTATCCGTACTACCACTGTCCACGATCACTTTGCAATATTTTCCCCTTGCCTTGCATATTATTCGGAATAAATTTCTCCTTTGTGAGGGTTCAACTTCCTTTTTTGCTAGTGGTTTCATTAAAATCCACCTCATGACTAATGATTCTCCGTGCTTCGGTGATGTACACTACGACCTACCTTCATGCTTCTCCTCATATGCAATATGAGCCTTGCCCTCAGGTGCTTTTTGACCAGCTATAGGTGCATTTTTAGGACACTCAAATGACCTATGCCCAGCAAACCGATTGCATCTAAAATATTTTCCTCTAAAGCTTTCGCCTTGTCCTCTGTTATGAGACCCTCTATTATAAGACTCTCTTCCTCTAGCTGAATATCCACCTCTTGTACCGACATCTTGATAATGTGCATGGTTGGTTCCTTCATCCCTTGCCTAAAATTTTTGATTGTTGCCTTCCTCTCTTGGTTGGGATCTTCGATTGTCTCCTCCTTGAGCTCTTCCTCTCATTAATTGACCTCTTCCTCTAGAGCTACTCTGCATTTTCCTCGCTAATTTCTCCTCCGCCTTCAACGCATACTGGTATGCAATTTCTATGGACTTAATGTCCATTAAGCTGATTTCATCCTGAATGTTATACCACAATCCATTAATGTACCTAGCCACTTTTTTTGGTTCTGAGTCATCATGACCAGCTCTTATGGATAATTTATAAAACTCCTCCATGTAATCTTGGACACTCATCTCTTTTTGCCTCAAATTTTGTAGTTTTCGAAATAGACCCACCTGGTAATCAGTAGGCATGAACTTGAATTTCATCCTGGACACCATCTTATCCCAATTTTTAATTTTCTCCTTTCCTTTCCTTTGCCTCTCAGCCTGAATGCTATTCCACCACAACAACGCATGACCTTTCAGCCTTGAACTTGCATATTTTACTTTTTTGTTATCTTCTACCGATTCCAAGTCAAAATACCTATCCATTTCGTTGATCCAATCGATTAATTTGTCAGGGTCAAGACTTCCTTCATAGCTAGGGACCTCAACGCGGGGTTTACCTCCAATTTTTGCTATGGCCCGAATTAATATTTCACTGACATTATCTAATTGCTCTCCTTGGACTTCCTCAAATTCTGGTTCCTCATCACTTTCCTCTACAATAGGTGTTCCTCTACGTTGTGCCGCCTCAATAGCATCTAATCTGGTTGTGAAAGTTCTCACCATTTCATTCAATTCTTCTCTTCCTAGTGCCCTTCTTCTAACTCTGCCCCACTGCGCCATACTGCTGCAATGTTTTCTTCTCCTTTCAACTTCACTCGTAAGTGTATTTTTTTGCCACTTACCCAATCAATTTCTCTCACTGCCCTCACCTTGGTCTTTTTCACCCAAGTCTATTGGTTACAGTTTCTCTCCGCAAGACCAACCTAGCTCTGATACCAAACTGATGCAAGCACAAGCTATGAGAAACAAAACAGAGGGTTTATACCTTGTTGCTAATCACACAGAGTACACAACATACCAACAAGGCACAAAAAAATACTAGAATTTTTGTATTAATTCAAAGGGCATCATACAACATACAATATTTGATTCTTCATGTATTCCCTCTCTCACTATAAGCTTCGGTGGTCTTCTGTCTCTCCTCTTGCTCCTGTTGCTCTATCTCATATATATACTTATTTATTATTATTATTTTTTACTTCCTCTAGAAGCTTCTTTTTGCTTTTCTCTATATTTCTATATTCTTCCTGAAACTTCTTTTTGCTTTTCTCTATAGTTCTATATTCTTTCGAAAACTTCTGTTATTTTCCTTTTTGCTTTTCTCTATAGTTCTATATTCTTTCAGAAACTTCCCCTTTTAAAGCTCCTGTGTCATTATACCTTTTATAACAATCACATTTTTATGTTATCCTGAAAACCCTATGGATTTCCTTCATCCTTTATTATGCTACTCTTGAAACTTAAAGTGCATATTATACTTTCTTATCCCTTATATCATTCTCTAATTCTTCTAACTCTTGATTTGAGTGAACTATAATGACCTTTACGATATGGTGTTATAGGTAGGCTTTTTTTCTTACCTCTTATTTTGAAGCAAAATGTCTTTAATCTAATCTAGTTTCTACTACTATTGCATAGTTTCCTTGCTTCACCTTTTCTTTAATACACAGAAGAATTGGTAACATCATTGGGTGTTGCCATTATAAACCCTAGTCCATTAGGTTAAACAAAGTCAACAAGACCCTTGATCCTCAAGGGTATTGAATTGGGGTAATCAACTGGGTTAAATGAAGTCAAGGGGACCTTCAACCTTCAAGGCATCAAATTGGAACAACCAACTGAAAAATAGTTAATCGCTACCTTCTAACATATTTTCATCTAAACACGTCGTAGTTTGAATCTTAGACCTCCTAAAAGAGAGGCCAAAGCCCTGACCATTGCATTGTCCTTGTCTTCATCTTTGAGTTTGTAAGTTTAACATTTATTAAATGCGATGATTAAACTAATTAGGTTCTTTAATTTTAAGACAATTTCACAACTTAAAAAAAAAACCTAGATTCAAACCCATAATTATAAGGGATTGAAATAGATTTTACCCGTACTACATTGTCATCGTAAAGAGGTGTTACAACAACTTGAATATATCTATACAAAATTCAAACATGGGTATTTGGTCCTTTAAATATTAATAAATATAATTAATTGAACTATTACCATTTAATTATATATATATATATATATATATATATAATTACTATTATTAAATAAATAATAAATAATTTTTTATAGGGGCGGTTCCACATGCCATCAATTTAACATAGACCATCAATTTACTTCTATGTATTCTACATTATTCTACATTAGTAGAGAACTTTAACACTTAGAGACAACAAATTTCAAACTGCTCAAAGTATTTCAAATATACATATGTATGGAGGATCAGATAGAACTAATGAGAACAGGAGAGCAACGCTGGACCATATAACCCAATTGAAAGTAATTGCTGCAACGATATAAGTAAACAAAATTGGAAATAAGCTTTTCCATTCTAATATATAAACTGCACGATGAAAGTTTGGGAAACGAACGAAAATATCGACGGTGATGGTTTAAGTTCATCACCTGGCTTCATGCCTGAAAAGTGCGACAGTATATTTATATATATGAAAGAAATAACCCAAACCCTATATTGCATGCGTGAGATGTTCAACTTAATTAATAACTCGTATAAGAACGAGAGCATGAATTTTACCAGGCTGTAAGAGAGTTTCAAAACAATTTGGACTCGCTCAAAGAAAAGACCAGAGTTAAGGAATATCTGTCTATATAAATTATTAAGGAAGAACTACTCATTTTGGAAAAAGAAAAAAAGCCAAGTCCACGTACTTTGCTGCAATGATGATTCTGATCTAGTGGCTAATGTTCTGGTGCGTGAAGTGAATCCAACAAGTTTGAAAAACGCCCGAGGCACTCAGGCAGTCAGATTCAGCCAAATGAGCAGAACATTAGCAACACATCTACGATCTAGTTCCTCAACTGAAAACAACTAAAATTCAAGTTTTGCATGAAAGAGTGCAAAGAGGCGGAAGATCCCACAGGGCGTCTCCTCCTTGATTCGAATTCTCAGTGCCTGAGCTCGAATTCCCCTTTTTATTATTCCATGCTCCATAATTATTATTGCTGTTAATTCCCTTCAAAGATGCAAAAGAATCTGATTGACTGCTTTCAGATGACGAATCCAAAGTAACAGCATTAGTGAAAGAGCTCTGGAGGCACTCTTGCAGTCCGTTATACGCATACAGAGACGCAGAATTCCGGCGCTCGACTTTCATCCGCCCAAATCCGATGGTCTGTTCACAGAAATCCGATCCTCTGCCAACCGGCAACATCGCCGGAACGACGTCGAAAATTCCTTCCTCTGCGGGCAGTTGCATATCGGAGGGCCCGAATTGGAAAGGTTGCCAGAAGCAGTCCTCCATAAAACTCCTCTGATTTTCCGTCTCCAGATCGAAACCGAAACCATGAAAATCCCAAACAGATTTTTCCTCGGGCTGAGGACAAGATTTCTTTAGACTAAATCGGCCCTGACGATCGACGGCTTCGTCGTCGCTTGACGTAGCGGACCCCGAGGGGCAGCGAGAATTCGATGGCGATTGTCCGTCAATCGACGGACTGTCGTTCGGCTTCGACTTATTTTTGGCGGAATTGGCATCTTTACGGAGGCTGAGAAGCCGCTTTACTCTGTCGGCGAGGGGCGAATTCTTGGGCACGCTGGGAACAAAATTAGTGCGCGTGTTCGAACCCCGAAGAAGGCAAGCGGCCTCGTCGTAGGCCCTGGCGGCTTCCTCTGCAGTCTCGAAGGTTCCCAGCCACATTCTGATTTTCTGCGTGGTGTCCTTGATCTCCGCCACCCACCTTCCAGAGGGCCTCTGCCTCACTCCCACGAACTTTTTCCTTCGCCTGATCCTTGACTCGAACCCGCCCCCGCCGTAAACATGCTTCCCCTCGGAATCGAACCCGGACGCGGTCGGAAATTCGTCGCCGGGAGGAACCAACTGTTCCTCCCCTGCGGTGGATCGTAAACCATACGAACGCTTGGTGGGCGTCGACATGGCGTACTCGGAAAGCTAGACCGCGCTCAGCCCTAATATACTGCACTCTCCTCCCCTTACGATACGGTCTATGTGAGCATAAGCACTCCTTGTCGCCAACCGCTTGTCTGGTGCCCTCGCATTTGTATGACATGGATGTCGCATATTCGCGCCTGTCGCACCCCGCTTTCCAATTTTTTAATCTTGGCGTGCGCTCATGATCGTTTTCCCATCGCCCTCTTGCATTCAAACAACAAACAACAACTCTCTCGACGACGGAGTAACAAATGGAACTTGGTTTTCTACGGATGCTTCTTCTTGCTTCTACGTTACTCTTACCCACCCATTCACAATCCCTAACCTATTAACAGAATTTTTTATCATCAATCAACATTTAATAACTATTAACTAATGCGAACACAAACATTTAATAACTACCAACTAATCTAGTTTTGCGAAAACAGTTTCTAGAACTTTGTTTAAGAGGTCTGGTGATGCAGGTCGTCATTGAAATGGTCAACCTTTTGTTTTGTCGTTTTCGCTTGTGCTGAAACTTTGCCTTTTAAGCCTCGCCCAACTTGCAAGCGCCACTTGGCATCTCCCCTGGACTTGTGTTGTCTCTGTTGCTCTACATTGTCTCGCACGCCACAGGGGAGACATTCGTTTCAGATTGTTTAAATTTATTTACTTAGGCATTGCAGTCTTTGCACATGGAATAGCCGTTATGTATGTTTGATCCCACCATTGTGGAATCTATCATCCGCATGCTTAATTAATAAATATAATTATCTATCATCCGCATGCTTAATTAATAAATATAATTATACCCGCTACCTAATCTCGTTAGCGACGTTCTATCTACCCACCCTTTTAAAATATAATCATATGAGAATAGGTTCTTTTATTGATTGAGTAACTATTGATGCTTAGTACGAAATATAAAAAAAATAGTTATAGGCTAAGTATATTATGCCAAGTCTAAGGACGTTTAAACATTCAAGTTTTTTTTTTAAAGATATTTTACTTTTTCATCAATTTACTAGGTTGATAGCCCCCCAATGTTTGTTGATAAGTTTATAACAATCAAATTAAAATTTAGATAAATTTAAATGTTAAAAAAATAAAGTTATAAAAAACCTAAAAATTATAAAAGCTCTCGCGTACTTAATTTATTGAAAGAGATATTTCACGGGATTATATTACGTAGTTTCGCCCAACTCTTGTATTCTGAACTATTAAAATTTAATTTTAAAGTAATATTTCTTACTCGTAGGCTATGTATGGCCATGTTCGAAGCATGGAATTCCTACATATGTCCTAAGGTGGATCAAACATTAGTTATCCAATTATATCACATCAAAAACATAGTTTTTTTTTTTTTTTTTGACTTGAACAATGTTGTTATCTGTTTCTCAATTTAAAAATAAATAAATAGGTTGGACATAGTTTCATATTTCTTTTTAAAAATATATTACATTAAAGTAATTATAAAAATATAATATTGATTAAAAAGTTTGTTTTATAATTTTATATAATAATGTTATAGACTTTAATTCTTGTTAACAAAAATTATTCATTTTTTGGTGAATTATTGAACCTTCCATCCCCAATTAATTACATATAATAACAATCAACAAAAAAATAGATAGCTTTGAGGTAAGGCAACACCTATAATATTTTTTAAGGAAGAAAATCATTCCAATATCAACTCAACAAGCCAAGACTATTACAAAGAATAATTGATATTGTTATGCTTTACAATGACAATCTCCCTTCTTTATATACAAATATTTCTAAACCCTTGCCCTAGTCATTATTATAATAAAATATTAAAATATAACCAATCTTGAATTATGTGTGGCCTATGCTAACTAACCATAAGACCTATATATATATATATATAGTATATTCTCATATTACTATCTCTAGGTTCCTAACATTCAACCTCTTTACAAAATGTTTTGTCCTCGAAACATATAAAGAAACTATATAATATGATTTGCTAAGTAATGTTAGCAACTGGTACCAATCTTGATCATTCCTCCATCCAAGTGAAATCTTGATTAGTGGTGGTCTTCAATGACACCAAGCTACCTTTGTGACATATGAACATCCATAATTGCTTTGTTGACTCCATGCTTCTACTACTCTACTCTGGTAATTTGAATGATGGGTCTATTTGTTCCTTGAAGTTGTTGCACCACTTTGAAATCCAAAACCATTGTGCTTCTTTTGCCAACCATTGTTGGTCATAAATATCACTTTTTTCATCCATGCTTGCATTTTCCATGAGTAGCATATCCAAAGTTTTGGTTCCTCTAGTTCCATGTATGTCCCTCACAACTCTTTCGTTGTTTTTTGTACAATCTCCATGATTGTAGCCTCTCGAGATGGTATGGATGTAAATATGCTACAACTTTAGTCAGTTGTTCTACTTTTTTGACTCTTCAACATATTGTAGCCCTATTTTTTGCTCTATTTAATTTATTCTATTGCCTCAGATTTTGTTTCAAGTTTATTTGATTGTTCTCCAATTTGTTTCCTTGCAACAACTTCCTATTTTTCCTCATATCCTTGCCTCTTACATTGAAAAATATCTTGTACTATTATTTTCTTTTTCCTATACCAAAACTTTATGAACTTCTTTTGTACATTTTAACAATACCCAATGAATTTAACCAAGGATAACCAAGAACAATACCCATATCATCTCTCCAAATGGCATAAAAACATGAGTGTAAGACACGGTTTTGCACAGTGGCGAATATTCGTAAATTGGATGAATATTAGGATTTTCAAAATTGAAAATTGGTGAATATGAGGACCCTCAACGTCAGCCCATTCGCCTAAAATTTTTAGGACCAATTTTTTCTTAAGGTCAATTTGCCACAATATATATTCAAACATAGGCATATTTGTACTCGTTGGAAAGCTCTTTTTGAGCCTAATATAATGGTGGTGTTTTCATGAAGTTATAAGGTGATTTAATAGATCAAAATTTACCCCAAAAATGACCTTACTTTTTAGGGCTTCAAATATCTAAAATTTTGGTGTGAAGATGATTGATTTGATTTGATTAGGATTCGCCTTGATTTCAATTAAGAGTCACCATTTTTTTACAAGTATATTTCGAGTCCAACCCCTTATGCATAACCCTGGTGTAAGACATATTTATCCATAGTCATCTCCATATCTTGAAAGATTTAAACATTTTTATCCAAGCTTTATGTCCTTCATTTTTTCCTGAACCTGTAACCTTTTAGCCAAAGCAATATTAATGAAATCATATTTATTGTTAGGGTTTATAGAAATAATAACCTTTTTACTCTAAATGCATCTATAAACCTGCAAAATAGATTTTTTTGACTCTGGATCATTGCTTGGCTTATCTAACATCAAAGAGGTGCTTCCTTTTGCCTGCACATTATTATCTTTCTCTATTCCTTCTGTCAATTCCTTGCAAATTATATACATTTATTTCTGCTATTTTTTCTAAACAATTTTTGGACTGCCTATTTATTTTTGCAAGTTGTTTACTTAATTTCTGTAATTGTGTTTCTTCCTCTTTCAACCCATTTTTTTCCCAAAAAAACCGTTTTAAAAAAACTAGGCTTTCTAAAAAATATATATTTTTCAAATCTCCTTTATTCCTTGTAATAAACAATTAAATCTATAGTTTTTTTTACATTTTAATCTGCAACTGATTTGCTTATTCTGACTAGCCAATATTTACCATTTTTTCCATGAATTAAAAATTTGTCATTGCCCTTGTTTTAGATAACTAACTTCACAGGATCATATCTCCCTCAATATTGCTTGGATTCCTTCATATGACCATTTATTTTAAAACTCTTTAAATTTTATACAAAATGGTGCAAGAATCGCCTAAATCAAACAAATCTTCATCAAGTTATGGCTCTCACAAAATGAGACATTTTCTATAAAATATTGTCCTTGTTCGAAACGATTGACTTCACAATGTTGTATCTCTTTCAATGTTGTTCAGATTCCTTCACATGATCACTTATTTTAAAACTCTTCAAATTTCGCACAAAATGACACAACAATCACCTAAATTAGACAAATCTTCATCGAGATATGGCTCTTGAAAACCGAAACATTTTTTTTGGAAAATTATTACCCTATTCTACAATCCACCAAAAACACAAAACCCCACTTTGCTAGAATCACCACTTTAATACCAGTTCTTATGAATTGTAATTCTTATATTTAGAAAGTAATCACCATATATGTTGAATTATTAAAATATCCATCCACAATTAACTATGCACAATAACAATCCACAAAAATAGACACAAATATACAAATACCCTCGAGGTATGGCAACACCAGTAATGTTCCTTAAAAAAACAAATCACTCCAATCTTCGCTCCACGAGCTAAGACTATTACAAAAAATAATTGATATCCCTTATGCTTTATAGTGCCAAACTCTTTCTTTACATATTCTCTTTCTAAACTTTTGTCCCACTCATTATTATAATAAAATATAAAAATATAATCAACCTTAAATTATGTATGGTCTATACCAACTATCCATAAAACCTATATACAATATAATATTATATTCTCCTATTCTTTATCTTTAGACTTTAACAAATAATAATTTATTTATAATATAGTTTAATGAATTTAAGTTGACTCTCCAAGTTGAGTTTTTTTTATGGATTAGATCCTATCTTTTGGAGTTCTTATGCTCTTCCATTCCTTATATTCCATATAAGTATTATTATTAAAGTTCAAAATTATACAATTTATATAATTGACAAGTTAAAAACATTTATAAAAATCTGTCCATTTCCTTTCAGTATGAAAGGATCTCCATTGTTAAGAAACTAATAAAAATCTCCCCATTTCCTTTCAATATGAAAGGATCTCCGTTGTTTAGAAACTAATTACTTGTACCCCCAAGTTGGGTATCAAAGGCCTTGTCGGAGAGATGCACACCTTTTGAATGAAAATTAATGCACACCTTTTGAATGAAAATTAATATTGGAAGAATATTTTATTAAACGCTTCCATTGTCAAAATAGCAGAATATTTGACTATCTCGTTTATATTAATATTAACTTTAAAGTGTTTTTTATTAAATAGATTCTTCAACGTAGATTAATTTAAACGTATTAATTTTTGTTAAGTTGATTTGTATAGGTTAATAATAAATATAAAGCACTTACCGTATGATTCGTAATTGAAGGTTAAGAGTCCTTGAGCTTTTAGAGAAAACTTCATTAGGGGAATCAACCATGACAAAATAAAACAAGAATTTGCTTTTTTAACTTTTTCAACTAGTGTGATTACTTAACTATTGTCTTTTGTCTATGGAACAAAATTAACCATTTTTTAAAATAAATAATGAAATTTATATGTATTTGAAATGTAAATGGATTATCTATGTATTGTAGGTGAGCTGGAGAGGATAGGGCAATCCTCCAAGGGAGGTCCTTGGTTCGAATCTTCACCTTACCAAAAGCACATCAGGTGCCCAAAATCTAGTTGATAATACTGGTGCGGTCAGGGCTGAGCATGACTCTTGGACGATTTTGATGGTGTAGAATCTCTTAGTTGTGGTTTCTCAGGCCAAGGTGGCCTCACAAGGGGTTTTTCGTTAAATTCAAAAAAAAAAAATGAATTAATAAAGTTAATAAATATTTAAAAGTTAAACTTGAATCTCAAAATTGGAGATGTAGATTTGAAAAGAATAATTATGATCCTTTACCATGAAATAGGCCTAACATTAAATAATAAGTGTCTATTTAAAGTGAAAATCAATAAATATTTATTATATCAAATTGTCATAATATATATTTAAGTAGTTCATTGTATTCATACAATTGCAATGACTTGTTGATAGTAATATCTTTCTTCTATGGACATGAAAAACAACTCAAAATTCATCTTGTGTATTCTTGTATTTTAAGAGGAATGAGAGTGATGGAACTAGGTAGATAATGCATAGACAAATTACATACAAAAGACACTAAGAAACGACCTTGAAAGATTTTTGCCCCTTATTTTCATTCCTTGTCATTAAAGTATTTGGTGGATAAACTTGTTTTTATTCTTTTTAAAAGAACTTTAGTTAAATTTTATTCGACATGCAATCAATAGCAATATGTCTTAGTGAGGAAAAATAAATTTGGCAATAGAGGAAGACTTTGATACCACTTGTGATGGATGAGCACTTAAATAAATGTATTGAATATAAAATTATTGAATAATGATAAATGATAATGTTATGGCTAAAGGTAAGTACACTAAATAAATATGTTGTATATGCCCTTTGAGATGGGACGTAATGGTTCTCAACATTATAAAGGGTCATTACCCTTCATATCCACTCTTTTTTTTTTGAAAAAATTGAAAAAAACTTGTATTAAAACAAAGATCAGTTACAATTGGGAGTAGACACATCCCAGCCGAAAACAATGAAAGCACATGATTACAAGAGAAGAGGAAGATTTGCAAAGGAACCAAATCTCTTGAACCAATACCAAGCTAGCTGAGGGAGATGATTGGTCTGTTACAACAACTGGTCACGAAATCGCGCAACAAACACCAACTTCACCTTTGGCCGCGAAAAAGCAGCAAGTCGCGAAATCGTGACACAAGACTCCTCCGATATCCACTCTTTTTTAAATAACCATTTAATAGGTCAATTATAAGGTGAGTTATATATAAGATACTATTATGATATAAAATAATATAAATATATTATAAGAGATTTAATAAGGTAGTGATTAGATCCACTACATGTCCTCCTTCTTGAAAAAGCTTTGACCTTGAAGTGTCATCAAAAACTTAAAAATAACAATAGACATCTTGTTTTCTTAATTTGATTCCTTGCACATTCCATCGTGACATTGCCTAAAATATATATATTTTTTCAAAGCATGAGAAGATATATGATGATATGAGCATTGTAAATGTCAAGAATATCATCTCATTGAATTGAGACTAATCCATCCTAGATTAACCTTGAGAGGGATTGAATTGTAATCTTGTGATAATTTCTTTCGAGCTTGAATCCATGAGAGTCTTCAAAAATTTATAATATATTGTTGCTTTTGATAAGAACCAAAATCTTTTCATCTTTGAGAGTGAATGGAGGTTGCTAAATGCATTTTTTATGATGAAAATTATCATGATTACGATGTATACAAGGTTCATTTTGAAAATAATTGGTAGGTATATTTGAGAATCAAAGCTTGCTTTATGTGTATTTTCAAGTCTCTTTATAATGAATTTAATATTTTTATTAGTGGCAACCAACTTTTCAACATGATTAATATCACTTGTATATGTCTCTTTATCAAAAACATGTAAATTGGAGCCCCCAAGGGCTAGGTAGATTGGTAATTGTCTGTCTAGCCAAACACTTACGAAGAAGAGACCTGGGTTCAAACCTTAGGGGCATACCTCTTGCAAAGGTAGTAGTATGATCAAAATCCTTAGAGTGCACACCAAATCGATGATGATGGTACAAATCTTGAGCAATTGGTGGTCCCCCTCCTACTGGGTGATAAAAAATGAAGTAATATAGGCTTGTTGGAAGCAGCCCCTATGGTTTGAACCGTACACTTGGAAATTACTAAAAATAGTGTATATGTGACCAACTCCCCTATATATAAAAAAACATGTAAATTGGTGTTAGAAGGCAAATTTTAATACTTTTTAAAACTTTTAACTTTTGTAAGCAAGAGTTGATTATGATTCTTTAAACGAGCAATTTCTCTATCCTTCTCAAACAAAATCTTATCCAAATCTTATGGTGGATTTTTGTAAATTTTTGCTTTATTTTGAAGAAGTTTTAC
Source organism: Wollemia nobilis (assembly GCA_028583015.1). NCBI lineage: Eukaryota > Viridiplantae > Streptophyta > Pinopsida > Araucariales > Araucariaceae > Wollemia > Wollemia nobilis. The sequence goes on from JAQPPZ010002440.1 coordinate 5,527,768, forward strand.
TTTGCCTTGACAATGTTTTAATCTGATCCTTTATTTATGGATCTCATCATTTTTATTTCAATTTAGTATTTAATGACAATTTTTTATCTTCTAGATTTGATTTCTTTGATAAATTCTTAGACCATTTGCCTAATACTATCCCTTCAAATTGGATCAAAGTTAGATATTCTATTGATTTTGAATTGAGGTCTTTCCACCATTTTCTTACTTTGCATATGAAAAATCTTTACAAAAGTATTTATTATAAGTTATTGTTTATAATTGTTGTTAGATTTAACAATAGTTTCTAGAAGCAAATGAAATCAACACATTACCTAGTATCGTTGAAAAATAAATACACACAAAGAAATGTACACAATATATGGGGGTGTCCATGGACACCAAATAATCTCACTATAAAAGAATATAATTACACTCCAATCAATAAAAAAATGGTTGGTATGATGGGGTATATAATCCAAATACAACTTACTTTTAGGTCTAGTGACTAACCTAAGGATTAATATTATAAAATAATATAAAAAACCTTTTTAAAGGTTTATAAGGGTCCAAAGGGATTATATGTACTATACAATACAAAATTCAGTGTGGCCTCAAGATAAGCTCAACCACCACATACTCTAGCATATCCCCTTAAACTAAATGGTGGACACAAAGAAAGATCATTATTTATCATCCCCTTTTAAGGGAGACTCTTCTACACAAAGTAGCTCCTACATGTGCAGAGAAAGAACCTCAAGTATGGTATTGGTTAGGATATCCATTTCTTGCTCCATTCAAGGCATAAAATTTGGATTGAGCATCCCATGTGCATGAAGCCATCTCACAAATCTATCAAAATATCTATGTTCTTAGTATGTTGATGAAATACTAGATTGTGGACAAGCTGGATAGTACTCTAATTCTCACACCAAAGAGTAATTGGAAAACTCTAATGAATTCCAATGTCCTCCAAAATCATGAGCATCCACCAAAGATGCTTAGCTACCTCATTATCAGCACAATATTTAAATTTTGTAGAAGACTGAGATATGGTGTATTGGTGTTTAAAACACCACGAAATAGGATCAAACTCCAAATATAACATAAATCTTGTGGTGGACTATCACTCATATAAATCATTGATCCAATCAACATTAAAAAATATCAGAATTGGAGGAGATCCAACTAAGAAATGAATAACCATATAATAAGTCCCTTGGATGTACCTAAGAATTTTGTTGGTCATCATCTAGTGGTTCACTTAGGATTCCTGCATGTACTTGGAATATTAGATGATAGAAAAAGCTATAACAAGTCTTATATAAATGATATAGAGAAGTCCACCCATAAGAGATCAATACAAAGTAGGATCCACTAAAGGAGTGGTACAATCAGCTTGAAGCTTCATGTCTAAAGTCAAAGGAGTCCAAGTAGACTTGTAATCCTCCATCCCAAAATATTGAAGAAGATACAATGCATACTTGGGCTATGAAATGATGATGCCATAATATATCTAAGAAATCCAAATATCTAAAAATAGCATAGCAACCCCAAAATTTTCATCTCAAAAGTAGAACAAATTTGTGACTTCATATCTTGAATTAATATAGGAGATCTACCAATAATGAGAAGATCATCAACATAAATAACAACCATCAAAGTCTCTCATCCCGATGTTTTATGTAAATACTATGTTTGGTCTCACATATCTAATATCTATAACTAAGAAAAAAGGATTTAATATTCTCATACCAAGTGTGAGATGTCTACTTTAGTCCATAAAAGGATCTAATCAATCAAAAATCTAGAGGAGTATGGTTCTAAATCTCAAAGTTTGATGGCCATGGCATGCGGATCTCATCCTAAAGCTTATCATGTAATAAGGTACTCTTCATATCCTTCTAGTGTATCTTCCATCCATATGAGGCAATAATAGATATAATTATCCTGACTAAGCCCATCCTAGCCATTGGTGCAAATATCTTAGAATAATCAACTCCCTTCTATTGAGATAATCCATTAGCAAGAAGGCATATATTTTACTTCTTTACATGATCATCCAAAGTATACTTGGTCTTATGGACCCATTTGCATCCATATACATTCTTCCCATTTATAAGAGGACCAAGCTCCCATGTCTTGTTATTCATCAAGACCTCATACTATTCAAGAATAGTATCTTCCCACTCTGGTTAGCCCTTAGCCTGAGATTATGTAAGAGGATATTGATAATGAGCAACCTTTGAGACCAATACTCAAGAAGGATCCTTCTAGTGTCACTCTAGAGACAAAATAGACTAAGCATATTTTAGAAGTGTCTTAACCCCCTTGGGTGTTGGACAAACTAAATAAGAATCATGTGCACTTTATTGCAAAGAAAAATTAGAAGCTAAAATTGAAGAATCCAATTTAAAATCAACATTCATCTCATCATAGAAAGTGAAAATACTCTAAACTAATATATCCTATTCACCATATCCTAAATCTAGAAAAGAAGATACTACTAGTGGTGTTGTCTATGAAGGGATAAAATTAATAGGAAATTGACCTCCACTTAAATGTGAAGATGAAGAAGATGCTATAATGGGAATAGATACTACCAAAATATTTGAAGAGATATCTGAATCTAAATTAGTCAAATAATTAGAAGAATCATTTATCAAAAGCTCATGTGGTGGACTGGAAGGAGCACCTAGAAGAACCTCATAAAAATGACATCTCTCCAAATTAAAACTTCATGCCTCTAAGGGTCATAAAGTCAATATACCTTTGACCCATATAAATTTCCCATAAACATGCATCTATTATTTTGTATTACCTTCTTCTTCCAAATATCTTTTGGTATGTGAGCCCATACTAAAGACCCAAAGACACAAAAATGAAACACATCAAGTTGACCTCCTTTCAACCTCTCAATAAGTGTCATAACTTGAGCAACCATGATGGGAACTTATTGTAAGCTACAAAAGTGATGAACTCATCCTAGAATTTTCACTCCATCCCCTTGGCATGAACCATACACTTTGTCATTTTCATGATTACCTTTTTCTTCCTTCAGCCATACTAGTCTACTAAGGAGTGTAGTGAATAGTCCTCTAATATGCAATCCCAAAAGAGTCCAAAATCATCAAAGGAATTATTTATGTCCTCACCTCTCCTATTTGTCTTAAGATATTTGATTGTTTTGTCTAATTAATTTTATGAGATCCTTGAAATTCTTGAATCTCCCAAAGACCTCATTCTCATTATGAATAGTATACAACCACACATGTCTAGAAAAATCATCAATAGAAAGGAGGAAGTACTTATTTTTAGAAAGAGATGGTTTACACATAGGTCCATAGATATCACTATGTATGATATCCAAGGGGTGATTAGTCTATATTGTAATCTCTTTTGCAAAGGTCTCCCTATGAAGTTACCCAAGAATACATCCCTCACATGCACCAGTTAGAAGGGACATGTAGAGAAATCAAATTTCCATATGATGATGACTCATATATCTTAAGGATCCATAGTTGAGATGCCCAAGCCTATGGTTCCATATTTGACTCTCATTATCTACTTGTGGAACCATAGGAATAAAATATTTCTTCCTAGAAGAAGAAAAAGGAATAATTGGGTCATTCTTCTAACTTATACATTTGGTTTGATTCATCATAATAGCTAGAAGCAATAATTTTAAATCCATTGTCTATGTCCTTAATTACCCTTCAAGCAAAAATTATAATTTTTATCCATATAAGTAATTTAATAAATAGACAAGAGATTAGGGATAACATTAATAACATGAAGTACCTACACTCCCTTGAATGCAATTTGTTATACCTCTATAGGAGATGTTTATGCTTTGGCATGTTCCTAGTTGTCCCTGAATTTGCAATCCACTCATTCTAAGAAGTGGATATCTAATATGTGGAATGAATAACTACATGTGCCTATGAGATATATCCATCAATGTTTCCCTCAACCTATGCACATAGGATTAAAACTCCTATTTTTATTGATTCATCAATCTTCTTGATACGAATCTAGCAAAATTTGCTTTTTGTCCTTCCTTATTGAAATGTTCATATGTTGGATTTTTGAAGGGATTCTTCAGATTCTTCTAATTCTATTTTTTCTTGTTATCAATTTAATATTTAGAAATAGCCTACTTTGGATGGGCTTGATTTATAAAATATTTAAAATTATGTATTTGTCTTCTATCTTGATGATGTTAAATGTAGTTGAATAGCTCATCAATTGGTGGTGTAGGATAAATATGGAAGTATACTCAAAGCATCTTAAATACAACAAAAACTGTATACTCAAAGCATCTTAAATACAACAAAAACTATCTCATATGTCTTTGAAACATTGTTGAAGACAATATTAAGTAGTTCAATGGTCTTCTCCTCCACAACTTCTTGTTCTTCTCCTATCAACGTAGGTAATCCTATTGTAGGTTAGATATTTTCTTATAATTTTTTGAAATGACTAATATCCTCATAAACAATGTCCAAATATTTCATGGTCAAAGTAGCAAGCTTAGCCTCTGATCTACTAAATTTTATGAAATCAATTTGATCACACAATTTTTAAAACTTGTCATGCAACTCATTAGGATCTATGGTGCTTCTAACATAAGTGTCATATATCTTGTCAATATGAAGATCTGTTTTCTTTATTTAGAATCAATAGTTGATCTATGGTGTTGCTAACACATATTTGAGTAGCCCTTTACTCAGAGCAAAGCTTTAATCTTAATTTTTTAGGTAGCATAGTTTGGAACATTCAATAAAAGCACATGTTGATCCATAAGTATCCTACCAAAATATAAAATCTTACATGCAATTGGGATTAGAAATGACACCACCAATATAGAGATCTCAAAATATAATGTGATTTGAATAAAAGGGTTCAAAACACTTTTGTATGAAAAAATTATGGTCCTTATAAGTTTGGCTCAAAAACCACACAAAATGCTTCCAAAACCTTTGAAAAATAAAAAATTCAATACCTATAATGAATGGGACGTCATCATGTGTCACTATTAGAGGTTGAGGGGGTTCCAATTATATGCTAATTGGATAGGGTGCTGGTGAACCTGAATGTGCCATTTACCATGCTCTAACTAGCCCTATAATATATGAACCACACTACACTTGTATTTTGATTCACTTTGAATTGCATGCTTCTTAAAGTCTATTGTTGACTATGCAAAATGATGGTTGAGTTTGATGAGTTAGTAGTTTTTGATTAGCTATCCCTATATTTATATGTGCTAAGTGGTGTACAATATACCATGTTGACCATCATATGGTGTACCATGTTGACCTTTATTCCACCTACCACATCATCCTCCACATCAATCACCATATCAATTTCATGGTCTACCATGTCAACTATGTAGACTACCATATCACATGCCATGTATCATGTCATATCATTAGTTGTATAGGATGTATAAGAGAGATGTATTTGTTTCCATAGCATAGGATGTCAAATTGTCAATGAGTTGGGAGATGAATCTCCAAATGGCCTAAAGCTTTCCTCAAATATTTTGAGGTTGGGTTAGATTTTGAGGGGGTGGAATATTGATGATACTTGATATTTTTAGGATAAAATTCAATGATAAATCAGGATAAAATGAATCCCAGTAGTTTTCCTGACATGACCCTAAATATGCACTTCTAAGACTTTAGGTATACCTTGTATTTCCCAAGTCACTCGAATGTGTGCCTTAAATCTTGAACATGATTTTTCAAATTTAAATATTATACAAAAATATTATCAATATAATCTTCCATAATATCATGCATCATGTCATGGAAGATATATATCATGGCCCATTGGTAGGTGGCTCTTGTGTTTTTCAAGCTAAAATGCATGACTTGATAGCATAAGGTTCCCCATGGAGTGGTGAAAGTTATTTTAGATTAATCCTATCATATGAATTTATCCATTAAAAATAGTATTCCACATCCTATGGTGAAATTGATTATCATGTCAATGTTAGGTAAAGGGAATTCATCTTTGGGACATATGTTATTGATGTTCTGAAATTTTATGCAAACTCTAATGCTACCTTCATTCTTGGAAATAATTACAACATTTGAGATCTAGTTAGAATAGTCAATAGCTTTTATAAATTCAATATCTAAGATATTTTGGAGCTCCTCATTGACAAGGAAAGTGACATTTAGATGCATTTTCTATACTTTTACTTTACAAGTTTTGCATTAGGCTTGATGACTAGGGGATAGACAACTAGATAAGGGTCCAAAACTAGCATGTCAACATAGGATCAACAAAAGATGCCATTGAACTTTGCCAAGAGGTTGGTGTACTACTCACACTTGGTTGGGAACAAAATATTACCTAGTTCAAGGATTTTGTCATTGTCAAGAGGCCCAATATCAATATCCATAGTTTTCTCAATCAAAATATAAGATTCATCGTCCAATTGAGGGGGAGTAGAAAACATTCCTAGGCTCTCAAGATCTATAATATTTTGGATGTTTAATTATAATTAAATGAATATGAGATGACAATATTCATTATGTGGGATAAATACCCACTAAAATAGAAGTTATTTTAGATAAGATAGCCTAAGGGGCCATCTTGAGGAAGATAATACAAAATGTTCTTTGTCTTATAGTAATTTTTGTTAGCAGTTAACTTAGGATAGGCTAAGGTTAAGAAACTCACACTAGTAAAATGTGTGAATTACAAAGAGCTAGGACCTAGGAGAGGCAATGGATATTCATATTCCTCATCCCGATCCAACCTATTTATAGATATGGTGTCAACATGGGATTCCCAAATGAAACATTTGGATTTATCATCACTATTAGACAAAAATAAAATAGGAAGAGGGTCACAATGATTGGGAATATATCCTATCCCACAACGTTCTAACTAGGCTTTTATCTCCAAGTTTTCCTTGATGCCTTTTTCATGAAGACCCAATCCTTTTCCTTGGTATTCCATATTAAAAATCATTTATTTTGGTATATAATATGATTTTTACAAGTAGCATGAAGCATATTGTCGTTCAATCAGGAAATAATTATTGCCATGGATTTGATTATCATTTGTAGTACCAAAAAAAATAAAGAATGAACATTCTATTTGTATCATTTTATCCTTCCTAGAAGGGAAGCCTATAGTTTGAGTAGGAGGGAATATAGCTAGGTCCAATAAATATTGATTATTGTCTTAATTATTATTATTTAAGATAGTTATATTAAAAATTTGAACTTTAGGTTCATTATTATGAGATTGGTAATTAAAGGTTAGTAAACTTAATGTATTTGTGATGGGAAGCTAAAAATAAGAAGAAGAAGCTAATGAATATGGATTTAGAGAAGGACAATGATGAGCTTTAGGGTTCTCAACCTTGATTGCTTGGCAATAAGTGAAGGGCTTGGGGTCAGCTAGAATGTGATACATATTCCCCTCCTATTTGTACTTGGGACGTTGGTGGAAAGTTGATAGAATAATCCATATTGCATAAATATATGGCTTAACTAGAAGAATGTTATAGTTCAAGTCACAAGACATTACATAAAAGAGGGTGTTGAGAATATGAGATCAAACTTTAAGGGACAAGACTATAGTACCACTTGTCTTACACTTTTTATTATTGAACATCTTAATAAGAAGATAAAAAATTTTCAAATCTTGTTTACTTAGCCCAAAATAACTTATGAACTTTAGGCTACAAACGTTAAGATATTAACCATTATAAACAAGAATTTTTTTGATGAAAGTGTCTTCAATATAGCCTATGACGTAAAGAGGAAGCTATCTGACCATAGAGGTGAGCGGAATATCATCCTTATAGAATTATGTTGTTGTATTATTTACTCCAATGGAACCACCATAGAAGTGAGGTCATTATAGTTTAGGTCTTGAGGAACAACGTGTTCACTTAAAAGTTTGAGTAGGATGTCTCTATGCACCAGAGAGGTCCCTAGAATTCAAGAAGAGATATTTTTTCTAGGGTACTTTCAAGTTTTTGAAACAAATCAAAATAAGCCTTATATTTCTTTGATTAGATGATCAATGGTGGTCCTCCAGAGGAAGTTATTTTTAAACAAAGTACCAAATAAGGTCAAGAGGGTTGATCAAATGACTAATTCTTGTTTTGTTTCCCTATTACAATATAAATGAAATAGGAATGAAATTTCCCACCATATTTTGATTTGGGTGTGGAAATTTTCTATATTGGATATTGTTTGTGCCTTTCGATCATGGTTTGGTAGCGAATCTTAGAATATTCCAAGATCTTGATTAGAGGAGGATAAGGAGTTAGAGCTATTGAAGATAACCTGATCATTACCTATTAGGTATTGGATGAGATTTATAAGGGTCTTGTACTTATTATTTTTATGACCATTATCATGATGAAAGCTAAACTACTCTTTGAGGTGAAACAAAGGAGCTTTCTCCCTTTCAAGATCTAGAGGCTTGATGGGTAGAAGCTCTAACATTTTAGCTTCAAGAAGATAGCTTATGATAGCTACTAGTGGTTAACCTAGTTGGGGGAACTTCCTCTTGAGTTTCACTTATTGAGGTTTACTTATGAGAAGCTTTTAAAGGGTTTTTATAATACTTACATTGTTGTTTTGGTAGGATTCAGTGACTCCATAATATATAATATGCTTGTTTTTGTATTGCCCATTGGAATGGGAGGAAGATTTTTCTTCCTCCTTATGGGCCTTGTATTCTAGATGATCTCTTTTGAGGAGGGTGGTATTTAATCTATTGTCCATGATAAAAACATCTCTAAAAGAAAATACCTTGGCTATCTCCAAGTAGAAGGCCAACTATTCATTTAGGTTATCTATAAAGATATCTAGAAGATCTCTTGGTGGGGGACATAAAGAAGTCTCCTAACCAGATTTGACATCTTGCCAAAAATTCAACAAAATTATCTTCCTTAGCTTACTTAAGCTTGTAAAGATCACTAATTGTGACCACTTTGATGTAAATAGAAAATTGATTAATAAATTTTTTGACAAGATCCAGGGTTATGCATAGTGGCTATTTATCACCAAATTGGCAAAAATTAGGAAATTCAAAATTTGGAATTGGATAATATTTAGGACCCTTGACCAAGGCCCATTAGCCAAAAAAATTTGGATGCAAATTTCTTTTAAGGTCGATTCGCCCCAATTTTATAATAATTTTACTATTTTAAGTTTAAATTTCCAACATTACCCCTAATAATAATGAATCTTCTACATGTGTTTGGACACTATTCACCTGGATTTCAAAACTAATTCACCAAATTTTTATAAATACATTTTGAGGCCGACCCCTTACGCATAACCCTAACAAGATCCCTAAAAATTCTAAGGGAATGCCTTGGTATTTGGTAATACCACTGCAAGGTGAGGCCACTAAGGCTCTTGGTGAAGATATTTAGTAGCAACATTTTATCAAAGGAAATGTAACTATAGGTAGTCCTAAATAGTCTAAGGTATTTTATGGTATTTTCCTTCCCTTTATATATTTGAAACTTAGGTGTTTCAACAATAGTTTCTCCAACTACTTCATGCAACTACTTCAACCACATAACTATCTCTAACTTAGCGCAAAATGATAAAATGCACTAATAAATATATAATGTAATAAACTATGCTATGCACTATGCTATGCTAACACCCCTCTTATTACATTATTTTGAAATATAAAGAGTGTTGCGAAACAACTCAAATTTGACACGTCCAAGTGCGTTAGTGAAAATATCCACAACCTGTTCATTGATGGGAATGTACTGGAGCTAGATCTTGTATTTTGGAACTTCATCTCAAATAAAATGACATTGTGTGTCAATGTGTTTGGTACATTCATGAAATATTGGATTCTTGACGAGCTTCAAAACACCTTGGTTGTCACAAAAAAAGTGAATTAGAATTTTCTTGGGAAGACCCATACTTGCAAGAATGCAACATAACCATATCATCTCACAGACTGCTCCATGTGTTGTGCGATATTCTACCTATGTAGATGATAAAACAACCACCTACTACTTTTTACTATGCCAAGAGACAAGATCGAAGCCAAGATGAAAAATGTATCCAGAAGTGGATTTCCTATCATCAAATGACCTAGCATAATCTAAGTCCGTGTAACCTTTCAAAAAGAAGTTGTCATTCTTCTTGTATTCTATGCCATATTCTATACTACCATGAACATAATGAAGAACTCGTTTTGCTTCTTTCTAATGACTAACCTTAGGTTCCTTAATGAAACTTGAAAGATAAATCACAACAAAAATAATGTTTAGCCTAGTTTTAGTCAGATATATGAGACTCCTAATCAATTAGCGATAGAGAGTATCATCTACCTATGGAGATTAATCATATCACGATAATTTTAGCCCTGTTTACATAGGAGTTGCTTTAGGATTACAATCAGTCATGTAATATTTCTCAATTAATGTCTTGGCATACTTATTCTATCTAACTCTAATATGATTCTTCTTTTTTGCTACTTCTAAACCAAGACAATAATGAAGAAGTCCTAGATCTGTCATCTCAAATAACTTTTTCAAGTCACCTTTCACTGTATTAATCAATTTCTCTAAACTGCCAATGATAATCAGATCATCAACATAGAGTACTAAAATCACTATATCAGAACCATTTATCTTGATATAGATATTAGCATCTGAAGTATTTCTTTTGAATCCATGTTGTAATAGGTGATTGTCCATTTTTATGTACCAAGCTCGTGGAGCTTGTTTCAAACCATACAAGGATTTAACCAATTTGTAAACATTTTGCTCTTGGACTTCAACCATAAATCCTTCTGGATGAGTCATGTACACTTATTACTATAGATCACCATTTAAGAAGTCACTTTTGACATCCATATGATGTAGCTTCCATCCGAACTAAGCTGCCATAGCACAAAGTACACGAATGGTAGTCATTCTAGCAGTGGGTGCAAAAGTTTCTTCATAGTCAATACCTTATTTATGTGCATAGCCCTTTGTAATAAGGTGGGCCTTATGCATATCTATAGTTCCATCTACCTTATACTTCACTCTAAAAAACCCATTTGCAATCAATGGGCTTCTTTCCAAAAGGTAGATCAACTAGCTTCCAAGTGTTATCCTCCATGAGAAACATATGTTCTGCATTCATAGTTGTCTTCTAATGAGGCTTACTAAGTGCATCTTGAACTATGGTGGGTTCATGCTCATCCACTAAATATATATAAACCCTTTCATCATCCACATCCATATATTCTTCTCTATCTTCCTCTACATCTATAGAAAGTTCATCAAATTGGTGGTAAAGCTCATCGACCTCTTAAGTTGATGCTTCTACTCTCATATGTTGAGTCATAATGCATGTACATGGTCGATCTTGAGTTAGATCTGGAGGTTTAGTCAATTTTGAATCTCTCATTGTGCTAGTATACAATTTTGGAACCTTTTTGTGTGAGGGTGGAGTCTCTTTCTTAGGCTCCTCTTCATCTAGGTACATAGTTGAAGATGTGTCATCTGATGTGAAAGCTTCATCAAATACCACATATCTACTTATGTGAGTTTTCTTGGTTTTAGGATCTATCAACTGATATCCCTTGGAATGCTCATCATAACCAAGAAAAATACACTGTAAGGTTTTCTCATCTAACTTCTTTCTCTTCTATTTTGGAATGTGCATGAATGCCTTACACCCAAAAATACTTAGATGAGAAATGGAGGGTTTTTTACCACTCCATGATTCTTGTGGAGTCATTCCCTTAAGAGATTTTATAGGTGCTCTATTCATGAGGTACATTGTTGTACTGACAACTTCTTCCCAATACTATTGCTCAAGATGTGCCCCTGTAAGCATATAGTGAACCATTTTTGTGATGGAAAGATTTCTCCTCTCAACAACTCCATTTTGCTACAGAGTATAGGATGTTGTAAGCTACTTCTTAATCCCATGTGAATTAATAAATATGGAAAATTATTTTGAGGTATATTCTCCCCCTTGATCTGAGTGGAGGATCTTAATAGAACATCTTGCTTCCTTCTCAACACTTTTATTGAAATATTGAAAATACAGAAAAGCCTCTGACTTTAGTTGTAGAAATATTACCCACATATTCCATGAGTAGTCATCAACAAACAATTGAAAATACCTCTTTCCCCCGTAATAATTTGGCATAGGATCACACAGATCGGTGTGTATCAACTCCAAAGATCATTTGGCTATTGAAGAGCTCAACTCAAAAGGTACTCAATGTTGCTTCCTTGATAAGCAATCCAAGAAAATTGGCAAAGTGGATGAAAAGTTGGGAAGACCTTTCACCATATCATATTTACTCAACTCAAGTAAATATCCTGAACTTTGATTCCCATATCTTTTATGCCAAAGAGAAGTTACCTCCTTTGTGTTTACCGCCATGGCAACATGAGGCGTAGAAATGAAATTTAAAGTAAAAAATCCATGCTTGTAGGAACCTGTTGCAACATGATTTTCCTTCCTGGTGATGAAGCATCTCTTATTTCCATCCTCAACTTTAAAATCAACCACCATGTCTTTATCTATGATTTGAGGTACTAACAAAAAATTATTTTCCAATCCTAGAACATAAATGAATTTATCAATCTGACATACTCCATATGGAAGAATGATAGAAACATTTCCTTCACCCTAGACTCAATAGGTCTTATCATCAACAATAGTTACCGGTTTGCCTTCCTTAGCCTCAAATATCTCAAACCATGATTTATCACTAGTCATGTGTTTAATGGAACCAAAATAAAGATACCACAGAAGATCCTTTTTCTAATAAGTTGTGGAGTCATGAGCATCTTGTGTGCCCTCTCAAAATCTAAGTCTAATTCCTCATAAGCAACATTTCCCTTTAGATGTGTATTCTTCTTCTGTGGTTTGTACTTACCCTTTTTCTTTTAACCTTGGTCTTGTGGTTGTTTATTCTTAAACCAACACCTTTTGGTGTTATGGTTGTCCATATCATAAATCTTAAAATATATCTTTTGTTTATGTTGAGGTTCCTTGCCTCTGGAACCTTTGGAAGAAGATACTCCCTTTTGTAAGTTACTTGATCTTCTTGACCCATGTTTTGAGTAAAGTTTATTATTTATCACTACATCTTGTTGAATTTGATTTACCTCCTCAGTTTGAAGTAAATTTACAAACTCCACAAAAGTAACTTGTCTCATGGACACTTGAAGGGATGTGATCAACATCTTGTAGGAATATAGTAAAGCTCTCAAAATGACTGAAGTCAAGAGCGTATCCTCTACTTTTTCTCCCAAAGAATTCAACTTGGCTTTCAATTCTACCACTCTGCATAGGAACAGTTCTATTGATTCACCAAACTTCATACTGAGAGTATGAAGTTGATATTGAAGGTTAAGAATGGTGGATTGATTCTTCCCTTCATATATGGTAACTAATGCATCCCAAGCATCTTTACCAATTTTAGCATCGCGAATGTGAGGTTGTATCTCATCAGTAGTAGCAAGGATGATAAACATGAAGGAAATTTTATCCTTTTTATCATGCTCATCCTAATCTGTACTTGGTGTACCGGGATTTTTTGTAGTGCCAGTCACTACATCCCATAAATATTCAACCTAAAGAATGGCTCTCATATTTGTTTTCCATGGAGCAAAATTGGAACCTTTGAGCAACTGTGAATCTAAAAGATATTTGTGAATAGAGGCCATTGTGAAGGTTCCTTATATAACCAAAATGGTCTCCCTTTATTTATACTTAAAAATAGTACATGGAATGGAATTCACTCAAATTGATGGCACCTACCTCAAAACACTTCCAAAAAGTATGATGAGTTGGAGGAGTTTAAGCCAAGCAATAAGAATGAATTAGGGTATATGATGGAGTGAATATCAATATACAATTGGCTTTCCTTATTTCTCTTTGATGATTTATAGAGAACAATAGCTCAAATTGTGTTGTTGTAGCTATGTTAGGCGTTAGATACAGTAGCCCAAAGCACAATAGCTTTATCTGTAAGTGTGGGCCAAAGGTACCATATATACCGAACACTGTGATGTAATAAATTGCATAAATAGGTTTAAAATTTGGGGTCTTATTTGTTTTTGAATTTTAATTTATGATTTAAATGCAAAAAATAGTAAATTAAAAATCACAAGTGCCCATAAATTTTAAATATAGGTGTCAAATTCCATCGAAAATGCACCTATTCTACAATGCCAATTTGAAAGGTGTCAAATGCAATCGAAAATGCACCTTTTTACAATGATTTTTGCAAAAAAAATGTTTTGAAAATGCAAAAATTTGATATTCACAATTCAACAATTCCCCCCCTTGTGTTAGAATTTTGCAAAAAAAATAATAATGCTCGTTTGATCCCCTTTTTGTTTGCAAAATAAACAATGCATGAAGAAATAATTTTGTTTGCAAAAGTAAAAAGTGCAAATCTTGGTGTCTTATTCCTCCGTGTGGAAAAAAATGCACTAATGTTCTTGAAATATTGCAAGGATGCCCCTTTTTCTTTCTTGGTTAGGTTTTAGTTGCAAAAGAAATTGGATTTGTAAAAAAAAAAAACCTAAGGTATTAAAAAAACACCTTCTCTGCCTTTTTAAGCAAAATTTTTGACTTTGTAAGGTTTGAACCCTCGATCAAGTGCCTAGCACCTTTTCACGAACCACTGACCGTCTCAGCTACACCATTGAATGAGAACAAAGAAGTAAGCCTTGGTATTTGAAATAGTCTGTAGTACCCTTGAAACAAAAAAATATATCTTTTGCTTTCTGTCACTACGCGAGATTTGACCCCACAACCTCCCAGGGAGTGCTTTAGCATGGGCCTACTAGCCAGTTAGGCTACAACGTCAAACGATAAGGTAAGGGGAACACCTTCTATTTATCCTTCGATACCAAAAAAGACAAGATAAAAAAAAATGTGGGGTTATTTGTCCCACATGCACTGTGATAGTGCTATGGGGACAGTTTAAAAACCGTTCTTCGTAGATGATTGCTCGATTACCTTTGGGCAATCAGAGAATCTATGCACAACAAACCACTGCCACGTCGGCCTGTACAACCAATCACTGCCTCATCAGCCTGCATAGTTGGATGCCATGACAGTGCATGAAACCACCTCGATCCACGTGAAGACCACCTTGATCTACATGCAAGCTTACAAAGATTCTATCTCGAATCGCATGTTGTGTCTATGCCAGTCTAGGATGTCCAATAATCCTGCTTCAGGATGTGTGCCCTAAACACCTCGGATCACCTCAAGAAACATGTCTCAAATGAAAACCATGTTCTTCTCCACACAATGCTCTGATACCATATTGAGCAAAATGAGCATTAGAGCATCCATTAGATTGGTGTGAAATAAATATTACATGAAGTGCAATGAACAACAGTTTGTCCAACTACTTCGTGCAACTACCCCAACCACATAACTATCTCTAACTTAGCGTAAAATAAGAAAATGCACTAATAAATATATAATGTAATAAAATATGCTTTGCTAACAGGGATCTAGAGGCTAATTGCACAAGTCCTCATAAGAGTACTTGTGTTTGGATAAAGAACCTTAGATAGAGTCCATTTGTTGTTTTAGAAACTACAATTAAGAGGTTAAAGTTTACAACTTGTTGGTAATTTTGCCACACTAGATTTTATTGTAAAAATTCTAAGTATAAAATGAATGATGTATTTTCGTTGTGGTTTTTTTAATATTTGTTGATTTTTTCTCTCTCCAATGATTTCGATATTTTAAATAAAGAAGAATTATTTTACCCATAGAATTAAAAAGCAAGTGTTTTTCCAGCAAGGAAAAATCAAATGGTTTTCCAGCATTTTAAAGTTGAACTCCGGATGACGATTGTTGGGAAGGTATGTTTTTGCTGGTGAAAATAATATAAGAGGGTTTCACTAGCGAAGATAAAGCAAAAAATTTCAATTCAAAGCAAGCATTGATTTCACTAGTGAAATGCATTGGAGTGATTTCACTGGAAAAAGTAAATAGAAAGGTACCTTGAGACGTTTTGCTGTCAAATCAAGATAATTTCGTCCGAATGCATACCTCTTGGTGGTCAAAGTCACTTTCGCTAGTGAATTTCAGTGCAGAGGAATTCACCAACGAAAAAGATAAGAGGATTTCACCCAAATTCATGCATTTTCCATGGTCAATGTCAATTTCACCTCTCTTTTGGAAAACTTGCTATTTTTGATTGATTTCAGAGTGAAAATAGTTGATGGACGTCAGTTGAACGAAAACATGAGCAAGTCAAAGTCAATTTCATCCCAAGTGGGGACAAAATTTATTTTTCCCTCCTTTGGCAGTGAAATTAAGCATTTTTGCCCCACTTTAATAATATTTTCATCTGCGTCTGACATCTCAGCAAAAACATCCTAAAAAGTCAAAGTCAATTTTGCCTAGTGGCAAAAATAAGAGCAAACAAGTTATTTGTTGGCAATTTCACCAGCGAAAGCATCCATTGGGTATTTTCACTCCTTCTAGCAAAAATCTATTTTCATCCCAGGTAAAGTGAAATTCACCATTTTCACCCCCTTTTGGCAACAAAAGTTATTCTTACCCCACTTCTTGGAAAAAATCCAAAGTGGGCAAAATTGGTGAAATTAATGACGAAAAATCCAAGCAAGTTATTTTCCAAAGGTGTTTTCACCATAGATCATTTTTAGGAAAGTCTAAAGGATTGATGAATTTAATTCTTGGTGTAATGGAATTGAGATGTCTGGAATTGTTGTAGAATATCTGATAAGATTGAAAGTTGTGTTCCTGATTCTGGTGTGGTCTTGTTCATTCTCGAGGCATCATCCACTAATTTCACCCCTTCTCTAAGCAAAGATGATTTTCGTTGAATCTTCCTAGAAAAAATAAAGTTTTGAGGTGCAAGATGACAAAGTAACAACCAAAATTTATTGTTCGAGCTCCAAATTC
Source organism: Wollemia nobilis (assembly GCA_028583015.1). Lineage (NCBI taxonomy): Eukaryota > Viridiplantae > Streptophyta > Pinopsida > Araucariales > Araucariaceae > Wollemia > Wollemia nobilis. Next base: position 5,544,678 of record JAQPPZ010002440.1, read on the forward strand.
TTGTGTGATGATGCTATGTCCCGATGCACCGACATCTGAGATGATTTTCCATCATCCATTCTTGCTGATTTCCCATATGCTTTCCACCAAAACGAGATCACTGATTCCAAAAGAATGAACTGATTTATGCATTTTTGTTTCCAAGGAGAAAATTGTTGTTATTTTATCTTTGACTAGCCAACATTTTGTTTTAATGTGCATTTAATTACAAAGGTGCAACCCTCTATAAATACTAAGCATTTTGATGTAAAAGAGGAGGATAAACACCCTGCCAAAAAATACTTTGAGTTATCTGCATCAATTGAAAGATATTTGGCTCTGGTTCCTGGATCAGTGGTGTATACAATGCATTTACTGCCTATCATTTCTATTATGTTCATGATATTTTTTAGTTAATTTAAAATTTTACATTTTGAATTTAATTCCTGATAGAGAACTGAATGTTGAAATGTTTATTGGAAGTTATCTCTGCAAGCTATGAATGGTTCCTATAATTTTCTTTCCGTTACATGCTAATTAAAACTTGATTTGGATTTTAGCTATTAGTTTATCCCCACCTTACGTTTCTATCTCATAGTCATATTTCCCATTCCTTTATATCATTTCCCATCTCTTTCTGTTACACTAAGCTTTACACAGATTGTTAGATTAGTACGGGAACCAACCCTCTTTGGAGATCGGATTGAAGGACATCTCTTTCTTTCGGTCTTTCAATGTTGGTTGTGTCTAGGGCACACATATATTTTGTATTTAGGTAGATTCATGATCAACAATTTTTGGCACACACGGTGGGACATTAAAAGTTCCACTTTAAGTAGTATTAAGGTTTGATGTTCATATTTTTACTATCTGACTAGAACATATGGCGACGTAGTTTTACCTAGAAGCCTCCAAACGTGAATTTGGTAAAAGCCTTACTTCATGATCAAAATATAAAAGACCAAAAATTACAAAAATCCCATTGAGTTTTTTGAGCTTGACACCCAAATTTTAGGAGAGTGTCCTAGGTTAGTCACTCCGATTATTCCATCAATCGCAACATCTTCACAGGTAGATGGTGTATTTTTTATTCATTTTAGTACTACTAGCACTTCTACTAGCATTCCTCCCCAAGCCAACACTCCAATACAAATGAATCAAAATCTACCACCACCACAAAGATATTTTCCAACCTAGAACCACTTCGGAGCTTTGAATCTACAAGATCAGAACCTGATTCTACAAGCAACATTGAAGGCTTTGTCTACTTACGATGGTACGGGTAAAACAACTTATGAGCATGTCCAAGATGTTGCTTCTATGGTGACCATTCATAGCATCATATATGAATATGTCATGGTAATATTGCTCATGCTCTATCTCAGAGGGAAGCTACTCTATTGGTACCGGTATTTACAACCTACCACTAATACCACATGGGACCAGCTAGTTAAATTATTGATAAAAGGTTTCAATGAACAAGTGAATACTTTCTCTATGTTGCATAAAATTACTATCATTTAGAGGCATCCACAGGACTTCAATATCAGGTTCACCCAAACTTGGTAGAGAGTTCCTAACGACCTTTGACCAACTCTCGAATAAGTCATATTCTATTACCTCTAAGCCTTCAATTCTAACATTAGCATGGCCATCCATTAGTATAATGTTGATACATTATTGGATCTATACTCTACTGCAAAAAATGATGAGTCTGATCTGATTGCTATCGGTAATATTTCATCGAATATGATGATGCCTATCTTTCCTAACCTCCCGTAGTATTTGTATTCCATTGTATCTTGATGCACCTTGTCGGAGCCATAACTATTGAACCGTATGTCCATTTACCTTGAAATTTAATAGGTGGTTATGTGTGCATGTTCTGCATTAGGCTAATCTCTGATTCACCTAACCCTCTAAAAAACATACTTTCGGGACCTAACTCCTCCATCTAGTGTCCCAAAATTAGCTTTTGGCTTATGTTCCTCAGTTTTTTGGATTTTTTTTAATGTTAGGATTTTATTATATTTTGTTATACATTAAGTTGAGACCTAATATTTTAAATTAAGGTTCATTATTGTAAGAGGGATGTGTGCACCGAATTTGGACGCAATCTGACTCATTTCTAGAATTACTATTTTTAGCAGTTTTTAGAAAAAGACGTTTTTAGGGGTTCTTTAGGGTTTCTTTGGTTTTTGGTGATTGTATTAATTTGGAGTGGCGATGTGAATTTAGGAATGAAAATAATATTTATTTGAAGGTTTCTTCCATTATATTGCATTTGTGTTATGTGATTGAAGTCCATTTTGTTGGTCTCTTGTAGCCGAGTTTACACCATATCTTCTCAGCCCTTACCAATCTCTCCCATGTATCAGGTTCCTCATGGAATCTAATTTTATATCAAATCATGATGATAGTTTCTATCCTATAACTACCTGCTCCATCCATTCCATAACTACACACTTTGGTTCCATTTCCAACATTACTATCTCTGCCTATACCACTTCCATTACCAACTCCTCCAGCACCCTCAAATCTTGATCCCTAAGAGAAGTTTTTGAAAGAGATGCAATCGATGAACTCAGCTATAAGAACAATAAGCAATGAAATCACGATAATTAAGAAGTAGTCTGAGAGATATTTCTAGTCTAGGAGATTTCAACCTCCACCAATCATCAGAGAGCAAGTAGCTTCAACCAGTAATATGCCTAAGAGGAATCCTACCATATTGACAAATGAAGAAGTTGGTCCATTAGATAAAGCGTATTGGTGCTCTACCTGCAATGATCTGCATGGTGAAGAAAATTGCATGGTTCATCTAAACTACGAGTAGACATTGGTATAAATCTCTCCTGGTGGTCAGATCAATATGATTATAGAAGTTGATCATAATTTTATGTTCCCTTTAGAAGTACAAGTTTTAGTTCTCATGAGAGCTAGAAAGAAGCCATTCATAGTGGATCCAGTTGAAATGGAATCATTGAAGGTACCCATTGACCTAAAAGTGTAGAATGAGAAGAAACAAGCACTAGTGAAAGTACCTATTCTAGCACCTAATACAAATGCACCTATCCTATTAAAATATCTCTTGCCTCCATGATCGAAATAAATATTGCAATACAAGACTTCAACATTGCAAGCAAAAGTTGAGATGGAGGAACAGACCAGAGAAGAGCTCAAATACCCATACTTGACCAAGAGTTAGAGGTTAGAAGCTATGTAGCAGTATTAGAACAAGTATGAAGCTACCAATGAAGGAAGGGAGTCTAGCGCATCTATGTACAACATTGTTAAGGAGCTAAAGAAGGATCCATACAAGGTTAGTCTCTATGATGCATTGTAGTTACCTAGACAAGTTGACTTGTTGAAAGAATCACTAAAGTTTGTTAAAGATAAGGGAAATAATCCTACTAAGACTATTTTTGTTCAAATGTTAACCAATTTAGCTACTGGAAAGAATAGACCACCCTCTTTCTACTTATCTATCAATATGGAGGGTTGGATTGTGCATAACTACATGATCGACTTTGGCCCTGCAAAAACTATCATGCCAAAGGCAGTTTGTGATGTTATGGGCATGGAATATACTAGAATTAAGCCTGGTATTTTATAGTTAGATGTAACCCATGTGATAATAGTAGGGATCATCATAGAAATCCCCATTGTATTGCATAAGATGCCTTAGATAACTGTGATCCAAGAGGTGGTTGTGGTTGATTTGGATCTGTATTTTAGTATGTGCCTCTCAAGAGAGTTCACTGCCAAGTTGGGAGGCTATATTTCTCTAGACTATTCCCATCTGGAGATTCATATAAAATGGAAAATAATCTAAATCTTTAATGATAAGCCTTCTACTTTTCATATAGATAAGATTTAAGAAGAAGAAAAATCCATGAATGTTGTCAACATGATGACTAAAAAATTGGAAGAATTGGATTTAATGGAAGAACTTCTGGATAAGCTTCAAACAGAGGATGAGTTTTCAATGTTCAATTTTAATGCCATGATGGAAACTGAGATTGGCTATTACACCATTACCAAGCCTAAAAAAGTTGAAGTGAGGGTGTTTGATGATCAAGATCTTGTTCCAGATCAATTGTGGAAGCTATACTTTGATGGTGCAAGATACAAGAATAGCACAAGATCTAGAATAGTTCACATTTCTCCTTTTGGCATACATAAGACTTATTCATACCGGTTGACCTAGAGTTATACCAAAAAAAATATTGATTATGAAGCATTGTGCCTAGGTCTGATGAAAGTAAAGAATATTGGGATCAAAAAACTGTAGATTTTTAGAGATTTAGAATTGATTATGAATCAAGTAACAAACAAGTGTATCTCCAAGCAGCACTACCTGAAGGTATACCACAATAAATTCTAGGACCTATTTGAATCTTACACAGTGTTAAACATCCAAGCAATCTTGCGGGAATAGAAAAAACATGTTGATATTTTGTCATCCCTTGGTGCTAACTTTTCTCCAGTTGAGCATGTGGTGAGAAAACCCAAGAATGTGAGGTTAGTTTATAGACCTTCAGTTCTTGATAAAAATATCTATTGGAAAGTGTTTGAAAGTGATGACTAGATTGTAAATTTCCTAATAAGAGAAGCTAGTACTATGGAAGGAAGAAAACTCGATGAAGAAGATACTGGGGGACTAATCCAACTGATGAATAATCATATCTCAAAAGGATTCATTACACTTGAGAGTCTCTTTGATAAGAATAATAGAGCTGAAAAACATAAGATCAAATTGGATGAGAAGGAGTACATTGAACTGCAGTTGGGACCTAAGAAGTCAATCAAAGTTAGCATCGATTACACTTCAAAAGAGCTAGAGCAGATCAAATATCTATTCCATGAGTTTCCAAATAATGTTGCTTGGAGCTACCAGGATTTAAAATGCTACAAGGATGTGAGATGTAATCCAACATACCATTGAGCTACAGGAAGGAGTGAAACCCTTCAGACAGAAATAGAGGCCAGTCAATCCCAATATTGAAGCCTTGATGAAAGATGAAATGTTGAAGATACTAGAAGCTAAAATAATTTACCTAATCAAGCATTCTACCTGGGTAGAAAATTTGGTCCCTATGTGGAAGAAGAATGGAGATATTCGCCTGTGTGTGGATTTTTGAAAATTGAATCAGACATCTCTGAAGTATCATTATCTACTACCATATATTGATCAATTCTTCATGTAGTTGCAGGAGCTCAGAGATTTTCTCTATTGGATGGATTCTCTGGCTACAACCAGATTTGGGTCAAGGATGAATATAAACATAAAATGATGTTCACTATGAAATGGGGTATGTTTTCTTATCAGTGAATTATGTTTGGTATCTTGAACATTGGATCAAATTTCAGAGAGCGATGGACATAGCTTTTTATGAGTTGCTAAATCAATTCATTGTGATTTATTTGGATGATATGATTATCTTATTTCATAATAGGGAGGAGCATAGTTTACATTTAAGATAAGTGTACAAGAAATGCTAGGAGTTCAAAATATCTATCAGTCTGAAGAAGTCTATCTATACAGTAAAGGAAGAAAAGCTCCTGGGCCATGTGATATTTGATAAGGGTTTAGATGTCAATAGAGCTAGAGCTAAGGCTCTTCTAAAGCTCCCATTTCCAGCCAAAAAGAAAGATTTTGTAGTTATTCTTTGGCTAGATTAACTTTATTTGAAAGTTTTTTGCAGATTTGGCTCAAGTGGTAAAACCAAACACTGAAATCTTAAAGAAAATATCAAGTTCAAATGTACTAAGAAAAGGAAGTGAGCGTTCAAAGAAATCAAAGAAAGAATTGCTCAAGCCCCAATTTTGGTGAACCCTAATTATTCATAAGATTTTATCCTGTATACCATTGGCGAACAAGAGAGTTATGCAACGGTGCTCACACAGAAGGGAGATGATGGATATGAGTGGCCAATCACTTTCTTGAGCTAATCCATTCAACCACATGAGGAGAAATACAATTTCATTGAGAAACAAATGTATGCAGTGATGAAGTCCTTGAAGAAGTTTCAACATTTTGTTTCTCAAAGAAAAACAATAGTTTATATTGTTCATCTAGATGTCTGAAGTTTCATCATCCAGGGAGAACTTGGATACAAAAGATTTGGTTGGGTTTCTAAAATCTAGGAGTATGATGTTGGAATTTGGCCAACTAAGATGGTTAGAGGCTAAGCACTATGTCAAGATCTTGCAAAGAGCGTTGTTTTTGAATCCATGATTTGCGAGCATGAAGATTCAAAAAGCAAGTATAATCTTGCTAATAATTCCCCAAGTGATCATGATTGGATAGAGAACCTTGTTAAATACTTTGATTCAAGAAGGTGTCCTTCACATCTCAATGCTTCACAGAGAAGGAGATTCAGACTACAGGCTCTTAAGTATGTGATGTTGCCAAATGGATTGATCCATAAAAATATTGATGGAGTACTTCTTAGGTGCATCAAAGAATCAGAGAATCAGAAGATCCTAGAATAATTCCATTCTATATTGTCAGGAGGTCACTATGCAGGGAGACCCATGGCATTGAATATCATCAAAGTGGGTTATTTATGGCCCACTCTCTTTGTAGATACTTTCAAAGTTAGTCAAAGTTGTGATAAATGCCAGAGGCATGTTGATAGAAGTAGAAATGCACCTTTACCTCTCCATCTAATTCAATTAGAAGCACCATTTTATAAATGGGGCTTAGATTTCATTGGGTTCATTGATCCTAAATCATTTGTCGAGCATAAATATATTCTAACTGCAACTGACTATTTCACTCAATGGGCCGAAGGGCTGATCACTCGGTTCAACATCCCAAATGTAATTCATCACATTCCTTGAAGGATTGATCACTCATTCGAGATGTAATTATAACAGATGATGGAACTCCATTCATCGGTGCCAAAATTAGTGAGTTCACAGGTAAGTATGGTATTTATTTTAAAATATCATCAAATTATTATCCATAGGGAAATGGTCTGGATGAATCCACGAACAAGAATTTGCTTAGGATTCTGAAGAGGACTCTTGGTGAAAACAAGCAAAGTTGGAACTTGCTCTTGAACCAAGCCTTATGGGTTGATCGCATCTCAGTGAAAAAATCTATCAATACATCCCCCTATTCCTTGGTGTACGGTAAAAAATCAATCTTGCTTGTTCACATTGAATTGTCAACCCTTCAATCCTTGCACTTACTTGATGATGAAGATGATGAATTTGATCCCATGAGCGTAATGTTGGTTTAGCTTTTACAACTAAAGGAAGAAATAGAGAAATCATACAATGCCTTCATGGAACATACCCAGATGATGAAGAAGTGGTTCGATAAGAAGACTTCTGAGAAGGCATTCAAGGTGGGCGATATGAAGTTAAAGTGGAGCGAGAACAAGGCAAAGTCAGGCAAGCATCACAAGTTTGAGGTGATTTGGGAGGACCCTTTTCAAATTTCTAGTGTCAATCAAGTTAACTTATTTTATTTGTAGGATATGGATGGCCATGTGCTGCCAATTCCAGTCAATGGTCTTCATTTGAAGGCCTACTATAAGTGAAAATTTGGGATTACAAATGTAAATATGTACATAGTTTTGTTTAACATTTATTTTGTTTGAAAAATGGCTAAGAATGAGAAGAGAAATTTCTTTTCGCTGTGAAGGGGTGTTTTCACTGGCGAAATTTATTTTTTCCAGAAAAAAGCCTTCTTCGTCCCTCCTGGTTTCTAAAAAAAAAAGAAAAAAAGTGGTAGTTTTAATTTTGCCCCAAAATAGGTGTTTTACCCCGAAAATGTTTTAAAGCCTTTGTGTCATATTTCGTGAGTGAAAAAATTAAAATAAAACCAAGAATAAGATTGAAATGTGCCCTTATTATCAATTTCTAGAAAGAAAATATAAAAGAAAAAAGAAAAAAACAAAGATAAAAAAAGATGTTTTTCGCCTAAAAAAAAACACTTCACCCTACAAATCTTATTTTCAGGTGAAAATATTTTTTTCTCTACCAACAGTTAATTTCGGGGTGAAAACTCAAGATGAGAAAAGAAATTTCACATACTTTTTTGGGTACTCTAGCTGGTGAGCTTATTTTCAGCATGGAAGGGGCAAAATTAATTTTCGCCTTGCTTTTTTTAGCAAAGACTCTCAGTTGCATTAAAAGCTTGATTTTTTGGCAGTAAAGCCTTTTTGGGGCATTATAAATTAATTTAAAAATACCAAAAAGGTAGTTTTAAATAGTGAAAGCATGGGAAGGTATTTTTGGAGCTCCAGTTGAACGAAACTATCAGTTGCAAAGGGTTATTTTTTCCCTAGTTGACATCTCTAGAAAAGCAAGTCATCCGAAAAAGCATTCTTCACTAGAATGAGCTAATTTCAGAGCAAACTTTAGTTAAATGAATGAGATCAAGTTAATTTTTCTAGAGAAATTCTCCAAAGATGTTTTCGACATCTAAATTCAATGAATTTACTAATTTCGTCCCAAAAAAGCGCTTCCATCATGCATATGTGGCATTTATCATTCTCGAAGTTAGTCGTTAAATAACCATATTATGCCCTTCAAAGTAAAAAAATTATTGGGCATGACATTCAAAGAGTATTTATAGTGCAAGGGCATTATTGGTAGTTAAAAATCATAAGAAAGTGTGCTAGGTGATAGAACCAAGGAGCACGTTCACCTGGATTTCTCAAGGCATGCCACATGCATTAAATAAGGTATTTGGAAGCAAAAATTATAAATAGGATGAACCAAAAGCTTGTAGACAAATAAAGATCGAGAGTATTTTATCTAGAGCATTACAAGATCATCACTTAGATTTTGTTGAATTGTTGCTTCATTGTAAAAAATGTTAATTGTTAAAATAAAATTATGGAAGGACAAAGTTGGGAAAGAAAACTGTCGATGCAAAGAAAACGTAGAAAAAAACCAAAGGAGGCAAGAAAGTTAAAAAAGCCAAGTGAAATGAAGATGAAGAGCTTGATCCATATTATGATGCATTGGCTCATATTGGTGACCGCATCATTTTGAACAAGGGTGTGAAAAAATTGTGCTAGGATGTAGAAGTTGTTCTTAGACAAGGCTTGATGCCAGAAAGTCCGTTCACTATTGCGTATCATGCATAGATTTTTTGGTACCTATGTACACCTGTTCACGCTTACCCAAAATTGGTGTTGGCTATTTTGAGATTTTATAACCTATCACAAGAGCTATTTAGAATATAAAAGGAGATATATTATTCAACATTTCATCTAACGTAGTCAAAGAAGTGTTCACTTACGGGGTTAGGCCTCCTCCAAACGTTATGTTCAAAAAGTTAAATCTTGGGGAGCAAGATGAAAGGTACCAGTTGTTTGTGGCATTACGTCAGTTCATGGAGAATCATCTAATAAAAATACCATAGTTTGGAGATTTATCGGCTTTTCCAAATCCTTTGATAGATTTTAAGAGTCCAAACATGTTTTCCATGTTGGCCTGGGTGATTTGTCTGAGAAATCAAATTAAGATGCAAATAAAAAATAATTTAATTTCTATTTTTAATAATCATCAAGTGCAACCTTAGCTTACACGCTTTATATAGTTTAATTAAAACCATATAACATAACTGACGCAGGGATAATAGAATATGGAAGAGATAAGGAGAATGATAAGGGGATAGGAAGGAGGAATAAGGGGAGAGAATATAGGAAGAATAATAGGAAATAAAATAGGGAGGAGAGAAAATGAAAAATACCCTTGCCAAAATTTCAAGTCCCCATGCGCGTTCATACTGGAGCATGATATTTCTTGGCAGCTTGTATCTAGATGTGTTCACATTGTAACACTCTCCCCCTTAAAGTTGAGAGGAATGACTAAACAACCTCTCAGCTTTATAAATTGAGCTTTAGCCATGCCTTTGGTGAAGATGTCTGCAACGTTCTCCAAAGTGTGATAAAATTTAAGCTCAAAAATCTCTTGCTCCACCATGTCTCGGATGAAGTGATACTTCATATCAAAGTGTTTTGTTTTGCTATGGTGGATTGGATTATATGCCAACTGAATGGCACTTATGTTATCATAGTAGATTCTTGTCGAACCACTTTGCTGTTCTCCAATCTCTTCCAGCACTTTTCTCAACCATAGGGCTTGAGTACTAGCATATGTGACTGCTATATACTTAGCTTATGTAGAGGACAATGCTAAAATAGTATGCTTTTTGGAACTCCATGTAATTAGTCCTGACCCTAGACTAAAATAGTTCCCTGAAGTAGATTTCCTATCATCAATGTTGTTGCCCCAATCACTATCACTGAAGCCTACTAGCTTGACAATCTTACATTTGTGGTAATGGATTCCAAAATCCCATGTACCTTTGACAAATCTGAGAATTCTTTTAGCTGCTTGCAAATGCAACTCAGATGAATTAGACATAAATCATGAGACAATAGAAACAACATATTGAATGTCAGGTGTTGTGTTGGTGAGAAACATCAAACTCCTAACCATGCTGCTAAAAGTGGTCGTATCAATATTCGGTGCTTCATCATTCTTGCTCAATTGGATCCCATGTCCAATTGGAGTTGCAACTACTTTGCAATACTCCATGGAAAACTTCTTGAACATATCTTCAGCATACTTGTGTTGATAAATGAAGATCCCTGTATCTGTCTGATGAACTTCCATGCCTAGGAAGTAGTGCATTAAACCCAGATCTTTCATCTCAAACTACTTCATCATGGAGTGTTTGAACTCCATATTCATATTTTTATTACTACCCATAAATATGAGATCATCCACATATAAGCAAACTATGAGGATGTCATTTCCTGCATTTAGGTAGTAGAGAGTGGGATAATTTTTGCTTCTGGTGAACTCATGTTTCTTGAAATAGTCGTCAATGCGAGAGTACCATGCTCGTGGTGCTTGCTTGAGACCATACAGTGTCTTTTTTAGTTTGTAAACAAGGTGCTCCTTACCTTACTCTTGAAAAACTTGAGGTTGTTCAACATAAACCTCTTCTGTCAATTATTCGTTAAGAAAGGCACTTTTTACATCCATGTGTTGGATTTTCCATCCTTTGTGGGCAGCTAAAGAAAGAACTGTTCTGATTGTCTCCTGTCTGGCTATAGGAGAAAATCTCTCCTCATAGTCAATACCATACTTTTGTGTGAAGCCTTTTGCTACCAATATTGCTTTATGTCTTTCAATGCTTCCATCAACATTGAATTTGGTCTTGTAGACCCATTTACATCCAACACATTTCTTCCCTTTAGGAAGCTCTACTAGCTCCCAAGTATCATTATTTTTTATTGAGGTCATCTCCTCTTTCATGGCATCCTACCATATCTTCTGAGTACAAGCATTCTCATAGCTAGAAGGTTCAAGTTGTGCACTAGTCAACAAAGCATAGTTGATTACATATCCTTGAGGTTCTTGGGAGTCATCATCTCCATACAGATACATATTTTCAAGTCTTTGCAAAACTGAACTCATTTCACTAGCTTGAATTCTAGTATATCTTCTCTGAAATTTTTTATCCAACATCTGATAATATGGATGATGTTGGAGTGTTCTCTTACCTCTAGATGGAGAATCAATATCCATCGGTGAAGAACTGATTGATCATTGTGGATAAGGACTTGGAGAAGCTATTGATGAACTTGAAGTAGAACGTCTGCTTGGGCTTGAAGGGGGTGTGTCCTTGCCTTTCTTGGGTGATACCTACTAAATTTGTGAAGAACCTGCACCATGGGACTCATCATCAATAAAAAATCTTGGATGTCCCCATTCTCCCCCTTCATAAAAAATTACATCCCTGGAAAGAACAAACTTTTAGGTCTTTGGATTGTAGAGTCTATAGGATTTGGTAGACTCACAATACCCTACAAAAATGCATGCTTGAATCTTGGGATAAAGCTTCTTTCTCTTCTCATCAGGAATGTGTGCATAAGCCAAAGAACCAAAAACTCTAAAATTTTTGACATTTGGTTTCTTGCTATACCATGCTTGGTAAGGAGTTATCCCCTTCAGACTTGAAGTAGGACTCCTATTAAAATTGTAGACACTAGTTCTAACTGCATCAGACCAATACATGTTGCTCAGATGCTTTGTTTGAAGCATCGATCTGGCCATTTCTATAATGGTGCAATTTTTTCTCTCTGCCACACCATTTTGTTGTGGAGTATAGGCAGTGGTGAACTGCCTTTTTATTCCATTTTATTTACAAATTTTCAAAAATTTAGTGGAAGAGTATTCTCCTCCTCTGTCTGTTCTGAGACATTTTACATGATATCCACTTTGATTCTCTACATTTTTTTTGAAATCAATGAAGCAATCAAACGCTTCATCTTTGTGTTTTAGGAAATCAACCCAAAACAATCTAGAGAAATAATCTATGAAAAGAAGGAAGTAAGAATTGTTACCAAGAATTTTTGTTTGCATTGGACCACAGATGTCTGAATGCACTAGCTAAAGTGGATAGTTGGCACTCCATGCTTGTCCTCATAGAAACTTGGTCCTAGTGTGCTTTCCCAAAGCACATCCTTCATAGACCTCCTTGTGATCCTGAATTTTAGGAAGTTTAGTCACCATCACCTGAGATAATAATTTTTGACTGGCAAAATTTAGGTGACCATATCGCAAGTACCAAAGTACACTTGGATTTGCAATAGCAATGTTTACCAGTTGAGCTCCCCCTGACTGGCCAAACTTTAGGGGAAATAACCTGTTCTTGGTCATTGGAACCTGTGTGATGACTATTACCATTATTCTTGTCAAATATTACACATTTTCCCTCATCAAAAATAAGTTTATAATTCTTTTCCATCATTTGACCAACACTAAGCAGATTATGTTGGAGTTGAGGGGTGTAATAGATATCATTCACCTGTTTGATGTCTTATTGTGTTGGAACCTCTATGGCTCCAATACCTTCAAATGACAACGATTTATCATCACCCAGCTTGATGCGATATTTGCAGGTGGAATCTATGGTAGCAAAGAGTTCTTCTTTACCACTCATATTATTGGAACACCCAGTGTCTAAGATCCAGGTGTCATTAAAATTCTTATATGATTGACCATAAGAGAGAAAGAGATTAGATGCCCCTTCTTCTTCACCAAAATGGCCATACTGAATTCTTTGACTGTTGCTGCCTTGTGAGGATTTGGACCAACAATCATGAGAAAAGTGACCTGGTTTGCCACAATTGAAACAAACCTTCTTTGACTTGTCACTTCCTCTTCCTCATCCTGGATTTATTCCTCTGCTTTGCTGATTACCTCTGTTTTGACTTCCACCTCTGCTGAGAGATCCTCCTCTACTTGGATTTCCACCTTTTGGGTTGTTCTTGCCTCTACCTCTTTGCTGACTTCTACCTTGGCCTCTTCCTTCTTGAGATGCGAAGGCTTTGTCATTGCCTCCATAGCTGGTTGAAGGCGATTCCTGCAATCTCTCTTCATGTGAAAGTAGAGAACCAATTAAAGCATCAAAGGATAGTGCAAACAAATCTTTCGATTCTTCAATGATAATTGCAACATGGTTCCACTTTGGAAGAAGTGTTCTTAACCCTTTTTTGACCACACTATCTGGCTTGATTTCATCTTCGATAGTGATCATTTTGTCTACTACTGCTTTGACTCGCATATAGTAGTCACCAAATTTCTCGTCTTCTTGCATTATGAGATTCTCAAAATCTCTTTTCGAAGTTTGAAGCCTGACTTGCTTCACTTGATCACTTCCTTGGAAGCCTTCTTTCAAGGCTTTCCACACCTCTTGAGCTATTACACAAGATTTTATTTTAGGAAAGATGCTTTTATCTAAGGCTACTTGCAAATGATACAGGGCAGAGAAATTATTTTTCTGTGCTTCTTTCCTAGTTTTTCTATCAACAACCCTTAAAGCGGTCCAATCAGTAGGTGAGGGTTTTGTGTAACCCTCTTCAACTACATCCCACAAACCTTTACCAATGAGTAAGTTTTTAATTTTTATGGATCAATATTCATAGTCACTTCCATTGAATTCTAGAATTGAAAGACTAGTATTTGAGGCCATGGCTACTGATTAGAAATAAAATTTGATTTGTCTAGTACAAGCAATTACAAAGAAAAGCAATTAAAAATTCAAATCAAATCTTAATTTTTCTACTCTCTCACTAATTTCTTGATCTTCTTGTTGTGGATCTTCAAGCACAAGATTCCCAAAGTTGTCGACGATCGAGTCCTCGTCGTCGCTGATGAGGATGATTTTAGGGGCAACTAGCTCAACTAGCTCTGGCTCCAATATTTGAAGGGAATCACTATCACTGGCTGGTTCCTGGGGTGCAATTTCCACTTAATATGACTCCTCCACTCGTTTTCCAAATATTTTATCCTCATAATCGACCTCATAACTAAAATCAGGGTTTCTCTCGTGTGCTATGACAGTGTTTTGCAACTAACTGAACACAACTTGCAGTCCATCTCTCCAAACTTTTTCATCGAACAACTTAGCAATCTCTCTTAGCATAAGAGAGCATAATGCATGGTAACATCCGATATATCTGATCATCTATGCATCAATAAAAAAAACTTCCATAGTGCCTCTGAGATTACAATTTTCACTCTTCACGGTTCACAAATTTCACTCCTTTACAGTCGTTGAGGCTATTACAAAAAAAAAATAGACTTGAACGGGAGTCCAAAATTTTTTGGAAGTGCTAAACGGGTGCTCCGGAAGGCTTCCCGTAACCTTTTTTTTCCCCCTTTTTACAATGCTTGCCTCCTAGGCTATTACACAATTTTGCAAGGTTTTTCAAGCCCCTTGGGCGATTTTACAATTTACCTCTAGGGCAATAGGTTCACTATTTCTCTTATAAAGTTTTACAATTAAACTTTTAAAGCACTTTAATAATTTTAACTTAATAATAAAAATATGCTTTAAAAATTATTAAAAAACAATTTTTTTTAAATAATTAAAAAGCATTATTTAAATTATTAAATTAATATTAAAATAACTTTAATAAAAGTTTAATGAAACTTTAAAAAAAAAATGAAGCTTTGTTTTTTTTTTTTCGTAGTCTTACCACCTTGGTCGAGTGTTCTTACCACATCAGTTGCAGCACCTTTTGGAGACAGAACAGAACCCGCATGATTTTATTATCCTCCGGCATGAAAATCCTTAAAAAAAAAATTATTTTTCCCATTGCTGGGTTCGAGCTCGCGACCTGTTGCAGTAAAGGGGTACGATCTAGAAAATCGGGCTATGCGCCCATGCGTGAATGCTAAAAGGATCGACACAAATTTACAATCTACGCTTCCATTTAAAAAAAAAAATTGGGATTTAAAATCCCACATTTGTCGTGCATGAAGTATTCACGGGGTTTAAAAAACTCAACTTACACATGCTAAGTCGATTGCCTTCAGGAAATCATTCTGCCGCATTCCTTTTACAGCAGTTGTCCAACCACCTGACACCACCTCAACACCTCTACAAACTCATATGCCAAATCAGACTTATCAGACCTCTGCCACCTCAACAGTCAACAACCAACACCACTCTCTATCAACCACCTCAGCATTCGTACCTCGATCTACGTGGAATCAAAAATTGTACTAGTCTCCCATGTTCTAGCTACCTCGAATAATGTTTTTATCTACCTCCATCAGGAACCATCTCGAATTTTTTGTGTTGAACCTTGATTTTTGCAACCTCCACCTCGATCTGATAGTCCTACTGCCAATCTGACTGTACACCTTAGACTGAGTACCCTCGTTGACCCTCATGAGACCTTCGCCTGCACCAAATTTGATAGTAGAATGAGGGATCGAATTAAGACGCAAATAAAAAAGAATTTAATTTCTATTTTTAATAATCATCAAATGCAACCTTAGCTTACACGTTTTATATAGTTTAATTAAAACCATATAACATAACTGATGCAAGGATAATAGAATATGGAAGAGATAAGGAGAAGGAGAGATAAGGGGATAGGAAGGAGGAATAAGGGGAGAGAATATAGGAGGAATAATAGGAAATAAAATAGGGAGGAGAGAAAACAAAAATGCCCTTGCTGACATTTCAAGTCCCCATGCGCGTTCATACTAGAGCATGATATTTATTGGTAGCTTGTATCTAGATGTGTTCACATTGTAACATGATCTTCCTACTGATTCTACAATGCATAAATGGGAAGTGGCACTTGTACAATATATTTTGTAGGTAGAATTATATGCTTTGATAGCAATGAAAACAAGCACAAATCTTATTTTCTTTGACTGGATGGATTACGTGGCTCGAAGAATGCACACCCAGTTAGAGAGAGTGCAAAGTGGTGAAGAGGTAGTGTTCAGACATTCTTTATTTTTAGCATGGTATTTATTTTTCCACATGCACCAGCATCTTTTATTTATAGTTGTCAAGTAGACTAATGAGGTAGACAGAAAACTGCCAATTTATTTATGGACTCTGATTTTATCCAGGAAGGAGTCATATTATAATTTCAATCAAATGTTCTTGGGCCCCTCCCTCGATCTTATTTTTAGCACATGTGAGAGAGTGCCAAGGGCGATGAGAGAGGAGGTCATCACGAATGAGAAATGTGATATTTTCTTGTTGATACATGGTGCCATTGTACAAATTTTTGGCTTTACTGGCAATCCGTTTCTCCTTCCATATTTTGCTACACAGCACCTTTTCATGTTGGAGGTTTCCCACCAGAATGATTTCATTAATGACGTCTATGGGGTGGATTGAGGGAAATGAACCACATGTACCATGCCATTTTGCTTCAATGATATTGAAGTAAGCTAGGTTGGACAAAATCAGTTGATTACATAAACCCTCTAGGACCTCAGCTTGGTTGAGTTGCCCCAATGGTGGAAATACAACCCTTTGAGTCATTTCATGACATTGATCAAAGTAAAATATTTTCATTACTATCCCAAAGAAGATCTTTATAGACAAAAATAATCCATAGGGACATGATATCGAATGGCACGTTGAGAAGATGATGACACTTCCGTAATGGCACAACTTCTATGAGATGGAGGCCAAATATAATCTTGAAGTCCACAAGCACCAGATTCCTCCTTAGAGCTTGTTTAACAAAATGAAAGTTTAGTTGCCTACTTGGTTTGAGGAGAAAATCACCAATTTGTGGATTATGAGGGCCCACCGAGGAAATACTGGATCACCCTATGACCTCATGATGGATGAAATATTTTTGAGCATCTATGATGATTATTGTTAAAATTACTAGCCTATCACTTTCGCTAAAACTATACCTTGGAGTTTTCAAGGATCTGATAGCACAGAGATCGTGGCTGGAGGAGAGCAACCTGTGGCTGAGGAAATACCACTTATGGAGGAAGAAAAATAGTCACCACCCAAAAATTAGCCTCAGCGTTCCTTTTTCAAGCATCATCAAGAAGCTAAGAATTGGTGCAATTTTTTCATTCAGCACAAACCCTCCTCCTACAGTTGTAGCTACATAGGCTAGAATTTCAAAGACTCTTCCTTTGTTCCAGGAAGAGCAGCTTGGTTAGAATATGGAGATCATAAATATTGAGGAGAAATTGAAGGGAGAACAAGCCAAGGAAGAGCCAGCATTGCAGTCATCCTGATATTCGGCTCAAATGGTGTCGAAGATTGAAGGTACATTTTCCCCACCTTCTTCCCTTACTCACGAGAATTTGGTGATTGTCACATCCATTTCTGTAGTTTTTACTTCCATTTCACCCCCATTTAGTGTACCTTCCACTTCCATTTCTCCTCCCAGTCCTCAGTTACCGATCACCAATGCTCCCTCTTCTTCTATTTTTTTTTTCTATTTCCCTTTCTTTTATTTCTTTTGCATCCGCACCCAATACATTTTTGCTCCTTCCATCCTCCATTCTGGTAACTTATACCATGACTATAAGTAAAAAATCCCCTCCCTAAGTAAGTATAACTATAGCCAAACCTCTCACTTCCATTCCTTCAACCATCTCCATTCCATCAACTATTCTCATTTCTATGTCCTTTCTCGATCCAAACCCTCAATAGGATCATTTTTCTTTTTTTAATTTTTTGGAGTTGCAAGTGTTGCTATAATCAGAGATAGAAGTTGTACCATAACATCTTGTTGCAGCAAAAATAAGTCGAGCTTGCTAGATTTCATCACAGTGGCTGAAAAATTGTAAGTGAAAAGAGGCTCAAGCTCCAGCAAAGATGTTGAAGAAGGTCTCATTTGACCCCAGAGCTATGGATTCCCACACTGTAAATATGATTCCCTAGGTCTAGAAGCCCCAAGGAGAGATGGATCCAAGTGATTATGCTTATGAAGTCATTACAGAGGACTTGATGAAGATTGATACTACAAAGAATATGGGGAATATTTAGGTGGATATGAGCTTGATTTACTTGCATGGTGAGCATTACAAGAAGAAATTTTTTGAGGCTAAGGTGAAGATCATCAAGTTAGAAGAAAATCTGGCCAAAAATAGGGTACAACTGGAGATAGAAAAATCATAGGCAGAGCGTTGGCAGCAAAAAGTGAAGGACTTGGATAAAGAAGCCGAGAAGCATCAAAAAGTATGGGAAGAAGTTGAACAATAGGTGTAGAGATATACAAATCTATTTTTCTACCACATGGGTGATGGAGTCCAAATTTGAACTTTGACAATCATAGATGCGCTATCCAGATGTACACATGGTACTTTGGAGGAGAGTGTTTCATGGTATAGGTGGTTGAGCTATGCATCAAAGAAGCCATGGTAGAGTCTATTAGTTACAATAAGGGTTGGAAGTGCCAGCGACTTCAAGCATGGTAAAATTCTTCAGACGGATAAAATATTTTAGAAATATTTTCATGCGATGGTGGATTCCTTTGTCCCATCGAAGCCCAAAGCAAGTATTTTTATGTATACCCTATGGATATACGTGATCATGGAGTGTATCACAATATCATGGACTCTAGATTTGATATAGAGGATTATGATAGTGTAGTTTTTGTAGAGGAAATAGTTGACAATACCATCTCTTATTGCATCTAGTATCGTATCGATTGGTTAACCAGACCATATGCCTTTGGCACATTGTTTCATTCCCATTTTTTGATGTTTCCCTACATGTATTCACCCAATCATACCCCATCCTTGGAGGTTCCACCAAGCACACATGTCTAGATCCCATGTATTGCTCGTGGGCATTGTAAAGCTTTATTATTTGATTTTGTTAAGCTACATTGACCATGGGGAGGATAATTGACTCATTGATTTTAAGGCCTAAACATGTTACCAACATAAGCCATAAATAAATGCACTTTTATTTGCTTTCTTTTAGTAAATGCTAATATAAGGGGACCTCGATCTTATTTTCCCTCAAGCACTAGAAAAGGAGGAAGCCCAAGAGGCAAGGGTCACATCTATTACCGCATTCCATATGAAGCATGAAATCCATTCTTTTGGTTTTATGAACAATACCATTCATTGTTGTCCCACAATAGTGGTGGGAAGGGTAAAACAAACAAATTGTCAATGTAATGTTTTTCAAATCCTAGAAAAAATCCCTTGTGAGGGAAAATTGAAATATTACGAAATAGTCTAAATTTAATTCTATTTTATTTTGCTACCAGAGAGCGATGCCAAGAATATTCTTGATTCCTGATGTAAGGGGAAAAATTTTCCCTCTTGTAATCAAGGCTCAAATCATATTCGAACATAGTCACACATTTACTCATTGGAAAAAAAATTGAGCTAGATACAATGGAGGTGTCCATTTTGAGTTTGGAGATAGTTTGATATGTTTTTTTAGGCCTCAAATATTTTTGTATCATGGAGTGCACTCTCGGTTGAACCCGACACTCCATATAATGTAAGTGAACCTCATACTCAGTGATATCCTCTATCACACTTGGTGGATGCAGTGACTAGTTATCCATGCATTTTAGTAGGATGAGGTGCTCACCATAAGGACACTTACCACTCTAGGGACTGTAGAATCTTAACACCCTATACTCTATCGGAAGACTATTCCATGAAGATACTTTAGATCAAAATCTAAAAACTACAGACATAGACACTTTAGAAGATTCTCTTCTTTTTCAGTACTCCAATTTGGGATTTTAGTCTATGGCTCATCATTTGTTTTGGAGTGCATTTTTGGTAGTATCTGACACTCCCATATGGCTCACATTTTTTTATAAAGATATATTTTAGGCAGATCTAACACCTTATAGATAAATATTTCACCATGATGAGGGTATAATACCCATGGTGAACCTAGTAAGTGACCTACAAAGGTAACAAACCCAAGGAAGAGGTTGACCCTGAGGCACTAAGACAAAGTCTAACCTAGAGGTAACATATTTGAGGAAGTGGTTGACCCTGAGGCAATAGACCTAGAGGTAAACATTGTGGGTCTAGAACTATTTTTTCAAAGTAGAAGAGCCAAATAGCAAGAGAAAAAGCAAAAGCCTATACACTATTCCAAATTATGTAGTGAAAGTCAACATTAAGGGGGAATGTTAAAATTAATGTGCATTGTGCCTATGCATGTTATGATACTTGTACTATGACATTTATAATATTTTTATATATACCTCATGCCTATATATTTGCACTCTTTTCTATGTACAATATCATCTCATTTTTGTCTTTTCAGTTAAGTCATATATGACACAGAAAAGAGTTTTGAAAGTGTAGGGTCTAACTTTGAGGGGTAATACTATAATGCCACTAGCCTCACACTCATTATTATTAAACACCCTAATAACAAGATTATGTTTATCCAAATCCTGTTTGGTTAACCCAAAATATTTTATAAATCTTAGACTACAAATGTTAAGACCAAAACCATTATCGACTAGGCTTTGTTTGATAAACATGTCACTGATGTGTCCTATGATGTACAATGGGATCTCTCTTATCATAGATGATTGAGAGAAATCATCCTCATAGAATGATATTGTTGCATGATTTACCCTAATGAAACCCACCATGGAAGTGAAATCATTTAGGTTGAGATCTTGAGGAACAAGTCATTCACTCAATTTTGAGTAAGATGTCCCTATGGATCAGAGAGGTCCAAGAAGCTTGAGAACAAAAATTTTAGCCAAAGTACTTTCAATTTGATGAAGCAAATTGAAAGGTCCCTTAGCCTTAGCTCCTGATTGGATAACTAATGGAGGTCCTTCAAGGGAAGACATTTGTTTGCATAAGTACCAACAAAAGTATTGAAGGTTTATTAGATAAAGGATACTTGTGTTGTTGTTTGGTTACAACATAAATGTGAGAAAGATGATAAAAATAATGGATTATTCTCATCATCCTTTGGTTTGTAGGTTTTAGAACCCTATCCTAACACAACCATCATTATGTATTTGTCTTGTGTTGGTTTATGTTTGCACCTTGGGCACCTAGTGTGTATGGTACCATTATGATGTAACCATTACTTGCATTATAAGTAGGAGATAGTAACAATGTGTTGTTACTTTTATGATAAGTAGGATTTAGTAGCTCAGGTTCCCTCTTTCATGTGGCTTGACCCTTGAACATAAGGGATAGGGAAAATAATAGTTTATATAAGTGCATGGGTTGGAGTAGAATACATATCATATTTTTCTCAAATTATATTAGAGCTCTACTTCCAAAGAGGTTGCCCCCTCAAATAAGCTTGTGATATCTGATCTACCTAATTAATATAATTTTATGCATTTCTAATTAGCTATTTTTCTAAATCACTTATGTTATTTCATTTTTATATTTCTATTAATTCATGCATTACTATTGTGGTTATGCTTTTTTTTTATCTGAAGGTTCCTAACAAGGAGTATTAGATATCTTTCTAAGGTCATGTTTCATAGTAGTAGAAACAGTTCTTGTCCTTATGTCTATTTTTTTATTTTGTAATTTTTCATTTTGCTCACTTTCTTATCTTGCACAAAAATAAAAATAAAACTTATTTTTTTTCTATTTTTAGTGGATTAGGTTAAAAACCCTACATTAGGGATTTTAAAATATCATGGAGGAGTTATCATTTTTGTCTAAGCTATATTTTCCATAAAGTATCTAGTGAAGTGAGGTGTTCTAAAACTCTAATACTCAGGCCTTAGATGCCACCCTATTTGGTTGTGAGATCCCATGTACCCTTGGGTATATAAGGAGACACCCTAGGGATGGGTATCAACCATTTGAACTTTGTGATACACCGATAAATGCTTATCCCCAGGAAGTTAATCTTATACTATCTTCGAAATGGATAAAGTGGCTATGGGTATGGTGAAACCATCCATAGGTAGAGCTTTGAAATATTGGGTAAGCCACTAATCATAATCAAGATTGTATACTAGAGATACTACAAAACCAAACACACTTTAACTTAGATTATCTCTATTGAAACTTGTTTTTAGTCCTTTTTAATCAAAACTAAACTAGGTTTGAGCATATTTTAGAAGAGACTACTCTATTCATAGTTTGATAGTGCTAAGAATATCAATGTGACAATATAGAGAATATTGTTGGAGAATATTATATTATTTGTTACATGCAAATGTACCCCCATGGTACCTTTATGGTACAAATATAAATATGTAATATATTAGGGTTTGAGTCTATAGTTTAGGTGAATGATTTATATTTCCTCTTTATGTAAGTGTCTATGTGCAGGATATGCACAAGTGTCATCCAAGAGTGTAATGTGCAGGATATGCACAAGTGTCATGTAAGAGTGTAATGTGCAAGATATGCACAAGTGTCATAAGAGTGATGTGTGTTATTAATAGCATCATTTAATATTATGATTTATCAATCCGGGGTGGTGTCCAAGGTTTTATATGATAGAGGGTTAGGACAGAGTACAATTTAGGCATTCAGATTTCAATCATTTATTGGGTGAAACAGATTTTGGTTTAGCCTTTTGGTGTCACACTAATACTAGTCTGTAGAATGGAAACTGAATTAAATTGCAAGAATTGAAAAATAAATCTAAGTTGCAGAAATTGACAATTAACTGCAATTGCAAGAATTGAAAATTACTAAATTGAAATCTAATTTGCTTTTGCAAAATTGAAAGAAAAGAATTAAAATGTTGCTGAATTGAAATATTAAATTACACTTGTAGAATTGAAACCTAGTTTACTCTTGCAGAATTGAAATGATGCTTGGAAATAAAACTTATGCTAAAAACACCTGTCAATGTCCTGCCACAAAAGGTCGTCAAGCTTCTGCTACAGGAATTGATAGCAAAATGAAATCTACTAAAAATTAAAAGTTGTTGAAACATAAAAAAAACAAGGGAACATGGAAAGCAAAGGAAACAAGGGAAAAAAATGTCCAATCTAATTTGTCAGCTGACACACACACAAATGTTGCATATAAATATAATATAAAATATAAATAACATCACACAAAATTAAAACAAAAAAATGAAATCTGACAAGCAATCTGTTAATTTTGTTGTAGCAAAATTATAGAAAAACCTGTCATGAAAATCCTCCTTCTAGTCCTGAAAGTGGGCCCAAGCTTCCTAATATAGAAGAATGTGGGAAAAACACTTCTCAACTAACTAACAATCACACTTTCTCATGAACAACAATTGATAAAAGAACTGCACTTTTATTGCTGTCAAAACATGCTAAAACTATTATAGAGAATTGTTGTATTGTCATATTTGCTGCTACTAACTACTCTCATCTATTATAATTCCTACTTAGTTCAACCAAGAAGGGAACTATGTTATTTATAATAAAATATTACAATGTATCTCATGCTTAGATTAGAATATTTGTTATTTTACAATGATTTGCCAAATAATCTACAACTGAATAAGTCTTATTTTGGACAGTTTATGCTGCAACAACACTCATTGGCCCTTAGAAGGCATATTCAGTGGTGGGAGTACATTGGAGGAGTCTTATAAATATCTTGTACACCTATATCTTCCTTAAAATATCATTTCCCTACTACTTTAGGCATTCAAATATCTTTTAGACTCAAACTGGCATCTTTTCCCCCTTATTTCGAAGATCTTCAAAATATCAGGAGCATAAATAGGATTTATGCTCAGCTATAATAAAAATGATTAATAAAGCAAGTTTAATTGCATAGGACATATTCCCTATCCCTTAGAAATTATTTCCAACTACTGTCGTCATTTTATGTTGACAATTTCTATGACTTCCTTTATAATTGCATAATTCTAATTTTTGTATGCTTTTCCAACTGTTCCTGTTTTTAGCCTTTTGTCTTGTTGCTCCCATTTGTACTGCATGGAAATGCTTCCAGGTGGAGCAAAAATCATCCCTAACCTTCCTCAACTATCTCCAAACATTTTCACATGCCTTGGTTGATTAATTCCCTGCCCTGCCATTCATTGGCTACTGGTTGGAATTTATTACTGCATTTTCCAGCTCTGTTGCACAGTTGTAAAGTATTGGCATTTCTTGTAAATTAAAACAAATTAGGATGTGAGAAAATTATTCAAATATTACCATGAAGGATTATATCAAGTTTCTACTAAAATTATAAACTTCATTCACCAAGTAACCATGATGAAACTATGCAATAGTGCTGCATAATTTTCTCTGTTATGTTATACCTTATTGCTGCCTATTTAGACCATGTGGGAGTGCTTCTAAATATGTCATATATTTTCTTTAGTCCCTCTGAACTCATTACATTCATTCCCTCATGCTTTGCTTGACAACTTCAAGGTGCTCCTATAAAGTGATAGCTTGCTAGTTTTTATATGGTTGTTTTTTACAGATTTTTAGATTTATGACAATCCTAGGAATTTGGCTCCCATGTGGATTTCAAACAAGTTTAAAAGGTGGTAAAACATTCAAAAATCATTGCGAAGTTAATGGACATCAACATACAATAGTTTGATAATTGAAATGAAGTATTTCTAGGCCTCATCAAAGAGTGTAATGTGCAAGATATGCACAAGTGTCATGCATATTAGTGAGAAAATGTGTAATGAGAGAAAGTGCACAAGTGTTATATCTATAAGTGTAAAAATATGTAATGTGAGGATGTGCACAAGTATCATGTATTAGGAGTGCATGTAGGAGAGTAAGTGTCATGTAGAAGTATGCAAGTGTCATGGAGTTAAGTGTGCATGTAAGTAGAGAATGAAGAGTCTTGTATACAAGTGGCAAGATGATAAGCCAAAGGACATGAGTCTTGTTTTATGTAAAGAATAATAAAGGTTGCAACTCCCATATATGTGAGGAGTGCAATAGTCAAGTATTCTATGTCTATATTATGGAGATAAAGCTCCATAAAATGAATTGGGAAAATGATCTATGATGATCACCATAACAAGCAATAATATTGAAGCTTCGATATAAATTTTGAGCAATTTTATTATATGTATATTTCATTCTTCTACATGAATGCTTTTTTTTTTTGTGTGGAAAACATCCCAAAAGGGATGCCACTTTCGGGTAAGACCCAAGGAGGCAGGGGTATCCATTCCGCCAAAAATGCCCAGGACTCGGACCTAGCCTACCACCTTTGATATACTCAAGGAGAAAACAAACACACAAAACCAATTTAAAAATAAGTAAAGAACAAAAATAATAATAAAATAAAATAAAAAAACATGCTCCTTGAGTGTGTCAAAAACAAAAGCACAACCAAACACGCACAATAAGATAAAAGAAACCACAACACGAACCACATAGAAAAACACAAGAATCACATAACAAAACACAAACAAGACAAAAAAAACAGAACACTACAAAGACATAACCCAAAAAAAACATGAAAAATAAACACAACCAAAACCTAAAAAATTAAAAGAAATAAATAAATATAAATAAAAATAAAAAACAACCAACAATAGACAATAAACAAAAACAAAAAACATAGAAAACACTCACACATAAAAACACGAATTAACACAAACAAAGAGAAACCTAAGAACAAGAACGAAAAAACACAAGAACAATAACAAAAAACATAAAAAAAAAATACAAAACAACAAAAACACAAGAACAACAAAAAACAACACAAAGAACACAAAAACAAAAAAAAACAAAAGAACCCACCCATCTTAAAAAAGTAAACAAAAATTAAAAAAACTAAAAAAAAAAATTGAACATAACAATGACCTATCTAGACCAGAAGACTATTAAGGCAATAATCAACAGAGGAAACAAAATAAAGAATAGAATGAGCTAGGGAACTAAAAAAAACTGAATGAACCAAAGAGAAGCAAGAAGAAACTAGGTACCTTCAGAACTGGAGCCATTCAAAGAAATGATAGAAATAAGAGCTTCCCTAAATTGAGAAGCCCACCATCTAGGAGGGTGACCATAACAAGTAAGATCACCTTTGTCCAAAGCCCAATTAGCTAAAGCATCAACACTCTTGTTTTGATCTCCGACCACATGATTGTAATCAACTTTCAAAATTCCCATTTGGATTAATTGAATCTTCTCAATAATTCTTTTTATTATCCAATCCACCTTATGATTCTTAGGAGTCTTCAAGATATTAATCATAAGTTGAGAGTCAGACTCAACTAACACCTTTTCCCATCCAACCTTAGTAGCCTCCTGAAGGCCTCTGAGGATACCATACCCCTCAGCAAGGTTATTGGAAAGAATACCCAAATTCTTAGCAAAAGTAAAAACCAGGGAGCCATCTGAAAGTCTACCAATGCCTCCCACACTGGCTTTTCCAGGGTTCCCTCTAGAGGCTCCATCAGTATTGAATTTTCCAAAATCCTTAGGAGGAGGTTGCCAATTTCTTGTCCTATCCATCTTACTAATACTCACATTCCCTTTAGGTTGGTTACCCTTAGAAGATTTAATCTTCAATATTTGCATCACTTGATCCCATCTTTGGTGGGAGTTTTGAGGGTGATTAAGGAGTTGATGAACTGATTCAACTAAGTTGGCTATGGTCTTTTGCCAAATATAGTGAATATCCTTCCTATCTTGATTAAAAATTTAGATGTTCCTTTCATTCCAAATATTCCAAAGAAGAATGGTAGAACCCATCCAAACTAATCGCCTAATAAAATGATCAACACCCTCTTGATTAGGCCAATCCCTCCAAAGCTGTTCAAAAGTAAAAAAAATGGACCACTGTAATCCAAGTAAAGTGGTCATTCGCCTCCATAGCTCAGAGTCTAAAGTACACTCAATAAAAATATGGTTGAGATTTTCTACATTCTCTTCACACATTTCACATCTTAAAGGGCCATGAAAACCATGCTTCATAAGTTGCTCACCAGTAAGCACCCTACGATGCAATAAAAGCCAATTAAAGAACCTCACCTTAGGCCAGAGCTTTTGAGCCCACAATCGAGAAAAAATTTCAAAAGAATGGTTGGGATTATTATGGCATAAGGTCAAATAACCTTGAGCAACTGAATACTCACCCTTAGTAGTTTTGTTCCATCCAAAACAATCTTTTTCATGGACCAAGAGAGGGATCTCATATGAAGGATGCCTTGGATATCTTGTCTTTGTCTTTCTGGGATTTGAATAGTCCAATCTTCAATAGGTATCCAATATCTACCAACCTTTGAATTACCAGTATGGTACCAATAATAATTAGCCACCTTTATCCACTTAGCTCGGTGAAGCTCCTCCATCCAAGGCCTCCAATCAAGAAATTGAGTTATCAAAGGCTTGTGACCATCCCAAGAATCTGTCCAAAAATTTTCCTGTTGACCATTATGAATGATCCAAAATAAATTTTTCTTTATCAAATCCTCACCAGTCTTAAGAACTGCTAAAATGGG
The DNA here is from genome assembly GCA_028583015.1 of Wollemia nobilis. Lineage (NCBI taxonomy): Eukaryota > Viridiplantae > Streptophyta > Pinopsida > Araucariales > Araucariaceae > Wollemia > Wollemia nobilis. The sequence continues at coordinate 5,572,339 of JAQPPZ010002440.1, forward strand.
AGAACCTTTGGTAGGAAGTTGATAGCAAACAAGGTCTTCAGGACTTTTGTTCTTAGCATATTTAGCACAAAGATTATTGGCCCAAAGAGCATTGGGGTTATGCAACATCCTCAAATATAATTTAGCAGCTAAAGCTTTGTTGTTATTAATAGAAGACCGAAATCCTAATCCCCCTTCATTCTTAGGAAGACATAAAGTATCTCATTTCACCACTCCAAAGGAAACGATGACTGATTTGATCCAATTCTCGAAGAACAACCTTTGGGATATTTAAAACGGAAGAAACATAAATAGGAATAGCTTGAAGGACTGATTTTACCAAGATGATTCTACCCCCAGAATAAAGCCACCTGTTGGTCCACTTTCCAATTTTCTTCTTGACTTTTTCCAACAACCAATTCCAATATTTATTTTTCTGCCTTTGAATACTTATGGGAATACCTAAATAAGTGATTGGAAGGTAGGTCTTCTTATATATTAATTTATACGAGACCATGGATTCCTGTCTAGCATAGCAGTGAAAGAAAATAACTTTAGATTTATCTTCATTGATCAACTGCCCAGTAGCCTTAGAAAAACAACTAATGATTTGCTTAATATTAGAAGCTTCCTTAACTGTAGATTTACCTAAAAGAGTAGAGTCATCCACAAATTGAAGATGAGATATAGGTCTAGCTCCATGAGCAATGGTAACTCCCTCAAGGTTTTTGTTTTCCCTCTTTTTGGTTATAGTCCTACCCAAGCATTCAATAAGAATGATGAATAAATAAGGGGATAGCGGATTACCTTGCCTAATACCTCTGGAAGCTGGGAATGATTGAGAAGGTCTGCTATTGATAATAACTAAGTAGGAAATTGAAGAGATACATCCCATCATCCAATCCATCCAATCCTTAGAGAAACCAAATTGCCTCAAAAATTTGATAAGGAAGTACCAATCCACTCTGTCATAAGCTTTGGATAAGTCTAACCAAATCAACATGGAAGGAGATTTTTGCATATCCAAGGAATGGATGGCTTCCTGAGCAAGAACTGTCTCATCTAATATTTGACGTCCTTCCACATAACCCCCTTGCTCTGGGGAAATAATCTTATGCAAAAGAGGCTTCAACCTTTCTTCCATGATTTTAGTAATGATTTTGAGAAGAACATTACATAAAACAATAGGTCTAAAAGTTGATATATGATCAACATTTTGAGATTTTGGAACAAGAGTAATATAATTTTTATTGATAACCTTCAAAATTTCTTTGGCTTTCCTGGCTTCTTCCACCACCTCTAATAAATCAACATGAAGGATATCCTAGAACTCTTGGTAGAACTCAATGTGAAAACCATCAGGATGTGGGGTTTTCCATTTTTGCATTTTAAAAACTACTTGTTGAAGCTCATTGATAGTAATAGGAGCAGTAAAAATAGAGTTCTCCTCAGAGGTGATAAGAGAAGGGATAGATTGAAGAACATTTTGTTGTGAAGCTGAGTCAAGAGGAGTAGCAACAAAAAGATTAGAAAATTAATCAACAACAATAGAGTTCATGCCATCCCAAGTATAAACAACATCTCCAGAATATGATTTTAAGGAAGAAATAAAGTTGTGAGATCTTCGAGCTAGAAGATATTTGTGGAAGAAATTTGTGTTTCGATCTCCTTATTTGAGCTAATTAATTCTAGATTTTTGCTTCCATAATATTTCTTCTCTTTTCTCCCATTCCTCTAACTGAGTTGTGAGTTTAATTTCATCTGCACTTCTCCTCTGTGAGGCCATCTAAACGAATTTTCTTATTCAAATTTTCAAGATGAGCAATAACTTCATGTTTTTTTTATGAACATCCCCAAACTCTTTCCAGTTCCAAGTCTTGATTTTGGATTTAATGTATTGCAATATTTTGGCAAAACAGAACATCTTAGTCCCATGCCTAGGTTTACCTTCCTTCCACCATTTTTGCACACGAGGTCTGAAGGAAATGTATTTAAGCCACATTAATTGAAAACTAAAAGGAGAGAAACTCACATTGATTTTCGACATTTCCACCATGACTGGCCAATGATCCGAACCAACATTATTAAGAGTCTTCACTTTAGGAATGTGACCATGGATTAAGAAATTTTTAGCGAGCAAAAACCTATCCAATCTCTCCATTATACAAGCTAAGCCTTACCTTCTGTTAGACCAAGTCATAAGGCCATTATCTGGTTGGATATCCACAAGATGGAGGTTTGCAATATATTCCCTCATGAGGTCAGTACTTTTGTCCAAATTTATATTTCCTCCCCTTTTCTCATCCAGAGAGAGGATGGTATTGAAATCTCCTCCGATCAAGATCCAAGCTTCAGGAAAATGAGAGATTATATGAGTAATATCCTTCCACTATCTTATTTTTTCCTCCAAAGAAGTCGGAGCATAAACAGTAATGTAGAGCATAATTTGGTTGGAATGTCTACTTTGAATAATTATAGCCAACAACATGAATGATTTTGGCTATTTACATTCATATTTGATATTATAGTGAATTTTATTATAATTTATATTGGTCAATATATACTTTGATTGCTCTATATTTTATTCTACTCTTGATTAATTATATTTAGATCTGAGATATTGTGGCTTAATTAATAATAGGAATTGATATGGTTTGGCTTCAAATCCAACAAATATGTAGTTTGATAGTACAAAGAATATATTGTTGATAGTTAGAGTAATCAAATGTCAATTGATAGAGTAGTCAATTTTTAGTGCAAAGAATAACCAACCTAATAGTAAAATCAGGTAATTGTTGGTAGTCTATCAATGGGGTAGTCAAGATCAGTGGCAAAAAATTACAAAAAAAAACAAAATTTGTTATTTTATGGTATATTCCATTCTGATCCTCTCTTTGAAATGATCGTTGTGACATATAAATCTGATACACTTTACTGGACACCCCAAAGTGAAAAAATGGTTAGAAGTATTGTTAGAGTATATTACATTTTTTGGTACATGCTAATGTACCCCCATGGTACATTTATGGTACATCTTGTAAATATTAGATTAGAATCAAGTCTTAGTTTAGAGTGTGAGTAATATTTTATGTAATGTTGTAATGTGCAGTAAACGCACAAGTGTTATGTAAGTTTGTATGTGTAGAAAATGCACAAGTGTTATGTATGTGTGCAAGTGTAATGTGAGTCTATGTACATAGGTGTCTTATATGTAAGAGTGCACAAGTGTCTTTAGATTAGAGTGTGTATAGTGAAGAGTTATGTCTAGGCATGCATACGAGATACAGTCATGTGTATGCAAATGTACAGAAGAGAAGCCAAGAGTCATGAGACTTGGCATATAGAAAGGAATAGTCGTATCCAAAGATTAATTCTACTATGGCTATATAGTATGCCATAGAGAAGCTAGAATGGATCATCATCATCATCATATAGAATTAGATCATATATTCATCAACAAGTGTTATATTTGTAAGAGAAAGTGGAGTAATAAAGATTGCATACATTTTGAGAAATTAATATTGTAAGTTGTGCTACATGCTTTGTACATGTATGATTCATGCTATTTACATTCATATTGTTGTTTATTAATGAATGTTATTTGATATATTATAAGCCTTGAAATACATATTATTCTACTTACATCATTATCTTGTGGCTATATTATATTTGATCCTATGGAATTTATCCTATGATTTTTATATTAACATTAAGGCTTAAAAAACCATCAATGGTATCAGAGCTACTACAAGAGTTTCTTGCATAGGTTGAATTTATTTAGCTACAAAAAATAATTTTGTCCAGGTTGATAAAATTGATTTAGAGTTTGTCTACTTTAAAGGGAATTAGACTTGGACTCTATTGTAAGGTCATATTAAGTAGAAAGTCTAGAATATTTCCATGGTTGGAGGAAAAGCTAGTGAAGACTAGGACTCAACTATAGATTATTTCCATGGTTGAAGTATAACTAGTGAATACAATGACTCGACTATAGAGTCTTTCCATGGTTGGAGAACGACTAGTGAATACAAGGACTCATCTATATTGGAAGGTGAATCAACTTTAAGATAGTTGATCATTTTAGGGACATAGCCAACCCTTGACATTGATTTTAGAGATAGAAATATTTTAGAAACTTAGATAATCTTTGGTATTATTTTCTATCAACTTAAAAGGAAGTTGAAGAATTTGGGACAGTCAAGTCATCTTGAATTTGATTGTGATATCCGGGAAAGATGAGTTACCTTGACATTAGAAAATTGAGTTCTTAGGTGCAACCTAAAACATTATTGAGACATAATTGTAACAGAGATTGATCATCAAAACAGAGATATTTCCTACAACAGATATAAAATAATTTCATCTTCTAAGTGCAAGGAGAAAACAGAAAAGGAGGATATATCAAGGAGTGATATACCTATTTGAAAGTAAGTTTTCATCAAGCATAGATTAATTAAAGTTCTAAGATATTGAAGTTTTAGGTCACAAATAAATTGACCTTGATAAAAAGGATCCAGGTCTTAAAGATAAACCTTGACATAGATAAAAAAATTTAGGTCTTGAAGACAAACCTTGACAATAGGCTTGACATTGGCAACCATATAAATATGTTTAGTGAAGAAGATTCTAAAGTGTAGAAAGCAATAAGGTTAAAAAATGATAAAGATATTGGAATAAATGATACAACCAAACAAGTGCAACAAATATATGTCATGACCCACCTTGGTCGGACTTTTTAATAATATGGACTTTGTATTGATAGATGATGATTAATACTTAGTTTTGGATGTATTTAATTGATTATATGTAATTGTTATTATGATGTAAGGATATGGTATTGTTGATATGGTTTGTGGTTGCAATATCATGTGCTCTCATGGGTGGGCAAGAAAGTCGACCATCGAGAACGAGATACCGAAAGAGGAATAATACAACAAACAACCCCAAGGTAAGATGTACCCAGGGTAACAGGTGGTTACCGCATGTACCTTACATACATGCATTCATATTATCGTTCTTGTAGGTAGTCATCGTTACCTAAAAAAATCCACCCACTGCAAATGTTGATAACCTCGAAGTTATCATAAAGAGTCCTTTGTGCATTGGATAGGAGAAGTAAGGAATGGTGGTGTCTCACTCCAACTTGCTTTGGTTTTGTATGTTTACCTTCCTTGCACTTGTATTTGTTTGCTAAATACCATGGACAAAAACAAATTGATTTTATGATTCCTAATGTTATTTTAATAAGGGGAGCTTCTTAATGTAGGTGATATTTAACATTAGAATGTTGATAATATATTAATAAGGTAAACTTATTAATATTTATTAATATAAATTTATAATTAACATTATAGTTTTAATGTTACATTATGAATATTAATAAGGTGGACTTATTATTATTTATAAATATATTTTATATATTTTAGATAATTTGAAAGTATTAAAATTTTATAAAAATGAAAAACAATAGCAATTACGAAAGACTTCGCATTGTTTTAGTTAAAATAATAAAATTGAGAGCAGGTGGTTGCAAAGTTAGTTCACAAAATTGGATGAACTATCTACTTGCTCCTTAAGAAGAACCCTGATGAGCAAAAAAACAAGTGAGTAAAAACTATCTCCTTGCACCACATCGACCATGGGCACACTCGAAAGCAACTGTGTCTTGGGCAGCCGTTGAATTGCATAAGCACTAGCTGACCACTCGTGTACATCACTCACATAGGCCTACCTAAGGTTTTAATTTATTAACACCCTTGCTTTAATTTAAAGCCAGATGTACTATATGAAAAAAAAAAAAACCCTTATGCTTACGTGTGTCACAGGTGGGCCTTTCATCCCCAAAGATGTGTCGAATGGAGACGAGGACGTTAAACCCATGCACGCACCGCCTAAATTAATTGTGGACCGAAATTAAGGGGCGTAATATTATTTGGCGTTTGTATAGTTGAAAATTAAAGGGTTTTGAATTAATAGTTTTAAAAAGGAAGAAAATTTGAGGGGGCATTTGACCTTTACGTGTCACTTTATCATTAGGGTTGAATTAAAACGAAAATGGATGGTAAAGTCGAAATAAATAAATAAATACAAATTTTTATTTTATAAAAAGGAGCACTTCCGATATTCCCTTGTGTTCTTGCTTTCATTAATAATGGTCTTTATTAAAAATAAAGGGAATTTTTAAATTATAATATAATGATAGACACCTTCCTTGGATATAATATTTAGAGATTTCAGAACATCATGCTTAGTATAGTTTAAATATGTTTTAAATTATTTAATAAATACAAAATAGGTTTTATATTATTTGAAATATTATGGTATAAATGAAATATTGTATTAAGTTTATGAAAATTGATCTGTTATCTGGAATTATAATTAGTTTGATTTTTCTGAAGTTTGAGAATAAAATGAATAAAAGTTTTTTTTTTTTTTGAAAAAATGAAAACTTGTATTAAAACAAGAACCAGATACAAGCGGGAGAGAACACATCCCGAGCCAGAGCCACGAGCAAAACAGCAAGGAAAGCGCACAAAGGCAACACTAGCAGCCACAAGGCACGAGAGAACGGACGGCACGAAAAAGCGACATGTCGCGAAAACGCGACATGTCGCGAAATCGCGACAGGCAAACCCGTCACGGCCACTTCGGCACCAACAGGCGCGATAACGCGACATGTCGCGAAATCGCGACATGTCGCGAAATCACGACAGGAAGGGCCCTCGACAGCCACCCGCAGAAAGCGTCGCGAAAGCGCGACAGAAACACTAAACAGCATTCAAGCCGCATAAAGGTCGCGATATCGCGACAAAAAACCAACCAGTCGCAAAAGAGCCAAACATGCCGCGATATCGCGCAAGAAATACGCACCTGTCGCGAAATCGCGACAAAAACCAACTCGTTGTCGCGACAGCGCTACAGGTCGCGATATCGCGACAATTTTCCACCCAGCCGCCTGAGTGCCAAAAGTGTCGCGAAATCGCGACAGAAAAACCATGCAGCTTCCAAATCTCAAACTTGTCACGAAAACGCGACGAAATATTTACATTGCTTTTCAACTTCATGAAGGGAATGAGAGCGCGGCAAGAACACCAATCGGACCTAGAAAGCGGGACCTGTCGCGATATCGCGACATGTCGCGAAATCGTGACATGTCGCGATATCGCGACAAGACGCGGAATCGCGACACGCGATAACGCGACATGTCGCGATATCGCGACATGTCGCGGAATCGCGACCCGCGATAACGCGACATGTCGCGATGTCGCGACAGAAACCAACCAGAGGCCGCGGAGGCTCAACCTGTCGCGATATCGCGACGACAACCAGCCAACGGCCGCGACGACACAACATGTCGCGATATCGCGACAAAAAGGACCCTTAGCAAAAAAAACTTTGCACATTATTTCAGAAATTGTTCAAGGCCTTGTATGATCTTGGCATCCTCCACAGACAAATTGCTATGCGGATGAATCCCAACCTCTCTCTCAGCACCCATCTTAGCAAGGAAATCAGCCGCTTTATTGAGAGATCTACTAGCATAAACGGGAATCACATCCTCAATTTCCTTCCAAAGCTCTAAAATTTGGGAAACCAAAATCCGGAGCCTCCAAGCTTTTAAGGCAAAGTTCCTCGAGCAATCAAGAGCACCAACCGGGATTTGGGAATCAGACTCAATGATTATCTTTACGTGACCATGTTTGACGGCCCAGATGGAGGCAGATTTAATAGCAAAGGCCTCAGCTTCATTGTTTGTGGCATATCCCAGACCTTGCAATTCCCAATATAGCACAGTCCCAGCATGATCACGGCAGATAACTCCACTACCAGCATTACCCGGATTACCTTTAGCAGCTCCATCAGTATTGATTTTGACCCGACCTTACGGGGAGGTTTCCAACAACTTCTTACCTGTCTCTCAAGATCAGCACCTCTCCCACTCAAAGGCTTAGAAGCTGGCTGATTTTCCTTCTCAGCATAGATGGCAACGGTTTCCACAACTTTGCTCCAGATGACCTGCCAAATCCCATCCACCGAAGAGAAGGTTTCACGAAAAATACGAGCATTTCTTTCCAACCATACCTGCCACCAAATAAAAAGGAAACCGAGCTCCCAGCCAGTACGAAGAGCTTTAGATATAAATCTACCTCTCTTCCAGCTTTCCCATAAATTGGTCCGGGACAAGTCTCCAAGCGCCTGAAGTTTAAAGTGGGAGAACCAACGGTGCCAAATCTGCTGTGTGAAAGGACAATCAAACAGAAGATGATCCACAGTTTCCTCATTCCTATAACATAAAACACCTTCGGGAAGGGCCAATGATGCCTCTAATTTGAGGTTGTCAAAGGTCAAGATACCATTATGCATCAGTTGCCAAGCAAAGAAGTTCACTTTCGGCCAGCCCTTGGGATGCCATATCTTCCTCCATTCATGAACAGGAAAAGAGTGTGGGGGGGGCTCAGGGAGGATCGAAGCATAGCCCTCCTTCACAGAATAAACCCCAAGGTTCCCAAAGCCCCAAGCAAGCTCATCCTCCTCATCTCTCCCAGATAGAAACCTTTCGGCCAAAAGTTTTTCCAGAGTTGGAGCCTGCTCCGGAGGGATTGGAATAGGCCATTCACCCAGCCGCTTAAATTTTTGAACCTTATACTCCCCCAATTGGCTGGTATTGAAGTAGCTCTCAATATTAATCCAACCCTTATCTTCAAGAGCTATTTTTAACGGATGCAAATCAGGAAACACGAGCAAGGATAGGAGGATGCTGATCCCAAGAGTCAGTCCAAAACCGGGCCTTCTCCCCTCTCCCAACTTTCCAGAACAATTGATCTTTGATAATGCGAGATCCAAGCTTGAGCGCCTGCCACACAAGAGAACCATTACCTTCCAAAGGATAGCGGCCCAAGTCGTTGGGATGAACAAGACCCAAGTATTTGCTAGAAAGGATTCTGCTGCAGAGGGACGAAGGCTGGGAAATCCACCTCCAATACAGTTTCCCAGCCAGGGCCCGATTGTTAAACTTGGAGCTTCTTAAGCCCAGCCCACCTTTTTCCTTGGGCTGGGTGACCTTATCCCAACCAACCAAGGCCCATTTCCTCTCTCCATTGGCACCTTCCCAGAGAAAACTTCTAGCCGCTTTGTCCAACTCTTTCCAGATTGAAGGAGGGGCGGCCAGAATAGAGAATTTGTAAATAGGCATGGCATGAATAACAGACTTCGGGAAAGTTAGTCGGCCCCCATAGCTTAACCATCTATGAGACCAGTGATTCATTCTCTCTTTGATGCCATCCAGCAGGTCCTTCCAGAAATCAGCTTTCAATTTTTTGCAATGCAGAGGAACCCCCAAATAAACAACAGGAAGGGAGGTCCTAGTGAAACCCAGGATCTCCATAACTCTCTCTTGTGACCTTTGATCAAGGTTGAAGAAGACCACTTTTGATTTTGATTCATTGATGACTTGATTAGAAGCCCGGAGGTAGACGTTAAGAGTATCTTTGATTCCTCTTGCTTCCCTGAGGCTGGCAACTCCCACCAAGCCCGTATCATCCACGAACTGTAAATGAGTCAAAACTTCGGCTCCGATTTTAATTCCTGTAATCTGTCCTTGACGTCTTCTTCTCAGGAGGAGTCTGCCTAAACCTTCAGCCAAGATAAGAAAGAGATATGGAGAGCAGGGATCTCCTTGACGGAGACCCCGAGAGGCTCCAAAAGGTGGCGAGGGAAGCCCCTTAATTAAAACGAGTAGGAAGGCGTAGAGATACGACTCATGACCCGGGCAATCCGATCCTGAGAAAAACCAAAGGCTGCCAACATCTTGACCAAGAAACCCCACTCTACTCTGTCATAAGCCTTAGACATATCCAGTTTGATGAACATTCCCTTGTTACCTGAATTATGCATAGAATGGATAGCCTCCTGAGCCAAGATCACTCCATCCAAGATCTGTCTTCCTTCAACAAAACCCCCTTGCTCAGGGGAAATTAAATTATGAAGAAGGGGTTTTAGTCTTTCAGCCATAAGTTTAGTGATAATTTTGTAGATCACATTACATAAAGCAATAGGTCTGAAATCGGAAATGTGAGCCCCCCCCTCTCCTTTAGGAATTAAAGTGATAAAGGTGTGATTTAGAGCCTTGAGCATTCTTTTGTTAATTCGGGATTCCTCAATGACAGCCAACACATCCTCCTCCAAGATATCCCAGAAGGCCTGAAAGAACTCAATAGGGAAACCGTCCGGACCAGGCGACTTTCCTGTGCACATCCCAAAGACCACCTTCTTGAGTTCATCACGATCAATGGGCTTAAGAAGGGACTGATTCTCTTCATGAGAAATAATAGAGGGAATTCCCTCAATGACTTCATTTTGGGCTTCCACATCATGTTGCATACTTTCCTTGAAGAGGTTTGAGAAGTACTCCATAGATAGGGAATGCATATCAGGAAGAGTGTCAAAAGAGTTTCCAATCTCATCTTGAAGGAACTCCATGTTATTCAATTGCCTTCTAGCACAGGCGGAGCGATGGAAAAATTTAGTATTTCTGTCTCCTTCTAATAGCCAAGTATTTCTTGCTCTCTGTCTCCAGTAGATCTCTTCTTGATTATCAATGTCCTCAACCGCTTTGCGTAAAGCGTCATCCTCAAATTTAAGATGCTCAGAAATAATTCCTTCTCTAAATTGTTTTTGCACCTCATTCCATCTATCCAACAAGGGAGCCCGTTGGAGCTGGAAATCAGATTTGTTAGTTTGCTTCCACTGTTTTAGTTTACTCTTAACAAAGAGAAGTTGTTTATGAAATTTGAACATAGCTGTTCCAAAAGGGAGACGACCTTCTTCCCACCACTGTGGAATTTTCCTTCGTAGGTCCTCTTTTTGCAACCAAAAATTTTCAAATTTAAAAGGTTTGTAATACTTCCCTGACATAGTCCCTCCCTCCAGCAAAATGGGAGAGTGATCGGAGACTGGGCCCTCCAAGATCTGGAATTTGATATTCCATCTAACATAAGCTTCCTCCGAGACCAAAAACCTGTCAAGCTTAACCCTCCTACTGTATGGCTCTCTTCTCTTATTAGTCCAGGTAAAGTTTGTACCAGGGCCTTTGATATCAACAAGGTTAAAGGCCTGGACTTGGGCAATAAACAACCGATCCCTTGTATCCAGAACAGGGATGCCACCTTCTCGATCTCTAGCGGATAATTTAGCATTGAAGTCCCCAGCTATAATCCAATCAAAATCTTCCCGGGAGGACCTCATGTTTTGAACAGCTTTCCATTGAAACCGCTGACCATCGGTGTTCTGAGCCCCATAGAAATTTGTAATTAAGACTTGTTCAGCTGTAACTATATTCTTGAAAAGAGATGTTAGGACCCCTCTCCAGGCTATATGATCTATTGCTATCCACGCCAAAGGATTCCAAAGAGTAGCAATCCCTCCCGAGGCACCAAGAGCAGCCACTGCCATATGGCCAACACCCCTCCAGATTCGGCCGACAGTTTTACTCATAAGGTCTAATGACATTTTTGTTTCTGAATGAGCGAGAAAGTTTGTTTTACTTCTTTCTAAAAGTCTTTGAACAGCATATTGATGGGTTCTATTGTTTAAACCCCTCACATTCCAAGATTGAATAATCATTGGAAACCTTGGGAGCAATACGAATCAATTGTTCTTGCCAATCCTCCATTGATTAGCTTATCCCCTTGCACTTGCAATTAGATCCTTATTGGATTTCCTGCCCACCCCTTGGGAATTACTATTTTTCGACCTCTTCTCCACCAGGGAAATTCCAAGAGCTGGTCTTTCTCTGAGCTTTTCTGCAATTCCCATGGTAACATCTTTAATAACGGGCTGGACTGGGGAGTGGATTACCAGAGTCCCGGGGTTTTCATGATGCAAAGTCTCAGAGGAGTCAATCGCCTGTTCAAGGACAGGGGTTGAGGAAGGAGGAGCATGAGTAAGGATGATATTATCCTCAAGGATCCCATCTGCTCCTTCCATAGGTTGGTCTTCTTGATCCACAAGAGATTTGAAGATTTCATACCGGTTGGTTGGCTTGGGAAGAGCTTGCTCCTTACCATTTCTCTTTTTGTTTCTTCTCCTCTTCTGCTGTTCAAAGCCATCATTCTGGCCCTCAGAACCAGTGGGAATGACAGGTGGTTCCTTGGCCGAAGTGGACTTACCTCCTCGGGAGCGATTTGACATTCCCTGTGTAGCATCCGCTTTGGTGCTCAAGATATTTGGACAGAACCTTGCCAAATGGCCATGCAAATGACAGACTCTACATCGGAAAGGTAGGGCTTCATAGTCTAACTACTGTACCCAAGATTGTCCTGCTAACTCCAATTCCATCTCAGCTGGTAGCGGTTGACTAATATCCAATTCTACACAGATTCTTGCATAAACAACAGTATTTCCTTCAATGGTATCCTTAGAAACTCCCAAAAATCTACCTAGAGAGTTGCCTATCAATTCAAGAATCCGCTCACCCCAAAACTCCATCGGGAGAGCATACAGTCGGATCCAAACCGGGACAGCCGTGGGCTCAATGCGAGGGTCGAAACCCGCTCTCCACGGCTGGACAAATAACCCTGCCGGGCCATGGCTCCTCTTCTCTGATTCAAATGCTCTGTTTCTATCCATTAGGGAAGAAAAACTAATAATGAAATACCCATTGCTAATGGGCCATAAGGAGTACTCACCGATTGGCTCCCAGTTTTGTCTCACCCGGGGAATGCAAAAAGTGCGGGGGTGGGTCGAATGCCCATGAACTTGCAGATCAGATCATGAGTGGCCTGATAGTTTATCGTGTCTTCAACCAGCTACGGTTCGATGACTATTTTCGGTCTTGATGCAGATTTTGGGAGACATCCATTGATTCTGTGCCCAGGGGAGCCCTTGCCCGCATTCTTGGATAGCAGATGGAAGGCACTCCGTTGAGCATCGACGAGAGGAAGACGCGAGGATTTTCTCGTAAAATCTCCGCATAAGAGGTCTTTTTTCCCTCGAGAGAACCAGGAAGAGACCCCATTGGGCCCTCCCGGGACACCGAAAGATCCTAGACCAGAAACCAGCAACAAACCCCAAACACTCTGGAAGAGGTTTCCGAACTGAAACCCTAGAGACTCGGCCGTCGGCAATTCAGAAGGATTCCCGCCAAATCGCCAGAGCTCAAAAAACGCGTTTTCCTATTTTGTTCAACCCTAATTTAAGCTCAAAATGAATAAAAGTTATATGTTGTTTTTTTATGAATTTTTATATTAAAAAAGAGAAATGAAATAAATAAAGGTTTATTGTCTTTAATGAAGGGATTGGATTAATTTATATTTTGGAATTATTAAATAGTTTATGTTCATTTTATTGTATGAAATAAAATGAAAGTAATGATATATGTTTATGTATCTTTTAAATGGATAAAGAAAGTCTTTTGTAGTATGGAAATTATGATTTGATGTTTGGACGTGGAGTCCAAGGGTTAATGGAACTTATGGGGGTTTCATTAAAACATAATTGAAAGAATACTTATGGGAGTATTTTGTTTACACTAAATGAAATGTGTATGCTTGAGGAAAACTTATGGGGGTTTTCTCCTTGCTTTCAAAAGAGTGAAAGAAAATATTTTGTAAACATTGTTTAAAGATGCATTGAAAGGAAAACATGCATATAGGCTTGCATTCTCATAAAGGAGTTGTCCTGATCCCTCACCTACTCATTCCTCATAAAATCAAGAAGGATGCAACCAAGGAGGGCTACATTATCACTTTTATTGAGAAACTTTGTACTTATGAAGTTGTTGACAAAATGTCTCAATAAGTAGTTTATATTCTATTTTGAGAAGAAATATTGTAAGTTGAGATGTACTTGAATATGAAGTAGGAATCTATTGCCTTAATATGGATGGATGAAATTTAAGCAATTGATATTATGCTTTCGTTGATTTTAAGCTTTAGTATTTGAAATGATTCTCTTATTATGACTTATATGTTTGAAAGTTATGTACATATTTTGATTAAGTAGGTGTTATACTTTATTTCATGCATATAAACTGAAGAATGTTATAATGAGAGAGAGAGAGAGAGAGGAAAAAGGAATAAATGGTTTCATATTTTATTTTGGATTTAGGTTTTGTATCTTTGGGGGGAAAACACCTTAGTTAGCCAAACCTAGAAGAACCTAAGGATGGATCCAACCTAAGGTGGTTGCGGTGTAGCAACACCTAAGGGTTTTGCAATGGGCACTTTGATAATGGAATTTTGAAGTGGATCGAAAGATAGGGAATTTTTTTGGGAAATATTGAGGTGGTATATCTTGAATCCTCTTTTTCAACCATAGAGGTTTGGATCCCTTTTGTAGACTGGATTAGTGGTGGAACCCCAAATGACTTTTGGGTGTCCATGTAAGGGATGTCACGTAGAGTAATAGTCACCCAATTAACCCATCGTGGAGTTGCAATAATTGAGCACCATAGTTTATACATGGTGTAATGTGTAAAATAAGAGGTTTTATGCCTAAGTACTAGTATAGAATGATTGTACTAGTAAATGAATTAGTATCACTTTCCTCAAAATACTGAGATAGGGTTAATCCTTATGCCATGGTCAAGTTGTCCTACATTCATAAAGGGTGTTAGAAAATGGGGGGACCATGTGAAGGTATCCTATAAGCCATGAAGGTGTACAAGGTTAACCCCAATGATTTATGGGAGAGTGATCACTTCTATCCACTCGAGGGATGTCTACAACATCTTAAACTCAAAATGTGGTGAAGCCTCTATGACTGTAATCCTATTTGGTGCATCTTTTGTGAACCTTAACTATGTAAAATAAAATTTTCTCTCTCAAAATGGGTAGAATTGGGTTGTTACAATATAGAAGATTAAGAGGTTAAGAACCAAAGCAATGAGCATAATAAGGAGAGGCCAACATTCAAATATTTTATACAAAATAAAAACTAAAGCAGCCAACACACTAAGAAGACTATACAAGCATTGACTCTAAGCGACCAACTTTAGAATAAAGAGAGACTTAAGGTAAAAAGCTACTCTTTGTGAAGAATCTAAAGTTAGAATAACAAAGTAAATAACAAATATTCAACTCTAAGCAATGTAAGGAAGAAAGAAGCCATACAACTCAAGGAAATAAGGCCAGAGCCATTTGACTGAAAGTGACACCAAGAGGAACGAAGTTATCTAGATTAAAGGTGGAGCAAATATGAAGCATATATAAGAGAGACCAATACCCTATGTAGCATCCTATTGAAGCAACATCAAATAAATAGTGTATGATGCATGCAGGTAATGTTGAAAAAATGTTTGGATAGTGCCTAGAATTTAGTAAACACCTAAACACAAAATAATAGATAGCATCCAAAGTTTTTGAATATCATTTGGCATGTTGAAAAGCTTGGACAATGATAGAAGTAGACAACAAAACCTTCATCTTCGATAGAACCTTGATCATAAGCACCTAATAAGCGCCTGTTAGGATCCTCAATCCTAACATTATTAGTTAGTATTAGTTAGTATTATTAATCATTTAATTATTATATTATTAACTTATAAAGTGAACCATCACAACCCTTCATAACGTGAACCATCACGTCTCTTCATACGTGAACCATCATGTATCTTCACCAACGTAGCTTTAGGGTAGATATATATATTAGGTTGGCCATCCATATCAAATCATCCATGAATAATAAGAATAAGAATCATAGATTCCAAGGAGGGAGCCCCTTATAGTGGAAAAGCGATTACAAGGGAGCCCCATTTGAGTGGCCTGCGATTACATTTATAGTAAGACCTTGGGGTCTTACCATTTGGTATCAGATCCATGTGGGACCCAATCATGTGGGAATTGCTCAAAGATCTTCATCAAATCACTTTTGTGTGTGAGTATCAAACTCGGTTTGAGGATATCACAAAAAACAACACAAGATTGGATGAATCAATTCTCATCAATGGCTTCATTAGGGGATTAAAAGAGGAAATTAGAATGGAGGTGACAAGGTTCAATCCCTATACCATGATGCAGACCTATGGATTGGCAAAATTAGTTGAAGATAAAATCAATGCACAACAACGATTAGGGAAACCACTTATGGAAAAATCATCGACCACTTACATCGCTCCCAAACATATGCATAATGGAAGGGCACAAAGCACTTACACAACCCCCAAATATAACCGAACTTTACAAATTAAACATCTTAGCTTTGAGGAGATGAAGGAACGATGAGCAAAAGGATTATGTGATAATTGTGATGAACAATTTGGACCCCACCATAAATGTGCTACACTAATATTGTATATATTGAAGGAATTTGATCCCTGTCTTTCCATAGAGCAAGAAGATAAGGTAGTTGTGCCTGAAGAGACCAGTGCACCTACTCACCACAATGAATACAATGAGGTCGATGTGCAAGAAGTGATTGATGTACCAAGCAAGGATGAGGTACCCAAAGTGATCAATGCTAGCCAAACATGCACTCTACAATATCTACACATACCTTCCTCACCAATAGTGAGTTCTTGCCATATGACCAAACCTATTCGGAACCAACACAAAGTGACTTCACACTCCTTCTCCGTTGGATCTACCAAGGAACCAAAAAAGGATATGAAATCATTACCATCACTTTTGATGCATCATTTGGAAGTATTTGAGGAACCCCAAGGGTTTCCCTCCCATCGTCATCATGATTTTCCTAAGGAAGATTCTACTATTATTCTTGGAAACCCCCTGCTAATGCTTCATCCTTCTTGATATCCCTGCCTACGAAAGGATGCCATTAAAAGAGTCCAAGAACTTACACAAATCCTTCTTGGAAAAAAAAGGACAAAGCTTCTCACTTTGAGCTTTGAGGACAAAGCTCTTTTTAAGGAGGGTGGCATGTTAGGATCCTCAATCCTAACATTATTAGTTAGTATTATTAATCATTTAATTATTATATTATTAACTTATAAAGTAAACCATCACAACCCTTCATAACATGAACCATCACGTCTCTTCATACGTGAACCATCATGTATCTTCACCAAAGTAGCTTTATGGTAGATATATATATTAGGTTGGCCATCCATATCAAATCATCCATGAATAATAAGAATAAGAATCATATATTCTAAGGAGGGAGCCCCCTATAGTGGCAAAGCGATTACAAGGAAGCCCCATTTGAGTGGCCTGCGATTACATTTATAGTAAGACCTTGGGGTCTTACCAACACCAAAGATATTGACGATGCTCTAGACAAGGGAAAGAAAGTAGTAGGACTATGACTTAGCATCTAACAGAAGCATTCCTTAGTTTTAGGCAACATGTAGTAGTAAAGGAACATGAGGCAACATCATTCTGGACTGAAACACAATAGGGAAAGTTAAGTGTTTGGTATGCACAAGGAGGAAATGTGTTAGACGAATGTATAACATCAAAAATATTTTTTTATTGGTAAAGTGTTGACATCAAAACAGACTCAAGTACCAAGCATGTTGTAATGATCCTAAGCACAAAACTCAGTAGAATAGTATAGTAGTAATGAGAACACTATCCTAACTTGTAGCACCTTATCTACATGCTTGAAGCTAAAATATTTCAAATCAATTCATTTGAGATACATGCATCAGTCCATCCAATATTATTAAGACCCTTTTCATGCATTGGAATAGGTATTCGCATCAAATTTTATAGCAGAACATGAATGTGAGCACACAAAAGATTGGCTGAGGTGATTTTAAGTTATTAGGATTTTATAAATTTTATTAACATTAGGAGTTATAAGGTGATGGTTAGATAAATAATTAACTTTATTGGAGAGATAAGAAGTGCTTATTATCTTGTTAAACTTTAGGAGTGATAAGGTAGACATTTTTATTAAAGTGTCTTTATTAAGGTTGAATTAGGAGTGATAAGAGAAATAGAAATAATAAGAGTTGTTTAGAAGATTAAAATTTTTTCTTATAAAGTTGGAGTTATAAGTTTTTTGATTTGTTAGATAAATTTCTAGATTTGAAATTTATTTTAATTTAATAAGTTTTTTGAAATAGAAGATTATAGAATATTTGCAAATAAATTAATGTGGGATTCAAAATGAGTTCTACTTCAAACTTAGAAAAAATTAAATTTACAAAATTCTTATTTCTTAGTTTCTAACAATTAGGGAGATATAAGGATTACTACTTCATAGGATTTAGTTTAGAAACTTTGAATTTCTTGAAACCTAGGAGTTATAAGGTAGTCTACATCAAAGGAAATATATTCTTAACATTGTTTGCATATCATGGAAGAAATTATTAAGAATGCATTCAATAATGAAGATATAGCAAATAAACTAAAATGTTATTTTCAAAGAATGATAGATGACTTTGATAGTGAGGAGAAATCAACAATATTACAAAATAGTCAAGAGGACACACCATTGGATTGTGTTACTACAAAACCTTATTCTAGTAGTTCATCAATCTCAAAAATAGAAACTACTAAAAATATTGAAGACTTTCATCATCTACAACTTATCTACATGGAAAATAAGGATAGAATAGCTTTGGTTGTACATAAATGGTTATGCTATTTTACCAAGAAGACAAATGAACTTGAAACTCTAAGAAGGATGAATAAAGCAATAAAAATACCTTCAAGATGTGTTTATTGTAATAAAATTGGTCATGAAAAAGAAAATTGTTGGAGTCTTCATCCATGTAAATATTGTGGAAGAAAATCTCATTCATCTATTTTCTGTTACTACAAGGAGAAGTATTGTAAAAGATTTGAAAGAGCATTAATATTCAAATTAGATTATATTTTTCAAATACTCATTTCTGAAGCATCTTCTAACAATGGATTCAAGTGTGCAATCTCTAAAGTACAAGAAGAGAAACCATTCAAAAAACAAGGAAAAGAAAAATGGATCAGACATGGTCCAAATTTGTCTTACAAGGAGATTAGATCTCATGTATTGCAAGGTCACTTGTAGATTGAAGATCAAGATGAAGACCATGATTGAAGACTAAAGTCTTCAATAACCAAATAATTTAATACAAGGGGATGTTGGAGTATATTACATTATTTGATACATGCTAATGTACCCCCATGGTACCTTCATGGTACATCTTGTAAATATTAGATTAAGATTGAGTCTTAGTTTAGAGTGTGAGTAATATTTTATGTAATGTTGTAATGTGCAGGAAATGCACAAGTGTTATGTAAGTGTGTATGTGTAAGAAATGCACAAGTGTCATGTGAGTATGTGTGCAAGTGTAATGTGAGTCTATGTGCACAAGTGTCTTATATGTAAGAGTGCACAAGTATCTTTAGATTAGAGTGTGCATAGTGAAGAGTCATGTCTAGGTGTGCATACAAGATAGAGTCATGTATATGCAAGTATCAAGAAGATAAGCCAAGAGTCATGAGACTTGTCATATGGAAATGAATAGTCAAGTATCCAAAGCGTCATTCTACTATGGCGATATAGTATTCCATAAAAAATCTAGAATGGATCATCATCATCATCATCATATAGAATCAGATCATATGTTCATCAACAAGTGTTATATTTGTAACAGAAAGTGGAGTAGTAAAGATTGCATACATTTTGAGCAAATAATATTGTAAGTTGTGCTACATGCTTTGTACATGTATGATTCATTCTATTTACATTCATGTTGTTGTTTATTAATGAATTTTATTTGATATATTATAAGCTTTGATATACATATTAGTTTGCTCATATTATTCTACTTACATCATTATTTTGATCTTATTATATTGTAGCTATATTACTTTTGATCCTATGGAATTTATCCTATGAGTTTTATATTAATATTATGGTTTAAAAAACCATCAGGTATGAGCTACCCAATAACTAGAACAATTAGGTGAATTGGTGAGACAAATGAAAACCCATTAGGTAGAAATCTATCGAGAATTATCCAAACTAAACAATTTGGATAAAATAAATGATCTCAAGAGTCATATAATAGGCCTAAATACCAAATATGATGTTCTATAAGGACATGCATAAGGGATTCAAGATGGTAGTTCTGAGGGTATAGCATGAAATTACAAATTAGATTTTAATCAATTGATAATTGACTGCTCTCATAGTACTCTTAGAAATGGATAGTGTGGCTATGGGTATGGTGGAACCCTTTGTAGGTAGAATTCTAAAATATTCGGTCAACCACTAATCATAATTGATATTTTATATCAAATAGCCCACAGAACCAGACACACCTTGTATTAGATTATCCCTATTGAAACTTATTTTCAATCCTTTACTAGTCAAAACCAAACTAGATTTGAGCATACTATAGAAGAGACTACTCCAATCAAAATATAACAATGTCAAGAATATCAATATGATAGTATAGAAAATATGCAATCTAACAATATAGAGAATATATAGTTAACAGTTGACAAAGTAGTTAGTTGTCAATGTAGAGAATAATCATCCTTATAGTCAAAATAGTCAATTGTTGGTAGTTTGTTAGTGGGGTAGTCAAATTGAGTAGCAAAAAAAAAAATCATCATTTTGTGATATATTTCATTCCAATCCTTTCTTTGAATTGATCGTTTTAATATATAACTTTGATACACTTTTTTGAAGACCCTCAAGTGGCTAAAAATTGTTATATGTATGAGAACTACACAAGAACTAGAGTGATTATATGAATAGATGATACAAGTAGAAACTCATCAGATAGAAATTTGTTAGGCATTTTCTAAACTAAATAAATTGGATAGAATATATTATCTTGATAGTTGTATAGGAGGCCTAAATGCCAAATACAAAATTCTAGTAAGACATGCATCAAAGAGTCAATATGATAATTTTGAGGGTGGAGCATGAAATACCTTGCCTCTAAATACAACTTAGAGAATGCCCAAGATAGACTTCCAAAAATTTAATAGTGAGGACCCAACCAATTGGTTATATTGCTTCAAACAATAATTTTCTCTTCATGCCACTCATAATCAAAGGGTTTTATTGTGTCTTTTAATTTTGAACCTGAAGCAATTAAATGGCACCAATGGTTAGAGAATATGCATCCACACCTCACTTGGGATAAATTTGAGATACAATTGGTCACCCATATTTTACCTAGTGAGTATGCAGATTTAATTGGAGCTCTTACCAATTTAAGATAGACAACATATGTCCATGATTACCAAATATAAATTGAAAAGCTAACAAATTGTACTAGTGGATTGAGTGTTGAGTTTTTTCAAATTTGTTTCATTAGTGGATTAAAGGAAGATATGTCTACTAAGGTAAAAATGTTCAAGCCGACAAACATGGTGGTAGTTGTAGGATTGGACACGCTGGATGAAGATAAATTTATATCCCAAAGGTATATTTTTAGACCTCCATAAGTGCAAACACTGCTTCCATCATAGACATCATCAACCTCAATCAACAAACCACCCCAATTAATTATCTTACCTAAGAATAAATTGAGGCAGATAGGACACAAGGACTATGTTAAATCTATGATGATAAATATTCTATAGACCACAAGTGTGTATAATAGAAACTATATTTACTGGATGTGAGCAAACCTTCCACCAGGAAACGACATGACAAAGGGGAGGACCATAGAGAAGAAGATCAACCTAAAGAGTTTGAACTCATAGAGGATCAACCATTTAAAATATTACTGCATGCCTTTTATATAATTTCCACTCCCTGAACCATGAAAGTGGTAGGGAATTTCAAGTACCAATGACTCATAATCCTCATTTATTAGGGTAGTAACCATAGTTTTATTAATCCTTAGGTAGCTAAAAAAGTAGACTATTACATCTACTCTTGGAATTCCTTTCAATTTATGGTTGCCAATGAGGATACACTACCATGAAAAGGAAAATGTAGAAGTGTAAAGGTGATGATGGGTGACTACAACCTTAGGGTGGACATATTTTTCATTCCTTTAAAGGGTTGTGACATTATGTTGGGAACTCAGTGCCATAGTGGCTTTATACCCTAGGTCTACTAGTATAGGACTTTTCTAAGCTATAGATGCAACTCACTTAATAGTGAAAGCAATACACTCTTTGTTGCATGACCATAGGTCCTAATCAACATATTAGATCACACCAAATAGAAAATATTTAAAGAAATCATCCCAAGTGGTGGTGTCACAATTATTTTTATTACAGGCCCTGAATACCAATGATAAAGTTTAACCAACTAAATTACAAGGAATTACGGATTAAAATGCATTTGTAGTTATAGAACTATAAGGCTTATCACAAAAACACATCCATTATTATGCCATTGAGTTTACCCCTATAATATTATCTCAAAAATTCATCCCTATTAGTACCCATATGTGTAAAAGACTATAATTGAAAATATGGTGCATGAGTTGTTAGCAATAGAGATCATTCGACCAAGTACTAGCCCATATTCATTTCCACTCCTTTTGGTTCACAAAAAAATGGATCTTGGTGATTATGTGTGGATTTTTTATAACCCAACAAAATTACCATCAAGGACAAGTTTCCCATTCTCATAACTGATGAGTTACTAGAAGAACTCCATGGTGCTTGCTTATTTTCAAAGTGGGATCTTTGTTCAGGATATTTGTTAGATTTTGATGCTTAACTCTTAATGTAAATAACCATAGAATCAAATATAAAGTTGCAATATAAAATACTCAATAATGACAATAATTTTCACAAGTATAACTCAGAAATAACTCATAAAATAGTCACATAACAAGGCTCACAAAAATAGTAAAATGATATAGAATAAAGATCACATGTACACTCTCCTAATCTAATGATATACCCAAGGTGGTACATTAGCATGTACCAAATAATGTAATATACTCCAACACCCCCTGCATTACATTATTTTGTTATTGAAGACTTTATTCCAATATGGTCTTCGTCTTTGTCTTCATTCTTCAAGTGACCTTGCATTTGATCTTATGCTTGAGTTTCATATTTTTGCTTGACTTTGTATTCTATCTTTGACACTATTATTGTTTTCCTTCTAATTATGTTGTTGAAGAAGTTTATACCTTTCTTGTGCCTATATCTAAATTTTGAGAAATATTTTGAGGAAATCTATTAATAGTTTTTCTTTTCATTGTGTATATCCATTCAAAAAAATGATTTTCTTTGTACCAACAATGTCTTTGAGAATGATTGGTACCTCCACAAATTTTACAACAATGAAGATTCCAACATCTTTCTATCTTATGTCCATGCCTGCCACAATGTTCACATTTATTTTTTGAACATTTGAAGTCTTCATTATAATGTTATTTGTCACATACACTATTTGTTTTGTCTTCATGAACTATATCACATGCAACATCTATTCTTGTATCAAGTTCTTCTATCTTCGTTATGAATTCCAAGTCAGAAGTATCAAATTTTGCATCACAATTTTCTTTTATATTTTGCTGAAGATCACTAGTATCACAACATTCATCTATCATAAATGGTTTTAATTCTATAGTGTTATAACATGAATATATCATTATGGGCCTTAAATAATTTGTATCACAAGAGACATATTTCATCATTGTTTCATTCATTAATTCTTCATGCTTTCCTTAATTTCTTATCTTGGAAACATTTAGAATGATAATTCCTTTTTAGATTATTCTCCATAGACTAATAGGTGTAGTAACTAAATATTTATAACAATCATTGGCACCATTAAATATACTTTGCATCCATTAGTATCGAAAAATCCCCTTTTTCTGCTTCACTAGTAATATCAACAAGTCTATTATTCAAATTATTTGTTTCATAAATAAACTTGTTCTTAAAATCTTTAATCATTCATCTTGTATTTTATTCTTGTCTTTAAGAACTTCATTAGAAAGTAATACTATTTTCATTATTGTTCCTATATCATTAGGTAATGTGAAAACATTTTTAGAGTCTTCAATTGCTTCTTCAAGCTTTGAATTTAGATAATTTTGAAGCATTGAAAAAATTTCATCTTTGGCTTCTCCCATGATTGTTTGTAAGATTTTATTTTCCTTCATTGATGTATCCTTTTGTCCTTCAATTTTTGGTATCATGTATTTGATACAACATTTCAAATTTTACAACATTTCATTAGTTTCTTCTAATGAGTCATCTTGAATGTTTATTTGTTCTTCTTGAAAATATAAGTTTCCTATTTCAATTGTTTTCAACTCATGTATTTTTGTTTCTATTTTTTGATCATTTGTTTTCTTTTTCATTTGCTTTTTCTTTGCCATGTTCCTTTGAAGTTGACTACCTTATAACTCCCTAGGTTTTGAATGTATGATTAAATAAATTCTAAATTTCAAAAACCTATTTTGATGTTGAATACCTTATGGCTCCAAAATCAGAAATTTAGCAATTTAGGAAATAATATTTGCAAATTTAATATTTCTAATTTGATGTAGAAAACCTTATTTCTCCCCCTTTAAATTATTTGCAAACATTAAAAACTTGATTCACAAAAATAAATAGATTAATTACAAAGTTTGTAATTAACTTTCCAAAATTACCCACGTGTTGTAGGCGAGTTGGAGAGGGTGGGGCAATCCTCCAAGGCCTGGTTCAAATATCCACCCTACCAAATGCACATTGGGTACCCAAAATATAGTTGATAATGTTGGTGTGGTCAGGGACGGGCATGACTCCTGGGTGAATTTGATGATGTAGAATCCCCTGGTCATGGTTTCTCAAACCAAGGTGGTCCTGCAAGGGGTTTTTTGCTAAATTAAAAAAAAATTAATTTTCCAAAATTCCAAATCAACCTTTCAATAAACTTCAAAACTTATCAAAATACCTTTATAGGGTTTCTAGGGTTTTAAATTCTTTATTTGATGTCTTATCTCTCCACTAATATAATTAATCTAGGTAGCACTAGATCAATTAAAATTTAGGAAAAATCAAATTAAATCAACTATAGCTCACAATCCTTAGCATAGAGCAAAACTTAATTTGAAATATTTTTACCTTCAAGAGTAGGTGCACTAATTTCATTGTCTTCCATGTTTGACCTATGTAAAATTTTCAACTCCTCCTCTTCAAGCACTCACTACAACTTTTGCCTTGCAGAATGGATTCTTGTATGCTTTGATTGATGTGTATGTTATAAGACTTAGCTCTCATGCATTTACGGTATGCAAACTCCCATGAAGGTGGTTGGAACTCCTTCCAACATGACAAGTGGCAGTTTATCTCTTCAAATTCTAAAGAGTATTTTCCAAATGGCACTCTTCAACGTTAACGTTTGAAATTGATTCTTTCTTCAAATGTCATAGATACTCTATTGCAAGTATTTTTTGAGTGATGGCCCTTCACTATCTACCTACTAATGATCTATTCAACTTTGTATGTATTCTTTTTACTTGCCAAACTCAATTTTCCCATGCTAGATTTTCTCCTCCAAGAAATGCTTTACCTCCTTCTTCAAAATGTACTTTTATCTTGATGTTAAAAATGTCCCTTCGAATTTTACAATGGTGCTAACATTTATACTTCTAATGGTAAGCGGTTTTTCTTAGACTAAATGGTGGTTTACTCCTCTCCAAAGGTGGTGCTTGTCCTTAACTTTGACTTTAGCTAAATGGTAGCTTGCTTTTCTCCTA
Source organism: Wollemia nobilis (assembly GCA_028583015.1). NCBI lineage: Eukaryota > Viridiplantae > Streptophyta > Pinopsida > Araucariales > Araucariaceae > Wollemia > Wollemia nobilis. The sequence goes on from JAQPPZ010002440.1 coordinate 5,597,888, forward strand.
TGGTGGTGCTATTTCTTCTTCTTTGGCTACAACCAAGTGGTGACTTGCTCCTCTCCTATGGTGGTGCTCATTCTTCTCTCCTCCATTGGATTTTCAAGCAACTTTTCTAACCTCTTCTTGGTGCCCTTCAACCAAGGTTCTATTTGCACTTTCTTGGACTACACCTTCTATACTTTGAGACTTTAATTTTTCCTCCTTTTGCTTCAATAATACTTTGTAAAAACTTAACTTCGTAGGCTCTATTTGATTTTTACAAAACAACATTTAACCTCATGATTTTAATGAATATTTGTCTCCATTTTTACTCCTTATTTATGCCATCCCTCTCTTATCCTATTGTTGTAATAATATGTAGATTCAAAGGTGGTGAAGATACTTTCTTCCTCAACTTGAAGACATAAAACTTAATGCCTTATTTTCCTATTTTTAAACTTTGAATATGGTGCTTTCAAAAACTAAAATGAATCAGTATTTTTATGCTTAAATAAAGTACTCTTATAGCACCAATTTTCAAACCTTTTTGGTCTCCTTATTAACTTTCTTTCTTGGTGATTTTTTTCACCTTTCGCTGTTCAAACTTATTTTTTAAACTCTGGAATTTTTGCAACTTTTCTCCTTCTCCAAATTTTTCTCAAAATTTACCTTTTTCTCCTTTAATTCGCTGACCAAAATTTCTAAAATTTCAAGCTCTAATTATCCTACAAATATTACCTTTTCCTTCTCCAATTTTCTATGCAAAAAACTCTTCAAATTCTGCCCCAAAAAATCTGCACTTTTCTCCTTCAAATTTCAGCCTTCAAAACTTTAATGGTTGCCTTCAAAAATATCAATCGATGGCCTATTCAATCATATTTCTCCTCCTTAGATCTCTCTAAATTAAATCTTCAAATTTGGCCTATTATTAAATATTCTCAATGTCTTTAAGTCTTCAAAAATACTTTCTCAAAATTTAACAAACTCTTTGCCAAATTATTCCTCCTTGAATTAGTTTCACAATTTTTTTTGGGCTTGTCGTCGGATGGCAACAATTATCTCAAATTTTATGTGATTACCTCTTTTTAGGAGTTTCTTCTTCTTGTAATCTACTACCTCAAACTTTCTTCAAATTTCCTCCAATGGTCACTTCTTTAATTTTTTCAATAGGGCTTCTTTATTCTCCTTCTTTCTCCTTCCAAATTTTAATGGGACCTTTTTAATAGGCCTCCTCAATATTCTCTCTCAAATATCCTATCTCCTTTCTCAAGTCTCTAATGGGACCTCTTCTCTCAGGTCTCATTTTTCTCAATCTTAAATAGGGATTCTCTAGCCTCTTTCTTTCTTCTCTCTTCAACCTATTATGGAACCTCTTCTCTTGGGACTCCTCAATCTTCAATGTCTACTCTTTTGCTGCAATACCAAATAATAATTCATGCATGATATATTGTAGGAAGCTTCTCAACTTCTAAGAATAATTTTTTGCAACAAAAACTTAGACAAAAATAATCAAATACATTCAAATCTTCAAAAATTTTGAAATCAATTAACTTCACTAGTTGTTTTCCAATCTAGTGGTAAAAACTATGTTGAGTCCTAGTCTTCACGAGTTATTCTACAACCCTATGGAAAGACTCTAGCCAAATGCAACTTGGAATCTTCTTCTACCTTCAAATTTGCTTTCTCTATCAAAATTTCCAATAGGACCTCTTTCTTGGGTCTCTTAATATTGTCAATGTCAAGGTCTATCTTCAAGACCTAAAACTATGTTGTAGATTACCTTCTATTCTGAATTTATTCTTGGAATAGGTAAACTCAATCTATCTAAAATTTTTAAATATTGAATCTTCAATCTTCACTGGTTTTTCTTCAACATAGTGGAAATACTATCTTCTCTAGTTTTCCTTCTCCAGAGGTAATATCTTCAACTTCATTGGTTTCTCCTTGACTAGTGGAAATATCCTTAGACTATTTACAACTTTTAAAAACCTATGCAAGAAAAGACTTGTTGTAGCTATGATACCACTTTTATATTTTGATGCTTAACTCTTAATGTAAATAACCACATAATCAAAATATAAAGTTCCAATAAAAAATACTCAATAATGGCAATAATTTTCACAAGTATAACTCAGGAATATCTTCAGAAATAAATTATAAAATAGCCACATAACAAGGATCGTGAAAATAGTAAAATGATATAGAATAAATATCACACATTTACTTTCCTAATCTAATGATGTACCTAAGGTGGTACATTATCATGTAACAAATAATGTAATATACTCCAACAATATCATCAAATCAAATTGAAGGAAGAAAGTATTCCAAAGATATCATTTCACACTCATGAAGATCATTATGAATTCCTCATCATGCCTTTCATCCTTACCAATATGCCTTCCACCTTTTAGAGTCTCATAAATGCAATATTTTATCCATTTTTGCAAAAAATATATTTGGTCTTTTTTGACGATATTTTGATTTATAGTCATACATAGGTGGAACATTTTTATCATTTGGATCAAAAAGTACAACTCCTAGTTGATAATCTAGTGTATGTTAAATAGTCTAAATTTTCTTTTTGAAATGGAAGAAGTGGAATATCTAGGTCATTTGGTTTATAAGGAAGGAATCAAGGTGGATTCTAAAATGATTACTACCATAAAGAATGACCCAAGCCACATACTCTCAAAAGTATTTGGTGTTTCCTAGGCCTCATTGACTATTATAAAAAATTTATCCATGATTATGAAAATATTACATCTCCTTTAATGACTATATTATGGAAAAACTCATTTCTATGGTTAGAATCTATTGAACATACATTTCTATGACTCATACAAGTTATGCTCTCAACTCTCATGTTGGTCATGCCTAATTTATCCAAGCCTTTTATGGTTGAAAGTGATGTATGTAATTGGTGTAGTAATTATGCAAGAAGAGAATTCATTGGCCTTCACTAGTAAGTCATTATCAGGCAAAAACCAAGGGAAGTCCACTTATGAGAAGGATATGGTGGTGATATTACATTTTATCAATCACTAGAGGGCTTATCTTATTGGGTGATATTTTATCATCAAAATAGACCATCATAGTCTTAAATAATTTCTTAAGTAGTATGTATCCATTCTTAATCAATAAAAATGGGTCACCAAACTAGTAGGGTAAAATTATTTATAATAAGGGGAAGGAAAATGTAGTTGTTGATTCCTTATCTTGCCGATATGAAGACCAAGGGATAATATGTGCCATCTATAATTCATTTTCTTAGTAGACCCACCAACTTCAATAAGAAGTGACCCAAGATTAAATCTTGTAATCCTTAATTTAACAACTTCCTAATCTTGAATCTTGCTAAAGATATACATGGTATGGGCAACATCTGAGATATCAAGGTTGTCCGGTTATCCCTAAAAATTTACCACTCTACAAATATATACTATAGGATATGAATGCTTCCATGACTATAATACATTTTTATTTTTAAAAGATATATGAATGAGCTAAACACACATTTTCTAAGTAGGGATGAACAAGTATATAAGGAAATTTGTTGCAGAATGTGATACTTGTCAACATGTAAAGGGTGGGACTATTTACACACTAGGCACATTCTAGAATATTCCTACTCCAAAGAGTATTTGGACAAACATTTATATGGATGTTATTAAAGGGATCCCAAATTATAGAGAAAAAATAGTTATTCTATGGTGGTGAATCATCTTTCTAAGTATGCTCACTTCTATCCTCTAGCCCACCCTTACAATACCTCAATACTTGCCCAAATATTCCTTGATTTTATTTTTTCCTTCATGATAATACTCCAATCCATCATTTTTAATAGTTATCCCACATTCACTATTTGTTTTTAGTAGGAACTATTCAAGCTACATGACATGTAACTCAATATGAGCTTGGCACACCATCCCTAGATCGATGAGCAAGTTGAAATTGTTAACAAATGTTTGGAAACCTATCTTTGTTACTTTACATCTAAGCAACTAACTCATTGGTCAAGTGGTGGTATAATACTTCTTATCACTCCATCAAGATGACAACATATAAAGTAGTTTACGGAGACCGTCCATAAAAACTTATAGCATGCATCCTAGGTAGTTCCAAGGTTCAAGTAGTGGATTCCACTCTTAGAGGGTATGCACAACTACTCCAACATCAATCATATGAGATAAAAATCATATAAAAATTATTCTGAGCATAGTTTTAATATTGGAGATATTATTTTTTGTTAGGACTCTAATCCTAACTATTTATATTATTTAATTCATTCATTTTATGGACCAACGTTTCTGTTCGCATCAATTCCATGGGTGCCTTCAAACATCCATCAAAGAATAATTATATAATTTATTATCCATTGGTTGGTCTTTACCTCCAGTGTAAAAAGTGATTCAAATTTAAATAGTGATTCTTTCATTTTTAATTCATTTGCATTCGATTCATTTATTTTGTAATTAGTCCGGCTGCTAGGAACTTTGGTTCCTACCATCTGGTATCAGAGCCTCTCACTCATGCATACCACTCGTTGCATCTGCTATCTTCAAAACATCTATATTCATTATCATTTGTGTAAAACATCACTGTTTTCACCCCTCCATTCGTCCACACCGTTGTGAAGAAATACACATCAATGAACACTCATTAGGCATCCATACAACTGTAAAGAAATACACATAAAAAAATAGCGAGGAGAAATTAGTTTTGTGCACTCTGTGAAAGTTTTCGAAGGCATATTTCAATTAATGACATCCAAATAAAGAGATATTGCATTTTTCGATGTGAAATTAAACTCTGAGTACGTCAAAATCAATATTAAATCCCTATTTAAAGTCAAAAATTCATTTTTAGATCCACATTAATATAAAACAAATGCAAAAAATTCATTCCTATCATGCACTGTGACATTTTCGATGAAGCTCTTAATTTTCAATAGTAACAAAAAATCTAGTGAGGAAATATTGCACAAAACCTAAGGTTTACGCAAGGTTTTATTTTTAATTAACATTGTTGAAAATTTTTCAATGTCGTCATGTTGACTGTCGATGATTGCTTCACAAGAGAGCATAAAATAATAATGTGCTTAATCCCACATTTGCCCTATTAGGGTGAATATATTTTTTATAAGCACCAACACTTCCATATTGAAGTTCCTAGTGAGCTAGGCATACGCGCTCACACGTGAAACCTTGTTAGTGCCATTTATGGGCACATTATGGACTTTGTGCATGGAATTGTGTGCCATGGACCTCGTTCTGATACACCGTGAGTTTTTGATCCCCCTGGTAACTCGCATCAAAATTTGCTCTCTTCCACCACCCAATATCCTTATGCTGACTTTGATCGCTTCACCACCATCCGATAGCCATTATCGCTCCACTCTGTAGCCATCCCGTCGCTCTGTGCCACTCCATAGCCACCTCGCTCTATCGTCGCCTTGACCTTGTGCTACCAACCATGACTATTGTATCACCTACCTCGACCTTGTGCCACCGCCCATCTCCTAGCCATTGTTCCTGCCTGAAATCGAAAAATTCAAAATTGAAAGTGACCATTAGGTCCTAAATTTGAACCAAAATTTTTTACAATTTTTTTGCATAATTTTGTCCCATTATCGCTCCACTCTGTAGCCATCCCGTCGCTCTGTGCCACTCCATAGCCACCTCGCTCTATCGTCGCCTTGACCTTGTGCTACCAACCATGACTATTGTATCACCTACCTCGACCTTGTGCCACCGCCCATCTCCTAGCCGTTGTTCCTGCCTGAAATCGAAAAATTCAAAATTGAAAGTGACCATTAGGTCCTAAATTTGAACCAAAATTTTTTACAATTTTTTTGCATAATTTTGTCACAAAGCCCAAATTTTTTGCAAAAAGCAATTTTTACAAACAACAAAATTTGCAAGTAATTTTTACAATTAATTTTTGCAAAATTGCTCATTAAGATTAACTAGAAAAGGAAAACTAATCATTTTGCTAAGGGAGTTGTAAATTCACAAAATCCACACCACAATGGTTGATGGGAGGTGATCACAAGACCCTATGAAGGAAGCTATGAAGGAAGTCATGCAAGAATTAAATAAATGGAAGGACGATTTTGAAAATAAAATCATGACAAAAGAGGATTTTTGCCTATGGAAGGATGACCATGAAAACAAGATTACAAAACTAGACTTGAAAATTGGTGCCACCAACCACTCCATCGATATGGTACAATAAAACTTGGCATTAATCCAAATCGACCAACCTATCGTAGCACCAACACAACAAGCATTACTCGGGGGACCACAAACATCAATCCTACCTCGAACCACTAAATTGGACTTTCCAAAATTTGAAGGAGGTGACCCCACAAATTGGATCTATCGAGTGGACCAATATTTCTCCCTCTATCAAATCCCTGAGGTCCAAAAGGTTCGTATTGCATCCTTCCACCTAGAACGAATCACTACTCAATGGTACCAATGGTACGAAAAGACAAATGGCACCCCTACATGGATAGAATTTACAAAAAATCTAATGGTACAATTCGGCCCAAGAAAATTTGAAGATTTCATAGGGGCTCTTACCAAACTCCATCAAACCATGATAGTACGAGAGTACCAAGCTCAGTTTGAGAAATTGGTAAATCTTACATCAGGACTAGATGCATCATTCTTCCAAAGTTGCTTCATTAGTGGCCTAAAGGAAGAAATTCGATTAGAAGTACAAATGCTCAATCCTACCAACATGATGCACACTATTGCGTTAGCCTAGATGGCGGAAGAAAAGATCAATAACCAACATCGAATAGGAATACTATCAATAGGGAAACCACAGAACACTTACACCATCCCAAAACTAAATAGAGTCATGCCAATTAAACAAATTAGCCCTGAGGAAATGAAGGAAAGAAGAGAAAAAGGCCTTTGTTTTCATTGTGATGAGAAATTTGTCCCTAATCACAAATGCATTACACCAAAATTATATATTTTGGATACGATTGAGAATGGTACTCCAAAAGAAGAGGATAATATTGAAGTGGAAGTAGTGATGGATATCCAGGAGGAAAATAACGAGGATAAAATAGAAATTTCTTTTAACGCCCTCGTAGGATTTTTTGCCCCACAAACTATGAAAGTTAAGGGATACTTTAAAAAACAAAACCTTATTGTGCTTCTAGACTCTGGCAGCACACATAATTTTATTGACCCAAGGGTGGAAAAACAAGCTAACTGCTTTATACATCCTTGCAATAATTTTGAAGTCATGATTGGAAATGGAGGAAGAATTGCATGCAAGGGAAAGTGCCAAAATATTAAACTCACTATGGGTGATTATAACATGAAAGGGGACATGTATGTACTGCCCTTAGGGGGATGTGACATCATTTTAGGAGTGCAATGGCTACGAACACTCGGCATAATCCAATGGGACTTTGAAGACTTATGGATGAAATTCACACAAAAGGACCAAACATATACTATTAAAGGGTTAAAATCAGGCCCTTCACAAATCGTAAGTTCCCATAGAATGGAAAAAATTATTTGCAAAGGAGGTAAAGGTATGATCGCACAACTATTTTCCATTCAACCCACCAATGAAGAACAACCAATGGCACCTGAACTACAACAACTCCTAGAATGCCATGATAAAGTATTCAATGAACCAAAAGGATTACCTCCTCAATGAAGCCATGATCATACCATTCAACTTCTTCCAGGGTACCAACCCCCTAATATTCGGCCTTACCGATACCCATATCTACAAAAGATAGAAATAGAAAAACTAGTACAAGAACTACTTAAAGCAGGGGTTATTAGACCTAGTGTGAGTCCTTACTCTTCTCCTGTTATATTAGTTTGAAATAAGGATGGGTCATGGTGCCTATGTGTTGACTTCCATGCCCTTAACAAATTAACCATCAAAGATAAATTTCCTATCCCTGTCATCGATGAATTATTAGATGAACTTCATGGGGCTGCATACTTCTCAAAATTAGATTTACGATCAGGCTACCATCAAATTCAAGTTAAGGAAAGTGATATTCCAAAAACTACCTTTCACACTCATGAAGGGCATTATGAATTCATGGTTATGCCATTTGGCCTTACCAACGCCCCTTCTACATTTCAAAGTCTAATGAACAAGGTATTCCACCCTTTCCTTCAAAAGTTTATTTTAGTTTTCTTTGATGATATTTTAATTTATAGTAAAACATGGGAATATCACTTACGCCATATAGACCAAGCATTAAAAACCTTGGAGGACAACCAATTATATGCCAAAAGATCAAAATGTTCCTTCAAAAAACAATAAATTGAATATCTTGGACATATTATTTCTAAAGGAGTTAAAGTGGATCCCCGCAAGATCGAAGATGTGAAAAATTGGCCTATCCCAAAAACCTTGAAAGGCTTGCGTGGTTTCTTAGGACTAACAGGATACTATCACAAATTTGTCAAAAATTATGGCAAAATTGCAGCCCCCTTAACAACACTACTAAAGAAGAATGCTTTTCTTTGGTCTTCAATGGTTGACGATGCCTTTATCGCTTTAAAAAATGTAATGTGTACTACCCCTATCTTAGCCATGCCAGATTTTTCCAAACCATTTATTATTGAGAGCGATGCTTCAGGAGTGGGAATAGGAGCAGTGCTCATGCAAAATGGAAGACCCTTGGCTTTTACTAGCAAGGCATTTTCTAAAAAGAATTTGGCCCGCTCCACATATGAAAAAGAGATGTTAGCCATTGTTCATGCTATCAACATTAGAGACCTTACCTTATTGGTCAATGTTTCATTATTCTCACCAAACACCATAGTTTAAAGTACCTTCTTGAGCAGCACATAACCACTCCAAAGCAACAAAAGTGGGTTACTAAACTACTAGGATATGATTATGAAATCATATATAAAAAATGGAAAGATAACATGGCTGCAAATGCCATTTCATGAAATTTTGAAGAAATACCCCAATTACATACCCTTTTATCTCCTATTACCAAATGGATAGACCAAGTCAATGAGAAATGGTTTAATGACCCTACCACACACATTAACACTTCAACAAGACTCCATTAGTAAGCCCCACTACTCTTGAAAATATAACATACTTAGGTACAAAGGGCGCATTGTCCTATCCCCTACATTTTTTTAGCATAGGGGTGGAGTATTCCTATTGGGGAGGTATGTTATAAGGCTAATGATGATCAATATACTAGTCCCAGTTTGGTTACCAAATCATACAACTGTACGATCCTTCAAACTACCCTTTTACGCACAATGATCAGCTTGTACGGAAGTCAAATGTGTACACTGTACGATCTCAAATCATATAGTATCCTAGATTGTACGATTTCAAACTCATGCAAACTGACAGATTCAATTTTGGAGGCTATCGTACACAATTTTGTAATCATTCAAATCAATTTTCCAAAACTGCCAAATCAGGTAAATGATTCTCAATCACCTATTTTACCAAATAGGGTAAGTCTACTTTGTATGATGTGTACGAACTCTGGTGTACAATTTTTATGAACTGAAGGTACAATCAGATGCTATATTAGATACTATTATACCTCAATCTCTCCTCAAAAGGTTTTGTAATGATTTGATATTCTAATCAATCCATTCTCCATAACATGCAAAACATCTTAACCGAGCTGTTGAGAGATTCCAAAAATAGTACAACGATGTTCAATACATCTCCTTTGATGATTTCATACTTCCATATCATTCCTCAAGGTTCAACAATGTTAGATTTTGTTAAAAGGTTGCAACAATACATAAAACTAACCTGTAACATTCAATAGAAAACACATACAACAAGATTCATCCACAAATCACCATCCATTAATGCCAAGATCATACACAGTATTCCACAAATGTCATTATCCTCATTTGTGTATTATTTTTTCATGGGTTTGATTACAATATGGATAATCTATCACTATACTTGCAATAACTCAGAATAATCAATCTATGTCTTAGAGTATAACCAGTAATCCTTACATAGGTAGCCAGACCTACAAAATTGAAAATGGGGCCTTATATAATGTTGCCCAGGCCATTCCAAGTGGTTCTTGAGGCAATTAGTTACTAAAAACTGCCCATGCACAACTGAATTCATTAATTTAGCCTTTTACTAAGTTTAACACCTTAGTTAGTAAATCTATGCACCATTTCACTATGAAATTACATTTCCCATGCATTTGGATGAATTTCAATGCATCTTGTACGATTTAATACTATCTTGTATATTTTTTTAATCCAGTTGTATGGTTTGGTTCCCTGGTTGTACGGTTTGCCCCTACCTGTATGGTTTAAAAAGCTTGGCAAACTCAAAATTGTCAAAATTGAACAAATCCTTTTTTATCACTTTCTCTTCTTTTGAGAGATGGATTTGTTGCCTACATCTGCCCTCCCATTTAATTTGGTTGGCATCCTCTCTGACTCATTATGCTTCTTCCACTGTGCCTCGTATCCTGCCACTACAGCTTTTAAGTCCTTGAATTATGACTTATACATTTCTCGTTCATTCCTCAACTTGGCTGCATAGCTTCCCATCTCTACTGCTTTCACCCCGTGGAAGTTATATTTTTCCTCAGTAGTCTTCAGGAACTCCATCATCTGCTTTTCATGGTCTGAGGCACTCTTTTTCAACTTCTCCTACTAGTGAGCTTCTGCTTGAGTTGTTGCCTGAAGTTCTTCATTCTTTTTAGTAATGGTCTGGAGGTGGTGATTAATATCAGCCTCCATAGCTTGAACACTATCTTCCTTGGTTTTCAAATGAGCTTGCTTTTCTAGAACCATCTCATTTAATTTTTTATATTCCTTTGTCAACTCCTCTATCTACTTGGCTTGTGTTGCCATTTTCTCACTCTTTTTAGCCTATTGAGATGTCATTTGTTCCTCTGCTTTGAGTTGTGCTTCCAACTCCTTAATCCTGTCTTATATCATCTGTGAGATTCGTCGCTTTTCCTCTTAAAGAATGTTAATTCTGGCTTCAGACTCAATTTTGATGTCTAAAAAATATTCCTCTAGTTTCTTTATTTTCTTTTCTACCGTAGCTTTGCTTTTCTATAGTTCTTCTTCCATTGTGGCCAATTTATTTTGAGTGGTTGTAGTCTCCTCCTTTGAGCCTCCTTGATATGATAGATTTGTTCCAATCCTATGCTCAACCACTCTATCCAGTGTGTTAGGAAGTTAAACTTCCTCAGGGTGATAACTAAACCTATAGAAACCCTCTTATACTCCAACTCTACCATGTTCATGAGACAGGTCAGATAATTGGTTTTATCCAGGTACATCCTTAGATTTTTCCTATAATTTTTTATCACCCAAAATGGCAAGTCCTCTCTTCCCAACATTGTTGTTACCTCTTCCCTAGGAAACCTCCATGTATGTTGTGCATGAATGTTTGCAATTCTCCTTGTACGCTTCGCACTACTCACCCATTATGTTATCCTTTCTAACTATAAAGAAACTTGTTCTTCCCACAACTTCAATTCTCCCATGTGGCCATTACAAAATTCCAATATGGTGCTATTAATGACATGGCCTAACTGTGAAAAGAAGTGTTCGACCTTATCATCTATTCCACATGCGTCCTCCTTAGTTTCAATTATGTTGAACCATGGTACTTCTAGAAGATAATTGGATTGGATCCCCTACAGTTCTCCCTCTATAGGATTCCGTTCATCTTCCTCTTCCATGTGGTGGCTAGAGCTTCCCCCAAGCTCCTGAAGTGCTCTTTGAGTGTCTATATTTTCCCATGGTGGAGCTTGTTCTTCCATCTTCTCTATCTCCACCTTCTCCTGTACTTTCACAATCTCCTATTGATATTGTTGTTGTTCAACTTGTTATTGGACTTATTTTTGTTCTGTAATCCCCGCCTATTATTTTTCTATATTATCTTGGGCTTCTTGTTCTATACTACCCACCTATTGTTCTTTTTTCACTTCTTCCTCCTGATCCTGCTGAATGTCCATTGTTGTGACTTGTTCAATAACAAGTTCTTCTTTTTCCTATGATGCCTCCATATTTTTTGGTGCATCTCTCTTACTCGAGCCTCCTCTCACAAACCTGTAATGAGGCTTTTTATTTTAGAATAAATAGCAGATTATATTCATGTCTGGGATGGTTTAAATAATACATCTGCAGGACTATAATAGCCCGGAGGTTACGAAACCATCCGAGGCTGAAATAGAACTTGTTATAACAAATAACAAGTTATACCTAATTTACAATATGCCTGAAATATAATGTAATAACAGCAAATATATGCTAACATCCCCCCTTATTACATTATTTTGGTAATGATATAACTATTAGCTATACTAACATCCCCCCTGATTACATCATTTTGCAATACAAAGAGAGCTGCGAAACAATTCAAATTTGACACGTGCAAGTGCCTTAGTGAAAATGTCTGCAACTTGAGCATTGGTGGGAATGTGCTAAAGCTAAATTCGGTGCCTCAAAACTTCATCTCGAATGAAATGACATTGTGTGTCAATGTGTTTTGTTCTTTCATGATGGACTAGATTCTTGACTAGGTTCAGAACACCCTTATTGTCGCAAAACAAGTGTATTGGAGATTTGGATGGATGACCCATACTTGTTAGAATGTGACGCAACCATATCACTTCACACATAGCTTCATGTGCGGTGCAATACTCTGCCTTTGTTGATGAAATAGCAACCACCTATTGCTTCTTGCTGTGCCAAGAGACAGGACCGGATCCTAGATGAAAAATATATCCTAAAGTTGACTTGCGATCATCAAATGATCCGGCATAGTTGGAGTCCGTGTATCCTTGCAAGAAGAATTTGTTGTTCCTCTTGTATTCTAGGCCATATTCCATTGTGCCATGGACATAGTGAAGAACACATTTTGTTGCTTTCCAATGAGTGATCTTAGGCTCCTGTATGAACCTCAAAAGATAGTTGACAGCAAATACGAGATCTGGCCTAGTATTGGTCAGATATATGAGACTCACAATAAACTGTCGATAGAGAGTACCATCTACCTAAGGTGAATCATCATATCACGATAACTGAAGTCCGTTCTCCATCGGAGTTGCCATTGGCTTGCAATCGGTCATGCGATATTTTTCTAGCAATGTCTTGGCATATTTTTTACGAGACACTTTGATGGAGTGCTCCTTCTGGCTGAATTCCAGACCAAGATAGTAATGGAGAAGTCCGATATCTGACATCTCAAAATATTGACACAAGTCTCTTTTGACAGTAAAGATCATAGTTTTTGAACTCCCTATAATGAGCAGATCATCAACATAGAGTACAAGCAACACTATCTCAGAACCCTATTTCTTGAAATAGAGGTTTGCATTTGACGGACATCTCTTAAAACCATGCTGCAGGAGGTGATTGTCCATTTTTATATACCAAGCTCGATGATCAGGGGGTGCCCTCCTCTTTCCAGAGAAGGCACGAGCCCGCAGCTCATCCTGGCCGTGCCTCCACCTCTGCCTGGTGGCGTGTGAGGGGCGCGTTGGGCGGCAGCGCTGAGTAGCGCACAGGCGGTGGCTCCTCCACAGCAGCCGGTCTTGGTGACACTAGTTCGTCGATGGCTCCTCCACAATGGCGGCGCTGCTCCTCCACGCGGGGCCTCCCAACATCGTGTGGATGTGCGATGTGTCGCATCTGCACGATAGGAGGGGGGGAGGGGGGGGCCTCCAACAGTCGCGCGGACGCATGATGTGTTGCGTCTATGCGACGAGAGTGGGGGAGAGGTGGGAGGCCTCCCAATGTTGCGTGGACGTGCGACGTGTCGCGTCTGCGCGACGGGAGGGGGGTGGGGAGGGGCCTCCCACATTCATGGCTATGTGAATGTTTGGGGGGGGTGTAGCCTCCCAATGTCGCGCATGGATGCGCGACGTGTTGAGGGGAGGATTATCCTCCCAACGTCGCGCGTCTGCGCGTGACGTTAAATAATTTTTTTTCTTAAAAATTCTGCTGCGGAACGTCGCGCATGGCGTAAATTTTTTTTTTTTTTTTAAATTTCGTTGCGGAACGTCGCACGATTGCGCGCGACGTGAATTTAAAAAAAAAAAAAAATCGCCTTCCCAGCACAGAAAGAAGAAAAAAAATTGCGTCCTCCCAGCACAGAGAAAAAATGCGTCCTCCCAACACAGAGAAAAAATGCATCCTCCCAGCAACCAGATGCTGTGTTCCCAGCAAAAAAAAATTACAGTCGCACGTCCCAGCAAGCGTCTGCAAAAAATTTCTGCACAAGCTCGGATACCATGTTAGAATAAACAGCAGATTATATTCATGTCCGGGATGGTTTAAATAATACATCTGCAGGACTATAATAGCCCGGAGGTTACGAAACCATCCGAGGCTGAAATAGAACTTGTTATAACAAATAACAAGTTATACCTAATTTACAATATGCCTGAAATATAATGTAATAACAGCAAATATACGCTAACATTTTCTTGGACTCTTCCTCCATGATATATATTCTTATTTCCATTCCCTATTGAGTAGTGGTTGTTTCTTCTTGCCCTACTTCGAGTCCTTTAAAAAATTTGAAAGCGTTCATCTGCTCAAATTGTTTGAAGATTTTATGGATATGTCACTATTCTTTCTACTTCTGCCCAACACAACTCATCCAGTTCCATATCGTCTAAGTCTAACTATTCCTTTTCTTATTGGTGTTCCTGCGGTGCAGGCTCTTCTTATACTTTTGGAATTGGTTTTCTCATCATTATTTCACGTTGTCTCCTTGTATTTATCTATATTGGGCTTCCTTGCCTCTCCTACCTTTATTGAATGAGCGGTTTCTCCTATTGCCATTGCCTAGGTGCTTGTTGTTCTAGCTCCTATTCCAACTATCTAGGCCTTTTCCTTTGATGATGTACATCTTCATCTCCCTTCGGAGTAGTATCCTCATGAGCTCTACTGGTTCGTTGCTCACTCCTAATTCGAGATCTCTTCGGGGTCTCTTTTGGTATTTGTACTAACTTAGCCCATCTCAATATTTTTGGCTGTCCTTCCCCAATTTCTCGATGTGTTGTCAAACCTAGAAATTGAATCTTTGCTTTCCTAACTACATTTAATAACAATCCAATAGCATGGAAAGTCATTCCAAAGTTATTTGACCTCTTTGCCAGTACCTTGTACATTTTTCTTTCTAGATAGGTACCCCAATCATACTGAATTCCCTTGGTGATACCTTCTACATACTGTGCTATCCACATTGGCATTTTCGTGGCCCTTATATCTCCTGTTAGTCGAGCCATGACTATATTCATAGCACATGGTCAATGTTCCCCTTTCAACTAGCTCTGTTTGATTCCACGTGTTCCTTGAAGAACACAAGCTTATACTGAGAGGGGGGTGAACAGTATAAGACCTCTTTTTACTTTTTCCTTTATACTTCAAAATAGTAAAGCAATATACCCAAAGCAATATCAAAGCAATGCACAAAATCATCCACAAAGTGACACCAATTTTAACGTGGTTCACCCGAGACTGGGCTACGTCCACAAAACTTTTCTCTAAAAGTTATCTCAAAGTTCTTTGGGAAACCTTCCCAATTACAATGTTTATGAGCCTCGGCTCAAAGGAGATACCTTCCCCCAATCTGAATTTATGAGCCTCTGCTCAAAGGAGATACCTTCCCCCAATCTAAATTTATGAGCCTCTACCCAAAGGAGAAACCTTCCCCCAATCTAAATTTATGAGCCTCTGCTCAAAGGAGATACCTTCCCCTCTACTCTGGATATGATCCCTCAGAAGATCAACTGTCTCTACCTCTTGCCAGCATGTGGAACTCCTTTCCACCGAAGACCTCCTATCCTCAATGCTTAGCCTAAGAGACCTCTGCCTTCTATGATCACGTCCACAGCAGCTCAACAACCTGTACCAAACATAATCAGTCGGTCTAGTACAAGTCTTCCTCTGTCTATCAGATCTGTCCAACTCTTGAACAAATCAATCCTCTATCCACAAGCCTTCTCAAAGACTTGCCAAATCTATCCTCAGGTTCTTTGATAGAACCAATGTACCTCTGTCCTCAAGTTCTCTGATAGAACTATCAATCTCAACTCACAAGTCCTCTGCTAGGACCTGTCCAAATCTGCTCACAAGTCCCCACCGAAACCTGTCCAAAACCTGCTCACAAGTCCCCAACGGAACCTGTTCAAAACCTGCTCACAAGTCCCCAACGAAACCTGTCCAAAACAGCTCACAAGTTCACCAAGAAAAACTTGCTTAGCATGAACCCACAAAGAGAATTGTTAGAGACCCAATGTGATTCATCAACCTCATAGAAGCATAAAGAGAATTGTTAGAGACTCAATATGTTCTATACTTAACTCCCAATCTCAATCTCAAATCTCATAGAAACATAAAGAGAATTGTTAGAGACTCAATATGTTCTATACTTAACTCTCAATATCAATCTCAACTCAATCTCAATCTCAAAAGAATAAGATAGATGTAGTATGCTTTTCTCAAGAACATGAAACACAACCCAACAATTGCCAAACATGCAATATCTCATATAACAATGCTACTCATGTTCTTTCCACAACCAATATCTTTTCTCAACCAATTAGGGCTTTAACAACAATGCTTATAGACAAGGTTTAACCAACATCATTCAACTCAACATTAACCTTGAAGCATTCAACCAATCATCACAAGAAAAGGAAACAAGTAGAAATCCTTTTCCCTCCAAAGATATTTGAACAAAATAACCACCAACACAATATCACCAAATGCAAAGAATAACTTGCTCAAATCAACTCAATGGAGTAAGCCCAATATCATGAATCAAGTAAAGCAATAACTTGATCAAACAACCTCTATGGAAGCAACTCAACCATCAAACTCAAAACAGCCAACCAAGGGTTCCACCAACTCAATGCAAGTAGCTTGACTCACAAATACAAACCCTAGTGCACAAAGCTTCCACTATCTCAAACCAGAAATTATGCATTCATCAAAAACTCTCCTTAAGGATAACAATGCATAAGTAGTCTTCAACAAACCAGAAAATAGGATTTACACCCAATCAAAGAAAACCTAGTTGAAAACCTTTTCACTCCAACCTTATTTCAGAAAACATACACCAATCATACTCATAAGAAGAATGTGCCCATACCTTATTGGAGTAGAAGAAAATTGATCCTTAAAGCTGTCACCACACACAACCCTCAAACTTCCAACCAAGTTAGGGTTAGAACCAAGATAAATGAGCATATATAAAAACTTTCCTTAGTACACCTTTTAGCTTCTCTTCTTTTGAAAACAACCACCAAAGAAGTCAAAAACACAACAACCAAAACTTACACCTTATATCTCCATTTTAAACTTTAGCATAGCAAAAGACTAATCTCAAAAATACAACCAAAGAAATATCCCCTTATTTCTCCTATGTCTTTTAAACAATGCTAAACAATGCCAAAAATTATATCAAGAAATTAATCACACCTTAGAATGGCTGCCCTTGAAGAATCCAAAAATCGTGGAATGGCTGCCCTTGACGAATCCAAAAATCGTGGAATGGCTGCCTTTGACGAATCCAAAAAACGTGGCACAAAATACGTTTTAACAAAAACGTGACTTAATCCATGCACAGCTCCCTCCGCGGGAATCGAAATGTAGACCTCCGCCTACGCAAAGCCCAAACGCAGCCTATGCTGCCACTAGCCCACAAGGGGCTAACGAAGTCTAAGACAGACTTCCTACCACTTCAACGAACAAGCACTTCGTAAGTTTTTCAAACGCGAGCTCTCTTCTTCCGCGGCGTCAACAGAGCATCGATCGCAGCCAAAAAATTAATGCATTCAAAATTCTCAAGAGGAGTTAAACCTTAGGATCCTTCCCATATTTATAGTCCAATCGTGGACTTTAGAACACGTCGACAACAGAGAAACGTAATTTTGAATTTAATCGAAATTGCTTTCTAAAGGGTTTAAAAACCCTTAATTAATTTTTAATAAATTAAGAATAAAAAGGTTTAAAAACCTTTAAATATTTTTAATAAATTAAAAATAATTTCTCCCTTAATTAATTAAATAATTAATTAATTAAAACCTTGAAGGGTTTTAAATAATAATTAAATAATAAAGAGAACCTCCATTGGTTTTAATAAAAACCATTTAACTTGGTTTTAATAAAAACCCTATCCAAAAACCTTATCCAATGGAATCTCTCCGGATTCTCTTAAGAATATTCTCTTGGAATCTTTCACCTTTGAAGCCAACACATCCTCTTAACATTAATGCCATTTCCTTTTGACATCAATGACAACTCATAGACAAGGAGCTAGGATCTCAAACCCAAAATTGCCAACAATCTCCCCCTTTGTCATTGATGGCAAACCATGCTTCTCAACAACAAAAACTCAACATAAACAGCTCCCCCTGTCTTGAGGCTCTCCCCCTTACTCAAATCTCTCCCCCTTTGTCATCAATGGCAAAGGGTCACCTTTGGGGCTCGGGACTAAGAATGAGCCTCTTAGCTTAGTCCCTCCCCCACCTCCTGATGAGGTGATTAATTCTAGGGTGGGAGTAAAACTCCCATTAGGCACTGATCATCATCAGCATCTATAACTTCCTTGCCGGGCCTTCTCTTGAACTCTTTGTCCATATTCCTGTTCTTGTCATTGTTCTTGTTCTTGTTCTCATCCCTGTTCTTGTCCATGCCTTGATCCTTGGACCTGATCATGCCACTTGTTCCTGTTCCTGTATTCTGGAATTTCAGCTCTACATTGTCTAGCTATGTGACCTTTATTGTTGCACTTATAACAAGTAACAATGTTATTTCTCTACGGTAAACCTGATCTTTGAATCCACCAGTTCTGACCAAACCTATTTTGGCCAACCCTATTCTGACCAAATCTGTTCCTGTTATTTGCCTTGCAATAAATTGCCTTGTGCCCAAACTGTTGACAAGAGTAGCAATACCCTTGAAAGTAACTAGCACTTCTAAAACTGTCATTTACCTTCTTCACTTGAGCCATGCAATGTGAAGCCATGTGACCAAACCTGTGACAAGCAAAACATCTGCCTTGAAACTTTCCTTTATTTGACCTCTTGGGTCCTGAAAACTTCTTCTTCTTCTCATTCTGAATTCTGTTTTCTATTTTTGTGCATCTATCATTCAAGGACTCATGATCTGAAATACTTTCCTCATCAGAACTCTCTTCCTTTTGGAGTCTCTTACTAGACTCTTCAACTTGTTCCTTGTGTGACTTAACAAAACCAAGGCCTGTTTTATCTGTTGTCTTTCTTTGACCTTTGATGAGTGACTTAACCTTTTTGGAGCTATCTTGAAACCTGTAAAGCTTATCCTTGTACTCTTTAGTTTCCTCTTTCAAAGAAGCCATTTTTTGTTCTAACTCACTATACTCAAGAACCTTAGACTCTAACTCATCCTTGAGTTCTTGTGTCTTAGCTATAGAGAAATCAAGATTTTCAATAAGATCATCTCTCTCCATACAACATTCATCTAACTTATCCTTGAGTCTAGCATTCTTCTTTCTTTCCTTTTTCAAAGCACTAAGAGCACTAATAAGTTCACTCTCAAGATCCTTTATTTGATTTCCTTTTGAATCATCAAAGCCTTTTTCAGATTTCTTATCACTAGAGGTGCTACCCTTTTCAAAAACCATACATGCATCTTCCTTATAGTTTTCTGAAGCATCCTCATACATACTAGAAACCAAATCATTATTTGTGCAATCATCCTCAAGGTGACCAAAATTTCCACATCTAAGACATTTCATGATAATGAATCTATGTTTCGGTTCTTCCTCTTTTTCTGATATGAACAACATCTCATTTTCATTATCACTTGAAGAACTTTCACTATCACTACTAGAACACTTACTTGCTTTGTCTAGGTAGAAACTCTTCTTGTGCTTGTGAGAATACCTCTTTCCTTGATTGTTGTGCTCATCTTTGTTTTTCTTGTGATGCTTGTACTTTTCAGAATCCTTGCTCTTAGAATCCTGTTTATCTTCATCACTTTCATTCTTGGGAACAGTACAGTTAGTAGCATAATGACCAAACTTTCCACAATTGAAACATCTTACATTTTTCATACTTTTGTGCTTTCTAGAGAACTTGCCTTTCTTGTTGTAATATGCCTCTTCATCACTAGAAGACTCATCACTATCTTGAAGTTGTTTACCCTTGGATTCTTTTGTAGCCTTGAAAGCTGCCTCTTTCTTGACATCAACCTTCACTTGAGTTCTTAACTCAAATGCTGCAAGTATACTATGGAGCTCATCCTTTTTCAATTTATCCAAATCTTTAGCTTCCTCAATAGCAGAAATATTTTCACTAAATCTATTAGGAAGAGATCTTAAAATCTTATCACAAACATCATTTTCAGCAAGCTCAAGACCTAAGTCTTTCATGGAGTTAACAACCTCATCCATACGAAGCATGTAGTCACTAATATTTTCATCATCATTCATCTTGAGTTGTTCAAACATACCTTTGAAGTGTCTCAACTTGGCCTTTTTGACATTTGTATCACCTGTATGAACCACCTTCAACTGTTTCCACATTTCACTAGCTGTCTTGTAGTGAATCACTTTGGTGAGATCTGCTTTACGTAAGCCTTTCAAGATTGCATTCATTGCTTTTGAATTGCTTGTGATGTAGGAGCCTTTCTTCTTTAGTATTAGGACCATGTTCAGGAATAGTGTACTCATCTTCAATCACTTCCCAAACCTCATTCCCAAGTGCCATTAGATGAACCTTCATCCTTGCACTCCAAAGACCAAAATCTGACCCATCAAGAATAGGTGTTGCATTGCCACTTGAATGATCCATTGTGTTCTTTACTAGCTTTTCCTTCAAGTTATTAAACTTTTCGAAGGCACCCGCTCTGATACCAATTGAAGAACACAAGCTTATATTGAGAGGGGGGTGAACAGTATAAGACCTCTTTTTACTTTTTCCTTTATACTTCAAAATAGTAAAGCAATATACCCAAAGCAATATCAAAGCAATGCACAAAATCATCCACAAAGTGACACCAATTTTAACGTGGTTCACCCAGAATGCTTGGGCTACGTCCACAAAACTTTTCTCTAAAAGTTATCTCAAAGTTCTTTGGGAAACCTTCCCAATTACAATGTTTATGAGCCTCGGCTCAAAGGAGATACCTTCCCCCAATCTGAATTTATGAGCCTCTGCTCAAAGGAGATACCTTCCCCCAATCTAAATTTATGAGCCTCTGCCCAAAGGAGAAACCTTCCCCCAATCTAAATTTATGAGCCTCTGCTCAAAGGAGATACCTTCCCCTCTACTCTGGATATGATCCCTCAGAAGATCAACTATCTCTACCTCTTGCCAGCATGTGGAACTCCTTTCCACCGAAGACCTCCTATCCTCAATGCTTAGCCTAAGAGACCTCTGCCTTCTATGATCACGTCCACAGTAGCTCAACAACCTATACCAAACACAGTCAGTCGGTCTAGTACAAGTCTTCCTCTGTCTGTCAGATCTGTCCAACTCTTGAACAAATCAATCCTCTGTCCACAAGCCTTCTCAAAGACTTGCCAAATCTATCCTCAGGTTCTCTGATAGAACCAATGTACCTCTGTCCTCAAGTTCTATGATAGAACTATCAATCTCAACTCACAAGTCCTCTGCTAGGACCTGTCCAAATCTGCTCACAAGTCCCCATCGAAACCTGTCCAAAACCTGCTCACAAGTCCCCAACGGAACCTGTTCAAAACCTGCTCACAAGTCCCCAACGGAACCTGTCCAAAATAGCTCACAAGTTCACCAAGAAAAAACTTGCTTAGCATGAACCCACAAAGAGAATTGTTAGAGACCCAATGTGATTCATCAACCTCATAGAAGCATAAAGAGAATTGTTAGAGACTCAATATGTTCTATACTTAACTCCCAATCTCAATCTCAAATCTCATAGAAACATAAAGAGAATTGTTAGAGACTCAATATGTTCTATACTTAACTCTCAATATCAATCTCAACTCAATCTCAATCTCAAAAGAATAAGATAGATGTAGTATGCTTTTCTCAAGAACATGAAACACAACCCAACAATTGCCAAACATGCAATATCTCATATAACAATGCTACTCATGTTCTTTCCACAACCAATATCTTTTCTCAACCAATTAGGGCTTTAACAACAATGCTTATAGACAAGGTTTAACCAACATCATTCAACTCAACATTAACCTTGAAGCATTCAACCAATCATCACAAGAAAAGGAAACAAGTAGAAATCCTTTTCCCTCCAAAGATATTTGAACAAAATAGACACCAACACAATATCACCAAATGCAAAGAATAACTTGCTCAAATCAACTCAATGGAGTAAGCCCAATATCATGAATCAAGTAAAGCAATAACTTGATCAAACAACCTCTATGGAAGCAACTCAACCATCAAACTCAAAACAGCCAACCAAGGGTTCCACCAACTCAATGCAAGTAGCTTGACTCACAAATACAAACCCTAGTGCACAAAGCTTCCACTATCTCAAACCAGAAATTATGCATTCATCAAAAACTCTCCTTAAGGATAACAATGCATAAGTAGTCTTCAACAAACCAGAAAATAGGATTTACACCCAATCAAAGAAAACCTAGTTGAAAACCTTTTCACTCCAACCTTATTTCAGAAAACATACACCAATCATACTCATAAGAAGAATGTGCCCATACCTTATTGGAGTAGAAGAAAATTGATCCTTAAAGCTGTCACCACACACAACCCTCAAACTTCCAACCAAGTTAGGGTTAGAACCAAGATAAATGAGCATATAAAAACTTTCCTTAATACACCTTTTAGCTTCTCTTCTTTTGAAAACAACCACCAAAGAAGTCAAAAACACAACAACCAAAACTTACACCTTATATCTCCATTTTAAACTTTAGCATAGCAAAAGACTAATCTCAAAAATACAACCAAAGAAATATCCCCTTATTTCTCCTATGTCTTTTAAACAATGCTAAACAATGCCAAAAATTATATCAAGAAATTAATCACACCTTAGAATGGCTGCCCTTGAAGAATCCAAAAATCGCGGAATGGCTGCCCTTGACGAATTCAAAAATCGTGGAATGGCTGCCTTTGACGAATCCGAAAAATGTGGCACAAAATACGTTTTAACAAAAACGTGACTTAATCCATGCACAGCTCCCTCCGTGGGAATCGAAATGCAGACCTCCGCCTACGCAAAGCCCAAATGCAGCCTATGCTGCCACTAGCCCACAAGGGGCTAACGAAGTCTAAGACAGACTTCCTACCACTTCAACGAACAAGCACTTCGTAAGTTTTTCAAACGCGAGCTCTCTTCTTCCGCGGCGTCAACAGAGCATCGATCGCAGCCAAAAAATTAATGCATTCGAAATTCTCAAGAGGAGTTAAACCTTAGGATCCTTCCCATATTTATAGTCCAATCGTGGACTTTAGAACACGTCGGTGACAGAGAAACGTAATTTTGAATTTAATCGAAATTGCTTTCTAAAGGGTTTAAAAACCCTTAATTAATTTTAATAAATTAAGAATAAAAAGGTTTAAAAACCTTTAAATATTTTTAATAAATTAAAAATAATTTCTCCCTTAATTAATTAAATAATTAATTAATTAAAACCTTGAAGGGTTTTAAATAATAATTAAATAATAAAGAGAACCTCCATTGGTTTTAATAAAAACCATTTAACTTGGTTTTAATAAAAACCCTATCCAAAAACCTTATCCAATGGAATCTCTCCGGATTCTCTTAAAAATATTCTCTTGGAATCTTTCACCTTTGAAGCCAACACATCCTCTTAACATTAATGCCATTTCCTTTTGACATCAATGACAACTCATAGACAAGGAGCTAGGATCTCAAACCCAAAATTGCCAACAATCTCCCCCTTTGTCATTGATGGCAAACCATGCTTCTCAACAACAAAAACTCAACATAAAGAGCTCCCCCTGTCTTGAGGCTCTCCCCCTTACTCAAATCTCTCCCCCTTTGTCATCAATGGCAAAGGGTCACCTTTGGGGCTCGGGACTAAGAATGAGCCTCTTAGCTTAGTCCCTCCCCCACCTCCTGATGAGGTGATTAATTCTAGGGTGGGAGTAAAACTCCCATTAGGCACTGATCATCATCAGCATCTATAACTTCCTTGTCGGGCCTTCTCTTGAACTCTTTGTCCATATTCCTGTTCTTGTCACTGTTCTTGTTCTTGTTCTCATCCCTGTTCTTGTCCATGCCTTGATCCTTGGACCTGATCATGCCACTGTTCCTGTTCCTGTATTCTAGAATTTCAGCTCTACACTGTCTAGCTATGTGACCTTTATTGTTGCACTTATAACAAGTAACAATGTTATTTCTCTATGGTAAACCTGATCTTTGAATCCACCAGTTCTGACCAAACCTATTTTGGCCAACCCTGTTCTGACCAAATCTGTTCCTGTTATTTGCCTTGCAATAAACTGCCTTGTGCCCAAACTGTTGACAAGAGTAGCAATACCCTTGAAAGTAACTAGCACTTCTGAAACTGTCATTTACCTTCTTCACTTGAGCCATGCAATGTGAAGCCATGTGACCAAACCTGTGACAAGCAAAACATCTGCCTTGAAACTTTCCTTTATTTGACCTCTTGGGTCCTGAAAACTTCTTCTTCTTCTCATTCTGAATTCTGTTTTCTATTTTTGTGCATCTATCATTCAAGGACTCATGATCTGAAATACTTTCCTCATTAGAACTCTCTTCCTTTTGGAGTCTCTTACTAGACTCTTCAACTTGTTCCTTGTGTGACTTAACAAAACCAAGGCCTGTTTTATCTGTTGTCTTTCTTTGACCTTTGATGAGTGACTTAACCTTTTTGGAGCTATCTTGAAACCTGTAAAGCTTATCCTTGTACTCTTTAGTTTCCTCTTTCAAAGAAGCCATTTTCTGTTCTAACTCACTATACTCAAGAACCTTAGACTCTAACTCATCCTTGAGTTCTTGTGTCTTAGCTATAGAGAAATCAAGATTTTCAATAAGATCATCTCTCTCCATACAACATTCATCTAACTTATCCTTGAGTCTAGCATTCTTCTTTCTTTCCTTTTTCAAAGCACTAAGAGCACTAATAAGTTCACTCTCAAGATCCTTTATTTGATTTCCTTTTGAATCATCAAAGCCTTTTTCAGATTTCTTATCACTAGAGGTGCTACCCTTTTCAAAAACCATACATGCATCTTCCTTATAGTTTTCTGAAGCATCCTCATACATACTAGAAACCAAATCATTATTTGTGCAATCATCCTCAAGGTGACCAAAATTTCCACATCTAAGACATTTCATGATAATGAATCTATGTTTCGGTTCTTCCTCTTTTTTGATATGAACAACATCTCATTTTCATTATCACTTGAAGAACTTTCACTATCACTACTAGAACACTTACTTGCTTTGTCTAGGTAGAAACTCTTCTTGTGCTTGTGAGAATACCTCTTTCCTTGATTGTTGTGCTCATCTTTGTCTTTTTCCTGTGATGCTTGTGCTTTTTAGAATCCTTGCTCTTAGAATCCTGTTTATCTTCATCACTTTCATTCTTGGGAACAGTACATTAAGTAGCATAATGACCAAACTTTCCACAATTGAAACATCTTACATTTTTCATACTTTTGTGCTTTCTAGAGAACTTGCCTTTCTTGCTGTAATATGCCTCTTCATCACTAGAAGACTCATCACTATCTTGAAGTTGTTTACCCTTGGATTCTTTTGTAGCCTTGAAAGCTGCCTCTTTCTTGACATCAACCTTCACTTGAGTTCTTAACTCAAATGTTGCAAGTATACTATGGAGCTCATCCTTTTTCAATTTATCCAAATCTTTAGCTTCCTCAATAGCAAAAATATTTTCACTAAATCTATTAGGAAGAGATCTTAAAATCTTATCACAAACATCATTTTCAGCAAGCTCAAGACCTAAGTCTTTCATGGAGTTAACAACCTCATCCATACGAAGCATGTAGTCACTAATATTTTCATCATCATTCATCTTGAGTTGTTCAAACATACCTTTGAAGTGTCTCAACTTGGCCTTTTTGACATTTGTATCACCTGTATGAACCACCTTCAACTGTTTCCACATTTCACTAGTTGTCTTGCAGTGAATCACTTTGGTGAGATCTGCTTTCTGTAAGCCTTTCAGGATTGCATTCATTGCTTTTGAATTGCTGTGATGTAGGAGCCTTTCTTCTTTAGTATTAGGACCATGTACAGGAATAGTGTACTCATCTTCAATCACTTCCCATACCTCATTCCCAAGTGCCATTAGATGAACCTTCATCCTTGCACTCCAAAGACCAAAATCTGACCCATCAAGAATAGGTGTTGCATTGCCACTTGAATGATCCATTGTGTTCTTTACTAGCTTTTCCTTCAAGCTATTAAACTTTTCGAAGGCACCCGCTCTGATACCAATTGAAGAACACAAGCTTATACTGAGAGGGGGGTGAACAGTATAAGACCTCTTTTTACTTTTTCCTTTATACTTCAAAATAGTAAAGCAATATACCCAAAGCAATATCAAAGCAATGCACAAAATCATCCACAAAGTGACACCAATTTTAACGTGGTTCACCCAAGAATGGGCTACGTCCACAAAACTTTTCTCTAAAAGTTATCTCAAAGTTCTTTGGGAAACCTTCCCAATTACAATGTTTATGAGCCTCGGCTCAAAGGAGATACCTTCCCCCAATCTGAATTTATGAGCCTCTGCTCAAAGGAGATACCTTCCCCCAATCTAAATTTATGAGCCTCTGCCCAAAGGAGAAACCTTCCCCCAATCTGAATTTATGAGCCTCTGCTCAAAGGAGATACCTTCCCCTCTACTCTGGATATGATCCCTCAGAAGATCAACTGTCTCTACCTCTTGCCAGCATGTGGAACTCCTTTCCACCGAAGACCTCCTATCCTCAATGCTTAGCCTAAGAGACCTCTGCCTTCTATGATCACGTCCACTAGCTCAACAACCTGTACCAAACACAGTCAGTCGGTCTAGTACAAGTCTTCCTCTGTCTGTCAGATCTGTCCAACTCTTGAACAAATCAATCCTCTATCCACAAGCCTTCTCAAAGACTTGCCAAATCTATCCTCAGGTTCTCTGATAGAACCAATGTACCTCTATCCTCAAGTTCTATGATAGAACTATCAATCTCAGCTCACAAGTCCTCTGCTAGGACCTGTCCAAATCTGCTCACAAGTCCCCATCGAAACCTGTCCAAAACCTGCTCACAAGTCCCCAACGGAACCTGTTCAAAACCTGCTCACAAGTCCCCAACGAAACCTGTCCAAAACAGCTCACAAGTTCACCAAGAAAAACTTGCTTAGCATGAACCCACAAAGAGAATTGTTAGAGACCCAATGTGATTCATCAACCTCATAGAAGCATAAAGAGAATTGTTAGAGACTCAATATGTTCTATACTTAACTCCCAATCTCAATCTCAAATCTCATAGAAACATAAAGAGAATTGTTAGAGACTCAATATGATCTATACTTAACTCTCAATATCAATCTCAACTCAATCTCAATCTCAAAAGAATAAGATAGATGTAGTATGCTTTTCTCAAGAACATGAAACACAACCCAACAATTGCCAAACATGCAATATCTCATATAACAATGCTACTCATGTTCTTTCCACAACCAATATCTTTTCTCAACCAATTAGGGCTTTAAC
The DNA here is from genome assembly GCA_028583015.1 of Wollemia nobilis. Lineage (NCBI taxonomy): Eukaryota > Viridiplantae > Streptophyta > Pinopsida > Araucariales > Araucariaceae > Wollemia > Wollemia nobilis. The sequence continues at coordinate 5,625,563 of JAQPPZ010002440.1, forward strand.
AACAATGCTTATAGACAAGGTTTAACCAACATCATTCAACTCAACATTAACCTTGAAGCATTCAACCAATCATCACAAGAAAAGGAAACAAGTAGAAATCCTTTTCCCTCCAAAGATATTTGAACAAAATAGCCACCAACACAATATCACCAAATGCAAAGAATAACTTGCTCAAATCAACTCAATGGAGTAAGCCCAATATCATGAATCAAGTAAAGCAATAACTTGATCAAACAACCTCTATGGAAGCAACTCAACCATCAAACTCAAAACAGCCAACCAAGGGTTCCACCAACTCAATGCAAGTAGCTTGACTCACAAATACAAACCCTAGTGCACAAAGCTTCCACTATCTCAAACCAAAAATTATGCATTCATCAAAAACTCTCCTTAAGGATAACAATGCATAAGTAGTCTTCAACAAACCAGAAAATAGGATTTACACCCAATCAAAGAAAACCTAGTTGAAAACCTTTTCACTCCAACCTTATTTCAGAAAACATACACCAATCATACTCATAAGAAGAATGTGCCCATACCTTATTGGAGTAGAAGAAACTTGATCCTTAAAGCTGTCACCACACACAACCCTCAAACTTCCAACCAAGTTAGGGTTAGAACCAAGATAAATGAGCATATATAAAAACTTTCCTTAGTACACCTTTTAGCTTCTCTTCTTTTGAAAACAACCACCAAAGAAGCCAAAAACACAACAACCAAAACTTACACCTTATATCTCCATTTTAAACTTTAGCATAGCAAAAGACTAATCTCAAAAATACAACCAAAGAAATATCCCCTTATTTCTCCTATGTCTTTTAAACAATGCTAAACAATGCCAAAAATTATATCAAGAAATTAATCACACCTTAGAATGGCTGCCCTTGAAGAATCCAAAAATCGTGGAATGGCTGCCCTTGACGAATCCAAAATCAGGAATGGCTGCCTTTGACGAATCCAAAAATCATGGCACAAAATACGTTTTAACAAAAACGTGACTTAATCCATGCACAGCTCCCTCCACGGGAATCGAAACGCAGACCTCCGCCTACGCAAAGCCCAAACGCAGCCTATGCTGCCACTAGCCCACAAGGGGCTAACGAAGTCTAAGACAGACTTCCTACCACTTCAACGAACAAGCACTTCGTAAGTTTTTCAAACGCGAGCTCTCTTCTTCCGCGGCGTCAATAGAGCATCGATCGCAGCCAAAAATTAATGCATTCAAAATTCTCAAGAGGAGTTAAACCTTAGGATCCTTCCCATATTTATAGTCCAATCGTGGACTTTAGAACACGTCGGCGGCAGAGAAACGTAATTTTGAATTTAATCGAAATTGCTTTCTAAAGGGTTTAAAAACCCTTAATTAATTTTAATAAATTAAGAATAAAAAGGTTTAAAAACCTTTAAATATTTTTAATAAATTAAAAATAATTTCTCCCTTAATTAATTAAATAATTAATTAATTAAAACCTTGAAGGGTTTTAAATAATAATTAAATAATAAAGAGAACCTCCATTGGTTTTAATAAAAACCATTTAACTTGGTTTTAATAAAAACCCTATCCAAAAACCTTATCCAATGGAATCTCTCCGGATTCTCTTAAGAAGATTCTCTTGGAATCTTTCACCTTTGAAGCCAACACATCCTCTTAACATTAATGCCATTTCCTTTTGACATCAATGACAACTCATAGACAAGGAGCTAGGATCTCAAACCCAAAATTGCCAACAATCTCCCCCTTTGTCATTGATGGCAAACCATGCTTCTCAACAACAAAAAACTCAACATAAACAACTCCCCCTGTCTTGAGGCTCTCCCCCTTACTCAAATCTCTCCCCCTTTGTCATCAATGGCAAAGGGTCACCTTTGGGGCTCGGGACTAAGAATGAGCCTCTTAGCTTAGTCCCTCCCCCACCTCCTGATGAGGTGATTAATTCTGGGGTGGGAGTAAAACTCCCATTAGGCACTGATCATCATCAGCGTCTATAACTTCCTTGTCGGGCCTTCTCTTGAACTCTTTGTCCATATTCCTATTCTTGTCACTGTTCTTGTTCTTGTTCTCATCCCTGTTCTTGTCCATGCCTTGATCCTTGGACCTGATCATGCCACTGTTCCTGTTCCTGTATTCTGGAATTTCAGCTCTACACTGTCTAGCTATGTGACCTTTATTGTTGCACTTATAACAAGTAACAATGTTATTTCTCTACGGTAAACCTGATCTTTGAATCCACCAGTTTTGACCAAACCTATTTTGGCCAACCCTGTTCTGACCAAATCTGTTCCTGTTATTTGCCTTGCAATAAACTGCCTTGTGCCCAAACTGTTGACAAGAGTAGCAATACCCTTGAAAGTAACTAGCACTTCTAAAACTATCATTTACCTTCTTCACTTGAGCCATGCAATGTGAAGCCATGTGACCAAACCTGTGACAAGCAAAACATCTGCCTTGAAACTTTCCTTTATTTGACCTCTTGGGTCCTGAAAACTTCTTCTTCTTCTCATTCTGAATTCTGTTTTCTATTTTTGTGCATCTATCATTCAAGGACTCATGATCTGAAATACTTTCCTCATCAGAACTCTCTTCCTTTTGGAGTCTCTTACTAGACTCTTCAACTTGTTCCTTGTGTGACTTAACAAAACCAAGGCCTATTTTATCTGTTGTCTTTCTTTGACCTTTGATGAGTGACTTAACCTTTTTGGAGCTATCTTGAAACCTGTAAAGCTTATCCTTGTACTCTTTAGTTTCCTCTTTCAAAGAAGCCATTTTCTGTTCTAACTCACTATACTCAAGAACCTTAGACTCTAACTCATCCTTGAGTTCTTGTGTCTTAGCTATAGAGAAATCAAGATTTTCAATAAGATCATCTCTCTCCATACAACATTCATCTAACTTATCCTTGAGTCTAGCATTCTTCTTTCTTTCCTTTTTCAAAGCACTAAGAGCACTAATAAGTTCACTCTCAAGATCCTTTATTTGATTTCCTTTTGAATCATCAAAGCCTTTTTCAGATTTCTTATCACTAGAGGTGCTACCCTTTTCAAAAACCATACATGCATCTTCCTTATAGTTTTCTGAAGCATCCTCATACATACTAGAAACCAAATCATTATTTGTGCAATCATCCTCAAGGTGACCAAAATTTCCACATCTAAGACATTTCATGATAATGAATCTATGTTTTGGTTCTTCCTCTTTTTCTGATATGAACAACATCTCATTTTCATTATCACTTGAAGAACTTTCACTATCACTACTAGAACACTTACTTGCTTTGTCTAGGTAGAAACTCTTCTTGTGCTTGTGAGAATACCTCTTTCCTTGATTGTTGTGCTCATATTTGATCTTTTTGTGATGCTTGTACTTTTTAGAATCCTTGCTCTTAGAATCCTGTTTATCTTCATCACTTTCATTCTTGGGAATAGTACAGTTAGTAGCATAATGACCAAACTTTCCACAATTGAAACATCTTACATTTTTCATACTTTTGTGCTTTCTAGAGAACTTGCCTTTCTTGCTGTAATATGCCTCTTCATCACTAGAAGACTCATCACTATCTTGAAGTTTTTTACCCTTGGATTCTTTTGTAGCCTTGAAAGCTGCCTCTTTCTTGACATCAACCTTCACTTGAGTTCTCAACTCAAATGCTGCAAGTATACTATGGAGCTCATCCTTTTTCAATTTATCCAAATCTTTAGCTTCCTCAATAGCAAAAATATTTTCACTAAATCTATTAGGAAGAGATCTTAAAATCTTATCACAAACATCATTTTCAGCAAGCTCAAGACCTAAGTCTTTCATGGAGTTAACAACCTCATCCATACGAAGCATGTAGTCACTAATATTTTCATCATCATTCATCTTGAGTTGTTCAAACATACCTTTGAAGTGTCTCAACTTGGCCTTTCTGACATTTGTATCACCTGTATGAACCACCTTCAACTGATTCCACATTTCACTAGTTGTCTTGCAGTGAATCACTTTGGTGAGATCTGCTTTATGTAAGCCTTTCAGGATTGCATTCATTGCTTTTGAATTGTTGTGATGTAGGAGCCTTTCTTCTTTAGTATTAGGACCATGTTCAGGAATAGTGTACTCATCTTCAATCACTTCCCATACCTCATTCCCAAGTGCCATTAGATGAACCTTCATCCTTGCACTCCAAAGACCAAAATCTGACCCATCAAGAATAGGTGCTTCATTGCCACTTGAATGATCCATTGTGTTCTTTACTAGCTTTTCCTTCAAGCTGTTAAACTTTTCGAAGGCACCCGCTCTGATACCAATTGAAGAACACAAGCTTATACTGAGAGGGGGGTGAACAGTATAAGACCTCTTTTTACTTTTTCCTTTATACTTCAAAATAGTAAAGCAATATACCCAAAGCAATATCAAAGCAATGCACAAAATCATCCACAAAGTGACACCAATTTTAACGTGGTTCACCCAGAATGGTCGGGCTACGTCCACAAAACTTTTCTCTAAAAGTTATCTCAAAGTTCTTTGGGAAACCTTCCCAATTACAATGTTTATGAGCCTCGGCTCAAAGGAGATACCTTCCCCCAATCTGAATTTATGAGCCTCTGCTCAAAGGAGATACCTTCCCCCAATCTAAATTTATGAGCCTCTGCCCAAAGGAGAAACCTTCCCCCAATCTGAATTTATGAGCCTCTGCTCAAAGGAGATACCTTCCCCTCTGCTCTGGATATGATCCCTCAGAAGATCAACTGTCTCTACCTCTTGCCAGCATGTGGAACTCCTTTCCACCGAAGACCTCCTGTCCTCAATGCTTAGCCTAAGAGACCTCTGCCTTCTATGATCACGTCCACAGTAGCTCAACAACTTGTACCAAACACAGTCAGTCGGTCTAGTACAAGTCTTCCTCTATCTGTCAGATCTATCCAACTCTTGAACAAATCAATCCTCTATCCACAAGCCTTCTCAAAGACTTGCCAAATCTATCCTCAGGTTCTCTGATAGAACCAATGTACCTCTGTCCTCAAGTTCTCTGATAGAACTATCAATCTCAACTCACAAGTCCTCTGCTAGGACCTGTCCAAATCTGCTCACAAGTCCCCATCGAAACCTGTCCAAAACCTGCTCACAAGTCCCCAACGGAACCTGTTCAAAACCTGCTCACAAGTCCCCAATGGAACCTGTCCAAAATAGCTCACAAGTTCACCAAGAAAAACTTGCTTAGCATGAACCCACAAAGAGAATTGTTAGAGACCCAATGTGATTCATCAACCTCATAGAAGCATAAAGAGAATTGTTAGAGACTCAATATGTTCTATACTTAACTCCCAATCTCAATCTCAAATCTCATAGAAACATAAAGAGAATTGTTAGAGACTCAATATGATCTATACTTAACTCCCAATATCAATCTCAACTCAATCTCAATCTCAAAAGAATAAGATAGATGTAGTATGCTTTTCTCAAGAACATGAAACACAACCCAACAATTGCCAAACATGCAATATCTCATATAACAATGCTACTCATGTTCTTTCCACAACCAATATCTTTTCTCAACCAATTAGGGCTTTAACAACAATGCTTATAGACAAGGTTTAACCAACATCATTCAACTCAACATTAACCTTGAAGCATTCAACCAATCATCACAAGAAAAGGAAACAAGTAGAAATCCTTTTCCCTCCAAAGATATTTGAACAAAACAGCCACCAACACAATATCACCAAATGCAAAGAATAACTTGCTCAAATCAACTCAATGGAGTAAGCCCAATATCATGAATCAAGTAAAGCAATAACTTGATCAAACAACCTCTATGGAAGCAACTCAACCATCAAACTCAAAACAGCCAACCAAGGGTTCCACCAACTCAATGCAAGTAGCTTGACTCACAAATACAAACCCTAGTGCACAAAGCTTCCACTATCTCAAACCAAAAATTATGCATTCATCAAAAACTCTCCTTAAGGATAACAATGCATAAGTAGTCTTCAACAAACCAGAAAATAGGATTTACACCCAATCAAAGAAAACCTAGTTGAAAACCTTTTCACTCCAACCTTATTTCAGAAAACATACACCAATCATACTCATAAGAAGAATGTGCCCATACCTTATTGGAGTAGAAGAAAATTGATCCTTAAAGCTGTCACCACACACAACCCTCAAACTTCCAACCAAGTTAGGGTTAGAACCAAGATAAATGAGCATATATAAAAACTTTCCTTAGTACACCTTTTAGCTTCTCTTCTTTTGAAAACAACCACCAAAGAAGCCAAAAACACAACAACCAAAACTTACACCTTATATCTCCATTTTAAACTTTAGCATAGCAAAAGACTAATCTCAAAAATACAACCAAAGAAATATCCCCTTATTTCTCCTATGTCTTTTAAACAATGCTAAACAATGCCAAAAATTATATCAAGAAATTAATCACACCTTAGAATGGCTGCCCTTGAAGAATCCAAAAATCGCGGAATGGCTGCCCTTGACGAATCCGAAAATCGTGGAATGGCTGCCTTTGACGAATCCGAAAAATGCGGCACAAAATACGTTTTAACAAAAACGTGACTTAATCCATGCACAACTCCCTTCGCGGGAATCGAAACGCAGACCTCCGCCTACGCAAAGCCCAAACGCAGCCTATGCTGCCACTAGCCCACAAGGGGCTAACGAAGTCTAAGACAGACTTCATACCACTTGTTGAGTGAATATTTTGTCCTATTACAAAATGAACACGCAACTGGAGTCTCAAACCTGCAGACTCTTTCTTGCAAAGAAAATTTATTATTTTAATTTCTCCAAGTTTCCTGTGAACAAACATTCATATGCATATAGCCAATTAAGACAAAATGTAAATAAATGAATGTAATCTAGAACAACTTATTTCGCAAGTAGCTGTTAACAAGGGGCCTTTGATGATTCCCGACAAACTTTGTAACCCTAATCTGTTAAAACAATCTAACGACATGAAGCAAAAGAAAGAATAGAAACCCTTTCTTCTTTTATGTGTTTGAAATTAATGAACCCTCCCTAGAATGAATTAGTAACCTCTTTTATCTTTGAAAAAAATGCATGGTATAGGCCACTTCATTTTTAATTCGGTGCCTTTGGCATGAGGTTCATTTTATGGTTAAGTGGTTCATTTTATCTTTCATTTAAATGTTTTGCTATTTTTACGTTAACGTTTGGAGTTAGTAAAGAAATATAAAGCGTATCCTGGAATGTACCAGAATCCGAGATGCTAATCTTCGAATGAACAGTAAAAAAAATAACATCAGAACCTAGAACCGCAACATTGCCTATGAAAATCAGCTGGAAAACTAACAGGACATTAATTCGGTTAGCAATCTCCTCTCTACAAAACCCCAAGTTGTGAGACGAAGTTCTAAAACAACCCGACCTAATAGACCTATACTCACACACAGCCAAATCAGATCAGATGCAAGACTCTAAGGGAAGAAAATGATTGCATCATTCTGCCATTCACCTATCGTAACCCATCTCATGGCGTAAACGGATAGATACAAGAGAAAATAATGCAAAATAAAGATTAACAGAGAAAACAGTAGTAATAGCTTCGATCTCCTTTTGGTTTTGCACACAAAAGTTGCTCCTGCCAAATAACTCCTTTATTTTAAAATAATGTTTTTTTTTTGTTACAATTTCTAGCCTCTGTATCCACAACTTGCTTCGGCTTTTAAACTTTCTGCTGCGGCTCTTGGTTCCCCTCTGCGATGCTTCGTTTCCTTCCCTTAACGCTTCGTTTCATCTTCCTGCTTCTTTGATGCTTTTGACCTTCTATCTGAAACGTTTGACTTTCTCTGCTAAATGTAACAGTCGATCCACAACGTTACAATGATCCTCCTGCCTTTGCGCCACGTGTTCAGCGTTTCCTGCAGTTTCGTAACGGTTCCTCAAAAATCATGACCAAAAATAGCATGCAGCCTTGCTCCTTTGGTTTCACAGCGAAAACGCGACATGTCGCGATATCGCGACACTTTTGTTCTCCGTACGCTTCGGCCCACCCGCAGAATCGCGACCATTTTCATCATACACTTTGCCAAAACACGTCGCGAAATCGCGACCATTTTCTCCTTCGGGCCATCTCGCCGCAACACGTCACGAAATCGCGACCATTTTCATCATCCGTACACTTTGCCAAAACACGTCGCGAAATCGCGACCATTTTCATCATCCGTACACTTTGCCAAAACACGTCGCGAAATCGCGACCATTTTCATCATCCGTACACTTTGCCAAAACACGTCGCGAAATCGCGACCATTTTCATCATCCGTACACTTTGCCAAAACACGTCGCGAAATCGCGACCATTTTCATCATCCGTACACTTTGCCAAAACACGTCGCGAAATCGCGACCATTTTCATCATCCGTACACTTTGCCAAAACACGTCGTGAAATCGTGACCATTTTCATCATCCGTACACTTTGCCAAAACACGTCACGAAATCGTGACCATTTTCTACCTTGTGGCTCCTGCCCACTTTCATGCCGCGAAAATCAAACACGTCGCGATTTCGCGACATTTCTGCCCACCTGCTGCGTTGACCACATTGACCGTGATTTTGCGACACGTCGCGATTTCGCTACAGTTTTTCCTTCTGCATTTCTCTCTCCTCTCTGGGCCGCGACGGAGCAACATGTCACGATTTCGCTACAATTTTTCATTCTTCAGCAGCGACGGAGCGACATGTCGCGATATCGTGACACTTTTCTATTTTTGGCCGCGACGGCGCAACGTGTCGCGATTTCGCGACATGTCACGATTTCGCGACACTTTCTACACTTGTGCATTTTGCCCCTTTTCTTCATTTTTAGCATTTGGGTCACTGAGATTTTCTCTGAAAACCTACAAAAAAGGTGGGTCCCCAATTTTGGGGTGTGTTGTGGATTAGCCACAACAAATGGCGACTCTGCTGTCAAATGCTCCAGAGCATTTTGTGAGAACCCAACCTGAAATATACAAGCTTAGATACAGGCGTTAGCACATAAAAGATAAACAAATACCGACAGATCAGGAGTACATGAAACATCAGAATCATTAGTATTAGCTCGGTGTGTGCTATTTGTTTTCATTCCTTATCGCTTGGATTTGATCAACATTCCATTGTCAGTTTCACATGCATGCATGTGTGAGATTGTAAATGATTTGTGAAACCTAATGAATATGCTTAGAGATTTGTTTTTACAAATGCATAGACCTTCTAATATCATACACAAATATTCAAGATTGTCAAACCCTCTTAGGATCAACCATGTATATAATGAATTGTTTTATTAGATCCCAAAGTTGGTTATGAGTCACTACTATCTTGAACCCATGTGTAAGTGAAAGTGAAATCAGAGCTTTGGGAAATCAGACTCTCAACTTAATCGAGATGAGAGTTTAACCCTATTCTTACTACTCTGATTTGGAATTCATTACCTCACCTTGAGCAAAATGATTTAACCAATTATGGAAGAACCGGTCATGCTAGTCTAACCCTCCGAACGGTCGGTGGTCTTGTTTTTAGACAAGACATCTTTGTCATGCATGGGCATACCTAACCCCATAATCCATGACTTAACTTCATTTCTTTGGACCTTGGGGATGACTACCCATCCTTTGCGAGAGGACAAGTAGTACGATCCTTTCAATCCAATATAAAGATGAGATGGGAAAAAGTTAATTTTACTTCTTGGATCTTGGGGATGACTACCCATCCTTTGCGGGGGATATGTAGTACGATCCTTTCAATCCAAGTCTTAGATGAAAAATGGAGAATATTAATTTTATTACTTGAACCTTGGGGATGACTACCCATCCTTTGTAGAGGACAAGTAGTACGATCCTTTCAATCCAATTTTTATCTTGAAATGAGACATAGGAGCTTTGGGGAATCAGATTCTCAACCTAGGCGAGATGAGAATTATGCCCTATCCTTACTACTCCATGTAGGTCAAATCAAAGCTTTGGGGAATTGGATCCTCAACCTAAGTTTGATGAGGACTTAACCCTATCCTTACTACTCTGATTTTAGGCTTTAAGCTTAATGGAAGTGGTAAAAACCACTGTTTTAAGGATCATGTTGCATAATAGGATAGACATGAAATATTCCTTTCGCTTGACCCTTTTCCTCCAAGCAAGGTTTTGATCATTTTGCCCAAGATCTTTTTTAATGTGTACAAACTGTGCTTGGTTCTAGATATCTCGGGGCTCAGTTTCCAACCTTAGGATTTTTTCTTTATTTATGTTATAGTATAACCCTAAGAGGATTTAACACACTTTACTGATTTGTATCTGAAATGCATATGTAACTAAGATGGCATGAATATGCAAAGTGAGATGTACTATGAATGCATTGCCCTTTGAATTGCAGATGAAGTATTACCATAATTTGTAAAGCCGACTACTTCATGCATCACAAGCCCCAAACGATATTATTTAACTGTTTGTGTTATATGTGGAGCTTTTACAACATAATTCCAATGCTTCATCTTCTCCCGATCTTAGGCATGTGTTACCATTTCAAACCTTTATTCCATTTTTTTTTTTTTTATTCTGTATAAGACAATGAAACATGTCAAACAAACACACCACCTAAACGTCCAACCTGCACACACAAAAGAAACAAAGCACAACATTAATACAAACCTAAACATGTCAAGAACACACAACTTAAATATCAAATCTGCACACAAAAGAAACAAAGCATGGCATAATTACATATAATACAAAACCCAGCTGCCTCAAGCCTGAAAGTAGTGTTTCAAGTACAACCCATTGACAGGTAATGCCAAATCCTTTCCATCCAAGGTTCTTAGTCTAAAACTATTTTCCCCTAGGACTTCTGAAACTTGGTACGGACCCAACCATAAGTAGTCAAACTTATCATGATCCCCTTTCTTCTCATGTCTTTTGTCCCATAACAGCACTAGATCTGATATTTTAAAAGCCTTGGCTCTAGAATTTTTGTCAAACCATATTTTTACTACATCCTGATGTTTACTAAAATGAAGCATAGCTTCATCCCTTTTCTCATCCAGATGCATTAATTGTGTTAGTCTAGACTCAAGTTTATCATTAGTTCCGAAATAATCTTTCATGAAATGCAGCGTTTGTAACTCTGAGATTTGTAGGAAAAATGGGATCTTGTCCATAAACCAGATGGTAAGGAGATGTTCCCATTGCTTCTTTGACTACGATTACTGTCGGCCCAAAGAGCCAACTTAAGCTTGTTATGCCAGTCCCTCGGATTTCTTTCCAACAATTTTTTTATGACATTTAACAAATTCTTGTTAGATGATTCGGCCAATCCATTACCTTGCGGATAATAATTGGAAGAGAATTTTAAACTCACACCATTGTCAAATGCCCAATTAGCAAATTCCAAAGAGGAAAAAGCTGAACCATTATCACTTACAATTGAGTTAGGCATCCCAAACCGAGTGACAATATTATCCTCTAGGAATTTAATAACAACCTCCGACGTAGCATTCTTTGTGGGGATAGCTTCAGTCCACCTTGTGCAATAATCCGTAGTTGTCAAAATGTATTTGTGGGAATCGGATGAATTGGGACTGATAATCCCAACAAAATCTAGGCCCCATTGCGCAAAAGGTCTAGACTCAATTACGGATTGTAAAGGCATGGAAGCGTTCCTGTCTCTATTGGCTGCAGTCTGACATGTATGACATGACCTCACATGAATATGGGCATCTTTGAACAGTCGAGGCCAATAAAAATTGGCTCTAAGGATTTGGTGGGCTGTGGCATTAGCGGACCCGTGTCCTGTCCCATGTTTACCATGAAATTCCTCGAGGATTCGCACTGCTTCTTTTTGATCAACACAACGAAGGTAAATACCTTCATGATTTCTCTTGTATAACGTGCCAGATCTAATTAGGAAATTAGCAGACTTCAAGTGCAAGGCTCTTCGTTGAGTAGAATTCAAATGCATTGGACATTTACCATTTAAAATAAAATACACCACATCTGTATACCACTCATCTTTGGTTATATCCGCGACTTCATAATGTTGACATGAAATCGCGAGATCCTTTTCTGCTATTGCCTTAACCAACCCTTGTCCCCGCACTATCTTCATCGACTGAATCTCAAGATCAAACTCCTGCAAAGTTGAAACCCACTTACCACGTCTCTCACCTAATTCATTTTGTATGAACATGGCTTTGACTGCAGGATTTGGGACGATAGCAAAGACCCTACTGTGGACTATGTAATGCCTGAATTTTTTACAGTCTTAACCAGAGCATACATTTGCTTGTCCAAGATAGAGTATCTCAGTTTCGCATCTTTGAGAGGACTACTCGGGAAGGCAATGGGATTTTCAATGCTGCCTTCACTCTTTTGAGTTAAAACACTCGCAAAGGAGTGATCTGAAGCAAATGTGTAGATATAGAAAGGTTTCGTATAATCGGGACTCACTAAAACCGGGGCTTTAGAAATCGCGTCCTTGATATTTTTAAAAGCATCTATATTTTCATCTGTCCACTTGATCTGGACCTCTTTCTTTAGCATGTCGTTCAAAGGTTTTGCTATTTCTGCAAAATCTGCAATAAATTTTCTAACGAAATTGATCTTCCCGAAGAATGATCTCAACCCCTTCTTGTTGTTGGGACAAGGAATCTCATTGTATGGCTTCTATTCTCTCAGGGTCAATGGAAATTCCATCCTTAGATATTATATGCCCCAACAACTTTCCTTCTATCACCCCGAAAATGCACTTCTTTGGGTTGAGAGAAATGCCATGTTCCCTGCATCTTTGAAAGAATTTCTTAAGATCCCTGACGTGGTTTTCCCTGTTCTTAGAAAATACAAGAATGTCATCTACATAGACAATGATGCACTTACCTATGAGTCCCTTTAAAAGCAAAGTCCATAGCTCGTTGGAAAGTGGCACCTGCGTTCAATAGTCCGAAGGGCATTCTCCTATATGCAAAGGTGCCCCACTTTGTGGTAAAAGCGATTTTCATCCTATCACTAGGATGGATAAGAACCCGATTATATCCCGAATAACCATCCGGGGAATGACATCATCTCCGACCCGTTTACCTTTTGGAGTATTTCATCAATGGTGGGTAACGGGTAGTTGTCCTTTTGGGAGGCTTTATTAAGATTTCTAAAATCGATACACAACCTTATTTCTCCACTCTTTTTCCTCACGGGGACCAGGTTAGCAACCCATGTGGAATGCCTAATAGGAAAGATGATCTTAGCTTCTAACAGTCGCTTCACCTCTTTCTCTATCAAGGGTTCTAATAATGGATTAACTCGCCTCTGTCTTTGCCTGAAGGGTTTGGAATCTGGCTTCAATGGAATCGTGTGCATTATGACATTCTGATCATAGGTTTTCAACTCCTTATAACTCCAAGCTATGCAGTCTATGTATTCTTTTAATGCATTGGCGATGGAATCCTTCTCCTACCTGGTACATGCTTTTGCTATAAATACTTCTCGAGGGATTTTTGCACTTCCAATGTTAACCAAATCACAGGCTTCTCTGGGAGGTGGAACCTTTTTACCCTCTCTTGGTTGATATCCGATATCGAAAGTTTTTTCTAATGAAGCCATCTCATCTGGCATCTTATTGCATTTTCCAATAGCTTTTTCTTCCAAATCTTCCTCCTCTAGATCCCTTTCATCTTCATCTATAACATGCTTTTCAAATATACCAGAATTAGTGACAAAATTGAATATGTGCCTGTCACTATCAAACACTTGGAAATTCATGACATTATCCGGTATCGAGGGACAAGGGACCAGTTCTATGGAGAATTTCTTGCATTTCTTATGGTCCACTGGTTTCAACATACTCGCAGCTACGGCTAGAGAATCTGCCAGACGATTGCCCTTTCTAGAGATCAAAGATATGTTAAAGGCGTCAAACTCATCCATTAAATCTCTAACCCTGGTTCTGTAAAGTCTGAGCCGTTTATCTTTGCATACGTATTGTCCCTTCACTTGTTTTACCACCAGTTCCGAATCACCAAGGACCTTGATACACTTAACTTTCTTTCGAAGGGCCAATTGAAGTCCGAGAATCAAGGCCTCGTATTCTGCCATGTTGTTGGTGGCGAGGAAGCTGCGATCGTATGCAGCGAACATAGGCTCCTTGTCTGAACATGACAATTCAAGACCGGCTCCTACTCCTTGTCTGGACACTGGATCCATCAAATCTTAAAGTCCAAATGTCTTGATGTCCTTCAGTAACGTTGCACCCAATATTTTCATTTTGGGAACTTTCAGGTGTTTCTATGTCCAAACAATATGCTCCCAGCTCTGCTTCAATGTATTGGATCTCATTCGGTTTGTTGTACTCCGTGATCATCTCCTTGAGCCTAGGTTCACTATCAATCCGAATCTGATTGGCCACTCCCCTCCACGGCAACCACATGTGTGAAGAATCTGTCACAATGTAACCATTCAGGTTCTTACTCCAATCTCTTCCCAGAACCATGCCATATTTGATAGGAATGTCGAGCACCAATATGTCTATGTGATGTTGAACTCTGGGTTCTGAATTGACTTGAATAAGAACATCACCCAATTCTCCCACTGCCTCCATGGTTGATCTATCCAGTTGCACCACCCTGCTTCTAGAAGGTTTTGGTGTAAATCCCAAATTTTTATAGATTTCTAGGGGCATGATGGTAGCCGAGGCCCCTGAATCTATTAAACAATTGTGCAGGTTTTTACCTGCAATTCTAATGGTTATCAGAAAAGGAGGTATATCTCATTTTTCCTTTTGTAAAACCAATCGGGACTCAGCACTTTTAGCTTCATGAACTTGGGCGAGATGGATCCAATCCTTTTGGTGGACTTACTTCTTGGCCTAATAATCGGGACATGTCATACATTGAGACATTGGCCTTAGTTTTCTTCATGTCTTCCACCAAGTCATAAGTGGGTTTTTCTGAATTTGACATATTTTGCACCATCTTAGACTTTTCCACCATGGATGGAGGAGGGGGATTGACATCTCCTTTGAAATCAGGAGGAAGTAATTGGTTGTTTGGAGGAGTGGAGGAAGTTTTGGGCTCCTTAGAACTCCTAGTGTAATACTTGTGATTTCCTTTCCCAAAACGTTTGTTGGCATGAGCTTCCAATGTTTCTTCATCTTCGTTTCCAAAAAATTCCACATCCTCCTCTTCTTCACTTTCTTGGGAATGTATAACCTCGGTCAATATAGACTCATGCTTCCCGTGGCCACAGTGCATACAATCATTGTCACAAGGTCCCGATTCTCCAAAATATTCGAGACATCTGTCTGATTGGCTACGGGGTTGGGTACTCGCCCATTATTCGGCTGCGTGTTGTATGTTCCTTTTCCTCTATGGTTATGAGGTCGGTTATGACCCATGGCTTGGTCCACTTTTTTATTGACATTTCCCACCGTGACCAAAACTTTGGCCAAGGTTTCCTTCATGTTTTCTATGGCGGATTCAGACCCTTGTGGTTGAGGCACTGTAATTCCGGGTCCGGTTGTGTTTGCTTGCATTAGCTACCTCTGGAATAGGTACAATGGCTTGGGTGCAGGCGGGTGGATTCCATCCTGGATTTAGATTTTGAATAGCTTGGGTTTGGGCAGGTGGATTCCACCCTGGATTCACACTTTGAATGGGAGTGATTGTTGGATAAGTCGTTGGGCTTGGCGTGCTAATCGGAGCAAACCCCGACAAGGTCAACAAATTACTGCCCATGCCGAACCCAGGCAAACCCATCGAGCTATTTTGAATTAATCCCTGCGTTTGCACGGAGGCATTCGGATAACTTGGAAATGGCGCCACTTGGGTGGGTGTTTGGAAATTGTTCATCATAGGAACCTATGGTGCCATTAACTGGTTCATCATGGCAAATTGACTATATGGGCCATATTGTCCCATCTGAGTCAACTGAGACAATCCTGCTCTTGGCAAGTTCATCTGTTGCTCGAGAGTCATTGTCTCTGCATAGGCCAAAGGAAGCATCGTAACCTGAGGATTCCTTCTAGTCAACAAAGATGTTAAAGGATCTAAGGCTTCGAAATATAATTGCAAAGCGACCATAGGATCTACCGCAAAGTGACGAGTCAGATTCGTGTATAGTTTTTGGAACCTCTGGTTGAATGTTCGTATGGGTTCATTGGGTAATCTTTTGCATGATACGAACAAATTGTAGATTATGGAGGGATCCAATAACATTCTAAATTGGCTTATGAATGCGGTTTCTAATTGGGCCCATGAAGTGATGGACCCTGCTGGAAGATTTCGATACCATTCATTGGCCGTGGGGTCTAGACTAGCAGGGAAAACTCGGCAAGCAACATCCTCGTGAGTAACCCCTTGCCTAAACATGTAATATTTGTAGATTTGGACATGATCTTCTGTTGTTGTGGGACCATCGTGCAAGAATTTGGGTAATCCCCTTTCAATGTTTCTAGGCAAGTCATGGACTGCCCTTGGAATATCTAAAGGGGAACTTTGCGCACCGTACCAGAGGGCGGTGGTTGCTATTGTTGTTGTTGTTGTTGGGCCATATTATTCAAAGGTGTTAACCCTATGGGAACAATTGGAATGCTTGGAACTGTGGAGACAGATATCACGGGTGTTACTGTCGCACTTGAACTTAAAGGTTCAAGCCCGCTGGATGTACTTGAGTCTAAAGAAATCCCTAACTCAAGTATATTGGGTGGTATTTCGATTTCTAATGTTTTGTTTTTCGGCCTCCTAGAAGTGGGAGAAAGGCTTTGGAAAATAGTTTCCCCTGTGGTTTTAGACCTAGTAGCAATGTACTCAGGTTGGGCCAGCTTGGAAACTCTAGAACCCAAAAGACTTCTCTCAACTTGCTTGCAAAATACAGTATCCAACTGTTATACCTGCAAGCACAATAAGTGGAAACAAAACTACCCACATTAATTGTTAGAACAAATCAAAAATCACAAAGCAATAAAGAAGGCCCTCCTTCTAGCGCCAAAATGTTGAGTGAATATTTTGTCCTATTACAAAATGAACACGCAACTGGAGTCTCAAACCTGTAGACTCTTTCTTGCAAAGAAAATTTATTATTTTAATTTCTCCAAGTTTCCTGTGAACAAACATTCATATGCATATAGCCAATGAAGACAAAATGTAAATAAATGAATGTAATCTAGAACAACTTATTTCTGCAAGTAACTGTTAACAAGGGGCCTTTGATGATTCCCAGCAAACTTTGTAACCCTAATCTGTTAAAACAATCTAACGACATGAAGCAAAAGAAAGAATAGAAACCCTTTCTTCTTTTATGTGTTTGAAATTAATGAACCCTCCCTAGAATGAATTAGTAACCTCTTTTATCTTTGAAAAAAATGCATGGTATAGGCCACTTCATTTTTAATTCCGTGCCTTTGGCATGAGGTTCATTTTATGGTTAAGTGGTTCATTTTATCTTTCATTTAAATGTTTTGCTATTTTTACGTTAACATTTGGAGTTAGTAAAGAAATATAAAGCGTATCCTGGAATGTACCAGAATCCGAGATGCTAATCTTCGAATGAACAGTAAAAAAAATAACATCAGAACCTAGAACCGCAACATTGCCTATGAAAATCAGCTGGAAAACTAACAGGACATTAATTCGGTTAGCAATCTCCTCCCTGCAAAACCCCAAGTTGTGAGACGAAGTTCTAAAACAACCCGACCTAATAGACCTGTACTCACACACAGCCAAATTAGATCAGATGCAAGACTCTAAGGGAAGAAAATGATTGCATCATTCTGCCATTCACCTATCGTAACCCATCTCATGGCGTAAATGGATAGATACAAGAGAAAATAATGCAAAATAAAGATTAACAGAGAAAACAGTAGTAATAGCTTCGATCTCCTTTTGGTTTTGCACACAAAAGTTGCTCCTACCAAATAACTCCTTTATTTTAAAATAATGCTTTTTTTTTGTTACAATTTCTAGCCCCTGTATCCACAACTTGCTTCGGCTTTTAAACTTTCTGCTGCGGCTCTTGGTTCCCCTCTGCGACGCTTCGTTTCCTTCCCTTAATGCTTCGTTTCATCTTCCCGCTTCTTTGATGCTTTTGACCTTCTATCTGAAACGTTTGACTTTCTCTGCTAAATGTAACAGTCGATCCGTAGCGTTACAATGATCCTCCTGCCTTTGCGCCACGTGTTCAGCATTTCCTGCAGTTTCGTAACGGTTCCTCGAAAATCATGACCAAAAATAGCATGCAGCCTTGCTCCTTTGGTTTCACAGCGAAAACGTGACATGTCGCGAAATCGTGACATGTCGCGATATCGCGACACTTTTGTTCTCCGTACGCTTCGGCCGCACCCTGTCGTGAAATCGTGACCATTTTCATCATCCGTACACTTTGCCAAAACACGTCGCGAAATCGTGACCATTTTCTCCTTCGGGCCATCTCGCCGCAACCTGTCGCGAAATCGTGACCATTTTCATCATCCGTACACTTTGCCAAAACACGTCGTGAAATCGCGACCATTTTCATCATCCGTACACTTTGCCAAAACACGTCATGAAATCGTGACCATTTTCATCATCCGTACACTTTGCCAAAACACGTCGCGAAATCGTGACCATTTTCATCATCCGTACACTTTGCCGAAACACGTCGCGAAATCGTGACCATTTTCATCATCCGTACACTTTGCCAAAACACGTCGCGAAATCGCGACCATTTTCATCATCCGTACACTTTGCCAAAACACGTCGCGAAATCGCGACCATTTTCTACCTTGTGGCTCCTACCCGCTTTCATGCCGCGAAAATCAAACACGTCGCGATTTCGCGACATTTCCGCCCACCTGCTGCCGTTGACCACGTTGACCGCGATTTTGCGACACGTCGCGATTTCGCTACAGTTTTTCCTTCTGCCTTTCTCTCTCCTCTCTGGGCCGCGACGGAGCAACATGTCGCGATTTCGCTACAATTTTTCATTCTTCAGTAGCGACGGAGCGACATGTCGCGATATCGCGACACTTTTCTATTTTTGGCCGCGACGGCGCAACGTGTCGCGATTTCGCGACACTTTCTACACTTGTGCATTTTGCCCCTTTTCTTCATTTTTAGCATTTGGGTCACTGAGATTTTCTCTGAAAACCTGCAAAAAAGGTGGGTCCCCAATTTTGGGGTGTGTTGTGGATTAGCCACAACACCACTTCAACGAACAAGCACTTCGTAAGTTTTTCAAACACGAGCTCTCTTCTTCCACGGCGTCAACAGAGCATCGACAGCCAAAAAATTAATGCATTCAAAATTCTCAAGAGTAGTTAAACCTTAGGATCCTTCCCATCTTTATAGTCCAATCGTGGACTTTAGAACACGTCGGTGGCAGAGAAACATAATTTCGAATTTAATCGAAATTGCTTTCTAAAGGGTTTAAAAACCTTTAATTAATTTTAATAAATTAAGAATAAAAAAAGGTTTAAAAACCTTTAAATATTTTTAATAAATTAAAAATAATTTCTCCCTTAATTAATTAAATAATTAATTAATTAAAATCTTGAAGGGTTTTAAATAATAATTAAATAATAAAGAGAACCTCCATTGGTTTTAATAAAAACCATTTAACTTGGTTTTAATAAAAACCCTATCCAAAAACCTTATCCAATGGAATCTCTCCGGATTCTCTTAAAAATATTCTCTTGGAATCTTTCACCTTTGAAGCCAACACATCCTCTTAACATTAATGCCATTTCATTTTGACATCAATGACAACTCATAGACAAGGAGCTAGGATCTCAAACCCAAAATTGCCAACATTCCTACATCTGAGATCTTTGCCTCAATCAATGACGTGATAGTGGTAAGTGTAGTGACAAGGCGGTATGCCTCTATTGGATATACCAATCTCTTTACTACCTCCATACCATCTTCCAACAAGCCAAATGTCTTCTGAAATGTATTTGTTGAAATATCTACCTTCACTAACCTCTTGCCCACATTGACATAGGCTATTATGGTTATAGTGTTATATGTCTGAACTATCTGTAATAGATAGTTATGGAAGAAGGACTTTTGGAATGGTGGGACTTGTGCAATCACTGCTACACTAGCATCCTCGAACGTATTCCAATGACCCACTTTCAATGTGGGAATCCCTTTATAATATTATTTTGTAATATTTTGTAGTGGTATGTGGCAAGTAAGGTGCCTAAACAAGTGGGGCCATTTCATGTAATTGTTATTAAGAATATAATTGCTATTTGGTAGAAGATTCTAGCTTGAGTGGCATTTTGCATGTAAACCAACTCTTGAGCTTAGGGTTAGGGTTGCATGAAGTGTATCTTTAAAATACATGGATCCATGTACGAATGCATATTTTTGCAAATTAATGAAATATTAAAGGAGGTTGCCCCCTTGAAGAGGCCCATGATTTTACGATTATTGTGAGAGAGTTTAATTTTGCATTTACTTTCTGCATTATGATATTTTTTTATTGCATGAATCTTTGTTTATTTTTAGTATTTGTGTGAGTTTATTTTTAATAGTAGGTTCCTAACACTAGGGAATATTGAAGCTTCCTTGATCAATTGGTTAGACCCTTTTTTTCTTAAGAAATGTTGAAAGATCTATAACACAAAACAACTGAATAAAAAATATTTACATTTGTCAAGTCAAATAATTATAACAATAAAATAAGCAAACATGAAATCAAAATGTAGTTATGATAGATGCAAGTTAGGATCTTAAGAGGATAATAACCCCTCTTTGAAAAAAATATGTGCAAAGTAAGTAATCAAATGATGTAGTGCAATGATCAATATTTAGCTTATATGTGTATAAATAAAATAGACAAGAAATGACAAATGATATAAAATAGCAATAGGATAAAATATTAGCAAATATAAGAAAAATAACTTCTCTTTGAGAGGTCCAAGGTTCAAACCCCACTCAGTGTAATGGGACCATGACTCCTCATAAAAACATGTGTAAACTTGTAAATTGTAAAAGCTACAAGCTTATTGTAGTGGTAAGGGCTTTGGTTTCTCTTTGAGAGGTTCCAGGTTCAAACCCCACTTAGTATGAGGGGACCATGACCCCTCATAAAAATATGTGTAAACCCATTGAAAAATTAATAAAAATGTAACAAAATAAATGTTTGATATGTAGACAAATTGGTTCAACCAAACCCTGTAAGGAGGGTGGAGTTCCAAGGTTCAAATCTCGGGCCTTGCCAGACTAAAAACTTGTCCCTTTCCTGGTGCTTTTAGTGGTGTAAAAGGTTTAAAATTATTGTGGCATGGTGGTTATAGGGGTTTACTATGCAAATAATTGTGTGGTAAATTTCAGGGTGGATAGCGCATAATTCTGTAGTGGCCATAAAAAGCAGACAACCTACCCAGAATCATGGCGGCTACTGATTCCACCATGTAAATTCAAAATTTACACACACACACACACACAAATATAAGCAAAATAATAGCAGGATAAGATATTATAGCTATAAGAAGAATAACAATAGGATGATATGATAGTAGGATAAAATATTAGTAGTTATAAGTAGTATAATAACAAGATAAACTTAGTGGATATAAGTAGAATAACAATAGGATAAGATCAATGTATGATAAAATATTAATGGAATCAATAAATGATAAATGAGATGATGTTATCTAAAATCAAGATGGAGACAAGGCTAAATGAACAAGAAAGAGAGGGGAGAGACAACCAAAATGGCAAAGAGTTGTTCCCCTTTCTTTGCCCCTTGAGATCCCATTAGACACAAGTAATATTTGCTAAAAATGTTCAATTGCTAGCCAAATCACCTTAGATGCTTTATGAGAGGATATTATTAGAGAGAGTTAGAATTAGAGTTGAGCCAAAGTTTTGGAAGCACCCATGTATGAGAGAGAGAGAGGGAAAGAGTACAAAAAATTGGTAGAGTTTCGTTGCTAGAAATTGTTCTTTGCTAGAGAGATTTTGTCAAAAATTTAATACTCAAAAAACTTATCCCTCCAAATGCCCTCCTCAGGGGCTATATTTACAGAATATTGAGGAGCTTCTTGGAGGAAAAAATAAGAGTTCAAAGGAATTCTAGGCATTGGTTTGTGTATCAATAGATGTGATCCATAAATTAGTAGGTGTTATCATGCTAGGAGGTGGTGGTTAACTTATGGCATACATGGGAAGCATACCTCTATGATTTTATGCATGCTAGGGGTGCACCTAAGATGCATACATTTGGTATTTCATGCATGCCAAGATAGAAGGTGTCAACAAGACAAGCTATTAAATCATTTTTACAGTGATATTTGAAATGTGACCATTAGGAGTTAAACTTTGGGTGAGAGGTCGCCAGCAAAAAATTACTACAAAAATGATTATTTTTCACAAGTCTAAAATGTTTCACCTATGATGAGAAATGTTTTGGAAAAACTGAAAGATCCATGAGCATTGTAGGTCTAACCCTATAGAACCTAAAGGATTTTTTTGTCAATCAATGGAACTATAAGCATTGGAAGTCTAAATCTATTATAACTCAATGCTTCAATGATTGTATTATGAAATTGAAGGGTATTTAAAATACAATGGTTTCCCAAATAAGGCATAAAAACCTTCAACTAATTATACAACTATCCTTGTATCTTAGTGAACCTCACAAAACATGTTTTGAGTGTTACTCAACTTACATTCACATTATTCATGATGTAATAACTCCTAACATTACCCGCTTTATTACATCATAATCTTCGAGAGAAAATTTCAGCATTCTTAAAATTTAATGTCTAAGGGATTCGGTGAAGAATTTTTCAAGTTGCTCTTGAGTACAACAAAATTTGAGCTGAATATTTTGTTGTTTAACATGTTGATGGATTAAGTATCACTCCAAGCCAATGTGCTTGGCCCTTTTGTAGAATACTAGATCATAGACAAGTTTTAGTACTCCTTGGTTGTCGTAGTGCATGATTGTAGGTTTATCTTATGGCACTTCCATACTTGTCAACATATTTTTAAACACATTACTTCACAAATAGCTCCTCCTATTGCATGATATTTTACTTCAATAGAAGATTAAGCAATTGTTTGGTGTTTATTTCTTCCCCATGATATTAGTGTAGACCTCAAAAATAATACATATCCAAAGGTAGAATTTTTATCCTCAATGCATCCTACATAATTTATATTTGTATAATATATTATGAAGAATAGATCATTCCTCTTGTATTCTAGACCATAATTAGCAATGTCTTGTATATATCTTAAAACTGTTTTTACTACCTTCTAATGTGTCAACTTTGGTTCCTACATGAAACATGAGAGAAACTCATTGTAAAACTAATATTTGGTCTTGTGTAAGTTAGGTAGATGAGACTCCCAACTAACTATCAATAGAGAGTTGCATTTTCTAGAGGAGAGGAATCAAAATATGAGAGTTGTAGTCCTGATTCCATAGGAGTATACATAGGCTTGTAATCTTCCATGTGATATTTCTCAAGGAGATTCTTGGTGTATTTGATTTATGAAACAATTATATAATTATGGTTCTACTTTACTTCCAGTCCTAGGTAGTAGTGTAATAACCCAAGATGAGTCATGTCAAAATATTTCTTCAAATATCCCTTTATAGCTATAATTATTCTTTTAAAACTTCTTGTGATGACCAGATCATCTACATATAGATTGATATATATAATTTCTCCCTCTTATTATTTGTGATACAAACTTGGATCATACAAATTTCTTTTAAAACCATGCTTTCCAAAATGTTCATCTATCTTTATATACCATGCTTGAGGAGCTTGTTTGAGACCATACAAAGATTTGACCAATTTACATGTCTTTGTTTCTTGTCTAGGTATGATGAATCATTTTGGTTGGGTTATATAAACTGTAGACACCAAATCCTAGCCACTTGTCATCCATGCATAATCAAATCACAACCATCTATTATTTATTTATATATATATTTTATTTATGTTTATATATATAAGTATAAATATTTTATATATTTATATTTATTTATTTAATATAAATATATATTTATATATGAAAAAATATGAGCCATTCACCATGACTTAATCTCAGCCATCCATTTAATTTAATTTGTATCACATATTAACACACATTCTTAGACCTTCATCATGATTTAATCTCGACCACCCATTGGTGTCGTCGAAACCCTAACATATTGAAGGTAAAGTTATAAAATAGCATTCACTTTTGTGAATGAGGGTTAAAGGGTTAATAAAGCAAGAAATCAGTTAAGCCATCCATTTGTTTATTCTTGAATTTGATATAACATCAAATCCATTGTCATTCATCCTTACCAAAAACCCTAGCATTTTGCTAACATCCTACATCCTCTCCACCACTGTAACATCCAATTTCCATCACCCGAACCCTTCTGAACCAGATTTGGTTTTTTAGTACACCTCCTAGAAACCCTCAAACACTATTGAACATATCCTAAATGCTACTGGGCATTCTAGGAATATTGGAGGGCATTCACAACCCTCCTAGAATTCTCTAGGGTGTTTTACAGCCTCCAATTTTCCACTGATAAACCCTTGAACGCTCAAAGGTGTTCGTGCACCATCAAATAATAGAAGCAAAAGTGTGGATCAGGTAAATATGATATTCTTTGACAAGGTAAAAGGTTCATTAAGTTATAATTTACATTCTATGTATTTTCATGCATTTTACTATTACTTTAGTTAGGGTTTTAGCAAATCTATTATTATGAGGGTCTCACATAGTGGAGCCCTCACATGTGCTATTAACCTCTTTGCATTATGATGTGTTTATAGGTATAGGTACTATATTCTTGATGGTTGTTGTAGATCAGGTGGTCCCATAGGGATACTCAAACCCACCTACAACTTGTTTGGAGTGAAGTTGACAAAGACACCAAATATTCATTGTGAATGAGGGTTTTCAGAACTCCCCGATTGTAAATATTGTATCAACATATATTGCATTGTAACATTGGAGATCAAGGCTCCCACAATATTAATAAAATATTATTTCTTCATTGTGCAATATCTTTTGTGTTGGTTCTATTATTATTATCTTGGTGTTGTCAATTTTTACTTTACAAAATGGTGATCACGATGGGACCCCCAAAGGGTTTCTTATTTTAATATACCTTATCAATCTGATCTACGTTTTCTATTTTCTTATTGTAAGTTTTTGGAGATTCGATCACATAAAAATCATGAAACTAGGGTTTTTGGAAGCAATAGGATTTGATCATTGATCGCACAAATACCCTATCGTGTTCAAGGGATGCTCCACCACATCCATGAGATGCCTCACCATGTTCAAGAGACTTTACATCATGTCCAAGAGAGTTGGGAAAAAATACTTAGGCTTGCTAGTAATTTTTAATCAAACCCACCTCCTTTTTCTTTGCTTTTTAAAGAGAAATTGAAAAGAAAATATTTTTATTCTTTTTAAAAAGTAATACATTTTGCATCTTAGGTATTCAAAAACATTTCTTCAAATATTTTACACATAGGATAGATTTGCATCTGTGCATTCATGTTAGTTGCATTAAAACATTCATTGCTTTAGACTTAAGTTTTGTGGTGTTTTTACTTGCTGGTCTAAGTTGTTGTTTGCAATAAATAAAAAAGAGCATATTAGTTGCATTGTAGGGTAAATTTTCCCACTTTCCACTTTTCTAAGCTGGAATAATTCATTGGTATTCAAGTATCTCCCACTGTTGGAAACACATTGATGATTCAAAGTGGAAAAGCTAGGTGAACCCTCCACTGTTGGAATTACTTGATGATTTAGGGTGGATCTTAAGTGGTGTAGCCTAGAATATTTTGAGGGACTTGATATTGGTGTTCTTGATCACCAACTTGGTTGGATGTGAGTAGGTTTCTTTTCTATGTGAACACAATAGATAACGAAAACATAAAAATATCACACATGATTGCACATTTTACTTTAAACATTAGTAAGTTGGACTTCATCACCAACTACTGATAGAGATCAACGATAGTGAGCTTCATCTTCATCACCAACTACTTATCGAGAGCAACCCTGAGTAATTTTTTTATATTTTATCGCTAGGAAAATTCTCATTTGTCATCCACCTTAGGAATCCACCTTTTATAGTAGTCTATGTTTAGGCACATAAAAACACACAAACCACAAAACAAAATATTGTTGCAAGATATATGATTCAATTGTTTGTTTGACTTTGTGTGATTTTCATTATCGTTGCACTTTTACACACACGTCCCTCACATCTGCTACCCTTACTTATTCATAGCTTATGGTGATGAGTAGAAATCAAATCAAAACCATGAATCAAGCACCAAACTCATCCATGGAGTGTTCCACTTCTTATTCCACCAACCCAACATAGATAAGTCATTTTGGTTTATCTATAAGAACCTCACACATAGTATTCATTTTGAATATTGATGTGATGCACAGATCCATTCACACTACCATACAGGAAACAGAGCCATCCAAACCCACCAATACCCACATAAACTATAGACATGGATAAGGTTGGAGCTTATCTAAGACAAACCAATCCTATTCTAGAACAACTTGACATCCCACACAGTAAAATTCCTTCTTTCCAACAAGAATTTGCTCATTCACATCACACCAAATTCAGCCAAGTCTACACCAACCCTCTTTTTGAGGCCACATCCATCCCTTCACACCAATTTTCTCCACCACAATGTAGCCAAATTAACTCCATCCCATCTAGCTACACCACCACTTAATCCAATCCACTCTATGAAGCGCAAGTCAATGCTACTTCATAGATTCCATCCATCATTCCTCACTCAGTTGTGATTCCTTTTGCAAATTACCCTCCACCAATATCCACTAACATTGCCAATATTCATATCTCTTCCATATCCACTTCCACCACAACCAAACCATCTGCTTCAAAACTTTCCATACAACAAGCATGACAACAACTCAACCAACTGCTCATGGGATAGAAAGATGCTCATTATTACCCCCAAAAACAACCCCAAATATCATATTTTAAACCCCATTCAATCCCAAATCAACACACTTTCTTCACCCCTAATCCATCCTAGGTAGCACACTCTTCTCAAGTTACCATACCCATGCCTCCTTTCATCCACACCAACACTACTCTCACAACCCAAAACACTCACATTCCCCAAACCTCATCTCCATTTCACCAACATCAATCATTCCACCATCAAGCCCAAAAAAACACTCAACATCACCAAATGCATTTTAATTTATCAAGCCATAAACATCATATTCCATCTCACCAACTTATCACTTTCCTGTAGATACCAAAACAGCACCAATCCGATTATGTGACTACAAGCACTGACCGAATTGGCATACATACCCCCTAGGGCAGCCTCCAGAGGTTAAACAGTGGTCCTAACCACTCCCAAATCAGTTTTGGAGGGTCAGAGGTCAATTTGGCACCTTTTAAGCACTCTGATCCCTATTTGTCCCACCCTGGGATGATTAGAATCCTATTCGCCCCACCCTGAGACGATTAGCAACAATCGCTCCAGGGTGGGGTGAATAGCAGGTTTGATTGGCAAAAAGTTAAGCCTTGACAAATGGCATCCTAGATCTGCCACTCAACTTTGCCTTCAAGGCATGCAATTGCGAGGAATGGTTTCAAATCAGAGAGAGGGACTTCAGTCAAGCATGCCTTGATCATGGAGGCCCTAAATCAGGGAGGAATCTTCTCTCCCCCAAGAAAGGCATGGTGAGCCAAGTGGTGCCCTCGCATGCGCATTCAAAGGAGACCCCTGAGGTCTATAAAAGGGTGAGCCTCCTCACCCAAAAAGAAGAATAGAGCTAGAGAATTTGGAGCAATGGAGTGCTGCAAAATTGTACCCCCATTCCCCTTTGTGCTTCCTACATCCCTAATTTCTCTTTTGGAAGAGAGGTTATCGGGTGAACACTAGGAACGCAATCCCGACCCAAAACCCAAGAAATCAGCCACAATCCCACACCAAATTCACCAACACAACCCCCTAGGAGGTTTTGGACCCATCCCACTTGGATTGGTGCCAAAAATAAGCCCCAAACGGTGGGCGTCCTGCCCCGGCGCCCCCCGCACTACTGTAGTCCTAATCGTCCCACCCGGAGTGATTAGAAATATGCAAAGGATTTCTCTACTATTATTTTTGCATTCTATCATATTTCATGTACTTATGTTGTTGTTCAAGTTTCATGTCATTATGACTTGATTTGACTGTGTTTTTATCATTTTATGCGTTTACTAACATACAGGGAGTGCTTTCGGATACAGGACAATCTGGGCAGAATCTGCCAAATATGACCTTCTGGGTCGTCCCAAAATTCCCCTTTTAGCCTAACCCCAAGTTTGTAGGAGTTTTTGAGGCCTCTGGGAAGGACATTTGCAAGGTCGCTCTTGCACGTTTTGTGATAGTCCTAATCGTCCCACCCCGGAGCGATTAGAAATCCATGCATGATTTCTTGACTATTATTTTTGCAATGGGTCCCTGATGATGTCTTGATGCTTCTATCAAAATTTGGGTCCATTATGACATGTTTTGACCATCATTTAATTCCTTTTTACATTAATCGACCGGAGGCTTTGGGGATTGCATGTTTTCCTAATATCCGCATATGCTATTAACTGTTTGCTATTTCTCTGAGCACAGGATCTCACCACCAAGAACACCGGAGGGGTAGCAAAGAACCATGAACATATGAATGCAAGCGGCGACAACGTTTGGCCTACCCATTTCAAATGTGGGCATGCGAAAGACATTGGAAGCGTACCATCCGTTGATGTAACGAACTGTATCAAATGTTTTGAGCCCTAGAGGGGGGACGCATTGTAACCGGATTGAAAGAAACATTAATAAAAGAGGCCCTACTTTGTTTTTCTTACATCTCATCTCATTTATGCTTTATTTCCTATAGGCATTTGTTCATCGCATTCGTAGGACTTAGCATCTGCACCTCATATCTGTTTCGTTTGCATCAATAATCTGGTACATCGTCGCTCCGCATTCGGATTTCAGTGGTGATCACGGTGGGACCCTGTCCCCTGCTATTAAGATCAGGTCTCTGATCCAAGTTTTTGTGGTTTTCCTTGCAGGTATTAATCCTTCGGGCGCTGGACTGCTACTCGTGCCACCCTGTGACGAATACAGACCTGCTATTCGTCCCACCCCGAGATGAATATGTATTTGCCCCACCCTATGACGAATGCAGACCTACTATTCATCCCACCCCGGGATGATTAGAGCTCTGTACATTTTTTGAGCAGAAACTCAGAGGCATCTGGTTTTGAACAGAGAAGAGGTAGGTTTTTTGAACATCCTCTGTGTTTTTCATTTTTTGTTTCTGCAATTTTCTATTTTCTTTGCTTGCATAGAAAAGCTAAGTAGTTTGTTTCCCTTCTTGCAATAAGAAAAAGAAAATAAAAACATAGAGTAACTTAAATGGAAGGGACTTGATTAGGAATGCATTCTTTTCTGGTTTGCCTGCATGATACTTGCACCAATGGCAAGTCCTCATCATAGGTTTTAGTTCTAGGTAGGTTTTGTGATTTCCCTCTTGCTGCTAATTGTTTTTGAAAGATAAAACGTACTTTAAAGCATTGCATTAGTGAAAATCATCTTTTTCTGTATGTTTTCTTTCTTTACATGATTAAAAGGAACCACACACACACCACCTAATAAAATTAACATCAAGGAGTTGGTCTTAATACCCCAACACTTGATCAAGACCAACGGTGGATTTCATCACCACCTTGGCTTGGATTTTGCATACATTTACCCTGATCGCAACTGTTGCTAGACATAAATCCTGACGAAAGCTGACCAAGTGTAACGGGGGTGATTCCCCATGCATGAGGATAAGTCTTCTATGGTAGGTGTCAAAAATAGAGCGATCCCCCTTCCATACCGCCTATGTTCCACGTATTGTTCTGCTCTCGCGTACCAATAGTTTCCCTCACGTAAGGGCGGGTATATTGAGAGGTTCGGTATAACGGCCTGGCAATGGTATATTGAAGGGGCGACCATTTTGGAGATACAAGAGCCCTCATTTTGCATGCATAACAAAGCTTCCTTTACGATATTCACACAACAAAAATCAAATACATTAGACCAGATCTAGGACACACATTTAATCTATAAATGAGATAATCATTTCTTTGCTTGTGTGGTCCCCCTTTGTTTGGTATAGCATAAAAATTTGTAAAGGAGATAAAAATACACATATTTCTAGAAAGACCACCACCATGGTGTATACCCGTAGCCAAGCCCAATCACGGGCAAAAGTTGCAGAAAGTGTACAAGGAGGCACAAGTCGCCTCCATTATAGCCCCAAGGACTTGGTTATACCACCTTGGCAGCCTGACCCACAACGTGGTCCACACTATGCCACTACAGAAAAGGACTATAGAGGCACCCCTTTGAGGGGCACTCCCGTTCAACATAGACCCTCTCAGGAGGAGTACACACATGGGAAGGCCCCCTTAGACACTCATTATGAGTGGCCACTATGTGATGAAGCGCTAGAGCAGCATAGGGTTCATAAGGAGGGACCACATGATTATATCATCCCTCCTCCACCCCTCATTACTGTTAGAACTAATAGGCCAAATCTAGAGCACAAGGCTCTTCAGACTAGGTGAGCCAAATCTGCCCTTCCCTTTCACATGTACGAGAGGGAGCATGAGGAAAACTCAGTATATTCCTCAAGATCAATACACAGCACGGGAGCAATGCGCCTCCGCACCAACTAATTATCAAGATCACCTATTGAGGCTAGAGCCTCGAGTGAATGCTGCTAACCTCGATAGAGGAAAGTGACCCATAGAGATCTCGGATCACCATGACTGAGATAGATATGTAGGGGAGGCATCTAGGCCTCCTAGACCTAGGATGGCAGAACAAATTGACTTGGCATTTGCCAAACATACCACCCGCCAAGCGCAAATCACGCAACTTAGGCAAGATCAACAGTAGTTAGAGCAACGGTATCATCTTAACAAAGAGCGCATTCAACGCTAGATAGATGAGTTGCTCTAGAACACTACGCATGAGAGGATTCCAACCCCTCGCACACATAGGATAGAAATTTATGAGAGGCACAACCCCTTAGTGCGAGACAGGTCTCCACGACCTTATCAAGTGTTGCCTCCAAGACCTCCGAGACCTGAGCGGGAGGCCACCCCTAGAACCAATGATGGGCGCCTTCCTCGGGCACCCATCCATGTTTGTAGGTCATGCCCAAAAACTCCTCAAGAAGCCTATGAGGAATTTGAGCGAGAAGAAGAGTGGGCTAAAACACCCTACCAAGGTAGGGGGGTGCTACCCGACTACCCCTCCATAGGCCTCAAGTTCCTCGCAATTCACAATGGGAACAAACCAAAGAAGAGGAAATCAAATCCTCTGATGCATACAAAGCACTGCTAGAGCGCTTAGAGTCTATGGAGACTAAGACTTCGGGGCCCCAAAATCCCACCTTACGCCAACTCCGTAGTCACCCTGTGCATCCTTCAATTTCGGCACCCCCATACCCCGACCACTTCAAAATGCCTCAATTGGTAATTTTTAGAGGGGATGAGGATGCCCAAGAGCATGTAACAAGATTCTTGAGTCAATGCTTTGGCATTTAGGACAATGATGCATTGCTTTTGAGAATGTTTATAACCACGTTCGTAGGCCCTACCTCGGATTGGTTTACCCAGTTGTCGAAGCATAGCATCAACAATCTAGACCAGCTAGTGGATGCATTCCTTGAACGTTTTGCCTTCAACACCAAGAAGAAGGAATCCTTAAGTGACCTAGCTAGCCTTAAGAAGTATGATGATGAGACCATAGCCGCTTATGGGAATCGATGGAGGACATTGCTTTCAAAGCTACCTTACCTCCCTCCCATGGCCGACATGACTCAGATGTTTTCAAAGAGTTGCATAAGGTCGATCTCCGTGCTATTGTAGCTGCAACAATATGCCACCCTAGAAGAAGCCCTGGTGTAAGCTAGGAGAATTGAGGAGATCAAAATTCAAGACGACGAGATTGCCAAGCCGCGCAAGAAAGAATGGACCAAAAATGCCAAAACTGGGCCCACGCAACCGAAACTCGCCGTGGTCAATC
Source organism: Wollemia nobilis (assembly GCA_028583015.1). Lineage (NCBI taxonomy): Eukaryota > Viridiplantae > Streptophyta > Pinopsida > Araucariales > Araucariaceae > Wollemia > Wollemia nobilis. The sequence continues at coordinate 5,657,621 of JAQPPZ010002440.1, forward strand.
AGGTTGCCATAACTGTACCACCACCTGCACAAATGACATAGCCCCCAAAGGCTAATTATCAGGTAGTTCCTCTTGCTAACTATGAAAAAGAAAACCACAAACAAGAGCAAAATCAACAGCGTCACCCTAAGCGACAATTCACACAATTCACGGAGTCTAGAGACTCCTTGTTTGACCGTTTGTTTGTGGCAAACCTGATAAACTTGTCAAAAATTCGACCCATAGACCCTAACGCACCAAAACCCAAAGGCTATAGGGAAGATTTATATTGTAGATTCCACCGATAGAAAGGACATGACATCTTTAGTTGTTGGAAATTCAAAAACTTGGTACAAGACTTGATCGACAACAAAACACTCACGGTGGATAATCCCGTAGCGTTGAGCAACCAATAGATGGAAGTATTCAAAGACCCCCTGCCTGCCCATGATGCGTAGGAAAAGACTTTAAAAGTAAATGAGGTAACACAAAACTGCCCCATGCAAGGGTACGTGGGGATGATAAGCATCGTAACATGGAACAAAAGATACCCAAACACGGTTGCACCCACTGTAGCTATGGGAGATGTTCCATCAATGTCACAACCCCCACAATGCCCTATGCAACCTCCCCTACCTAGACCAGTGGCCATGATTCAGACTAAGCTTACTCAAAGTTTAAGGACCACGTCAACTAGGCTCTCCATTTATGAGCTCATCCAACAATCACCCCCCATCGGGAGGCTCTAATGGAGATACTCAAAGCCATTGAGCTACAGCCCCATGAACCCAATTCTTTCAACAAATTTGTGGGACATGTGAGACGATGCACAGAACCAGTTATAACCTTCAAATAAGACGAACTGAAATTGGTGACTGGTGATATGGTGGATCCACCCCTACACGTCATCGCATGGGTCAACGGGATTCCATTCAAGAGGGTGTTGGTGGACACTGGCTCATCCAACAACATAATCATGACAACGACATTAAAACATCTTAAGCTTCCGACATCCCACATTGTGGCGTCCACCTACACTCTTCGAGCATTCAACGATGCGTTATGCTCGATGGTTGGCACAATTGTCCTACCCATCCAAGTAGGACAAAAGACCATTCCTACGTTGTGTCACATCCTTGAGGGTGAGATGGCCTACAATATCTTGCTAGGTCGGCCTTGGATCAGGGACATGAAGTGTGTCCCTTCGATAGCCCATCAATGCCTCAAATATACATACGAAGGGCAAGTACATGTAGTCCCAGCAGACTTAGAGCCCTTTAAGTTTTGCAATGCGGTGCAGCTTATGCCACAATCGACCCTCCCATCGACACATTTGGACTTCCAATTGAATCCATCCACTTAGGGCCCGATTTTTCCTACATCCCCGCTGTTGAGTCCCTCAAGTAACCAACCTGGCCCATCTTCATCGTCTGTCCCTTCACCAACAATGCCACCTATGGTGGCCACACCAAAGGACAATGGGAAGAAGCCCCTAGAGGAGGCACCACCATTAGTCTCAACCATCTCTACCGAGGAGGTGCCCGATCGAATGGAATTCGAGACACCTGATTCACCCAACATGGAGTGGACTCAGGGAGAACTCCCATTCCCTCCCCCTCAACCATCGATGATTACCATTGAAATGGCCAATACGGGCCTAGGAGAGTACCTAGTGTAGAACATTGTGGCAACACCCACACTCGAATCCATGCAAGACATGGGGAGACCTCGCCTCCCCATCGGCACTATCGTCCCTTTAGGCTACCCACCAAATCAGACCAACTTTGTATATGGGGGCCTCGAGAATGGCCTGGAACCCTACCTACAAGAGGAAGAGGACGAAGAGCCATTTGCTAAGAATGTTGATTATCTGTCCAACCCAGACTTTGCCTTGAAATACCTAGACCAATGTAATTGGCATGGATATGGGTTGGGCAAATACGAACAAGGAATGCGCACTCTTTGTCATCCAAGATACTAGATGCCATATGATAAATCAGGAGTAGGGTTCAACCACCCTTTGCCCCTCGACATCTTGGTAGAAACCATGCAAGGCTTAGGTCTAGGCAACAGGGATGGGTTGGCACAAGATCCATATGCCAATCCCAACACTACATACACATTGGGGAATTATTTCCCATTGGTAACAACAAACCTTGTTGATCTCAACAGCCCCTCCCCTTTGATCGAGAAAGGGGAAAGTTCAAGAGGTAACTTCCAAGAAAGATATGAAGAAAATCAAGAGAGCTCTTCAAAAGATGAGTCGGATTATGAGGTCGCACCTTGGGACCCATTTGAGTCTGATAGCAATCACTCGTAGGTGACGCCCATCGACGATTATCAGGAGGACTTCGTGGTAATGTTCCCCTTTAATGTTCCAATCGGGCAATTGCCACCTCTAGAGAATCCAGCCCTCCCATAGAAGGCGACACAACCCAGATAGGGACCAAATCAACATGCTCAAACAAAACGAGCCTCCCATGCCGACCATAAGGCCAAGTGATCAAGAAACGCCTAGTGGGAGGCTATACCAGCCATAGGGGCACATAGTTGTTGGAAGCAAATGAAGGCCTATGGATCTCCGATAGCGACTATGAAGATGAGACTGAGATGGCATATCTCAACCATATGAGACAACAAGAATACCCCATAGACATCGATGGTATGTTTGAGCATCTGAATATGGGACCAAGGCATAGGTGGCATTTAAACCAAGCACAGTTAAACCAAGTGCTTCATCCACCACTTTGGGCATACAGAGAGCACCTCCCACCTAGAGACCCTATAGGGCCACTAGTGCCAAGGGTAGACCCTATCCTTCTATCCACACATAGGGCCGATCCTTTTGTGCCAGTACCCACAGAGCTAGATCCGGGGCACGAGGATAACCAAGAATGTCCGAATCAACACCCACGTGGTAATGGAGACCAAATTCATTCCATCAACATGATCTCCATTGATTTAACTACCCCCATCCACAATCCAGCCGATCCAACACGACCATTGTATCTAGACCTAGATGCCATAGACTGGGATCGCGTTGACTCACCACCATCCCCATCAGAGTACTGGCCTTGCGGTGAGATGTTTCATTTCACCCTAGGACAGACTCAGGATATCTTCCATGCTGAAGAGGAACCCGACGTTCCCAATGCAGATCTAAATTCAGTGAATGATATCCACCTGATCCCAACTCCACACCAGTTGGAGGACGGATCCCACATGTCAGTCGAAGAGACGATTGACGTAGACATCGGTTCTGATCCAATGAATCTGCAAATCATCAAGCTAGGGGTAAGTCTATCCCTCGAAGAGCAATCTGATTACATTGCCCTTCTCAAAGAGAAGAAGGAGGTTTTTGCATGGTCCTACAAAGACATGCCGAGGCTAGACCCGTAGCTAGTCATGCATAATCTAACACTTGATCCGACAGTCAATCCAGTCAAGCAAAAGCTACGTAAGATGCACCCAACAATGGCCTTGATGGTCAAAGATGAGCTACAAAAGCTGTTGGATGCACAATTTGTCATCTGCATGGATTACCCACCATGGCTGTCCAACATGGTACCCATCAAAAAGCCTGATGGGAGGATTTGCATATGCACCAATTTTTGAGATCTAAACAAAGCGAGTCCCAAGGACGATTTCCCCTTGCCTAGCATCGATGCATTGGTAGACGCTACAACAGGCCATGAAATGCTTTCCCTCATGGATGGTTTCTCGGGATACAACCAGATTCGTATCAATCCCGATGATCAACTAAAAATGGCATTCACGACGCCTTGGGGGACATTTTGTTATAAGGTCATGCCCTTTGGCCTTAAAAATGCTGGTGCCACTTACCAACGCGCTATGACATACATCTTCCATGATCACATGCATAAAACTTTGGAAGATTATATGGATGATTTGTTGGCCAAATCTCTTTTGCGCCAAAATCATCTCGATGACTTACGCAAGATCCTTGATCGCCTCATCGAACACAAGGTCAGGCTAAACCCCAAGAAGTGCGTATTTGGCGTCACATCTGGAAAACTCTTGGGTTTCATAGTCTCAAAACGAGGCATCGAGGTAGATCCAAATAAAGTCAAGGCAATCCTTGAAATGCTTCCCCCAACCACCATCAAGCAGCTCAGAAGCTTGCAGGGTAAGGTCGCATCGATCAAGCGCTTCATAGCGTAGTTATCTGACAAGTGCCGACCCATGAATAAATTATTACACAAGGGGGTAGCATTTCATTGGGATGACGAGTGCCAATTAGCCTTCGATGACATCAAACAATACTTGGCTTCACCGCCAGTATTGGCACCACCTAGACCAGGAGTGTCATTCTACTTATACATCTCAGCTATCGAGGTGGCACTGGGCGCCATGCTAGCCCAAAAAAATGAATTACATAAAGAACAAGCTAATTATTATCTTAGCCGCACCCTAGTCAGTTATGAACTTAACTATGCATACGTTGAGAAGCTATGCTTGGCAGTGGTATTTGCCACCAAAAAGCTATGCCATTACATGCTGAGAAATACGATGTATGTTGTGTCTAAGGAGAATCCATTGTGGTACATGATGAGTCGTACTTATCACAGTAGTCGCACGATGAAATGGATCATGTTGTTGATGGAGTTTGACATCAAATTCATTGGACAAAAGTCCATCAAAGGTCAAGTCATCGCCGATCAACTAGCAGAGGCTCCTCTCGAAGATGATCAGCCTCTGACCATAGAGCTACCCGATGATGGGGTCTTCCATGTCTCAGAATCGCTAGATTTTGATGAGCTTGAGTCACAAGCCGACATAACCTTATTTTTTGATGGTTCTAAATGTGAGCAAGGGGGTGGCACGGGAATCATGTTTTTCACACCGCAAGGGGCTCCAATGCCTTTATCATTTAAACTTGATTTCCCATGCACCAATAACAATGCTGAATACGAAGCCTTGCTCATAGGTCTTCAGAAAACCATCACCATGAACATCAAATGCTTGAATATCTTTGGTGATTCGCTGTTAATTGTCAACCAAGTGAAAGGGGTATTCCAATGCAAATGCCCAATTTTGTAGGCCTACAAAGCCCTTGTGGATAAATTCCTAGAAAATCTTGAATGGTACGACATCGAGGCACTCCCTCGATCATCGAATCATTTTGTGGATACTATGGCCTCCTTGGGGTCACTAATCCCGCAAGACCCTTCTGGTGAAATGACAACCATTCAAGTCAAAACATTATCGCAATCCACGATGGAGCGTGCAAGCTCTGACATAATGCCAAGAATCCACCTGATCCAGATTGAACCATCTCAGGATAGGTTCTCTCGAATCCATGATAGTCTAAATCATGCCAACTAGGGGTCTTTGTTCTCCCCAACCCCTCTTAATAGCAACACAATGCTATTTCTACAAGTTCTTTCCCGCTCAGCTTTTGCTAGGGATGAAATTCAAGAGGGATTGGCCGTTCATACCATCGAGGTGTCTGATCGGCGGGGATTGGTACACACCCATAAGAGACTATCTCAAGTTAGGTAGCCTCCCACTTGGATTGTCGCACACCGTGAAAAGATCATTCAAATAGAAAGTGGCAAAACATGTCTTGCTAGGAGACATTTTGTACCATCGGAGCTACGAAGGGATCCTCCTCCATTGCTTGGACCAGCAAGAGTCCACTTGGGCGATCACCCAAGTGCACGATGGTACGTGCGATGGCCACTTCAGCGGTATGGCCATCGCCAAGCGCATTCTTCGCATGGGCTATTATTGGCCATATTTAGAGCGAGATTGTTGCGCATATGTGCGGAAGTGCATGAAGTGTCAACACCATGCTAACTTGACACACGTACCTTCTCAGGCCTTGCAACCGATCCAATCGGCTTGGCCATTTTTGCAGTGGGGCTTAGATCTCATCGAAAAGATCTCCCCTGTGTCGTTAGGTCATCACACATTTATCATAACGGCCACAAAGTACTTCACTAAGTGGGTGGAAGCAATTTCGCTTACCTCTACGACTGGACCCCGCATTATGGAGTTCATTTTACATAACATCATATGTCATTTTGGTATTCCATCCAAGATCATCTCGGATAATGGGACGTCATTTAAGAACAAATATGTGCGTGCTTTGACAACAAAGTACAAAATTCAGCACATTTTTTGACACCCTATTATCCGTAGGCAAATGGGCAAGCAGAGGCGTCAAACAAAATGCTAGTTGCCATCCTTAAAAATATGGTCGCAGATAATCATAAGGATTGGCACATCCAAATACCACTTGCACTATGGGCTTATCGCACTAGCATTTGAACGCCCACTAGGGCAACTCCATTTTTGTTGGTGTATGGCTTCGAGGCAGTCATGCCTCTCGAGTTGGAAATACCCTCCCTATGCATATCAATGCAAGAGTTCATCGATGATGACATTGCATGGTAGGCCCGGTTAGACCAGCTTACATTACTCGATGAACGACGCATCAATGCTCTCGAGCATTTATGTATCTATCAAGAGCGACTTAAGAAAGCATACAACATGAAAGTTCACCTGAGGGACTTTCAGGTTGGTGACCTGGTCTTAAAAGAGAACCAAAAAATTCTAACTTGCCGCCCCATTTAAGGGACAAATTCATGGCAAATTGGTTAGGTCCTTATGTAATCGATAGTAAAATAGGACCTGGAACATACCGGCTCACCTCTCTGGAAGGAATCAAGGAACTAGAACCCTTAAACATCAGTCATTTGAGGCCATTCAACATTTAGAGAAGCCATAGCCCACACCAAAAGCCCCAAGGATTCTCGCAATCACTTGGTCACCAAAAATGCCCCAAAGGAATCCATAATCCCTTTGGTCAAACCAAAAGCCCCAAGGATTCCCGCAATCGCTTGGTCACCCAAAATGCCCCAAAGGTATCCATAATCCCTTTGGTCCAACCAAAAGCCCCAAGGATTCCCGCAATCGCTTGGTCACCAAAAATGCCCCAAAGGTATCCATAATCCCTTTGGTCAAACCAAAAGCCCCAAGGATTCCCACAATCGCTTGGTCACCCAAAATGCCCCAAAGGTATCCATAATCCCTTTGGTCAAACCAAAATCCCCAAGGGTTCTCGCAATCGCTTGGTCAAACCCAAAACGCACCAAAGGTATCCATAATCCCTTTGGTCAAACCAAAAGCCCCAAGGATTCCTGCAATCGCTTGGTCACCAAAAATGCCCCAAAGGTATCCATAATCCCTTTGGTCAAACCAAAAGCCCCAAGGATTCCCGCAATCGCTTGGTCACCCAAAATGCCCCAAAGGTATCCATAATCCCTTTGGTCAAACCAAAAGCCCCAAGGGTTCCCGCAATCGCTTGGTCAACCAAAAATGCCCCAAAGGTATCCATAATCCCTTTGGTCAAACCAAAGGCTCCAAGGATTCTCGCAATCGCTTGGTCACCAAGAATGCCCCAAAGGTATCCATAATCCCTTTGGTCAAACCAAAAGCCCCAAGGATTCCCGTAATCGCTTGGTCACCCAAAATGCCCCAAAGGTATCCATAATCCCTTTGGTCCAACCAAAATCTCCAAGGGTTCCCACAATCGCTTGGTCACCCAAAACGCCCCAAAGGTATCTATAATCCCTTTGGTCAAAACCTCCAAGGATCCGTAAGAATCACTTGGTCCGCACCCATTCGGGTTAAACCACCATAACAAATATTCAAAAACAACAAATAATCAAAAATAAAAAAAAAAATTGCATCTCACTCTCATGCATATTCTTAAAAACCAAAACACCAAAAAGAAAACAAAAGTTGCATTAGGCATCGCATACATACATTGCATATTTGTTGGTCATACATGTCAAAAGCACCATAGACTGTAATTACTCGGCAATTCCATCATTTTCCAAATTTAGTCCATTTTGTAAAAAGATCCATCAAGAATAACGCCCTTCGCATTTTCGCCATATCATAGTCAGTTGTCTTCTAATGTCTTTAGGGTTTCGTCATTCAACTGTCTTTAGATTTCTAGTCAAATGTTGTACAAAGTCAGACAAATTTTTACAAGGTAGAGTTTTACTTGGATTACGCCTTGTTACATAGCATCCCAACACAAGCTTAAAACACATAAAAATTCCCAAGTTGTGTGAACGCAAGATGAAACCTACAAAGCAGTCTAGGGTACCATAGGTGAAACATTATCCTGCTCATCCCCCTGTGTGAATGGTTCAAGAATGCTGAGAATTGACAAAAGGACAAGCTCTTCCCCATCCAATTCCCCACAATAAATAGTGGTTTTCACCACTATCAAAAATTCCAAACACCTTTGGTCCCCAAAGTCGTAAGGATTCGTACTACACGCCTCTGAGAAGGATGGGTAGTCATCCCCAAGGCCTAAAAGGATCAATGCCATTCACGAAGCAAAATCCCAAAAGTTCACTATCAAAAATCCCAAACACCTTTGATCCCCAAAGTCGTAAGGATTCGTACTACACACCCCTGAGAAGGATGGGTAGTCATCCCCAAGGCCTAAAAGATCAATGCCATTCCAAAGCAAAATTCCCAACCACCTTTGATTCCCAAAGTCGTAAGGATTCGTACTACACGTCCCTGAACAGGATGGGTAGTCATCCCCAAGGCCAAAAGGATCAATGCCATTCACAAGCCAAAAACCCACGAGCTCAACTTTGAAATCAAAATTCAAAATCTAAATCCTCAAAAGGCAACAATAAAAAATAACAGTGGTTATCACCACTACTCAAACCCCTTGCTCAAGAAAAAAAAAAGAGTGAAAAATAAACAGTGATTTTCATCACTATGTATGAGAGCAAGTATCCCAACAAGATTGAGCAACCGAAAGATGCCTAAGCTTGAATCCCTGGAATTCTCAGCATTTGAAAAACCATTTAGGTGATCCTCATTACGGGTTTGGTGGATAGCCTACCTGGCAATGGCGGTATCCTAAACGCATGACGATATGTCTATCACATTTTGTGTGTGTGTAGACCAATGTTTGCATGTGGATGAGCTAGCTTATGGTATCTTAGATTGCGACGTGGATTAATCTTACTAAATGCAACAAAGGAATTAGTGGAGCTAATTAGGTGATCCTCAGTACAGGTTTGGTGGACAGCCTACCTGGAACTGGCGGTATCCTTATGAATACCACATAAACGAACTCAATCGCACACACAGGGATGTGAAATAACTTGGTCAGACTCAAGTCTGATTCGTACCTTGTTTGGAAGTCTTGTAAGATAATGTACAGTCTTGATTAGTTACTTAAAGCATCTGAGTCTCAGAAAAACCTTAACTACATTTTAAAACAATTGTTGTACATTTCATTACTCACATCACCATCAGAAAATACAAAACAAAAATAACAAATGCATAGTTGTTCCATAAAGCAATCACATAGTGCAGAAAGCCAGTAAATCCTATACAGTCTATGGTGCCATCACCTATAAACCAACAAATCATTCCATCCATTCCATATGCATACATCCATATCATATAGCTAACATCATCCGTAGTCATAATAGCATATGCATACATCAACATAAATAAAGGTGCATAAAAGAAACAATAAATCATGACAAGCATATCATCAAACCAAAAATAGTCATGTATATATATCGACTCAAAATGCCCTCAGGCTACAATAAGAAGGTCCTCTGACCTCACAAAAAACCAAAAATTCAAAATCCCCAAAGCCTAGGGAGTCGGCCACCATGATCACATAGGATCGATGCGACTGGAACTACCCCCAGTAGTATGGGTCCTATGAGACCTCTCAGGGCGGCTGCTGCTAGCCCGCGCACCATGCCCACCAACGCTACCCTCATCCAGCTGCCTGCGATGAGAGGATGTAGACTGCTCAGTCTCACTGCCTCTCGTTAATGCAACGAGCCACCTCCATCGAGATCAGGTAATTGCCCACCGAGGTGGATGACCTCTGTCTCTAACTCCACCCGATACCACCCCCACTCCACATCTCGTCGATGGTACACAGCCAATGCATTGTCCTGTTGTGCCAACTGAGCCCGTAGGAGATCCCTCTCCTACAATACATCTCTATGCTCCTCATACCGTCTCTGCAAGAGATCCTCCAATCGTGCTATCTCAGCACGAAACCCAGCCTCCACATCTCCTGAGATAGCCTATGGCATGGGCACATTTGGGACGGCCTGTTGCTCCGAAATGTCCTGTACATCTGGCTTCTCTAAAACCCCTGCATCATCTCCATCACCAATGAAATCATCGATCTCCACCATATTTGCATCATCAAGCGAAGCCCCCCAACCTTCCACTGGTGCCTCTGCACCCCCACCTCCTACTGTTGTTGTATTCATGCCTCCCAGAGGCCCCTCACCCCGCCATCGCCGCATAATCCACCACCAATCATACTCTGTAGTTACCCCGACATCATCCACGTCAGGTACATCAATAACTGCATCAGAGCCCTCACCTAATGGCTCAATGATAGGCCATACTAGGGTCCTCTCGTCCTTGTGCCACCGATAGATCAAGGGATCACCAGGAAATCCTTGGCACACCCCAAACTACTATGTCACCCGGACATATGAGAAGTACTCCTGCTCTATCCCATGCCACCCAATCAACCACCTACCCCTGTGCACCCATCGAAGCCACTCTCCAACCTCAGGCCAGGATGGACAGTCCTGATACGCATGCCAGAACACCTGCCCTGGTATTAGATGAGAGAAGGCATCAATATAGTGACCTACGTCACCTGCCTACCATCAAATCTATCCATGCTCCTCTGACCACCACCATAAATTGGCATACCCAATCTCTCGATCCACCATCTCACCTCGGGTGGTCCAAGGCAAACCCTACGGTCGCTCCACAGCTATGTGCTGCCACCCCCAACACTGCAAGAGATAGTTTTATCTGATCCCCTTCTGCCTCCGACAACGAACCTCGTAGATATCGTTGTACAGCTATGCCAGCAACGTCTGACCCCATATCATAATAAGTGGAGCTGATGTCGAACACTTCACCAAAGTGAAAATCAAATCTAGCAAGTTCCAAGGGAACCTCGCACCTAAACAGTCCAGAAGCAGCATATTGGAAATGATGGCCATGATTAAAGCATGCCTCACCCCCAATACGCCCTTCTCCAGCCACCTTCGCACCAGAATATCACCTATCTAGTAGTCAGCCTCTGCCTTTTCCATAGCCCTCTCCACCCCCATCTCCCCTGCCCAACCAAAAAACCATGTTAGTACAGCTGTCCGTTGGTCTTGGTGGATCATCCGGATAGGAAGCCCATCTATCGAAATTCATAGAATCAGATACACATCCTCTAGAGTCACAGTCATATCCCCTGTTGGGAGATGAAAAGTATTAGTGTGGGGATCCCACAGATTGATCAAGGCAATCAAATATGCATGATCCCCCACCATAGGCTCCAAACACATCACCTAGTTGAGCCCAAGGGCATCAAGCCACTCCCAATCCCCAAATGTCAAGGCCTCCCAGGCATTAGAGAAAACAGTCGACTAGCGGTACCGACTCTTCACAACTTGAAAACCAATAAAAAGAAACAAACGATATTTTTTTTGAAAAAAATTGAAAAAACTTGTATTAAAACAAAGATCAGTTACAAAAGGGAGAAGACCCTTCCCACCAAGTACAAGGCGCGAAAACGCGACACAAACCACCTTTGACCGCAAAAAGTCAACGAGTCGCGAAATCGCGACAGGTCGCGAAATCGCGGCAACAAACCAACCAAGACCGCGACGGAGCGACATGTCGCGAAATCGCGACAAGTCACGATTTCGCGACAGCTAACCCACCTTGGCCGCGACAAGGCAACAAGTCGTGATATCGCGACATGTCGCGATATCGCGACAACTAACCTTCCCTAGCCGCGACAGAGCAACATGTCGCGATATCGCGACAACTATCCTTCCCAAGCCGCAACAGAGCAACATGTCGCGATATCGCGACAAAAAACCTTCCTCGGCCGCGACAGAGCAACATGTCGCGAAATCGCGACAACTTTCCTCCAAAGGCCGCGACGGCGCAACACGTCGCGAAATCGTGACAACTTTCCTCCCATGGCCGCGACGGCGCAACATGTCGCGAAATCGCGACAACTTTCCTCCGAAAACCGCGACGGTGCAACATGTCGCGAAATCGCGACAGCTTCCCTCCAGTAGCCGCGACGGCGCAACATGTCGCGATATCGCGACAACTTTCCTCCAAAGGCCGCGATGGCGAAACATGTCACGATATCGCGACAACTTTCCTCCAAAGGCCGCGACAGCGCAACATGTCGCGATATCGCGACAGCTTCCCTCCAAAGGCCGCGACGGTGCAACATGTCGCGATATCGCGACAGCTTCCCTCCAAAGTCCGCGACGGCGCACCATGTCGCGATATCGTGACAGCTTCCCTCCAAAGTCCGCGATGGCGCACCATGTCGCGATATCGTGACAGCTTCCCTCCAAAGTCCGTGATGGCGCAACATGTCGCGATATCGTGACAGCTTCCCTCCAAAGGCCGCGACGGCGCGACATGTCGCGATATCGCGACAACTTCCCATCAAAGGCCGCGATGGTGCAACAGGTCACGATATCATGACAAAAACCACCCTTAGCATTTTCTTTGCTCATTGACGCAAGGATCTTTCAAGGCCCTGCCTAATCACTTCATCCTCCAAAGGCATGTCACTGTGCAGCTGCACCCCTACCTCTTTCTCAGCACCCATCTTCGCAAGGAAATCGGCCGCTTTATTTAAATCTCTACTCACATAAACGGGGATCACATCATCTAATTCCCTCCATAGTTCCTTGATTTGAGAGACCAGAATCCGCAACCTCCATGCTTTCGAAGCAAAGTTCCTCATGCAATCTAGAGCGCCAACCATAATTTGAGAATCAGATTCGAGAATTATCCTCCTGTGGCCCTGATTAACCGCCCAGATGGAAGCAGATTTGATAGCAATGGCTTCTGCTTCATTGTTTGTGGCTCTTCCCAAACCTTGTAGTTCCCAATAGAGCACTGAACCAGCATGATCCCGGCAAACTACACCAATTCCGGCACTGCCCGGATTGCCTTTTGCAGCACCATCAGTATTGATTTTGATCCAACCTTCTGGGGGTGGTTTCCAGCTAGCTCTGTCCTGTCTCTCGTGCTCTTCAGCTCCCTCTTCCAGTGGCCCAGGACCAACCTGATTTTCCTCTTCAGCATAGATGGCAACAGTTTCTGTGACTTTGCTCCAGATGACCTGCCAAACTCCATCTAGCGAGGAGAAAGTTTCTCTAAAAATACGGGCATTTCTCTCCAACCACACTTGCCACTAGATGAAAAGTAAGCCAAGCTCCCAACCAATTCGAAGAGCTTTAGATTTAAATCTACCCCTCTTCCATTTTTCCCAGATATTGGTCCGATTCAAATCACCATTAGCCTGAAGTTTATAGTGAGAGAACCACCGCTTCCAAATCTGGCACGTGAAAGGGCACTCAAACATCAGGTGATCAACTGTTTCCTCATTCTTGTGGCATAATACACACTGAGATGGACCGATGATTCCTCTACTTCTGAGATTGTCAAAAGTGAGAATTCCATTGTGCATAAACTGCCAAGCAAAGAAATTTACTTTCGGCCAGCCCTTGGAATGCCAAATCTTTCTCCAGTCCTGAACCGGAAATGAATGTGGGGGAGGCTCTGGGAGGATCTTGTCGTATCCATCCTTCACTGTATATACACCAAGGTTCCCATAGCCCCAAGCTAGTTCATCCTCCTCGTCTCTCCCTGTGAGAAACCTTTCTGTCAAGATTTTGGTCAAGATGGGTGCCAGCTCCGGAGGGATTGTAATTGGCCACTCCTCCAACCTCTTGAACTTCTTAAACTTATACTCCCCCATTTGGCTAGTGTTGAAATAACTTTCAATTTGGACCCAGCCCTTGGCTTCTATGGCGGATTTAATTGGTTGTAATTCGGGGTACGCAGCAATGATGGGTGAATACTGGTCCCATGAATCAGTCCAGAAGCGTGCCTTCTCCCCTCTCCCCACTTTCCAAAACAATTGGTCTTTAATAACCTGAGATCCAAGCTTGAGAGCCTGCCACACTAAGGATCCGGTACCCTCCAGAGGGAAACGGCCCACCTCATTGGGGTGAACATGACCCAAATATTTACTGGTTAGGATTCTGCTGAATAAGGAGGTAGGCTGGGAAATCCACCTCCAGTACAGTTTTCCAGCCAAAGCTTTGTTATTAAGCTTGGAGCTTCTCAGTCCCAACCCTCCTTTTTCCTTGGGCTGGGTAACTTTATCCCAACCAACCAAGGCCCATTTCCTCTCCCCTTTTGCTCCTTCCCATAAAAATTTTCTTGCCATTTTGTCCAGCTCTTTCCATATAGTATGAGGGGCAGCCAGGATAGAGAATTTATAAATTGGCATGGCCTGAATAACTGACTGTAAGAAAGTTAATCTACCCCCATAGCTTAACCATTTATGAGACCAATGATTCATTCTATCTTTGATACCATCCAAAAGATCCTTCCAGATATCAATTTTTAATTTTTTGAAATGCAAAGGAACTCCCAAGTAAACTATTGGAAGAGAAGTCCTTGTGAATCCCAAGAGCTCTATAATTCTGTCCTGTAGCCTTTGGTCAATATTGAAGAAGACCACTTTGGATTTTTTATCATTGATGACCTGGTTTGAAGCCCTAAGGTAGACATTAAGAGTATCTCTGATTCCTCTAGCTTCCCTGAAGCTGGCCACTCCAACCAATCCTGTATCGTCCACAAACTATAAGTGAGTCAAAATTTCCTCACCCACCTTGATACCTGTTAGCAGGCCTTGATGTCTTCTCCTCAAGAAAAGTCTACCTAATCCTTCAACCAAAATGAGGAAAAGATAGGGAGAGCAAGGGTCTCCTTGACGAAGACCACGAGTGGCTCCAAAAGGTTGCGAGGGAAGACCCTTGATTAGAACAGAATAAGAAGGCGTAGAAACACAGCTCATGACCCAATCTATCCAGTCCTGAGAGAAACCAAAGGCTGCCATCATCTTTGACAGGAAACTCCACTCCACCCTATCATAAGCCTTGGACATATCCAGTTTAATGAACATTCCTTTATTACCAGATTTTTGCATTGTATGGATTGCCTCCTGAGCGAGAACCACCCCATCCAAGATCTGTCTACCCTCTACAAAACCCCCTTGCTCTGAGGAGATGATGTTATGAAGGAGAGGTTTTAGCCGTTCAGCCATTATCTTTGTGATTATTTTATAAATCACGTTGCATAAGGCAATAGGTCTGAAATCAGAGATATGAGCCCCCTCCTCCCCTTTTGGAATTAAAGTGATGAAGGTATGATTTATTGCCTTAAGCATTCTTTTATTAGTTCTGGACTCCTCTGTGACAGCCAAAACATCCTCCTCCACAGTATCCCAAAAGGCCTGAAAAAACTCAATAGGAAAGCCATCTGGACCTGGAGATTTGCCAGTGCTCATTCCAAAGACCACATTCTTCAGTTCATCTCTGTCAATGGGTCTAAGAAGGGTCTGATTTTCTTCTTCAGAGATAACAGAGGGTATGACATCAATAACTTCATTCTGAGCCTCAACATCTTGCTCCATGCTTTCCTTAAAAAGTTTAGAAAAATAATCCATTGAGTGGGAATGCATACCAGGAAGAGTATCAAAGGAGTGTCCATTCTCATCTTGAAGGGCTTCCATGTTATTCATCTGTCTTCTAGCACAAGCTGATCGATGGAAAAATTTGGTATTTCTATCACCTTCTAATAACCAAGTGTTTCTTGCTCTCTGTTTCTAGTAAGTCTCCTCTTGGTTATCAATGTCCTCCACCGCTTTGCGCAAGGCATCATCCTCGGTTTTAAGCTGCTCAGTAATTGTTCCTTCCCTAAAGAGTTTTTGAACCTCATCCCATCTGGCCACCAAGGGAGCTCTTTGGAGCTGGAAATCTGACTTATTAGCTTGCCTCCATTGTTTCAGTTGAACTTTGACAAAATGAAGTTGTTTGTGGAATTTAAACATTGTTGTCCCAAAAGGTAGACGGCCTTCTTCCCACCACTGCGGAATTTTCTTTCGAAGATCCTCCTTTTGTAACCAAAAATTCTCAAATTTAAAAGGTTTGTGAAGCTGCCCTGTCCTAGTCCCTCCCTCCAACAAAATGGGAAAGTGATCTGAAACTGGGCCTTCCAAAATCTGGAATTTAGTGTTCCACTTTACAAATGCCTCCTCTGAGACCAGAAAATGGTCTAGCTTTACCTTCCTGCTATGTGGCTCCCTCCTCTTGTTAGTCCAAGTAAAGTAGGTTCCAGGGCCTTTAACATCCACTAAGTGAAAGGCCTGGACTTGGGCAATCAGAAGCCGATCCCCTGGATCCAAAATTGGGGTTCCACCTTCCTGATCTCGAGCAGATAATTTAGCATTAAAATCCCCAACAATAATCCAGTCTAAATCTTCCCTTGAGGACCTCATGTTATGTACAGCTTTCCATTGGAGCCTCTGGCCATCAAGGTTTTGGGCCCCATAAAAATTTGTGATTAAGATATGTTCAGCTGTGACATTATTCCTAAAATGAGATGTGAGAACACCCCTCCAAGCTATATGTTCTATTGCAGTCCATTCCAGAGGGTTCCAAAAAGTAACAATCCCCCCTGAGGCACCTTGGGCAGCCACATCCATATGACCAGCGCCCCTCCAGATTCTATTAACTGTTTTACACATAAGTTCTAAAGACATTTTTGTCTCCTGGATAAGCAAAAAGTCTGTTCTACATTTTCCTAAGAGTCTTTGAACAGCAGATTGATGGGTTCTACTGTTTAAACCCCTAACATTCCAAGATTGAATAATCATTGAAAACCTTGAGAGCGATGAAGAGTCAATTGTCCTCACCGATCCTCTAGTGATCAGCTTGTCTCCTTGAACTGCTAACGGGTCCTTATTTGATTTTTTGCCCGCTCCTTGAGAGTTGCTATTTTTGGATCTCTTTTCCACCTGAGTTATCCCTAGGGCTGGCCTTTCTCTGTTCTTTTCTGCAATTCCCATGCTGACATCCTTAATTACTGGCTGCGCTTGGGAGTGCACTATCAGTGCCCCTGCATTCTCTGGCTGCGGTAACTCAGTGGACTCAATCACCTGTTCTAGGACAGGGGAAGATGAAGGAGAAGCATGAGTGTGGATGTTATTGTCCTCAATATTCCCATCCATTCCTTCCATGACTTGATCCTCTTGATCCACTAGTGTCTTAAAAATTTCATATCTATTGGTTGGCTTGAGTTGTGATTGCTCCTTACCATTTTTCTTTTGCTTTCTCCTTCTTTTAGGTTGTTCAAAGCCATCTTTCTGAACATCATTACCCTAAGGAGTAGTGGATGTTTCTTTGGCAAGAGTAGACTTACCCTCTCTGGGGCGATTTGGCATTCCAAGCGGGGCCTCCATTTTTGTGTTCAAAATATTTGGACAAAACCGGGCCAAATGCCCATGTTTGTGGCAGACTCTGCATCTGAAGGGCAGAGCCTCATAATCTAACTGTTGGATCCAAGACATTCCTGCCAGTTCAAGTTCCACCTCTGTCGGTAGAGGCTGGCTAATATCCATTTCCATGCAGATTCTTGCAAAGACAACTGTGTTACCTTCTATGGTGTCCTTGGAGACGCCTAGATGTCTATCGAGGGAGTTACCGATCATTTCCAGAACCTGCTCCCCCCAAAACTCCATTGGAAGAGCGTACAACCGGATCCAAACCGGGACAGCCGTGGGTTCAATACGAGGATCGAAACCCACTCTCCAGGGTTGAACAAATAACCTTGTCGGACCGTGATTCCTCTTTTCTGATTCAAACGCCCTGTTTCTATCGGCTAGAGAAGAAAAACTAACAATGAAATACCCGTTACTAATAAACCATAAGGAGTACTCACCATGAGGCTCCCAGTTCTGTCTGACCCAGGTATGCAAGAAATTCAGGGTAGGTCGGATACCCATGAATTTACAGATCAGATCATGGTTAGCTCTGTATATGATTGTGTCTTCGACCATCTTTGGTTCAATGACAATCTTGGGTCTGGAGGCGGATTGTGGGAGGCATCCATTAACTCGATGTGCTGTTGAACTCTTGCCAGCGTTCTTGAAGAGCGTATGAAGAGTATTTCTCTGAGCTTCGTCATGAGAAGACGAAGAATTTTCTTTTAGCATTTCAGCGTAAGAGCTCTTTCTCCCAGAGAGAGGGTCTGGAGGAGACCCCATTGGGCCCTCCTGGGGCAGCAGACGTTCCTTCAGATCCACAATATCCAGAAAAACACTACGGCAACCCACCTGATGCCCTGGATTTTCCTTCGCTCCACAAACCCTAGAACATCGCCTGTCGCCTGCTCAGAAAATTTCCCGCCCAACTCATATCCAAGAAACAAACGATATTAAGTACATAGTTTATATCAACAAAAACAATATAATAAAACTATACAGAAGAAAAAAAAATCAAGGAAAACAAAAGTACAGAAACATTCAAAACAAACTGTACAGCAACGACCGTAGACATTAAACAACAAAAAAATCAAAACAAAAACAAATTCATCCTAGGGTTTCACCTTAGTGTGAAAAAAAAAATTGTACAATAAAACAAAAAATCATCCTATGGTTTTAACCTTAAGGTGAACAAAAACATAACAAAAACAAATTCATCCTAGGGTTTCAACCTTAGTATGAACAAAAAAAAAAAAAATGAAATCAAAACAAAAACAAATTCATCCTAGGGTTTCAACCTTAGTGTGAACAAAAAACATAATAAAACAAAAAATCATCCTAGGGTTTAAACCTTAGTATGAACAAACAACACAAAACAAAAACCATTCATCCTAGGGTTCCAACCTTAGTATGAACAAAAAAAGACATCAAAAAAAAAAACCGTCCTAGGATTTTAGCCTTAATATGAACATAATAAAACAAAAAATCATCCTAGGGTTTAAACCTTAGTATGAACAAACAACACAAAACAAAAACCATTCATCATAGGGTTCCAACCTTAGTATGAACAAAAAAATGACATCAAAAAAAAAATGGTCCTAGGTTTTTAGCCTTAATATGAAAAAAATAAAACAAAAAAAATATAAATTATAAAAATTAATACTAGGGTTTCAACCTTAGTATTAACGCAAAATAAAAATAATTATGTGCAAGTTTTTTAACTTCATATAAAGCAGAAACAAATAACAAGCAGAAGGAAGGAACATCATACCAGTCTCACCTCGGCTCCTCCACTCGAAGATCCGGTTCTTTTACTCATGATGTTCGCAAAATTTCGACAGCGCTCCGCTACGCAAACTTGCACTCCTCCTCACTGCTCCAAATTGCCAAGAAAAAATTGTTGCAAATGAGCCCAAAACCTAGTTTTGGTCCTTTTATAGACTGTTAGGCCTGTCATCGTTCCACCCTGGGATGAGTGCTCTAGTTAGCACTCGTCCCACCCTGGGATGATTATAGAGCAAGAAATAAAGCAACAAAAACTGCATCCAAAAAATGCACCAAAAATAGCAATAAATCTGCCAGACAAAGGTGCCTTTGCACCAGACATTCATGGCATGCAAAACTGCCATTGAGGTCACAAATATTCACTATCCTACTCCCTAAGAAGGCTAGCATAGCCGGACATCTCCATGGGAAGGCGGATTTTTGATAATTTCTACCGCAATCGACATCACAAAAAAGGGTTAAAACCCACCAAAAATAGGTCCGATTTTTGGAAAATTGCTTAGTATTCAATGGAAAACAACTGAAGGCACCCTTACAAATGTTATCTTGGGTCAAGCGACTCGTCACTTTTCTCATTTTTTGGTCATTTCCTCATCGATTCGTCGCTTGAGGGAGTAGTCACACTTAGTCACCAAATCAACAAATACACACCCAATCAAGGAAATGGCATGCATTCAAAGAATCATTGACAAAGACAATCACGCTCTTGCTTGGGGCAACAAACAAGCAATAATCACAAGCTGAACAAACACTTGGCATTCTGGAAGCATGAAGACAAGGTTCCTCGGACAAAAGGTTGCGCCCTTTGCCTATTCATGACTGAACAATGTCCAAGATCAAGTACACCTCACCGAAAAAGGTTACACTTGACTTAAGCTCCTTAGCTCGTCAGAAGCAAGGATTCAAGAATGCATGCCATTTCCATACTTGGGGCATCAAAATTTGGTTAGGTTACTGAGAAACCCTAATCATTAAGTGATTTGGTCACCTATTTTTGGTCAGCACTCTGCCACACACAACGCATCCCAAAAAGGGGCATCTATAGACACCAAAACAACACCAATCCGATTATGTAACTATAAGCACTGACCGAATTGGCATACGCACCCCCAAGGGTAGCCTCCAGAGGTTAAACAGTGGTCCTAACCACTCCCAAATTAGTTTTGGAGGGTCAGAGGTCAATTTTGCACCTTTTAAGCACTCTGCTCCCTATTCGTCCCACCCTGAGACGATTAGAATCCTATTCGTCCCACCTCAGGATGATTAGTAGCAATCGCTCTAGGGTGGGGCGAGGCGAATAGTAGGTTTGACTGGAAAAAAATCAAGCCTTGATAAATGGCAACCTAGATCCACCACTCAACTTCACCTTCAAGGCATGCAATTGCAAGGAACAATTTCAAATCAGAGAGAGGGACTTCAGTCAAGCATGCCTTGATCATGGAGGCCCTAAATCAGGGAGGAATCTTCTCACCCCCAAGAAAGGCATGATGATCTAAGTGGCGCCCTTGCATGCACATTCAAAGGAGACCCTTGAGATATATAAAATGGTGAGCCTCCTCACCCAAAAATAAGAATAGAGCTGGAGCATTTGGAGCAACGGAGTGCTGCCAAATTATACCCCCATTCCCCTTTGTGCTTCCTACATCCCTAATTTCTCTTTTGGAAGAGAGGTTATCGGGTGAACACTAGGAATGCAATCCCAACCCAAAACCTAAGAAATTGGCCACAATCCCACACAAATTTTTTTGACACAACCCCCTAGGATGTTTTGGACCCATCCCACTTGGATTAGTGCCAAAACTAAGCCCCAAACGGTGGGCGTCCTGCCCGGCCGCCCCCTGCACTACTGCAATCCTAATCATCCCACCCTGAAGTGATTAGAAATTTACAAAGGATTTCTCTATTTTTATTTTTGCATTATGTCATATTTCATGTACTTATACTTTTGTTCAAGTTTAATGTTATTTTGACTTGATTTGACTGTGTTTTTATCATTTTATGTGTTTACTAACATACAAGGAGCGCTTTCAGATACAGGATAATATGGGTAGAATATGCCAAATCTAACCTTCTGGGTCATCCCAAAATGCCCCTTTTAGCCTAACCCCAAGTTTGCAGGATTTTTGGAGGCCTCTGGGTAGGACATTTGCAAGGTCGCTCTTGCACGTTTTGTGATAGTCCTAATCGTCCCACCCCGGAGTGATTAGAAATCCATGCATGATTTCTTGACTATTATTTTTGCAATGGGTCCCTAATGATGTCTTGATGCTTCTGTCAAAATTTGGGTCCATTATGACATGTTTTGACCATCGTTTAATTCCTTTTTACATTAACCGGCCGGAGGCTTTGGGGATTACATGTTTTCCTAATATCCGCATATGCTATTAACTGTTTGCCGTTTCTTTGAGTGCAGGATCTCACCACCAAGAATACTGGAGGGGAAGGAAAGAACCACAAAAATATGTACGTAAGCGGTGACAACATTTGGCCTGCCCATTTCAAATTTGGGCATGCAGAAGACATTGGAAGCGTACCATCCGTTGATGTAATGAACTGTATCAAACATTATGAGCCCTAGAGTGGGGATGCATTGTAATTGGATTGAAAGAAACATTAATAAAATAGGCCCTACTTTTTTTTTCTTACATCATGTCTCATTTATGCTTTATTTCCTATAGGTATTTATTCATCGCATTCATAGGATTTAGCATCTGCACCTCATATATGTTTTGTTTGCATCAATAATCTGGTATGTCGTCTCTCCGTATTCGAATTTCAAGTCAAGTGTAACCTTTTTAGGTGATGTGTTCTTGATCTTGGACATTTTTTCAGTCATGAATAGGCAAAGGGCGCAACTGAAAGCTCCTTAGCTTGTCAAAAGCAAGGATTCAAGAATGCGTGCCATTTCCATACTTGAGGCATCAAATATTGGTTAGGTTACTGAGAAAACCTAATAATTAAGTGCTTTGGTCATCTATTTTTGCTTAGCACTGTGCCACACACAATGCATCCCAAAAAGGGGCATCTGTAGACACCAAAACAGCACCAATCCGATTATGTGACTACAAGCACTGACCGAATTGGCATACATACCCCCTAGGGCAGCCTCCATAGGTTAAACAGTGGTCCTAACCACTCCCAAATCAGTTTTGGAGTTTCAGAGGTCAATTTGGCACATTTTAAGCACTCTTATCCCTATTCATACCACCCTGGGATGATTAGAATCCTATTCGCCCCACCCCGGGACGATTAGCAGCAATCGCTCCAGGGTGGGGTGAATAGCAGGTTTGACTGGCAAAAAGTCAAGCCTTGACAAATGGCAACCCAAATCTGCCACTCAACATCACCTTCAAGGCATGCAATTGTGAGGAATGGTTTGAAATCAGAGAGAGGGACTTCAATCAAGCATGCCTTGATCATGGAGGCCCTAAATTAGGGAGGAATCTTCTCTCCCCCAAGAAAGGCATGGTGAGCCAAGTGGTGCCCTTGCATGCGCATTCAAAGGAGACCCCTGAGGTCTATAAAATGGTGAGCCTCCTCACCCCAAAATAATAATAGAGCTGGAGCATTTGGAGCAATGGAGTGCTGCCAAATTGTAACCCCATTCTCCTTTGTGCTTCCTACATCCCTAATTTCTCTTTTGGAAGAGAGGTTATCGGGTGAACACTAGGAATGCAATCCTGACCCAAAACCCAAGCAATCGGCCACAATCCCACACCAAATTCACTAACACAACCCCCTAGGAGGTTTTGGACCCATCCCACTTGGATTGGTGCCAAAACTAAGCCCCAAACAGTGGGCGTCCTGCCCCTAGGTGCCCCCCGCACTGCTGGAGTCCTAATTGTCCCACCCCGGAGCGATTAGAAATATGCAAAGTATTTCTCTATTGTTATTTTTTCATTCTATCATATTTCATGTACTTATGCTGCTATTCAATTTTCATGTCATTCTGACTTGATTTGACTATGTTTTTATCATTTTATGCATTTACTAACATACAGGGAGTGCTTTCAGATACATGACAATATGGGTAGAATCTGCCAAATCTGACCTTCTGGGTCATCCAAAAAATGCCCCTTTTAGCGTAACCCCAAGTTTTTAGGAGTTTTGGAGGCCTTTGGATAGGACATTTGCAAGGTCGCTCTTCCACGTTTTATGATAGTCCTAATCATCCCACCCCAGAGCGAATCGAAATCCATGCATGATTTCCTGACTATTATTTTTGCAATGGGTCCCTGATGATGTATTGATTCTTCTATCAAAATTTGGGTCCATTATGAAATGTTTTTACCATTGTTTAATTCCTTTTTACATTAACCGACTGGAGGCTTTGGGGATTGCATGTTTTCCTAATATCTGCATATGCTATTAATTTTTTGTTGTTTCTCTGAGTGTAGGATCTCACCGATAAGAACACTAGAGGGATAGCAAAGAACCATGAACATACAGACGCAAGTGACGACAACGTTTGGCCTACCCATTTCAAATGTGGGCATGCAGAATACATTGGAAGTGTACCATCCGTTTATGTAACAAACTGTATCAAACATTCTGAGCCCTAGAGGGGGGACACATTGTAACTAGATTGAAAGCAACATTAATAAAAGAGGCCTTGCTTTATTTTTCTTACATATCATCTCATTTATGCTTTATTTTCTATAGGTATTTGTTCATCGTATTCGTAGGACTTAGCATCTGCACCTCATATTTGTTTCGTTTGCATCAATAATATGGTACGTTTTTGCTCTGCATTCGGCTTTCATTTCCACACATCACCTCCATATAATCATCAAACAATTTAGGGCTTTCATACACATGGAATACCCTAAAATCCAGGTAATGCAACAACAAATTGATATCTTGATTTAACATACTCCTAGTATGATGTACCAGAAGCCTACTCTAAGATAGCTAATCATTAAACCTATTAATTTTTTGGTACCATCATTGCCATATTCTAAAGACTTCACAGTATCAAAATTTGATAAATTTAAAGGGACTAAGGACCCTAGAGAGCACATCAGCACGTTTATCCACTCCTACTTTTAGATTTAATACCAAGATGCTTTGATGCTCTAAAAATTTCCTTAGACATTGGGGGAGACACTCTATACTAGTACAATCATCTATCTCACCATAGCATTTACACATTTGAACAATTGGTAGATAAATTTTTGGAGAGGTTTTTCCTCAATGTTCGTAAGAAGACCACATTGATTGACCTGTACAACCTTAGACAATTTGAAGAAGAGTCAATCTATGATTTTGGAAACCATTGAAGGTTCGTCATCACTATTTTTTCATTCTCCCTACCAATGGAAGAATTGATTTGAATGTTCATGAGGAGTTGCTTAAAATTTATCTCCATGTTATTATAACTTCAACAATATAGAACATTTGATGAAGCTCTTGTCCAAACTCATGTAATAAAAGAAATAAAAATCCAAGAAGAAATAATGGCAAAATAAGGGTCAATCAAAAGGAAATTATTCTGGCTAATCCAATCCAAGTCAAGTAAATCAAGTGGTCCTAAGTCAATTGACAATGGCTCAACAAAAACAACAACTAGTGCAATAACAACCACAACAAATGTTTTATCAAGCGGTTCCCCCACCTCAACAACTTCACAACATAATGCAAATTATGTAAAATCACCAATATCGACAATCCACTTGACAAGAATGCATAGTCACACCCATATATAAATCATACGCCTCCCTATTCTATAGGTTGTATGACACAAACACTATTACCTTACCCAAAATCATACCATAAGATCAAGTTAAACATGGCAAGAGCTATAAGAAGCATTTGTTTTGTCCTTTTCATCGATATAAAGGGCATGAAATTAACACCTGCTGGTCATTTAAACACATGGTGCAATATTTTATAGAGCTAGGGGCCATCAAGTTTGATAGTCCTCTGGCCCAAAAAAACCAAAACCTTGCCATTTACCAAACACAACTTCATCATCATGAGGAACCATAACAAACAATAGGGGGAATCAAGTACCATGACTCCTCCTAATCAAGTCAACCATGTGCAACAATATCAAGATTTTGTGGGGGCTATTTATGTAGTTACCTGAGGTCAAAGAAGCACCAATAGACAAAATGAACAACAACAAGTAGTTCAAACTCCCATGGCACCACAAGAAAGTGTGTCTCCACAAACTGCTAATTCATCATAACCCATCCATTTCTCCACCAATTCACCTTCCAAGTCATTCATCTCAATCCACTCATCCTCAAAATTGCCAACAAAGACCCATCATTTTCTTGAGTAGCCAGTTGACAACTAGTCTTAAAATGGCTTCAGCCAAACTCTCTATCTATGAGCTAATATAATAATCTCCTCCACACCGCAAGGTATTATTGAATATTTTAAAAAAAATTGAACTCCAATCCCAAGACACTAATTCCTTTACTAATTTTGTGGGGAGTATTCGAACGTGTCTGGAGCCTTCCATCACATTCTATGATTTTGAAATTACCATTCCATATTTTAGCTCAAGTGGATAGGAAGCCATTTAAATGAGTATTGATTGATACTGGCTCCTCCATTAACATCATCTCCACTTTTTCCCTTCAACATCTCAATATTCCACCATCACACATAACCAAATCCACATTCATCTTGAAAACATTTAATGATGCTCTTTGTTCCACAGTTGGCACTATCGTTTTACCCATAGAAATGAGGGTAAAAATATTGCACACCATGTTCCATGTCCTAGAGGTGTCCATGTATTACAATGTACTCCTTGGGCACCTCTAGATTAGGGAGATGAAGTGTGTCCCCTCAATACTACATCAATGCTTAAAATATATACATGAGGGGTAGGTACAATGCATACCAACGAACTTCAAACCATTTAAGTATTGCAACTTCATTTCAAATCCCTATGAATCCACCCTTCCATTCACCCACATATTTCTAGCCCCATCAACCGCATCATACACCACTTCTTCATCCAAAGCTCCTATTCCTGAGGAGCTCCCCATCACCACCCCACATCAATATTCTACTTCCACACCCCCACCTTCATCATAGTTGACTGCATGTACATGTGGTCAAAACCAATCTATATTGACCACATCATCAAAATCAACACCACCTCTTACCACTCATTCATCATCACCTATCCAACCTACATCCACTACCATTCCATCCACATCAGCATCATCAAACATTCATCAAAACCCTCAACCCAATCCATATTCATCTTCGCCAGCTAATATCTCACATGTTGATCTAACAAATTGTGAGATGCCATTTTACCATACATCCCTCCCACTACCTAAGTCACAAGTCATCCATGATCCTTCCACCTCCACATCCACCTTATCCACATACTTATAAGTTGCAATCCACATGACCAACCCTAACATTAGTGAATATATGGTTCAAGATGTTCAAGTTACACCGCTAAGCATCCAAAATATTAGAGATTGTGGTAATCAATGTGACCCTCTTATCCATAATAGTGGTGTGCAATATGGGTTTAGCACCTAATAAAATTAATTTTGTGTATAGGGGGTCGATTCATCATCTGATCCACTTTCCCTAAATAAACCCAAATAAACATCTTTTGCTAACCCTAAAAGCATGAGCATTTTTTATTTTCCATCATAATACTTTCATTGGTTTAATTTGTAAGGACATGGCCTAGGATGATACGAAAAAGCCATGCATGAAATTATTGAGCCTCAATATCAATAAATACATGATCGTTCAGGACTAGGATACCACTCATCATTTGTTCATTCCTATTTTGAGTGAGCCTTTCAAAGACTCAATCTGAATCACGAAGAGGATAACAATCACAATGATCACTTTGAGGAAATTTTTTATAAATAATATGATTTCATATCGATAGCTTCTAATAAATCCAAAGAGGAATCAATACCAGTCATTCTATTCATCGAATAGGATGAGCGTTATCTTAGAATATTCCCAGTTCATCAGCCCATATTTTGTTTGCTCCTTCCATAGGAGTGAGTTGAACTAAGTGGTGAACCACCACTACCACATCATCCTTTTCAGTGAAACAATATTTTGTAACATATGTACATAAAAAAATATCAAAAACATCAAAAAAATAAAACAAAACAAAAAATTACATTGCATGAGCATGGCCTTTGCTATTTGTGTTTACACATGTTGCTTGTTGTTGTTTAGGATTTCAAGGTTCCTTCATTGATTCCATAAGACAGGTTCAACCTACCCTTCATATTACCCACTACCATTCCCCTATTTAGTCAACATGAATCCTGTTGATTTATTCACCCCACTCTGTAATCCATACGATTTAGCAAAATTAATTCCAATTGACATTAGCCTCATTGATATGGAACAGATTTAATCTCCACCATACTTTGTTGAACTTATCATTTCTGAGTAATTTTTAAGAGCTTCCACCACTTACATTCCTTCTTCACCCTCACCTTCACCTCTACCTTCACCTTCACCTTCACCCTCAAATCCTGAGGTTTTCTAGGCAAACGTGGAAGAGATTGAGTTAGAGGAGTTTTATAATGTCATTGATGACATTCATCTGATCCCAATGCCTCATCATCTTGAGGAAGGTTCTCACATGTCCATTGAAGATACCATTGATGTGAACCTTAGTTCAGATGCTAACAATCCACAAATCGTCAAACTTAGAAAAATTTTATTTACTGATGAACAAAAAAATTAATAGCTCTCCTCAAGAAGAAGGACATATTTGCATGGTCCTACAAAGATATACCTAGCCTTGACCCTAAACTAGTTGTCCACAATCTCACATTGCATCCCGATTCTAAGCCGTTCAAACAAAAACTAAGAAAGATGCATCTGACCATTGCCCTCATGGTAAAATAAGAGCTTAAAAAGCTATTAGATGCAGGTTTCATTATACCCATTGACTATCCTGAGTGGATTTCAAATATGGTGCCCATTCGCAAGCCTAATGGGATGATACACATTTACATTGACTTTTGAGACATTAACAAAGCATGTCCTAAGGATGAATTTCCTCTACTAAACATCGATACTCTTTTCGACACTTGTGTTGGCCATGAAATGCTTTATTTAATGGATGGTTTTTTAGGATACAACCATATTTGAATCATTCCTGATAACCAATACAAAACAACATTCACAAAACCTTGGGGGAATTTTTGTTACAAGGTAATGCCCTTTGGCCTAAAAAATGTAGGTGTCACTTATCAATATGCCATGATATACATCTTCCATGATCACATGCATAAGATCATAGAAGACTATGTGGATGATATCTTTGTAAAATTCAAAACTCGATAAGAGCACATTGGTGTTTTAGAAAAAAAAATTGATCAACTTCTAGAGCACAATGTAAGGTTGAGCCCCAAAAGTGTGTCTTTAGTGTCACCTCAAGTAAACTACTAGGATTAATTATCTCCAAGAGAGGCATTGAAGTGGGCCCAAACAAGTTCAAGGTCATTATAGAGATGCCTCCTCCAAGAAACTTAAAATATTTGTGTAGCTTACAAGTAAATATCCAATCGATCCATCATTTCATTGCACAACTCTTAGATAAATGCAGGCCATTCAATCACCTGCTACAAAAGGGGGTGATATTTTCATGATAGATGAATATCAAAGAGCTTTCGATGACATCAAGAAATACATGGCTTATCCACCAATCCTAAATCCTCCTCACCAAGGGGTCCCCTTCCATATTTATGTCTCAGCAACAAACTTTGATTTAGAGACAATGCTTACACAAAAGAACAAAAAAAACCAAGAGCAAGTAGTTTATTATATTAATCAAATATTGGTAAGCTATGAAACCCGATACACTTATGTTGAAAAACTATGTGTAGCAGTGGTTTTTACCACTAAGAAACTCAAACATTACATGCTAAGTCACACAACTATTTCATAGCTCACAAAAATCCTCTATGTTACATGATGTCTTGCACTTACAACAACACCCACACTGCAAAATAGATAATGCTTCTCACTGAATTTGATCTTGACTTTATTAGCCAAAAATCCATTAAAGGTTAGGTGATAGCCGATCAACTTGTGGAAGCTCCACTTCATAGTGATCAAACCTTGATTATTGAGTTCCCAAATGAATTGGTATTTATTTTCATGAAGAAGAAGATGTAATTTTTGAGAAATATGTCAATATCACACTATTCTTTGATAGTTCTAAGTGTGAAAAAGGACAAGGTGTAGGATTCATATTTCATACACCCCAGGGGGTATCTATCCCCTTATCATTCAAACTCGATTTCCCATGCACAAACAATAATACAGAGTATTAAGCCTTAATATTAGGACTTCAAGCAACCATAGATATGAGCATAAAGTGTATCAAGATATTTGGTGATTCTCAACTTATCGTTTACCAAGTAAACAAAGAATACCAATGCAAAGAACCAATCTTAAAACTTTATCATGAAGTAGCAATGAAATTGCTTGTAAAATTTTATTGGTATGATATTGATAGTTTGCCTAGATTGACTAATATATTTGCAGATGCGATGGCCTCTATAGGACCACTAATTCCAAAGAACTCTATAGGATAGGTGCAACCGTTACTTGTCACAACAATCTCTAAATTTACAATTTCTCATGTTGATTCTAAAGATAAGGACATTTTCTTTATCCATGTAGAGTCATATGAGCCTAATAAAAGCCTTCCTCAAGTTTAGAACACTCCCATCATACATTTCATAGACTCCTAAAGTAATTTCAAGAAAAATATAGCTTGTTTCACTCTCTTGGGGGACATGTTGTATAGACGTGGTTATGATGGAGTCTTCCTTCATTGTCTCAATCCTATCGAGTCTCAAAGAGCAATATCAGAAGCTCATGATGGTACTTGTGATGGTCATTTTAGTGGAATTGCCATCACAAAGTATATTTTATGCATGGGTTATTATTTTCCCACCATGGAACGTGACTGTTGCACTTATATCAAGAAATATTAATGATATCAACAACATGCTAATTTAACTCATGTACCATCACAAGCCTTGCAACCTATTCAGAGTCTTTGGCCCTTTTCACAATGGGATTTGGATTTGATTGGTAAAATATTACCTCTTTCCTCAGGATAACATACATTCATCATCACAACCACTAAATACTTCACAAAGTGGGTTGAGGTAATTCCTCTCACCAATATGATAGGACCTCAAATTATGGAGTTTATACTTTAGCATATCATTTGTTATTTTTGAATTACCTCAAAAATTATCTCTAACAATGGTAAGTCTTTCAAAAACAAGGATGTTCGAGCACTTTGAAATAATTATAATATCCAACATAGTTACTCAACTCCTTATTACCCATATGAATATGGACAACCTGAGGCAACCAATAAGACCTTGATTGCTATTCTCAAGAAACTAGTCAAATACAATCATCGAGATTGATACACTCAGGTCTCCTTGGTATTATGGGATTATTGAACAAGCATCTGCATACCTATTGGTGAAACACCATTTTCATTTTTCTATGGTTCCAAAGCCATCATACCTTATGAGCTCAATATCCCCTTATTGAAAATTTCATTGTAGGAATTCATAAATGATGACACTGCTAGACAAGCATGTCTTGACCAACTCACACTCCTTGATGAAAGGTGAGTCAATATCTTGGAGCACTTACGAGTATATCAAGATTTTTTAAAGTGTGGTTACAATTCCAAAGTCCATCTACATGAATTCCAAGTAGGATATCTTATATTTAAAGAAAATTAACAAAATACCAATGCATTATCATATCTTCATGATAAATTCATAGCTAATTGGTTAGGTCCATACATTATCACCCAAAAAGTGGATCAAGAAACATATAGAATTACTATTTTTGAGGGAGAAGAAGAGCCCGAGCTACTAAACATCATCCACTTGAGAGCATTATATGCTTAATGCATTTCATATATATATATGGCTAATATAAAACAAAATATCATCCATACACATTCCACTCATACACATTGTATTTTTAGACACATTGCATTTTGCACAATCACATTCATTGTCATTTAGTTTCATATCATCCACCATACTAGGGTTCATTTGTTATATTTAGATGATAATTGATCCAGTAAATCTTGTTGCCTTAATCAAGGGCACCTTCAAGTCAACATCCATCTCATTGCACTATCTCACAAGCCAAGTCACAATTTTCAAAAAACAAATTCCCATCCTAGGTGTTTTCGATCACTCAGCCACTCCTAGTGTTTTAAGAAAAATCCAACACATGTCGAGTTTTCTCTAGGACCAAGACGCATTTTCACTAAAGAAAATATTGATTTTTGGGAGTTGAATCTAACAATTTTGAACCAAAAACATCTCACACATATAAAAACATCTTGTTTCAAATAGGAATAATACCATTATTGGGTTGAACCTCGAAGAGAACAAGTCATCTTTGCTTGTCCCATTATATATATAGTCCAAAATAAAAACAATGGTCTTCACCACTACTCACATTTTCAAAAAAAAATAACGAGTAGTAAGGATAGGGTAAAGTTCTCATCACACTTTGGTTGAGAATCTGATTCTCCAAAGCTCTAATTATTTTACATTTCACACACCATAAATCCTCAAGTTGTAAGGATAGAACTACATTTCCATCCAGATGGTTAGGTAGTTTGAATCCTTAATGCTTAGATATCATATCATTATACTATGGATCTAATCTCCACCAGGGTTATAGATGATTGACTAGAAATGGAGTATGCTCATGCATGGTGACATGTCTCTCTCGAAGAGATCTCTAACCGCACATAACAACAAGCTAGCTTCTTGGTCTCCTCCATGACAAGTTTTAATCTCAATTTACTCAAGATGGGTTAATGAACTCACTTGCACACACATTGGTTCTTGATTGCCTCAAGTCACTACCATGCTCTCGATTGGTAAATGAATATTCCACTACACACATATTTGTCTTAGATAAATTAGACAAAACTTAGGGATTTTGGTAAAAATCACTAGTATGTCTGAGTCTCTACAAAACAATAAATCATACAAAACAAATTCCAAACAACATCCATGTCATTACCACATCATTACATGAGTTTTCTATTTCACATATCACCATTTAGGTATACCTAATTAAACAATAATGATAAAAATGGTCAAGCAAATATAAACTATTACAAAATAATAATTAGAGTTTCAATTCATTTGCATTCATACACATTATCACTATATTGTCATCCATCACATATACATATGCATTCACAAACATCCACACAAATTTATAACAAAAAAAAGTAAAATCCATGTATATATATATATATATTGCATGTACAATGAGTGTCCAAAGGCTATATAAAATCGACCACCAAAGCTCATATACAAAAAGTACATCTAAGCACTAGCTAACATCCATAGGTAGACCCCTGTGACCCTGATGGATACCTAGACCTAGGGACACTATACATAGAGTCACTACACCTAGCAGAACCTGTTATGGAAGAAGAGGGTTGATATGGCAACCCAATATGGTGATGCATAAGAAAATCCTCTAAACCCTAGATATAACTCTCCCAGGATCATAGGTGTAGTACATCATACCTCTAACAAGAGTCCCTCTATGCTAGATCTCCCTAGAGCCTTGTTATTGTATCTACTCCTTTGCCTATCACCACTTGTACCTCTAGATCTATTTGTAGCTGAGAATTCTTAGCCTTTCTAGACACTATAATTGCATCTCGCTCTACCACAATCTATAAAATATGGTCCCACTCTACCTTGAGCTTAGCCCACTAGATCCCTACACTCCTGGCCACTACAACCAAGATGACTCAACTGAACCTCCTCAAATACTTGTAATCTTAATACATAGGGTTTATCCCTATCCCACTCCTTGCAAGGTCGTCCCATAGGATGAGCCACACTAGAGTTCTCCTAGTCCCAACACTACAACAACACATTTTAGTCCAACCCCTTATACTTTGAAGAACACAAGCTTATACTGAGAGGGGGGGGTGAACAATATAAGACCTCTTTTTACTTTTTCCTTTATACTTCAAAACAGTAAAGCAATATATCCAAAGCAATATCAAAGCAATGCACAAAACCATCCACAAAGTGACACAAAAATTTACATGGTTCATCCACAAAACTTTTCTCTAAAAGTTATCTCAAAGTTCTTTGGGAAACCTTCCCAATTACAATGTTTATGAGCCTCGGCTCAAAGGAGAAACCTTCCCCCAATCTGAATTTATGAGCCTCTGCTCAAAGGAGATACCTTCCCCTACCTCTACTCTGGCCGGTGATCCTCTAGAAGACCTCTGCCTCCGCTGCCCTTAGCAAATGGAACTCTATCCATAGAAGACACCTGTATTCCCTGCTCTGGCTGGAGACCTCTGTCCTCAACTCTATCACCTCAAAGCTGGTCCTCGAATTTGCACTAAACACAATCCTTCGATCTAGCACAAATGTCCTCTTCCTCTGTCTTTGATCAGCACCAAACACAGTCCTTCGGTCTGGCACAAATTTGTCCTCAGGTTCTTCTCATAGAACCAATGCACCTCTGTCCTAAAGTTCTCTGATAGAACTATCAAACTCAGCTTCACAAGTCCTCTGCTAGGACCTGTCCAAAACCTGCTCACAAGTCTATCAAGAACACTTGCTTGGCATGAACCCACAAAGAGAATGGTTAGAGACCCAATGTGATTCATCCACCTCATAGAAGCATAAAGAGAATTGTTAGAGACTCAATATGATTCATCAACCTCATAGAAGCATAAAGAGAATTGCTAGAGACTCAATATGTTCTATACTTAACTCCCAATCTCAATCTCAACTCAATCTTAAATCTCAAAAGAATAAGATAGATGTAGTATGCTTTTCTCAAGAACATGAAACATAACCCAACAATTGCCAACCATGCAATATCTCATATAACAATGATACTCATGTTCTTTCCAAAACCAATATCTTTTCTCAACCAATTGGGCTTCAACAACAATGCTCATTGACAAGGTTTAACCAACAACATTCAACTCAACATTAACCTTGAAGCATTCAACCAATCATCACAAGAAAAGGAAACAAGTAGAAATCATTTTCCCTCCACATATATTTGAACAAAACAACCACCAACACAATATCACCAAATGCAAAGAATAACTTGTTCAAATCAACTCAATGGAGTAAGCCCAATATCATGACTCAAGTAAAAGCAATTACTTGATCAAACAACCTCTATGGAAGCAACTCATCCATCAATGTCAAAATAGCCAACTAAGGGTTTCACCATCTCAATGCAAGTAACAAACATAAACCCTAGTGCACAATGCTTCCATTACCCCAAACCATAATTATGCATTCACCAAAACTCTCATCAAGGATAACAATGCATAAGTAGTCTTCAACAAACCAGAAACTAGGACTTACACCCAACCAAATGAAACCTAGTTGAATACCTTTTCACTCCAATCTTATTTCAGGAAAACATACACCAATCATACTCATAAGAAGAATGTGTCCATACCTTATTGAAGTGAAGGAACCCCTTTGGAAATCTACCACAATAACAAAGTTCTTTTGCCAATCTTCACAAAGGTTAGTAGATCACAAAATAATCAACATTACTCCACTTTTCAATCATCATCACAAAAGTCTTTAATTGCACAACTTCCTTATCTCTCCTAAAACCACTTGTACCATAAAATAAAATAAATCACAACATTGCATAACCTTATAACTCCAACCTCCACCAACTCCCAAATTCTAATAATTAAAACAACAAAGTATTATCATCATTAAATAAAAATGTGGGGCATACCTTAGTAGCACTTTAAGCCTTCGTCGAACCCACGACCTCTCAAGTTGTGCAAGCCCTAGCACTAGGGCCTCAACCATGTGGACTAAGCTGCCCGCGTGAACCAAAGAGCAATTTACTTTTTCTTCACTATTTCTTATTGGCGATTTAGACCACGTATTTCTCTGCATCAAGCAATTGACCGAAAACCAACTACGGTATTGCAGCACATGAAATCATCGCACTGCAAAATAACCTTTATACCATTCGTCGGTTCGGATTCCTAAAAATTAGTTCGAAAGGTTTCGAACCCTCACCCCTCTGTCTAGCAGTGTTCCCTGTTAACCAACTGATCCACGTTGGTGGTTTGAATTCGAATCAATACTTGGATTCTGGTATCAAAATTTCTCTTCTCTTTTCTTTTTGACTTCGTCACTTCCCTGTATCTCACAAGACCAGTTGCGACGTCCTTACGGATGAGACGATCAGGTGGCTAAGGTTTTATGTCCTCAAGAATTCGCATCTGAAATCTTTCATTGCATTTGGCGTCCGCTTCACTGGTTTGTTACCTTCTACCCTGGAGATGAAATCAAGCAAGTTCAAACATTTTCCACAAGATTTGCTATTCGTTAACTTCTCCGTCGAACCCGCTGAAGTTTTCTATCTTTATTATGGTGCGCTCGAAGGTTGTATTACCCGAACACTTCGCATCAATTTTATCGTCCTCCTTCGTATAGTGCTCGAATCGTGGTGTCTTCACATCATTCTTAAGCTTCACACCAACCAATCGCCTGCCTTCCTCCTCGGCACCGTGACCATTCGTCACAGCAAAGACTTGTCCATTACGTGCGCCTCCTTCGCTGGCGCAGACGAAGATGAAAATGAAATGCACTCCGATTATATCAATTCTATCCAACACACATTAATGAATTTCATTGCCACCTTTTATATGTACTTCGATGCATTACCAAACACGTCGGAATTTCCAAACACTTCGGAAAATGCTTTAATTTAATTTTAAAATATTAATTTAAATTTTAAAAATAAAATTTAAACTAAATATTTAAAATTAAATATCTTCATCATCGGGGCACCTTTTTCGATGAAACGAAGAGCCAAATTAGGTTTTAAGAAAAACCCATTTCAAATTTGTTGTCCATGGTTTTAAATAAAACCTTTTATTTTGACTGCCTTGGTTTTCACAAAAACCCTTCCACTTCTTGACATCAATGACAATATCAACACTTGAGCAAAGGCAATGTACCCAAAATTGCCAACATACTTATGCCTCCTCACCTTATACAAATATAGATACATTTGAGCCAGTAGAGTATGTTACCATACATACACTTGAGACTCATCGATCATATCATATACCAACCTAATCATGTTCCATAAAAACTGATAGCCAGTGTTGTTAGGCACTAATACGTTGGCCAACAAGAACATGATCAAGGTAGGAAAGGCCTCCAATCCCTGTCTCACATACATACTCAAATACCTTATCCCTTCACCTTGGATGTTCATATCCCTCCATCCATCTCCAAAAATACACCTCATCTCATACTCCTTATCGTGCCCAAATTGGACATGCAACCCCTCCATTAGCACCCAGAATATGTGGTATACATCTTCCAGTATCACTATTATCTCCCCAATCAGGAGATGGAATGCCCTCCTATCTGGATCCCACCTCTTTGCTAAGGTAGAGAGGTAACCCCCATTCAATATCACCAGCTTTATCTATGCCACCCCAACCAATCCCATCCCCTCTAACTTCTCCCAGTAAAACTTCTACAAGGCCTTTCTCACCATTGGAATGATGGCTGAGAATCAATGTTGAGCCTCCAAGATCCTCAACTATAGCAACACAATAGCAAGTACATCACTAGCAAATTCTTTGCATAAAAAAACATTGCAAAAATTCAAGCAAGAGTGCCAAGGGCACTTACCTCATCCACCTACACCTCCATGTCTATCATTGCATCCACTCCCTCCATCACCATTGCTTCACACATCCACACTCCTTCACTCACTCACTCACTTTCCTTTAGATACTACTTTTGGAACTCGTGAACGCAAGAATGAATCCAATTTAGCCTCTATAATATTTTATAGCTGATTTTTGTGCACTCAAATGCCCATGGGCATCTGCTTGGTGCACCAAAATGTTGTCCTATATTTACAATGTGGTGGATGCTCATCCGCATATGTACCTAATGCAGATGTTGACCAACATTTGGCTCCATAATGCTGCAAAAAGGCTCATAGAGTCCAAAAATGTAGCTTACCCCCATAAAATCACTCCATAATTCATCCATACATCCATTTCATCATCATATCATGTTTTATGAAACAACAAACTATTTTGGGTGCTTAATTTTTGTTTATGACCAAAAATGTCATAAAAATATCTAAATCGC
Source organism: Wollemia nobilis (assembly GCA_028583015.1). Taxonomy (NCBI): domain Eukaryota; kingdom Viridiplantae; phylum Streptophyta; class Pinopsida; order Araucariales; family Araucariaceae; genus Wollemia; species Wollemia nobilis. The sequence goes on from JAQPPZ010002440.1 coordinate 5,695,001, forward strand.
ATACAAAACACCTCAAAACAATTCACAATTTCATAAAACTACCACATTAATCATCCCAATCATTCATCACAACACTTCATCAAATTTTGTGATAACGTGGATTGATCTAGGTGGTTAAGTCTTGTTTGCGCCCAAAAGGCACAAATTTTTTCAAAATTTCTTCAAAATCATTCCAAAACAATTCCAAATTTCACAAAATCATCCAAATCACTCATCAATGCATCTCCATATACATTCAACATCATACATCATCATTCCACTTTACCAATTACATTCATCATTGCATATCCATTCAACATTTTCCAATTTCACTCACATTTTCAAGTGAACCTCGTATCTAGTGGTTTACTTTATTCACTTGGAAATTGTAGTGATTGATTATACATGCAAATTGGTAGGATGGATAGATAACCATAAGGATGCTTATCCATTCACATTATTTCACATCATTCATATCATCTACATCAACAACCCCCTTTTGTATTGGGGAAAAAATAGAAATAAATCTTTACACTATTCACATTAACATGCATCACATCATTCACACTCTTTCACATCATTCATATCATCCAAGAAAACCTCGTATCTAGTGGTTTACTCTATTCACTTGGCGATTGCAGCGATTGATTATCCATGCAATTCGGTAGGATGGGTAGATCACCATAAGGATGCTTGTACATGTCATCATCCAACATCCTCTTGTTCAAAATTAAAATCCATTTGGTCCCTCATTTTTTGAGTGAGACTATGCTTAGATTAATTTGCTCAAAATTTATCATTGATGGCCTTGTTCATGGGGCTTGAAACACGAAAACCTTTAATTACATCATCTCTTCTACATTGATAGTCATTGAGGATATAGGTCTAGTAGGTTGATTGGTTTTGATTGAAGGAATTTCACAACAATCACTATTATGATCACATTCCTCCATGACATCTTGCATTTTCATCACTTTGCATTTCAATGATACTAGAAGGCATACTCTTCAAAAGCACAAGAACAACCCCAAACATGGGATAAAAAAATTTGATTTTGATTTCCCACATTGGGATACATCACATTCCATCATTCATATTTTCAAAAACCTCTTTTTTTTGGGGGCAAAAATAGAACCAAACATTTACATAATTCAAAATCATCCACACTTGGCAAAAACCCCTTCTTCTATTGGGGAAAAAATAGAACATATTACACCCACATTTACATCAACACTATCACCCATAGTTGGTAAAAACCCCTCTTCTATTAGGTAAATAACATAATTAATCATTGCATCATCATCTATGTCACTCATCGACATATACATCATTTAAATCATCCACATTTCCAAAACCCCCTTGCATCTGTTGGGGTAAAAATAGAATACACCTACATTTACACTTACATTTGCATCCACATTATCACCCAAATTTATACTCATAATTCTATCAATTAGCTCGTGATATTCATTCTTCACTCATTTTCCAATTGAGGGGGTAGGCAACACCTACAATTTTTATCTCCAAGATCTTCTTGGCTCCAAAGAAAGAAAGTTGCTTCACCAAACCAGGTGTCTCTTAATTTTACACCGCATTGTATTTCACGCAACGCGATACAAAAAGAGGCATCTATAGACACCAAATCCTAACCACAAGACAATGCATGCCGAAAAATTATTTTTCATGTAAGCCAACTCAGTAGCGCCTCCAAGAAGGTTTTCACTACTGAATTATTCATTTTTTTTTCATCATTTTTTTCATCTCTTTTTTTTTTTTTTGTAATTTTTGTCATCAGAAGAGGCTGTCATTTCTGGTTTTCAACCAAATTCTATCCTCTCTTTTTTTTTTCAAGTTTTTCAATCAGATAGAACATCTCTCACTCTTATTTGGATAAGACCAATCCTTATTCTGCAAAAACATGTCAATTGTTGTATGAAAACACCATCTCTTTCTGTTGAAACCTGCAACATTGATGCAACATTCCTTACTAGATGAGAAGTAAGAATCTTCTTACATCGTCATTGCCTCCTTATTGCTTGAAATGAAGTATTGGCTCCATTGTTCCTCTTTCTTGCTGAAATTGATGCTTGTCCTCATGTATCCCATTTTGTGGGACATGCCTTTGCTGCAAATTTTTTTTTTTTCTTTTTTTTTTTTTTTCAAATTTTCTTGTCTTGCTTGTACCCAAAAAGGAAGTCCACAAACAAGACTATTCTTCTTTTTGCTTTTCTTGTATTTTTTTTCCCTTTTTTTTTTCAAATTTTCTTGTCTTGCTTGTACCCAAAAAGGAAGTTCACAAACAAGACTATTCTTCTTTTTGCTTTTCTTGTATTTTTTTCCCCTTTTTTTTTTTCTTTTTGTCAGACTTTTTATCATCACTCTGAATCGATATTGAAGAGAAATTATCTTCCATTATGTGTACATCCAACGAAATCTCCTTCAAGAACTCCTCATTAGTTAATGGTGCATGGTATACCCGAAGGCAATGTCCATTCACCACTAACATCCTCCATGAATTACTAATGGGAGAAAGAAGCACTACTCCATATCTGAAAACTTCTTCAATCAAGTGTTGTCCATGCCTCCTAGTCTGCAAAATCTTTTCAATCTATTCTTGAAACAATTAAATACCAATTCCCAAAAGATGTTAAGTACTTACATCAAGATAAAATCTTGATATACCCTGTAATTCTATGTAAAGGGATTGAAATATTGTTTCAAAATAACAACAATTTTGTTTTTTGTTTATAAGTCAGCCAGCTTAATAATGTGCAAGAATTTTCTTGGTTGCACTTCAATTTGTTTCATTCCTAGGAGGACATAATTTACCCCTTTGTAAAATGGAAGTAAATTTTCTATGTGCGCTTTTTCTAGTTTTTCTCCTTTATCCAAGGCTAATTTCTCTGTGTTTGGACTAAAGGTTTTCTGTATATCTCCATTGATTTTTATCTCTTCAAGCTCAAGTAAGTTCTTGTTTGAGCACAGTTGGATGTTGCTCATAGTCAATAACATTTCCTACAGGATTTTTTTTTTATACTAGATTCAGCTACATAGACAGGGGTTGCCTATCCTGTATTATTCTGACTGATCATAGGTTTTGCTTAAAAAAATATTTTTGGTTTGCACAATAAGACAATAAGTGTACAACTTTAGCAGATCAACTACTTTTCAGGTAGGATCACCTCTAATGAGATCAACTATTGTCTGTGTAGGCTAAGAATTGCTAGGTTGCAGTTTAGCGTGGTAAAATCCAAACAATCTTTAAGTAATAATGAAAAAATCTAAGATCATCATTAAGTTGTAAACTCCTATTTTGATTGTGCAAAATTTTTTGTGATTTTTCTTTTTTTTTTAATAGATTCAGCTTACATAGATAGGGGTTGCTGTCCAGGTTGGGCTGAAGGTGGTGGTTGCTTGTTTTCTACATGGATTGAAATGCAACTATCAATAATTATTATTTATACCAGCTATTACATTCAGATTTAACTCTAAAATTCATAACTTAGCACAATAATAATTATTTGACTCTTTTTACCCTCTAAAAACACCATGTTCCTTGGCAACGACGCCAAAATGATGAGTGTCATTGAGTCTCATAATTTAATCTCAATGATTTATCAATCCGAGGTGGTGTCCAAGGCTGTCTACGATAGAAGGCTAGGGCAAAGTACAATTTAGGCATTCAGATTTCAAGCATTTATTGGTGAAGCAGATTTTTATTTAGCCTTTTGGTGTCACACTAAACCTAGTCTGAAGAATGGAAACTGAAATAAATTACAGGAATTGAAAACTAAATCTAAATTGTAGAATTTAACAATTAACTACAATTGCATGAATTGAAATCTAATCTACTTTTGCAGAATTGAAATAACATAATTGAAATTGCTAAATTGAAATCTAATCTACTTTTGCAGAATTAAAATAACAAAATTGAAATTGCTAAATTGAAATATAATCTACTTTTGCAGAATTGAAATCTATTCTAAAACACCTGTCAATGCCCTGCCACAAAAGGTCGTCAAGCTTCTGCTACAGGAATTGACAGCAAAATGAAATATGCTGAAAATGGAAAGTTGTTAAAATAGAAAGCAGGGAAAACATAAAGGAAAATGCTTAATATGATTTTTCAGCTGACATACACACAAATTTTGTACACAAACATAATAGGAAACATAAATCACACAATACAAAATAAAAACAAGAAAATGAAATCTAGCAAGCAATCTATTAATTATGCTGTAGCAAAATTATAGATTAAAACCTGCCATAAAATCCCTCCTTCTAGATCTGAAAGTGGGCCCATACTTCCTGATCTAGAAGAAGGTGAAAAGCACTCCTTAACTAATTAACACTCGTAACATAAAATGATAAAATACTACACTTTTATTGATGACAAAACATGCTAAAAACTCATTACAGAAAATCACCGTACAGTCCTAATTGCTGCTACTAAAAACTCTTCTCTATTTTAATTCCTAACTGGCTCAACCAAGGAGGGAGATGTGTTATTTATATAAATATTTACAATATATCCCATGCTCAAATCAGCCTATGTGCTATTTTACAGTCATTTGCTAATAATTTTGGATCTGAAATAAATGCAAATCTGGACAGTTTGTGTTGCAACAGTAGTCATTGGCCTTTAGAAAGCATCTTCAGTGGTGGTAGTACGTGGGAGGAGTCTAGAAATATCTCACATATTTCTCCACTTCATAATATTCCATTTCTATCTTGCAAACAACTTCCTATTATGTTGCAGTTATTTCTGTGTTAATCCTAGAAGAGGATCAAAGTTGATATTTTCCATAAATGGTGGCTTTGGACGACAAGGATGGAAAAATCATATGGGAGATATTTTCCCTTACCTTTTCCAACCTTTATTTCCCTTTTTCTAGCTTCAAAAATCGGTCAATAAGTCAAAAAGCACATTTTGTTTTCATTCCGAAGATAAGTGGCTTCATTCCGAAGACAATGCAATTCTCATTTCGAAGATCGCTCATTCCAAAGATACTGCAATTCTCATTCCAAATATACTACAATTCTCATTTCGAAGATCCGCTCATTTCAAAGATAATGCATTCCTCATTCTGAAGATCCGCTCATTCCGAAGACACTATGTTTTCTCATTCCGAAGATATCTGTTCATTCCGAAGATACTTCGGAATGAACAAATGTGTGCTTTTCAAGTGATTTCTTTTGCATCTCTTAGGTGGGTTATCTCCTAGGATCAGATTCCAATGGTTTTCATCTCTTTCCATATGTGAATTCCATGCCTTGTTGTTTATTTGTAGCTTGTTGGAATTTACATCGTAAATTACTGCATTTTCTAGTTCTGCTGCACAATTGTAAAATATTGGCATTTCTTGCAAATTCAAACAAATTAGAACATGGAAAAATTATTCAAGTATCAACATGAAGTAGTACATCAATTTGCTACTGAATTTATACACTTCATTCACCAAGTAACCATGTTGAAATAGTGCAACAGTGCTGCACAATTGTCCTTGCTCTGTTATACCCTATTGCTGCCTATTTAGATCATGTGGGAATGCTTCTAAATAGGTTATATGTCTTATGTAGTCCTTCTAAACTCATTTCATACATATTCTCATGCTTTTCTTGACAACTTCAAGGTGTTCCTATAAAGTGACAGCTTGCTGATTTTTATATGGCTGTTTTTCTTAGATTTTCATATTTATGACAGTCCTAAACTTTGGGCTTAAATGTGGATTTGAAATAAGTTGAAGGGCAGAAAAACATTCAAAAACCATTGAGAAGTTAATGGATATCAGCATACCACATTTGGTTAATTGAAATGCATGTTCTTACTTGCTACTTAATCACGCAAAATCAGTCATAAAATGCTGAAAATAGTCAAAAACAGAGATATAGTATTCCTAACATAAAATCATGCAAACACTTAACAAATAGTATATTCTAGTCAACTATTTGGCAATTAACTTATCATATGGTAGTCAAACATTGTGCAATAATGAGTCAAACATTGTGCAATAATGAGGCATTCTTGGGCCTCATCAATTACCTTGCTTATATATAGTCTTATACATTTCCCTATAAGTCACTACGGTGGATTGTGTCTTTATTCTCAATGGGTTGAAGAAAATCCATGTTGCTAATATATTTGTAATCCCTTTTGTGATTCGATGAATCAAATATTTACTTGCTTGTAAAATAGAAATAGTGTTTCTATAGTGACCATAGTAGCCATGTCAAAGTTCTAGACTCCTATCACTCAAAAAAGAGCATATAGAATCTCTTCCTCTCTCTCAATGGGGGTTGGGTTGATCGAAGCAACTATCTATATGGGGTGGGTGTGAGAACCCAGTATGTCCATTTACATAATCACTTGCTTAACTAGTTACTAAAACAACTGATGTTGGACTTTTAATTGTTGCTTATAGGTAAATAACAAGCTCTACTACTTCTAGATCTCAAAATGGAAGGGATGATTTTTCTTTTACTTTTATGTCTATAATCGTACAAAGGGAAGATATAGGGTACGAGTCTCAATAAGGAACTTAAACCACAACTAGATTTACCCCTACCTTTCTTGATGATTTTGGTGTTTCTCCTACTCTTGTCTTTGTCCTTGTTGGGTGGTGGTCAATTGTCTTTTATGTACGCCTTTGTTATGCCTATAGAAATGTATTTGTTATTAAGGAAGCCTTTGCCTCTATGTCCTTTGCCTTTGTTGTTGGGTAAAAAATTAGCTTTATCTTTATCACAATCATGGCTACCACCTATGACTCTCCTACTAAGTTTTTCTCTTGAATTGAGTCTCGTTCTAGATTTGGTGTTGGGTCTTGATGTGTTGGATCTTTACCTCTTGGAGCCATAACTTCTACTAGCTAATGTTATATAACTAAGGATGTTGGTCCTATAGCATTTAGTTTAAGAACACAAGCTTATACTGAGAGGGGGGGTCAATAGTATAAGATCACTTTTTACTTTTCTTTCCCAAACAATATTATGCAATATATCAATGGCAATATAAACAGTAGTAATCAAATCAATGCACAAATCACAACACATAATAAAGACACCAATTTAAGGTGGTTCACCCAATATGGGATACTCCACGAAGAAAATATTTCACTAGAATTTTCTCAACAATTATCTTGGTAATCCCTCCCTATTTCAATGTTTATGGACCTCTGTCCAAAGGAGACACCAATCCCCTAATAAATTTTGTGGATATCTATCAATAAGAGACACCAATACCCTTAACTGGTTTGTGGATCTCTATCCATAGGATAACTCCTTCTCCTCTACTCTGGATGGTGATCCTCTAGAAGACTACTGCCTCCACTACTCTAGCTTGTGGATCTCTATCCACAGAAGACTCTATCCTCACTCAGAATATCTTTGTCCTCACCACCATGGCTAATGGATCTCTATCCACTGGAGACTACTATCCTCTGCTTTGTTACCTCCATAGCTTGCTCTCAGCTCTGTCTCAAATCTGCACTAAAAACAGTTCTTTGGTCTAGCACAAATCTACTCAATATTTATCTTTGATATGCACTCAACATAGTCCTTCATTCTAGCATACATCTTCTCAATATTTATCTTAAATCTGCACTAGACACAGTCCTTCAGTCTAGCACAAATCTTCTAAATCTCTATCTCTGGTCTGGCACAAACTTGTCCTCAAATCTGCACCAAAATCTATCCTCAAGCCTTAACACAAATCTTGATCCAATCACAAATCAACTCTACTAGATCTACCCCAAGCCTTAACACAAATATTGAACAAATCAATCAATCAACTCTGCTCTCAAGTCTTTTCAAAGACTTAACTCAATCCTATCCAACAAGTCCTCTCAAGAACTTGTCCAATATCCTCTCAAGTCTTCTCTAATATTTACCTCAAATATGTCCAACAAGTCCTCTCAAGAACTTGTCCAATCTGCTCTCAAGTCTTCTCTAAGACTTGTCTCAAATTTGTCCAACAAGTCCTCTCAAGAACTTGTCCAATCTGCTCTCAAGTATTCTCTAAGACTTACCTCAAATATGTATTGTAAGCTTCCATAAAAGCTTACTCAACTCAATCCTTAAGTCCACTCTAGGACTTACTCAAATCATCTCATAAGCTTTCACAAAAGCTTACTCAACTCAACTCAATCTATCACAAAAAACTTCTTCAATCACACAAACAATTTTTACATAAAATCTTGTTTTAATCTCACAGAAACATATAGAGAATGGTTAGAGACTCAATATGCTTCACACTCACAACAATGCTCAACCACTTTCAATATATTTCATTTTACCACAAAAACATATAGAGAATGGTTAGAGACTCAATATGTTTCATTCTTACACAACACTCAATCACTTCCAAACTTTCTTCAAATCAATTAAGAATAAAGAACATGTTGAGAAGCAACACACCCCCACTGAAAAATGAATTTCCACCCTTTGAAAACTTTGAGCTTTCATTTTTGCAGTAGGGACCCTCTTGATGATTTTCAGTTTTAATCCCAGATTTTTACTTGCCTCTTTCTTCTTCAAGTTTTGCCTGTGTCAAAGCATCCAAGTTTTCTTGCATTCTGGCTTTGTTATCTCAGACTTCACTTTTTACATGCTAGAATCATTCATGGATAAAAAAAGTCTTACACCGGTATGAGAAAAATGCAGAAAATAGATGGATAAATTCATTAGAAATCAAAACTTTCCTTTTTTGGCAAATGTCGCGATATCGCGACACTTCCATTTTTGGAAATGTCGCGATATCGCGACAGGTTTCAAGAAAATCGGCTAAGTCGAAAACGTAGCGAAATCGTGACACTTTCCATTTTTGGAAATGTCGCGATATCGCGACACTTCCATTTTTGGAAATGTCGCGATATCGCGACACTTCCATTTTTGGAAATGTCGCGATATCGCGACAGGTTTCAAGAAAATCGGCTAAGTCAGAAAAACGTAGCGAAATCGCGACACTTCCATTTTTGGAAATGTCGCGATATCGCTACCAGTTAGGAGAGAGAAAGCCCGATCGTACGGAACGTCACGAAATCGTGACATGTCACGAAATCACGACAAGTTTGGAGAGAGAAGGCAATTGTACGGAACGTCGCGAAATCGTGACATGTTGCATTTTCGCGGATGCGAGGAAGAAAAATGACTAAGGCATGAGAGAGGTCGCGATTTCGTGACATGTCGAAATCGTGACATGTCGCATTTTCGTGGCAAGCAAGGTGAAAAAGAAGCTAAGGATGAAAATGGGCGCGATTTCGCGACATGTCACGAAATCGTGACATGTCGCGTTTTCGCGGCATCAGAAGAAGAAAAACGAAGCAAGTGAAATTGGATTCGTCACATGCGAAATCGTGACGTTTTCGACGAAGAGGCCCGAGGAGTACGGACCGTCGCGATTTCGCGACATGTCGCGAAATCGTGACAGGTCCAAGTCAATGCAAGCAAGGGGAGCAAGAGAAATCATGTTGAAGAAAAGTCTAAGGCACAAAATCATCGCGAAATCGCGACATAAATGGCAGAAGGGGCCCAGGGCAGGAAGGTGTCGCGAAATCGCGACACAAAGGAAGTGGCGAGCAAAAGAGCCACCATGTCACGATTTCGCGACATGGTGGATAGATGACGAGCAAAGGAGCCACCATGTCGCGATTTCGTGACATGGTGGAGAGAACAGAAGAAACAAAGAGAAGTGGAGAGAAAAGCTTAAGGGCAGAAGTGGTCGCGATTTCATGACATGTCGCATAAGGAGAAAGTCGAAGAGTCACGATTTCGCGACATGTCACGTTTCGGCCTGAAGAAGAAAAGTTGTACGGACAGGGAACGCGGATTTCGTGACATGTCGCGAAATCGCGACATGTCGCATTTTCGCGGCTTGGAAGGGCAAAGTTGCTACGAGCCAGATGCAGGTCGCGATTTCGTGACATGTCGCAAAATCGTGACATGTCGCATTTTCGCGACCCTGCCAGAAAAGCAGCACACAATGGAAACAGCTGAAATGGACACGTGTCGCGATTCTGTGACACGTGTCAAAGCACTGCAAGCCACGTATCAGATAATTAGAGCCGACATGATAGTAAACTTTAGGGTTTTTAATCTTTTTAATATTTAAGGTCTTGATTTAATAATTTTTAAAATACTAATCCATCTTTTGTTCTTTCATGCAGGAAGCCATCTGGCACTTACGGGATAGCGGAGAAATGGCCATAAAGACAAAGTCGAGTGCAAATTAATCAAAGACAGCCATATTGAAAGAAAAGATGTCGAGAATTGTTGTTTCATCCAATTTTTACAGATCTGGCCGCAAAGAGACTTTACGGTGACTAAGCAGCTGCCCATTTAATGGAGTATATCGAGAATTGGCCGAAAAATGGAAATATCTACACTCAGTTACCGAAATTTCCCGATGGATGCATTTAATGAAAATTTATGGCAGAATTAATAGCTTGCAGAGATTTTCAACTCGGGGATGGCTCGACGGAGGTGAAATGTCAGAGAAGTGGTGATTCATCCAAATTACCCGAGGGCATTAATGAAGACATTTATTTACAGTTGCGGGTGAATGCAAGTGGCATTCGAATTCTATCTTCTCCATTTATGGCAACTGACTGCACTGATTTGCAGAATGGTTAAGTTTTATCCGGACTTTGTTTTAAATGGCTTTATATTGTAAAACCCGGGTCCTAGGGTTGAAGATGATAAGACTTAGGGTTTGAGAAGAAGATATTTCTGAAAAGATCAGGGTCTGTCCTGAGTCTATAAATACTTCTTCTCAATGTAATCGCAGGAGGCGAAAACTTAGAAATAAAAGGCTTTTGAAGCAATTTCTTGCAAAGATTGTTAAATACTTTGTTTCTGGACTTGGAGTTGATGTGCTTTTGTTTTCTGTGATAGCATGGCCAGGAGCCTAATATTTTGCAGATTGTGATAAGTTCATCTTCTTTTGTTATCCGTTTCATTAAAGTTTATTAAATATATGTTGTAAATCGGTGTTATCAAGATTAAATATGTTGTTAGGCTTCATTTGTTCTATTGTATACTAGGGAAAATTATAGATTTAAGGTTCAAGTTTGTTCTAATTGCTCTGTCCTCACTGTGCGAGCTAGGTCTGTCGGTGAAAGATATCAATTTTAACCGACTTCCCTTCGGTTTATAATTTTCTGTTAGATCTGTTCCATCTCTGCCTTATGCTCTTAGTAGAAAGTGATCTTAGAAAACTGGACACTTTCTTCTTTGATTTGTTCTGTTGTGAAGCTGATAGTATAAATAAAATTGGTAGTTTTGTTTTACAGTTAAGTTTGATAAACTTCTCTTTCTGCCTTACCCTACCCTCTTTGTTTTACCGTGAAATGATCCATTTTTATTTTCTTTTAATTTTGTCTTTTATTTAAATCTGCTGACCCATAAGAGCTAGATCAAAGAATTAATTTTAAATCTGATTGTCAACAAGTGACAATTTTTGAACATTACTGAGCAAGTTCAGTGAGCCCGTTGTAAGGTACAGACAGTCCATATTGAAATCTATTCCAGAAGCGGAAAAGAGTGAATTGACATTCGACCCGACTCTGTAACTCACACCTTGGATAACCAGCTAGATCCTAAAGTGAGTGGGATTTATCCCGTATAAGTGTTATCAGAGTTTTGTGCTCATCCTTCACAGGGTGTGTATAAAAGTCGGACCAACATTTAAAAATGGCGCTAGAAGGAGGGCCTACTGAAATTCGGTCAGTATTGTAAGTTGTCAGTACAATATTTTAAGATTGCCAGAAAAGAAGACCTCAAGTTCAGTACTCTGTTAAAGACTGTAAGTTTGTAAGTACCTGTGAAAAGCTGGATTCTACATACAGGGTAACAAGGTCCCACCCCGAGCTAGAGAGCTCCTTGTCCCCGAATTAGAAACTCCGAGAAGAAGTAGCCTCAGAAGGGCCAAGTCTCTGTCAGAAATAGTTTTATCACCACTGATAGTTACCCCAACCACAACTCAGAATATCACTAACAACCAAGTAGTGATGGCAAATTGGTTGGGCTCCACTGCTTTGAATATTTCGGGTATAGCCCATGACCTGCCCAGAAATCCGAAAAGATATCTCCCCAGATATAAACATGATGGGACAAGAACTGCAGAAGAACATTTGGTTGCATTCAAGAATGCTTTGAAATTATTAAATGTACAGCATGAGGATGTTGCCTGCAGACTATTCCCGTTCACTCTCCAGGAGGGAGCTTATGATTGGTTTCTAAACCTCACTAATGATTCTGTCACCAGCTGGAATGACTTAGAAAAAGTTTTTGTGTCACAGTTCGGAGAAGTGATAGATCCTAGTATATTGTACCAGCAGTTTTCTGGCATCAAAAGAGAATTAGGTGAATCTATCAGGTCTTATAATGTTAGATTCCGGAAAGCTTATGGCGGACTTATCGGGTATTATGTACCGAATGTCGACCTGGCATTAGAGATCTTTAGAAACTCTCTGGATCCAATGACCTCTGTCTTTTTGAAGAGAGATCCCATTGTTACTAATTTGACAGAAGCTTATAAAGAAGCTTTGATTCTGGAAAGACAGTTGGGACCCCAGCCTTTAAATGCCCAGCAAGTTCCTCTGGTTACACAAGCTGCCCCTGTGTTCAATCCCATTCCACATCAGATGATGCTGCCAGTTTGTCAGACTCTACCATCAGCAAATCCATTGGCTGTAGCACCTGTTGAGAATGTACAGAACCCAGGCAAAGAGGCTGACAATGCAAGAGTTGAAGAAGTCTCCAAAATAGTTCAGAAGCTGGCAAATGATTTCTTGAGTTTTAAAAGGCAAGTTTCTACAGGGGACAACTCCAACAGATATTCATATCAACCGAACAGATTCAACCGGCCCCCGTATGAACCTAATAAATATTACAAGGGTAAGGCTCATGATGTGAATATTTGCGATTTAGCTCTGCCTAACTGGTGCAGAATACATGCCACTTCTCAGCATGGGGAGTTGGATTGTCCGGAATTTTGCAATGCATTTGAAGCTTTGTCTGGAGATTTGATCTCCCCTGAAAATCAAAGAACTGTTGATGGCCCAAGTTCATCCGGCCACAGTGCAGCTATGGTCCTGGATTCTTTCACTTTCCCGGATGAATCTGAGAATGTAGTTGAAATGCCTATGGATGAGGTGCAGGCTTTCCAGCAGTACAGAAGAGATAATTACAACCTGAGGAACAGGAATCCGGAGCCTAATACTACATCAACCCCTCTGGACAACTCTCACAATGTTCCTCCAGACCCCTCTCCAAGCAATAATCCATCTCCACCAAAGGGAGGAAATCTGATGAGAGGACCAGGATGCTTTTGTCCCTCCTCTTAATAAGGGATATAACATAGTGGAGGATATGGAAAATATTAAGGCCAACATTACTCTACATGAGTTGGCACAGATTTCGGAGCAGAGAGACAACCTCGATAAAAACATACTCCGGCCCTCGCTACTAAACCTCGTGGACAAAGGAAAGAAAATAGCAAATGCCAATCTAGCCATGTACAAAGAAAAAACTGAAGTTCCCCCTTTTACTTGACTGTCCGTATTTTTGGGAAGAACTTACATAATTGTTTGGTAGATTCAGGTGCATCTGCTAATGTTATGCCTTTGGCCATTTGTCAGCAGTTGGGTCTCACCCCAATGAAGTCTGAAAGGAGAGTTGTCCAATTAGACAAATCAGAGGTTAAAGTTGTTGGAGAGCTTCAAAATATTCATATCCAATTAGCATCTGAGCCAAGGGCTCAACATAAAATTGAAATTCAGGTTGTGGATATCCCTGTGGGGTATGGGATGCTGTTGAGTAGAGATTGGTCGAGATCTCTGAACGGATACTTGGCAACAGATTTTTCACACATGTGGTTGCCGTGGAAAGGAGTGGCAAATCAATTACGGGTTGAAAGAGAACCCAGGTACAAGCATACAATTACAGAATACAATGCAGAGAATGAAACTGTAAATATTGCGGAGGTAGATATTGGAGTCTACAATTTAACAACGGGACAGATTAACAAGTTTAATAAAGCTCATCCTGTACATACTAATGAAGTCTGGACACTTCATGTGGATGGGGCTAGATCTAAACAGGGTTCTGGAATAGGGGCAGTCCTTAAAGGGCCTGAAAGTCAGACATATTTTATGTCTTACCGCCTACAGTTCCCTTGTACAAATAATTTAGCAGAGTATGAAGCTCTGATTTTAGGTTTGAAATTTGCATTGGACAAAGAAGCAAGAAATATTCAAGTTTTTACTGATTCAGAATTGGTGGCAAATCAAGTCAAAGGTAAATTCCAGTGTAAAGCATCTTATTTAAAAGGATACAAACATCGGGCTTGGGATCTTGTAGAAGACTTTGATGCTTTTAATCTGACACACATACCCAGAGAGCAGAATTCACAGGCAGATGTCTTGGCTTCTTCAGCTGCAAGTTTAAAACCATTGGAAGAATTTAAATGGAACAAGTTTTCAATTGAGTTAGTCCCTTGTCCTTCAGTTCCAAACAATATAGATAATTTTCAGGTTTTCTCTGATGATCAACAGATTGTAAACTTTTTGCAGAGTACTAACACATTTGAAAATGCTATAATCGATGAGGGCCAAAGGGATACCCTGCTGGAGCAGCTAGATGATGACAGGGGAATAATGAGGTTGAAGGACAACAGAATTCCAAAAGGGATGGTGGAGCTGGAGCGGCTCTTTGATGTTGACAAAATCAAGCAAAAGATGAATTCTGAGGATTATGTGGGTGCCACAGACAGTGAAACTGAAGACCTGAACATGGGGACTGAAGAAGATCCCAGGCACATCAAGTTGGCTAAGAACTGTGATCCAAAAATAAAAAGAAGTATGATTGATTTTCTTCACAGGTCCAAGGATGTTATGGCCTGGTCATACAAAGACTTAAAGGTATTTGATCCTAAAGTTTATACTCATATTATACCTTTAAAAGAATTCTGCAAACCTTTCAGGCAAAAATAGAGGCATGTCAATGCTCTGTTAGAGCCCCTCATCCAGAAAGAAGTAGAAAAGCTATTGAGTGCAGCCATTATTTTTCCCATCAGGCATTCTACTTGGGTGGCCAATCTGGTGCCAGTCAGAAAGAAAAATGGAGAGATCCGCCTGTGTGTGGACTTTAGAAATTTAAACAAGGCATCTGAAAAAGATAATTACCCTCTACCTTCCATGGATGAGGTGCTGCAGATTGTCAATGGCTCGGAGATGATGTCTTTCCTGGATGGTTTCTCAGGGTACAATCAGATTTTGGTTGAGAAGGAAGACAGAATGAAAACTGCTTTCACAACTAAGTGGGGAACTTTTGCTTACAAGAGGATGCCATTTGGATTAATAAATGTCGGAGCTACATTTCAACGAGCAATGGATCATGCTTTCAAGGGCCTTATGGGTAAATGCATTGTTGTTTACATGGATGATTTAACAGTCTTCTCTAAATCTCGGTTTGACCATGTAAAACACTTGGAGTCCGTGTTTAATAAGTGCAGGGAGTTTGGTATTTCTTTGAATCCGAAGAAGTGCATTTTTGGTGTAACGGAAGGAAAGCTCCTTGGGCACTTGGTCACAAAAGATGGCATTTCCATGGATCCGGGCAGAGTTGAAGCCATATTCGGCATACCATTTCCCAACTCCAAGAAAGAGTTGAGGTCCTTCTTTGGAAAAATTAACTTTGTCAGGAAGTTCATCTCCGGTTTTGCAGAGATAGTCAAGCCAATGAATGACATGCTAAAGCAAACTGCTCAGATTGTCCTGGACCACCGAAGCTAAAACAGCCTTCCAAGAAATCAAGACAGACATCAAACAAGCACCAGTTCTGGTAAGCCCAGACTTCAGTGCAGATTTCTATCTCGTACACTTTTTCTTCTGAACATACACTTGCTGCAGTTTCGACCCAACGGAGAGAAACCGGAGAACATCCAATTGCTTTCAAGAGTACCAATTTGAAGGGGGCTGAGCTGAAATATTCTCGTTTAGACAAACAAGCTTATGCCTTGGTGAGAGCGGTTAAGCAATTCAGGCACTATATATTAAGAAGCAGAATTCATGCTATAGTTCCAGACCCAGCTGTTAAATACCTTCTAAGTCAGAATGAATTGGGTGAATTGAGGGGTAACTGGGTTACAAGGCTGCAAGAGTATGATTTAGAAATTAGGCCTGCAAAATTGATCAGAGGACTTGGTTTGTCCCGACACATTGCCGAAGTACCTATACGGGAAGAAGTTAATCAGTTAAATTCTGAATCTGATGACTGGTATGGAGATATTATCCATCTGTTGCAATTTGGAGTTTGCCCGTCTCACTTGAACAGAACCCAAAGGAGAGCATTAAAACTGAAAGTCTGCTCATTATCTCCTCAAAGCGGGTAATTTGTACAGAGAGAATTATGCTGGCATTTTCTTGAGATGCATTTCTCGGAGTGAAGTCAATGAAGTCATGTCCAGTTTTCATGAAAAGTTAGGGGCAGGGCATTCATCGGGATCTGCTACTATGCATAAAATATTGAGAGCAGGGCTATTACTGGCCTACACTATTTAAAGATGCACATCAGCATGTAAGAACCTGCCATCAGTGCCAAACTTTTGCAGCCAAAGAGGCCAACCGGGCTCTACCATTGCAACCTGTTGTAATAAATAAACCTTTCATGCAATGGGGACTTGATTTTGTGGGAGTGATTAATCCAAATTCTTCAGCAGGGCATAAGTATGTTCTAACAGCTACTGATTCATTGCACAAGATGGGTTGAAGCAGCAGCCACCACAAGAAGTACAGATCATGAAGTGATTGAATTTCTAGAGTCAAATGTCATAACTAGGTTTGGGGTTCCTCTGAATTTGGTGTGTGATAATGGACCAGCCTTCCAATCATTGGAGTTTGCAGAATGGGCATACCAGATGGGGATAGTTATCAGATTCTCATCCAACTATTATCCCCAAGGCAATGGACTGGTTGAGTCCACAAACAAGAATTTAATGAATGCCATTAAGAAATCTGCAGCAGACAAACCCAAGCAATGGCATACATTATTGAAATATGCACTTTGGGCTGACCGGATAAAATATAAAGTGGCTCTTAAAACTTCTCTTTTTGCTTTGCTGTATGGTACCCAGCCAATTGTTCCCATCTCTCCGAAATTACCTACTTACCAATTTGTCTTAGACTATTTTGAGGATCAAGATGATGCAGAGGCTCGTGTTTTAGATCTAACTAACTTGCAGGATGAAAGACTCCAAGCCCTCGGAACACTTCGGTCGGCACCAAGAAACCGTCAAGCGGTGGTTTGACAAGAGGGCCAAAGTGAAAGCTTTCAGACTAGCAGACTTGGTGCTTCTATGGGACAAGGCCCATGAGAAGAAGGGTAAGCATACAAAGTTGCAACCACTGTGGATAGGCCCCTACCGGATTGCTGAGATTCCGGGTAGTAATGCATTTCGTTTACAAGACCTTGATGGTAATTTTTTGGACCTCCTCGTTAATGGTCAATACTTAAAACATTATTTCTCAGCTGTCCCGTCCAATATATCATTTGAATGAGTCATAAAGAAGTTGTAACATGTGTATACATTGTGAATAACTCTGCAGTTATTTTGCTTTAGCTTAATTTTAATTGCCTGTATAGTTCTTAGTTTATTTATTTTAATTTAATTCTAGGTGCTTGTACAGTGTTGTTTGTTTTAATTTTTTTTTAAATGTCTGTGTAGTGTTCTTTTGTTTTGTTTAATCCTAATTGCCTGTATAGTTTTCAGTTTCAGTTGTTTATTTTAGTTTGCTTCTAACTGCCTGTATAGTTTTTAGTTGCTTTACTTTAGTTTTATTTTAATTGTCTGTGCAATTTCAGTCTGTCTTGAAGTTCTGTATTTTATTTCCTTTGTAAATAACCCTACAGTTTTATTTCCTTTCAGGTCTGTACATTTATGTATTCTATTTCCTTTGTTGTTTGTACAGCAGTTGTTTTATTTTAAGGTTCTGTATTTTATTTTTATTTAAGGTCTGTGCAGTTTATTTCCTTTGTAAATAGCTCTGCAGTCTTGTTTTATTTCATTTCCTTTAAATGCCTGTACAGTTTTATTTGTTTCCCTTGTAAATAACCCTGCAGTTTTGTTTGCTGCCTGTACAGTTTTATTTTAAAGTCTGTGTAGTTTTATTTTATTTTGTTTTTAGAGGCCTGTGTTTATCCTTGGAAGTCTGTACAAATTTCTTTGGCTTTTAAAAATTTTTTTTTAACCTTTGCCTGAGCATCAATGAAAAGTCAACCTTCTAAAGATTGTTTCATTCTGAGTCCAGATCCAGTGTTCATTATCACAATTGTGAGATAGTCTGTTTGAACTGAACAGTGGAACTATTTTTTTAGTCAGAACAACAGTGGAAGGATGATTGGATTTTGTGTCTTGCTTGCCACAGTTGTTTTAATTATAAAGAAACTGCTATGTTGTTTGGTTGGAGAAACTCCCGGGGAATCCAAGAAAAGTTGGTTATAAGAGGGGACTATGATTCATGTAATTATTTGAGTATCCATAGAGGCTATCAGTGCCTAGGTTGAAGCAGTTCCAGATTGATGAAATATTAAAAGAACATTGTTATTCTTTCCAAGGCTTTTCAGATGTTGATGTATTTCAAAAGAAAGAGATGAAAGTTGAATTGGCACTCTGTTATTTCCAATATATATATAAAAAAAAAAAAGAGATAAAAAAAGAAAAAAGAAAAAAAGAGTTATATAATGAAAGAGGCAGCCAAGATTTCAAAAGATATTTTTCTTCTACCAAGTTGTAGATTCTACCTTACAGTTGTAAATTTGGGTCGTGTAAATCTAAAGGGTAACTCTGTCGAGGTTGTAAAAGGCTAAACTAGTAAACAGAGCTCTACTCGGTTTCCCCTTTTTACAATCTAGAAAAGCTGATCAATCCAGAGTTCAACATTCGATCCAATCATTCTTGAAGAAAGTTTTATACCCTTGTAATTGCACATCAGAAATCTTCCTTAAGTAATTCAGCCTAGTATGTCCTTGGGAAATTTTAACAACTATCAGTTAGTAGTCAATTTATTTTGAAGAATATCTGTGGCAAGGCAAGATACATGGTCTATGTTGTTTTGAAACTAGAGTCCTGGGTTCTAAAATAATGCTACTATTTTACCCGTAGATATCGCCATTTGTTGAGAAGCAACACACCCCCACTGAAAAATGAATTTCCACCCTTTGAAAACTTTGAGCTTTCATTTTTGCAGTAGGGACCCTCTTGATGATTTTCAGTTTTAATCCCAGATTTTTACTTGCCTCTTTCTTCTTCAAGTTTTGCCTGTGTCAAAGCATCCAAGTTTTCTTGCATTCTGGCTTTGTTATCTCAGACTTCACTTTTTACATGCTAGAATCATTCATGGATAAAAAAAAGTCTTACACCGGTATGAGAAAAATGCAGAAAATAGACAGATAAATTCATTAGAAATCAAAACTTTTCTTTTTTGGAAAAGTCGCGAAATCGCGACACTTCCATTTTTGGAAATGTCGCGATATCGCGACAGGTTTCAAGAAAATCGGCTAAGTCAGAAAAGCGTAGCGAAATCGCGACACTTTCCATTTTTGGAAATGTCGCGATATCGCGACACTTCCATTTTTGGAAATGTCGCGATATCGCGACACTTCCATTTTTGGAAATGTCGCGATATCGCGACACTTCCATTTTTGGAAATGTCGCGATATCGCGACACTTCCATTTTTGGAAATGTCGCGATATCGCGACTTTCAGAAAAAGTCAGCGAAATCGCGACACATGAAAGCCAATAAAACAACGCTGAAATCCGACAAGTTTGGAGAGAGAAGGCGAAGTTGTACGGAACGTCGCGAAATCATGACATGTTGCATTTTCGCGGATGCGAGGAAGAAAAAATGACTAAGGCATGAGAGAGGTCGCGATTTCGCGACATGTCACGAAATCGTGACATGTCGCATTTTCGTGGCAAGCAAGGTGAAAAAGAAGCTAAGGATGAAAATGGGCATGATTTCGCGACATGTCGCATTTTCGCGACATCGAAGAAGAAAACGAAGCAAGTGAAAGATGTCGCGAAATCGCGACGTTTTTCGACGAAGAGGCCCGAGGCGTACGGACCGTCGCGATTTCGTGACATGTCACGAAATCGTGACAGGTCCAAGTCAATGCAAGCAAGGGGAGCAAGAGAAATCAAATTGAAGAAAAGTCTAAGGCACAAAATCATCGCGAAATCACGACATAAATGGCAGAAGGGGCCCAAGGCAGGAAGGTGTCACGAAATCGTGACACAAAGGAAGTGGCGAGCAAAAGAGCCACCATGTCGCGATTTCACGACATGGTGGATAGATGACGAGCAAAGGAGCCACCATGTCACGATTTCGCGACATGGTGGAGAGAACAGAAGAAACAAAGAGAAGTGGAGAGAAAAGCTTAAGGGCAGAAGTGGTCGCGATTTCGCGACATGTCGCGTTTTCACGGCCATAAGGAGAAAAGGTTGTCGAAGAGCAGGGTGAGTCGCGATTTCGCGACATGTCGCAAAATCGTGACATGTCGCGGTTTCGCGGCTGACAGCAAGAAAAGTTGTACGAAACAGGGAACGTCGCGATTTCGCGACATGTCGCATTTTCGCGGCTTGGAAGGGCAAAGTTGATGTAAGCGGATGCAGTCGCGATTTCGCGACATGTCGCGAAATCGTGACATGTCGCATTTTCGTGACCCTACCAGAAAAGCAGCACACAATGGAAACAGCTGAAATGGACACGTGTCGCGATTCTGTGACACGTGTCAAAGCACTGCAAGCCACGTATCAGATGATTAGAGCCGCATGCAAGTAAACATTAGGGTTTTTAATCTGATTTAATAATTAAGGTCTTGATTTAATAATTTTAAAATGCTAATCCATCTTTTGTCTTTCATGCAGGAAGCCATCTGGCACTTACGGGATAACGGAGAAAGGGCCATAAAGACAAAGTCGAATGCAAATTAATCAAAGACAGACCATATTGAAAGAAAAGATGCCGAGAATTGTTGTTTCATCCAATTTTTACAGATCTGGCCGCAAAGAGACTTTACGGTGACTAAGCAGCTGCCCATTTAATGGAGTATGTCGAGAATTGGCCGAAAAATGGAAATATCTACACTCAGTTACCGAAATTTGCCGATGGATGCATTTAATGAAAATTTATGGCAGAATTAATAGCTTGCAGAGATTTTCAACTCGGGGATGGCTCGACGGAGGTGAAATGTCAGAGAAGTGGTGATTCATCCAAATTACCCGAGGGCATTAATGAAGGCATTTATTCACAGTTGCGGGTGAATGCAAGTGGCATTCGAATTCTATCTTCTCCATTTATGGCAACTGACTGCACTGATTTGCAGAATGGTTAAGTTTTATCCGAACTTTGTTTTAAATGGCTTTATATTGTAAAACCCGGGTCCTAGGGTTGAAGATGATAAGACTTAGGGTTTGAGAAGAAGATATTTCTGAAAAGATCAGGGTCTGTCCTGAGTCTATAAATACTTCTTCTCAATGTAATCGCAAGAGGCGAAAACTTAGAAATAAAAGGCTATTGAAGCAATTTCTTGCAAAGATTGTTAAATACTTTGTTTCTGGACTTGGAGTTGATGTGCTTTTGTTTTCTGTGATAGCATGGCCAGGAGCCTAATATTTTGCAGATTGTGATAAGTTCATCTTCTTTTGTTATCCGTTTCATTAAAGTTTATTAGATATATGTTGTAAATCGGTGTTATCAAGATTAAATATGTTGTTAGGCTTCATTTGTTCTATTGTATGCTAGGGAAAATTACAGATTTAAGGTTCAAGTCTGTTCTAATTGCTCTGTCCTCACTGTGCGAGCTAGGCTGTCGGTGAAAGATATCAATTTTAACCGACTTCCCTTCGGTTTATAATTTTCTGTTAGATCTGTTCCATCTTTGCCTTATGCTCTTAGTAGAAAGTGATCTTAGAAAGCTGGACACTTTCTTCTTTGATTTGTTCTCGTTGTGAAGTCGATAGTATAAATAAAATTGGTAGTTTTGTTTTACAGTTAAGTTTGATAAACTTCTCTTTTTGCCTTACCCTACCCTCTTTGTTTTACCGTGAAATGATCCATTTTTATTTTCTTTTAATTTTGTCTTTTATTTAAATCTACTGACCCATAAGAGCTAGATCAAAGAATTAATTTTAAATCCGATTGTCAACAAGTGACAATTTCTGAACATTATTGAGCAAGTTCAGTGAGCCCGTTGTAAGGTACAGAGACAGTCCATATTGAAATCTATTCCAGAAGCGAAAAAGAGTGAATTGACATTCGACCCGACTCTGTAACTCACATAACCAGCTAGATCCTAAAGTGAGTGGGATTTATTCCGTATAAGTGTTATCAGAGTTTTGTGCTCATCCTTCACAGGGTGTGTATAAAAGTCGGACCAACAAAACAATTTGTTTCAAAAAACTCAAACTATCACTCCAACACTTCCAATCAACTATGCTCAACCAACTCAACTCAATCAATCACTCAATGAAACACAACTTGCTTACAAACCCTAAACAAGTGTTTCACCCAATGCTTTCAATCAACTCACACAATGGAACTCAACCTTGACTCAATATTATTCCAAGTTCACATAACAATGATACTCATGATCTTTTCATAAACCCTAATCATGCATATGAAATATTACTTCAATATATTCAATAATGCTTATCAAACAATCTCACATAACAATGATACTCATGATATTTCATAAACCCTAGTTCAAGATAGTTCTCAAGTTGTCACTCAAATATTTTCACAAACATTCAGCAATCATGCACATGAAGTCTTACTCAACAATTCTTATCAAACAAGAACCTTTTCACTCCAACTTAGCATTCACAACATCCAACAATCACTCACAAGGATAATATGCCCTTACCTTTTGTTTGAAGAATATTTGACCTCAATCACCGATCTCAATCACAATCAACATCTTTTCCAATCTCAAAGGTTAGGTAGCAAAATCTTCTCAAAATTTCATTCAAATGATCCCTCAAAATATTTCACCATACAAAGCATTAAATCTCAATTACACCTTATAATCTCCACACTTCAGAATATAAGTCAACAATTTGTTTAAAGAGAAACAACCACAATAATCTTCTTTAGCACTTTATGTCTTCTCTCAAAATAATTAATACATCATAGCTTTATCTCAAAATAAAATATAATTTTCTTTGCCAACCTTATAACTCCTATCTCAATTCAAATCATCAAAAACACAATAAAATATTTAACTTTCATAAACCTTATACCTCCCTCCTAACAAAAATAATCATGCCACATTAAAACCTTAGGAGCAATTTAATTTAAAAATTTAAATACCTCTTTGCCCTCAACAGGATTTGAACTCCCATTGTGCTGCCACCAGCGCCCTAGCCACGGCCCACTTGCCGTGTGAGCTAGGTGCTCACCTTGGAATACAAAAGCACCTTGTGCACTTTGTATTAAGTGTTGGGTACCTAAACCAAAAATGACCACGCAAAAACTACCGTTGGGGATCGATCGCGGGACCTCCCTCTCATCAGCACTCTAACACTCAACCACTTGTCGCTAGTCCAACCACCACAGTTGGTAATGAGGCTCTAAGCCTCCCTCATTTTATTGCTTCAATGGCCGCCACGTAAATTAAAATTTATCCTTTTCTTTTTCACGCAAATCGCAGAATTTTTGCAAGTGCATGCAATTAGATTTGATCGAAGGTAAGGTTTTAATTCACCAAAGGCACATGGTATTTATACCATTGTGCCATCTCCTTTAGCACATAGGCAGATGGAAAATATAATCGACATCGGTGCTTATAAATTTAATTTTTACCCTTATAACCCTAACCTTAGGGTTAATTAAATTAAATTATAAATTAATTTATAATTAATTTAATAACTTTAGGTCTTAACATTAGACCTTTAATATTATAATACAATATTATAATATTATTTTTCTTGGGCCTTCCTATTGCTCCTTTAGACCTTATCTGACCACCTTGAATATTATAATAGGGAATATTATAATATTATTTCTCTTAGGCCTAAAAGCAATCTTTCTCTTGCACTACTTACGAAAACTGACAATTGATCTCCTTTTTGCACTGCTCACTGGAACTTAATCTTGACATCAATGACAACAAAACTTGCTTATATTTCCAAAATTCTCCCCCTTTGTCATTGATGGCAACTCATTTATCTTTTACCATTTCCTTTACATTTTTCTGTTCTGCTCCCCCTGAGAAACTGCTTCCCCTAACTAAATGCTCTCCCCCTAACTCAAATATCTCCCCCTTTGTCATCAATGGCAAAGGGTCACCTTTGGGTCCTGGAGCTAAGAATGAGACTATTAGATTAGCCCCTCTCCCACCTCCTTTTGAGGTGGTTAATTCTGGGGTGGGAGTATCTCTACTCCCAGCATACACTGATCTTTACCTTTGTCCACTTTCTTCCTCAATTGATCATTTTGATTCCTCTAACTATTCATATTTTTGCTTGTCTCTTGAACTTCTACTCTACACCACTTTGTTGTATGCCCATAATCATTGCACTTATAACACTTAATGTTGTTATTCCTTATAGGTGCAAATGTCTTGGGGTTTCTCCTGGTGAAGCCATATCCATTCTTGTCATGAACCCTAAAATTTACTGCCTTGTAACCAAACTGATTACAAAAGTAGCAATACCCTTGAAAAATATACCTATTTTTGAAGTTCCCATATTCTTATATTTCATGTATCCTACACTGTGTAGCCTTGTGCCCAAACCTGTGACATAAGAAGCATCATCCATTGAAACTACCTTGCCTTGACCCCATTGGTCTCTTAGTCTCTTTTACCCTGTGCTGCTTCTTATTCTATTTGTTCCTCATTTGTGCATTGTTCCTTTCCTTGTTGAACTTTCTATTGTTCAACTCTTCCTTAGAATTCTCACCTTCTCTTTCACTCTCTTCTTCTAAAGTTTCTTCTTCCTTGGAGCTTGAGATTGACTCCTCTCCTTGTTTTCTTTGTACCTGTTCAAAACCAAAACCCATCTTGTTTGATGTAGGTTTTGTGTCTTGATAATCTTATCCAATTTCTTTGAGCTTCTCCCAAACCTGTGTAGCTTATCTTTAGACTATTTTACTTCCTTCCTTAGTGAAGCTACCTCATGCTCTAACCTTTCACATTCTAAAACCTTTGCTTCTAATTTCTCTTTGCATCTCCTTATCTTAGCTATTGAGTTTATTATATCCTTTATAAGCTTTCCTTTCTCTTCATCACATTCTTGAAATTTAAACTTGAGTTTTGAGTTCTTCTTTCTTACCTCTCTTAATGAATCAAGGGTAGAAATGAGCTCACCCTCAAGATCAACTTCTCCTTTCTCTGATTATTCCTTTATTTGTTTACCTCTAGGATCATCTTCATTCCTTTCTGATTTATTTCCACTAGAAGTACTTCCTTCTTCTTCGTCTATTGCCATAAGAAGACTTTCATCTTCTAAACCTTCAAGTGTATCTTCATATTCATCTTCACTGAAACTGAATCCATTTCTTGTACAACTATCCTCAAGATGACAAAAGTTACCACATCTAAAACACTTGAGAATCATTGGTTCCCTTTTTCTAACATCATATTTTTCTTCTGCAAGAATTAGAATTTCATCTTCTTCATTATCTGAGGACCTGTCATCACTATCACTTGAACTCTTACCTGCCTTGTCTGTGTTAGAATATATTTCAATATTTCATTTGTTAATTAATTCAATCATAACAATCTTATATTGTTAGATTGATTAATATTAGGCTAGTTTTTATTTGTTACAACTCCGCCTATATTTGTCTCGGGTGGTTC
Organism: Wollemia nobilis; assembly: GCA_028583015.1. Taxonomy (NCBI): domain Eukaryota; kingdom Viridiplantae; phylum Streptophyta; class Pinopsida; order Araucariales; family Araucariaceae; genus Wollemia; species Wollemia nobilis. The sequence goes on from JAQPPZ010002440.1 coordinate 5,720,838, forward strand.
CACAACCTCCGGGCTAATCCTGGCCCTATTGTTTGTATTTATACTTTGTCAAATTAATAAAATGTATTCCGCTTCTCACATGGTATCAGAGCAAACGCCACTCTCTCTGCCACTCTCATTTTTTTAAATGATCTCGTAGTAACATTGAGAATCGCCGCTCTGGAGGCACATCTTGGGAATTTGAGAAAAAAAATTCTCAAAATTTGATAGGCTAGGGAGTTTGAGATTTTTTTTTTTAATTTCTCGTTTTTTTCATTGAAAATTGTTCTCGACCATTCGGTCGAAGATGTGAAGCATTCGACCGAAGTCGAAAGAGGATCGAAGGTTGAAAGAGGAGATCGAAAGGGCAAATATCAACCGCATGGTAGATAATCGAAAGGGCCTACATGTTGTGGGAGCCAACACTACAGCTACCCCACGACCCTCTCGGGTGAGAGCCTCTCCTCGAGAAGAGATACTCCATTGTGGATTAAAGGGTCTAACAAACCCTTCTAAGATTGCCCTTCCCATTAGTGTGGGATAAAAGACATCAAAGCCTCCAAAAAAACAAAATCAAACCAACACAGCACATCATTTTCTTCTTTGTCACCTGCGAACGGCGTCAAACTGGTATTGCACCTCCTATTTTTCGTTAACTGTGGTCACAGTGCCTTCGAAGGAGGAGTGTTTTTTTGGAAGGTAGAGGCCAATCGGAGAACATTGGCTGGATTAGAATTTGATCCAAGTCCTCAAAAACCCTCCAATATCTTGATTTTCTTCACACATCGGGCGTCAAATGCAGACATCGAGCTGGTTTGTTCTCCCCTGTTATACATTTTTTTAAATATTTTGATTGGTCTAAATGCTATTGCACAGGAGAAACGAGCTCAGAGAGCTTTGAGTTGAGTGATTTAGCTGGGTTTTTTGGCTCACTATGAGCCTGCCACCTCTCAGCCACCCGTGCACCACCATAGCGCCTCCTCTGTGCCACCCTCGAGCTACCGGTGGATACGCCCGAGCAGCACCACCTGTGCTCTGCCCGAGCGGTGGTGGAGGAGGGAGCGCCACCATGGAAGGATTTACGTCTTCAAATGCAATTTAAGGTGGAGGATGTCAAGGATTACTCCAGGATCAGACCACTGGCTCACCGGTTGTGAGCCGAGTGGTAAGGGCTTCAGGAGCCCTCAGGTCGCGGGTTCGAGTCCCGTCGACCCCCCCTGCACAAAGGTATAAAATTTTTTTTTTTAAGTTTTTTTTTCTTAATTCTTTAATTTTTAGTTAAATTAAATGCAACTTTAATTTTCTTTAAATAGTTTTTTAAAGGTTATTTTTTTTAGTAATCTTTTTTTTACTATGAAAATTAAAAGTTATTTTTTTTAACTATTAATTATAAAAGAATATTTGAAAAATTCTTTATAAAAGAAAATTTTAAGGGGAGGAAGTGTTTTTTTTTTACAAATCAAGGGGGGGTTGGGAGTGATTTTTTCTCAAAATATTGAAGGGAAAATAGTGAGCAATTTGTTTTCAAGCATTTCTACAAGAAACTTGGCAAAACTTGTAATAGGTACATTCTCGGTGGTAACCGACACCTAGGGTCATTTTTTATGCTTTAATGTTGTATGGATGCTTTCATTTTTTAGCATTTACTTCTAAAGCATAAAGCATAAAAAAAAAACCCATTTTTTTCTGCAAATTCACATTCAGCAGAGAGATACAGAAAGTGCCAGTTTATTTTGCTATTGTTTTACTCCATCTACTACCCCAATCACTCTCGTGTTTAGGCTTAAATCCAAATGAAAGTTTGAATATCCAAAGTGTTTAGGGGAAGTTACGCCCCACGCATGCGGATTGAAGGCTTTCTAAGGTCGATGCCATCAACGAGGTGATTCCCTTTCAGTATCGCCTAAGTACCACGTATCGTATAATCATTAAAATTACCTATAGTCTCCCTCACGTAAGGGTGGGTAATTTTTTTGGTTTTTCAAAATACCTATAGTCTCCCTCATGTAAGGGCAGGTATTTTGTACGGTATAATGGCCTGGAATTAAGGTATATCGAAGGGGCGACCATTTGGTGTTATAAGGAACCTTCACAATGTCTACAAAACTAATGACTGATGCTCATCAGTTATTGAAAGGTCCAAATTATACACCATGGAAAAACAAAATGAAGGTAATCCTAGAGATGGATGATCTTTGGGAAATTATTTTTGGAACAACAGTAAGACCTTCATCTACAGCTGGAGCAACAACTCTAACTGGTGATCAGAAAGATTGACAAGAAAGATAGCAAAGCAAAGGTGCTCATTTTTCTTCTTGTTTTTGATGAAGTTCAACCTCATATTGTTGACTTTCCAAATAGTAAAGCGAAATGGGATGCCCTTAAAACTATATATGAAGGGAAGAATGACTCCACCATTCTATTCCTTCAGTCTCAATTACACAGTCTAAGCATGAAACAAGGAGATACGGTTGAAAACTTTCTTTGCAGAGTGTCTGAGTTGAAAGGAAAATTGAATTCCTTAGCAGCACCAGTTGATGATAAGCTCCTTACCTCAGTGGTAATGAGAGCTCTTCCGAATTCTTTTAGAGTGTTGATTACCTCCATTCATGTATCACAGAGACAAGTTACCTATGTTGAGTTGGTAAATATGCTTCAAGAAGAGGAGGCACGCCAACTACAGCAAGATGATTCTTCTAACACTGCCCTATACACCAATAGGAAGGGGTAAAACAAGAAGAAGGGTAATTTTCAAAAGGGAGGTAGTTCTCAAAAGGATTCAAAAGGGAAACAAACTCAACCTCAATAGAAAAAGAGATATTGCAAGATCTATGACAAAGAAGGTCATGATACAAACAGATGTTGGCATAAGAATAAACAATCAAAATAGAAAGGCCAGAATAAACCATAAAATAACAAACAACAGCAAGTGAATGTTGTTGTTGAATAATCTGACATGGATTCTGAGAGAGCACACAAAGTGATCATGACTACCACAATATCCAAGCAGATGGATCCTATTTGGTATGTTGATTCTAGAGCCAGTAAGCACATGACTGGTGAGAAATCATGGTTTGAGTCTTTTGAGGCCAAAGAGGGCAAACCTGTCACTATTTTCGATGATAAAACCTACAAGGTTTAGGGAGAAGGAATAGTCTTTGTTACTCTTCCTGATGGCAAGTGCCATATTGAGAAGGTTCTCTATGTTCCAGGATTGGTGAACAACTTGTTGTCAGTCACACAAATTCTGGAAAAAAATATGGTTGTAAACTTTAGTGTTGAGGGGGGCAAGAAGTGTTGTTCTATCACCAGGAGGGGTAAGAACATTGCAACCCCTTCATATAAGCATGGCTTATTTGCCCTAGATACTATCTCTTCTCTAGATGTAGCCATGATTATCTCTACAAAGGAGGCAACTTCCCTATGGCACAAGAGATATGGACATATGAGTTCTGGTTACTTACTTGAGTTAAGTATGAAATGGTAAAGGGTCTTCCTTCCCTTTCTACCACATTGCCATTTTGCTCTGACTACTTGGCAAGAAAGCAGCATAGAGTACCTTTTGAAAGGAGCTCTACACGAGCAAAGAAACCTTTGGAGTTGGCTCACACAGATCTGTGTGGTCACCTCTGGAGTTGGCTCACATCGATCTGTGCAGTCATTTAAGTCCCAACAGTTGTGGGGGTAAGAGGTATTTTCAATTATTCATGGATGATTACTCACGAAATATATGGGTATTCTTTCTTCAACTGAAATCTGAAGCATTTGACTTTTTTCAGCAATTCAAGAAATTTGTTGAAAAGGAGTCAAGGACTTCTATCAAGACCCTCCACTCAAATCGAGGGGGGGAGTTCACCTCTAAATAATTTTTTGAGTTCTTGACTAAAAATGGGATCACACGATAGTTGACTACTTCTTATACTCCTCAGCAAAATGGTGTTGCTGAAAGGAGAAACCGTTCCATCATGGAAATGGTTCGTTGCATGCTCACAGGAGCTAGAATTGGGCAACAATATTGGGCAGAAGCAATCACCATAGCAGTATATCTGTTGAATAGAGCACCCACTAAGGCCCTACAAGGAATGACTCCATAGGAAGCATGGAGTGGCAGAAAACCCTCCATCTCTCATCTACGCATTTTTGGTTGTAAAGCATTCATGCACATACCAAAAGAAAAGAGGAAGAAGCTAGATGAGAAGACACTGAAGTGCATTCTTCTTGGATATGATGAGCACTCCAAGGGTTATCGATTGATTGATCCCTTAACCAAGAAGATACACATCAGTAGAGATGTAGTTTTTGATGAGACTTTCACATCAAAAAACACATCAGATGTATACCTAGACCTTGTGGAAACTAAGGTTGAGAAGTCTCATTCATCCAAGGTTGGAGGTCCTTCTTCATATTATTCATATCCATAGAAGAAGAATCCAAAGTGGTATACAAGTATGATTAGAGACTCTAAGCTATCCACTCCACCATATTTGACATTGGATAGGCCTCGTACTCACAGCATGGCTCAACAGGAGAAAGCTGCAACAGAGATTACTAGGGTTGATGATCTGTGTCAGTATTTTGAGGAAATTTTTATAGATCCAAAGAGAGATATAGAAGATATGGATATTGATGATGACAGGGTGTTTATGTCCTCAATAGACGAACTTGAACCTGCATCAGTACGATATGCTCTTGGTGAGCCTCAGTGGAAGGCCGCTATGGATGCTGAGTATAAGTCTAATGAAAACAAAACTTGGAAGCTTGTCGATCTGCCATACGAAAAGAAGCCCATAGGCTACAAATGGGTGTATAAATTCAAGTATAAGGCAGATGGGACAATAGATAAGCATAAGGCCCGACTTGTTGCAAAGTGTTATGCTCAAAGAGAAGGCATTGACTACGAGGAAACTTTTGCACCTACTACTCGGATGACAACCATTCGAGTTCTTTGTACTATGGCAACACAGTATGGGTGGAAAGTGCACCAAATGGATGTCAAGAGTGCCTTTATAAATGGTGATCTCCAAGAGGAAGTCTACATGACTCAACCGAAAGGATTTGAAGTGGAAGGCCAATAGTAGAAAGTTTGCAAATTGGTCAAATCCTTATATGGTTTGAAACAGGCCCCTCGGGCTTGGTACATAAAAATGGATAATCACCTACTACATGGATTTAAGAGATGTCCGTCGGATGCAAACCTCTATTTCAAGAAGCAAGGCTTTGAAATAGTGTTGCTTGTACTCTATGTTGATGATCTGCTCATAACAGGGAGTTCAAAAACAATGATCTCTTCTGTCAAATAGGATTTGAGTGAATCTTTTGAAATGACAGATCTCGGACTTCTCCATTACTGTCTTGGCCTGGAAGTGAACCAGAGGGAGCACTACATCAAAGTGTCCCAGAAAAAATATGCCAAGACACTACTAGAAAAATATCGCATGACTGACTGCAAGCCGATGGCAACACCAATGGAAATAGGTCTTCAATTATCGCGATATGACAAATCACCTCAAGTAGATGCTACTCTCTATCGTCAGCTGATTGGGAGTCTCATATATCTGACCAACACTAGGCCAAATATCGTATTTGCTATCAATTATCTTTCGAGGTTCATGCAAGAACCTAATACTACACACTAGAAAGCAGCAAAGCGAGTTCTTCACTATGTCCGTGGCACAATGGAATATGGCCTAGAATATAAGAAGAACAACAAATTCTTCTTACAAGGATACACGGACTCCGACTATGTCGGATCATTTGATGATCATAAATCAACTTCAGGATATTTGTTTCATCTTGGATCTGGTCCTATCTCTTGGCATAGCAAGAAGCAACAGGTGGTTGATATCTCATCAACAAAGGCAGAATACCACGTCGCACATGAAGTTGTGTGTGAAGTGATATGGTTGCGTCGCATCTTGACAAGTATGGGTCTTCCATCAAAATCTCCAATACACTTGTTCTATGACAACATGGGTGTTTTAAACCTTGTTAAGAATCTAGTGCATCATGAACGAACCAAGCACATTGATACACAATGTCACTTTATTCGAGATGAAGTACCAAGGCACCACATTCAGCTTTAGCACATCTCCACCAATGCTCAAGTTGCAGACATATTCACTAAGGCACTTGCATGTGTCAAATTTGAATTGTTTCACAATTCTCTATGTATTTCAAAATAATGGGGGGATGCTAGTATAGCTAGTAGTTACATGTTTCCTGAAATATTGTAATAAGGGGGGATGTTAGAATATATTTCAATATTTCATTTGTTAATTAATTCAATCGTAACAATCTTATATTATTAGATTGATTAATATTAGGCTAGTTGCTATTTTTTACAACTCCACCTATATTTGTCTCGGGTGGTTCCACAACCTTCGGGCTATTCTTATGCCTTTGGAAAGACTTCTTTCCTTGTGTGCCTTTTCCATCCCTATTTTTCTTTTGGTACCTTTGTTTTCCTGCTTCCTTGTTCTTGTGATCATGTTTCTCATCTTCACTACTATTTCTAGCTTCTGGACAATCAGTTGCATAGTGACCATATTTACCACAATTAAAAAATTTAACTAATTTTGTACCTTTGTACTTTATCGAGTCCTTGTTCCTTCTGCCATAATTTGCTTCTTCATCACTGGATAACTCATTGCTTGAATCTGACTTCGTACCCTTTGTCTTCTTAGTAGCTTTGAAGGCTGCTTCTTTCTGGGGAATATGTTCCTCTTTTATTCTCATCTTAAAAGTTGTGATAATTCCATGTAGTTCATCCCTTGTCAAAATTTCAATATCTTTTGACTCTTCTATAGCTGAAATATTTTCACTATATTTTTTTGGGAGTGATCTTAAAATATTATCACAAACATCTGTTTCTTCAACCTTAATCCCAAGTCCTAGAGTTAACAATTTCATCCACACGAAGTAGATATGCAACAATATTTTCCTCATCCTTCATTTTTAGGTCTTCAAATTTTCTCTTGAAGTTTTGCAACTTTACCCTTTTGACCTTTTTGTCTCCCTCATATATACCTTTCAACTTATCCCAAATTTTCTTTGTTGATGTGCAATGCATAACCTTTATAAAATTTGTTTCATGCAAGCCCCTTAAAATTCCATTCATTGCCTTTGAATTACTCAGTTGTAGGAGCTTACCATATTTATCTGTAGGTGGAGTTGTTGGTGGTATGTATCCATTCTCAATTACTTCCCATTCCAAGTGCCATTAGGTGAAAATTCATCCTTGTACTCCAAAGTGCATAATTATTCCCATCGAACAATGGTGCTAAATTCCCTAAAGATCCATTCTAAGAATCCATCTGTGTTCTTGTGAGCTTTTTCTTCAAGCTGTTAAACTCTTTCGAAAAAAATCGCTCTGGTACCAATTGAAGAACACAAGCTTATACTAAGAGGGGGGGTGAACAATATAAGACCACTTTTTACTTTTCTTTTCCAAACAATATTATGCAATATATCAATGGCAATATCAACAATAGTAATCAAAGCAATGCACAAATCACCAAACACAATAAAGACACCAATTTAACGTGGTTCACCCAATGTGGGCTACTCCACGAAGAAAATATTTCACTAAAATTTTCTCAACAATTATCTTGGGAATCCTTCTCTATTACAATATTTATGGACCTATGTCCAAAGGAGACACCAATCCCAATCAAGTTTGTGGATCTCTATCCATAGGAGACACCAATCCCTTCAGCTGATTTGTGGATCTCTATCCATAGGAGAACTCCTCATCTGCTTTGGTTGGTAAACCTCTAAAATACTACCACCTCCACTACTCTGGCTTGTGGATCTCTATCCACAGAAGACTCTATCCTTACTCAGAAGATCTTTGTCCTCACTACCTTGGCTAATGGATCTCTATCTGCTTGAGACTATTGTCCTCTACTTTATCACCTCCATAGCTTACTCTTAGATCTGTCTCAAATTTGCACTAAACATAGTCCTTCGGTCTAGCAAAAATCTACTCAATCTCTATCTTTGATCTACACTCAACATAGTCCTTCGATCTAGCACAAATATGCTCAATCTCTATCTCAAATCTGCACTAAACACAGTCCTTCGGTCTAGCACAAATTTACTCAATCTATGTCTTTGGTCTGGCACAAACCTGTCCTCAAATATGTACCAGACTCTATCCTCAAATTTTTCCTCAAGCCTTAACACAAATCTTGATCCAATCACAAATCAAATCTGCTAGATCTATAGCAAGCCTTAACACAAAGCTTGAACAAATCAATCAATCAACTTTGCTCCCAACTCTTCTCAAAGACTTACCTCAAATTTGTCCAAAAAGTCCTCTCAAGAACTTGTCCAATCTGCTCTCAAGTCTTCTCTAATACTTGCCTCAAATATGTCCAACAAGTCCTCTCAAGAACTTGTCTAATCTGCTCTCAAGTCTTCTCTAAGACTTATCTCAAATCTGTCTAACAAGTCCTCTCAAGAACTTGTCCAATCTGCTCTCAAATCTTCTCTAATACTTACCTCAAATCTGCATTGTAATATTCCACAAAAACTTACTCAACTCAGTCCTTAAGTCCACTCTAGGACTTACTCAAATCAACTCACAAGCTTTCACAAAAGCTTATTCAACTCAACTCAATCTATCACATAAAACTTCTTCAATCACACAAACAAGTTTCACGGAGACTTGTTTTAATATCACAGGAACATATAGATAATGGTTAGACTTAATATGCTTCACACTCACAACAATGCTCAGACACTTTCAATATCTTTTATTTTAGCATAGAAACATATAGAGAATGGTTAGAGACTCAATATGTTTCATTCTTACACAACACTCAATAACTTCCAAACTTTCTTCAAAACAATTAAGAATAAAGAACAATTTGTTTCACAGAACTTGAACTATCACTCCAACACTTCCAATCAACTATGCTCAACCAACTCCACTCAATCAATCACTCAATGAAACACAAATTGCTTACAAACCCTAAACAAGTGTTTCACCCAATGCTTTCAATCAACTCACACAATGGAACTCAACCTTGACTCAAGATGATTCCAAGTTCACATAACAATGATACTCATGATATTTTCACAAACCCTAATCATGCATATGAAAGCTTACTCCAATATTTTCAACAATGCTTATCAAACAATATCACATAACAATGATACTCATGATATTTTACAAACCCTAGTTCAAGATAGTTCTCAAGTTCTCACTCAAATGTTTTTACAAACATTCACCAATCATGCACATGAAGGCTTACTCAACAATGCTTATCAAACAAGAACCTTTTCACTCCAACTTAGCATTCACAACATCCAACAATCACTCACAAGGATAATATGCCCTTACCTTTTGTTTGAAGAAGATTTGACCTCAATCACCTATCTCAATCACAATCAACCTCTTTGCTAATCTCAAAGGTTAGGTAGAAAAATCTTCTCAAATTTTCATTCAAATGATCCCTCAAAATATTTCACCATACAAAGCATTAAATCTCAATTACACCTTATAATATCCACATTTCGAAATATAGGTCAACAATTTGTTTAAAGAGAACAACCACAATAATCTTCTTTAGCACTTTATATCTTCTCTCAAAATAATTTTTTTTTTTACATAGATGAATTGGTTACAATCACAATTTTTAGTAACTTCTAGCTAGCAGGGTTCAAACTATCAGTGAAGGCTTCCAACACACCCATTGTCTCGTTAATGGTAACCCGACGTGAGATGGGAATCTTTGGATGCACAGGGTTCGCACCGTCTTCTTCAGTCTGGTTCAACGTGTGGCATGAAGGGGACCACCGGACAAGCAGGAAACAGATCGCCGTCATCAATCAGGTGCAACACGTAGAGGAGTCGGATCGGGCTACTGGCTATGCATGGGCATGCCCGTGGGATTGGAACCTAGGTCTTCTCTCAAAATAATTAATACATCATAGCTTTATCTCAAAATAAAATATAATTTTTTTGCCAACCTTATAACTCCTATCTCAATTCAAATCATCAAAAACATAATAAAATATTTAACTTTCATAAACCTTATACCTCCCTCCTAACAAAAATAATCATGCCACATTAAAACCTTAGGAGCAATTTAATTTAAAAATTTAAATACCTCTTTGCCCTCGACGAGATTCGAACTCTCGCTACGCTGCCACTCACGACCCACTTGTCGTGTGAGCTAGGCGCTCACCTTGGAATACAAAAGTGCCTTATGCACTTTGTATTAAGTGTTGGGCACCTAAACCAAAAATGACCACGCAAAAACTACCGTCGAGGTTTGATCGCGGGACCTCTCGCTCGTCAGCGCTTTAACACTCACTCGCTTATCGCTAGCCCAACCACCACAGTTGGTAATGAGGCTTCAAGCCTCCCTCATTTTATCCCTTTGATGGCCGCCACATAAATTAAAATTTATCCTTTTATTTTTCACACAGATCGTAGAATTTTTGCAAGCGCACACAATTAGATTTGATTGAAGGTAAGGTTTTAATTCACCAAAGGCACATGGTATTTATACCATTGTGCCATCTCCTTTAGCACGTCGACGGATGGAAAATATAATCGACGTTGACGCTTATAAATTTAATTTTTGCCCTTATAACCCTAACCTTAGGGTTAATTAAATTAAATTATAAATTAATTTTTTAATGAAATTATTATAATTAATTTAATAACTTTAGGTCTTAACATTAGACCTTTAATATTATAATATAATATTATAATATTATTTTTCTTGGGTCTTCATATTTCTCCTTTAGACCTTAGCTGACCACCTTGAATATTATAATAGGGAATATTATAATATTATTTCTCATAGGCCTAAAAGCAATCTTTCTCTTGCACTACTTACGAAAATAGACACTTGACCTCCTTTTTGCACTGCTCACTGAAACTGACCCTTGACATCAATGACAACAAAACTTGCTCATATTTCCAACATTGGTCCTGTAGGGTATTGTCCTGTAGGGTCATATTCTGGGTCTCGATCCCTAAATTCAAACTCTCCCTTACGATCAATAAAATATCTATCACGATCTTGATCATAAAACTGAGAATATTTACCATGAGCATCAGATTATGAAGAAATACCAAAGCCAACATATGTGAATCCAAATAAAAATCCAGTAGGTGCAAAGCCAAAGCCAAATAGTGCCGGTAGTGCAGGTGCCTTGTCAGGTGCTGCTGATCGAACTAATCTACTAATGGTGGTGGATCATATGCTGCTACCTCTGCCTTTTCTAGTGATGGTAAACCAACTGGCTATGCCTCGACTACTGGTGCATCCGGCTCTCGATCCAGAGCTACTGGTTCAACAACCGCTATTGGTGGTGGTAGTGGTGCTTCAATAACATCGTCAATAGCATTGCCAATATCAAAAGCTAGATCGACTGCTGGATCAATGGTTGGATCTGCTACTTAATTTGTTGTTATCTCGGCTATTGATGTTGTTACAGTATATAGAACTGGATAAGCTACTATCGATGGATCTGTAACTAGATCATACGTAGTTAGGTATCAATCATCGACTGGATCAACTATTAAGATAGTGGTGCTAGTGCTTATAATGGTGCTTCAACTGCTTCATATACGGAAGAACCCGTAATAGATGTTGGGTAAACTGCTCTACTAGGTACCTATACTTATGGCTTTGCTTATGCCTATTTCCTGCATTTGTTCTTGGTGTTACCAATATATACCTTTGTTACTGGTAGATAAGTTGGAACTACTGGATCTTATACTAGGTATACTTCCATCTTAGCTACAGATGTTGTTGATACTATTGGTGGTGCTATCAGTACTTCCACAGGATCTAGTACTGGATACACTACTAGATGTGGGTATGAATAAGCAACAACTTTAAAATGTTATCTGCTTTGGCTCTCAAACCCCTCAAACAAACCCATTCATATATTGAAAGATAACAAACATCGTTTCTCCCGCTTCAAAGTGTAGTATCTCCCCCTCTTTTCTGAAGGAATTTAATTTGCCCCCTCCCTTTTTTTTAAACAAGAACAAAGAGAGCCCCTTAATAACAAATTTTAAGCTTAAAATATTTCTCTCGATCAAGGTCTCTAGCTCTCATTCGATGGTGGAAAGCTTATATGAGAGAATATCTTGTTGGATCACTCCACCCAAGGGAAGGAGTTGTAGATATTTTGACCTGTTGAATGAAGGTGGGAATGAAATAGAATGGGAAAACTAGGTGCTTTTAATTCGCTCGAGCCCACCCTTAGAATCAAAAGTAGGGTTTGAGGTCCTTAAAATATTAGCTATCACTCTAGAGATCAAATGGGGGGAAGATGACCTTTATTATAAGGGAAACAGGGCCCTCTCAATGAAATTGCGTTGCTTATTAAGACCAGATTCCGAAAGGGATTTTTTATTTATGTGTTGATCTCTTTATGTTACTATTTTAAAAAGGCAAGGTGGAAGGAAGGTTTGTTCCCCTAGAGTTGGAAGTTGAAAAGCTTTTCTAAAATTTATAGACGATTCTATTTTGCTTAGTAGAGATAGACGTTATTCGTTGAAGCACTCCTTATATAAAAGTAATAAGGAAACTACTTCTCTTAAAAAGGTTGAGCCCTCTCTAATCTTCCAGGTTGACCTTAAAATGAAATTGCATCACTCAATATCCTTATTAAAGTGGGGCTGAATCAAAAATAAAAGTTGTCTTGGTAAGGCAATCACTCAATTTTAGGGTTGTTCCTTAGATCAAAACGAATCGAGTTAATGCCTTTAAAAGGTTTTAAGGTACAACAGGTCCAAGTTGGCAATCTATATATATCGTGTTCTCCTGCTGGTCGTTAGCTGATCCAGTTGTCCCCTCTAAAAGTTATGATGTATATAGAGTTATCAAGCTGCCAAGTGAAGGTTCGAAGGCGTTAAATTCTCTCAGGTTAAAAGCCCCTCCACCAAGAGCTATCTATTAATGCTTACCTTGGGCCGTAAGGCGTGTCGAGAAGGCTTATGTTACACTGCTCGCTGCTAATATCAAGGTTATTGACAAACTGAAAGCTGAAATTCAGGAATTACGAGCTCAACTATGCTCCGCACAGAAACCCGATACCCCCTAGAACAATTAGTTGGACCGGAAGCTTTTATTAATGCTTTGAAGATTCTTAAGGAGTCGATTCTCTTATATACGTATTACCAACTTGAAAATATTCATCGAACATCGAGTGGTCCGGACTAGAATAGAAGCAAAGTTGAATAGAATAAAAGGTCGAGGGTTCTCTGGAGAGAAATGGAGATATTTTATTTTAATGGCTGGCAAGAGCACTAGCCTCGAGGGAAAGGCCTCCTGTCGTCGGCTTTCAGTAATACCCCCCCATTCTAATGGGATATCTTTTTAATGAACACATTTTAGTAGCTGGCAAGGGTGGCAAGGGACTCGAGGGAGAAAGGCCTCCTTCGTCGGCTTTCAGGAGGGCCCCTCCGTTCTAATGGCATATCTTATTTTATGAAGTTCTATTGCAAAGGGTAAAGGGCAGACAAGACTATTTGAGACAGAAATAGAGAGAGACTATTTAAGACAGAGAGACACTATTTAAGACTATTTAAGACTATTTAAGACAGAATTGTTCAATTGTAACTACAAAGTAAAAAAAAAAAAAAGCCTAAGATAATTGTTCAATTGATACAACTACTATAAACTATACATTGTGTCGTAACTTGAGAATAACAAATTTACTTTTTTTTAATTTGTCATGTTTTGGCCATTGTTGGAGAAACCAATTCTATTCATCACCTCCATCATGACATCACAATGACAGAATTATAACTCAATTCTTTATTGTTATAGCCTCAACATCAAGATGTTCTACAATTAAAATGTCATTTTTCCTCTTTTAAGGATGGACTCCAACTACCACTATTATTTTTTGAATCCAATTCATTTATTATGTAACTAATAGGGATCTCAATTTCCTTGGATTTTGAAATCTACCCTCCACCACCTTGGAAAAGCTTTATGAATCCTTAGGTAAACTTTGGAGACTCGCATCCTCTATAGCCACTAGGTTAGGAAAAATTCTCTATACACTCTAGTATACTCTTCACAATTGTACCAATTCACTCATAACCTTCTATTGAAAAGTGAAATAAAGCTATACATATAGGCTCCCATTTCTTTTCTTTTTTTTCTTTTGTTTCACAACATAATATCAAATTATATGGGCTAATATCTTATAGATATTTGATTTATAGATTATATTTGAAATTATCTTTAAAAGCTACAAGAGAAAGGGCCTCTATAGTTCACACTTCTAAAAACCTACATCATGAATGATTTCATTAACTGCCATGAATGTTTAAAAACTATAAAGAATGAGGACCGTGAGCCTTTGTCAATCACTTATTTTCTAAGAACTTCCAAGATGATTTCAGTGACTACTACAAAATAAAATAATAAGAAGTCCATATAAACCATAAAGTGATTATCATTTTACTGTAGGCTCATTTGGGCATCCACCACCCCAAAATGTCCCACCTTTCTTCCTTTTAGGTCCAATGCCTCAAGTCAACATATTCACACAACCTTTTCTCTTTGCAAGTCATCTTCATGTGAATCATTCGTGAACACCGTCAACCATCATAATATCCTTATCATGAGACATTGGGCATTTTTAAGTCCCTCAAGCATATTATATCTTAATTTTCCCAATTGATAAACGTAGCCCGAAACATTTCACATGAACTGTCCTTCACTCTCTGTTGGATGTGAAAGTAACGACTGAAAATGCCTTCAAATCTCAGTCACATTATTAGTAAGTATGATAATACAGTGAACTTGACAATGATTAGAGACCACTTTGCAGATGCCTATTAGTTAATCTAGGCATGGAAATGTATTGAAAGGACTTGACAATATGCTATCGTAAAGTTTATCTCATTAAAATGCCTTTAAAGTAAGATAGATCACCTTTGCCTTAATGGACATCACAAAGTGGCCCTGAATATATTTCAACATATTTTACATAATCCTCAAAACTGACCCTCTCAAATTACAGACTTCAACCAAGTAGTAATGCAAAATGAAGTTCCCAATTTTCATCTTTTTTAAACAAAATTGAATTAACCAAATTATTACAGAAACACATATATTAACCAATTATTCATGCTTTCTTTGAAAATCTAATTCTATTTCAATGTTACTCTCGGTAAAAAGAATTGCCTTCAATTTTAACTCTGCCATTCACTTGGCATTCATACATAAAGAAACAGGGGCATTATTTACAAGCCTGCCATTTGTGTCTTCTCGATAGAAGCAGCTTACTTTTTCCTTTCCTCCTGATTAATAACATCATGATAATATAGTAACACACACATGGGCTGCCCAAGAATACTAAAGAAAAGCCAGAATATGATGTTTCCAACCTGCAAGGCAATTTCAGCAGATTAACTTAATAGAATGGCTAAACATAAAGCCAGATTTATAGTTATTCCCATCAGAACTTCAATTCTAACAACTAAATATTGTTCTTGCAACTAGCAATTATAAAACTATGGATATCTATATGCACAGGCCCTTGATTCCATCATTAATACTTTGTTTGAGCTTCAGATATTCTATGATTTTGCTTATTTAAAAGGGAACTCCAAGCAAAGTGAAATAGTAAAGCGGAGCTTTCTGCCTTCACTGCACAAATAGAACTAAAGAACAGATGAAATTTCTGTACCATTGTATTTTGAAACTTGTTCTGCAGGTAATTTGTTAGCACCACCAATGGAATCTGTTGCAGGATTTCATGCCACAGTAAGCTTTGTTAGAACCAATGCTGAAAATGATCTAGTGCTTTAATTTTATGGAAGCATAATATCTGCAAAGCTAAACTGCATGCAGAAGTGCATTTGCACGGAATTCTTCTGTGGCCACATAAATAAGCAATGATATGCGCTGGAAAAAGTAAACAGACCATATGCCAAAAGAGACAATTTCAAAATATAGCTAGTTGAATGGACATATCTGGCACTGAAGTGGATAAACATTTTGGCAAAAAAACAGAGAATATTTAAACTGGTGATAAAGAAGGTTAATCTTCAAACTAAGAAGCTTGAGGCTTGTTGCAAGACTCTTATTAATATGAATGCTGGACATACTGAAAAATAATTGCCCTTGTAGATGGGAGGAGGAATAGATACACCATTATATATACAAAATATAATATTGCAAATCCATAAAATATTATATTACATAAATGACTTAATGTATTTTAATGCTCCCAGATGGATTTGTTTATGAGGAAATAAAAAGATTCATATTACATTAAAGGCAATTAAAAAAAAAAAAGACAATCTGTTCACCACCATATTCTCTGTAGATGCAATTAATCACCTCACATGCAAGTCCCAGCAGAGTCTCTTTCCACCATGACCTCAGCCAAGTCATTTTGACAATTGACAGTCTCTTCGAACTAAATATTATATTTCCCTTACTATCAAAGCCATTCCCAAGTTTCATTTTTGACCCAAGTTTTACCCAAGCCCCACTTCAGGTGAAAAAAAGAACAGTCTTGCCAAGTCCGAGTCAAGTCCAAATTCAACACTAAGCTCGGGACATTTAAAAAATAAAAGAAAAATAAATCTAGTTTAAACAACAAAGCTACAACTAATTGGGGCAGCAGATATTGTAGCCATTTGCAGTGTTCAATTTCATCTTAACATAATTTAAATTTCGAAAGACATGATATAAAAGAAGTTGATTATGCATGCATTTCATAGTTCAGCTGCGGCTTCAGTCTTCGCGAAAGGGGTGTAAACCATAGGTGCAGTCAAGCGATGGAGCAAAGCGACAAATTTGGCTATAATCTTCGCGAAAGGGATGCAAACCTAGGTGCAGTCAAGCGTTGAAGGAAGAGGGCTGTTCGCAGACCGTCTCTTCAGTCTGTGAGAAAGCCTCTTCGATCAGAAGAAATATCTCTCAGGGACCTTTGGGTTCGTGGGTGGATGAACCTCTGTCGTCTATCAAGATTTTGAATAATGAATTTGGGTTGGATCTGATTGATCATGAAGCCTGAACAATTATTTGCAAACTCAAGGGCAAAAGACCAGGCCTAGAGGAGTTCAAAGGATACATTAGAGATTGGTGGACCAATAAAAAATTCCGAGTAACTCTCCTACCCGATAATTTCTTTTTTGTTTCCTTTTCTAATTTAGCGGATAGAGATAAGGTAATGGATTATAGATATAATTGGTTTTTCGGACAAAGGAGTGTCTATATAAGACCTTGGACTCCTAGTTTCAACCCCTTTACAGAAGAAGTTGATGGCTTCCCAGTCTGGGTGAATCTTTATGCTCTCCCTGTGGAGTTTTGGGAAGAGAAGATATTCACCAAAATCGATAATGCCATTGGTGCATTCCAATATATGGATGCCCAAACAGAGGAAAATTTGTCCAATAAAATTAATATGAGTAAAGCAAGATTAGCTATTTAGATGGATGTTTCAGTTCCTAGACCTCAATCCATTACTATCTCCTCAAGCAAAGGGGGATGGATCCAAAATATTAACTATGAAATCTTCTCCCTAATATGGTTGTCAGCAATATGGCCACTTGAAGAAGAGATGCCCGGTCATCCGATCATGCTTTGATTCCTCCTTGGTGGAGGAGAAGGCCCTGCATGTGAATGATTTGAAACCTTCAAATGTCTCAGTTCAAAAGAAAGAAGCTCATCCTCCAGATGCACCAATTGTCCAGCAAGAATCATGCGAGCAACAAAAGACTCAACCCCAAAAGGAGAATTTGAATCAGATCATTGATAAAATCCAAATGGTTACTAAAGACCATCTAGACGGTTCCATGGAAAATATTAGCACCTTAGATGGTATTCTTGAAGCTAATTATGAAACAATCGGTGATGGTCAGTTTTCTGAAAATGACGATCCTACAAAATGTGTTACAACTAGATATTACCTCAGGAACTTGAAGCGCAAAAATGCATTCTCAGATCTTGCCACTCTACAGGAGGAAGAACCTCTACTACAGAAGAAAAATAATTTCCTCTTTAATTGATGACTGTTATGTTTGTTTTCCTTCTATCTATTGGAGTTATGTGTCATGTAAAGGTTGTTCTTGTTGTTAGTTCCTTAAACAAAAAAAAAAAGAGTTGATTATGAAAACTTAGCAGTTGGAGGAAGATGGAGAATATCTTTGATAGAAAGGCAAAGATGGGTATGTTTTAATTAACTTGTTAGAAATGTAATGAGAGCAATGTAATGTTTTGTTTTTGTAATGGGAGTGGCCCCCAGAAGCCACACATAGCTTATTAAAAAAAAAATATACAACTAAAACTCCCAAGAGGCTTATATACTCGCAATCACAAAATTCAAGGGCCGTAGAGAGTGCCCATAGAACCACAAACCATGCTGAAACAGAAACCAAACAAACATTAGCAAGGAGAGTACCCAACACTCTAGCAGTTGTATTGGTCTCAAATACATTAATGACTTGCTGTCTCCGCAGTCTTATATCCACTGCTCTCACCATCTAAAAGATGCAAGCCTTCCAATTCCACCCCATCCATTGCTACTCCAGGAAAAGCCTTGAAACATGGGCTACCACTGCCTCTAGCACAATTCTAGGGTCACATTTAACCCGCTGCCAATAAAATGCTTGTTTAAACAAAATTTCCTATCTACAAAGAAGGTGGAGCACCATAGGTATCCAATCTTGGTTCTTCACCTCCTTAGCAACCTGCTAATTCAGAGCTGGGAACTCAATTGCATTGGGCATGGCAACACAACCTTGAGCTTTCTTCTCATTTTCTACTAGGGCTTCACAGCCACCAAGCACCTGATCCAAACAGCCCTCCAAAAATTCCAGAGCAGCCAGACACTTTCACACTGGGATGATGGTTGAATGCATGACACTGGTCTAGCTTCAAGAGAACTTTCCTACAGCCTAACACTACATCCATCATACCAAAGTGACATTTTTGCCACATGGAAAACAATTCCAAAGAACAAAATTAACATGTCTTGAGGAAACTCACAGGAAGTTCCATAGTAAGTTGATCTTCCACTGTATTGCCTTGCTTTTCTTCCATAGTATTCTTTTATATATACTTATTACATTGCATAATATATTGTGGATCGAGTGACTTGAATACTCCCACATACTACAAAGATGACCAGTTGGTGGAGGAATGAAGTTGACAATGTCAGTTAATTGGTACTGAACTCTTACATATTGGGTGGAAGGTTACATGTAATATTGATAGTATCTGAGTTATGCAGAGATATTTCATTGTTATCTTTGCGAAGATAAAAGGATAGGAATAACTTTTCAAGGTGGTCAATGGGCTCACAAATAGAGGAGGTGTGTGTGAGAGAGAAATCTAGGCCTCTGTTTCTAACTATACAAGGGGTCTTCGCTAAACCTTTACGTGTCCAGCTATTCAATTTACCTGGAAACGTCAGGTAAACGTCTTGGGTAGAACATATGTCTTAAGGCAATTAACCAAGAACATAAATCTTAAGGCAATTGAATCTCTGCTAAGTGAGAACATGAATGGAAATAGGTAACACCCTCCAGCTTCAGCTACCAAATTCTAATAAACAATATCAAGATGCCCATGTGCATAAGCACCTGGTGATAACTTCAGCTACAAGTTAAGTTTCCTTGCAAAGAAGTGTCTGTCATGTCTCACAAATTAAGCTACACATTCTTAGAACTACAGCAGTTCCAGGACATATATTAGTTTAATATATAGAAAGTTCCATTCATCAAATTAGTCCACAGTTCAAGTTATAGTGCAAATATCTACTCTTTGTCAAAGAAGAATTTCTGACCCCTAAAGCATTCATCATCTATGGGCAATTTTGAATATCAGGAATTCTTGAAGTCTTTCTAAATAATTTAAGTTTGTTATAATAACAAAAGTCTTATAGAGAAGAAAACAAGATATTCAACATTTGGTGAATGTAAAAAGAATACATAAATGCTAAATACATGGAGGGGAAGCATGGGGTGGTATGGGGCATTCAGCAAACACAGAAAGAGAGCAGGAGCTTTGTTAGGAATACATGAGGGTTATTAGACTTAAAATTCCATGGGGCCTTGCCTTAACGCCAATACTCTTCCAAAGGCCTATGTATTTTAGAGGATGTCCAACTAGTAGTTAGAAGTATAACTTAGCTCACCTGCATTAGTGACTCTGCTCTCATTGTTCACATCTTACATGGCACATATAATCTGAGATAATGTTTTAAAAAGGGTCAGTAACAAACATACAATAATATTGAGATTTGTGTGTAGTGTTCTCCAATAGGAACGAGAAAGAGAGAGGAGGGGCTGCCCTAAAGGGTTCTTGCCCTCGGCCCTGTGTACTAGTCTCACGTAACATTTGAGGCCAAAGAATCTCCGCTGAAGAAATCGATGATTTGTCTCTGCCCATCACTAATCTGGAGCCGCGACAATCCGTGGGTGCACTATCTAGTGGCCCTACCTCTGTCTAAATGGTCCGATATGTGATGTTTTCGTCTGATATCCTCCCTTGGTCCATCTGAGCTGGTGAAGTAGGTTGTGACGGGTCAAGAGTGTGGGGGGGCAAGAGCCGCCTGGAGGAGAGCTCCTTTGTAGAGTGCGAGACATCACTGGTCCAAGCGTCTAAATAAGGTGGATAGAGATCGTGAGTTATCCCTCAAAAGGCAATGGAATCTGCCTCGGATCTCATAGCAGATGGGGTATGGAATCTTGGGAATTTTGCTTGTATCCCCTTTGTCTAGGACCTCTAGGTGTCATGCCTAGAGCTAGAGCAACCTAAAAGGTACTTTAAAACCTAGTTTCCCAGATCTTCAAGGGATCTACAATGCAAGAGATTCTACCCAACAATATCAATAGGCGCCATTAGAGGTCTTTGATGCCTTGCATTGATTCCAAACACTTGGGTGTCGAGGATAGAGTCCTAGAAAACCTATATTTACACCTTTCTTCACTGCTATGCCCAACATAGTTTGAAAGAAGATGGGTTTCCCTAATAATTGTGAAATATATATATGGCAAATATTACTCATCAACCTGACTGGATGGTGAAAAGAATAAAATCATTTCCCAACCTCGTCTTCTACCTCCTTTTGAGATGTCATAAAGTCCTAATGGATGTGCAACCTCTAAGAAATCCACGACCAAACCTTTTGAATCAAGTAATGGAGATTCACACCCACTCTAATAGCATTAAGAATTTCACAAACATGACAAAAAACAATTGAATGGAATCGAAATCTTACCCAAACTCATAAAAGAAAAGAGATCAAATGATATCAAAAACATAACACAAAATTATGAAGGTGTACCCTTGGACATCGAAATAATTCACTAAAATAGAAAAGAACAATGCAGCTTTATGTACAAAATGATTTGTGAGTGGAGGAATCTATACATTCCACAATATCTTTTGCATGGATCCCAATAACTATCATACTGACATATTAATGGTCCATTAAGTAACACATCGATCACTTTACAAAGTGAAGACAGGCCAGTAGGAATTTATAAATTACAATATAAAATCACTGATTTTGACCATGACCAAAGGGAACCATTACACATTTCAACATCTCCCTTAATCTGAAGGGGGCCATGCGAAGGAGACATTATCGAACACAAATGAAGGATGAATTCAACTACAAGTTGACGATGGCAAACTTGTTGGCTAGAATGAATAGAATGTAAGACTTCTGAGATAGTCATCTAGTGATAGGATGGCAACTCAGCTACAAATTGAAGATGGCAAACTTGTTGGCTAAAATGAATAGAATGGAAGACTCCTATGGTAGTTGTCTAGTGATAGGATGGCAACTCTATAGACAAACATGACAAAGGAATCTCAGCTTCTACTATGAAGAAAGATTGGTGGGTACAAGTTCATAGCCAGTATCCATGTCACCAGGTTCATGTTCGAGTTCCAGCTCATCAAGGCCAAATTTCAGAAGAAATTGAGCTCCGCGGAGCACTTTACTAAAATTTGGCATGAAGTTTAATAAATTAAAAATATGCAAATTTATTTCTAACTTCCTTGAAAATTGAAAACAAATACACGAACTAAAACTACGTTGAAATGCATGTCAAAACATCTTGCATTTTCTTTCCTATGTGTTTTTTTCCTCCAACTTTTATTCTTTTTTTGTACATTTCTTTCCCCGTTGGCCATTTTACTGAACAAACTTTATCGATTTTAATCATGAATTTCAGACACAGTCTGGTATTTGACAAACACTGTTTTACTACAGGCAATACAATAGAAACCCATCTTTCCCTTTTCTAAATTAGGAAGTTAGATCTGGAGTTATAAGCTGATTGGTTGTTTGTCTCATTCCACATCATGGATTTTGTTTGGCCCGTTATGCATAGTGAGATAGATGATAGTGGTATCAGGAAGAGCTGCGTATACAATAGCCAGACTGACAAATCCTTTTTGATCACCAAAACTTTTAGAGGCAGAAAATTGCTTGAATAGCCAGACTGACAAATCCTTTTTGATCACCAAACCTTTTAGAGGCAGAAAATTGCTTGATGGCAAGGCTAGTTAATACTGCCTTCTGAAGACAAAGTGGGATATGTATAGTCATTTAGCCATAGTTGTGTTGGGAGGTGAAGTCAATATACAGATCTCCGATGTTCTTCAGCAGAGTGGTGCATGGTGGTGCAGCTTATAGCAATCATTTCTCAAGTGTGATTCGCATGCGCCAGGCGCTCCAAGGGAAGTCACAAGGGGGAACTGGCCAGGTTTCCCCCTGCCCGGGGGTTCAGGGGCTCTGCCCCGAGGCAAAACGGACGACCGTACAATCATACGATGAGGGACTCTCACAATTAATATAAGCGGCAATTAATTAAACGTGGTTGTTAATTAACATGTTTTGGATGTATCTCGACTTTTCTGAAATCTTCTCTTGTTTTCCTATAAAAAGGAATGACCCCTTGTATTTGTATATATAGAAGAAAGGGTGTGAATGTGAAACAGTTCCTTGAGATTAATAAAAGATTATATCTGCCATTGCCACGTGGTTTTAGCTGCACACAGCAGGGTTTCCACATAAATCTCGTGTATTGTTTTATTGTTGTTTTTAGATTGCTTGCTTTTAATTTTCTAACAAGTTGTCAGTTCTGGAGCTTGTCCCAGAAACACTGTTTCGAATAAGGAATACATTGAAAATATGTGCCATAGATTGTCCAACTGGGCAGTCATAGTTTTGACATTTGCATGTTAGATTGTCTTTAGTGTGGAATTTAAGTACGAGGAACCATGCCAAAAGATTGTACTCCATTGGACCACCACCTGCACTGAGGTTATCTTTTTCAGTTATAAATACTTTGTACACGCTGTTGGATGAATTGTGGCTACATACTCTCTTATGATCTGTGTTATGCTGTATGAGAATGGCACATTCTATGATAGTTTACAGTTACGTTATTTCATGTACATTATGATCTTAGACACTATAACCCTGGCAGATGTTACACTTTATGGGCTTATTATAGTTTTGCAATTTGCCTGACTACCCTTTGAATGGTCTTTCTTGGTTTCCCACTTCATGGGTATGGCAAAGAGGCTGTCATCTTTGACAAGCAATGATGAGTATACTAGACTTGGTGAAAGAAAATATTCCAGGTTATAACTTATAATAATCATACTGCAGAAAATTTACCTGAACCATTATTCCCATGAAGGCCCAGGTTCTGAGCATGTGACAAGGCACTCCAATGCACAACTGTCAACAACAAGAAAGCAACTGTCAGGTTATCAGATGTTCACACACTGTGTTAGCAAAAACTTAAAAGAGTGTCCATCATTTATAGATTGTATTTAACCACATAACATATAAAACAATCATGTCATGTGTAGATACAGAATCCACAGCATCATCTAACAGTTGCTAAAATTCAAATCTGAGAGGGGTTAATGTACAGAATGCCTGCTTAACAATTACATTCTGTGTATGAGGCAGCTTGTTGACGATAAAAAGTGTGTCCATGATGCATTTCTTTGATGTAACTATCTTCATTAAATTAAATTTTTAAAGACATATATTAAAGATACAGACCAAAGTCATAGCAAACAATGAAATAGTATTCAATTGAACACTAGACTGCAACATTCTGGAATAGAACTGGCCTTAAAACATATACAAGCAACCAAGTGTACATTTTTCCCATTAAGATATTTTAACTATTGGATGTTCAGATCTCTAGGTTTCTGCCAATTGTAGGCCTTAAACTAAAACTTAAAAAAATACATGGTTCATCATACCTCATGAAATACAGCTGAAACCAAAAACGCAATGACCAGAGCGGCACTCTGCAATCACATGCACATACATCTTAAAATTGACATAAGAAACTGTATTTTCAAAAGTAATAAATACATCAGTATATAGAAAACAATTACACAAGATTGGCATGTTTCTACAAAGCAAATGCATTTTTTCCCAAGACTCCTTCCAAGTAGAACACACACCTATGAATTAAAACCTCACAGGAAAAAAACATTTTGAAATGCCACCTACAAAGAATAAATATTATAAGATAAACATATAGGGACTACTAACCTTTGGCACCCCTCGACGTAAAGAAGGGAAATAAATATGACGAACCATCCATTTATGAACAGGCTGCAAAAAAAAAACAATTACAACAGACTTTGGATAAGTGAATAAAGTAACCAAATTCCCTTTAGTTTCAATTCTCACATTATAGAACTGATGCAATTTTTTAGGATGTACATTTCCTTTTAATATTAAACTCCAAAAGCTTAAAAAAAACTAAAAAATTAGAAAATAAATAATTTTTTTTTATTTTCATTGCATGCTGCAAAGAATTACAATCTTATTTGCAAGATAGACATGGAGTTGATCATTATCGAAATGAAGAGTAAAGCAATAGTTGAAACATTCAATGAATTTTGTTAAAAAATTTATGTCCATACCAAGGGAAATGCAAATACCATTATGCTATAGACCAGAGAATCTAGCTGAGAATAATATATAAAATCTCAAATACATAACAGAAATATGAAATATATGAAATGTGAGTTGAATAGACAGGGGATAGATAATAGAGTACATGTATGAGCCAAGGGAAATGTGGAATAAGTTGTGCCCCTGCAAGATGACCATTAATAACTGAAATTATTAATTAGTTATATAGCATGCTCTTTGATTCATTTTTTATTTTTATATTTATGGCAATGTCACCAAGAGGATTTAATTTTCTTAAAAAGGAAGGGTACTGGATAATGTTTGAGTTGAGGATTTTTTCGGGGTAAGAGGGTTTCAAAGACGACTGTGTGAGAGTTTCATCTGTAGTTTTTCGGGGCCTATGGGCCCTAGCGGGCAGTTTTTTTTTTCTTGTTGTTTCTACCCAAGATAATCACGGGATATGTTGCAGGAGACCTACGATGAATCTGTCATTCAGAAAATCTTCATGCTACGGACTTGATTGAAAACTATTTCCAATTTGTTGCCCAAGGAAAAAGCAAAAATCACACCTTTCCTCGGCATCCAAGGCATGGATTAAAAAGACCCAAAAACATGTTTCAAGTTGCAGATCAGATAAGAGAAGCCTCTTAAGAAAACAAAAAATGGTTCAAAACTCAAGCAATCCCGATGCTAAGGAACACCCCCAAAACAAATCCACTATGTAAACCCCTTTCAAGATTAAGGATTTATAGGATTCAGCCCCAAAAATGAATTTTAGGGATGCCCTCTGTGGTGGACAATCCCAGAATAATGCTAACATTAATCTTAAGGCTTCTTGTAGACCTCTAAGAATGCCTAAGATTGATCCCAGAAAAACTGAGTCGGGATGTCTAAGAGCAGCTGATGGAACCCTAGTTGTTAAGCTAAAAATGGGAGACATTCAGGATGGCATTAGAATATTTGGAGAAAAGAGGACTGATTTGTCGTTTCTTGGGTTTTCGTCTGACCCTATCTGCTTTCAAAGTGTGGGCTGCAAAATACTGGAAAACACAAGGCGAGTTACAAATATCTGTTTATCCCAATGGTTAATTTCTTGTTATTTTTGCTAATGATGAAGACTGAGAAAATATTTCAAGGGGGTCCCTGGTTCTTTGGAAGGGCAAGGCTTTTCATGAAGCCTTGGCACACTAAATTTAAATCCAAAAAAGAGATGCCTTCTACAGGACCTATGTGGGTTAGACTCTTTGGCCTCCCAGTTGAATTTTAGAATCTGGTTGTGTTTTCTACAATCGGAAACTCCCTTGGAACTTTCATAATGACTGTTGACTGTACACACAAATTTGAACACATTATTTATGCTCAAATCTGTGTCTTAATGGATTTTGACAAACCCCTTCCAGAAAATATCTCATTACAATTTGGGGACACTTGGCAGCAGGTGGTGAACTATAAGAATATTCCTTTCCGTTGCAGAATATGCCATGAATATGGTCATTTGGCTAGTGTCTATCCAAATAAGATTCCAGATCAAAAGAAAGAGAACACAAACTTAGCAGGTTTCCAAATGCCTAAAAAGAAAAACCCTCAAAAAAATCCAGTTATAAAGAATCAAGTGATGTTGTCACAGAGGAACATTTCATCTATGAATGCCCGAGCTTTTCGGACATCCGTGGAAAATACAAAGAAACACTTGGAAAAGGGTCTATGACAGAGTTATTTGAAGACAGTAAAATAAAAAAAGTTGGGGAGTTGCTAACCCAAATCAGTAGGAGAAGGAACAGCCTTCTCAAGGATATTAATGGTCATATGATTTGAATAACTGTGTTTCCATATTTGGAGGTCCCATAGGCCATGTTTTGGGTCTCACGGACGTAATTAAAATCTTTCATTTCATTTCAACTAATATGTTTGGAATTCTTTCCACAAATAACCTCCCAGGTGAGAAAGAGGACATAATGGAGGCAGAAATCTTAGAAACAAAAGCTATCCCAGATTCACTTGGGGTAAGACAAGAAACAGACAAAAAAAAAAGATGGACACTAACCAAAAGGCAGGCCGCAAGACTAATCAACATCATATGGTTAAAGAAGGTGAAAGGCTTGTAGAAGAAGGTAAGATTAATGCCCTTACCAACACTAAGATTGTGCAATGACCATTAAGAAGACGTGATGCAACTCAACCAATGTAAATGTAACACACTTTCAGAAGTAATTGTGCAAAATGAATGAAATTATATGGATGTCCACAAATGACCAAAGTAGGTCAATGAGACTCCATAATGTCAACATGTTAAAATCAATGGTATCAAGAAATGAAGGTTATACTCTCATTTGGAATGGGTTCATCGGAGATTTTATGAAGAAATTTCAGCTGAGTGTACCAATTACTTCAAGATCGGTAAGAGAATACTCGTCATGTAAATCCCTAGATTCCTTGGTAAACCACTTTCAAAAGAAAATCCTTACCTTCCGCAATAAACCATTTTTGAAAATACCTATTGTTGAAAAGCTATATGAAAGGACCACGATTTGATATCAGAAATGAATTAAAGATGCATAAATTTGAGTTAACTCAAAATGCAACGCATACAATCCTTACTTTCGTCATATCACTTTCTCCTTACTCAAGCATATACACTCCGTCATACACTCCTTGCTTTAATAATCCTCCACACTATTTGAATCCTTACTCAAGCATATCCTTTCCATCATACACTCCTTGCTTTAATAATCCTCCACACCTTACTTTGGCTCTATTGAAATCATTTTATCTTTTTCCTTGGGTTTTTATTTCAACCTTTAGTTTTTGTGGATGTAGAATGGAGTCAAATAGATGTGGGACTAAATTATTAACTTCCTTTTTTAAATATTATTTGCCATTGACTATTGTTTGTTCAATTTTGTTCACCAAATTTGTTGATGAAGGTAGAAAATCACCAAAATTTGGATATTTTCGATCAAAATTGCCAAATTTGGTAACTATGCTTAGAAGGACATTGATGCTACTTTGATTCTGATAGACAGAATCAGTGACAGAAATTGTTAAATCTTGAGGAATGGTGGCATAACGCTATCCATGACAAGTCTAATACGATGACACCCTTCACTTACCTTGTATGGTCTCCAAAGCTAAAGCACTAAATTGACAATATTATCAAACTACCAGCAGTTGGCAACTTTCTTGGGATGGTAGAAGACCATGCATATGCTCAAGGAGAATCTAAAGCTTGTCTGCAACAGTATCGAGCTGCAAGTAGATCAACATAGAACTAACCAAGAATTTCAGGAGACTGTGTTTTTGTCTGTGTCAAACAATACAAGCAGAATTTATTGAAGAAGAGAATCACAAAAGTTCTGTGGAGTTTTTCAAATACGAAAGAAGATTAGACTAGTAGCATATGCACTGAGTCTAACCACAGATATCCTGTGGTCATAAAGTTTTTCAAGTTTTGCATCTGAAGAAGTTGGGTTCACATATGAATGGTCAAACAGATTTGACAGTTTTTGACAAAGAAGGTGCTTATTTGGAACCCAAAAGAAATTCGGGAAATGAATATGAAACATTTATGCTCCAAATAGATGATAGAATACCTAATTAAGTGGAAGCCCTTACCTAAAGAAGCAATGCCTAAAAAAAAAAAGGTCATTCTTTTATTGACAAATTAACTATTATTTTGTCATATGATGGTGTGTGTGTGTGTCTCCCTGTCCCTCTCCGATGGGGTCTATATATTTTCTACCCCTGTTGTACTCACATACATTTGTAACATTCCTTTGTATGTTAATAAAATAAATTTTGATCCATTCACTACTCTTGTGTTTCTGTACCATCTCATACTTCAACCATGGTAATCACTCACTGCCCAAAGGATGTCCCGCAAGTTTGAAATTTGGAATTGTCAAAGTAGTCAACCCAATTTACCACTTCTCCCAGCTCTGACGGACAATAAAATCAATCAACTAAAAAGTACAATCTATAAAAAATAGCAAAATACAGTTTAGGGCTAAACTATAAAGATATATGGAACTGCAAAAGAAAATAACATAATAGTATTATATAGCAAAAAAATGACATGAACAGCCACAGAATCTGAGGAAGAGATTACCATATTCCACATTCTCCAATACTGCACTGACCGCAAGTTGTAAAAGTATCGCATTCCCACATGACAAGAACAAGCATATCCAAGAAATCAGTCCAATACTCAAGTCACAGTTTTAGGAAGCTATTTTTGTATAAACAACACACAATCAAAATGTCTACGGTACATAGCATCTAAAACTCTACAGTAAGAAAATTGCTTGACCTCTTCCACGGTCTTTGCATTCCACCAATCCTTGTAGAATTCACGATCTCCAAATCGCACCAACTCTGCAACTATATTAAGCCTGGAAAAGGTGTCGGCCATAAAGCATCACAATACATATTATCATAAATTACATAGAATATTATAGAAATTCAAGACAAATAATGAGTCAGTCAACTTCAAAACATGGAAGGGACCACTGCAGATACTCAGTCAAATACATATCAGAAGATGTGCTGTTCTTAACATGCTTTGGAAGAGTAAAAGAAGACAAAACAGTTTGCCCAATTAGGTCTGAACTACTTGGCATTATGAAGCAAGTTTCACAAAGCACTTGTTCTTTGGTCAGACTGCTTACAATTTCAAATCACTAAGACGACAAAATGCTTATATGTAGATTAGCCAGATTTGGATCTTTTGCAACAAATGTTGTCATTCTTATAGAAGTGGATGAAAAATAATAGACAGCTAATATATTATTAAGCACTCTTAGACTGGTTATTACAGGATAAGAGTTGTATAAACACAAATGAGGTAGCCAATGAGTTGCCTCCAGAATGTTGTAAAGAAAAAAGCTCATTTAAAAAAAAGGGGGGGGGGGGAAAAGGAAATAGATAACTCTAAGACATACAAAGTGCAAGTTCAATGTCCTACCAATGCCAACCAAATCAAACAAGCTGTCAAATGCAAAAAATCCTCATTTCATGATAATGCTCTCACTCGTTCAGATGTTTTCCTTACAGAGAAAAAAAGTCCTCTCTATCCATATTGCAAAAACTTTCAAAAAATATAATTTAGTAGATTACAATACACTGCAGCAATGAAAACAAGTAGCAAATGAGATCTATCAACAAGATTTACAAGTTAGGTTTTATTAAAAAACAGCCAAAACAAATGGCTCCATTCATAATTGTGCTTAGATCATTCATTGCCCAATAAACTAGATAATTTCTTAATTGATATGTATAGTTCAAGTTATATTATCACTCAACAAAATTAAAGGAAGAATATAAGGTTGTATATGAGCATACCAAAGGTGAAAGAAGCAATAAAACATGCAGAGCCACACGTATAGAGTTGGAATGGACAACTTCAATACTCTTTCAACAGCATAAAGGAAATTCCCTTTCAAAGGATGTTGTGAATTCTTTATAGTCGGATTCATATACTGCACAACAATTCATTAAATGTCCAATAAGAAAGTAAGAGTTGGAATGTAGTTGCAAATTGTTATGCAACTCATATAAACAAGAATGAGGAGAAAAACTAAAAACATAAAAACAAAAAGAAATGATGTCAATGTCCATAAATGACCAAAGTTGGTCAACAGGACTCTAATAAAGCATGCCACACAGAGAAAGCATACCTGCTCTACAATGAAGCCCATCACTCCAGTGAATATGACCAATTTTCCAAGTTGACGAAGAACCCAACCCTTACGAATATGTGTTGTCCTAGGGTAACTTGTCTGAAAAAGTAAACAATAGTAAATACATCAAATTATGCACTAAACTACAGTTACCGAACATTATTGTTGCAAATTGCAAGCTAGATGCATGTTAAAATTTAGTTCCATGATAACTATCATTTAGCCAAGAAAGTGAAAACAAAAACTCCCAAGTACATATTTGATAAACAATGCATATACTATGGACATGATAAAATTATAATCGTTGTTACCAGGTACAGTTTGGTTCTTTTAGGAAGGTTCGATTCAGTTCGGAGAAGTTTGGATAATCAATATATAGATAGATAGATACCCATACAAAATATTCATAATAAATATAAGCACACAGATAAATAGATTCCCATACAAAATATTCATAAATAAATATAAGTATATGCAAAAAAAAATCATTGGAAAATTCAGGTTCTGCCATATTTTCTACGTTATCGGTGATGTGACCCGGGCTCAATCCCCATGGTGGATGTGTATAAGAAGTATTACTCAAAAAAAAAAAAAAAAAAAGTTATATTTGATAAGATATATTTTATGGAAAGTTTTTATACATAAATTTTAATACATAGAAAAGTTTTCAAATTAAAAATTAAAATAACTGGAACTAACCGAAGCCCAAAAAGTCCGAACTGGACCAAACCTGGTCTATGTTCAAACGAACCTGGTAACTATAGTTCTAATATATCCTTATAAACATAGACAATTACTTCAAATACTGAAGAACTATAAATCGCCTATTAAAGACTTCAAACAATAAGCATGCCACATTTCATCTTAAGAGCACTTCAAAGGAGAAATAAAGGTACCAAAAAAGAAAAAGAAAAAAAGAATACAAATATATAGTTTAACTAAAATTTATTTAAAAATAGGAAAGAGAAAAGGTATGAAGCACATCAAATAGCATTAGTTCAACCGGTTAAATTCCTCAACTTTCAAGGATGATACCTAGGTTCGAATCTTGCCAAGTTATACATACATAATACCACTATGTGGTCATGATGTAATAAGAATGGGGCCCGTTTTAATCCCACAAGCAATTTAAAAAAAAAAACAAAAAAACTATGAAGCACAATATGAAGAAAAATGCTGAATAATTTTAACCGTAGTTGAGAAAATCGGAATCAGATCAGAATTGACATGGAAAAAGAATCAGGAATTGGGAAAAAATAGGCAAAAAAAAAAACAGAAGAAAATGCAATTTTTCACTGAAAAACGTTTTTTCATGCATATCACAATTAATTAACATTATGCAAATCAAATATTAATATTGTAAGTGATACAAGCTTAAAGCCTCAAATTACACATGAAAGTGACAAAACAAATCTTAAATAAAGAAATTTTAATGCGTCCAAAATTCAATTATTCTTGTATTACTTATCATATAAAAAAAGGTACAAATTACAAATAGTCATCGCGATTTTCTGCTGAGCTTCGCTACTAAGGGAACAATCAGTTCAAGCAAGCAGCACATACCCATCACACCTGATTACTTCACCCAATTTACAGACAGTTTACAGGATGTATCCAGCACTGTAACTAATTAGCAATATTCAACATATGTCCATGCACAAGGATCTCCAAACGCATAAGTTACAAGTCATGAAAGAAGTTATCCACCTAACAGTTTAAAAACATCCATGTCTCAATATCGAAATGATCTTCTGCACTAGGACATCATGCACATGCCATGATGCATTACCAGTATGATCCTTATTATAAGTGCAAGTGTGATGACAGCATTTTTCCTTTCTTTTAACTTTTTAATTTTACAGGTATCCCTTGTTCTAAACAGAGCACTTATCCATGAATTTCCAGTCAGCAAGGTATGGGAGAGAATCAAAGATGTTGTTGCCACTATGGTTATTTTCAGCTGCTTAAGGGAAAGTGTTCAGCGCATTGCAATAACCAGCTTCGAAGACAACAGTATAACCTGCTAATGATTTCCTAGGCAAAATGCCTGTGCTTAAATGTTTGGCCTCAGTTCCATTGTCCCAACTGAAAGTGTATTAACCTAAATAATTAAGCTCAAGATGAGTTGAAGTGTAACAAACATATTTCAAATCATATGATCAAATCTACATGCTGCCAAAGCATCTGATTTGTATAAAAAGAATAGGTCACAATAATCATGATTCATGAGGCATAAATCAGCAGTTCACTCAGAATGAGGCAAAATGAAAAAGCAAACAATTTATGCCATTTCCCCAACTTGTGCTGCCAGGGCCAATTTTTTTCGTCAGGAATCGCGATTTTTTCTTCCCGGTTTTTTGCAAAATGCCGATTCCCAATCCCTATTGAATTGGCATGGCCAAACTGGAATCGGAATCAGAAAAAATTGCAATTTTCTGCCGATTTTTGCACTATGATTCTAACTATGTTGCACAAAGCAACACATGTTTGAGGCATGGTCCACTTACAAAAGATATGTGTTAAGATCCTGCTATAAAATAAACTCAAATAACACACTCTCACACAATTGCTTGGAAATAACTCACATAAACATCACATTAATATAACAGAAATTTGCATAAAGAACAATCTCACAATAGAACTGAATCGCGAGGCCTCTTCGAGGGGGCAACCTCCTTCAATACTTCATTAATTTTGCAAAAGATGGTTACATTGGTGCCTTTTCGGGTATTTAAGGAGTTTCCTTCCAAGGTTGGCTTACATGCAAAATGCCACCTGGATTACATGCATAATGCCACCCGAATTACATGCATAGTGCCACTTTGAATTACATGCACAATGCCACTCGAATTACATGCACAATGCCACACGAATTACATGCACAATGCCACCTATCTACCATGTGTTACATAAAAAGGGTGCCATTTGTCATAGGCACTACCTAAGCTAAAACTTAGAACATTACAAAATATTAATCATGGGTACTACCCACGTTCACTAGGAATTATTACAAAAGGGGAGTTATTACATTAAGGGTTAGGATGAGATCCTAACATGCCCTTCTCCTTAAAGGAGCTTTGTCCTCAAAGCTGAAAATGAGGAAACTATTGCTTGAGTTGATGGAGAGACTCCCATGTAGCATCCTCGGGTTGAAGTCCACGCCACTGAACCGGGACCTCTGTGATGGTACGGTTGCGCAGAGTGCGAGTTCGACGATCCAGCGATTGTTCCGGTGCAAGTAAGATGGAGCCTTCTTCATCCAATTCGGGGAGTGTTGATTGAACCTGTACCTTTGTGCCCACAACTTTCTTGAGAAGGGAAACATGAAAAACAGGGTGGATCTTGGAAGTGGGGGGAAGAGCCAATTTGTAAGCTGTTGGACCAATCCGTTGCAGAACTTGATAAGGACCATAGAATTTTGGAGCAAGCTTCTGACACCTGCGGAGTTGTAGGGATGATTGTTTGTATGGCTGCAAGCGAAGGAAGACCATATCACCCACATCAAAACTACGCTCAGAACGATGTTGATCAGCTTGTTGGCGCATCCGATTATGGGCCATGTTCAAATTTTGCTTGAGTTGGCGGAGGACCTCGGTGTGTTGACTCAGAGCATTGTCGACGGCCTGGACCTTGGAGCTGCCCGGAATGTAGGAGGAAGGCGTGAGTGGAGGGCGCCGTAAACTGCCTCAAATGGTGTGAGTTTGGTGGCGGTATGATAGGAAGTGTTGTACCACCATTCAGCCAAAGAAAGCCATTTTGCCCAATGAGTAGGATGATCAGAGGCAAAGCAGCGAAGGTAGGTTTCCAAGCATTTATTAACAACCTCTGTTTGACCATCCGTTTGCGGATGGTAGGCTGAACTCATTTTGAGCTGAGTCCCATACAACTTAAACAACTCTTGCCAAAAATTGCTAGTAAAGGTGGGATCACGATCAGATACAATGGAGGCGGGCATGCCATGAAGGCGAAATATGGAGTCAAGAAAAGTTTGGGCAATAGTGGATGCTGTGTAAGGATGGGTTAGGGCACAAAAGTGAGCATACTTTGAAAGGCGGTCCACTACCACAAAAATAACAGACTTGCCTCCAGATTTAGGTAGCCCTTCTATGAAGTCCATGGAGATGTCAGTCCACACCTGATCTGGTATCGGCAATGGTTGAAGAGTGCCTGGAGAGCGCACTTGTTTCTCCTTTCATCCGTTGACAAGTGTCGCAATCCGCTACAAAAGAGCGAATGTCCTGTTTCATGCCTTTCCAAAAGAAGGTGCGCTTGAGTCGTTCATAAGTTTTTAGGAACCCTGAATGGCCAGCAGATGGAGTAGCATGTGATTCCTTCATGAGGAGTTCTCGAAGTGGGGACTTAGGAGGAAGAACCAGACGTTGATGGTAACGCAGATCTTGGCCATCCCAACTATATCCTGGTGTAGACTATGGATCATCCCTAAGTGAAGCAACCAGGTCTTTCAAATCTGCATCCTGAAGTATTTCTGACGTAAGGGCTCAATCCATTGGGGCAATGGTGCGAGAGATGGCACACAACATACTAAGGGCCTCAAATTGGCGAGAGAGAGCATACGCCACAAGATTTTCCTTCCCTTTTTTGTACGTGATGTCATAATCATAGCCCATGAGTTTTGATACCCACTTTTGTTGCTCGGGAGTGGCAACTCGTTGTTCTAGAAAGTATTTAAGGCTCTGGTGGTCAGTTTTGATGGAGAAATGGCGCCCAATGAGGTAAGGCCGCCAATGTAGGACTGCATGCAATATTGCCAACATTTCCTTAGCATATGTGGATTTTCCCAGATTGCGATCAGATAGGGCTTTCCTGGTAAAAGCCAAAGGGCGTCCTTCTTGCATCAATATTGCCCCAATACCACGACCAGAAGCGTCACTTTCAATGACAAATTTTTTTGAGAAGTCTGGCATGGCTAAAACCGGAGTGGTGGTCATGGCATGTTTGAGGTCCGGGAATGCTTGCTCAGTCGGCCTTGTCCACATAAAAGAATCCTTCTTCAACATGGAGGTGAGGGGGGCGGCTATCTTTCCATAATTGCAGACAAATTTACGGTAATATCCTGTAAGCCCTAAAAATCCTCGAAGTCCCTTGAGTGTGCGAGGTTTTGGCCATTCTTGGACTGCTTGGATCTTCTTAGGGTCAACCTTGACACCATCCTTTGAGACAATGTGTCCCAGATATTCTACTTCGGTCAAACCAAAGGAGCACTTGGACCTTTTTGCAAACAATTTATGGTCGGCCAGTAGTTGGAGAGTTTGATCTACATGATTGAGATGCTCTTCCCATGTGTGATTGTAAATCAAGATGTCATCGAAGAACACAAGGATGAACTTCCGCAAGAAGGGGCGAAAGATGTTGTTCATCAGGCTTTGGAATGTGGAAGGAGCATTTGTGAGACCAAATGGCATTACCAAGAATTCATAATGACCTTCATGAGTGCGAAAAGCGGTTTTAGGAATATCTTCATCCCTAAGCCGGATCTGATGGTACCCAGAGCGAAGGTCTAGCTTGGTGAAGTACATGGTCCCATGTAATTCATCTAGTAATTCATCAACCACGGGGATAGGAAATTTATCCTTGACCGTTATCTTGTTGAGCTCTCGGTAGTCAATACACAATCGCCAAGAGCCATCCTTCTTGAGGACCGATAGGGCGGGTGCGAGTAGGGACTAGTACTAGGCCGAATGACACCCGCCTTGAGTAATTCCTGTATCATCTTCTCAATCTCGGACTTCATGGCATGGGGGTATCTGTACGGGCGGATATTGGGAGGTGTACTATCTGGCAATAATGGAATGGCATGGTCATGAGAGCGATGCGGTGGTAGTGTGATTGGTTATGAAAATATGGCCTCATGTTTGTGGAGAACCTGTTGCATGTATGGTGGAATTTCACCCATTGGGGATGTGGATGGTTGGATGGAGAATAGTTGTGCAATGACCCCACGTGATGATTTCTTTAGCAATTTCTCCATGCCGTTTGAACTGATAATTTGAGGTGTTCCTGTTTGGGGAGCCCTTGATGATGTGTGTTTGGCCATTCTGGGAGAACTGCATCCAAAGTTCAGCAAAGTTCCAACTGATAGTGCCCAGTGTACTCAACCATTGAGATCCCAAAACAATATCACATCCACCCAACTGGAGGGCAAACATGTCCTGCTTGAGTGCATAGTCCCCTATCTGGATTTTAACATTGCGACACTTTCCCTTACAAGGTAAGGTTCCCCCGTTGGCTACCATGACCTCAAAGGAGTTACAAGTGTGGATATAGCAATTTGCCCAGCTGAGCAACTCTAGGGTCAATAAAGTTGTGTGTGCTTCCCGAGTCCAAAAGGATGGAAAGACGTTGGCCCTTGAAAAATCCTGTAACCTTCATGGTTTGAGGGGTAGTAATGCCTGCAAGGGCATGGACTGTAATTGTTGTTTCAGGTTCTTGTTTCACTTCTTCTTGTGGAGGAGGTGTTTATGGAGGGTCCTCATCCTTATCACTCTCATCGGAGGTATCGGGTTCTTCAACATCGATCGGGAACAATTTTTTGTGTGCACACTTATGCCCTTTGAAAAACTTTTCATCACAATTATAGCATAATCCTTGGGCACGACGTGCATCCATCTCTTCGGTGGTGAGGCGCTTTGGTGCAGCGGGTTTATTATCAAGCTGGGTTTTGGGCTCTAGGAGGAAATGAAGGTCTATTTTGCAGAAACTTTGATGGGCGTCTTTGGGCGAGAGAGTTTAGATTCGGCCGGACGGGCCAAAGCGATAGCTTCCATCATAGTTCGTGGTTTCAACATTTTGACTTACGCTTGGAGTTCCATCTTCAACCCAGCGATATAACAACTACGGAAGAACCCTTCACTCAATCCTCTTGTTCGATTGGCCAATTTTTCAAATTGAGCTTGGTACTCTCGAGCCGACCCTGTTTGTTGTAGTTTGGATAAGGCTCTGTGAAGTCCTCAAACTCACTAGGACCAAATCGAGTGAGTATTTGGGATTCAAAATCCTCCCAAGAGAGATTTGGGTAGGTAAGACGCAACCATTGAAACCGGTGTAGAGCCTCAGATTCCAAGTTAAAGGAAGCCATCTGGACTCGATGAAATATTGGTACATTATGAAGTCGAAAGAATTGGTCAACCCGACATAGCCACCCATCAACATCCTTCCCACTGAATTTGGGAAAGTCCAACTTGGGCATTCTGAAGGGTGTATCATGGTCACGATTCCTTGTAGAACTCTCAGCTTGGTATTCTGATTTGGGTGGTTCTCTTCTCAGTTTGCTGTCCACTTCAGTCAATGCTTCTTCTAAGCGATTGCTAGTGGCCTCATGCTCTAGGCGAAGACCTTGGACTTCTTCCCTTATGGAGTGAAAAGCCGAGTTCAAGTTCTCAATGGCTTTTGTTAGGGAATCCAAGTGTTCTAGTTCTTTCTGGTGTCCACGAGTACCCTGGGCCATTTTTTGACCTTTTGTGACCGATTACTAAAAATAGAATTGAATTTTTTTGACTTACTATTTTTAGTAAGTGCCCAAAAAAGTGCTTGGGTGCTATATATCAAAATGATCAGCGGGAGGAGGTGGTCACAATGAGCTATATCTCTTAACACTACTTTTTGGCACCCAGGACTTTTTTTTTTTTTTTATCTCTGTTTTCTTGAGTCTAACGGTGTTTCTGATTCCGATTACGAGCTCTCGAGCAAAAGTTGGGTGCTTGGAGCACTATCTAAAGTGGCCGTGTTTCACACTCAAGATTCTCTGTATTTTGCAGGTGACTGATATGACAGTTATGTTCTGACTACGAAGACTGTGAATTCTGCCCTGACTGTGTCTTGACCTCTACGACTTGGTCGACTACTGTGACTGCCACTTGTAAATTTGACTGTTACTCTCCAGACTTTCAACTTAAGTGTCACCCTCATGGCTTATCCCGAATGCATGTCCCTTTTGTTATTTTTTTTGGTAGAGGACTCCTTTCTCATATGCTCACTTTTGAAATGCAGGTTTACGAATGGGGGTGTTTGGATTCTTATTTTGATTTTTATTTTTGTATTTTTTACAGGTTGCAGTTTTAACAGAACCAGGGAATGCTAAGTATAGGAGTATGTACCACCCATAGGCCCTCTAATATACCGACAGTGACGAACAATAGTGCTCGGACCAATATTTCAGGCCACTACTCAAGGAGGATTCCACACATACCCTTGAGCACACTACCTGCCTCTACGACAATACGGGAGGGTAATCGTCCAGGATGCTTTGTCCCGTAGACTATGAGTAATACAAGGACGAAGAGCTTCCTAATGGCTAAAAGTTTGTTTAATCCTAGATGGTCTCCCGATATACCCGAAGATACGTGGGAGCTCAAGTTCGTGCGCGAGTTACGTACGAGGCACGGGTATTGGAGCCTGATCGCCCCTCACTTCACTAGACGCTTTATGGGCTATCTAGCTTAGCCAATAACGACAGATCCTTCGCGATATTTTAAAACCCCCGGTACAGGGTTTCTACCTACTCAACTAATAATATATTTTTTTGTTTTTGGTCTGGAAAAAAAAAAACACTGTATTTTTTTTGGATTTTTTTTTAATAAGGAAAAACGAAATGGAAAAAACACACGGAATTTATACCTAACAGGCGGATTGGATGGCAAGAATCGTTGCAGTTGCAGCAGAACTTGGCCCTGGAAAGCGCTCTGATACCACTTGTTAAGATCCTGCTATAAAATAAACTCAAATAACACACTCTCACACAATTGCTTGGAAATAACTCACATAAACATCACATTAATATAACAGAAATTTGCATAAAGAACAATCTCACAATAGAACTGAATCGCGAGGCCTCTTCGAGGGGGCAACCTCCTTCAATACTTCATTAATTTTGCAAAAGATGGTTACATTGGTGCCTTTTCGGGTATTTAAGGAGTTTCCTTCCAAGGTTGGCTTACATGCAAAATGCCACCGGATTACATGCATAATGCCACCCGAATTACATGCATAGTGCCACTTTGAATTACATGCACAATGCCACTCGAATTACATGCACAATGCCACACGAATTACATGCACAATGCCACCTATCTACCATGTGTTACATAAAAAGGGTGCCATTTGTCATAGGCACTACCTAAGCTAAAACTTAGAACATTACAAAATATTAATCATGGGTACTACCCACGTTCACTAGGAATTATTACAAAAGGGGAGTTATTACATTAAGGGTTAGGATGAGATCCTAACAATATGCTATGAACAAAATCCCAGTGTCAAAAAGCACTTGAGAAGCCACTGGATAGTACAACCTTGTGAGTCTCATCGCTTAAACCTTGGAGGCATGCCAAATATCTAACACCATTTCCATAAACCAAGAACTTAAGTAAAGGATACATCCCATACTAGATGTTGGTTTGATCTTAGAACTGATAAAGAATAGTTATGGAAGTTGAGGACATCCTTATGCTCCTCTTTTGCTGTATCTAAAATCATTCAAGGTTGAGAACCAACAGTTATACAAAGAAGAATAGTAATTATGTTAAACAAATATAATCCTGAAGACTTTCTCACAACGATTAAGATGAGCAAGCATCTCTAATGTATTACTACAACCATCTAGTCCATGCAATCAGCTCTTTACTAATAAACAATACCAATGGCAATATTTATTTGAGAAGCAAAAACACAACCTAAAATTGCAAAAATGAGATCTCCTATTCAAGACATCTACAAAGCATGCTATGAACCACGAGAAGCTAAGTCCTAGCGCCTAAGAGTATTTCATCTGTTGTGGTATAGGAAGTACAAGCAATCATAGACATTTCAAATTGATTCTCTTAATATGACATCACATTCCAAATCTATAAATCGCTTGTCTATTAAATTCGCTCAAATTTTACCATGAAATTTGAAAATTTTGAAATGATTCCAGCAACTTTGCAAATGGACCTTCTGAAAACACAGATGCAGGACTAATAAATGCCTAACGACTTTATGGCCATTAACCATACCAATCATCCTGATAGTAAAAGGTAATAAAGTTTATAGTTTACAAGCAAACAAGCCAAAATAGAAGTGTTTACATGTGGCAGACCAATTATCACTGCCAGCACATATGCAGCGATAACAAAACACTAACCATAGAAGTACACAGCACAATTTTTGGGACGCTAACCATAGCAGAAATTCTATTATTAATGTCCACAGATGGTCAAAGTAGGCCAATGGGACTCATTGAAAAGAGCTGTTACAAATCACAATGCATTGTAGTCCATAAAGTACTACGAAAATCAGCTAAACTAGAGTAAAGAATCTAGTGTAAACTACTTTAAAATGGAACAACAGTATGGCATAAAATTACAGCCTTGAGGGTTACCCAAAATAGATACACACCCTAACATGCTAAAAGTAATGTTTAAGAGAGATCTAGAAGTTGAGGTAGAACAGAGATAGAAAGGAGCTCCAATGGATCCAAGTGCCAACATTATTCTATAGTAGGATATAAAGTAGAAGCACAATTGTTGCTGTCACCAACTATCCCAAAAGGGCCAACACAACATCTCGTGATGCTCCCAGGACAATGGCCAGGACTAAGAGGTCCTAGTTGGATAATCCTAGGAGAACATGGAGTTTGACCCCTCAAGACTCTTCAAGCATACATGGCTATGGAACTAATTAAAGAGGACAAGAAAGTAGTAAGTTGTGCTTGTCTACAATTCCTTAGTATGTGAGGGGTGGCCGAAACCCAAAGCCGAAGAATTGCAATCTTGTCATATCACAAGCAAGAAGAAAGAACTGAAGCCCTAGTAGCCAGTCCTGTATGCAGACAAGGGCGCATAGATCTGTCACTAATATTTTGGATAGTTGTAGCTTCAAAATGAGTGCTTATTACTCTCAATTACAAAGATTGGGTGAAAGAATGACGTGATTATTTTAGGAGTATGTCTTCCTTGTAATAACCAACGCCGAAGAGTCATAGCTTCCCTGAGGTAAAGAGCCAAGCATTTTTCATGAAGATAGCTGAAAAAAGCGACAAATGATCCACCTGAGTCTCTATACAAGCAATAGTACCTCCCTCAAATCACATAATAAACATGACACCTAAAGATAAAATGTTCTTTAGTCTCCACCTCCCAACTAGAGCAAAGACGACATACCCTATCCTCTCGAGGAATATGGTGGTCCACTCCATCCACAACTAATGTGAGCATACTCTGAGCTGACCAAGAGGAATCCTAAGCTTGTGTGTCCAATGTTGCTCAACATAACTAGGACGAGTAATAATGTCATTCTTAATCCTCATGAAATGATTATTGTGGAAGGCCAACTTAAGATGGAGCAACCCAAGTGATCTGAATATATTGTTGATAAACATCATCTCCGACTACTTGATTAATTACCCTCTTATATAGAATAATACAGGGAGGAGACCTTAATTACTATTTGAAAGGAGGTTATGGATCTATGGAGATGTCGACTGACTAAAGAGAAATAATTTGAGTACCATCCACGATGAGGACCAAAAGATCCCCTAGAGCTAATGCATTCTTAGGAGCAAAGTGCCAAATATAGGTATCTCTCTTAGCCTGAGGTGCAATCACCCATGGCTCTAAGGTGATGAAGTTTAAAAATAACTATGAAGATGCTCTCAAGATGAAGAGGATGAACGCCAAACTCAACCTGAACAATACATTTGGGAATTGTTCTTTTATAAATCGCTGAAGCAAAATCGTTAGGACCCTCTCAATGCAAGCCCAATCAACACACCCTAGACCTGGACCCCAAATTTGACATCCATAAAGGACTATGGGTTTGCTGATGCAATCAAATAGGTACATCTTTCTAGGTATGTCTTGAAAGTGTTGTTGGAAGCATTGGCGTTCCAAGACTAAGAGAGATGTGTATCCCTTGCAAAGACATAATTGTGAAGTTGGCCAAAGATTAAGGGAAGGACTTGTAAACTGAACCCCCAAGTAGGTGTAAGCAGTGGTGATCTCAATGGACTCGCCCTTATAGAAGATAGTAGCAGACACCATAGCACAACACCGTCCATTTTAACATTCGGTAGATTTAGGACTGGTGCCCAAACATTGAAGATTCTGAACATCCACAGTAATTTGTTGTTGGAGAAAGTAATATATGAAGTGAACTATAAATCTTTCACTTTGTTTCATGCTACGAGAATGGCTGGTGATTTTGAAAACCTGACAGTTGAAAACAGACACATTGTTAGGAAAAAGGCCCTTTGGATGAAAGCTAAGATGGGGTTAGCTGAAGCTTTTTGAGGTCAAGAAGTGAATCAACTGAGATTCCCAACGCTTATAACCTTTATAATCTTTTCCTAGTGTTCAAGGGTAGGCTCGAAGTGTCTGATGTAATTTGCATTTTGCTTCCAACATGATCTCCATGCTCTACCAGGAACCACATGATGATGGTCCATTTCTCTAGAGGCTTTAAATACATATACCTGTCCACTAATGGTCCTTGGATCCTGGAAAACAAGTCACAATCCAAGTGGCTAATGAATAAAAAATATCAGCATGCTCGTTGACCCTCCCTCATATTCCAACACTGGCACTAACCATGGGCCTCCATTAAGCATATGAAGGATGGCAGGAGTTGTCATCAGGCTAACTTCTGACTCAAGGACTGCCAATTATTATCCTTCTGGATATAAGGACGAATATTTGTGAAGCCCTCTCATCGTGCTCAATTTGGAGGCTTCTCTTATTATCTTCCAACATAACTCACCTAAGCAATTCTTCTCCACTATGGTCACAACAACAGGTACAAGTTTGGCTGCAGTTCACATAAGGCCATATTTGTAACCTTTTAACCTGCAATCCTGTTACATGGTTTGAACAGACAATTAACATGGACGCAGGTCTTATAGGATTCAAGTCGTCAAAGGAGAGGGAAAAACAATAACTTCCTTAAAGGCAACTGACAGAATTTCTACTTCTTGATTATCGTCGACCACCTCATCTGCTTGACCAAGTTACTGACATCGAGTGCAAAGTTCTCATAAAATTGCAGGCCCCAATCCCTATTTAGCTGTCACCAACTAACAGTTTGGCAGTTCTTAGACTTTCAAATTCATCTATGTCAATTATCGATGCTATACAATGGATTTTCCAAGATTTTTCTGGCAGTGTGAACAGAAGTTTCCAGTATTATTTATAATATGAAGGGTATTCCTTCAGTCCCCCATCATGATGTGAAGTGGAGATCTTAGTTTTCTAGAAATTTGAGGAACTTCTAGCTAATTCCAACACTGTACAATATGGTTAGTTTAGTTGCCTTTCTTTGGTTTTAAGGCTTTTTTCCGGTTTCCTTTATCAGCATGAATAACGCCCCTAATATCAACTATTCCTGAGTTTCATTGACTTGCACCATTTGATTTTAAATTTTAAAAATGGATAAGGTGGACAGATCCAAGAGCCTTTGTGAACGACAGTTAATCAAGGAGGGGTGTATTTAATCAAGCGAATGAGGATTTACAAGTAGTGAGGTTGGTGGTTGTAGCTATGGAGGACCTTTATATTTAAGAACAAAATCTGCTTCCATGCTGGAAACCAGTTTACAAGTTGAATTAGAGTTTCTTTTTTTCAATTTTCTTGTTATATTCAAGCCATAAATACCTACAATCCAAAAAGAGGTGTGATGAGGAAAGCCAATGTGATATGTATTGATTCAGACTTAGATTTTGGGCATAAATAGATAATTCTTCAATCATTTTGAGGGTCTTTGCTTTGGTGTCAAAAAAATCTTTCCTAGCTTTCCCTATACTCTTAGAGTAGGGCCAATTAACACATTCCAAGAATAGATATAGCTAAGACAAATTTACTGATGTCACAAATGACCAATGTAGGCCAATGGGACTCTCCAAAAAGAGGTGTTACAATGCACTGTAGTAACCAAGAAAGTAGTCCAAAAATAAGCTACACTATAGTAGAGAAACTTAGGGTAAACCACACTAATGTTAAACAAATGCATGGCATCACAACCTACTTCACCAGATCAGATGGACCGAGGCAGGATATCGGACAGAAACATCACATTTCGGACCGTTTTGACAAAGGCAAGGCCACTAGACAGCGCACCCACGATTCGTTGGACTCCGGACTAGTGATGGGCAAAGACAGATCATCGATTTCTTCAACAAAGATTCTTTGGCCTCAACTGTTAGAAGAGACTAGTGTTTGGGGCCGTTGGAGAGCGCCCTTTAGGGCTGGTCCCCCCCTCTCTCTCTCTCCGTTCTTCTTGGCGAACACTCCACACAGTTTGTTTCTTATGGAT
The DNA here is from genome assembly GCA_028583015.1 of Wollemia nobilis. Classification (NCBI taxonomy): domain Eukaryota; kingdom Viridiplantae; phylum Streptophyta; class Pinopsida; order Araucariales; family Araucariaceae; genus Wollemia; species Wollemia nobilis. The sequence goes on from JAQPPZ010002440.1 coordinate 5,765,705, forward strand.
TGCAACCCACTTCTCTCCTCTCTTCTCTCTTCCCATTCCCTTTGGCCCACTTTTTGGGTCGCGTCTTTGTATTTATCTTTGTTTCTTTCTTTGATGGGCGTTTTGGCATGTCCGCTTGTAGTTATTGTTGCCCTTTTTATAGTCCTTTGGGTCATCTTTGGCCCACCGTGGACATTAATAATATTTCATTTCATTTCATTTCTCAAGGGTTGGATCCAACAAAGGGTAAACCCTAACGTGCTAAAAGTAATTATAAGTAAAGAAAGTATGGTAAACTACATTAAATTATTATGGTATCAAATTACTGCCTTGTGGGTTGGACACAAAATGGGTAAAACCTAAAATGCTAAACATAGTGATAAAGAGATCACATGGCATGACCTCAATTGTTTGAAACGTTGGGACCCCAATATGGAAACCTTGGTTCAAATCTTGCCTGACAATATATGCATAATTGCTAATTGTAATACCATTATGTAGTTTGTTGAAATATTGCAATAATGAGATCATGATGTAGTATAGGTTGGGCTCATTTCAATCCCATATAACTAATTAAAAAAACATAAGACAAGTTCCAATGGATCTAAGCACCAACCCTAATCTCTAGTGAGATGTAAAGTAGAAACAAAGTTGTGATCATCACCATCCATCCCAAAATGCACAACATTGGATCTAATGATGGTCCTAGGAGAATGGCCACAACTAAAGAGGCCTAATTGGATGATACTAAGAGGGCACATAGTCCGACCCCTCAAGACTTTCCTAGCATCCACAACCATAGAATCAATAGAAGAAGACAAGAAACCGCTAAGTTGCATTAGTCTACACCTCCTGGGTATGTGAGATCCGGAGCTGGAAAACTACAATTCTATCCCAAAGTATGCAAGAAGAAGGGTGTCAAATCCCTAGTAACCACTGTTGTATGAAGCAAGGACACACAGATCTGTCATTAACATTCTAGAGAGTTGTAGCTTTCAATGAATGCTTGTTACTCTCGACGATAGAGATAGGGTGAATGAATGAGGCGATTAGTTGAGTGGTAGTTGATCACTCCTCTAAGACCTAACACCAAATAGTGATATCTTCTCAAATGTTCAAATCCATGCATCTCTTGTCAAAAATACCAAGAAAAAGTGACAATCAATCCACCTCAGTCTCTATATAAGCAGTAGTACCTCCCTCAAATATCATAATAAACAAGACACCTGAAGATAAAATGTTCTTCAGTCTCCACCTCAGAGCAAAGAGGACATACCCTATCCTTTTGAGGAATATAGTGGTCTGTCTCCACCTGCAACTAATGTCATCTTGAATCCTCATGAAATGTTCAATATAGAAGGCCAACTTAGGATTAAAAAAGTAAGATGGAGTGACCCAAGTGATCTGTATATATTGTTGATAAACATCATTTCTGAATACTTCATTAATCACCTTCTTATCAGGAAGTGGGGAGTTCCATTTGAAGAGTATTTGAATGGAGGTGATCAATCTAAGAAGATGCCAACTAACAGAAGAAGATAAATAGCTTTCCAGTCTCAGCCTTGATGATAACCAAAAGTGACAAATATGGTATCTCTCAATGTGAGGTGTCGAACCCATGGATTTGAGGCAATGAAGCTGAAAAATAATTCTGAAAATGCTTTCAAAGGCAAAGAGGATGACGCACAAACTCAGACTGAAAAGAACACTGTGGAACTGTTCTTTTACATCAAATAAATTGCTTAATGCAAAATAGTTTGGAACCTCTCAATACAAGCCCAATCAAAATACCATGGATTCGGGCCCCAAATCTTAGATCTATAAAGGATTCTTGGCTTAGTAATGCAATCAAAGAGGCACATCCTTGTAGGTATGTCTTTAAGTGTTGGTGGAAACATTAGCATTCCAAGATTAAGAGAGAGGTGAATCCCTTCCAAAGCAGTGATTGTGAAGATGGCCAAAGATTAAGGACCTATAAACTGAACCCCCAAGTATGCATAAGCAATGGCAATCTCAATAGGCTTACCCTTATAAGAGAACAGAAACTTAAAAACATTACTGTCTAAGGTGTTGAAAATCATCACCCTAGTCTTGCCAAAGTTGACTGTCAATTATTTGAAGTCAAAGAAACAAACAAGAACATCCACCCTTATGAGCACCTAGGAGCATGAGCAAGAACTGCATCATGTATAAAAGCATTATACATATAAAGACATGACGTAGAAGGCAACCATTGTCAAAACGTACATTTTAACGAATAAATTCTTCAAGCTATTCTATGCAAATCCCAAAAAGTGAGGAAGAATGAGGGCATCCTTGCTTGACACCAATGGTGCTCTAGACCTTTTGAGAGAAATCGAAAGTTGTCCAAAAATGGCCAACAACAACCTTGTAAAATCTCTTGATGGTAGTGATAAAGAGATCTGAGATATCGATGTCCCATAGTCTTTTAAATAGAATATGCCTGGGAAGAGTGCCAAAGGCCTTTCCAAAGTCCACGAAACAATAAAAGAGCTTTGAAGACCGTTTACAAGCCTCCTCAATGATAGCCACAAGAGTGAAAACATGGCCCATATTATGGTGATCACCTTTGAAACCAGCTTGCTCTCTTCCTCTAAGCTTTGCCCCTGCTGTAGCAGTTCTGAAAGTTTCCTGTTCAAAACTGTGGCATAAATCTTGGCATGTGTTCCCAATCATGATAGTTCTGTAGTTTTCTGAATCTGAATAATCCATATACTTGTTGATGGGGTAGGTAATATGCTATGACTAAGAAAAAGGAAAGCCACAATAAACAACCACACTAGAAATTTTCTGAACTCTTCCTAAAATCCCTGAAAATCAGCAGCTTTGCCAGTGCATAATTTATATATAGCTCTTTTGATGTCCCTGAAACAGAAAAGGCAACATACAATATGCATGGTGTGCTGGTCTACAATATCATATAAAAAATTAGCATGGGAGACCCAAAAATGTATATCAATGCACATGGGAGAGGGCTGTTGAGCACAAAAAAGTGCTCCAAAAGTCTTTTGGAAAGTGATGACGAGCATCCAAAAGCTCACAATGCCTAGCAGTAAGAAACTCTCGTTTCTTATGTTGAATGAGGCATTTCTTTTCCCTCAAGGTGGAGGATATAGCAGTAGGCTTGTGGGTAAGAGCAAAACGGGGCTGAATTACATTCTTCATCACACCTACAATTCATGGAGCAAAAACTAATGTCCCAGACAGGCTTTAGCTAACGAAAAGTGTAAGGAGCCAAGGGCTGCATCCCATTATGTAGAAGATGAATGTTCATATTTGGCTGCTAACATAGTGGAATTAAAAGAGTGGTATTCCGACATCAATTGCAAGAGAGAAGCAGCATAATCATCAGCAAACCAAAGATCAAAATGAATCATGGGATGGCTTGTAATGGAGGAGGGAAAGATGTAGAGGAAAAAGAGGAAAAATCCAAGGAGAAAGTCAGCATCTCATGATCAACCAAGGGAAGCTGACAAGAAACCTGAAAGCTATGACTATAGCAAAGTCTTGTTGGTGGCAACATAATGAACCTCTTCATAATCCGCACATTGAGATGGTGCCCATTTTTTTATGTGCACCACATCTATTGTTAATATCTTTTTCATGTAAAGCTAGCCATACATAGGCCTTGATTTTTAGCTAGCTCATGTTGGTCCAGAGCTTTGGCTGCATATACTCTCTAAGTAAAATAACACTGCAAGTAAAATAACACTGCCTTGCAGTGACTTGTATTCTAATTTATCTCGTCTTGTTGATCTTGACCTCCTGTCAAAATATTCTGCTGATCCTCTATTACCTTCTTACCTGCTTCCAAGTATCTCAAGAGATACTTTATGAGTACATGGCTCCACTGTAGTTGACTTCATTGTCGACAGTTCTTCATCCTTGACTTTAATTGACCATGTTCTTCCATTTCTGTATGCAGTTCTTCATACATCTAGTTGTCGCTTAATCTTGAGCACCTATCCCAGTTGTCGCTGCAGAAATTTGAATTGGTTACTAGAATATATGTAATGGTCATCAAGCTGTTGACAGTTAGGAGACCTCCAAACTTATTATATTTTTCTTCTGTCTTTTAAACTCGTTGATTTGCATTATGGTATCGTGTTAGTGGGTCTCTGAACTTTAAAAAAAAAAGGAAATTAGAACTTGTACTTACTGGAGGAAGACAAGGTTCATGTGAGAATCCAAAGTGTAGGACACCTACAAGGAGTGTATTCTACACGTTTTGAAAGTCAAACCCAAAAGAGAGATTGTTTGAGACAGGCAATGACACCGTCTGAAATGTATCAAAGATTCATATCTGCAGGAAGATGTGAAAAGAAGACTTAAAATCGTTACAAAGCACCTCTATTTCTGTAATAGTGGCTTGTCCAAGATTGTTTCAGCAGAGGATGATAGGAATATTACTGTGTGCACCTTTAAAATTTCACAAAGAACAAGACATGCTGAGGAAATTGAAATTAAAGGAAATCTTAAGTTATTAATTCAACAACAAAAGAGCCATATTAAAAGGCCTGTTCATTTGACAAACAGATCTGAATGTTTACAATCTGTGCATGATATTCTGTTCCTTTTCATGTTTTATATTGTTTGCCTTGTATGGAAAGATTTCTCTTTTTTATTTTGGTTTCCATAGGAAGGATGCCAGGAGGGTGCAGGGGATAAACTTGTGATGTCTTCATTCACTGATTTGTTTCCGGGCAAACAAGCAGCAATTAATGTCAAAGAGTTCTAAATTTGTACCACAAATTAATAACAGTTCATCGCCAATACAGAAGTCTGATCAACATTCTGAAACAAGGTAAACCTTTGCTTTTGTTTCTGCCAAAGGCAAATCCAATTATAGTGCCCAATTGTATAAGAACAGACTAGATGTGTATGCAGAGGTATTCCTGATAATTAACACTGTGAAAAAGCTAGCTAATTGTTTGCAAGCAAGAGGAACAACTATAATATTTGGAAAGTTGTACGATGCTATAATATTTGGAAAGTTGTACGACTGCTATAATTAACACACTGAATATTAAAATTTGTTTTGAACTGACCAAATACTCAATAGGGACAACTATAATATTTTAAAAGCTGTACAACAGCTAATTGATATTGGTAGAAAAAACTGTGAGCTCTTGATGCTCTGGAAGTAATTTTCCCTAAAAGTAGAAGAGAGAGACTCTCTGCAGCAGCACCCGCTGAATATTAAGGATGTTATGGATGAGCCAACCACTGCTGACTGTAGGTAGGGTTGAAGAAATGAAATAAAATGATATTACTGTCCCCAACAGACCAAAATAGGTCAATGGGACCCAATAAAGTATCAAATTACAAACTTTCCTAGAGATTAGCAAACCCTAGGATCAAAACAAACTGACTAAATCTAAAGGAACAAACTAAGGAAGTAAACATAAAGTGTGGGGACAAATGCAAAAGGATAAATCCTACCATGAAAGAACAAAGAACATTAGCACAAAAATAGCCAAGATAAAGGTGCTCCCCCGCAAAAAATAGGATCTGATGCCAACCAAGGAGTTAGGAATCAAATGGTTGAGAAGTCTGATCAACATTCTGAAACAAGGTAAACCTTTGCTTTTGTTTCTGCCAAAGGCAAATCCAATTATAGTGCCCAATTGTATAAGAACAGACTAGATGTGTATGCAGAGGTATTCCTGATAATTAACACTGTGAAAAAGCTAGCTAATTGTTTGCAAGCAAGAGGAACAACTATAATATTTGGAAAGTTGTACGATGCTATAATATTTGGAAAGTTGTACGACTGCTATAATTAACACACTGAATATTAAAATTTGTTTTGAACTGACCAAATACTCAATAGGGACAACTATAATATTTTAAAAGCTGTACAACAGCTAATTGATATTGGTAGAAAAAACTGTGAGCTCTTGATGCTCTGGAAGTAATTTTCCCTAAAAGTAGAAGAGAGAGACTCTCTGCAGCAGCACCCGCTGAATATTAAGGATGTTATGGATGAGCCAACCACTGCTGACTGTAGGTAGGGTTGAAGAAATGAAATAAAATGATATTACTGTCCCCAACAGACCAAAATAGGTCAATGGGACCCAATAAAGTATCAAATTACAAACTTTCCTAGAGATTAGCAAACCCTAGGATCAAAACAAACTGACTAAATCTAAAGGAACAAACTAAGGAAGTAAACATAAAGTGTGGGGACAAATGCAAAAGGATAAATCCTACCATGAAAGAACAAAGAACATTAGCACAAAAATAGCCAAGATAAAGGTGCTCCCCCGCAAAAAATAGGATCTGATGCCAACCAAGGAGTTAGGAATCAAATGGTTGAGAACCAATGCAATTCATTCATAACAAATGCACAAATTGGGTTGATCTGTTACTAAAACCAAAGGTCAACAAGCTGTAAGTGGAAAGGAAACTAGTGACATGAGTGTTTCTAGATGTTAGGATCCTCAATCCTAACATTATTAGTTAGTATTATTAATCATTTAATTATTATATTATTAACTTATAAAGTGAACCATCACAACCCTTCATAACGTGAACCATCACGTCTCTTCACCAACGTAGCTTTAGGGTAGATATATATATTAGGTTGGCCATCCATATCAAATCATCAAATAAGAAGAATAAGAATAAGAATCATAGATTCTAAAGGAAGAAGCCCCCTATAGCGGCAAAGCGATTACAAGGGAGCCCCCTTTAAGTGGCCTGCGATTACATTTACATTAATTTATTAATATTTTTATAGTAAGACCTTGGGGTCTTACCATTTGGTATCAGAGCCATGTGGGATCCAACCATGTGGTATTTGCTCAAAGATCTTCATCAAATCACTTATGTGCGTGAGTATCAAACTCGGTTTGAGGATATCACCAAACACAACACAAGATTGGATGAATCAATTCTCATCAATGGCTTCATTAGGGGATTAAAAGAGGAAATTAGAATGGAGGTGACAAGGTTCAATCCATATACCATGATGCAGACCTATGGATTGGCAAAATTAGTTGAAGATAAAATCAATGCACAACAATGATTAGGGAAACCACTTATGGAAAAATTGTCGACCACTTACATCGCTCCCAAACCTATGCATAATGGAAGGGCACAAAGCACTTACACAACCCCCAAATCTAACCGAACTTTACGAATTAAACATCTTAGCTTTGAGGAGATGAAGGAACGACGAGCAAAAGGACTCTGTGATAATTGTGATGAACAATTTGGACCCTACCATAAATGTGCTACACTAACATTGTATTTATTGAAGGAAGTTGATCCCTGTCTCTCCATAGAGCAAGCAGATGAGGTAGTTGTTTCCGAAGCGATTAGTGCACCTACTCACCGCAATGAAGACAATGAGGTCGATGTACAAGAAGTGATTGATGTAACAAGCAAGGATGAGGTAGAGATACCCAAAGTGATCAATGCTAGCCAAACATGCACTCTACAAGACCTACACATACCTTCCTCACCAATAGTGAGTTCTTGCCATATGACTAAACCTATTCGGAACCAACGTAGAGTGACTACACACTCCTTCTCCATTGGCTCTACCAAGGAACCAAAAAAGGATATGAAATCATTACCATCACTTTTGATGCATCATTCTGAAGTATTTGAGGAACCCCAAGGGTTGCCCTCCCATCGTCATCATGATTTTCCTAAGGGAGATTCTACTATTGTTCTTGGCAACCCCTCGCTAATGCTTCATCCTTCTCGATATCCCTGCCTACGAAAGGATGCCATTAAAAGAGTTCAAGAACTTACACAAATCCTTCTTGGAAAACAAAGGACAAAGCTTCTCACTTTGAGCTTTGAGGACAAAGCTCTTTTTAAGGAGGGTGGCATGTTAGGATCCTCAATCCTAACATTATTAGTTAGTATTATTAATCATTTAATTATTATATTATTAACTTATAAAGTGAACCATCACAACCCTTCATAACGTGAACCATCATGTCTCTTCACCAACGTAGCTTTAGGGTAGATATATATATTAGGTTGGCCATCCATATCAAATCATCAAATAAGAAGAATAAGAATAAGAATCATAGATTCTAAAGGAGGGAGCCCCCTATAGCGGCAAAGCGATTACAAGGGAGCCCCCTTTAAGTGGCCTGCGATTACATTTACATTAATTTATTAATATTTTTATAGTAAGACCTTGGGGTCTTACCATTAGAAGGGCCAATGCTAATATTATTAATAATTGTTTAGTCATGTGGTACTTCAGGCCCCTAGGCTTATGGGCCCATATGATGTAACCATTATTTTTTATTAAAAGACGTTATTTGAAGATGTAATGGTCATTATGTAGGAGTTACTAACTTGGGCCCCCCCACTTGCACGTGGATGGGAACCTTTGAGCGTTAGGGTTCGGGTAGCCAAAGTCTATAAAAGAGCAAAGGGGGCAAGAGAAGAGACATCTCATATTTTGTTGTATCAAAGCTCTGCTTCTAAGGAGGTTGCCCCTCGAAGAGGCTTGCAATTCTGCAATGTGTTCTTGTTTTCTACAATATAATCTGCTGCATTTTTATTATGTATTGCAATATTGTTAATTTCATGTTTATTTTCTGTTATTATTGCAATATTGTGTGGATGTGCTTTTATTTTACTGCAAGGTTCCTCACAACCCCATCAAAATTGAAGGTGAGAGTATAGTAACCAATCTAACACCAACTGCTAAAGGTGTGATAGAATCAGAAAGTCACTTAACCCCACCAAGAAGAAAGACAAGCTCAAAAAAAGAAGGTTACTGGGCTAGAGAAAGATCACATTGTAATTGTTTTGAGAAGTTTCCCTTCACCATTTGAAAATTTTGTAGAAACCTTTAATCAAACCTCAAAAGATGCCAATCTGATTTTTACCAACAATTTAATATGCTCTTGCAAGAGGGAAGTTGATGAAACAGAATCCTTGAAGAGCACTTTTGCTACCCAAACAAAAGGAAAAAAAAAAAATGAGGATTTACAAGAAAGGAGAACAATCAAACAAATCATCCAAGGTAATGGTGACGCTTCTCAGGATACTTAACACCAGCAAGAACAAAAACAAACAGGAAGAAGAAAGTAATCTGGCTGGCTGATGACAAATCACATTTTGTGAAGGGCCAAGGGAATGTGCAAATCAAGCATGTGCAAGGAAACAAAGTCGCCGGGAAAAAAAAAAGCTTTTGGAAAAATTTGTGTACAGAGACCAAAAAAAGGGATTGGAGATATCAGCTCTTTACAAAGATAAGTTTCTGCAACAATCACGAAATTGGACAGTTGAAATCCCTATGACAATCATCAGCCAGTAATTTAGACGACCATTTCTATTCAAAATGTTATGGTGATTCTCAATTTTCTGAAATTTCTAAAAAATTGCTTTCCAACAACAAAATCACAAGACAGGGTCAACTCATGGTCACATTTGTGGAAATATGTGTTTTGTGAAGGATAACCATTCCAATTAAGTTATTGCATCTGGTTTTAGGGAACATAATATCATGCCTTGGTTTCTGTCAAGAATAGAAGTTTTCTCTTGTTCCAACTTATAATCTTTTTGAATTTTCAGTCTTTGTCAACCTTACAAGAGCATGGGATTTCAAACAATTTGCCTCCAATGCATGAAGAAAATGAGCTTTATGCCGCATGTTCAGCAATAGAACAGTGCAAAAATTCTTTCCATAGAAGCAAATCTTGACAAGTGAAGCAATGATTGTAATTTGATGCATTGTGACATTTGCAGGTTGATGAAGGGAAATCCTGTTTCTATTGGAACACATTTTTTGTAGTTGATTTTAGGGGAAATCCTGTTTCCATTGGCACACAATTTTTGTAGATGACTTTACCAAAAAAAGCAGGGATGCATTTTCTGAAAGATAAATTAGATGCATATGAAAATTGCAAGCTGAAAAAATATATATGGTTGTAAAATCAAAGTTATGAGGACTGACAATGGGGACGAATTCAAATTCACCAACTTCACTGATTATTGTGAGTCAGGGATTCATACGCAGTAGTTAGCCCCATATATGCCCCAACAAAATGTCTAGTCAAAAAGAAAAACATGTTTTTTACAAACATAGAGAGAAGCATGTCGAGTGGAAAGGGATTTTAGTGTAAGTATTAGACTAAAGTACATAATGCAATCTATGTACTTAATAGAAGTCCTCTCAAGCCACAAAGAAATGTAATATAACTACAATTCTTATTAATTATTAATTATAAGGGTATAGGGGTTTGTCTAAGACACATGACACTTCATCTTATCACTTCACTTCATGATTAATAGGCAGCTATAGACATTCATCTCTTCTCCATTATACTATCCTCATAAATAAAATGTAATGGTGCTTTAGGCATGCATCATGTGGTGTTAGAGCCACATGGGCTCTATGCCTAAAATCTTGTCTAGTCAGCTGCGAAACCCAACTCCAATACAAAGAATAGATATTACTATACCTGATAACACAATGTAGGAGCCACCATAAAATAGGTCAAATTTTTTAAATTGATGTTTGATGGATACTCAACAGTTGAAGAATCCACAAATGCCTCTGCCTGCCCATAAACACATAATGTATCAGATTTTAAAGGAAGAAAATGAATAGCAGCATAAATTTCACAAAGACATAACTAAACAAATGATTCAGATAAATCCATAAAGATTTAATCAAATGCAAATATTTCATTTTTTCAAAAAGGAGAGAATTCCAAATTGTGTATCCACAATGATTCCATCCAAGAAAAGAATGATCACTCTACTGAACACTGGAATAGAAAGCAAACATTCTCCAATCTATGCTGGCATTATCATAACATCCCAGACCTTTTCACCAGCCTTGGTAAGCATTCTCAGATCATGATTAGTGTGTGCATAGGAAACCAGCTTCAGCCAAATAGTGCTTGCATGTAGCATCAGCGCAACACCTGATAAGACAGCTGAATGACACCTGCACATTACAACTATTCACGTTGTGAATAAATTGATAAATACACAAACAGGATAGTTTCAGCATCCAACTGCAATGTTTGGTTTATTGAAGAACAGTGTGACATCCTCCCAACTTGAAATGTGTAAGTTTTTAACAAAATTAGGAGAGATTCCTATGAATGGCTTCAACTTCAGAGTTTACAAATAATACCCAAACATATTTCCAAAGGGTTGATTGCTGACATGGAAGAAACAGATAATGCAAATACATTTAGCACTCTGGATAACATATACTAAATAAGTCACTACCACATAAAACCACTAGAAGCAAAGACCTTAGATGGTGTACAGTTCTGTATTGGGGGCAAGGACAAGAAATCCACAAATGTAGAGTCTCTAGATGACACTGCACACACAGTTTTGAAATATTTATATGGACCTCGACACCCTTATTATACATGTAAAAGATATAAGAGCAAGTACATCTAAAAGATATAAGAGCAAGTAAAAGATATAAGAGCAAGTAGCAGGCATAATGTTTATTTGTGAATATTATTTGTAGCATTATGTCAACCTATTTCATATGTTAGCCATTTGAAATAAAAAAATAAGATCAAGGCTTTGTTTTATGTTAACAAATAAACATCACAAAGTTTTTACGCTTATATGTCTATGGTGGTGCGTAATGATACTGAAGATTGTTGTTGTAATCTGTGTTAGATAATGACGTCCTCTTTAATTAATTTAAACCTATAATATTAACTCAATTCATAAATATAAGGACACGTAGATAACAATGTATGTGAACTTTTTGATACAAGAAGACATAAAGAATGTCATAAGTATTAACAATGTATGTAAGATATAATAACCAGTTAAGGTGATTATATACCTAATAATTATTTGATAATTATATCCGACTTCAATGATTAATTATGTTGTTCTGATATAGACAACCCTTTCTTGCCTCCTTTTAATGTTTCATTGCCTTTAATTAAAAGCATGATTCCAATATGATAATAGAGCCCACAATGGGGTCTTTCGACGTGTGATACATATTTGAGATCTGAAGTTGAGATCAACCGTTGCTGTCTGAGCTTGGACAACAATTATCTGAGACATGACAACACAAGACATGATGAGAATAGAAAAAAGCTTTTGCATGACCTACACTCAAATTATCGAGTTTTAATCGAAGGCATTGAGCTTACTATCAAAAATTCATTTAATCTAAAAGGAACTGTAGTACATATCATAGTTACCCGCACCCGATTCGGCCCTCCCAGGTTTTTTTGACCTGGCTCGGTGATTTTTTCTGGACTCACCGAGTTTTTTTTCACTTGTGAGTTTTTTTAAACTTGCAATCCGAGAAAAAAAACTCGGCTGCAGAACACAGAAAAATGGCATCAAATTTTTTTTCCTAACTTGGCCTCATTTTTGCTGTTTCCACTTGCAGACAGAGCAGAGAGAAGGTGAAATCAGACCCAAAAGACACTCATTTGCATCCTAAACCCATTTTTTTCCTAGTTTTCAAGAATCTAACAGCCACCCAGTAGTTACATTTGAGGTCAAAAAACAAAAAGCAAAGGAAGGCTAATGCCACAAGGCCCACCTGATTACAAAGGACCAAAGATGAAAGGAAAAGAAAAATTAATCAGAAGAGTACAGGGATAAGGTCAAAGAAGATCACCTTTGGAAGTTGAGACCAAAAGGGTAGACAACATTAAGAGGAATCTAAACCAATCTTGTATGAAGTTCCATGGCAATATGTCCCACCCCATGCAAAGTGTAACACCTTCAATAATCAAGAGCAAAATTTATTTGCACTTCCCTGGAAGATACATTCTCTAGAACATTCATCTAACTGATGGGCCTAGGAACAAACAAATGCTTCCGATATCCTAATTAACACAGGAAACATTCACCATGTTCAAGTCAACTCAAAGGCATCATGTCTCACTTTTCAATTTTAAAAAATTGAGCCAAACATGTTCAGTCAGCCCAAAAAGACCAGTTAAAACAGAACCTGGTAGTGCTAAATACAGCAGACAATGCCAATTTATGAATCCTATGAAGCGGGAGGTATTTGTTTCTCAATTCTTTAAGACTTGAAAAATATGCACTAGTCTGTGGATATGCCTAACAAAAACAACATATTAGGATTTATTTTCTTCTTCTAACTTGGTTCTTGAAAGATGTTGAACAGCTTCGAGGCCCAGATGACATTAGAATCTAGTTACCTATATGCATTAAGCAAATCTCAAATGGAACTCTTTTGGAAATAGTTTATGTAAAGACAGAGACAGACAACGCCTAAAAACAGCAGAGCATGTTTGTGTGTGTGTCTTCCATTGAGCTATTCCTTAAATTTAATTCATCTGTACTATGTTCAGGTTTATTTCTGCTTTTGTCCGTTTGACATTTCATATCTAATTTTAACATTGAAACAAGCAGACATGAAAGAAATTTATTCAATAATCATATTGGTCTTAAGTACAGAAACTAAAGGTGTTTTTGCAGGTCCATAGCTGGTTCGCTTCTGTTTCTGTGCTGAAACTATGTACTTATTCAAACCTGCAAGGGGTTGGGACACTACCTTCTTTTTGTCCTTGAGCCTGCCCAAACTGAATTCTGAGCCCAGACAGACATATGGAGGTCATTTGAATGCAGTTGTGATTTTTGTTCATTCATATATATTTTAAACAAGCGTTGTTTTCCTGTGATCATTCACAGACGCAAATAGGAAAGTGATGACAAATTAGACATAGATTGTAAATCGTGATCTGATGAGGGCTTTAATTGATCCATTTTTGTCTATTTTTCTATGGATCCATAGGTGAGTTGGAGAGGGTAGGGCAATCCTCCAAGGGAGGTCTCTGGTTCGAATCTCCACCCTACCAAACGCACATTGGGTACCCAAAATCCAGTTGATTATGCTGGTGCGGTCAAGGCCGGGTGTGACTCCCGGGTGATTTTGACGGTGTAGAACCCCCTGGTCATGGTTTCTCAGACCAAGGCGGCCCCGCAAGGGGTTTTTCGCTAAATTCAAAAAAAAAAAATTAATGAATATAAAAAGCCACAAGGAAAAACTTTGATGAAAAATATTGCTGATTTATACTGGATCAATTTTGTGGTTTTATAGTGAGAATTTGAACGACTTTCGTGGTTTTGTGAAACAGTTAAAGCAATTTGGTGATTTCGATAGATAATTTTAATGATCCTTTTTATGGTGGATTTTGGTGAATAGACTGATGTTTTTACACTGTTCTTTTGGTGAAGGATTGTGTAAATGGGTTCATTGTCCTGATACCTGATTATGATATCTTTGTTTTATATGAAAGTGGCAATTATCTAATGGTGCAGGTGGCTGTTCTTGGTGAATTTGCTGTTTCTAGGACTCTTTTCCTCTGTCTAACCAATTGAGGTAGTTATATAACCAATGACTATTTGGTGGGTATACTCGACTTCAATGACATAATATGACACTTCATTTCTTGCCTCTTTCAATGTCATCACACTTTAAACTGAAAGCATGACTCCAATATCTTGGAACTTTGGAACTCTAAATAGAGGTCCAAGGTTCAAACCCTGCAGGAGGGTTGTACACCATTCTTCGGTAACCCGAGTATGGTTGGATAACCATGTATTGGGTAAACAACGTCCTCCATGAGGGTCGTCTCATATGGCCTATGGTCTCGCAAACGTTAAAAACTACTTTTTACCCTTCTTTGAATGTTCATATGTATGTTTGCAAGCACAACCTTGAATGTTGATATGGATGTTTGACGGCACAACTCTCCGGCCTCGTTGTCCAGCTTTGGCTTTCATCTATTCTTTACTTCTCTTCAGGTTCCCATGTCACATGGCTATTTGTATTTATTCTTAGATAACATGTTTAAGGTATGCCCGCTTTAGTTTTACCTCCTTAAGCTTAGTTTACCTCCTCATCTTGACTATATTCAGCAACATTGGGCACATCCTCAAAATTCTCTTGGTCATCTCAATGTGCTCACATCAGTTGCAAGTGGAGACACACCACCATATTCCTCAAAAGGAGAAGGTTAATCATCTTTGCTCTCTTCGGTAGGTGGAGATTGAAGAACATATGATCTTCAGGTGACCTCTTTATTAAGAGATTCAAAAGAGGTACTATTGCTTGTATAGAGACTCAATGGATCGCTAGCCAGTTTTTCCAGCCAACTAGACCACAAATGCTTTACTTTGTACCTTCAAGAAGCTGTCACTCTTTTACGTCAATTATTATAGAGAGATTGACTACTACTCAACTAATCACCTTATTGTTTTCACATTATCTCTACTTTCATTTGAAGCTATGGCTCTCCAGAATGTTAATGACAAATCTATGCACCCTTGTCTACATACAAAAGTGGCTACTATGGCTTCGATTCTTGCAGTTAAACAGGGCAGCAGTCCTCCAACATCGGGTTTTAGCCACCTCACATGCCCAAGAGTTGCATACGGAAGCAACTTACTAGATTCCTATCTTCTTCTATTGGTTCCATGGCCATGGATGCCAAAAGAGTCTTGCGGAGTTGAACTCCATGTCCTCCTAGGATTATTCAACCAGGCCCCCTTAGTCCTAGCCATTCTCTTGGAAGCATTATTAGAACCTATGTTAGCCCTTTTGGGATGGTTGGTGATGATGCCAACCATACTTCTAGTTTACATCCCACTACAAATTAGTGTTGGTGTTTGGAACCACTGAAGCTCATTTTTCTCTATTTTTTTCCTTGACTGTTGGCTCTTTTCATCATTTCTTTTAGCATGTCAGGGTTTATCCAATTTGGTTCCAACACTTGGGGCTGTAATTTAATGCCCTACAGTTGTTCCACTTTAGTGTAGTTAAAGCTAGCTTTTTAAACTCTAGTTTAGTTTATTTTCGTAGTACTTTTTGGTTGCTACATTGCATTGTAACAAGTCTTCTTGACAAGTCCATTAGCCTACTTGGTCGTCCATGGACATTAATAAAATTATCTAATCTTAGTTGCTCTGTCAGCTCCTAGGGATCTTTTTGCCCTAGTACTTTTCGGTACTTTTAAGTCTCATTGACCTATAAAGGAATCCCGCAGACATCCATGTAATTTCTTTCTTTCTTGTCTCCTACTGTGTGCACTTTATTTTCTTTAATGTGTCACAATATGTTTAAAAATGTTTCAACAAGCAATGTTATATAAGGTAGATGTGACAAAGCCTAAGAGACTGAAACGATGTGAACCTTCTGCTGCCTTATCAAATACCCCCCGAGATAATCATTAAATGATTATCACACAATAGTAATTTAGTTCGCAATAAGCTACCTAGAGGATTCTCTTTTTTTGCTCATTACTTCAATTTATCAATTCTTGATTCATCTTTAAAACTTAACCACTCCCTATTTCTTCAATATAACAAATTTTGAATTCAATATTCTATAGCATTACTAAAATATAATCATTACAAAACAACACTTATCTTTGAAAAATAAAGAACAACATCAATGACCTTTATGACCCTACTCTTGCTTCATAAGCAACAGAAAAGAATAATGATGACGGAGACCTACCACTCAAGATAGAAGTTAATAAATAGAAGAACATTGATTTTATAATTTTGAACATCTTACCTTTCAATAACATATATAGGATAGAAGATCTCAGCTGTACTAATAACAATATGTAGAAAAATTATGCTCTGCACAGGACAGAAAAGAATATGAATGAGAACATTTAATAATACTGATTTTCAAATTTAAAAATAGACGCTAAAAACTGACTTATTAACAGAGCAAGATATTTTAATTTCATCTGGTTTCAATAATGGGTGTTCTTGGATGCACGTCTCAAACTGTGGGGATAGTGCATAATCTATGGATGTCTTGAATCCACCCCATAACTCAAAGGGGTCTTCTACAAAACCAATTCTGTAGCAGGGTACAGAGAAAGTAATAGTTTGAAGTTTAAATTAACAAGTAGCAGAAAATATTTTATACCCAATCTTAAAGGAGTTAGAAGGTTATATGATAAATATATATAAAAAATCAAGCAACTCTTTTGATCCTGAAAATGTATTTTTGAGAATAAAAGACACATACAACAGTTTACTAGTATTTATTTAAAAAAGAAAAAGATATTATTTGCATCAATGTTTCCAAAACATTGTTCTTAACTACACACTTAGATGAAAAGATGAAGTTAGCAAAGAAAATCTTGAAATAAAATTCCACAACAAAATATACTGCTTGTCCAACAAAAAGTTTTAAAGGAGCAACGAAGAAGAATTCATTGTTACATTCTAAAATTTGCTCTTTTTTTTTCTTTTTTTCCCATCATTGCAGGTCAATTGAACCTTTCCAAATTTTATAACCGAATGGCTCACTCGGCCAGTAATTGGATTATTATATCAGTAATATCTCACTTATATATGATGTTCATTATCATGTTACAAACAGCTTTTGAATCCTAGGGCTGATATGTAAAATAAGAACAGATATGTAAATATTCTTTCAAGACTCAACCAGTCTTCCACATTGTCCAAAATATCCAGATTTGATAAGAACTATGTTGAGATCTCACATGTTCTCTATTTGGACTTTCCTGCTAATCATCCATAGATATTAGCATTCACGCATGCCACCCCATAAAGCAAGGCAATACTATCAAATGGATGAAGGCAAAAAATTTCCTTAATTGGAAAATGTATTATTTCTAATATCATTTGCTTTAAACGTCTTAGCAATTGGTGTATATGATTTAGCATTGCTTTCGTACACTATTTAACTCCCACCCATAAAGTATCACCCAATACAAACTCTTTCATTACAAAAAAAAAAAATGATCTCTGAGAAAGAAGAAATTATAGCAGTGTTCACAAGTGACCAAAGCAGGCCAATGGGACTCAAGATATACACATTGTGTTCACTGTTATGTACTTGACCAGAATACGTATAAATATAACCTGTGTTAATATCTGTTACTTGAGTAAGACACTCTAGCTTGTAATGTTTGCATTAGCCAATAGTAGTTTGATCCTAGACCGAGTGTATTTTAGGTCATAGTTGAAAAATTTGTCCATTTGTCGTGATTAATCACAAAAACCAGGAGGAAATCTGCCCGGCAAGAAAATCGCAATGTTTTCTTAGTGCTGAGAAATCGTGATCTTTTCAGAGAGAAAATTGCCAACAAATCGCCACTTTCTCGTGGAAACTTGCACATGCACAGGGAAAACGCAGAAATGGGTTTAAAAGTGGAAAAGTTGTCATTTTGCATTTTTTTTTTCCTTTTCTCCTGCTCCTGATTGCAAATTTGTGAAGGCTAACCAGACATTCTCCAATGCATTTGGACAAGGATTTGATGGATTTAACAACTGTTTTTGAAGATTTCACACCTTGGGACAAGATTTCAGAGATAGGGTTTCTATTTTTTAAAGTCATTTTAAGGTTTTTTTCCCTTTGTTTTCCCTCTTCTCTACTTTTATAATGCCTCTAAAGCCATGTCTTACACTCTTTAACAGTTATGGTTTTTTTTTCTTTTGTTTTCTCTCTCTCTCTCCCCCTTTTTTTCCTTCTTTCTCTCTCCTTTGGAGGGGGGAAAAAGATGGATTCTTCAACCAGTAGCAAAAAGAAAAAAGAAGAGGAGTTAGATTGTGCCTCCATAGAAAAAGAAATTTTCCTGTTCCCTTATGCTTCTGAACTCTTTTATGTTTGCAAAGTTAGTGAAGTTTAATTGGAAAAAATAAAAATTAAATAATAAAATTAAAAAAAGATGAATGGGCACCAAAGGGAGGGAACAAATGTCTAATCAATGTAATCCAACATTAATAATAAGGCCAATGCAAAGTACATAACAAGTACAACCGCCATGCACTTAAATGGAAACGTATTCTATCCTTGTCACTACAAACGACTTCTACAACATCACAGATGTCAAATTTCACAGAGAATTAGTCTGCAAATTCTAAAGAGTCAATGATTAAATGGCATGAGTTCAACTGGTTAAATACATCGATTTTCAAGGCAAGACCAAGGTTCGAGTCTTGCCAAGAGATATATGCATAATTGCCAAGATGCTATAATACCAAGCTAACGTAGTCATGAAATAATACAGGTGAGGCCCATTTAAATCTCATATAGCTAATTAAGAAAAAGTTCTAAAGGGTCAACGCAATATTTTAATAAAGATTGTAATATAAGCACAAGAAATGCAGCACTGACAGCATGACCTCAGGGTTATTCTCCTTACCCATTCAGAAATACAATTACGCACTGCTGCTTTCTCAACCAGGAATGCACAAAGTGGGAAGAATGGAAGTGTAAGCCTGAAAAAAAAAATCAAGATATGACTTTGTATTATCAAGGAATGATACTCAGATTCCAACTCTTTCATTACTTTACAGTTTACACTTACTTTTATATAAGATTAAGAAGAATATAAGTAGAAATAAATACCCGCACATTAGAAGAGGCCAGTCTCTAAGATTTTTGGAACTAAACCAGAATCCAGTTTGAATCAGAAGCCCATACTGCAATAATATATAAAACAAATCATGTAAGTTAAAATTAAACCCCTCCTTTGCTACTCTAACAAATTGCACCAGGAAAATATCGTTAAAATCCTTCCATTTACTGGAAACACAAATAACAACATTTCTATTATCCAACAATCTACCAGCCAAAAAGAATGCTTTACACAAAAGCCAGAACAAATACCTTCATCAAGTTCTCGATAATTAGCCTGCTGTTTACAGCAATAAGAACCACAATGCAAAGATTAAATAATCCCGCATGGCTCTGCAATGCCAAGACAAATCTAACAATGTGAAGAAGGACAAGAAAAAACTGGAATCTTGAGAAAAATAGAACCATAAAACATTCATTTTATTGTGAATAATATAGTTATGTCAGATCATAAACAGAAGTTCACAACGTAAATCTATAGTAGATATTACAGCATCTCTAGCATAACCTTTTGTCAACAAACATACATATATAGACACACACACACATCACTATTCTAGGACTGTGCACAATCACCAACAGGAACAATGAAACTAAATGACAATTTTCTCTTCTTGTTGATACTAATATAATTCCAGGCATCAAAGTCAGAAATCAGATTAAAAGCTAACATATATCAATATGAAATATCTCGATAAGCTTGCTCACACAGTATCATTAGCCACAATTACAGAACTACCACCATAAACTCCATAAATTTAATGATCAGGTCAAGAATCCCAGTGTTACATTCCCATTTATCCACTATGCACCTACAATCTAAAATATAGGTTTCTGTTGAAGAGGTTAAATAATGTCTAATGAACAGATCAGTTTCATGTTAGGGTGCTTAGCAAAGGAGGGTTCTACTCAATGCAGGGTGCAATGTCACAAGACTCAGCCAAAATCATGGATA
Source organism: Wollemia nobilis (assembly GCA_028583015.1). Classification (NCBI taxonomy): domain Eukaryota; kingdom Viridiplantae; phylum Streptophyta; class Pinopsida; order Araucariales; family Araucariaceae; genus Wollemia; species Wollemia nobilis. Next base: position 5,786,026 of record JAQPPZ010002440.1, read on the forward strand.
AATAGAAAACTTTAATCCACAAAGTACATATGCATGTAGAACGAGCAGTTCTGGATACTGGATCATAATGGTCAAAAACAACTTGGAATCTTCACAGGACATCTAATCAAAACAAACATGAATACCACAAACAAATTTAAGAAATACATAAATCTCAAACCATGTAAGGTTTTTTGGCCAATGCAATGTTCAATTAAAACAAGCCATAGCATAGTAAGTGATACATGTCAATGACGGTTAAAGAAGTTGACCAACTATTCTAAAAAAGTTGTCATGTTTAAGGGATGGAAGAGAAGAAAGGCATTAAAGAATCATAGCATTTATTGTATAGGCTTCTCGAAAAAGTAGGGAGTTCTAAATCTTCTAAGCACACTTGCATTGTACAGACACTTGCATCAACCGCTTGCAATTGAAATTCAAACTCTGTATTGCTGTTCCCTTGCCATCTCATACAGAATCAATAGCTGAAAGCTTCTATATTCATGATATTATAGTTTTGTTCAACTTTATAACGAAAGAATTCATTTTCCAATGCTTATGCATTGCTTATCGCATACTTCAAGGATCAAGCAAAGACACATTTTCGAACATTTTTCAAAGAAATTATCATTGAGATCAGCAAGAGGAGAAGACCAAAGGGACCCAAAATGAAAAGACATATTGCAATTACAGACCACTAACAACATTAAAGAAATGCACTTACATGAACTGAAGAGAGAATTATTAAGTTTCTAGATGTTTTAGGTCGTCTGATGTTTTCTTCAATGGAGGTGGATGCAATATATAATCCCCTTGTTGAAAAAAAAATTCTCAACCAAAACCCTTTCCCATAGACACCATTGTTATTATAACAGAATGGGTGCTGATAATTCGGGAAAGGCAAAATCGGGGAGCTCCTTGTGCATTATTGTAGGAATATGTCACAAAATTGGAGAAACCAAGAAGGGGAATTGCAAATGGCAATGTAAACTTTGGTAAATATTTCTCATTGTTAACCTGATGTTGCAGGTAGGCTATTTCACCTATTTTCCAGAGATTCAGTCACACTTGATTGTGAAAGTCCATTTGCTTGGAGAAACTCAAACCAGAGGCCTAATGGGAAAGTCATATCTGGTAAAAATAATGAAAATTTGTGACAGATCAGGTAAATGGTAAAAGCAGGAGAAACCCTCCAGAGTGAAAAACTAGAACAATCATGGGTATTTTTAATTATTAAAGAAGACAGAATGATTTCACAAAAAATTACCATTGAATGGAGAAAGAGAAAAAACATATAGTTATTTTTGTTATTTGCTATAATTATTAAGACTTCCCTTCAGTGTTATCCAGCCAATATGTTTGCAAGATATGTTTCAAGCATAGAAGGGAAAAATGTCCTATACTGGGTAATTTCCCCTTGCAGGTTCTAGTTGTCTGTGTTCCTAATACTTGCTCATCTCTGCCTCTGGCTCTATTCTGTCTCTTTTGGGTAACCTTTTCTTTGTGTGTGCACTTTCTTCCTTTTATAATTGGTTGTATGGGATTGAAATAGTCTCCACCCCTATTACATCATGACCATGTAGTGGTATTACAACAGCTTGGCAACTACACACATATCACTCAGCAAGATTCTAACCTGGGTCTGCTCTTTAGAAGTCGAGAAATTTAACCAGTTATGCCATTTGATCGCTTTCTTCCTTTTTTGTTCTAACATATTTCAAGCATTTTTGAGTCTCTCATTTTTTGCTTTTTTTCAAGTATTGTTAGGATTCAGGCAATCTTCTTTGAAAGCTACATGGTCTCATGGACATAATTAAAATTTCTCATTTCAAAGCTTCAAAATCCCAATTTTTAAAATGTATGCACTAGCTTGTCTGGGAGATGTGCATGGTTCATAAGTTGTTGTAAACAGTTCATTCCAATCAGTTACTACTTTAGGTATCTATTGTCTAAAGGTTGGACTAACATGGCTTATAGGGCATTGACTAATTTGACAGTGATAGGTCCTTTTCATCAATATTCTCTTAAATCAAATGATGCTTCAACATGGAATAGGTTGGAGTAATATGGCCTACAGGCCATTAAATAATTTGATAGCGGTGGGTCCTTTCAGACAGTTATTTTTTTAGATTAAATGATGTTTCAGCCCAAAGGAAGAACCACCAACTATGAATGGGACACCAAAGAGAATTGACTCAACTAGGTTTGTGATCATACCAAGTCACCACAGTAAGCTAGGTGGCAATATCAGCAAAAATTGAAGGATGAGGCCAATGAGCATGCCAAACATTTCCAAAAGAGTTTCAGAGGCAAGAAAAAGGTGTTTGTCACTTCCGTAAAACTAGGTGGCAAGTTTTCAAGATCAAAACATAAAAAGGATGATACAAAGTCCCTGGTATAACAGCTCAGAGCAACTTGATCAATTCAATAGTAGAACTATAATGTCTGTCTACACATTTTCAATATAAGTTTGGATTGTATATTTAAAAATCAACTTGAGGAATCTTTAAATTAAAGTAGTAATTTGTTTTATCAATTATGTGGATGGTTACAAAGTTGTTATGAACCCACCTAACTACTAAAATATAAATAAGAATTCTTCAAACCCTAATACTCTATCCAAGAATGAGAATTCTTCTTATAGTGCCTCCTCTAAGTGTTTTGGCAATTGGAAAAAGAATTTGAGTGCTTATCATAAGCACATTGGACAATCTACAGAAGACTGTCATTCCTTGTAGTCAAAGAAGGCCTAGGCGCTTATAGCTGAGTCACAACCCCAGTCGCAACCACACCATGAAGATTCAACAATTGAGGTAACCAATCCCAACACTTCAAATCCTCAACTCGTTCTCATGGTCAATAATTATGATGCAAAAAATCAGGAAGCTTTGTTCACACAAAATTGTCAAATCAAGGACAAATTGGTGGAGCTGATCCTTGATAATGGCAGTCAAAAGAACCTGATTTCACAAAAATTGGTGGATGACCTTTGTTTGCCAACTACAAAGCATCCATGCCCATACCCATTGGGATGGATCAAGAAGGAAGGGCAGCCTACTCTTGTCACTTGCCAATGTTCTATGACATTTGCCATTGAGCCATTCGAGAACATAGTGGTATGCAATGTCACTCCATTGGATTGTTGCAGTTTGCTACTTGGAGCACCATATCAATATAATCATAAGGTTGTTTTATAATGCTTTCACAAGACCAACCTGCTTCAAAAGGACAAGAAACTGTATAAATTAACTTCCGTTAATCCCTTTACCTTCTAGTAGACCTGCAATGAAATAAGTCAATTTGCAAAAATTTCTTGCTCTTGCATCCTTCAAGAACATGCTCGTTGCATTGCTCCTATGTTTGAACCCGCTGATCTACAACAACCGTTCATACTTGAGACAAAATCTTCTCAGCATGCCATTGATGCAGTTCTTAAGCAAGGTTGATATCCAGTTTGTGAAGGCTTTCAACCCTTCGCCCCTGCTCCAACAGTTCTTCCAAGTTCACCTTTGTCCCATGAACATAAGGAGCAGGACAATGCTTCTTCCTTTTGTACAAAGTTTAGCAAAGCTTCACTCCAAATTTCAGGATATTCTTCAGCATCCACAAACTACATTAAAGGCACTTCATGAGGGACTTCGAGCACCTCATTTTTTTTCAAGTTGTTGATCATGTTTGACTTCACTTGGACAAGCACAGATCTCACAGCCATGTCACTTGGAAAAGAAAATTTCTATCACTCATCCTGAAGATCTAATTCTGGATTTCTAGCAACCCTACATGGATGAAACTTTGCTCGATGTTCACATTATTCACATATTGTAGAATTTGGGGACAACTTCCAGTAAGCAGGGAGAAAATGATAAGATTAGAATGTGTTAATTTCTATATTTATGAATCGGAATGTTTTTATGCTTTGTAGCATACTTTCTATATGCAAATTAGCATCTCTAGTTTATAAATTAGCATCTTTCTAATTAGAACTTTCTAAATTTCTGAATAGAACTTTCTATCTTTCTAATTAGGACTTTCTACCTTTCTAATTAGTATCTTCTAGATGTGTTTTGCTGTCTTATCCAGCAAACACAGCCATATCCTTCTACATCTATTATACATTCCAATAAAGAGTGTAAATCATCACTTTTTGGCCACTATCCTCTCTCATTTACACTCACTGTACGTGTTTTGTGCAACCTACAGTCCAAGTAGTGTGTTCTATTATTATAATTTTACTGCAGGTTCATATCAAGTTATTGGGATCATTAATCTAAAAAATTTATTAGTTTTATTTAGGTGGTTAGTTACAAAGTGATTATGAATCTATCTAACAACAAAAGAATGTATAAATATGACTCGGCTCATAATTAGAATGCCTTTCCTTCTCTCTTGCATTGTATTTTGAGACTGATCTTGTGGAGGTTTATGTGTGACAATTAAATTTTATTTGATACCAATCTACATCTTCTCTCTAAATGTCCTCATTCCTCCATTAGGGAGGGGTCATTTTGGCAACATTGTGACCAACGTAAGAGGGTTTTGAGCATAGCATTTTAGAAAGTAGCTATAACACTTCCATGAGGAAGTAGGCATAAATATCCATGCTCCCAATAAAGCCATAACTCTGAACACATTTGTAGAGGCATTCAACAGAAGGAATAAGCTATCTTCTATTTGTCTATAGAGATTTCTTCCCCAAATGAATACATGTAATCTATGTATGTTTGTTTATCTGCAGGTCTATAGTAGAAAGTAGCTATGACAGTTCCATGAGGAAGTAGGGATAAATATCCACACACCAAATAAAGCCATAACTCTGAACACATTTGTGGATGTATTCAAATGAAGGAATAAGCTATCTTCTTACTATCTATGGAGTTTTTTACCTCAGAAGGGTTTCTCCATGTTAAATCCATTTGTTTTGTGTATGTTTGTTTGTTGATCTTCAATCTACAAATGTACCTATCTTTGCCCTTTTCAACAAATAAGGTTGACTACTACATGTAAATCTCTTCATCAAGATCTCCATCAAGGTCAGCCCTCTTCATACCCATTTGGCAAGCATCCCATCCAAATCCAACAACAAAAGAGAGAATAACCCAGACCTATCCTTATTATGGGAATGTTTGGAATTTTATTCCCTGATTGGGGATTGGACAGTTATGATCAGTTTGGTACCATGAAAGTGATTTACAAATTGTTAACTAGATCATTAAAAGTTTATCATTTAGTAGATTGTTGAAAAAGGATCACTGGCAAATACAATTATTTAATAATGAAATAAATTGACTAAATTGGCCCTCCTGTACAGAACAACCTTGTATCAGGCCAAGTATTCTATTCAGGTCAATTAAAGCAGGTGCAAGATCCTGCACTTCATTAATTTCATTAATTAAATTATATTCAATGCAAAACATTATTATTAATAAAGACATTAAAGCAGATGCTGGATCTTATGCTTTAATAATTTCATTAAGAAAAAAAAATCAATACAAAAAAAATCAAATGAAGAAGTTATATCCTCTTATTCAACCAAATTAAACACAGGAACAATCAAGAATCAGGATCCTCTATCTTCTAGTAGTTCAACCAATTTCATCACTGCTCTTCATCCTAGTGGTGTTCAATTGAATGAAGAAAACAATAAATTCTGGGAGTTTTACTCATACACTCCTCTGTTGTTATTCGGCTAAAAACTTCGAAATAGTATCTGAACCCCAGGTATCACTTCCGGGATTCTAAATTGTTTCCAACCCCCTGAAACTCACGGAAGGGGGACGAAGACTTTTAAAAACAATTCTAGCAATTTGGAAACATTTATCTGCGGTATATTCTCATTTTCCAGAAGTTTCCTGCATTGGAACCAGAATTTCTAGCACAGTCATCAAATTCCAAATACTGTCGAGGAGCTTTTAAATGTTTCCATAGATCCCTGTTCCATTAATACTCTACGAGTTTATGCTCTTCGGTGACCCGACATACTCATTCCAGAATCCAAAGTTTCTTGGAGCAACGTAAGAAATAATCAATTTAACTAAATCTGTACATATTTCAAACATGTCCAGAATTATTAAAGCTCTATCTCATCTTCATGTCGCGCATTCTAAGCGATCAGGTCTCTTATAATTTCCTGCTTCAAAACTCAATCGCTTTCAATTCAAATCATTATCTAATAACGAAAAGGGCTTCCGTATCAGTTGCTTCGCATCATACTTACGAAATTAGGATATCCATACATAGAATAGCGGCAAACCGCATCGTATGGCCCTAGATAAAAGTTCACTCCACTAATTATTATTCCATATAAAGGCCCTAGCTAAATACACCAGAACTTTATCCTAACATTCATGGGAACGGCTTCAATTAAAATTTATAATAAAGAATCTACCGATACAGTAAAATGGAAATTTAAAACACAGAAGTTCTAAAACTGACCTGTTTGAAAATGGCGTCAGAACTGAGAGGACTTTCCTTGAGCTTCCTGTGAGCCGGATAAGAGGCCCGAAACGAATACCGAGCATTGTTACTGTTCACATATTGCGAAGAATCTATGATGCCGTTTGCCGTTGCATCGTAAGTGCCGTTATTCTCCTTCTTATTATTAATATTATTATTATTGCTGTCATCTGCTGTGATTGAGCTGCTGCTGCAGCTCTCCGAACGCGCTATGTTAATATTCGACCTCTTGCGAATGCCTTCACCTTCTGCCGGTGATGTCGTCTCATTATTATTATTATTATTTTCCGTTTCCATTTCAATTTCTGATGTCTGCGGCGCCATCGCAGCCCTCAAATCCATTAAAACTCCCACATAGAATATATGTAGAGAAAGAAGAAGAGCAAAATCCGATCAAGATTAGGTTCCGAGATGAACAGAGGGTTATCGCAACCTTTATCCCAACACGTCTGCAACCTCCCTGTTCATGCATGACATAATAGATCCAATTCCTCCGCTATCGCTATCTCTTCACTATTTCCCCCACTAGACGTTCTATTTGTTCTTTCTATTCGTAATCCTTTTTTGGTCGGACTTGCATTCAAAGGTGATTTGTGATGTAACCTTGAGGGCCCCTCTCGCTTCCGGCAGAAGGAATACAAGTAATTTATGGCAGGGAATCCACTGGGTCCCAATTCTAAATTGGATTTTAATGTTTTATATCATGTCCTCTTTTAAGGTGGAGCCCTACGACTTAGACACTTAAGACGGTTTGATTTGAAATTGTGCCCAATGTAGAAGGATGGTTTCGACCGATTCCTTCAATTAAATAAATTAATATGATTTTTCATTGCATTTTTTTTTGGATAAACTCTTACATTGTTACAATCAATGTATAAGGTTGAGAAGTTTCTTTTAATAATTATTTTTTTTAAAGCTTAAAGTTATGTTTATGTTTATTAATAATTTATTTAATACAGTTACAACCACCTTCTCACACAATCACCACATACTTTGAATCCTCTAAAACAGAACCAATTATCCTTAAATTTATAATTAAATTTTTTTAATAAAAGCTCGCTTGGCAACATAGTACTTTGATGCGTGTTTATATCTTCTTTCTCATTAGAACGAACAACATGAGCATCGGTACGCTTCTGTCTGTCTTCCCGGAAAGAAAGACATGAAAGCAAATTTGAATTGAAGTAGAGGTTTATTTTTGAGTTTTTATTTTAAAAATTAATATTAAATATGTAAATGAAATTTAATAATAAATAATAATAATATAAAAATAAGTAAGTTTTAACAAATTAGTACAATTTTTTTTGTTTCGATGTTAAATAATAATTTTAAGTAAATAGAGATTGGAACCCTTCAATTCTTTAACCCAAAAATATTAAAAACAAATTTACTATCAAAAAATAATAATATAAAAACTACAAACAACTGCTTTATAAATTGCACACAAACTGTGGCAACTTCAAACAAATATGTAAATTTTAACAATAAAAAATAATAATTACATTAAAAACTTCAAACAAATATGTAAGTTTTAACAATAAAAAATAATAATTACATTAAAAACTTCAAACAAATATGTAAGTTTTAACAATAAAAAATAATAATTACATTAAAAACTTCAAACAAATTGCTTCATAAATTGCAGACAAACGGTGAAGTTGTTGGAGTGAATGATTTTTTTTGGATATCAGGTTGATATATGGTTGACTCTCATTTTAAATATTATAATTTTCAAAACTTAAAAAATAGCTTCCAATTATATCCACACACTTGTCTTCGAAAGAAGTAAAAAAAATGCCATCACAAGTCGGTCGTTAACAATGTTTTTAGAAGATTAACGTATAAGTATGAGTCTATTTAAATTTTTTCATACTTATTAATAAACCACAAAGGACGAAGAATGAAATTGTTGCAAACTTAAAAGAAAGATGTGAGGTTTTACTCTTACAATTAACGTATAAGTATGAGTCTATTTAAATTTATTCATACCTTTTAATAAACCACAAAGAACGAAGAATGAAATTGTTGCAAACTTAAAAGAAAGATGTGAGGTTTTACTCTTACGTTTCTACCAATTAAAAAGCAACAACGGTATTGCTTACGTTTCTACCAAAGCAACAACGGTATTGCTTTAAAAAAGTGAGATAATCATACTCTTTGTTTCTTTAATTATTGAAATGCCTTCAATATTGGCATTATTAAAATATAGTAAGTCAGTTTAACTACTTTGATGTGGTTCGATGGGAGGAAAAAAAAAGTTCACCTAAAGAAGCGAAAATGCATAAGATCATTTGGTGAAATAATAAACAATAAAAGATTTTTATTAAATTATAAAATAATTATTAAAAATAATTAGTTTATAAAAATAAGTTGTTTGATAAATTTTTTATTAGGTTTTTTTTAACAATCACATTATTATACATATGTTGTGGTTTGAACTTTAGATTTAGATTTATTAAGTTCAAATTTTGTTTAGTAAAATATATATTATAATATCATTACTTAATAACTATTACTATGTAATAGCTATTATTATAAGTGGGGAGTGAATGTGAACGGAGAGTGCAAGCAGGGAGAAAGACACATAAGAAAAGTCATATTTGAAAGCCCTAACAAGATGTTAGATGCCCTACCTGAAAATATTGATACATAAGTGGAATATAAGAGAAAGAGTGAATATATGGCAAGTTCAATACTAGAAACAAATATTACATCAAAAGTCATTATTAAGATGAGATGTTCAAACATGATATAATGACTCTTAAAATTAGAGGTTTAATATGTAAATTTCATAAATATTAACTAAAGATCCAAAATTGGATCATGTGGAAGTAGGGATTGAATTCAAATTACACTATGATTTTTCTTCTTAAAGGTGTTTTCCTCGTCATTTTTTTCTAGTTTAAAAAGCCAGAGATAAAATAGTGGGTGGTGGACCACCTTTTATTTAATACCATAGAGTGAGATTTGTTTTTGTAGAGATAGAAGCTATTTAAAACTTTTCAATGTGGGTTAGGCCTTTTAGACTTTCATAGCAGCTTATCAATAAGGCCTTGTAGAGATAGAAGCTATTTAAAACTTTTCAATGTGAACAATATTGGAAATCTCTTAGGGAAATTCATCAAGGAGGACCAACTACTAAGGAACGAAAGGATGCTAGGAACTCGAATTTGTGTTGCTAGGGATATTTCAAATCCTTTGCCACAATCTATTAAGATTAAATATGAATCAAGAGAATGGAATCAACAAGTGGAATATGAGACTTGACACACAACAAGAGATTGTAAAATAAAATAGTGAAGAAAGTGAAAATTTTGGTCATGAGACAAACTTAAAGATGAAGCAAGGAAATCATACTGTAATGGAAAATAGATTAGATCAAGGATATTCCATTCCAAACAAAGAGGCAAAGAAAGAAGAATACAAGATACGAGAAAATACAATGTGCAAGTTTAAATTCGTAAGTAATTAAAGGTGCAATTGAAGATGCAAAGAAAAATTTTAAAGGTAAAGATGACAAAATAGGTTAAAATTAACCTCAATAATCTAGGCATGCACTATTTTGGGTGAAATAATCAGTCTTCATTGTTGACTAAGTTTATTCCAGGTAAATTGTCTTCATTTTCATCAAGTAGTATAGAATCCTCTCTTGGCAATAGAAATGAAAGTAGTGTAGAGGTTATCTCTTACACTTTATGGTTTCAAAAGCAATATAATAAGGAAATGAGAATGGAGGAAATCCAAAAAAAATTAGAGTTTTTATGGCAACATAAAAAGGTAATTGTTATAGAGGAGTGTCCTTGCACATTAGAGTTTCCAAGGCAACATAAAGAAGAAAGTTTTTTTTGAGATAATTCCTTGCACATTGAATCCTTCAAAGCAAGACAAACTTGTAGATGATAAGTCTCACTATGAGGAGTGTGAAAAGATCACCCACCACAAAAACCACTAAGAGAAGAAATAGGAGGAAGACCAATACCCAACTAATGTCAACTCATATACCTCATGGATCCATAGCCAAGATGTTCAAGCTTGTGATATCATTGCTTGCTAAGATGTCTAAGGGGTCAGAAATGGGCTCGTAGCCATGCATGTCCTGCACTAGGAAGTCGAAGACCCCAAGACTGAGGAACCAAATAGGAAACATGAATTTCTAGTGGGTTCTCGCTTTCATTTATTGTTTTCTATTTTTAGTTTGTAGTTCCCTAAACTCTACTTTTTCTTGGGTTAGGTTCCCACTCTTTACTTTTCTATTTTTCGTTTGTAATTCTCTAAACTCAGTTTGTTCTAATGTTGGGTTCTTGCTCTTTACTATTTTTTTTATTTTCAATTTGTAATTCCCTAAACTGAATGTGTTCTTGGACTGGGTTCTCATTCTTTATTGTTTTATGTTTTCATCTTGTAGTTTTTTTCAACTCAATTTATTCTTGGGTTGGGCCCATAGCATAAGTTTTTCGAGGTGTGCTACCATAGCACCCACTTTTGTTGTGAATAATATACTCTTATTTATCTTTTAAAATAATATAAAGTCACTTTCAACAAAAAAAACTTATAAATGACTCAATAAGGACTTATAGGAAGATTGAATTCATCTGAAGTTCCTATGCCTCTATAAGTGATATGGAACAATATTGATTCCAACCAAAGTGCATTTCCACTCAACATCATCCATATTCATAGGTATCATATGCCTATTACAATACCATGGTCAAGGCAAAACCATTGGCCCAAAACCATATGTGGTCAACCAACCTTTTTAATGTCAATTCTAAAAGGTGGCTATCATGTCCCTTTATTTATAACATGTGTTTTTTCTAGAAGATTTATACTATTTTATATTATTTAGCTTATTTGTTTCCTACGCTATAATCAATACGTTGTAATCCTTATCATTTCTCCCAACAACAAAAGCATTGGACCCCAATACATCACAAAATAGGAGAAAATTTCTAAGATAGTTGAGAATTGCAATAGTTGAAAGGCAAGAACTTTGATGTTTTATTATCCCTAGAATATCTTCATAACACTTTTAATTTTGGTGTCATTAGATCAAACCTCAAAAAATGTTTTTCAATGAGTATATATAAGCCTATACTTGGGATTAGATAGAGGCCTCAGCTTGTGAAAATAAATTGTGTCTAGTTGGGCAACAAAATATAAGTGGAAGGATTCTCCCTCTAAAGAAATCTTGGAAGGAATAAACTAAAAATATTTTGCTGCTTTTTTTCTTTTTTCTTTTAATTTTTTTAATAAAATAAAATATTAAATCCATTTTGTTCGTATTCACACACATTTACATATCGAACAAAATGGTATATGATGCATTATTTATTTTGGCCACAATACATGTGGAATAGAGAGGACACGAGGTAAGCCTGAGGAGCTTGTTGGTAAGTAGCTTATGTGGAGAGGTACCATGTATTGTGGAGGTAGGAAGCTCTAAAGCCGAAGTGTGTATTTGGACCTTGAGTTGTCATTTGTGGATGAAGAAGGGAAAACATGGAGGCTCGGGAAATCCTCGTTTGTTTCATGCAGGCATAGTAAAAATTGGGCTTAATAATTGAAGTTGTGCCACTCTTTTAAAGCCTTTAGTCCACTAAGACAAAGTTACCCCTAGCTTTGACTAGAAGGACCATGGCTACTAATTTGGCAAAATAAATAATGGCGTTAGCTAACATAGTCAACAATTTGACAAAACAAATAGTGGTGCTAGCTAACATAGTCAACAATTTGGTAGATGTTGGCAATTTTGCCACATTGTTTTGTTGTTGTTTTTCATGCATGAATTATTGAAGTACTCACTCCTCTATGTTTCTCTACGAGTTTTGGTGCCAAAGCAGCTAAGTTCAAAGTTGTCGCAAAATCGCGACCAAAAAAAAAGGCAGTAGTGACCACGAAGCAAAGCTGTCGCGATATCGCGACATGTCGCGGTATCGCGGTCAAAGCAAGGAAACAGGAGGGTTGACCAAAAAATGTCGCGATATCGCGACATGTCGCGTTATCGCGGGTCTTAGAGGAGAGAGAAGACAGAGTGGGAAAACCGTCGCGATATCGCGACGTGTTGTGAAATCGCGGTCAAAGTGGTCAAATGGAACAAGACTCAAAAACGTCGCGATATCGCGACATGTCTTGTTTTCGCGATGTCCGATGGGGAAAAATGCTAAGTTCAGAAATTGTCGTGATATCGCGACATGTCGTATTTTTGCGACCTGACACATTTTCGCTGTCAACGACAACAAGGGGAAGAGTCAACGCAAGGTTGTCGCGATATCGCGACATGTCGCGTTTTCACGACTTGAAGCCAAGATGAAGGGCAAGGATGAAAAACGTCGTGATATCGCGACATGTTGGATTTTCGCGACGAACAGTGGCAAGACAGCAAGTGCTTGGAAGATGGCACGATTTCGCGACATGTCAGATTTTCACGACGAGGAGCAAAGAGAAAACCAAGCGAGAGAAAAATACCGCGAAATCGCGACTTGTCGCGTTTTCGCGGTTCGAAACAGCGAAAGGACAACATGGGAAAAAAACATCGCGAAATCGCGACATGTTGGGTTTTCGCGACTTGGAGGTGATAATGAAGATGATGAGCAAAAATTATCGCGATATCGCAACATGTCACAATTTCGCGTCTTGTCACGTTTTCGCGGAAGGACATGAAGAAGGCTGAGAGCAAGAAATTGTCGTGATTTCGTGATGCGTCGTGTTTTCGCGACCTAAGGTGACGAAGGAGAACAAAGAACCGAATACGTCGCGATTTCGCGACATGTTTGGTTTTCGCGACCAAAGTGGCAAAAGCGTACGAAGAGGGAAAATGTCATAATTTTGCAACATGTCGCGGTTTCGCGACCCGTCTCGGTTTCGCACCAGGAAGCAATTCAACGGCTCGATGAAGTATTACGATTTCCCAGAATTAAAAGCTCTCTAGAATTTAATGTTTTGCTGCTTTCCAATGCATGCAAGATGAAAGAACGTGCTCAGGCGTGTAGTTGTTGAAGCTACCAGAATTTAAGATGCCTCCATTATTAAAAGCTCCTATTCGCGATTTTCTAAGGGTTCAAGCTTGGTCTGAGAACGGTCATTTAATGAAAGACAGTTGGTTCCTTGTTTCTGTTTGGATTGTGACTTCTCCGAGGCAGGATTAAGGGGATCATTTCTCTTTTCCATTACATATTTTGTGGATCTCGAGAAAGTCTGTTTCATGCTTTGAATGCTGCAGAGAGGCGAGACCTCTATAAATATCAATGTATATCTCAGAAAGAGGGATCGAGAGAGAGACTTTTGCTGAAAAACTTTTCAAGTTCTTTGCATGAATAAAATATATTTGGCCTCTGGTTTTGCAAGCAACTTTCTGTGTGATTTTCCTTCTATCTTATGTATTTCTCCTTTACGCTCGTATTTCTTATATGTTGCTAAATTTGAATTATGCATCTGAGTTTAAATATTGCTAGTGAGGAAGTGATTTTTGGAATGCGATTCTGGAGGTTATCTGTGCAAGGTTGTAAGTAGATTACGTCGCTATCTTTTGTTATATGTTGTTCGTGTGCTTGAGGTTATCTGCTGCTAATCTTTCCCCGATCTGACAAATTCGGCCTGTGGCCATATGTCCCGTCTCTTTCCGTAATTTCCCATTTTTTTCCGCATATTTCCGATTTCTTTCTTGCAACTCTAGTCTTCAACAGAATAGAATTTAGTAAGGGAACCAACCCTCTCTGGAGATTGGTCCGGGAGACATTTCTTTCTCTCGGCATTTCAATGTTGGCCGGGTCTAGGGTGCATAGACGTAGAAAAACCTTTCCTGTGGCAGATTCGTGACCAACAGCCTTGACAACCCAGAGGAATCAAGGTTTGGTGAGCAGCCTTGACCTTACAAGCGGAGGAAAGAATGTTCACTTGCCGACTTTGACTTGGCGACAGCCATGATCTCGCAGACCACTGCTATAATGGCGAGGGTATGTCCTAGATGGGATGATCCTGGCCCTCTGAATCTCCAAATTCGACACGAGATTCCCAAAAGTGCCCTGAAAGCCCTAACAAAATACAATGGCACCAAGGGAATGGCCCGAGAGCATATTGACGATGTTGCTGCTTTAGCGACCCTCCATGATATAATTCACGAAGATGTCATGATCAGACTTCTGGTCTCGTCTTTGGAAGGAAGGGCGTTGCAGTGGTACAAATTGCTCGGGCGTAAAAGCATCTGCTCATGGGATGATTTAGCGGGAGTGCTCATTACAACATTTGATGGCTCTCAGGATCCCTTCCAACTTTTGATGCATCTCTCCACCATCACGAGAACACCTCAGGGAGAGCATCACAGATTTCAACGTCCGATTCTGTAGAACTTGGAAGAGAATTCCAGGGGAGATCCAACCGACACCCACCCAAGCCCACCTCTTCTATGTTCGAGATTTCCATCCGGACATAAGCCTTCTCTTGCTGCAATCAGGCAAACGTAGATTCCCTCAAATCTTTGAGGAAGCATTACAAGCGGAGCACCTTCTGCTCCTATCAAGAAAATTACCGTGGGGAGAAACTCCATTACTTTCTCCGGTAGTTCCTGCTCCTGTCTATCCCGCGTAGTATTCATCATGGTCGATCCCTCATACTATGTAGAGACCTGAAATGCAGTTGTGTGGAACTCAAGAGGCAAGTTTTGTCCAAGGCCAACGATGGGCATATGCAAGCATTGTCCCATCAATAGATAATATGATTGCTTGTAGTTTTCGTCAAGATATGGGCCAAGTAGAGGAACAGGTTCAAGTGGCAGAACCTGAGCACAAAGAGGGCACAATTTTGCACAGCATGCAAGTATTCAGCCAGAACCCGTTAAGCATGCCTCACCAAAAGGTTGAGCTTGAGGAGATCCTAGAAGCAGATTTATCGTCAGAAAGGTTCTATGATCGCACCAAGGGATTGGAGGAGCCTGTACTCAGCCCACAGCCAGTGGAGTCTTCAAAGTGGTGGTATTGGTTCCAGCCACTACAACCGATACCTGAAGAAAGCCCCCATGTGGCAAACCTCTTTGCCACATTATTCATCAATAGCACGGGTACTAGTAAGAATGATAACCTGCCGCATTGCACTCTGTTTGCAACATGGAGAACTTCAGGAAGAAGCCAACCGAACTTCAAAGATCAACTGAAGTATAATCAGATTTGGTCCGAACACTACAGATTCACCGGATAAGCACCTGAAACTGAGTTTGTGGTAGCGACATGCCAATCATGTTGCAAACTTTTGTATATAATAATAAAAAAAAAACAAAAAAGAGAAAAAAGAAAAAAAAAATGTCGTGGAGTCCCCCTGTGTACATAAATTGTCAATTTCGGCTCTTTTTGCGTGCGAGCCCGCAGGTACGTTATTTCTTTCTTTCTTCCTTTTCCCTCCCAACAGATAGTGGCTTCCATCTACTTTTTTTCTTCCACTTCTTCATTTTCACTCCCTTCCTCTTCTTCCCTTCCTCTTTCACCCCTTTCTTCTGTTGTCTGACATCAAGCCACTACTGTTGTTTCTACTCCCCTCTCTGATGTTCCTGTTTCTTCATTTCTCCTTTCTTCTAATCTTTTATTTTCTTTTCAGCATTTATCCGCAGTTCATACCGCCTTCCTCCATCTCATCTACGTCCATTTCATTTTCCATTTTTTTTGTCCCAGCAGTCGGTAGCTCAGTAGCCCCCTCTTCAGTTGTTGTATCTGCCGCTTCCATTCCTCCCTCTCTCGCCATTCCCTCATTTCTCATTTCCATTCCATGACCCGCACATCTGTTCATTTTGTTCATTTCCGTTTTTGCAACCCAGGTGTTTTCTCATGCAGATCCTTTCTCAGCACCTGGTGATTATCCAGCTCACTCGAGCTAGATGACCTGCAGATCCACTTGAGTGCCGAATATCAGCAAGAGTTTGTTGCAGCAGTTCGTAGAGATATTCCCTGATTCTGTTCCTCCAGTTTTTCTTGACTCTGTTGCCCAATGGATTCAGGCCTGGGATTCGTGCATACAGCAGAACTGTATACCCCGCGAGCCGCCAAGAATGTTGGCAATTTTGCCACATTGTTTTTGTTGTTGTTGTTCATGCATGAATTATTGAAGTACTCACTCCTCTATGTTTCTCTACGAGTTTTGGTGCCAAAGCAGCTAAGTTCAAAGTTGTCACGAAATCGCGACCAAAAAAAAGGCAGTAGTGACCATGGAGCAAAACTGTCACGATATCGTGACATGTCGCGGTATCGCGGTCAAAGCAAGGAAACAGGAGGGTTGACCAGAAAACGTCGCGATATCGCGACATCGCGATATCGGGACATGTCGCGTTATCGCGGGTCTTAGAGGAGAGAGAAGACAGAGTGGGAAAATCGTCGCGATATCGCGACGTGTTGTGAAATCGCGGTCAAAGTGGTCAAATGGAACAAGACTCAAAAACGTCGCGATATCGCGACATGTCTTGTTTTCGCGATGTCCGACGGGGAAAAAGGCTAAGTTCAGAAATTGTCGCAATATCGCGACATGTCATATTTTCGCGACCTGTCACATTTTCGCGGTCAACGGCAACAAGGGGAAGAGTCAACGCAAGGTTGTCGCGATATCGCGACATGTCGCGTTTTCACGACTTGAAGCCAAGATGAAGGGCAAGGATGAAAAACGTCGTGATATCGCGACATGTTGGATTTTCGCAGCGGACAGTGGCAAGACAGCAAGTGCTTGGAAGATGGCGCGATTTTGCGACATGTCAGATTTTCGCGACGAGGAGCAAAGAGAAAACCAAGCGAGAGAAAAATACCGCGAAATCGCGACTTGTCACGTTTTCGCGGTTCGAAACAGCAAAAGGACAACATGGGAAAAAAAAGTTGCGAAATTGCGACATGTTGGGTTTTCGCGACTTGGAGGTGATAATGAAGATGATGAGCAAAAATTGTCGCGATATCGCGACATGTCACAGTTTTGCGTCTTGTCACGTTTTCGCGGAAGGACATGAAGAAGAAGGCAAAGAGCAAGAAATTGTCGCAATTTCGCGACGCGTCGCGTTTTCGCGACCTAAGGTGACGAAGGAGAACAAAGAGCCGAATACGTTGCGATTTCGCGACATGTTTGGTTTTTACGACCCAAAGTGGCAAAAGCGTACGGAGAGGGAAAATGTCGCGATTTCGCGACATGTCGCGGTTTAGCGACCCGTCTCGGTTTCGCGCCAGGAAGCAGTTCAGCGGCTCGATGAAGTATTGCGATTTCCCAGAATTAAAAGCTCTCTAGAATTTAATGTTTTGCTGCTTTCCTATGCATGCAAGATGAAAGAACGTGTTCAGGCGTGTAGTTGTTGAAGCTACCAAAATTTAAGATGCCTCCATTATTAAAAGCTCCTGTTCACGATTTTCTAAGGGT
Source organism: Wollemia nobilis (assembly GCA_028583015.1). Lineage (NCBI taxonomy): Eukaryota > Viridiplantae > Streptophyta > Pinopsida > Araucariales > Araucariaceae > Wollemia > Wollemia nobilis. The sequence goes on from JAQPPZ010002440.1 coordinate 5,803,828, forward strand.
TCAAGCTTGGTCCGAGAATGGTCATTTAATGAAAGACAGTTGGTTCCTTGTTTCTGTTTGGATTGTGACTTCTCCGAGGCAGGATTAAGGGGATCATTTCTCTTTTTCGTTACATATTTTGTGGATCTCGAGAAAGTATGTTTCATGCTTTGAATGCTGCAGAGAGGCGAGACCTCTATAAATATCAATGTATATCTCAGAAAGAGGGATCGAGAGAGAGACTTTTGCTGAAAAAACTTTTCAAGTTCTTTGCATGAATAAAAGATAGTTGGCCTCTGGTTTTGCAAGCAACTTTCTGTGTGATTTTCCTTCTATCTTATGTATTTCTCCTTTATGCTCGTATTTCTTATCTGTTGCTAAATTTGAATTCTGCATCTGATTTTAAATATTGCTAGTGAGGAAGTGAGTGCTAGAATGCGTTTCTGGAGGTTATCCGTGCAAGGTTGTAAGTAGATTACGTCGTTATCTTTTGTTATATGTTGTTCGTGTGCTTGAGGTTATCTGCTGCTAATCTTTCCCCGATCTGACAAATTCGGCCTGTGGCCATATTTCCCATCTCTTTCCGTAATTTCCCATTTCTTTCCACATATTTCTGATTTCTTTCCTGCAACTCTAGTCTTCAATAGAATAGAATTTAGTAAGGGAACCAGCCCTCTTTGGAGATTGGTCCGGGAGACATTTCTTTCTCTCGGCCTTTCAATGTTGGCCGGAAACCTTTCCTGTGGCAGATTCATGACCAACAGTAGACAAAGTCAATAATATATATATATCCAACCAGATGTCAAAATAAGCACTCATCCTCAAGCCAAATGTGAAGTCAAGATTTATGATGGCTCTAGGGATCTGGACTTCTTAAACAACTAGATCCTAGACATGAAGACATAGTTCTCCTTTAGTCAAATATTCAAAGAGGACAAAGTCCCTTTTGCAAAATCATGAAAATCTTGATTCTTTAACAACAAAATGCATAGGATATTGTCACCACTTGGGATGAATTAGTCATTACCTTAAAGGTCACATTCTATCCCTTTAATTATGATGATGATTTGTTTATAAAATGGCTTCAATTATGCCAAGGTAACCATATGTCTGTGCAATATTATATATACCAATTTAACAAGTTATGCATCCTCCTTCGCATTCCAGATCTAACACCAACACTCATTATGAAGTTTAAGAGTAGTCTCCAAGAATATTTGTTCAAAGAGATGAATTACACTTCTTTTGCAATATTAGATTCAACATTCAATCAAGCCCAACTTGTGGATGAGAATCTAGTTGCACAACCAAGGGGACCACAACAACAACATTCACCAGGAGTTTCCAAGCCCTCTAGTTAGCAGCAACAAGTGCTAAAGATGAAGAGATATTACTTCTTTCTCTCCTTCATCTTCTACTTTACCCTCTTTTTGGTCTTCCTCTTCTTCTCACAAGCACTTCCCTTATTCCTCTTCTTCTAAAGTAAAAACTTAAAAAAATTATAATCATTGTAAGAAGGGACATTACAAATTTGAATGCTTTCAACTAAAGAAGAAGAAGAGTTTGGTTATACAATCTAATAAGGATGACACAAAGAAAGGTTCCATTGAAATTGTAGGCAAAGACAAAATATATGATGAGTTGAAGGGTAAACTTAACAAAGTAATCCAAATAAATCACTATTCATCTACACATGCACCATCTCTTTTCTTTTGGTTCCCAAGTTTGTGGACAAGGTTACTAATGATGTGACCCCCATGGATTGTTGTGACTTGCTACTTGGAAAACCTTATCAATACGATAGTAAATCCCAATATGATGCATACCACAACACCTACACATTACAACATAACAACAAGATATATCTAATCAAATGCACCAAAGGCACTATAAATTTACTACTACTCAGTTGTAGGCAGGCAAAAAAAGTATTCAATCAAGCACAAGAACTAGCACTAATCTTCATAAGGCCACATAATGAAGAACCATAAGAAAGAGACCAAATCTACACAACATGCTTCCTTAGAAAAATTATCGCGTGTTCCAGGAGCCCACAATACTCCCTCCAAAACGACCAATCAATCACAACATTGATATTATTCATGTTGCATAGCTACCCAATGCACCAATATATAAACAATCAATGATTCAAAATGGTGAAATTAAAAAGTAAATTCAATATTTTTTGTTAAAGGGATTCATTAAGTCGAGCACTTCCTTCTGTGCTTTGCCAATTTTGCTAGTACTTAAGAAGGATGGAACCTAGAGACTTTGCATTGATTTTAGGGCACTCTACAAAATAACAATAAAAAATAGATGCCCTCTTCCTCGCATTGATGATCATTTGAACCAACTCCAAGGAACCAAAATTTTCTCAAAGATAGATCTCAAAAGTGGGTATCACCAAGTCAAAATACATATAGAGGATACATAGAAGATTGCATTCAAAACCAATACGAGTCTCTTTGAATGGTTGGTAATGGCCTTTGGTCTTACTAATGCCCCTGTCACCTCTATAAGGCTCATGAATGAGGTATTCAAATTTTACCTAGAAAAATTTGTATTTATCTACTTGGAAGGATCACTTGAAGCATCTAGAATAGTCTTGGCACACTTCACAAAAATTAGCAATATGCAAAACTCTCCAAGTTCTCCTTTAGGAAAACATTTATCTCTTATGTTGGCTTTGTAATCAATGAACATGGCATATAGGTAGATCTAGCAAAGGTAGAAGTCCTACTCAAATGGTTGATTCCTACTACTCTTACCGACTTAAGGAGTTTCTTAGATCTTCTCAATTTCTATCGTAAGTTCTTTCCTAGATATTCCATCATTGTCACTCCTTTGCATCAATTAACAAAGGCCAATGCTAAATTCAAATGGACAATAGATCATGTCCATTCCTTTTAATTGTTGAAGCAAAAACTATGATTAACACTAGTTCTTGCTCTTCGAGATCTCACATAACCCTTCAAGATCAAGATAGATGCCTCATAGTTTTCCCTTGGTGCAATATTGAAATAAAATGGTCATCTAGTGGCCTATCACTCGGAGACCTTTTCAACCACCAAACATAATTATTCCACATATGACAAGGAGTTGTATGCTTTGGTGCAAACTATCAAGCATTGGAAACACTACCTTCTTGGCAAAGAAACCATTGTGCATATTGATCACTTGCCCCCAAAGTTTCTTCAATCACAAAAAAAAAAAATGAAGAAGCTCATCACATGAAGTGGACATCATACCTACATCAATTTCACCTAGTTATCAAATATAAGAGGGGGGACAACACAGTGACAAATTATCTGAGTCACCCTCCAATAACTCATGCTTTAAATGTCATCACCACTTCGCACATTGGTTTCCAGACTTGGCCTTCTTAGTATGCTCAAGATCTAGATTTTACACAGGTTTACTAACTTCTTCAGCATCCTACTTATTCTAATTTGCATCCTTTCCAAGACTTTCACATCAAGAAAGGGTTATTATAGACTTTGTGTTCCACAAGAACACCAATTGTCTTTTCTCAAGGAAGCTCATTACACACTATGATGGACAATTTGGCAAGCAAAAGACACTTCACCATTTATAGCACTTCTTTTATTGACCACATATGTATAGATATGTATTAAGGTTAATATGTTGCCAATCTAGGCCAACCAACAAGAAATTAGGCCTCAACATGCCTTTGCCAATTCCTTCTTGTCCTTGGGAAAGCATTTCCATTGATTTAGTTAGTGGGTTCCCAATGACCATTCGATAACATGATTGCGTTTTTATGGTTGTAGACAGGTTTAACAAGATGGCCAAGTTCATTCCCTATCATAAAACTAGTGTTGTACTAGATTTAGTCCAACTCTTCTTCGATCATGTATGGTGATCTTTTGGTCTCACTACTAGCATTGTATCAGACCAAAACTCTTGCTTTGTAGGTCACTTTTGGCAATCCTTATGAAAACTTCTAGAAGCCTCTCTTAATTTCTCCACTGCCTTCCACCCACAATTTGATGGGTAAACCAAAATTGTCAACTACACCCTTGTCCAAAGTCTAAGGATCTTCTACATATCAAATTATCAAACATTAGATTTGTTATCAGTTCAATTGGACTATATCTAACTTGCCTTTATTTTAAATATATTCTTCTTCTTCCTCAAACTATTATATTCCTTTAGCTAGCTAACTTCTAAATTTTGAATTTCACTAAGAAAAAGATCAACACTATGATTTGCTAAAATATCTACTAGTTTTTCTTCTTCTTTATAAATATGCTAATATTCAAAATACTATTTCCATTAATAATTGATGAACATTAAAAAATAATATTGTTAAATAAGTTAAAAATAACTTATGAGATCATAAACTTAGTTTAGGTGTCAAAATTTTAACTAATTATCAATTATCTCAAATCCATTGAAATATATTTATTATTATCATTATTATATTAATAGCCTTTTGAAACTTTTGTTTATTATCAATTAAGGTCAATTAAGGTCAACCCTATTCGTGTATCAAAATAGGGTTGTAATGCTGGTTGCTTTTAGCTTCCATTCAGGACAAGGAAGATATTGAGGATTCGAATGTTTTACATCGAAATAGGGTTGTAATGCTGGTTGCTTTTAGATTCCTTTCAGGACTAGGAAGATATTGAGGATTCGAATGTTTTATTCGTGTATCAAAATAGGGTTGTAATGCTGGTTGCTTTTAGCTTCCATTCAGGACAAGGAAGATATTGAGGATTCGAATGTTTTACATCGAAATAGGGTTGTAATGCTGGTTGCTTTTAGATTCCTTTCAGGACTAGGAAGATATTGAGGATTCGAATGTTTTACATCCAATCCAATCTTTGTGAAAACTTATCCTTATTATGGGGATGGTTGAATTTTTATGCACTGACTGAGGATTGGACAGTTATGATCAGTTTGATACCATAAAAGTGATTTACAAATTGTTAACTAGATCATTAAACGTTCATCATTTGGCAGGTAGTTGAAAAAAGATCACTGGCACATGCAATTATTTACTAATAAAATAAATTATTTAATAATAAAATAAATACTGAATTGTTTGATACCATAAAAGTGATTTACAAATTGTTAACTAGATCATTAAACGTTCATCATTTGGCAGGTAGTTGAAAAAAGATCACTGGCACATGCAATTATTTACTAATAAAATAAATTATTTAATAATAAAATAAATACTGAATTGGCCCTCCTTTAAAGAACTACCTTGAATCAGGCCATGTATTCTATTCAGATCAACTAAAGCAGGTGAAAAATCCTGCGCTTTAATAATTTCATTAATTAAAAATATTCAATGCAAAATCATTATTATTAATAAAGACTTTAAAGCAGATGATGCTGGATCCTGTGCTTTAATAAATTCATTAAGTAAAATATATTGAATAAAAAAAAAATCAAATGAAGAACTGATATCCTCTTATTCAACCAAATTAAACACACAAACTATTAAGAATTAGGATCCGTTATCTTCTAGTAGTTCAACCAATTTCATCACGTCTCTTCATCCTAGTGGTGTTTAATTTAATCAAGAAGACAGTAAATTCAGGGAGTTTTACTCATACACTCCTCTGTTGTTATTCAGCTTAAAACTTCGAAATAATATCTGAACGCCAGGTGTCATTTCCCGCTTCTAATTTGTTCCCAACCCCCCGAAACCCACGGAAAGAGGACGGAAACTTTTAAAAACATTCCTAGCAATTTGGGAATACTTATTTTCCAGAAGTTTCCTGCATTGGAACCGAAATTTCTCGCACATTCATCGAATTCCAAATACTGTCGAGGAACTTTTAAATGTTTAGTTTATGCTCTTCGGTGACCCGACATTCTCATTCCAGAAACCAAAGTTTCTTGGAGCAACGTAGGAAATAATCAACTTAACTAAATCTGTACATATTTGAAACATGTCCAGAATTGTTAAAGCTCTATCTGATCTTCATGGCGCGCATTTTCGGACTCAAGCTTTAGCCTAAGCGATCACGTCTCTTAAAATTTCCTGTTTCAAAACTTAATCACCAGCTTCTACTTCTTCCACCAAGCTTTCGGTGTGATAAAACACTATTTAAACCTTTTCAATTTAAGTCATTATCTAATAACGAAAAGGGCTTCCGTATGATTTGCATCGCAGCATACTTTCGAATTTAGGATATCCTTAAATAGAATAGCGGCAAACCGCATCGTATGGCCCTAGATAAAAGTTCGCTCCACTAATTATTATTTTATATAAAGGCCCTAGCTAAATACACCAGAACTTAATCCTAACATTCATGGAAAGGGCTTCGATTAAAAATTATAATAAAGAATCTACCGATACAGTAAAATGGAAATTTAAAACACAGAAGTTCTAAAACTTACCTGTCTGAAAATGGCGTCGGAACTGAGAGGACTCTCCTTGGGCTTCCTGTGCGCCGGGTAAGAGGGCCGAAACGAAAACCGAACATTGCTACTGCTCACATATTGCGAAGAATCTATGGTGCCGTTTGCCATTCCATCGTAAGTGGCGTTATTCTCCTTCTTCGTGTTATTGATGTCATCTGCTGTGATTGAGCTGCTGCTGCAGCTCTCCGAACTCGCCATGTTAATATTCGACCTCTTGCGAATGCCTTCACCTTCTACCGGTGATGTCGTCTCATTGTTGTTATTATTTTCCGTTTCCATTTCGAATTCTGATGTCTGGGGCGACATCGCAGCCCTCAAATCCATTAAAACTCCTCAGAGAATATTTGGACAGAAAGAAGAAGAGCAAAATCCGTTCTAAAAGATTAGGTTCCGAGAAGAACAGAGGGTTATCGCAGCTTTAATCCCACCACGTCTGCAACATACACCTTCATGCACGACAAATTAAATCCGATTCCTCCGCTATCGCTCTCTCTTCACAATTTCCCGCACTAGACATTCTATTCGTTAGCTTTATTTATACACCTAATCATTGATTCCGTAATTTGTGTTGTAACCTTGAGGGCCCTCTCGCTTCCCCCAGAAGGAATAGAAGGAATTTATAGCAGGTGTCCCAATTCTAAATTGGGTTTTAATATTTTATATTATAACCTATTTTAAGGTGGAGCCCTAAGAATTGGACAGTTTGATTTGAAATTGTGCCCAATGTGAAAGGATGGTTTTCGACAGACTCCTCCAATTAAATAAACTAACACGATCTTCTAGATTTTTTCGAGCACACATCAGTTCGAACGTTAACTTTAGGGAATCTTAGAACACACAAGTGTTAGTCCATACTATTAATTAATATTATTTTTTACAGAAGATCCCCTATACAACTACGAGAAGGCTCGATTGACAACCTAGGGCTTTGATGCGTGTTTCCATCTTCTTTCTTATCAGAACGAACAACATGAGCATCGGTAATGAAAATGTTGCACACTTAAAAAAAAGATGCGAGATTTTACTCTTACGTTTCTACCAATTAAAAAGCAACAATGGTATTGCTTTAAAAAATGTTAGATAACGATACTCTTTGTTTCTTTAATTATTATAATGCCTTTAAAATTGGCATTAAACAATATTTTAAAATATAATCAGTAAGTTTAACTACGTTGACGGTGGCTCGATGAGGAAAAAAAGTTCACCTAAAGAAGCTAACATGATTCAATATACGGAAGAGTGGTTGAAATAGTAAACAACATATTTTTTTTATTAATTTATTTATTATAAATAGGGGATAGATTGGTATATAAAAAATATTTTTTTTATTAGATGTGGAAAGCGAGTATAAGTTAGAGAGTTCTACTACATAACATGGAAGGAAATAACATGGAAGGAAAGTCATATTTGAAAGCTTTACTAGATAACATAGAAGGAAAGTCATAATTGAAAGTTTTAATGGGAAGGAAAGTCATATTTTTTTTTTTTTTTTTTTTGAATTTACATGGTGGAATCGGTAGCCGCCACGAATTCGGGCAGGTTGTCCAGCTTTTATGGCCGCCACGGTATTCTGGCACTGTCCGCCTGAAGCCGCCACACGGATCTTCGTACAGTCCGCCCCTATAACCACCATGCTACAATCATTTTAAACCTTTTATGCCGCTGAAAGCACCAGGAAAGGGACAAGTGTTCAGTCCGACGAGGCCCGAGATTTGAACCTTGGACCTCCGCCCCCTTATGGGGTTTGGATGAACCAATTGGTCTACACCTCGGACCTAAAGGAAAGTCATATTTGAAAGCATTAATGGGAAGTTAGAATATCCTACTTAGAAGTATTGATACAAATGGAAGATAAGAAGAAGAACAAATATATGGCAAGTTATAGAATAAATATCATACCAAAAATGATTAATAAGGATGAGATGATGGAACATGGCTCTTAAAAGTGAAGATTTAATATGTAAGTTCCATAAGTATTGACCAAAGCTTTTGGAGATCCAGAATTAGATTAAGTGGAAGTGAGGATTGAATTCAAATTACGCTATGACTTTTCTTCCTACAGGTTTTTTCCTCATCATATTTTCTAGTTCAAAAAATTAGCAGTAAAATAATGGGTGGTGAACCAGAATTAGATCAAGTGGAAGTGAGGATTGAATTCAAATTACGCTATGACTTTTCTTCCTAAAGGTTTTTTCCTCATCATATTTTCTAGTTCAAAAAATTAGCAATAAAATAATGGGTGGTGAAACATAGCTTAGGAGGAGAGATGCCCTTTATTTAAGACCATGGAGTGATTTTTTTTGTCCAGATAAAAACTTAAAGGTAAAATAATGGGTGGTGTACCATGGCTTAAGAGGAGAGATGCCCTTCATTTAAGACCATGGAGTGACATTTTTTGTCAAGACAAAAACTATTAAAAAATTTCTAGTGTGGGTTAGGTTTTTTGGACTTTCATATCAACTTATCAATAAGGATATTTTGAAGAATATTAGAAATACCCTAGGGGAATTCATCAAGGAGGGACCAAATACTAAGGAATGAAAGTATGCTATATATACTCGAATATGTGTTGCTATGGCTATTTTAAATTCTTTACCACAATCCATTAAGATTAAATATGAATCAAGAGAATGGATTCAACAAGTAGATTTTGAAAATATTACATTCTGATGCCACAATTATAATGACACTTGACACACAACAAGAGATTGCAAAATGAAAATGGTGAAGAAAGAGAAAATTTTGGTCATAAAATAAACTTCAAGATGAAGCAAGAAAATTATTATGTAATCGAATCTAGATTGGATCAAGGATATTCCACTTCAAATAAAGAGGCAAAAAAATAAGAAACAAAGAAGGATACAAAGGATGAAAAAGTACAATGTACAAGTTCAAATTCAAAAGGAATGAAAGATACAAAGGAAGATGTGGAGGAGAATTTTAAAGTAAATATGACATAAGAGGTCAAGTTTATTCTAGGTAAATTATCTTCATTTTTGTCAAGTAGTATAGAATCCTCTCTTGGTAATAAAAATGAAAGTAGTGTAGAGGTTATCCCTTGCACTTTAGGGTTTCAAAAGCAACATAATAAGGAAATGAGGATGGAGGAAATCCATAACAATTTAGGGTTTTTAGGGAAAAATAAGAAGGTAATTGCTATGGAGGAGTGTCCTTGTACTTTAGGGTTTCCAGGGCAACATAAAGAAGAAAGTGCTTTTGAGGTTATTCCTTGCACTTCGAATCCTTCAAAGCAAGACAAACCTATAGATGATAAGTCTCACTATGAGGTATGTGAAAAAAAGTCCCCAAGATGCATCCACCACAAAACCACTAGGAGAAGAAAGAGGAGGAAGACTATTATCCAACTAATCCATGGAATCCTTACTAAAATATAGCCTTCTACATGCAATTGTAACTATAAATAATACTTCCAATGTAGAGATCTTGAAAAACATAGAGTTCGAAAAAAATATGCTCGAAATGCTTTTGTATGGAAAAGTTGTGGACTTTGAAAGTTTAGTCCAAAAAGTACACAAAACACCATCCAAACATTTCAAAAGTTCAAAAATTTAAATATACATTCAACGAATGGAAAAATACCATGTGTTGCTAATTAAATGTGAGGGGTGCTAGTTGTGTGTTGATGGCATGCCACTAGGGAAATACTTTAGTGAATCAATTGTTGCCAAGTGTTGTTGATCTATGCAAGGGGATTCCATTGGGATATTCACTATGCAATCCATTGGACAGGGTATTGATGAACCATGATTTGCAACATGTCACCTTTTGGATCCAAATAGAAAACACTTGTTTACCATGTTTGTTGTTGATTATGTGAGTACAAATAAACAAAAAAATTTGATGTGTTATTTTTTTTATTAATAGACCTTCATTTCATAGGTCAAATTTGATGTCTACGACGTCAATTTTTCCATTTCAACCACCACCATGTCTGGAACTACCATGTCATTCCCCTTGCATCCCATGATAGAATCTTCATTTCAAAGATATTGTTTTTTGCCTTCATCATAACCTCTTCTAGCAATATTTAAGTTAAATGCAATATTTACTAATATTATATTTTCAATCCTTTGATCACTTGTATCCCTCCCTCATTATTTGGTCCACAATCTCCACTTTTCTTTTATCTTTATTTTTGGTTGATTTTTTTTCTTTTACCTTTATGTTTGGTTGATCTTTTCTTCTATGTTAGTTTTCATTGTTCCACTTTCCAAGTTACTTATTGTTCTTGTAAAACTCTCCCATCACCGTCTAAATAGATAATCTTTTTTTCTTTTTCTTTTTTTTGACGAGGAACCTTTTATATACAACATATCCGCAACATGTGAGGGGAGAGATTTGAACCTGGGCCTCTCCATAACTGGAGAGTTTTAACTACCCACTTGCCTCCAACTCCTGTACATGAGCGGATTTCTTCTTCTTTTGTAAATCCATTTGCTATGTAGGCGATCTTCTTCTTTATATTTAAAATTTTGTTTGACTCTTCTAAAATGGGTTTAATGTCTATTTGAACTCGTAGTTTTGATAATATTGTATTCTTCTTTCTCCTACAACAGGAAAATTATTTTTTTAGTATTGTTTCTTCCATATCCATCCTCTTTTCCTAGATTGGTGTCTTCTATTACTATTTATTGTCATGTTTTATTCTTACTTTATTTTTGGCTGCCTCTTTATTTTTTTAGTTTTTATAATTTTTCATTTACCTCTTTTTTTTAATCTTATAGCTTTGATTGAGATTCCAATTTATCTTATTGTTACCATTTTTGAATTCTCTATATCCAACTTTAAATTTGAATTTTATTTAATGGATTTTATGCACATGCTTCACTTTTTTGGTTGATTTCTTCTAATATAATTAAACCCTTGATTACTTCTTTCCTCATTCTATAGAACCCTTGATTTCTTCTAAGATAATTAAATCTTTTATTTTTCTAATAATGAATTTCCAAAAACTAATCTATAGATAACAAAAAAAAAATCTTGTCTCATGCATGTCGTAGATATTTTATTTCTTATTAATCTATAATATTAAAGCTTAGTATATCAATTATTTCTTACTATCATAAAACAAAAAATTCATATAGTTTTTGCATCCAAGTTTTCAACATAAAAATCCAATTGAATCTTTTAGCATTTTTCTTGTCAAGTTGATTGGTTTGATTATAAATTTTTATGTATAAAGTTTTTTATTTTATTTTACATGGTGGAATTGATAACCACCAAAATGATCCGGGCACTATCCATTTTTATTGTCACCATAATATTCTATATTGTTCACCTCAAAAGTCACCACATAGTACTCTGCACAGTCTGCCCCTATAACTACCATATCATATTCATTTTAAACATTTTATGTTTTTGAAAGAACCAAAAAAGGAACAAGTGCTTAGTTTGGTGAGGCCCAAAATTTTAACACTGAGTGTCCATCCCCTTATAGGGTTTTGCCACACTAATTGGTCCAAATGTTTATAAATTTTAGTTGGATGGATAAAATAAATCATTTTTATATCAAATTGAATGAGCTCAAGTGGTTAAATTCTTTGAATTCAACTAGGCCTAAGTTTGAATCTTACAAAGATATAGAGACATAAAATTCCAAGTTGTTATAATATAACTGTATGATATGATGTAGTATGGATGAGGCTCATTTCAATCCTAATTAATAAATTAAACCAATTTTGAATCTTACAATGAGATACATACATTATGGTCGAGATGTAATATGGATGAGGCTCATTTAAATCCCATATAATCAATTAAACAATAAAGCATTTGTATTTGAATTATATATTTTACCTATTCTTTACTTGCAAGGCATATTTAGGTTTCCATCTACCAATTTTACTATGTATACCATGGTTCTTAAATTCAGAAATATAATTTTTTTCTACACTAATTATATTTCTAGGATAAGTTAGGTTGGTATTTTTTTTGTAGTAGTGAAGTTGTTTTATTTTATCATGTCAATATTCTAAATTTTTAATGGTGTTGATATAAATATATCAACTCTACTTTATCCCCTTTCAAGTGTTGATTTTTCATTGACTTATTCAATTATTGATTTTTACTTCAATTTTTTATACATAGGAGAATCGTAACACCATTGAACCTTAGACCTTCTCAAAGAGAGGCCAAAGCCCTAACCATTGAGTTCAGAAAAAAAATTGAGTTTACATGATATTTTAGTCCCCTTGTATTGAGATTTGAACTTGGGTCTTATGGATGAAAACCTAAGGGCTTACCACTATAGTATCCCTTGCAGATTTAAATTTGAATCTATACTGATTTTTATGAGGGGTCGACCCCCTAGTACTAGGGTTTGAACTTTTTCTTCAACTCTTTTAATCATACTTATATCACTTGACAAGATTAATCGGTTAATAATAATATTATAATTTGAATAAGCTATATGTAGCTCGATTTGGGTTGCCTCCTATCAACATACAAAAATATTAGATTTGATTTGGTAGATTATCTACTACCTTTTCTCCTTCTTCTTTATAAATACGTCAACTTTCAAAAATATTATTCCCATCAATAATTAATAAACATTAAAAAAATATATTATTTTTATTATTAATAAACATTAAAAAATAATATTATTAAAAATATTAAGATTTGAAAAACCTCGGTTTATGGTTGAAATTCTTCCTTACCTATTACCCCCAAATCCATTGAAATATTGTTATAGTTGTTATCGTTAATAGTAAAGGCTTACCTTACCATGACTTTTGTTTATAGTGATAGTTAAGGTTAAGCATCTAACTCATACCCAACAAAATTTTATGTTCATCAAAACATGAGCTTGAGCGTGAGCCTTCCCATGGTAGGAAACCTATCTCAACCACTGGATCTGATCTTATTTGAATGGAGAATTTAATCATTCATAACAAGTTTTTTTCCCTCTACATGGATCAGTTTGTCTTGGCTAAGATTAGGATAACCCATGTGGAGTACACTACACAATCCAAAGACATGATCCCCAGCACATTGCATCGGTCGACCGCAACCGACACATCAGCCCGTTCCTCCACCAGCATGGACTCCTCCTGCGTGGTGACCTCCCCCATCCTGGGCAACCGCGGCAGCATCGACAGGCCGCATCCCGCATCGAATGAAGAACTTATATGCTCTCATTCAACCAAATTAGTCACAGAAACTATCAAGAATTAGGATCCACTATCTTCTAGTAGTTCAACGAATTTCTTCCCTGCTCTTCATCCTAGTGGGTGTTCAATTTAATCAAGAAAACAGTAAGGTCAGTGAGTTTTACTCATACACTCCTCCATTGTTATTCAGCTTAAAACTTCGAATAATATTTGAACGCCAGGTATCATTTCCCGGCTTCTAAATTATTTCCAACCCTCCGAAACTCACGGAAAGAGAACGAAAACTTTTAAAAACATTTCTAGCAATTTGGAAACATTTATATGCAGTATTTACTCATTTCCAGAAGTTTCCTGCATTGGAACCGACATTTCTAGCACATTCATCGAATTCCAAATACTGTCGAGGAGCTTTTAAATGTTTCCATAGATATACACAGAGTTTATGCTCTTCGGTGACCCGACTTACTCATTCCAGAATCCAAAGTTTCTTGGAGCAACGTAGGATATAATCAATTTAACTAAATCTGTCCATATTTCAAACATGTCAAGAATTGTTAAAGCTCTATCTGATCTTCATGGCGCACATTTTCGCACTCAAGCTTTGGCCTGAGCGATCACGTCTCTTATAATTTCCTGCTTCAAAACTTAATCACCAGCTACTACTTCTTCCACCAAGCTTTCAGTGTGATAAAACACTATTTCAATCTTTTCCAATTCAAATCATTGTCTGATAACGAAAAGGGCTTCCGTATCAATTGCGTCGCAGCATACTTTCGAAATTAGTATATCCGTAAATAGAATAGCGGCAAACCGCATCGTATGGCCCTAGATAAAAGTTCGCTCCACTAATTATTATTCCATATAAAGGCCCCAGCTAAGGAAACCGGAACTTTATCCTAACATTCATGGAAAGTGCTTGGATTGAAAATAATAATAACGAATCTACCGATACATTAAAATGAAAATTTAAAACACAGAAGTTTTATAGCTGACCTGTTTGAAAATGGTGTCAGAACTGAGAGGACTCTCCTTGAGCTTCCTGTGCGCCGGATGAGAGGCCCGAAGCGAAACCTGAACATCGCTATAGCTCACGTATTGCGAAGAATCTGAGGTGCCGTTTGCCGTTGCATCGCAAGTGGCGTTATTCTCCTTCATATTATTATTTCTGTCATCTGATGTGATTGAGCTGCTGCTGCATCTCTCCGAACGCGCTATGTTAATATTGGACCTCTTGCGAATGCCTTCACCTTCTGCCGGTGATTTCGTCTCATTATTATTATTATTTTCTGTTTCCATTTCAAATTCTGATGTCTGGGGTGCCATCGCTGCCCTCAAATGCATTAAAACTCCTTAAGAGAATATTTGTACAGATAGAAGAGCAAAATCCGGTCTAAAAGATTAGGTACCTAGATGAACAAAGGGTTATCGCACCTGTAATCCCACCACGTCTGCAACATACACCTTCATGCATGGCAAATTAGATCCAATTCCTCCGCTATCGCTCTCTCTTCACTATTTCCCGCACTAGACGTTCTTTTCGTAAGCTTTATTTATATCCGCAATCCTTTATTCGGTTGGACAGGTAATTTGTGTTGTAACCTTCAGGGCCCTCTCGCTAATTGATAGCAGGGATTTAATGTTTTATATCACATCCTCTTTTAAGGTTTGATTTCAATTTCTGCCCAATGAGAAAGGATGGTTTTCGAAAGATTCCTCCAATTAAATAAATTAATAGGATTTTTTAGATTTTTTTGAGAACACATGAAGTCAAACGTTAAACGTTAACTTTAGGGAATCCAAGAACGAGCAAATGTTTGTCAATACTATTAAAGTATAGAACTTCTATAAGAGTAGATGGAAAGCTCACTTGGAAACTTGGGACTTTGATGCGAGTTTATATCTTCTTTCTCAGCAGAACGAACAACATGAGCATCGGTACACACGTTTCTATCTCTCTTCCCCATAAAGAAACATGAATGGAAAGAACCTTTGAAAATTTTAAAGTGAAGATGACATAAGAGGTTCATTTTATTTTACTTAAATTCTTTTCATTTTTTTTCATTTTCATCCAGTTATGTAGAGATTATCCCTTGCACTTCATAGTTTCAAAATAAAATAATAGGAAAACGAGGATGAAGGAAATCCATAAAAATTTAGGGTTTTTAAGGTAATATAAGTAGGTAATTGCTATGGAGGAGTGTCCTTGCACTTTAGAGTTTCCAAGGCAACATAAAGAAGAAAGTGCTTTTGAGGTTATTCTTTGTACATATAATCCTTCAAAGCAAGACAAACCTATAGATGATAAGTCACACTATGAGAAGTATGAAAAGATCAAAGTCTCCAAGATATACCTACCACAAAACCACTAGAAGAAATAGGAGGAAGACCAATACCTAACTAATGTCGACTCATGTACCTCATGGATCCATAGCCAATATGTCAAATTTGTTAGCGTATATTTGATTTATGTTAGCTATTATTCCATTATTATATGCTAACTATATTTGTTAGCATCTTTTATTAGGGCATATAGTTAGAGTTTGTTATTTAATCTGGGTTCGTATTTGTTAGCGAGATACTATTCATACGGGCTAATTAGAGCCTAGGTTGTATTATTTATTTGATTCAATTCAATAGAACATTGTTGGTTTCTTTGACATGGTATAAGAGTTTCTCTATCGAAGCTCATTTTGTAGTTGTTGAAATCCTGATTGGACTGGATCTGACGTAGGCACGATTCTCAAGGTTGACATGTCGATCCCTGACTCCAATGCGGTATGCAGACCTAGATTGGGAAGACTGGCCCTGACTCCAACGTCGCATGTGAGACCTGACTCCAACATGACACGTAGACCTAAACTCTAACGCGAACGATCGACATGAGACACTGGTTTGACACATGGTGAACAACCACTAGGTTAGCCTAGACGATCGACGCAACCAAAATTTATCACCAGCACGTAAGCGATGTAAGAGACCCATAGACTCTTGCACGAGGGAAGACAAGGTGGGAGAGTCTCCCCGAAGGAAGACACCCACTAAGGCACGTGATTTTATTTTTAAACATATTTATTTTCGGTGCATTCCACATGTGGGATATATGTTCCTTACTGCGAAGTTGATACAAAGGTTGACTACATCCCTACCTAACAAGGGTGCCATTATTTACGAAAGAAGGTGCGACGACGCATAGCAGGCGATTCAAGGCATTGTGCCAGCTTTTGCAGACGATGATCCTCTGCATCAGATATCACCTTGACATTAAAAAAAATAAACAAAAATGCCTACTTTTTTTTGTACAATTTGATCCCTACCTAAGGACGATCCAACACTTGAGATCTGCCTTGAGTGGTTTTTGATCCGAGTCAATGTTTGGAGGGACGAATTTGTGAATCCCTGCTCTATTTCTTCATACTCCTATGATCTACGTGTGTTTGCTAATGATTTGAGGTGATTGCAGATGAACTGGTGTTTATTGTTAGATTTTACCTGTTAAAATCTATTTTGTAGAGGTGGACTCATTGTAGTCACCGGAGGCAGCACCAAAGTAGGATGACAAATTAAAAAAAAAATATCTACTGAGTTCCTATCGAGTGCAAATGGGGCAACATTGCCTAGCAAAGAGATGCTCGATAGCCGCACCGCTCGGAGGAGGCACCGCTCAAAGTCACCCCTGCTCGGCGGTAGTGGGTGGGGACGGTGATAAAGGAGAATATTTCTCCTTTAGTTATCATCGAAGCAAGCAACTTGGTCAGTTGGAGGTCGAGCGCCAAGGCTATCCTACAACCTATAGGTCATGGGTTCAAAACCCACCGAAGGAACTTTAAAAAAAAAATTATTTTTATTAAGTTTTTGTGTATTAATTAACTTTTCAATTTCTTAATGTTATTATTTATTAATTTTATTAAGAAATTGTTTAATTTTAATTAATATCAACAAAAAAATTTCATTTAACTTTAATTTTTTTTTTTACTTTCCAAATCAATATTTTACATACCTTTGACGAGTCCTCTTTACAATACAAAGTTTCATCCAAGTTTTTCTTTGCAAAATCAAGGGGGAGATTTTTTCATTGCAAGATTATCCAATCAGGATGAAAGGGGGGAATAGAGAGTGAATTTTTCACATTTGAAAACGCATTTTGGCATTGTAATTAGGTGCATTTTTGGCAGCGTTCGACACCTAAAATTTCATTTTTTGTGGGCACTTTCTGTTGTATGTTGCATTTACATTTCCATTATTGTTTTTGCACTAAATCATTAAGTAAAATCAAGCACAATTAAGTCCCAAAATATTGAACCCATCCGTGCAAATTTATTTGCATCGTAGTGTTTAGTATTAATGATACCTCTGGCCCACACTTACAAGTAATGTTGTCATGCTTTGGGCTACTATATCTATTGCCTAACATAGCTGCAACAATGACGTCTGAGCTTGTTCTCTATCAATCATCGGGGAGATATAAGTTTACCATTTTGTTATTTTGTTCACTCCATTCACTACCCTAATCGTTATTGTTGTTAGACGTAAATCCTGACGAAGTGCTTTCCAAAGTGTTTAGGGGAAGTTACACCCCATGCATGAGGAAATACCTTCTATGGTAGGTGTCATAAACAAAATTATTTCCTTTCAGTACCGCCTATGTACCACTTACCGTTATGCTCTCATGTACTTATAGTCTCCCTCACGTAAGGGCGGGTATATAGAGAGGTTTGATATAATGGCCTGGCAAAGGTATAAATAAAGGGGGACCATTTGGTATTATAAGGAACCCTCATTATGGCCGCTATCCACAAGTACCTGATAGATTCTCAATTACTGAAAGGTTCTAATTACACACCATAGAAAACAAAGATGAAGGTTATTCTACAAATGGAAGATTTGTGGGATGTTGTTTCTGGTAAGAAAACAAGACCTTCTCCACTTGTTGGCTCAACAAAACCAACTGCAGATCATATTGCATTTGACAAGAAAGACAATAAGGCAATAGTGCTCATCTTGCTTGCTATTTCAGATGAAGTTCAACCTCACATAGCTGACACAGAACATGGTAAAGAGGCATGGGATGCCCTTACAATTATCTACGAGGGTAAGAATGAGTCCATCATTCTTCACCTTCAATTTGAACTTCACAGTTTGAGTATGAAGCATGGAGAGACAGTTGAACTATTTATTTGCAGAGTGGCTAAGTTGAAGTCAAAGTTGAATTCCTTGGGAGAGCCTATAGATGATAAGCTCCTTAATTCAATAGTTATGAGAGCTTTACCTAATTCATACATAATATTGATAACTTCTCTTCAAGTGTCCCAAAGAAAATTTACCTTTTTTGAGTTGGTCAATATGCTTCAGGAAGAGGAGGCTCGCCAACTTCAAAGAGATGAAGCTTCTAATACAACCCTCTATTCCACCAAAAAGGGTTCTAATAAGAAGGGTAATTTTCATAAGGGAGGAAATTATTCCAAGTATTTCAAGGGAAAATAACCTCAACAAGTGAAGAGATATTGTAAGATTTGTGATAAGGATACCCATGACACAAATAGGTGTTGGTACAAAAACAAACAACCTAAGAACAAGGGCCATAACAAACCATAGAACAAGAACAAGTAACCCAAGGTGAATATTGTTGTTGAAGAATCTGAATCTGATTCTGAGTGGGCACACAAGGTGCTCATGACTACCACAACCCCCAAGTAGAAGGATCATGTATGGTATGTTGATTCTAGCACCAGTAAGCACATGACTGGCAATATATCATGGTTTAAGACATATGAAGCCATGGAGGAAAAACCGATCACTATTGCTGATGATAAAACCTACAATGTTTAGGGTGTGGGTACAATTCATTCAACCTTCCAGATGGCAAATGTCAGGTTGATCGAGTCCTCTATGTTCTAGGACTAGTGAACAATTTTTTGTCAGTCACTCAAATTTTGGATAAGGATATGGTTGTTGATTTTTATGTTAAGGATGGAAAGAAGTGTTGCTTTATCACCAAGAGGGGTAAACTCATCACAACAAATTCATATAAGCATGGATTGTTTACATTAGATGCTATCTCCATCCCTCATGTTGCCATGACAGTCTCTACAAAGGAGGCAACTTCACTTTGGCATAAGAGATACAGGCATCTAAGTTTTGGATATTTACTTGAACTAGGTAAATATGAGATGGTAAAGGGTCTTCCCTCCATTTCCTCTACCTTTCCAGTGTACTCTAATTTCTTAGTAGGTAAGCAACATAGAGTACCATTCAAAAATAACTCTACACGAGCAAAGAAACCTTTGGAGTTAATTCACACCGATCTGTGTGATCCTTTCACACCTAACAGTTGTGGGGGAAGAGGTACTTTTAGTTGTTTATATATGACTACTCACAAAATATGTGGGTTTTATTTCTTCATTTAAAATTTGAAGCCTTTAGTTACTTCCAACAATTCAAGAAATCTGTTGAGGAGTCAGGGACTTCTATAAAGACCCTCCACTCAGGAGTTTACCTCTAAATATTTTTTTGCATATTTGACTGCACATGGGATCAAGAGACAAATCACTACTGCTTATACTCCTTAAAAAAATGGAGTTGCTGAACGGAGGAATCGTTCCATCATGGAAATGGTTTGTTGTATTCAAATAGGAGCCCATCTAGAGCAACAATTTTGGGTAGAAGTTATCACCACAGTAGTGTACTTGCTGAATAGGGCACCCAAAAAGGCCCTAAAAGGAATAACTCCATAGGAAGCATGGAGTGGTCAAAAACCCTCCATCTCTCATCTACGCATTTTTGGATGTAAGGCTTTTATGCACATATCAAAAGAGAAAAGGAAGAAGCTAGATGAGAAGACCTTGAAATGTGTTCTTCTTGGTTATGATGAGCACTCTAAGGGTTATCGATTGATTTATCCTTTAACCAAGAAGATTCATATCAGTAGAGATTTTTTTGATGAGGCTTTCACATCACAAAAAACATCTGATGTATACCTATATTTTGTGGAATCTAAAATAGAGAAGTCTTCTTCTTCACCATAGTTGGGAGGACCTTCTTCTTCTTCTTCACCATAGAAGAATATTCCTAAGTGGTATACAAGTACTATCAGAGACTCAAACATATCCACACCACTAGATCTGACTTTGAATAGACCTCGTACTCGCAGTATGGCTCGACAGGATAAAGCAGCAGCAGAGACTACTAAGGTTGATGATCTTTGTCAATATTTCAAGGAGCTTTCAGTAGATCCAAAGAGAGAAATAGAGGATATGGAAGTGGATGATGTCTTCACTTGATGAACATAAACCCGCCATAGTACAATATACTCTTAGTGAGCCACAATGGAAGGTTGTTATGGATGCAGAGTACATATCTCTAAAGAAAAATAAGACTTGGAAGATTGTTGATATACCACATGGAAATAAGCCCATTGGATGCAAATGGGTGTAAAAATTCAAGTACAAGGCATATGGAACAATTGATAAGTGTAAGGCTCGTCTTGTTATAAAGGACTATGCGCAAAAGGAAAACATTGACTATGAGGAAACTTTTGCACCTACTGCTCAGATGACAACCATTCGAGTTCTTTGTCCTATGGTAGCACAGTTTGGATGGAAATTTCATCAGATGGATGTCAAGAGTGCCTTCTTGAATGGTGATCTCCAATAAGAAGTCTATATGACACAACTTGAAGGATTTGAAGTGGAAGACCAAGAGCAAAAAGTGTGCAAATTGGTCTAGTCCTTGTACGATTTGAAACAAGCTCCACGAGCTTGGTATATTAAAATAGATGATCACCTACTGCAGCATGGATTTAAGAGAATTTCGTCAAATTCAAATCTTTATTTCAAGAAATAAGGTTCTAAAATAGTGTTGCTTGTACTCTACGTAAATGATCTAATTATCACAGGCAGCTCAAAACCTTTGATATCTGCCATCAAAAGTGACTTGTGTAAATATTTTGAGATGAAAGACCTCAAACTTCTCCACTATTATCTTGTCTTGGAAGTGAACCAAAAGAAGCACCACATCAAGGTGTCATAGAAAAATTATGTCAAGACATTGTTATAAAAGTACCGCATGGCTGATTGTAAGCCAGTGACAACTATGATGGAATTAGGGCTTCAGTTATCGCGGTATGATGATTCACCTCAAGTAGATGTTACTCTCTATCGATAGTTGATCGAGAGTCTCATATATCTGACAAACACTAGGTCAGATATCGTGTTTGTTGTTAACTATCTTTTAAGGTTTATGCAGGAGCCTAAGAACACTCATTGGAAAGTAGTAAAATGTGTACTTCACTATGTCTGTGGTACTATTGAGTATGGCCTAGAATACAAGAAGAATGATAAATTATTCCTGTAAGGATACACAAACTTCGACTATGCCGGATCATATGATGATCGAAATTCAACTTCAGGATATATTTTCATCTTAGATCTGGTCCTATCTCTTGGTACAGCAAGAAGCAATAGGTGGTTGCTATTTCATCTACATAGACAGAATATTGTGTTGCACGTGAAGAAGTGTGTGAAGTGATATGGTTGCGTCACATCTTGACAAGTATGGGTCATCCATCCAAATCTCCAATTCACTTATTCTGTGACAACCAAGGTGTTTTGAACCTTGTTAAGAATCTAGTGCATCATGAAATAACCAAACACATTGACACACAATGTCACTTCATTTGAGATAAAGTTCCAAGGCACAAAATTCAACTTAAGTACATTCCCACCAATGCTCAAGTTGTGGATATTTTCACTAAGGCACTTGCACATGTCAAATTTGAGTTGTTTTGTAGCTCTCTTTGTATTGCAAAATAATGTAATAAGGGGGGATGTTAGTGTATATTTGATTTATGTTAGCTATTATTCCATTATTATATGCTAACTATATTTGTTAGCATATTTTTTTATTAGGGCATATAGTTAGCATTATTTATTTAATCTGGGCTCGTATTTGTTAGCGAGATCTTATTCATACAGGCTAATTAGAGCCTAGGTTGTATTATTTATTTGATTCAATTCAATAATACATGGTTGGTTTCTCTGAAAAAATTATGTGATGTGATTGCTTGCTAATATCATTTGTCTATGCTACCATTGCCATGAAGTCTTTCTTCCTAAATATAGAAGGAGAAGAAGCCAAATGATCATGAAGCTTATATATGATCCGACTCAACATAATATCTCTAGGTAACTATCTTGAAGCTATCATCAATAACCTTAATCACCCATTGATCTAGCCAAAACTCAACCTTCTTATTTATATGAGTGATGTGATAAATAAAAGATTGGCTCCTACACTAGTTTCATACAAGACTTCAAAAAATAAAGATGAACCAACTATTACCTCACCACATCTAGCAATTAGTGAAGAGAGATCATTTCCAATAACTAAATGCTCTTCAAAATATTGTGTTGTAGTCATGTAAAGATTGCTTTTATTAGCCATGTGTTGAGTTACCTTTAAATATATAATCCACTCTTCAAAAGAGGTGGATGTCCAATATGTTGAATTAATAATTACTTGTGCATATGAGGTCTCACCATCATGGCCATATTCACCCTAAGCATAGAAAAAAACATCAACACCCCTCATTTTCTTTACCTCTTTAAGTTTTTTAATCCATAATTGATCAAATTGTGCCTTGTGACATCCCTTCTTATAAAAGGTATAAATGGGGTTCTTAGTTTTCTTCTCTCCTTACTTCAACTTCTTTTCAACTTTTTCTATAACCACTTCCTTTACATGAGCTCAAATAGTGAGAAAAAAATGCTTATGCCTTTATCATCAAGCCTAATGGTGAAGAAGGTACTTGTACACATCATTAAGATGAGGAGTAGCATTATAAAAGTACACTTGAAGCATATCAAATACAAAGGCAATAGTCTCATAAGCTTCAAAAATATTATTGAACACAATATTGAGAAGTCTAATAGTTTGCTTTTCATTACCATCTCAAGTGGCAATGTGGACGAATTCTTCCAATTTCTTGGACCAACTAATATACTCATATATGGCCTCAAAATTCCACATGTTCAAAATATCAAGATCTATCTCCAATCTACCAATCTGTGTAGAATTAATACAATGACACATGTGCTTAAATTTATTCAATAGTCCCTTAAGATTCAAGGTGTTGCTAATGTGGGTATCATAAAACTTATAAATCTAAAGAGAAATCACACTAAGAGCCTCCTCCTTATCCTTGAACAATTACTTTATCTTATTTGAAACCATGCTAGGGAGACCACATTCAATTATTTGAGGAATCCCTTACTTTAGAGAAGGACTTTGATCTTTATTTTCCATGTGGTATAGTTAGTTTCAATTAGAAAAAACACATATTGATCCATGGAATCCCTACTAAAATATAGCCTTCTACATGCAATTGTGACTATAAGTAATACTTTCAATGTAAAGATCTTGAAAAAATATATAATTTGAGAACAATAGGCTCAAAATGATTTTGTAAGAAAATTTATGGACTTTGAAATTTTAGCCCAAAAAATACATAAAATACCATCCAAACATTTCAAAAGTTCAAAAATTTAAATGTACATTTAGTGAATGGAAAAATACCATGTGTTGCTACTTAAATGTTGAGGAGTGCTAGTTGTGTATCAATGTTATGCGACTAGGACAATACTTTAGTGAATCAATTTTTGCCAAGGGTTATTGATCTATGCAAGGAGATGCCATTGGGATGTTAACTATGCAATCCATTAAATAGGATATCAATGAACCATGATATACAACATGTCACCTTTTGGAACCAAATAGAAAACACTTTTTTACCATGTTTGTTGTTGACTATGTGAGGACAAATACAAAGAAAGTTATGATGTGTTATTTTTTTTATTAATTGACATTCATCTTATAGGTAAAATTTGACATCTACATCATAAATTTTGCCATGTCAACCACCACCACATCAGCCACTACCATATCATTTGAAGTCTATAATTTATTTTCAAAATATTATGCATGAGAATTGAACCTTGGACCTCTTAGAGCCCAAGCCTCGACACACCTTATGCTAGCCATAAGCCTGAGTGCACATACACACACCAGGAGGAGTTTACATGCCGTTAAGGGCTTACTATAAATTCATCCCCAATTTTTATGCACCAAAAGACCATGGTGGGGATTGACCCATGATATCAAGGTAGGCATGCCCTTATCAATGGTTCACTAACCACCAAAGAACTTTTGCAAATGCATTGGTACCCATCAACACATCTCATTAGACCTTTGCTCTATATTCCAATACACCCTTTATGCTCTTGGATGGTTTGGAACATAGAAAAATGTGCCACATGTGCCTTAGCTAAGAAAAGGAAAAGTACTAAACAACTACCACGAATGGATTCCTTTTTCAATGGATGCATTGTTGCTTCCTACCTTTAAGTTGAATAACTTAAAGAATATTCCTTTTTAAAATATAATTTTTTTACCCCAAAATATAAAAACATGGATGTAGAATATCTAAAAGTGTTGAACCAAGATCACCCCTAAACTTAAATAATCTAAAGAATCTAATGATTCATCCATATCTACTATGGTTTGTCCTAAACAACCTTTTCTTATTATATAAACAATCAAGCCATCATCTTTCAAAAAAAAAATGAAAAAGTTATCAAGCATTTTTAACAACTTTCTCAAGTGGTTTAGAGGTCTTTGTCCTACATGGAAGTTTTCCAATGACTTCTCTCGCATATGAGGGTTTTAAAAAACTATTCATTCTCTCTGTTTTTCTTTGATAATTGTGTAGACTATCCTCTCATATTTGTTGCATAATACCAAAAAGTATGAAAAAATATAGTTTTTTTTTTAATATGTACAAGACAAGTGAGGGTACCAAACATCCCCAAGAAATTCTATCTAGTAATTAGGGCTTCGACTTGGTCAAGAAAATCAAAAAAATTGATTGAAAGTCAATAGAGAAAAGAGAGATATTCAGTGAGTATTTCTCCTAGAATTACACAATCTTGTTGCAATAGTGAGACCCACAAGATCAAAGTCTACTTAGGGTTTTTCCAAACAAACCTTGAAATAAAGTGTTAATAACATACAAAACTCCCACAACTTGCTTTTAAAAACACATTTCTCCTTCGAATGACTATAGAAGAAAAACATAAAGGCAAGCAATTGAGAAATACATATTTACATCTACTCTGATACCATGTAGGGTTTCATAATAATTTCCAAATAAAATAGAATAAAAAAATAAAATAGAATCAACAATTACCCAAAACAATAATAACTCACAAAAAGAATGCATGTAGTATTTGGAGTATCCATAGACTCTAAAATAATCCATCTAAAGGAAATAATAATACTCTAACTAAAATGATAAAATGGTTGGTCTTAAGGGGTATAAATACCCAATTACAAGTGACGTTTAGGTCAAAGTAAAAAAATAACCTTTCATTTATTAATAAAATATCACAATTATCCCACTTATATAAGGTGTAGAAAGGTCCAAAGGGCTATACAATAAAAATAACATAAAATTTGATTATGGACTTAAGTGAATCTTAACACCTCATATTCCAACAACTAAAAAAATATACAACTCATGCTTAGATTAACTTTTGTCCACTAAGTAGTAATTATCTCATCAAAATTTTGATACACGAGCCACACTTCATCAAAGATCAAAGAGAGATTGGATAGGACCGTATTCTCTTCATATCTAAAGAAATTTTCCATTTGGTTGATCCAATTCAACAAAGAGTTTAGTTTTTAGAATCCTATAGGAATATAACCAAACAATATTTCCTAAAATTCTATTTATGCATTTTGTTATGAAATGATTAACCTTCTTATAATCATCCCATGTGTATTTCTCTTCAGTAAGAGTCATATCCCATTAATTTAAAATAATCATTAAAGAGTAACTTTAGAATAGAGGATTGAGAAATACCTTTGCATTCTTATCTTCATGATTGGCTATGGCAGTCTCCCCCAACAAGTCATTTAAACTCTTCTACTATAACTATTGAGTATCTTTGAATCCAATCCACTTCCATGTCTTTTAGCACTTTTCAACACTTAGTTATGAGGTATTTTTTCTTAGGCTTACATACAATTGTTAGATAAAAATTTAAATGTGATTATTTTTCTAACGTGATGAGTGATACATTGAAAGAATAAATATCCCTCATATTTTACCTTCTCTAGTTGCCATAAGACCACAAAATCTTGGATTGACCTATTGCACAATTTCTAGTTCCTTCTAATCCAATCCAAATGGTAGATGAAGTAACCAAAAGGAATGACCAATTCATCTTTATTTCTTGAAATATAACAATATTTGGTTTGATTTTATTTACCAATCATCTTAATGAGACATCTTTTGGTAGGGGAGCCCATTCCCCTTGTATCCCAAGATAGGATCTTTATTTCAAAGACATTTTTTTGCCTTCATCATAACCTCTTCTAGAAATACATAAGATTCACAAGCAATATTTGCTAATATTTATTTTTGGATCTTATCATGATTTATATCCCTCCCTCATTATTTGTGCCACTATATCCACTTTTCTTTTATATTTATGTTTGATTGATCTTTTCTTCTATGTTAGTTTTCATTGTCCCACTTTCCAAGTTACTTGTTGTTCTTGTAAGGCTTAACCATCATAATATAAATAGTTAGTCTTTTTTTTATCCATTTGCTATGGGGTGATCTCCTTTTTTTTATTGAAATTTTTCTTTGGCTCTTCTAAAATAGGTTTAATGTCTATTTTGAACACGTAGTTTTAAGTAATCTTGTCTTCTTTCTCCTATAATGGGATTTTTTTTTTTTAGTATAGTTTCTTCCATTTCCATAATGTTTTCCTAGATTGGCATCTTTTATTATTCTTTATTGCCATGTTTTATTCTTACTAAATATTTGGTTGCCTCTTTATTTTTTGGTTTTTAGAATTTTTTCATTTACCTCTTTTCTTTGATCTTATAGCTTTGATTAAGATTCCAATTTATTATTGTTGCCATTTTTTAACCAAAAGATTCACAATATTTGCATTTAAAACCTTTTATTTTCAAATTTATGGTTCAAAGTAGATTTTCTCCAATTCTATTAAGACATATTCGAGCATAATTAGCTATGCTTATTTACACTATCATTATATTCACTTCCACATATTCCCTCATAATATTACCAATTATTTGCTTAACATATTCAATCCAAAAAATTCTTGTGATAATTCATATACTTACCCATACTGGTGCCTTATTGGCATTTTGTAGTTTAATAGGACCCCAAATGCCAATACTTCAGAAATAATATTGAATTTTTGTAAAACCATGACCCTCACTTAGAACCATTTCTTGATCCATCACATGCATGAAAATAACAATCAAGTACCCTCGACATGCTCTAATTTTATAACTTATATTTTTTATTTTACTAACCCATTTATATAAATCTCATAGTGGCAACTAAAGCCCCATAAAGTAATGAATTAATGTGTTTATTATGAAATTCCTCACAGTTGCTACTATCCAACTATAAATTTAGATTTTTTTTAATAGCTTTTTTGCACTTGCTCTAATTTTTCATGGGTTGATGCTAAAGTAATGAATTAATGTGTTTATTATGAAATTCCTCACAGTTGCTACTATCCAACTATAAATTTAGATTTTTTTTAATAGCGTTTTTGCACTTGCTCTAATTTTTCATGGGTTGATGCTAAAGTAATGAATTAATGTGTTTATTATGAAATTCCTCATAGTTGCTACTATCCAACTATAAATTTAGATTTTTTTTAATAGCTTTTTTGCACTTGCTCTAATTTTTCATGGGTTGATGCTCTTGCTTGTTTCCCCATTCTATAGAACCCTTGCTTTCTTCTAACATAATTAAACCCTACATTTTTTCTAATAGTGCATTTTCAAAAGACTAACCTATGGATAACAAAAATTCTTGCATTATGCATGTTGTAGATATCCTATTTCCTATTGATCTATAATCTTAAACCCTAGAATATCAATTTTTTTTTACTATCATAAAAACCAACGTTTTTATTTAGTTTTTGCATTCAAAGCTTCAATATAAACCCCAATAGAGCTCACTAAAATCCAATTGAATCTTCTAGCATTTTTCTTGCCAAGTATCTCATACCTATAAATTTTAAAATTTTAGTTTGGTTGGTTTGATTATAAAATGTCATGTGTAAAGTTATCAATACAAACGTTTATAAATTTTAGATATAATATCATTATAATATGGATGGATTAAAATAAAGTATTTTTATATCAAATGAAATAAACTCAAGTGGTTAAATCCCTCAACTTCAAGAAGGAGGTCAATCTTACAAAGGGATACATGCATAATTGCCAATTTGTTATAATACTACGATATGGGTCATGATGTCATATGGGTGGATCCCATTTCAATCCCATATAATCAATTAAAATAAAGCATTTATATTTGAATTGTATATTTTTTACTTGTAGTAGTGAAGTTACTTTATATTTGAATTGTATTTTTTACATATTTATATTTAGATTGATATTATTTTGATAGTAGTGAAGTTACTTTATTTTATCATATAAATATTCCAAAATTTGAATAACCCTTGATATAAATATGTAACTCTAGTTTATCCCCTTTCAAGTTTTGATGCTTCATCTATATTTTACTAATGTAGCCAATTATCTTTTCTCTTAACAACGACTTGACAATTATAATTATATAGCTTGACAAGATTTAAACTT
Source organism: Wollemia nobilis (assembly GCA_028583015.1). NCBI lineage: Eukaryota > Viridiplantae > Streptophyta > Pinopsida > Araucariales > Araucariaceae > Wollemia > Wollemia nobilis. The sequence continues at coordinate 5,833,050 of JAQPPZ010002440.1, forward strand.
TGGTTTCCTTCTTGAAAGTTGAGGATTTTAATAGGTTAAGGTAACATCATTTGATAATAATATTATTATAACTTTAATAATTTATATGAGGCTCTATTTAAGCCCAATCATATCAAAAACATCAAAATATTAAATTTATTATCAAATTAATTGAATTATATTTAGCTTACCTCTCTTTGAAAAATATTCATTTTTTTCTCAAACTATTATGTTTCTTTTAGCTAATTACCTTCTAAATTTTAAATTAAAAAAAAACCAAAACAAACACCACTACTTACCTTAAACTCGCTAAATTATTATTATTATTAATTACTTATTCAAAATGAAAATTCAAACATCCAACACTCATGCATACAAAATCTCCATCCTCATCGAGACTTGAACCGACTTGAACTGAAACCGGAAAAGAAATTTATCTCAATCACTAAATCTTATTTGAATGGACATCTTAATGATTTAAAATTAAATAATTTTTTTTTTAATTTAAAACCTTTCTATCAAAAGATATTTATCTCAATCACTAAATCTTTTTGAATGGACAAATTAATGATTTATAAATTAAATAAGTTTTTTTAATTTAATGAATGGAGTTTCCTTCTACGTCTGCTAAAAGGATTAGTTTGTCTTGGCTAAGATTATGATCACCCGTCTCGAGGACACCATACCATCCACGACATGATCTTATCGTTGGAAACCCTTGATATGACCAAGAGTTTCATGCGTCTTTGTACAGATCGATTAGCCGCGATCTCGACACCACCGAGTCTGAGCCTTCGTCGTCCATAACAGACGAGACGTAGAAGAATCCCTCTTCTATCTTGCTGATGGCAAAGCCAAGTTTGGTGTCCCTTTCCTTTATTTCGAGTTGTAAGAAGATTTCGACGACGACATAAACAGACTGCCCTCACCACGTCGATGTCGATGTCATGGTAATCCTTGAAGCCATACAGGTGATGGTTGTGTTGGAGAGATCCCAGACAAGAATTGGTATTCACTGTGCTTGATGCCTTTTCACCGGACTTCTTGGTAAACAAGAGCTTTGTCTGAATGGTCATGTTGATCAGCCCGTTACTCTACACAGAGTTTATGCTCTTCGATGACCCGACATACTCATTCCAGAATCCAAAGTTTCTTGAAGCAGCGTAAGAAATAATCAAGTTAACTAAATCCGTACATATTTCAAAACATGTCCACAATTGTTAAAGCTCTATCTCATCTGCATGGCGCAAATTTTCGCACTCAAGCTCTAGCCTAAGCGATCACGTCTCTTATAATTTCCTGCTTCAAAACTTAATCACCAGCTACTACTTCTTCCACCAAGCTTTCAGTGTGATCAAAACCCAATTTTATTTTTTTTTCAATTCAAATCATTATCTGATAACGAAAAGGGCTTCCGTATCATTTGCTTCACAGCATACTTTCGAAATTAGTATATCCGTAAATAGAATAGCGGCAAACCGCATCGTATAGCCCTAGATAAAAGTTCGCTCCACTAATTATTATTCCATATGAAGGCCCCAGCTAAAGAAACCAGAACTTTATCCGAACATTCATGGAAACGGCTTGGATTGAAAATAATAATAACGAATCTACCGATACGTTAAAATGAAAATTTACAAGACAGTAGTTATAAAACTGACCTTTTTGAAAATGGTGTCAGAACTGAGAGGACTCTCCTTGAGCTTCCTGTGTGCCGGATGAGAGGCCCGAAGCGAAACCTGAACATCTCTATAGCTCACGTATTGCGAAGAATCTGAGGTTCCGTTTGCCGTCGCATCGCAAGTGGCGTTATTCTCCTTCTTATTATTATTGCTGTCATCTGCTGTGATTGAGCTGCTGCTGCAGCTCTCCGAATTAATATTGCGAATGCCTTCCCCTTCTGCCGGTGATGTCGTCTCATTATTATTATTATTTTCCGTTTCCATTTCAAATTCTGATGTCTGGGCCGCCATTGCAGCCCTCAAATCCCTTAAAACTCCTTCAGAGAATATTCGTACAGAAAGAAGAAGAGCAAAATCAGATGTAAAAGATTAGGTTCGGAGATGAACAAAGGGTTATCGCAATTTTAATCCCAATATGTCTGCAACATACACCTTCATGACAAATTAGATCCGAATACTCCGCTATCGCTCTCTCTTCACTGTTTACCCCACTAAGCCGTTCTATTCGTTAAGCTTTATTTATATTCGTAATCCTTTTTTCGGTTGGACTTGCATGCGGAGGTAATTTGTGTTGTAACCTTGAGGGCCCTCTCGCTTCATGGCAGGGAATCCTCTGGGTCCCAATTCTAAATTGGGTTTGAAGTGCTAACGTGAACGGATGGTTTTCGAAAATTCCTCCAATTAAATAATCGGTTTCTAGAAGATTCCCACAATTAATTAAATTAATAGGGTTTTCTAGATTTTTTTGGAGCACACGTGAAATCAAACGTTAACTACAGGGAATCCGAGAACGCGTAAGTGTTTGTCAATACTATTAATTAATTTTGGAAACCTCTGACTTTGATGAGTGTTTATATACTCTTTCTTGGCAGAACGAACAAGATCTGTACACACGCTTATATCGGTCTGTCTTCGAGAGAAAGAGCAATGGAAAGAACCTTTGAACTTTCTTAGATGTAATTAAGGTCAACACTTTAAAAACTAATTTACCTGTTCATAAAAATATAAAAACTCTATATAAATTGCAGACCAGCGGTGGGAGTTGTGGGAGTGTTCCTTTTTCACGTGCATTTTGTTTCGTGGCAATAAAATAAAAAGTGCCATGAAAAACCAAGAGGTATGAGCTTTGAGGGAAGATTAAGGTATGAGTATGAGTTTCTTTATATTTTTTATACTTTTGAGATTTTTTGAATTGAAAATCAGTAATTATAATATTAAAAAAAGATGAGATTTTATTCGAATGTTTCTCTCACTAAAATTGTCTTTGTCTGGAATTTAATTTATTATGGTTTTTCATTTGCTAAATAGGGTTTTTACTTAATTGTGTTTATTTTGTTAAAAATTTGAATATTATTTTTTAAAAATGTAATAAGGTTTGAAGTAGATTTTTTTTTTAAATCTTTTAATTTTTTCTTTCACAATGATTTACATAGCAACAAATTTTCTTTGGAGATCCTTCTTTCTTTTATATGGTGTTTTTAAAAGTTTAGCACCTTTTCAAGATTGATATATTTTTTTCTTTATGGAAAGCAAAAAACAATTCCTTGTTCTTTCAGGCTCTTATTGTTAGGATCAATGTTGTTTCTTGGTGTTTTTAAAAGTTTAGCACCTCTTCAAGATTGACATTTTTTTCTTTATGGAAAGCAAGAAATAATTCTTTGTTCTCTCAAGCCTATATTGTTAGGATCAATGTTGTTTTTTATGTGCAACTACATACTTTAGTGTAGGCCAACAAAGAGGTAATAAAGTTGGTCTATTTGTAAGATTTTATTGGACACTGGGGGAATGCTCTCTACACTATTTTTTTATATTGGTCATTTTTTTGAATGAAATATGATATATTATATTAAAATACAACTTAATCATACAAAAAGTGGATGGATACGCACACCCCAATAGGGTACCAAAAATCACACTAACCACATAAGGTTAGGAGAAACCAAATAGCAAATACAAAAACTTTAGCTAGCTAACACAAAAAAGAGGGAATTAAAATCATCCTCTTAGCCAAAAATCAAAGAAAAACATGCATCCACAGAACAAAAATCATTTCTAGACATCGGGAGGGACAAAATTGTCCACATTGTCATCATGATGCCAAGGAGAGGCGGCAACAAGAGCATCCCAACCATTATCATCAGTGTCAGTACCACCCATATTAGCAACGTCATTAACCTCTTATGCATTTATATCCTGGGGGCAGGGAGTTTGGTCATCGTCGTGCTAGTCCAGAACATTAACTAGCACCACCATGATCGCATCTCCCCAACCCGCAACCTGGTGTGAAGGTTATGGACGAACATCCCATCCACTCACCAACGACGAATTACCAACACCATTAGAGTAACGATGTTTGTGAAGAACACAAGCTTATACTGAGAGGGGGGGTGAACAGTATAAGACCACTTTTCACTTTTATTTTCAATTGAATATTATGCAGTGTATAAATAGAAGTATCAATAATAGTAATCAAAGCAATGCACAAAACACCATACACAATAAAGACACCACAATTTACGTGGTTCACCCAATGTGGGCTACTCCACGGAGAAAATATTTTACTAAAATTTTCTCAATCAATCTCTTTTGGGAATCCTTTCCTATTTACAATGTTTATGGACCTTTGTCCAAAGGAGATGCTGATCCCCTAATCTCAAGTTCGTGGATCTCTTCCACATGAGAACTATTTCCCCTTATGCTCTAGGTAGTGACCTTCGAGAAGACTTTGTCTCTCTATTGCACTGACTGGTGGATCTCTCTCCACTTGAAGACTCCTCACTCAGATCTGTATTCAATTGTCCTCACTTCTGGATCTATCCACCGAGACTAATATCACCTCCAAAGATCTGTCTCAATACTGTACTAAACATAGTTCAGTCGGTCTAGCACAGCTCTGCTCAATCTCTTGCACTAAACACAGTACATTCGATCTAGTACAATTTTGCTTAATAGGTCCACATAGAACCTACTTAAATTTTCTCAATATTTCCACACATAACCTACTCAATTCTGCTCAATAGGTCCACACAAAATCTACTCAAATCTGCTCAATAGGTCCACACAGAACCTGCTCAAATTTGCTCAACAGGTCCACACAGAACCTGCTCAAATATGCTCAACAGGTCCACACAAAACTTGCTCAAATATGCTCAATAGGTCCACACAGAACCTACTCAAATCTGCTCAATAGGTCCACACAGAACCTACTCAAATCTGCTCAACAAGCTCACTCAGAACTTGTCCAAATCTGCTCAACAAGCTCACTTAGAACTTGTCCAAATCTGCTCAACAAGCTCACTAAGAACTTGTCTAAATCTGCTCAATAAGTTCTCTCTAGGACTTGCTCAAATCTGCATAGCAAGCTTCCACAAAAGTGTCCTCAAAATTAGTCCACAAGCCTTCTTAAAGACTTGTCTCAAATCTGCTTAACAAGCTCACATAGAACTTGTCCAATCTCATAGAATCATAAAGAGAATTGTTAGAGACTCAATATGTTCTATACTTAATGCTCAATCAATATCTCAATTCAATCTCATAGAAGCATAAAGAGAATTTTTAGAGACTCAATATGTTCTATACTCAAATCCCAATATCAACTCAAATCAATATCATAGAAGCATAAAGAGAATTGTTAGAGACTCAATATGTTCTATACTCAAATCCCAATCTCAACTCAAATCAATCTCATAGAAGCATAAAGAGAATTGTTAGAGACTCAATATGTTCTAGTTCTTTGCATAACCAATTGGCTTCAACAACAATGCTTATAAAACAAAGTTTAATCACAACTCTCAAAAAAGAAAAATTTGAAGCATTTAACCAATCACTTTCGAAAAGGAAACCACAATCAATACTTTTCACTCCAAAGGTATTTTATAATCAACCACCATAATCAATCAATAGGAGAATGTGACCATACCTTTTATGAAGATGAAGAAGCCTATTTGAAAATCTGGCACAATCACAATATTCTTTTGTCGATCCTCACAAGGGTTAGAAGATCACAAAATAATCAACATTACTTCACTTCACAATAATATTCACCAAGGCTTTTAATTATAAAACCTTCTTAAGAATTAATGCACAACTTCCTTATCACTCCTAAAACCACTTGTACCATAAAATATAATAAATCAAAACATTGCATAACCTTGTCACTCCAAAAACCACTTATACCATAAAATAAAATAAATCAAAACAATGCATAACCTTGTCACTCCAAAAACCACTTATACCATAAAATAACTCAAATATTTTATAGCCTTCCTTTCAACACTTTTGCACTTTAAAAAATAATCACAAAGCCTTCTTAGGTAATATCCCACATTAATTAAATATAAAACCTTAGCCATATGCAAAAATTAAATCCACTATACTCTTTGTGAAAGTTGACGCTTAACACAACCTTAGCAAATTCAAAATATTTCATGCACCTAAAAATTTCGACGATCGAATTATGGCATACCTTGCAAAATGGCTTCGGGTGGTTTTGACACCGCATTCCTCCTCGTCGTGCGCCTTAGTGCACTCTCTGCCCACCATGTGGGCTAGGCCTCCCACGTGGAGGCTTTAAGCCTTTGAGACTTATATTTTCGTCCTCTCCACCTATGCCTTGAAACTTGCTCCCTTGTTCCACGTGTAGTGCACAAACGAAATCGAAGGAGGGAATCGACGATTGCGAAGGAGGGGATAATCGAATGCGAAAAATATTTCTTGTCTCCTTCTTGGTTGATAAAATCAAACCCTTTAAATATTCGAACCTTTTCATGATAAAATATATGACGTCGACGGACATGGTGGGAAAACTCTTTTATTTAATTTTAAAATTAAAATTTAAATTTTAAATAAATTAAAATTTAAACTAAACCTTTAAAATTAAATTTCTCCATCATCGGGGCAAATTTTTCAATGAAACGAAAAGCCAACTTGGGTTTTAAGAAAAACCCATTTCAAATCTGCCATTCATGGTTTTAAATAAAACTTTTCCTTGCCTTTTCATAAAAACATTTTTCTAAGCTTTCCTTGAAGCTCCTTTTGGAACCAAATGCCATGCATCCCTTCTAGAACCTTTGATCAAAACATTTGCTTCTCATGAAGCTCTTTGTGGAGCAAAATCATAGTGCTTACTTACATAGGTCCTTTTGACATCAATGACAACTTTTAGCTTAGGGACTCAAAATGTCCAACAATCTCCCCCTTTTTCATTGATGGTAACCCATATTCATTTTACTGAAACCTGACCTTCTTTTATGCTCCCCCTAGGTCTTTGCTCCTCCTGGCTCAATGCTCTCTCAAATATCAAATCTCTCCTCATATCAAATCTCTTTCCAATACACAAATCTCTCCCCATTTGACATCAATGGCAAAGGGTCACATTTAAGGCTCGGGGCTAAGAATGAGCCTCTTAGCTTAGCCCCTCCCCCACCTCCACATGAGGTGGTTAATTCTGGGATGGGATTATTTCTACTCCCCGAAATAACAGATCTATACCTTTATCTTTCTCTCTTCTTCTGTGAGTTTTCTGAATCCTCTCACTGTTTCTTTCCAAGTTATCATCCTTGTTCCTGTCATCACTTCTATTCCTGTTCCTGTTCTTGTTCTTATCCATGATCCTGTTCTTGTTCCTATTCTCTTTATTTTCTGAGTCTTTATTATTTTTTGAGTCTCTATTCCTGTTCATCTTCTTGCTTCTCTTCATATTCCTGTTTTTGTTCATATTCCTATTTCTGTTCATATTTTTATCCTTGTTCATACCTGTTTTTGAAATATTTTCTCTACACCATCTTTCTATGTGACCATAATTATTGCACTTATAACACTTAATGTTATTATTCCTTGGATGTGCAATTATCTTAGGATTTATCCTAGTGAATTCATATCCTCTTATGTTATTAATCCTGCAATTCATTGCCTTGTGACCAAGACCAAAACCATTGCATGAGTAGCAATAACCTTGGAAAAGTTGTTCTTTTCCATATACTTATCTTTCATGAGTCCAGCACTGTGAAGCCATGTGTCCAAACCTATGACATGAATAACATATTCTATTGAAGCCTCCTTGTCTTGACCTCATTGGTTTTCTGTTCTGATTGTTGTTCCATTTGTATCTTCTTTGTGCATTGTTCCTCTCTTTGTTGAACTCTTGGTTGTCCAACTCATCCTCTGATGTCCCATTTACACTTAAACTGTCTTCTTCTGATGTATCTTCTTTTGAAGTTTCTTCTTCATCAAGACTTGAAGTAGATTATTTTTCCTATTTATTTTGAGCATTTCCAAAGCCAAGACCTGTTGAACATGATGTTCGTTGTTGTCCACAGATGAACTTATCCAAGTTCTTAGAGCTATTTGTGAAACTCTTCATATTGATCTTGGAGTCATTTAAATCTTCTTTTAGAGTAGCCACTTCTTGTTCTAACTTCTCATTCCAAAATATTTTCTTTTAACTTATCCTTGAACTTGCTTGCCTTAGCCTTTGAATTTTCTAAATCCTCTATGAGCAATAATATTTCTTCATCACATTCTTGAAATTGATTTTCAAGCTTAGAGTGTTGCTTTCTAACCTTCTTTACTGTGTCAAGGGCATAGATAAGTTCTCCCTTGAGATCATAGCCATTCTTTATTGAATATTACTCTATTTGTTTACCTTTATTCATATCATTACTTCATGTTGGCTTGTCTTCTATAGGATCATCTTCTTTATCTTCCAGAGCCATTCGAATATTCTCATCTGGTCTTTCAAGTGCATCTTCAAAATCATCATCACTGAAACTATAACCATCCCTAGTGCAATCATCTTCAAGATGTCTAAATTTACCACATCTAAAACACTTGAGAATAACTAGAGTCCTTTTCTTAACTGGATCTTTCTCTTTAACCATAAATAGGACTTCATCTCTATCATTATCTGAAAAACTAACATCACTATCAATTGAGTACTTACTTGCATTTTACGCATAGTAGCTTCTATTTTATCTCTAGAAGAACTTCTTTTCTTGTCTGCTTTGTCCATCCTTGCTTTTCTTCTGGTACTTGTATCTTTCTGATTCCCTGTATTTGTGGTCTTGTTTTTCTTCATCACTGTTGCCTTTTGGCTCTTTGCATTCTGTTGCATAGTGTCCATACTTTCCACAATTGAAACATTTGATAGATCTTAGATCTATGGGTCTTCTATGTTCTCTATTTCTTCTGCCATAATTTGCTTCTTCATCACTGGATGACTCACTGCTCGATTCTATATTTTTTCCCTTTTTCTTTTTGTCTACTCTAAAAGCAGCTTCTTTTAGAGGAATATGATCTTTTGTTCTTATCTCAAAAGTAGTAAGCATGTAAAAGCAAAGAATTCCTTGTCAAAGAATCACTATCAATTGATGTTTCTATAGCAGAAAAATTTTCACTGTACCTTTTTGGAAGAGTTCTCAAGATCTTATCACAAGCATAAGATTCATCAACCTTAATTCCCAGACCTTTCATATCATGTACAAGTTCATCAATATTACTGAGATAGTCATGAATGTTTTCATCATCCTTCATTCTTAAGTTCTCAAATTCTCCTTTGAGATTTTTAATCTTAGCCATTATGACTCCTTTATCTCCTTCATATATTTCATGTAGAAGTTCCCACATTTCTTTTGTTGTTTTACAATCCATAACCTTCATAGATTTTGATCTACGCAATCCTTTTATAATTGTATTCATGGCTCTTGAGTTTGCATGCATTAGAAGCTTACCTTCCTTAACTATAGGAGGATTGACTGTTGAATCCTATCCAAGTTCCACTACATCCCAAACTTCATTTCCAAGTGCCATCATGTAAAATCTCATCAGCATACACTAATTTAAGAAGTCCTTCCATCAAATACTGGTACTGCATTATTTAAGAGTCCATCTCTTTAATCCTTTTTATCTATTGTGTTCTTAGACCACTTTTCCTTCAAGCTATCAAACTCTTTGGAAGGAATTCGCTCTGATACTAATTAAAGAACATAAGCTTATACTAAGAGGGAGGTGAACAGTATAAGACCACTTTTTACTTTTTCTTTTAATTCAATATTATGTAGTGTATAGATAGTAGTATCAATAGCAATAATCAAAGCAATGCATAAAACACCATACACAATAGAGACACCACAATTTACGTGGTTCACCCAATGTGGGATACTCCATGGAGAAAATATTTTACTAAAATTTTCTCAATCAATCTCTTTTGGTAATCCTTCCCTATTACAATGTTTATGGACCTCTATCCAAAGGAGATGATGATCCCCTAATCTCAAGTTCATGGATCTCTTCCATAGGAGAACTCTTTCCCCTTCTGCTCTGTCTAGTGATCTTCTAGAAGACTCTGTCTCTTTGCTGCACTGACTGGTGGATCTCTCTCCACTTGAAGACTCCTCACTCATATCTATATTCAATTGTCTTGGCTGTTGGATATCTATCCATTGAGAGTATGTCCTCTATCCTCTATCACCTCCAAAGCACTGTCTCAATACTATACTAAATATAGTTCAGTCGGTCTAGCACAACTCTACACAATATCTTGCACTAAACACAATACATTCGGTCTAGTACAATTCTATTCAATAGGTCCACATAAAACCTACTCAAATCTTCTCAATAAGTCCACACAGAACCTACTTAAATTTGCTCAATAGTTCCACACAGAACCTACTCAATTCTACTCAATAGGTCCACATAGAATCTGCTCAATAGGCCCACATAGAACCTGCTCAAATCTGCTCAATAGGTCCACACAAAACCTGCTCAAATATGCTCAATAGGTCCACATAGAACCTACTCAAATCTGCTCAATAGGTCCACACATAACCTACTCAAATATGCTCAATAGGTCCACACAGAACCTACTTAAATCTGCTCAACAAGCTCACTCAGAACTTGTCCAAATCTGCTCAACAAGCTCACTCAGAACTTATCCAAATATGCTCAACAAGCTCACTCAAAACTTGTGCAAATCTGCTCAATAAGTCCTCTCTAGGACTTGCTCAAATCTGCATAGCAAGCTTCCACAAAAGCTTACTCAAAATTAGTCCACAAGCCTTCTCAAAGACTTATCTCAAATCTGCTTAACAAGCTCACACAGAACTTGTCCAATCTCATAGAATCATAAAGAGAATTATTAGAGACTCAATATATTCTATACTTAATGCTCAATCAATATCTCAATTCAATCTCATAGAAGCATAAAGAGAATTTTTAGAGACTCAATATGTTCTATACTCAAATCCCAATCTCAACTCAAATCAATCTCATAGAAGCATAAAGAGAATTGTTAGAGACTCAATATTTTCTATAATCAAATACCAATCTCAACTCAAATCAATCTCATAGAAGCATAAAGAGAATTGTTAGAGACTCAATATGTTCTAGTTATTTGCATAACCAATTGGCTTCAACAACAATGCTTATAAAACAAATTTTAATCACAACTCTCAAACAAGAAAACTTTGAAGCATTTAACCAATCACTTTCAAAAAGGAAACCACAATAAATCATTTTCATTTCAAAGGTATTTATAATCAACCACCATAATCAGTCAATAGGAGAATGTGCCCATACCTTTTATGAAGATGAAGAAGCCTCTTTGGAAATCTGCCACAATCACAATATGCTTTTACCAATCCTCACAAGGGTTAGAAGATCACAAAATAATCAAAATTACTCCACTTCACAATAATATTCACCAAGGATTTTAATTAGAAAAACTGCTTAAGAATTAATGCACAACTTCCTTATCACTCCTAAAACCACTTGTACCATAAAATAAAATAAATCAAAACATTGCATAACCTCGTCACTCCAAAAACCACTTATACCATAAAATAAAATAAATCAAAACAATGCATAACCTTGTCACTCCAAAAACCACTTATACCATAAAATAACTCAAATATTTTATATCCTTCCTTTCAATACTTTTGCACTTAAAAAAATAATCACAAAGCCTTCTTAGGCAATATCCCACATTAATCAAATATCAGACCTTAGCCATATGCAAAAATTAAATCCACTACACTTTTTGTGAAAGTCGACGCTTAACACAACCTTAGCAAATTCTAAATATTTCATGCACCCAAAAATTTCAGCGATCGAATTATGGCATACCTTGCAAAATGGCTTCGAGTGGTTTCAACCCTGCGTTCCTCCTCGTCGTGCGCATTAGTGCACTCTCCGCCCATCGTGTGGGCTAGGCATACCATGTGGAGAATTTAAGCCTTTAAGACTTATATTTTTGTCCTCTCCACCTATGCCTTGAAACTTGCTCCCTTGTTCCACGTGCATTTTGCAAACGAAATTGAAAGGGGGGAATCAACAATTGCGAAGGAGGGGATAATTGAATGCAAAAAATATTTCTTGTCTTCTTCTTATTTGATAAAATCAACCCCTTTAAATATTCGAACCTTTGCATGATAAAATATATGACATCGGCGAACATGGCGGGAAAACTCTTTTATTTAATTTTAAAATTAAAATTAAAATTTTAAATAAATTTAAATTTAAACTAAACCTTTAAAATTAAATTTCTCCATCATCGGGGCACCTTTTTTGATGAAACGAAAAGCCAACTTGGGTTTTAAGAAAAACCCATTTCAAATCTGCCATCCATGGTTTTAAATAAAACCTTTCCTTACCTTTTCATAAAAACATTTTGCTAAGCTTTCCTTGAAGCTCCTTTTGGAACCAAATGCCATGCATCCCTTCTAGAACCTTTGATCAAAACCTTTGCTTCTCATGAAGCTCTTTGTGGAGAAAAATAATAGTGCTTACTTACATAAGTCCTTTTGACATCAATGACAACTTTTAGCTTAGGTAATAAAAATGTCCAATAGTCTGGTCACCGACGGAGGTTGAGACCAGTGTCTCCTCGCTTGTGACAATGCCCTGCATTCTTGACAAGATCAAGAATGAGAGCTAGCACGATGCTATGACATCAAATCCAAGGGGACCTAAATGATAGTGCATGGCACATTATGCCAATGGTCTAAGAGAGTCCTCAGGTATTGAATATCAATATGATTTTTTCCACTTGAACCTATATCTAAAGCCAAGAGTTAAAAAATACAACATACTTATCAGCTAAAGAAAAGGAATCAGAAGATGTATCTCTAGAAAAACTATATTGTTTTGGTCTTCCATAATTAAAAAATAATATTGATTATAAAAATATTCTAGACAGGCACAAGAGGAATATAAGAATCAAGAGCATCGCCTAACAAGGAATGGTGCCAAGAAAAAGAAGTGACCATATAAGGTCGAAAGAAAGATTCCAGCCACTTCCAAGACATTTGAGCCTTATGGCACAACCAAAAAACATGAGTGCAATCTTCAGGTTCATTAAAAAAATAGCATTTGGGATTAGCCATGCCCAAGTATTTCAGTCGTTTCCCCACAGACAAACCTTGAAAAAGTAGACTCCAAGCAAGAAAAGCCAGCTTTGGCTCAAGATAAGAGGCCCAAACCATGTTAAAACATAATTTCCACTGTGAAGGCCTAGGTATCAAGTCTCAATGCTCGTTCAACTTACCCACCATGGGCAAGTGTGAAGAAAACCAGGAATATCCCAAATGGGCCTTGTACTAAATTAATGGGATGTTCTTCAACCATGTCCAGTCCTAACACCAAGGTTTTTGGAAATGCTTGGTAATTTTTGGCCAAAAAGAGAATGGAATGCTATCTAACATAGTATCATACGTGGTCTTATCTTTTGGTTTTAAATTATGAAGTTTTTTGAAAAATCTCCCAAGGAATCCAATCTTTTGTATGATAAGAAAATAAATCAGAAATGGTAGCAATTCCCTTCTTGAAAAATCATTGAGCATGAATCCATTGAAATGAGGCCAAAGGAGAGCCTTGGTAAGTAATGACAAACGACCACCACACATTAAGAGAGGCTATGAAAGCCCCTTTTTTTTGCCCATCACCAGACCAACAGAGCCAGGGTTTAAAAGCCTCCCAAGCTTGCCAAATGCTCTGCATCACAAATGAGCATTTAATTTTAATAAACATAGGAGCTGTAAAAATAGAGGGGAGAGACATCCCCTGCAAAAATTTCTTACCCAAAGGAAGGCCTGTATAAATACAATACCAAATTAGGACCTTCCAAGCTTCAGGGCCATCAATAGCTTTAACAACCCACTTTGCACACAGAGCAAATCCTTGGCGTTGACAGTCAAACAGACCCATCCCACCAGAGGACTTAGGAAGACAACAAATTTCCCAGGCTACTCTATGAAATCTCTTCTTTTGAGAAGAGCTATCCCAAATAAAATCTCGTAACAACTTCTCTAGATTTTGGTAATAGGTCCGAGATGGAGTCCAACAAGAAGAAAAATATACATGAGTTGTAGCCAAAATCTTGGAGCAAACTTGGAATTTTCTTGCAAGGGAGAATTTCTTGGTAATCCAATCTTCTCAACTCTCTGGAGCACATGATTCCAGAGTTGAGCAGAGGTACTCTGAAAAGCAAAGGGAATGCCTAGAAACTTAAAAACTTTTTCAGATTGAATCCATTGTCAGGGATATTGAGAAAGTCAATATGAGCAAGGATTAGCAGATTATCGAAAGCATGCAGTCTTATGCCATTGAATTCTAGAGCCTGAAGTTGCACAAAATATATCAAGGCAATGCAAAGCATTGGATACAGATTGTTGATCTTCCCTAATGGTCAAGAAAGAATCATCAACAACATGCTCATTAACCAAATGATTTGGCAAATTGGGAAGAGCAATTCCTTGAATATTTCTCTAAGACACTTGGGTAGCCAGGAGGTATCCAAAGGCTTCTGCAGCTAGAATAAATAGATAAGGAGCAAGCGGGTAGCCTTGCCTCACCGAATGGAATAGGCTTTGGACATCAGACTGAGTGTTATTTAGAGTGAGCATAGTTGAAGTATCCTGGAAGAGCATACTGATAGACTTAACAAAGTTTAGACCAAAGCCAATTTCTTATAACATGATAAGAATACAATTCCACTCAATTTTATCATAAGCTTTTTCAAAATCAATTTTGATTAATATAGCATCCTACTGAGAATGTCTAGCCCATTCTATACCTTATCATACTGCCAAGACATTATCCAGGATATATTGGCCTTAAACAAACCTAGTATATTCAGGCCTAATAATTAAGGGTAGAATAGGTCATAAATTTAAAGCCAAAGCTTTGGCAATGATCTTATAGCTGATATTCAAAAGAGTGATCGACCTCCAATTGGTAATAATTTCAGGATCCTCAGCCTTGGGTATGAATCGAATATTGCCTTTATTTATTACTAACCTAAGAAACTTATGATCATTTCTTCTTGATAGACCTTAAGCAAGTATAGACCAATGAAATCCCAATATTATTTGAAGAATTCACAGGCGAATCCATCCAACCCAGGGGCCTTATCATTATTCATTTGAGAGAGATCCTAAGTAAGGTTGTCAAGAGATAGAGGGGCTTCACAACTAGATTTTTGATCGTAAGAGAGTTTTTCTGGCACCACTGCACAACACTCAGCCAAGGCCTACTACCGGGTGGGGGTGAGTGGTTGAGAAGAAATAAATTTTTTATAATGGCGAACAAAGGCAAATATTATATCAAGAAGCTTAGTGAGTCTATCCCCATTAATTTGAAGAGCTTGAAATTGCACAACTGACAAAGAGGGATGTAACCGTTTGAAGAACTCTTTAGATATCTTGTCCCCAATATTGAGCCAATGCATTCTGACACGAAGTTGGGCTCCTATGGCCTCATAAAGCTCTGCTTTATTCAGCTCATTACGAATACTAGCAACATGAGCTTGCAAATATTGGTTAAATGGGGAAGACTCAAGTATCACAAAGGCCACTAATAATTCTTTTTTGAGGGGGATCGAAGCATAGAAGCGGTATGCCGATGGCCTTATTCCACCAAAATATCCATCCAACAAATCCAAAGGGTCTTGGGAGAAGATTCCAACATCGGGTAATACGAGCCCTCATAGCATCATTTTGAAGAAAGGAAACATTTTGGTAAAATTGTAATTGAAAGCTTCGAGGAGGAGAGGCCCAGGTGGTAATGTCAAAAATAATCAGGGAGTTATCAGAGAGGGTAGTCTCTAGAATGGCATTAATAAAAGGGTAGGACATAGAAAGCCTATTAAATAATAAGTGGTGGGAATTTGTAAGCATTTCTCAGTCTAGGTGCTTCAAAACCCTGAAAACTCTTGTTTGGAAATTAGACCAGGTGAACCAAACACTCTCAGGGAAGTCAAACTGAGAGAAACAGTAATTAGGATCGGACAACCCCAATTTATTCTTCATAAAAAACCACACTTCTCTTTCCCCAATATTTCATCGCATTGGCATGTGCCTAGCCTGAAATTAGGGTTTCTCAATCATGTTAAAGTCACCACAAAGTACCTAGACAACATGCGACAAATAAAAATCCAACAACTGCCACAAACTACACCGATCAGAAGCATCATTAGATGCATACAAATTAATTATTCCAAAAGGTTTACCTTGAAACTCAAACATAGTCCAGAAAACTTGATTTGAGGGGTCCACCCCCCAAGAAATCACATTCCTCATCCACTTGGAAGAGACAAAAGTAACAACTCATCCCTTACCATGAGTATGACGGGTTGCATGAAAGCAACCACACAACCACAAAAAATTATAGGTAAAATCTAGATTAAAATAAAAAAATTAACTTCTTGCAAATAAACAAAGTTAAGATTACAAAACGTGTGAGAGACCTTAGACAACTCATCATGGACCAGCTTTTTTTAGATTGGTTCTATCAGTCCTCTTACATTCCACGAGAGAAAAAGCATTAAGCCCGATCGAGGTGCATACTAACCTCAACAACCTCAGAGTCCCTGAGCTTCCCAAGAGCCCCAAATGTATTTGTGGTGAAGCATTTTGGGTGGCCTTGAGCCTCAATGAACTGCCAATGCACATCATATGTCTGGTTCCTCTTATCAACATTATACTCCTCGGTGAACTGTTGATTCATATCATTTGTATGGTGTCTCTTATCAACATTATACTCATCCCTTTTATAAGTATGGCTGCATGAGCAGCGTGCCTTGTAAGTTTGAGAGCCTACTAGACCCGCCCCTTCTAGAGAGGAGGAATTTTGGGGAGCCGAGGGAGCATATGTAACCAAAACTACATCAGTAAAGGAAGGCCCAGTCCATGCTGTAGGATTAGTTTGAGGTTGCAGAATGACCATGGGTTCTTGAGGACATTGAGCTATAGTTGAAAAACTAGTTGCTACATGTCATGTCTGATTCTTAGGGTTCTTATTTCATCGATTATGGGATATAGTAACCCAATCTTCTCCACTCTTAGCCCCTTCAAGATGTGCCGCTGTGGTGGTGGCAGGAGGAGGAGGTTTCAAAATACGGTTCTGAGCTAGATCAGTCATAAGTGAGCAATCTCTGATTTTATGAGAAGATGATTGACACCAATAGCAGGTATTGGGCAAGTTGATATAGATAACATGTTCTCGATAGGTTTTCCCATCCAGTGTGATATCAATATGTTCAACCAAATCCTTGGAAAGGTCGACTTTCATGCAAACTCACTTAGTAGGACAAGGAAAAAAAAACTTATCAGATTCTAGGCAAACAAATTTCCCCAAAGGAGCGGCTAGGGTTTTAAAAAAATGCCAACACAGAATGGGGAGACCAGGAAAATCAATCTAAATTGGGACTTCCAATGAGGCTTCCTCAATGACAGAGAAGGTACAATAATATTGTTGTAGGACTAACAGGGAGCTACGGACAGACCAAGGCCCTCAATAACTTTCTTAGCATGCTTCGCTTCAGCAAAATGAAAAAGAAAGAAACCCTTGGTGAGGTTCTGCACATTAACACATTGAATACTATAGGGTTTCCAGACTTATTGGACCCAATGACGAATCAAGGATTCGCTAGGAATACATCCAAGGAAATAGCCCACTAAATGGGTGTTCTCATGCCAATCACAGGCTTTGTTAAACTTAGCATCAAGAATGATAACATGAGGGACAAATTCATTACCTCGTGGTACACTTTCACTACCATCTTGCGAGGACGTTTCTTGACAACCATTTTGCGTGCTGATAGTTCCAGCAAAAACTGAATCTACCGTATGATCAATGCCCATTAAAAAGGACCAAACCCCAATCAAAGGTGGAGTTTATGCAGATACATGGCAAAAAAACTTGTAGACTTAGAATTAATGAGGCAGTTTGAAACAACAAGCACACCTTGGTCATTTTTTAGTTAGATACATAGAGCTTGAGACTAAATGTGGTAGGTTAGTCACTGAGGTGACTCATCCTTTGCACCATGTCACAACATAGGCCAAAGGCACAAAGTGACAAGAGGAGCAATCTACCAAAAACAAGCCTCCATATTAGTTATAATAAAAACAATTAGTAGTTTGAGATATGTTTAGCCTTCATATTTAATGGACAATTAATGGCTATTTAAGGGTGTGCTTATCCACTCATTTTTTTGCTTGTAAAATTCTAAGTATTAATTAATATGATGTTTTTTTTTTAAATGAGATAACTATAATCTTTGTTTTAAAAATATATATTTTTTAAAATATAATAAGTCAATATAACTACATAATGGGAGAAGAAAAGTTCATCTAAAGAAGCAAACATACATAAGATCATTTGGCGAGGATTCAAGCCCACAAAAGGGTGGTTGAAATAGTAAACAATAGAATATTTTTATTAAACTATAAAATATTCAACAAAAAGCAAGGGATTGGTTAGTATATAAAAAACAAGTTATTTAATTATTTTTATTAGGTTTAAATTTTATTCAGGTTTATATATAATTGTCACATTGTTGTAATATCATTGTCATAATTATTATTATGAGTTGGGAACGAGTGCAAGCTAAGAGAGAGATCCACTAAATAGCATGGAATGAAAGTCATATTTAAAAGTATTAATGGGGAGTTAGGATGCCCTAACTTGAAGTATGAATACCCAAGTTGAAGATAAGGGGAAGAGCAAACAGATGGCAAATTCAATTCAATGAAAAAATGATACAACAAAAATGATTATTTTTTTATGAGCTTGCACAGGTTATTATGAGGGGTCTCGATCCCCTCATACTAAGTGGGGTTTGAACCTTAGACCTATCAAAGAGAGGCCAAAGCCCTTACCACTACAGTAAGTTTTCAACTATACAATAAAAGTGATTATTAAGGATAAGATGATCAAACATAATATAATGGTTCTTAAAATCAAAGGTTTAATATGTAAGTTGCATGGATATTGAGTAGGGTTTTGTAGATATAAAATTTGATCAAGTAAAAGTGGGGATTGAATTCAAATTACACTATGAATTTTCATTCTAAAGGTTTTTTCCTTACAATATTTTCTAATTCAAAAAATAAGAGTAAAATAATGGGTGGTGGACCTTAGTTTAGGAGGAGAGATGCCCTTTATTTAAAACCATGGAGTGAGATTTTTTTGTCGAGACAAAAAAGTTTCTAGTTTCAGTTAGGCCTTTTGGACTTTCATATCAACTTATCAATAAGGATATTTTGAAGAATACTGGAAATTCCCTAGGGGAATTTATCAAGGAGGGATCAAATAATAAGGAGCAAAAATATGCTATATATACTTGGATATGTGTTGTTATGGATATTTTAAATCCTTCGCCACAATCCATTAAGCTTAAATATAAATATAAATAATAAGATCAACAAGGGGATTAGGAAAATATTGCATACTAATGCCATAACTGTTATGAGACTACACACAACAAGAGATTGCAAAGTGAAAACAATAAAGAAATAATATTCTGGTCATGAGAGAAACTTCAAGATGAAACAAGGAAATCATATTGTAATAGAAGCTAGATTAAATCAAGGATATTTCACTCCAAACAAAGAGGCAAATAAATACAAAATAAAAAAGGATGCAAAAGATGAGAAAAGTACAATGTGCAAGTTCAAATTTATAAGGAATTAAAGGTGCAAAGAAAGATGTGATAAGAAATTTTAAAGTAAAGACAACATAAGATATCAAGTTTATTACAAGTAAATTATCTTTATTTTCGTCAAGGAGTATAAAATCCTCTCCTAATAATAGAAATGAAAGTAGTCTAGAGGTTATCCCTTCCAGTTTACGGTTTCAAGGAATCATAATAACAAAATAAGGATGGAGGAAATCCATAGCAATTTAGGGAATTTAAGGCAACTTAAGAAGGTAATTGCTATGGAGGAGCATCCTTGCACGTTAGGGTTCCTATAAAGAAAAAAGTGCTTTTGAGGTTATTCCTTACACTTTGAATCCTTCAAAGCAAGACAAACCTATAGATGATAAGTCTTACTATGAGTAGTGTGAAAAGATAAAGTCTCTAGCATGCACCTATGACAAATTCCACTAGGAAAAGAAATAAGAGGAGAACCAGTACCCAACTTATGTCAATTCATGTACCTCATGGATCCATACCCAAAATGTTGATGTAGGAGCATCTGGGTAAATAATAATATATATATATATATTTAAGATTTTGCTATCTGCCAAGAGAAAAAGGATAACACTATTAGCCTTCCATGTCCCACCTTCGTTCCCATTGTTGGAAAAACATAAACTGGAGTTAGGTTTAAGTTTTGCTGTAATTTCCCAGTTATAGACGAGAAATTTTAAGTTTTGGTACAACCTCCTGATTATGGGCAAGAGAAGGTTTGCATTTTGCTGTAATTTCTAGATTATCGACAAGAGAAGGCATTAGTTTTGTTGTAATTTCCAGATTATCAACAAGAGAAGGTTTGAGTTTTGTTGCAATTTCTATATTACTAGCAAGGGGATTTTTTTAATGACTGCACTTTTTTGTTTTAATTTTTTGCTACTTATTTTAATTTTAGATGCTAAACAAGTGCCATAAAATATTTTCTTTAATGCAAGTAAATTTTTGCTATTCATTTTTTGGTTGTGTGAATTTGTTGTGAGACATCAGGTTGCTAGAAGAGGTCTTTCATTATAACACATCATTTAGAATACATTAATTGGTGTCAGAGCTAAGGTTGGAGAAGATATGAAACATAGAGGAAGGCCATGGGCATCACAAAATACCAAGAATGCTAATACTGCAAAGATGTTAAGAGTAATTATATCGAAGTTGGAAGCCATAGAGATACCACAAAGAAAGGGAGTGCATGTTGAGGATTTTAGTAATTATGAGAGAGAGAAATTTGTTAAAGAGCCTGAATAAGAAGGCCAATTGGATGAGATAGAGAGTATATCATTCAGAGCAATCATAAATATGGGTAGTAAACCAAAGTTGGAGATCCTGTGCTACCATAGAAATTTAAATCCAAAGGAGTTCATAGATTGGTTACAGATATAAAAAAATACTTTGAATTTGAATTGATGGAAGACCCTATGAAGGTGAAGTTTACTTGTACTAGTATGAAAGGTATGCACCTTTGTGGTGGGATCATGTTCAAATGGAGAGGCAGACAAAAAGAAAATAAAATATTAAGACTTTGATAGAATGATTACTAAACTAAAAGCCAAGTTCCTTCCTTCAAATTATTTAATGGGTCTTTTCAAGAAGTTAAATCTCAAGCAAAAGGAAATGAATGTGAAGGACTATATAAAGGAGTTTTACAAGCTCACCATTAGGGTTGGCCATATATAAGATAATAAAGAGAATATTCAAGTTGAGTTTTACAAGCTCACCATGTCTATTCAAGATGATTTTGGAATGATCAGGTTGAGGTTCATGGAAGAGGCCTATCAATATGCCTTGAAAGCAGAGGAGAAGTTGTCTTGGAGGTAACAAAAAGATTCCAAAGAAAGAGGATAGTTCTCTAGAGGAAGACAACAAACTAATAATGGATTAGAGAAGCAAAAACAAGAGGGAGATGCTATGCTTCTTAAAGTAATTTCAACCAAAGAACTAGAGAAAATAAAAGATGTGGTTATGGTAGAGGAAGGGTAAAGGATTCCCTGGACATAGCTCTGGATGCAGAGAAGTCAATCATCGGGTATTTGAAGTTCCAATAGTTCAATAGGGAAGCAATAAAGGAAAGGAAGCCAAAAATTATATTCCACAAGCGGATGAATAAAGTATTACCTCACCAAAAAGCATGAAGGAACTAGAACAAGGTGAATATTCCATGATGACGATAGTGTTGTTGAAACCAGCCAAAGAGGAGCATGAACCAGTGCAAAAAAGTATTTTTAGAATAATTTGCAAATCAAGAGGTGAGTGTTACAAAGTCATTGTGGATAGTCAAAGTATAGATAATTTAATGTTTACAAAAATGGTAGAAAGGCTTAGGTTGAAGAGGATTGAACACCCAATTCCATACAAAGTATCATGGTTGCAAAGGGGACATCAAATTTTGGCAAGTCAACAGTGTATAGTGACCTTTCAAACTTGTTCTCACAAATATGAGATACTATGTGATATTATGCTTATGGATGCTTATCATTCTTTGTTGGAAAGGCCATGGTAATTTGATAAAATGATAGTGTATGATGGTAGGGTGAACACTTATACTATTGTGAAGGATGACAAGAGGTACACATTAAGTCCATTAAAAGACAAAGGAGAAGAAGTGGACAATAGTCCTAAAGTTTTCTTTATCATGGGAAAACAATTCTTTAAGGGGATGAAGAATATTTAGCTTTCATTGCTAAATCTATGTAAGATGGGATAATAGAAAATATGGGCATCCAGAGGCTTGTAGAATCTATAAAAAGACTACAAAAATCCAATGATAGTTTTCTTCAATGGTTGTATCAGTGAAATAGAAGAAAATTAAAACCTAGACAAGCAAGTATGATGTTGCCATCGGAAGACATTAATTCAAAGGGCAACAAACATAATCACTTTGTCAGCCATATAGAATTGGGTATTAAGGATGGTGGAAATGAATCAGAGAGCCATGCAAAAGGTGTATCTACTGTAATATATTCAATAAAATCCACTATTAATGGTCAAACTTGTGATAAATCAGTTGTGATAAATGGAGATTTTTTTAGCAAAGAAAATCAATTATTTGTGGATGATGCAAAATGATGGGGGAGCCAGGTATCGCTCAGCCCAAATACTCACAATTCTCATTCATTAAACTTGGAAAAATTTACAAAAATGGCAGAATCTGCCAAATAAACTTCTTTATTAGAAAGATAGTTTATTATGTTTTACATTACATTACACTATTCCAATTCTGGAAGAAAAATAGCCTAACGGGTCCAATATGGCCCTCTTGCCTTCACGGATGCAACTCCGTCTCCGCAGTTTCCAACCCTTCTTCATGTCTTTCCTTCCCCCTTTTAAAATTTTGGGCATCACTCTCTATTTCCATTTTCGAACCCTTCGTTTCATCTCTCGTGCCTCTTTGTTGTTCTGGCTTTCGAAACGTTCTGACTCTTGGTCTTCGTCTACTTCTACTGCACCTTGGTGCCATGTTCTTGTCCAGTGCTACCACTGTGGACTCTGTCCACTTGTCAACCCATGATGACATTCGGGATACCCATCGCTCGATGATTCCCTCTGTAACGGACCTTGTAACCGCCTGTCGTTTCTTTTCTTTTGTTTGGTCGCGAAAATGCGACATGTCGCGATATCGTGACATTTTTGCTTTACTGTGCCTTCCTTCGCCTTTTGGTCATGAAAATGCGACATGTCGCGATATCCCGACATTTTTATCTCCTATGCCTTCCTTCGCCTTTTGGTTGCGAAAATGCGACATGTCGCGATATCGCGACATTTTTCTCTCCTGCGCCTTCCTTCACCTTTTGGTCGCGAAAATACGACATGTCGCGATATCGCAACATTTTTCTCCTTTGTGCTTATCGCAACATTTTTCTCCTTTGTGCTTTCCTTCATCCTTTGGTCATGACATATTTCCTTTTTGGTTCCTCTTTCTCCTTTTCAGTCGCAAAATCGTGACATGTCGCGATATCGCGACATCTTTCCTTTCTGCCTCCTCGCCTCTCAGGTCGCGAAATCGCAACATGTCGCAATATCACGACAACTTTGCTCTCTGCCTTCTTACTTTGTTTCTGGTCGTGAAAACGTGACATGTCGTGATATCATGATAGTTTCCTTCCTTGCCTTATTTCTGCTCCGTCGGTCACGATTTCGCGACATGTCGCGAAATCGCTACATTTTCTTCTCTGGCCCTTCTGGTCTTCTTTCGGTCGCGATTTCATGACATGTCATGAAATCATGACATTTTTGCTCCGCGTATTCTCTTTCCTCCCCGAGTCGCAAAAATGCGACATGTCACGATATCGCAACATTTTTTGCTCTACGGTTTCTCTCTCCTTCCTGAGTCGCGAAAATGCGACATGTCACGATATCGCGACATTTTTTCTCTCTTGTGCCCTTGCTCGGCTTTTGGTCACGATGCTGCGACATGTCGCGATATCATGACACATTTCTCTCTTAAGCCTTCTCTCGGATTTGGTCATGATTCTGCGACATGTCGCGATATCGCGACACTTTTCTCTCTTAAGCCTTCTCTTGGCTTTTGGTCCCGATTCTGCGACATGTCGCGATATCGCGACACTTTTTCTACTTGAGCCTTCTCTCGGATTTTGGTCATGATTCTGTGACATGTCACACTATCGTGACACTTTTATCTCTTGAGCCTTCTCTCGGCTTTTGGTCATGATTCTGCGACATGTCGTGATATCGTGACACTTTTCTCTCTTGAGCCTTCTCTCGGCTTTTGGTCACGATTCTGCGACATGTCGCGATATCGCGACACTTTTTCTACTTGAGCCTTCTCTCGGCTTTTGGTCGCGATCCTGTGACATGTCGCGATATCGTGACACTTTTCTTCTTTACCGACATGTCCCGATATCGTGACACTTTTTTACTTTGCTGTATTTTACCTTTCGTTGGATGCTCTTGCATCAGACAACCGGGGTGGATGGAGAAGTGACCTTCACTTCTGTACTGTTTTGTCCCCTTCTTTTTAACTGGGCCTATACAAGCTCTCCAAACTTCAACAAAGTCTGCATCTGTAGGGCACAAAACCTTAAGTTCTTCAGATCCCACAACTTCCACTCTCATTGATGTCAGCAAACTCTTTTCATCAATCTCCTTAAATGGCTTCAACTTGTGGCGTGCTCCACCTTTCGTCAGAGAGTAAATATTCGCATGCCCATCATGCACCGCACGTCTGTCAAATTGCCATGGCCTCCCCAACAACAAATGGCAAGCATCCATAGGCAAAAAATCACACAGAACCTCATCTTGATAGGTTCCAATATGAAATTTGACTAAACACTGCTCACTGACTAATGCTCTATGATCTTTCTACAACCATGCAATCCGATATGGATACGGGTGCGTCCTCTTCTCCAGTTTTAGCTTAGCAACCATTTCTCCTGAAACCAAATTATCTGTGCTACCATTGTCTATGATAACATTACAGACCTTACCTAAACATTTTCACCTTGTGTGGAACAGGCTCTTCCTCTGGTCTGGTCCTTTCTCCTCATTCAACAAGGTTCTCCTTGTGACCATAACTTCTCCTCTCTCTGCCTCCTCAGAATGTTCTAATTCAGCTTGTTCATCTGCCACAACGGCTCTGGCATGACCCTCAGGTCTCCTATTCATCATCTCTGGGTGTTGGGAACACTTATACACCTGATGTCCCTCCTCTCCACAATGGAAATAGGTTCCACGAAATCCTCCTCTTCCATATCTACCTCTTCCCCTTTGGTAGTTGTTATGATTACGGGGTCTATAATCATTATCCCCCTTCTGATCCTGACTGTAGCTAGCTTCTTCTTCACTATGGTCTTCTCTCCTTGGTTCAACCCCTCTTCGTAATTCCTCTTGCAGGGCCTGCACTTGCCTCTGTAAAGCTCTGAAATATTCTTCAGGCACCACATTCCTTCCACCACCATGGTTCCTTCGTGGAGGCATTCTTCCTCACTCCCTTCTCATAATCCTTCCACAGATCCTGGTGCAAACTACCTCATGTTCAGCGATCTGTTTACACGCTCAGGAACTTCCTGCTCTGATACCACCTGATGGGGGAGCTAGGTATCGCTCAGCCCAAATACTCATAATTCTCATTCATTAAAATTGGAAATATTTACAAAAATGGCACTCTACCAAATAAACTTCTTTATCAGAAAGATAGTTTATTATGTTTTACATTACATTACACTATTCCAATTCTAGAAGAAAAATAGCCTAACAGGTCCAATATGGCCCTCTTGCCTTCACGGCTGCAACTCCGTCTCTGTCGTTTCCAACCCTTCTGCATGCCTTTGCTTCCCCATTTTAAACTTTCAGGCGTGACTCTCTGTTTCCCTTTTCGGACCCTTCGTTTCATCTCTCGTGCCTCTTCGTTGTTCTGGCTTTCGAAACGTTTCGACTCTTGGTCTTCGTCTGCTTCTACTGCACCTTGGTGCCATGTTCTTGTCCAGTGCTACCACTGTGGACTCTGTTCGCTTGTCAACCCATGATGACGTTCGGGATACCCATCACTCGATGATTCCCTCTGTAATGGACCCTATAATCGCCTGCCATTTCTTTTCTTTCGTTTGGTCATGAAAATGCGACATGTCATGATATTGTGACATTTTTGCTTTACTGTGCCTTCGCATTTTGGTCACGAAAATGCGACATGTCGTGATATCGCGACATTTTTCTCTCCTGCGCCTTCCTTCGCCTTTTGGTCGCGAAAATGCGACATGTCGCGATATCGCGACATTTTTCTCTCCTGCGCCTTCCTTCGCCTTTTGGTCGCGAAAATGCGACATGTCACGATATCACGACATTTTTCTCCTTTGCACTTTCCTTCGTCCTTTGGTCACGATAATGCGACATGTCGCGATATCGTGACATCTTTCCTTTTCGATTCCTCTTTCTCCTTTTCGGTCGCAAAACCGCGACATGTCGCGATATCGCGACATATTTCCTTTCTGCCTCCTCCTCACCTCTCGGGTCGCGAAATCGCAACATGTCACGATATCGCGACAACTTTGCTCTCTACCTTCTTACTCTGTTTTTGGTCATGAAAACGCGACATGTCACGAAATCGCGACAGTTTCCTTCCTTGCCTTCTTTCTGCTCCATCGATCGTGATTTCGCGACATGTCGCAAAATCGCGACATTTTCTTCTCTGGCCCTTTTGGTCTTCTTTCGGTCGCGATTTCGTGACATGTCGAGAAATCGTGACATTTTTGCTCCGCGTCTTCTCTTTCCTCCCTGAGTCACGAAAATGTGACATGTCACGATATCGTGACATTTTTTGCTCCATGCTTTGTCTCTCCTTCCTGAGTCGCGAAAATGCGACATGTCACGATATCGCGATATTTTTTCTCTCTTGCGCCCTCGCTCGGCTTTTGGTCGCGATGCTGCGACATGTCACGATATCGTGACACTTTTCTCTCTTAAGCCTTCTCTCGGCTTTTGGTCGCGATTCTACGACATGTCGCGATATCGCGACACTTTTCTCTCTTAAGCCTTCTCTCGAATTTTGGTCGCGATTCTGCGACATGTCGTGATATCGTGACACTTTTTCTACTTGAGCCTTCTCTCGACTTTTGGTCGTGATTTTGCGACATGTCGCGCTATCGCGACACTTTTCTCTCTTGAGCCTTCTCTCGGCTTTTGGTTGTGATTCTGCGACATGTCACGATATCGTGACACTTTTCTCTCTTGAGCCTTCTCTCGGATTTTGGTCGTGATTTTGCGACATGTCGCGATATCGCGACACTTTTTCTACTTGAGCCTTCTCTCGGCTTTTGGTCACGATCCTGCGACATGTCGCGATATCGCGACACTTTTCTTCTTTGCCGACATGTCACGATATCGCGACACTTTTTCTACTTTGCTGTATTTTGCCTTTCGTTGGATGCTCCTGCATCACAAAATCAATTAAAGAAAAATTAAATATAGAAGAAAAATCAATATAAGATGATTTAGAACAATGATCAATTCACCACTTGTTCTAGTTTCTAATTCCTCCTCTTAAGATACTATTAGCATAAAGAAAAATCTAGAATCTTGAGGTGTTCAAGTAGATGCCACAAGATGCTATGGTACTGGGAATCCAACTAAGTACATAAATAAAGCTAATGTAGACATAAATTAGATTTATGAATCAATGGAAAATAATCCATTACGAGAAATCAATAACAATAAACCTATTGTTAAAAATTATACATATTTCCTAACGTATCAGAGTATATTATAGTTTTGGTACATGCCAATGTACCCCTATGGTACCTTATGGTATAAATATAAATATTTAAATAGGGTGTGAGTCTATATATAGGTATGATTAATATTTCTCCTTAAGTATGTCTTAATGTGTAGGATGTGAACAAGTCTCTTGTATCTATATGTGCAAGTGTGTAGATGTAGGAGTGTGCAAAGTGTCATAAAGTAAAGTGTACAAGGTGAGTCATGTATACAAGTGGTAAGATGAGCAGTCAAGAGTCATGAGATGTTTATCTTATGGATGGAATAAGAAACGATGCATCTCCCGTATATGACTGGAGAGTAATAGTCAAGTATTCAAGAGTCATCTTCAAAGGTTATATTATGGAGAGAAAGCTCCATGAATTGTAGGAAAATATGGTGCTATATTCAAGTTGTATATTCATCAATATTGTGAGTATATTTATCTATGATATTCATCTATGATTTTTTTACATAATGAGATTTCATCCTATATTTATGAATTTAGATAGTAGGACTTGTGATTATATATGGTTTAAAATCTATTAGTGGTATTATAGCCACATTGTGTAGCCTCTATTAGAGCTACTTCGAGTAGTCTCTATTGCTAGCATCAGAAAAAATATTTATGGTGTGAATATTTGAAGAATTTGGAGAGATAAGATTCAGAACTACTATGAGTAGTTTCTAAAGCTAGCACCAAATTTGATTTTGGTGTGAATATTGAAGAGCTAGCATCAAAGAAAAACTTTGGTGTGAATTTAGAGGAAGAGTCACATAGGCCAGAATAGTTCATTTTGGGTTACTAACTACCTTGACATTATTCTTAAAGAAATTGATATTTGTAGGCATAATTTTTGAGTCCATAAAAAAGAATGTTGGTTAAAATACAAAAAGGAAAAGAGTCGGCTTTGAAGGGGAAATATTGAGGTTGTTATTAAGAAGAGAACAACAAGTTGATAAGCAAAATAAAGTGGCCATAAGCCATTGTTTTTATTCTATCCTTGATATAGAATTGCCTAGAAAAAGAAATAAGAAGCTAAAGTATTGATCAAGAATCAATAAAATATATAAAAAAGAGAAAAGAGCCTACTATGAGAAGAAAAGAATAGAAGTTGCCTAAGTGGGATAATCTCCAACAATTTCTTATCAAGAGTAGAAGGAAACAACTAGTTATATTGATATATTGAGTGCCATCAGAAGCACAAGATTGGAGGTCATCCAAAAAAATTTCAACGTCACCAAAGGAACATTCCAAATTTGAAGCAAAGTCATTGCTCAAAAGAAATGGTCGATCTTAACATAAGTTTAAACCTGAGGAAGCTTTACCAGTGCCCTAACCCACATGGAACACTCTAAGAAAAATTCAGGTCTAAGAAAAGGAAGATCAATAACACCATAGTTTTGAAGGAATGGAAAAGCAATGATAGCAGTGCCTGGTAAGACAATGATAGCAGTGCTTGCATAGATAAAAGAGAGCTAAAATATTGAGGATAAGACAAAATCATAGTTCATGCACCTGAGAAAGATGTTGAATGAAGCTGAGATGTTTTTGAGTATTACATAAATAACATTTGAGATGTTGCATTACTCTAACTCGTGACTTGATATATGCCTTGACGAGGTGACATGGAATATCACATTGAAGACTACATGGAGATTAAGGTAAGAGTTAAATTTTTAAAATTTTGAGCAAAATTATTTTGGGCAAGTAAATTAATATTAGAGCCTTCTAGTTTATGGAGTAATAAGGAATTTTTTAGAAAAATTGAAATTTGGAATAATATAAACTTAGAGCTTTATTTAAATTTAGATTTTTTGGAGAGATAAAGGAGTCAACTTCGAAAAGCAAATTTGAAACTCAAAACTTTTTCTTTTTTTGAACTGCAAATACTTATTTAAAATTTCGGATTCATAAGATGTTTTACATAAAAAGAATAAGCCATCTCAATAATTAAAAACATCATGGCCAAAATTATTGGTATATTGATTTAGGGGCAAGCAAACATATGACAAGAAACAAACAATGGTTCAATAGTTTTCAAGATAAATGTGAGAAACCAATTGCCATAGTTGATAATAAGACATATGAGGTCAAAGGGATAGGAGATATTTTAATCAATTTATCCAAAACAAAAGGGATAATTAACAATGTATTGTATGTTCTTGGATTAACTACTAATCTTGATGCAAGAGCATCCAATGGTGTAAGGGCAATCTTGCAACATCAAAAAATTAAAAAATAAATAAATAATATATATATATATATATATATATATATATATATATATATATATATATATATATATATATATATATATATATATATGTTTAAACCCATATGTTTAGACCTATATGTTTAGACCCATGTGTTTAGACCCATGTGTTTAGACCCATATGTTTAGACCCATGTGTTTAGACCCATATGTTGGAAATTCAAGTTTCAAGTGAATATTTTCCTGGGCGGGAAAATAAAAATAAAATTTTCAAATGAATATTTTCCTGGTGGGAAAATGAAAGGCGAGAAAAGGAGTTACACTTTCCAAAACATTATTTGGGAAGTTATTAAAATAGGGAATATATATTATCGAAGGCAGTCCGGTATCACAGATCATGGCTCCAATTTGCAGATCTCAAGTATTTGTAATAAAATAGGCCTTATGGTCGTACATTGTAATTACTGATTCTATTTTATTGAAGAAATATTTGATGTAGGGTTTCTGCTGAATTTTTTTATGATTTAATATTAGATGTGGGGTTACTGTTGAATTGTTTTTGTGATTTTAAGTACTATGCGAGTGTTGGGTGGAGTAGCCCCTTCACTAAGTGGTATTAGAGTGGGAGTTCCTAAGTGTGTAAACAGATCACCGAACATGAGGCAATTTGCACCAGGACCTAGGGTGGAGGGTTGTGATAAAAGTGATCAGAATACCTCCACGAGGAAACCATGGTGGTGGGAGAAATGTTGTGGTACTAGAAGAGGATTTTAGAGCCCTGTTGGAATAAAATCGTCCTATGGTTGTTATTTGCGCCTACGGCCTTGTCAATATTGAATAGATAAATTTAGTCTTTGGATATTCTATCTGATCTCCAGAGGAGGCTGGTTCCTTAATGGTTTTTATGAGAAAATGGAAAAGAGATTACCGAAAGAGAGGGAAATATAGCAGTAACTAGAGCTTTTCTCACGGTACAAATTAAACAAAAACTAAGATAAATGTATATACCTCTGTTTAAGAATTTATTATATCTTCACGTAGAAATCATAGTCTTCAAATGTGATTTAGATCTATATCTAACACATATGTATTAAATTCTAAGCTCCAACAATATGATTTATATCACGTAAAAGTCTATATTTTAGAACAGATACAATGTACAACCCAATAATGTGAATACAAGCATAATGTTAATACATATACTTGCACACCACGCACCAAAAGCCAATAGAAGCATAATTTTATTGCTTGCATTCAAAGTACATACATTCAGTATTGTAAATGCCTAAGAGCCGACCCCTTTTCAGGATGCGTCTACTACTATATATACCCTATGGTGATCATCTTTTACAATTATTAAAATCTGAAATAAATGTTGTAAATGTGAACAGGGTTCTCACTAAAAGCGACTTAGAAAAATCTAGTTTTCTAGCCCTAAGTGTGAAAACCTAAAAACATTTGTCGGCAAGATTTGTCGCCATAGAGTTTTTTAAATTTCTCCCTAATTGTTTTTTATTTTTCTCCCTCCTATATTCTCTCCCTCCAACTCCTTTACCCTTATTTCTCCAACCTCCTTATCCCTCCAACGTATTCTTCCCTTATTCCTCCAACGTTCTTATCCCCTTCCTCTTTCCCTTCCCTATAAATACTATGCATATCATATGAATGTAAGATGGAGAGTGTATTAATAAAGAAATATTTTCCGTTGCAATAATTTTTATTTTATTTGATTTAATTGCACTCATTTAATCACTGGTATCAGAGCCGAGGCCAGGCAGGCACGCATCACGAGGTAGGTGTTAGGCACAGAAATCAAGGCATCGCCAGCAGAGCTCGGATCTCGAGGCAGATCGTGAGCAAGATCGGGCACAAATCCTGAGGCAAATCGTGTACAGGCTCGACACGAATCTCGAGGCATGACGTGGTAGATCGAAGTTGATAGGGTAGCACACGGATCGAGGCATAAAATTTTTCCATGTGGCGAGTTGTCATTGGCTGTGTTGGCAGCAAAAAGTCGTGTGTGATTGCCCGAAGGCAATCGAATCTTCATGCGCGTCATTAGGTTTAAAAACCCTCTATGCGGTCGTCTCCCACTGCATGTGGGATAAAAGATTACTCTTTAAAAAAAAAAAATGTCGCAATTTTTTTTTAAACATAACTCCCTCCCCTTTGCATTCACGTTCGAGCGTGTGGCGCAGCGAACAAGGTGATCCGCGCATGCGGAGGAGGTCCCGGGGTCGAATCTCGTCGGGGTTTTTTAAAAAAAGTTTTTGTTTTCTTAGAATCATCGTCGAAGGACGATAAAAGGGAATAACATTCCCTTCGTGTCAACGGAGCCGCGTAGTGCAGCGGCTAAAGCGCCCACCAGCGCTCGGGAGGTCGCGGGTTCGAACTCGTCCACCTTCAAAAGGTTAATTTTTTTTTTTGTTTTTTGAAATTTTTTAAAGTTTTTTAAATTATTTAATATTTTTAATTATATATTTTTTTAAATTATCTTTTTAAATAATTTATTTAAAAGGTAATTAAAAAAAATATAAAAATTTATTAAATTTTTTTTTAAAGACTTTATAAAAATTTAAAAAAAAACCTTGTTTGATGAGCATTTGAAAAATGAGAAATAATGTGCCTTTGAAATGTTAGATGATCCGGTCAGTGGGGTGCTATAATGCACTTCTCTCGATTTTGAGACGAGAGACACCAGAATCCTTTGATGAAAGGGTTCGACGAACAAGTCTCCATACAGTGTTTTGTCAGTTGGAAAATCAAGTGATTGCTCATCTGAGGAAACCAGATTCAGGGTACAAGGGAGATTCTGAAGATAACATCTTCGGACAAAGGATTGAAGAGTCCGATACTATGGAAGTTGTACCAGAGGACCAAGCAAGTGCCAGTCATACACCCGATGTACTGGTAGCGGAATCAAGTGAGAGCTATACACCACGCTCTCCTGAACCAGAAGCAGCAGAAGAAGAAGACGAAGCAGAAGAAGACAAAGAAGAAGAAACAAAAGAAGAAGAAGAAGATCCAGAGGAAGTGGATCCTGAAGAACCTGAGGTCATAGTCATCAGCAGCAGTTTTGAAGCAGAACCTAAATGTTCTAAAAAGGTGAGATTTGATTTGAATCATTAATCTCTTTGTACTACTTTATATTTCTTGTTTGCTTCAAATAAAGTTTGTTTTCTGAAATGGCGTCCAATACTAGTCTGCCGATTCCTGAATTTAATGGAGGAGACTATGAATATTGGTCAATTAAAATGAAAACCCTTTTGATAGGAAAAGGTTTATGGGATGTAGTCGAAGAGGGCTATACTGAACCAACTGTTGCTGAATGGGCAGCTTTTTCTAATGCTGATAAAAAGGCTAAAAAAGAAGCGCAGAAAAACAATGCTTTCGCCCTTTATCACATACATGCTGCCCTAGTTAAAAGTATCTTCCCTAGGGTTGCCTCTTATGTAATTGCACAAGATGCCTGGAATGCCCTAAAAGAAAGTTATAGAGGTAGTGACCAAGTAAAACAGGTAAAGCTGCAAACATTGAAATGAGATTTTGAAAATCTCAGGATACAAGAAAATGAAAAAGTGGGAGATTACTGCGTGCGAGTGAAAGCCATAGTTGATAAAATGGTCACACTAGGGGAAGATATTAAGCCAGAGGTTATGGTGAAGAAAGTGTTGAGAACACTTCTTCCTAAATGGAATTCTGTTGCAATAATTATTGAAGAATCCAAAGACTTAACCTCGTTGTCTTTTGATGCCCTAATTGGTTCACTTCTCTCACATGAAGAGAGGTTACGGGAAACTCCTACCACCAGTTATGGAGGAGATGATAAAGCTTTTGCCACACATGAAGGAAGAGGTAGAGGTCATGGTAGAGGACAACAAAGAGGCAGAGGCAGGAATAATCAAAGAGGAGGAACTCCTAACAGAGGAGGATCATCCAATAGAGGAGGAAATCAGAATAGAGGAGGACAGTAGCAAAATAGAGGGAAACAATCAGGCAAAGGAAAAGGAGGAGATAAATCAAAACAAGTTTACTACAATTGTGGCAAACTTGGCCATTATGCTTGTGATTGTTGGTCAAAGTCTTCGCAAGGCAGCAGCAGCAACCAGAGCAGTTAATTTGGAAATTTTGGAGAAGAGGAAGAGTCCACAAATCTCTTTCTTTCTTATGGCCAGACAGAGCAAAATATGAATGATACATGGATTTTGGACACTGGGTGTTCAAATCACATGAGTGGCAAAGAAGAACTCTTTGCTACTTTAGACTCCTCATACAAATCCAGCATCCGATTGGGAGATGACAAATCATTGGCAGTTGAAGGCATTGGAGCCATGGAGGTTCCAACAAAAGAAAGCATCAAGCAAGTAAGTGATATCTATTACACAACCCATCTTCAACACAATATTTTAAGTGTTGGTCAAATGCTAGAAAAGAATTACAAGTTGATTTTTGATGAGGGTAAATGCACCATTTTTGACAAGAACAATAGTAATAGAATCATTACACAAGTGCCAATGTCAAAAAATAGATTATTCCCTTTAAAGTTTGGCTAGCCAGGAGGAAATAAGTTAGCAAATGTTGCTATTACCAATCCAAGTGTCCTATGGCACTTGAGATATGGTCATTTGAATTCAGCAAGTTTGAAAATGCTAACTTCACAAGCAATGGTAACTGGACTTCCCAAAATTCAAGATAGTAAGGAAGTCTGTGAAGGGTGTGCCTTGGGCAAGCATGCCAGATCGAAATTTCCTCATGGGCAAGCATGGCGGGCCAGCTATCCACTCCAGTTAGTACATTCAGATATCTATGGTCCAATGCAGACCAAGAGTCTTGGTAACCACTCTTACTTCCTACTTTTTATTGATGATTGCACAAGAATGTGTTGGATATATTTTTTGAAGCATAAGGATGAAGCATTTGCATGCTTTGTTGATTTTAAAGCAAAAGTTGAAAGTGAGAGTGGATATTCCATAAAATGTCTTAGATCGGATAAAGGAGGAGAATACTCCTCTAATCGGTTTTGAATTTTTGTAAACATCATGGCATCAAGAGGCGGTTCACAATCGCCTACACTCCACAACAAAATGGTGTTGCAGAAAGGAAGAATCGCACCATTGTGGAGATGGCAAGATCAATGCTTCAGACAAAGCATTTGAGTAATTCATATTGGGGAGATGGAACAAGGACTAGTGTTCACATCTTGAACAGAAGTCCTACTTCAATTTTGAAAGGGAAGACACCTTACCAAGCCTGGTATGGTAAGAAACCAAATGTGAAGTATTTCAGAGTATTTGGTTCATTGGCATATGCTCACATTCCTGATGAGCTGAGGAAGAAGCTTGATCCAAAGAGTCAAGCATGCATTTTTGTAGGATACTATGAAAACACAAAAGGATATAGACTCTACAATCCTACGACTCGAAAGATAGTGATTTCAAGGGATGTGATTTTTGATGAAGGGGGAGAGTGGGGTAAGCCCCAAATATTCAGTGATGTTGAAGCCACTGATATAGTTGCTCAGCAGGTGCAACCACAAATACCACAGAAAGGAAAGCAGTCTCCTTCCACTCATCCTCCAAGTCCATCTTCTGATTCAAATTCTTCGCCAAGTCCTTCTCCGCAGCGATTAGTAAGTTCCTCACCAATGGACATTGATTTTCCATCCAAAGGTAAGAGAACTCTACAGTATCATCCATCATCTCAGATGTTGGATACATTTTTTTCAAGAAGATACACTAGGAGTCAAGCTAGTGAAATAGAATCTGTTTTACACAGATTAGAAAGTATGCACTTGTATGGTGATGATGAATCCCAGCAGGAACCTAGGGGAGATCAAGTTAACTATGCTTTGTTAACTAGTGCATAGCTTGAACCTTCTAGTTATGAGAAGGCATGTACTCAGAAAATATGGCAAGATGCCATGAAAGAGGAGATAACCTCTATAAAAAATGACACTTGGGAGCTCGTGAAGCTTCCTAAAGGAAAGAAATGTGTTGGTTGTAAATGGATCTTCAAGACCAAGTTTAATGCTGATGGAAGCATTGAGAAGCATAAGGCAAGATTAGTAGCAAAGGGTTTTACTCAGAAATATGGAATTGATTATGAAGAGACTTTTGCTCTTGTATCCAGACAAGAGACTATCAGAACAGTTCTTGCCTTAGCTACACACAAAGGATGGAAAGTCCAACACATGGATGTAAAGAGTGCATTTCTTAATGGTTACTTGACAGAAGAAGTTTATGTTGAGCAACCACAGGGATTTGAAGAAAAAGGTAAGGAACACCTTGTTTACAGATTGAATAAGGCACTCTATGGTCTTAAACAGGCACCAAGAGCTTGGTACTCATGCATTGATGGGTACTTCAAAGATTATGGGTTCACCAAGAGCAAAAATGAACCCACACTCTACTACCTAAAGCAAGGTAATGACATCCTCATAGTTTGCTTGTATGTGGATGATCTCATTTTTATGGGTAGTAATGAAAAAATGAATATGAAGTTCAAACACTCCATGATGACGCAGTTTGAGATGAAGGATCTTGGCTTAATGCACTACTACCTTGGAATGGAGGTTCATCAATCAGATACAAGGATCTTCATCTGTCAACATAAGTATGCTCAGGATATGATCAAGAAGTTTGCTATGGAGCATTGCAAACCAGTTGCAACTCCGATTGGACATGGGATCCAATTAAGCAAAGATGATGGAGCACCAAAAGTTGACGTGACCACTTTCAGAAGCATGATTGGGAGTTTGATGTTTCTCGCCAACACCAGACCAGATATTCAGTATGCTGTATCTCTTGTTTCTAGATTTATGTCTAACCCATCTGAGTTGCATTTGCAGGAAGCTAAAAGAATTTTGAGATATGTGAAAGGTACATTGGATTTTGGAATCCAGTACCATAAATGTAACACTATCAAGCTTGTAGGCTTCAGCGATAGTGATTGGGGTAGCAATATTGATGACAGGAAGTCAACATCAGGAAACTGTTTTAGTCTAGGATCAGGACTAATAACTTGGAGTTCCAAAAAGTAGACAGTAGTAGTGCTATATTCAATAGAAGCTAAGTATATAGTAGTTACTTATGCAAGTACTCAAGCCTTATGGCTAAGGAAAGTACTAGAAGAGATTGGAGAACAGCAAAGTGGTCCGACCAGAATTTACTGCGACAACATCAATGCCATTCAGTTGGCATATAATCCTATCCACCATAGTAGAACGAAGCATTTTGATATGAAGTACCACTTCATCAGAGATATGGTGGAACATGAAATTGTTGAGCTTCAATATTGTCACACTTTGGAGAATGTCGCGGACATCTTCACCAAGGCGATGACTAAGGCTCAATTTGTAAAGCTGAGAGACTGTGTAGTCAGTCCTCTCAACTTTAAGGGGGAGAATGTTGTAAATGTGAACAGGGTTCTCACTAAAAGTGGCTTAGAAAAATCTAGTTTTCTAGCCCTAAGTGTGAAAACCTAAAAACATTTGTTGGCATAGAGTTTTTTAAATTTCTCCCTAATTGTTTTTATTTTATTTCTCCCTCCTATATTCTCTCCCTCCAACTCCTTTCCCCTTATTTCTCCAACCTCCTTATCCCTCCAACGTATTCTTCCCTTATCCCTCCAACCTTCTTATCCCCTTCCTCTTTCCCTTCCCTATAAATACTATGCATATCATATGAATGTAAGATGGAGAGTGCATTAATAAAGAAATATTTTCCGCTGCAATAATTTTTATTTTATTTGATTTAATTGCACTCATTTAATCAATAAAATCAATTACAAGCAATCAGGCTATAACAATGCTTCAATATGTTTTGCATGGCTTCTAATAATAAACAAAAATATGATAGCAAAAATCTGGGATTTGATGCTTCTTTCACTGTCTATCATCAGTTGCTGACATAAGCCTTTTGAAGGCATGTTTATTTATTTCTACTTATATCTTTGTTCCACGAAAAACCTGTCATGTCATGAAATCGTGATATTTTATCGCACTTTGGCTCTTTTGGGCTGCTTGCTCGCGAAAACTTGTCATGTCACGAAATCATGACATTCTCTCACACTTTGGCTCTTTCGGGCTGCTTGCTCGTGAAAACCTGTCATGTCGTGAAATCACGACATTCTCTTGCACTTTGGCTCTTTTGGGCTGCTTGCTCGTGAAAATCTGTTGTGTCATGAAATCGTGACATCCTGGCGCTTCAACTTTCTTTTCCTCTCTGAACCCGTGAAACTTTGTCATGTCGTGAAATCGTGACCCTTCTTATGCCTTAGTCTTTTTTGCTCTTTATGTCTCAAAAAATGAAATGCTAGTTTCAAACTGCAAAACTTTGCTATCTTTCAAGGTAGTCTTTTTAGACTAACATTCTTGGTGCCTTCTAGGGAATTTTGCTAGCAAAAATATTAGAATCCAGGACCTTCATCCATTGGGAAACGGAGTCAAAACAATATGGAAGAGGATATTGTGGAAGAAAATAATCAAGAAAAATGCATTTAAACAAGTAAAGCATTACCTTTCCAAAATACCTCTTACAACTTATGCATATTTTACTAAAATTACATTAACACCTCAATAACTTCAAACTTGTTTTACTGCTGACCACTGGTCCCACCTTCTATCAGCTATCTTTGGTTAACCTGCTTGGATTTCTTCAGCTTTTCTATCATAGTGATGACTTCATTGTAAGTGAGGCAAACCTGTTTCCAATATTCATCTTCGAGGTCTGAAGAATCCATGAACAACTGATATACATACTGTAATTCTTCCACTTTGTCGTGAGACACTATTTTATTCCTTAAAATCAACTCCTGTAAACAAGACTTAATCTATGTGAGGTTTTGCACCATAGAAAATATTCGTGCTTCCTCTACAGGTTCTTCCCAAATTTCTATTTCAGATTCATCCTCCATAAAATATTTTAGGGACATTGTTAGTGCATCTTCACTTAAAACTTTTGAATTTTCATCCCACAAATATGGGAGTCCACATTTGTTTGCCAGATTTAAATGCTTCACTAGTCCCTTAGCTTCAGCTTCTAACTCTTGAAGGAGTTTGTCACCTTGAGTTACAAGTTTAAACCTTCTAAAGAAACTTTTGGCCACAATCTTGGCCTGAGACCAAGCTTCACTTCGGATCTTAGCAACGACGCTCTCTGGCATTTTCTTAGACAAGACTTGAATTTTTGTTGCTGCATCTGATATTTCTTGTAGAAAGCTCACCGAAGCTTTTAACTCATCGCTGACCACTTCAATTACTTCTTTTACTTTGGCTAGGTACAACAACATAGGCCTTACTCTAAGGCTTAGTGATAATATGTCCTCGAACATTTATTTTCTTACCGCTTTGGCTCTTTCCTTCGATAGGCCAGACGGTGTGTTCTGC
Source organism: Wollemia nobilis (assembly GCA_028583015.1). Classification (NCBI taxonomy): domain Eukaryota; kingdom Viridiplantae; phylum Streptophyta; class Pinopsida; order Araucariales; family Araucariaceae; genus Wollemia; species Wollemia nobilis. The sequence continues at coordinate 5,872,482 of JAQPPZ010002440.1, forward strand.
TTTTCTAGGATCTATTGCTGAAGTTGTTGAACCTGTAGATTCAGAGATTGAATTTGTGCATCTACCTCTTCAAGTTTCTCTTTATATTTGGCTGCTTCACTAGCAGCTTCACCAAATTTATCTTCCCATTTCTTTACCTCTAGCTTTAGAGCCTTTTCTATTAATTTTTGTTCCTGTAGGACTGACTCCAATTCTTTCCTGGCCCCCTGTTCTTTGATGAATTTCTCCTTGAAATACTCTCCATGCAAGTAGATAGTTCCTAAATGGGCCTGAGCCATTCCCCACTCATCTGGCATATGAAGTTGGGTAATGTCTTCAGTTGTACCTTCTGCCTGATAATATTCAATGGTCATTTCTCCTTTAGACTTCTTTGATATTGGTGTCAATTTTACCTTTTTTCACTGCATGGTGGTGGGATCAAGAGCTATTATCTCTTGAGCATGGGCTGGAGTCTTGGAATCTCCAGCAGAATGAGATGTCCACCAGTCTAAGGTATTTTTGTTTGCCTTTCTCAAATATTTTAGTTTTGAAAGAGTCGGATGACTCTCAGCACCTGTAGTGGATATGGATTTAATAGCTGGAATGCAAACACTAGGAAGAAATGGATTTGGAACCAATGCAGCACTAGCCTCAGACTAGAGCTGTGAATATAATGTTGGTTCTGGGGAAGGAAACCATGGTTTCAAAGGAAACATTATATCTTTCTTCGAACTAGAAATGGAAGGAGATTTGGTTCGGGAATGAGTAGAAAGAAAAGAGTGAGAGAATAGAGAAGCCATACCTATTTATGTCTGAAGCACCTATTGATTTCCATCTTCCTCTTCATGATATTTATTGCCTTCATTCATAATAGAATCCTGAACTTCATTTGGCGTAGAAACTTCTTCTACATTTTCTCTTTCATCAGCTCTATTCTCATTGCCTGTATCTTCTTCAAGATTTATTATTTCAACATTTAGGGGAATTTCCCCACGTTGTCCTCTTCTTATGTTCAACATTCTCTTTCTTTACAACAATTTCTTGGAAAATAGCTACATTTTGACCTCCTTGAGCAAGGTCATTTGTATCATCAATTGTTCCACTTTGAACATCTTCCTGTTCAGTAGGGTTTTTAGTAATATCTGTATCTGGAACATTATCTTCATTATTCTGAATAGTTTGCTCACCATCTGGAGCAGTTTCAATATTTTCAACATCACTATCTTGAGTAGCTTGAGTAACCTCTATGTGTCGATCATCATTACCTTGAGCAACTTGCTCATTATTTGGGACTTTTTCAACATCTTGTTTCTCTTTTTCTTGAGTTTTTGCTATAGAATTTAGCCTCCTCCTCTTAATGCAAAGAGGTTCTTCATCAGATTCTGTAGCTGAGTTTGAAGGGGGGACAAACTTCAGAGTTTTAGAGGTTGCAGTTCTACCTTTTGATGAATCAACACCTAATGCCAGGTGTTTTCCTCTCCTTTTTGCCTGTAAGGGTTCAGTGATCCCTTGCCCTTCTTTACCTAGTCCTTTGCCTTCATATCCCATCTTCAACATCATCTGAGCAGCTTTTCCATACGTTTTTCCTTGTTCTTTTGTGAAGATATCTTCAATAGACCTTTTCTTGGAAGTTCTAAGCCTGGTTTGTGCCTGGGATAATGGTTGCTCAACTACAACCTTCTTTCCTTTACTTTGGTCAATATTCTATTTTTTTGCAGCTTCAGGACTTGTTGCCTTGTTGCCACCAATGCTAGGAGGTACTTTTACAGGAAAATCCCCTGACCAAGAATCTTGATAATGATCATAACGAACTAAAAATTCAAGGTCATTTTTCATAGGGTACCTCGAATCAATCATATTTGTCTATACTCTCATGGTCCACCATTCATGAACTTTTCCCACCGTCCAGTCTGCCCCTTTCTTCTACATTCTAGTAATGGTATTTTCATCCAACACATGTTTAGAATTATTCTTAGGATCATAATACATTACATGTTCATAAAAATCATGCCAAGGGGGCAACGGTTGCATTCTTTCTACATGCCATTCTAGTGCATCATCTTCATTATTATTTCTATAGGCTTCAATATCTGGTCTAATGGATGCATGATAGTTCTTCATTGGGGTTCTATTTAAAATAGCCTACCTTTCTACAAATCTATTTATAGGGTCATATTTCCATCTCTGAGGTATCTCTATTAACCCCAATTCTCTCAGAGCTTGGGTAATTTGTTCATGCTGACCCTTTCTAGAAATAATAATACCCTCAAACTGAAAAGGCATAGTACAGGTACCAGTTTTACCTATACCCGTACCATATTTGAAATTTATTTGTTTAGTTTGTCTGACATATTCCAAAGCAAATAACTTGTCAGTAACATAATGGGGAAGTAAGAAAGGTTTCCCAGTAAACCCGTACAACCTAATGACAACCCCTTGAGTGAGGATGAACCAGTCACCCTCCTCAGCATGTTTGTTCTGTAGAACTTTCTCAACTTTCGGGGTTAACCTTCTAATTTCCCCATACATTATCTTTAGAGCTGGACCCAAAAATTCCCTATTAAAATCGTAATATGATTCTATTCTATGCAATACATTGGTCCACTCATACACTGGCAATGTCCTCCCTTTTTCATCTTTATCAAATTTCCATAAAAGTTACTCCCTTTAGCCTAAAATAAAAATATCCACACTAAATATAAAAAAAAAAAAAAAAACCCCCCCTTCCCCCCCATTCCAATAAGATATACTCCTTGGCCAGTCGAAAAACAAAGGCTGACATTCTTATCCATGACTGAAGAATCATAATTCTTCGGGTTCGAAAGATAGTTTACTAAGGCAATCTGCCACCCATAAACTTTTTCATCAGTTTTCAGTCCAACCACCATAGCCAATATGGAGAAGAGCTCCAAATTTTTGAAATTTGTTAAGGGAATAGGAGTTTCGAGCATATTTCCTCTAGTAGGTGGTTTTTTCAACTGCATAATGAGAAAAAATTTCATCTTCTCAAAGGGTACAAAATATTTTGCTTGTTCAGTGGGGTCGAAAGCTTTGGGTTCGAAGGTGGGCACATAACCAATGGTGAAAGTAGTAATAAATGCATCTGTACTTAGAGTAAAAAGATGTCTCCCTCTAAAATCCCTAACAACTTTCTTCTTTTCATCATAAAAATTTGCAATTGCTTTGACCAATTCAGGACAAGGATGTACAGGAATGTAAACATACCAGTAGAGCAATGAATGGAAAGCAAAAGTAGTAGGGGAAGATGTAGTGATACCAGTGGCCATCCTATCTTCGATATCTCTTCGAATTCTTCCTAGATATTTCCATGTTACTACTGTGTCGCCAATTCTAGCATCTCTATCAACAAATTTCTCACCCATATCCTCTTCACGTCTCACTATTGAAGGTACAGAAGATGAAGCTACCATTGTTATTTTCTGACTGTTCTTCTTTGAAGCCATGAGAAAATATCACACTGAGTTTGTCTAAACTGAACTTGGATTCGGAAATAGGAATAGAAAGTGGTGCAACGAAACTTACTTAGGAGTGAAATTAGGGTTTTTTACATCAATTAGAAAAGACATGCATGATTGCATTAATTATGGTTGGTGGGCTAGATTTTCTCGAATCCCTCTATGCCTTGTTTCTGTCACCCTTTCAAATGTTTTGAAAATTCAGGCCAATGGCTATCAACTGTATTAAAATAAATATTACGCTTACCAAAGCTTCTTCTATTTGCAAAGGTGGTTCCTATTTTCCAATCATCGAAAAGCCACGTGGCAAATTTTGAATTCCTTTCGGTGGTTGGCTAGCAACCTTATTAAATGAAAAATAATGCTTTTCAAGGCTTCTTTTATTCTCGAAAGTAATTCTTTCCCACCAATCATCAGAAGGCTACGTGGCGATTTCAAATTTAAACCATTATATCCGACAATATAGCACTTTTTGATTTTATCTTCTTCTTGTTGGTAAACTCTGGTTGGTCGTGGAATGAGGACAAAAAATCTTTTATAAGCCAGGAAAAACTTAGGGAAATATTTACAAACCTGTTATAATATACATAATATACATAAAATTCTCCTTTTTCTTTACTTGAAGTAGAGCTTTAAGTGAAAAGTATTCACTGTTATGGGTAAAATCATACCCTGCTGATCTTTCAGTTGAAAGGAATTAAATTGCTTTTCAGCAATTATTTCAAAAGGGCCTTCCCAAAAGGCATCAAATTTGTCGTGGTTGTCTGGCTTAGATTTTTTCACATTCCATTTCAAAACCAAGTCCCCCACCTTAAATTTTTTGAAAGTGGTCTTCTTATTGAACCACCCTTCTGTATCTGCCATATGCTTCTGGTGGTGATTATAGGCCTGTTCTCTCTATTCTTCCAGTTGTAGAAGCTGCATCAACCGGGCATCCATTGGTTGGCCTCCTTCTTCATCCATATGATTAAGTAACTTTAATGTTGGTATCTCCATGTGTATAGGCAGAATAGCCTCTTTACCATAGACCAAAGAATAGGGTGATGTATTAATAGACTTCTTAATTGAAATTCTATCAGCCCATAGTGCTTGGTTGATTAAGGAATGCCAGCTTCTCTTGTTATCTTCTAGCATTATTTTCAGGATTCTGAGGAGGTTTTTATTTGTAGACTCAGCTAGGCCATTTCCCTATGGATAGTAGTTGGAAGAGGTCTTCAAATATATACCATATCTGCTAGTAAACTCAATCATTTTAGCTTCGATGAAAGCTGATCCATTATCTGTAACCAATGAATCTGGTACACCAAACCTTGTAATCAAGCTTTCCACAAACTCAATTACAACTTCTTGATCGACTTTCTTAGTGGGGATTGCTTCAGCCCACTTAGTAAAATAGTCTGTGGTAGTAAGTATATACTTGTGGCCAGCTGATGAATTAGGCTCTATTATCCCAACAAAATCTAACCCCCACTGTTGGAAAGGTTCTTCAACTTGGATAGACTTTAAGGGCATAGGGGTATTTCTGTTCCTCCCTACATATCTCTGGCATTGCTCACAACTCTTGGTTACTTTGTAAGTGTCAAAAAAATAGAAGGCCAATAACAACCTGCTCTGAGTATCTTCAAAGCAGTGGTTCTTCCTGAATAATGTCCCCCAGAGAGACCTCCATGAAACTCCTTCAACACTTTTTGTTTCTTATCATCTCCTATGCATTTCAATAGTACACCATCTATATTTTTTTGTACAACCCTTCTGATTGAAGGGTGTACTTTAATGCTTGTGCTCTATACCTTCTTCTTTGTGAAGCATTCAGATTATCAGGACACATTCTAGTTTGAAAGTACTTCACAAGATCATCAATCCAATCAGTATTTTCCATATTTTGATCTGATTATGTGTTTACCATTATACTTTGGTGGTCCACATGATCATTTGCAGCCTGCTTGGCTAATTCTTGGCACAGGGATCTACCCCTTACTATTTTTGTTGGGTGTATTTCTACATCATATTCCTGTATTTTAGTCACCCAACCAGCTCTCTTTTCGCCAAGTTCCCCTTGTATTATAAAATTTCTGACATCAGGATGGATCACATAAACAATGATCCTGCTCTGTGATAGAAAATGTTTGAATTTATTCAAAGACTTCATGACAACATACACTTGTTTCTCAATAAAGTTGTATCTTTCCTCGTGATCATGCATAGTGGCACTCAGAAAAGCTATGGGTCTTTCTTCATTGTCTGCTCCCTTCTGTGTGAGGACTGCAGCATAACTTTCTTGCTCACCAACAACATATAGGATGAAACCTCGAGAGTAGTCAGGATTAACCAGCACAGGTGCTTGAGCTATTTCTTCTAGAATATTTCTGAAAGCATTCTTCCTTGGATCTATCCATTTGAAAGGTGCATATTTCTTCAACAATTCAGTCATTGGTTTAACAATCTATGCAAAATCTGCAATAAATTTACGCACAAAATTTATTTATCCAAAGAAATATTGCAAGCCTCTCTTGTTAGCTGGTAGGGGGAGTTCCAAGAGTGCTTTCACTCTATCAAGATCTATGGCTAATCCAGCTTTAGAGATGACATGACCAAGTAGGATACCTTCTTCTACAGTGAATATGGATTTCTTTGGGTTCAAAGATATTCCAAATTCCCTATATTTTTCAAAAACCTTCTCGAGGTGTGTTATATGATCTTCTTTATGATGAGAAAAAACTATCATATCATCTAAATAGATGACTATGATCTTGTTAGCAAGCTCACCAAAAGCTACATCCATTACCCTTTGGAAGGTTGCTCCGACGTTAGACAAACCGAAAGGCATCCTTTGATAGGAGAATGTTCCCCATTTGGTGGTAAAGGTAGTTTTATATTGATCTTCATCTCTGACCCATACCTGATTATACCCAGAAAAACCATCTAGCAAAGAGAATCTCTCTGCTCCTGCAACTGTGTGTAAAATTTGGTCTATCTACGGAAGGGGATAATGATCCTTGAGTGAGGCTCTGTTCAAATTTCTGAAATCGACGCATAATCTAATGTCTCCATTTTTCTTCCTGACTGGAACTAAGTTCGCCACCCAGGTAGAATGTTTAATAGGATACACTATCTTAGCTTGAAGGAGCTTTAACAATTCTTGCTTCATCAGAGCTTCTATCTTTGGATTCACAGGCCTTTGCTTTTGCCTGAAAGGTTTGGCTCCTTCCTCTAGTTCAATGGTGTGTTGGATAACCTCTTTACTGTACACTTTTAGATCACTGTACACCCAAGCTATAATATCTAGAAATTTCTTGCACAACTCCCTGATTTGGTTTAACTCTTCTACTGTACAACTAATTCTGACTTTAATCATTTTTCTCGGTTCTAGCTCAACCTCTTTATACCGATGCTTATCAACTTTTATTTTATGGCCTACTACCCTATCATTATTATCAAAAATACTCTCAAGGGTGATAAGTCCCTTGGGAATATGATTATTCTTTAATTGGATCAGTCCTTCTTCTTCTTCATCTTGCAATGTTCTACCGCTTGAGCAGTTCATCTCATAGATTAAAAAATCTAATATTTGCTCATCGTTCTCAAAAACTTGCTAGAAAATATTCTTTTCTGGCATGGAAGGTCTATATATGAGTCTAACCATCTTAGATTTTTGGATAACGTTACTGATGGGGCAAAAATTTGCTCCCACAGATGCCAACAAATCTGCGTGGGTATTCTGCTCTCTAGGAATAGACTTCATATTTAGAGCCTCAAAGGCTTCTAAAAGGTCCCATACTTTATTTCTGTAAGCCTTTAAGTAGTGTTGTTTACTGATACATTTTCCCGTGACTTGATTCACGATAAGTTCTGAATCTCCATAAATTAGTAATTGCTTAACCCCTAGTTTCTCAGCCTTTCTCAGGCCCAAACAAAGTGCTTCATACTCTACTGTGTTATTGGTGCAACTCCACGTTAGTCTGTAAGAGAAAATTATTTCTTTTCCTATAGGGTAAATCAAAACTATTCCAGCACCAGCTCCATTCTTACACCTAGCTCCATCGAAGAATAGCTTCCAAAGTTGACTGGTAGAGTCATCTTCTTTGGGAACGGGTGCCAATTGCTTTTTTGGTTTTTCAATGGAATAACTTCCCATTTCTGTTTCTATCATGGCATTGAAATTCTTCAGAGAGAACTGATCTTCTATTTGAAGCTCCTCTAAGGTTTCCTCCATTAGATCCAAATCTTCGATTTCCTCGATCATCATATTTACGGTGTCGGTCTCCCCTATCTTCTCTACATGAAAAGTAGATGGTTTTTCATTAAATATCTTGATCCTCCTACCTTTGAAAGGTATTTCTAAATGTGAGTAGTCCAGAGATAGATATCCCCCTATCTTGGCTGTGAATTCTCTGGATAAACACATACCAAAGTATGGTGCTAGATCTACAACTACCACTTCTTGTATGACCACTATTTGAGGCATCCTATGAAGTTGTATGGGGATATCTTTAATTACTCCTACAGTCTTTACTGGAGTACCATCCAACTGTAGGACTCCTGGATTGCTTCTAGTATACTCCATCCCCATGATGTCACATACTGCTTTTGGTATCACTGTAGTAGCAACACCTGAATCTATCATGCAGTTGTGTACTACCCACCCTTCCATTTGAAGAGATAAATAGAAGGGAGGTGGTCTATTTTTTCCAGTGGTAGATGTTAGATTTGCTTGGACTGTATTTGAGTAAGATGTGTTCTTACCTTTATTTTTCATTATCTTTAGAGATTCCTGCAGGAGATCAATCTGACCAGGGAACTGAAGGGCATCATACATGCTTGCCTTTGAGGGAGTCTTCTTCATTTCTTCCACTATGTTGAATGAAGATGATTCAACACTCTTTTCTCTCTCCTTGGAAAAATTTTCATATCTATTTATGTATCCCTGGGTTGATTTCATTCTTTGTCTCTTAGTTAATGAAGAAAATCTTAACCTCTCCTTAGCTTGATCTTGAGTCTCAATTTCTTTTTGTGGAGTAAACTCTTTACATATTTTTATCCCAGAGCTTTGGGTAGGAACCTGAGGTCCCTTTTCATAGGAAGAATCTCTTTTAGGTGTTGCTTTAGGAGCTAGGGGAAAACTTAGAGGTTGAAGCTCCTGAGGATCTACTTGTAGAGGTTTTTTACCTGATCTAGTTAAGACTGCAACTTGTTCAACTGAAGGCATCATGAAATTGTGATCAGTTTCTCTAATCATGCTTACATGGCCTTTCATGTTTTTATCTACTTTCTCAATAGCTACATTCTGTACATAGTGCTGATGAATCATACATGAACTTTCTCCATGTGGATCATTACATGTGGTACACCAATAATCAAAATTTATGGGAGGAGCTGCAACTTCCTCGGCTTCATTTGCATAAATGACATTTGATCTTTCCTGCCCTCTATTGCTTGATGGAGCCGCATCCCTTGTTACTTGAGGAAACCTTCTTGGTTGAAAGTTTCTCTCAACCTCTCTTCTCTTCATTGATGTCATATCATTCACCAGAGTTTTTACCATGTCTAGTATAATAGAGAGCTGATTTTCTTGGGTTGGTTGAGGAGGTGGTGCAGGTAATGCGGGAACGATGGGAATAGGAGGTAATGCGAGGAGATTTTGAGGCATCTGTATTGCAGGAATGGATGGTTGCCCATTCCATTTTGGAAGATCTATACTTGGAAAATGGGAAGAGCTTGAAGAACTAGTACTGGAAGCTTGGGGAATATCTAAAAAAATTGGCATTATTGCTTTTGGTGGATATCTCCTAGTGGTGATGAGATCTCTCTCTACTTTAGATGCTTCTTGGTAAATAGTAGGGAAAGTGAATATTCATGATTGTCGTATTATCATACTGATATCAGAATCAAAAGCTCTTAAATAATAATACACCGCTTGTTCTATGGTTGGTTTCAATCCGGCGGGCACTCTTTCCCAGGTGTGGCTGAATCGGATATTGAAATCAACAATTTCCTCTTGAGGATGTTTTTTGATAATGTTGAACTGGCTAAGTAGGGAGAATGGATCTGCATGCTGATTAAATTCATCTACCAACCTGCCAATGAGTTCTGCCCAAGTTGCGATGGATTGAATGGGAAGTGCTCTATACCAATAGAGCATTTTTCCTTTTAATGAAATGACCAACAACCTGATCATTACATCTTCTTGAGTGATGTTGTAAATTGCTACCAAAGAAGCAACATCTAAACAATGCTCATACGTCATTTTACCTATTCCATCATATGAAGGCAATGCCTTCAAAGCTGCAGTAGGAATCGAATTTGAGCTGCCAGGTTCAATGGACCAGTGTGGTTCCATGTAAGATAAGCTAGTGGAGGAGCGGCCATTGTAGCGATTGTACTTGCCTGAACTGTAGAACTACTAGTAGTTATATTTGAAGATGTATTGACAATAGGGTTGGGAAAAATAATAGGTACAAGGGTAGTAATACTGGTAGTAGGTGGGTTTGATCTAGTAGATAAAACTAGATGCACTCTGAGGCTACCAAGGTGTAACTCGAAGAACTCAATGGGTTCTTCAGAGTTTCTTGCTTTAGATCTGGTTATCATATAGGTAAACAATCATAAGTTCTAACCAGATAAATAGATAAGGTATTTCTTAGGTCTATACCTTCGGATGGAGTCACCAGGTGATTTGATTTAGATCTTAAAAAGGTCAAAGACAAACACCAAACCTTATAGAATACTATGGGATTTAGGGTCCCACCAGGCATGCCAAAAACTATTGGAACAAAATTGGCCTATGGTTGTTATTTGTGCCTATGACCTTGTCAACATTGAATAGATGGACTTAGTCTTGGGATCTTTCATCTAATCTCCAGAGGAGGCTGGTTCCTTAATGGTTTTTATGAGAAAAGGGAAAAGATAATTACTGAAAGAGAGGGAAATATAGTCATAGCTAGAGCTTTTCTCATGGTACAGATTAAACAAAAACTAAGATAAATGTATATACCCTTTCTATTCAAGCATTTATTATATCTTCACGCAGAAATCATAGTCTTCAAATGTGATTTAGATCTCTATCTAACACATATATGTATTGAATTCTAACTCCAAAAATATGATTTATATCATGTATAAGTCCATATTTTAGAACAGATACAATGTACAACTCAATAATGTGAATAGAAGCATAAAATATTAATACATACACTTGCACACCGTGAACCAGAAGCCAATAGAAGCGTATTTTATTGCTTGCATTCAGAGTACATACATCCAGTCTTGTAAACGCCTAAGAGCCGACCCCTTTTCAGGATGCGTTTACTACTATATATACCCTATGGTGAGCATATTTTACAACTAGTATATTCTGACATAAAATCAATTACAAGCAATCAGGCTATAACAATGCTTCAATATGTTTTGCATGGCTTCTAATAATAAACAAAAATCTGATAGCAAAAATCTAGGATTTGATGCTTCTTTCACTGTCTGTCATCAGTTGCCGACATAAGCCTTTGAAGGTATGTTTATTTATTTCTACTTATATCTTTGTTTTATGAAAAACCTATCATGTCGTGAAATCGTGACATTCTCTCGCACTTTGGCTCTTTTGGGCTGCTTGCTCATGAAAACCTGTCATGTCACGAAATCGTGACATTCTCTCGCACTTTGGCTCTTTGTGTCGCAAAATTGTGACATTCTCTTGCACTTTGGCTCTTTCGGGCTGCTTGCTCGCGAAAACCTGTTGTGTCACGAAATCATGACATTATGGCGTTGTAGCTTCCTTTTCCTCTCCGAACCCGCGAAACTTCGTCATGTCATGAAATCGTGACCCTTCTTATGCCTTAGTCTTTTTTGCTCTTTATGTCTCAAAAAATGAAATGCTGGTTTCAAACTACAAAACTTTGCTATCTTTCAAGGTAGTCTTTTTAGACTAACAAGCCCTACAAAGGCAAGTTCAGGCGTTGCAAGAGGAACTACATAGAGGTTTTGAGCCAAGAAGAGAAGATGGGAGTGAAGATGAAGCTAAAGAAGAAGAGACTGAGTTCGAGGAAGAAAAAGAGGTAGTAGATCCTACGCAAGTTAGACTATATAAAGCCATATCTTAGATTGGGAAGAGACCGAAGTTTAATGTTTATACATATTTTGGAAATCTTAACCTAGAAGAGTTGATCGACTAGATCAATGATATGGAGGAATATTTTGAGTATGAGGAGATGAAATATCCTAAGAGGGTCAAATTTGCTAAGACCAAGCTGAAGGGTCATGCTAGTATCTAGTGGAAGGGAGTACAACTAGATAGAAATAGAAGAGGAAAAGAAAGAATAACAAGATGGAATCAAATGGTGGAAAATTTAAAGAGATAATTCATTCTAGTTGACTATGAGTTAGATCTATTGAAGAAAATACAGGGTTTGAGACAAACAGGTAAACCTATCAAAGAATATACAAAATAGTTCTACAAGATCATAATCAGAACATGTCATTTTGAGGCCAACAAGGAGAATTTAGCCAATTATATAAATGGGTTGAGAGCAAATATTCAAGAGGAACTAACTCTAGTCAGGATGACCACCATAGAAGATGCTTACCAGTTTGCCTTGAAGGTAGAAGAGAAGCTAAACAGAATATTTGAAAGCAAGCAGAGAGGAAGAGGTCATGGTGACCATAGAGGAAGAACTGGCGAGAGAACAAATGGAGGACAAAATGAGGACCAAAAGAAGAATGGAGAAGCTAGAAACAGTCAAGATCATAAATGGGATAATGGTTACTAGAGAGGAAGAGGAGGTCTAGATGAGGACCTAGAAGAGGAGGATTTTGTGGAACATGTTTCCAATATGGAGAAGAAGGATATCGAGCATATGAGTGTCCACAACATCAAGAAAGGATGAATAAGATACCTGAAGATAATGCACGAGTTGCTTATGCAGATGAATATGTTGAATCTGAGCATTCTAAAGAGGCAGAAAGAGGAGAAGTTCTTGTCACAAGGAGAGTCTTGTTGAATGAGGAGAAATATCCAGATCAGAGGAAGAGTCTATTATGCACAAGGTGTAAATGTGCAGGTAAGGTGTGTAATATTATCATTGATAATAGTAGCACTGATAACCCAATTTCGAAAGGTATGGTTACCACGTTACAGTTAGAGATAAGGAGGCACCTGCATCCATATCAGATTATGTGGTTTTAAAAGGACCATAGGCCTTTAATCAAAGAGCAATATTTGGTAAATTTCCATATTGGGAATTACCATGATGAGGTCTTATGTGACATCCTTCCTATGGATGCTTGCCATTTACTATTAGGAAGGCCATGGCCGTTTTATCGATGTAAAATACATGATGGACATGCCAACACTTACTCCTTGACAAAGGATGGAGTGCAGCACAAGCTAAAGCCCCTAAAGGAGGTGGATGAAAAGGTATGTAGCAGTGCCAAAATATATTTAGTTGATGGTAGAAATTTTTTGGATGGTCTGAAGCACGTACATATGTGCTATGCATTTATTAGTAGAGTTAATGAGGAAAAATGTGAAGATATACCAGTAGAAGCCTCAGATCTATTAGGAGAATTCCAATATATTGTATCAGATAATGTACCTAAAGGTTTACCACCAGTGAGAAATATTAGTCATCAAATGGATTTGATACCAGGATCCAGCTTACCAAATAAAATGATTCCTGTAAAGAATGAAGAGTTGAACAGACAAGTTCAAAAGCTATTGAATAAAGGATTTATTCGAGAGAGTTTTAGTCCATGTGCAGTACCTACATTACATGACTCAATATTTGTGGTGGTTGACAAGTTTTCTAATATGGCATATTTCATTTCCTGCCAGAAAACAAATGATGCAGTTCACATTGCAGGGTTATTTTTTAGAGATGTGGTACGACTACATGGTCTACGAAGGAGTATCGTTTCATACAAAGATACCAAATTTATTAGTTATCTCTGGAGGACCTTACAAAAGAAGCTGAAGATAGATTTAAAGTTTAGTTCTACACACCATCCGCAGATTGATGGACAAACAGAGGTGGTGAATAGGAGTTTGGGCAACCTGCTGATATGCTTAGTAGGAGATAAGACCAAGGGATGGGATTTGATTTTACCACAGGAAGAATTTGCTTACAATAATTATGTCAATAGGAGTACTGGTAAATCCCCATTCTAGATTGTATATTGGAGCATCCCAAGGAATACCTATGAGTTGAGGAAGATGGGCAAAGGAGAAAATATTATGAACAAAAGTACAACAAACAAGTAGTATGAAGAATATTTGGTTAAGTGGGAAGGAAGGCCTATTGAATATTCATCATGGTTGTCTAATACAAAGGATGACCATCTTGGTTTTCCTTCAACACCAGAGAAGTGAAGGTAACTTCTCAATTTACGGGTGTCTAATGCAGGAGCAAAAACTAGCGATCGAATTCAAAATGATTGACAACAAAAGGAAATGTCTTATTACTAAACAATTACAACTTATAGTATCTAGTTCTTACATAAATGGTCTATTTTCTTATACATATTGTCAAATATTGCTCTATCAACAAAAGCATTGGAAACCAAACAACTTTGGCATAAAAAGTTAGGACACACAAGTGCATCCTCTTTGAATGAATTGAATAAATATCAAATTGTCATAGGAGTACCCAAAATTTCATGGGAATCCACAACTTTTCCAAAATGCCTTGCATGAAAACAACATAGAATACCTTTTGAACTTAGTAAATACTAAGATCAAGAACCATTGGAATTAATATATATAGATTTACATGGACAAATGAACACTAATAGTCTTGGAGGACACAAATATTTTTAGCTCTTTGTTGATGATTATTCTAGAAAAACATGGGTATATTTTTTGAAACTTAAATCTAAAGTCTTTAGCTACTTTAAAAAATTCAAACAACTCGTAGAAACAAAAACAAAAAAATCAATAAAGAATCTTCATTATAATAGAGGTGGTGAATTTTTATCAAAAGAATTTGAATCATTTCTATGATTAAATGGTATGAAAAGACAACATAGGATAACTTATTCACCTCAAAAAAATGGCATAGTAGAAAGAAAAATTTGTTCTATTATGGAAATATTTGGTTACATAATAAGAGAAGCCCGTATTGGTCACTAATATTAGGTAGAAGCTATTAAAACTACAATATACATACAAAATAGATCACCCACAAGAATACTTAGAAATAATACTCTTGAAGAAGCATAGTCAGGACAAAAATCTTCAATAGAACACCTAAAAATATTTGGGTGTAAGGCATATGTGCATGTTCCAAAATAAAAATTGATAAAATTAGATGACAAAACTATATGTGGGATGTTTCTTGGGTATGATGATGATTCAACAAGGTATAAATTAATTGATCCAATCACAAAGAAAATTTATGTAAGTAGAGATGTAGTTTTTGATGAAAGAAACAAAGATGTTGTTAAAGATCAAGAGGTTGATACAAGACCTATTCTAAATATTTTAGATGAAGAAAAATCATCAAGTGAAGAATCAAAATTAAAAAAAATCAATGAGTTGATCAAGAACACAAAACTAATAATGACACCTTAAAGAAAAGAGACAAAATGGTATATAAATAAACTCAAAGATTCAAAGCTTGATCAAATTCCATATCTTACCATCGCAAGGACTCAAACCTGTTGTGGCTGATCCACAACACACCCCAAAATTGGGGACCCACCTTTTTGCATGCTTTCAAAGAAGACTGCAGTGGCCTAGATGCTAAAAAAATCAAAGGAAGAGCAAGAAAAAGAAGTGTCGCGATTTCGCGACATGTCGCTCCGTCGCTGCTCAGAAATGAAAAGTGTCGCGATATCGTGACGTGTTGCTCCATCGCGGCCAGGAAAGAAAAGTCATCGCGATTTCGCGACGTGTTGCTCCATCGCTGGCCAGGAAAGAAAAGTTGTCACGATTTCACGACGTATTGCGCTGTCGCTACTCGAAAATGAAAAGTGTCATGATTTCGCGACGTGTTGCTGCAATGAAACTGGAAGGTGTCACGATTTCATGACGTGTTGCTACAGTGAAACTGGAAGGTGTCATGATTTCGTGACGTGTTGCTGCAGTGAAACTAGAAGGTGTCGCGATTTCATGACAGGTCACGTTTTCGTGGCTCAGACAAGCAAAATGCAGCGAAGGATAAAAAGTGTCACGATTTCGTGACATGTCACGTTTTTGCGGCTAAGAGCAGCAGAATGCATTATGAAGAGAAAATGTCATGATATCGCGACGTGTTATGAAATCGCGATCGAAGGCAGCAAGAGAAGGGTCAAGGCAGAAAATGTCGTGATATCGCGACAGGTCGCGTTTTCGTGGCTCCAAGCGGCGAGATGGTACGGAAGGAAAATATGTCACGATTTCGTGACATGTCACCGTTTTGTGACCTAAAGACGAGATGAAGGGCAAAATGAAAAGTGTCACGATTTCGCGACATAAAGCAGCCAAATGGTACGAAACAGAAAAGTGTCACGATTTCGCGACAGAGAGCAGCCAAATGGTACGAAAGAAAAGTGTCACGATTTCACGAAAAAAAGCAGTCAAGTGGTACGGAACGAAAAATTGTCGCGATTTCGCGATAGAAAGCAGCAAGATGGTGCAGAAGAGAAAAGTGTCACGATTTCGTGACATGTCACGTTTTCGCGGCTAAGTGCAACAAAACAGAGCGATAGAGAAAAGTGTCGCGATTTCATGACAAGTTGCAGCGAGATAGCCCAAAATAGAAAAGCGTCACGATTTCGCGACAAGTTGCAGCGAGATGGCCCGAAACAGAAAAGCGTCGTGATTTCGCGACAAGTTGCAACGAGATAGCCCGAAATAGAAAAGCGTCACGATTTCATGATAGGTTGCATTGGCGAGGCCAGTTGACAGAAAATTGTCACGATTTCGCGACATGTCTTATTTTCGCTGTGCAAGAAGGCAGACAAGGTTGCGAACCAAAAAATGTCATGATTTCGCGACACGTCTTGTTTTTGCGGCATAGGTGGAAGAGCAAAGCTGCATGCAAAAAAATGTCGCGATATCGCGACATGCTATTTTTTGTCGTGATTTCACAGCAGACCATTACCAAACATGCAGGGAAGCGCTGAGCACATGGCACAAAGGCATAAGGGTCATGATAACGCTTCAGATCGACAGTTAGTTAGCAAAGAAGACCAAACGTTTCGAGCTCGAGCAAAAGGCCAAAACACCAAAGAAGCGAGAGAATGAAGCGAAGCGATCTGGGAAATGAAACGAAGACAGAAAGTTTAAAAGCAGAAGTGAAGATAGATACAAGGGCTAGAAATTGTAACAAGAAAAGCATTATTTTTTTGGAATAAAGGAGTTTATTTGGCAAGAGTAACTTTTGTGTGTGAAATCAAAAGGAGATTGAAAGCTAAGACTACTGTTATCTCTGTAAATCTTTCCTTTGCATTATTTTCTCTTGTATCTATTCGTTTACACCATAAGATGGGTTACGATAGGTGAATGATAGAATGATGCAATTATTTATTTCCTTAGAGTCTTGCATCTGATCTGATTTGATTGTGTGTTAGTGCAGGTCTGTTAGGTCAGGTTGTTTTAGAATTTCATCTCATAACTTGGGGTTTTGCAGGGAGGAGATTGCTAACCAAATTAACGTCCTGTTTTAGTTTTCCAGCTGATTCTCATAAACAACGTTTCTATTTTAGGTTCTAATGTTATTTTTACATTTTTTTCACTTGAAAATTGGCATTTCGGATTTTGGTACATTCCAGAATACTTTATCAATTTTACTAACATCAAAAGCTAACATAGAAATAGCAAAACAGTGTTAAATAAAAGATAAAATGAACCAGTTAACTATAAAATGAACCTCATGTTAAAGGCACGGAGCTTAAAATGAAGTGGCTTATACCACGCACTTTCTCATTTGAAATCCTTTTAAGCCAAAAGATAAAAGAGGTCACTAACTTATTTTCGGGTGGACTTCATTATTTTCAAGAGCATTAAAAAAAGGATTTTTTCTTTTTTTTACACGGTTGGTTAATTTAATAGATTAGGGTTGCAAAGTTTTCTTTGAATCATTAAAGGCCCCTTGTTAATAGTTACTTGCAGGGTTTAAGTTATTCTAGGATACATTCATTTATTTGCGTTAAGTCTTAATTGGTTATATGCATATGAATGTTTGTTCACAAGAACCTTGGAGAAATTAAAAATAACAAATTTTCTTTGCAAGAAAGAGTTTCCTGTCTGAGACTCTAGTTGCGTGGTCATTTTGTTATAGGGAAAAATATTCACTCAACATTTTGGCGCTAGAAGGAGGGCCTTCTTTATTGCTTTGTGATTATGATCTGTTCTAACGATTAACGTGGGTAGTTTTGTTTCCACCTATTGTGCTTGCAGGTATAACATTTAGATATTTTATTTTGCAAGTAAGTTGAGAGAAGTCTTTTAGAGTTCTAGAGTTTTCAAGCTGGCCCAACCTGAGTACATAGCTACTAGGTCCAAGACCACAGGGGAAACTATTTTCCAAAGCCTTTCTCCCACTGCTAGGAAGCCGAAAAACAAAACATTAGAGATCGAAATACCACCCAGTATACTTGAGTTAGGGATTTCTTTAGACTCAAGTACGTCTAGCGGGCCTGAGCCCTTAGTTTCAAGTGCGACAACAACACCAGGTGTATCTGTCTCCATAGTTCCAAGCATTTCCATTGTTCCCACAGGGTTAACACCTTTGAATAACATGGCCCAACAACAACAACAACCACCTGCCCTTTGGTATGGTGCGCAAAGTTCCCCCTTGGATATTCCTGGGGCAGTCCATGACTTGCCTAGAAACATTGAAAGGGGATTACCCAAATTCATGCACGATGGTCCCACATCAGCCGAAGATCATGTCCAAATCTACAAGGATTACATGTTTAGACAAGGGGTTACTCACGAGGATATTGCTTGCCGAGTTTTCCCTGCTAGTCTAGACAACACGGCCAATGAATGGTACAGGAATCTTCCAGCAAGGTCCATCACTTCATGGGCCCAATTAGAAACCGCCTTCATTAGCCAATTTAGAATGTTATTGGATCCCTCCATAATTTACAATTTGTTCGTATCATGCAAAATATTACCCAATGAGCCCATACGAACATTCAATCAGAGGTTCCAAAAACTATACACGAATGTGACTCGTCACTTTGCGGTAGATCCTGCGGTCGCCTTGCAATTATATTTTGGAGCTTTAGATCCTTTAACATATTTATTGACTAGAAGGAATCCTCAGGTTACGACGCTTCCTTTAGCCTATGCAGAGACAATGACTCTCGAACAACAAATGAACTTACCAGGAGTGGGATTATCTCAATTGACTGGGATGGGACAATACGGTCCATACAGTCAATTCGCCATGATGAACCAGTTAATGGCACCACAGGTTCCTACGATGAACAATTTCCAACCACCCGCTCAAGTGGCATCATTTCCAACTTATCCTAATGCCTCCGTTCAAACGCAGGGATTAATTCAAAATAGCCCGATGGGTTTGCCTGGGTTCGGCATGGGCAATAATTTGTTGACCATACCGGGGTTTGCTCCGATTAGCACGCCAAGCCCAATGACTTATCCAACAATCACGCCGATTCAAAGTGTGAATCCAGGATGGAATCCAACTGCCCAGACCCAAGCCATTGTACCTATTCTAGAGGTGGCTAATGCAGCAAACACAACTGGACCCGAAATTACCGTGCCCCAACCACAAGGGTCCGAATCCGTGATAGAAAACATGAAGGAAACCTTGGCCAAAGTTTTGGTTACGGTGGGAAATGTCAATAAAAAGGTTGACCAAGCCATGGGTCATAACCGACCTCACAACCATAGAGGAAAAGGAACATACAACACGCAGCCTAATAATGGGCGAGTACCCAATCCCGTAGCCAATCAGGCAGATGTCTCGAAAGATTTTGGAGAATTAGGACCTTGTGACAATGATTGCCCGCACTGTGGCCACGGGAAGCAGGAGTCTATACTGACTGAGGTTATACATTCCCAAGAAAGTGAAGAAGAGGAGGATGTGGAACTTTTTGGAAACGAAGATGAAGAAACTTTGGAAGTTCATGCCAACAAACGTTTTGGGAAAGGAAATCACAAATATTACACTAGGAGTTCTAAGGAGCCCAAAACTTCCTCTACTCCTCCAAACAACCAATTACTCCCTCCCGATTTCAAAGGAGATGTCAATCCCTCTCCTCCATCCATGGTGGAAAAGTCTAAGATGGTGCAAAACATGTCAAATTCAGAAAAACCCACTTATGACTTGGTAGAAGACATGAAGAAAACTAAGGCCAATGTCTCAATGTATGATATGTCCCGACTATTAGGCCAAGAAGTAAGTCCACCAAAAAGTTTAGATCCACCTGCCCAAGTTCATGAAGCTAAAAGTGTTGAGTCCCGATTGGTTTTGAAAAAGGAAAAACGAGATATACCTCCTTTTCTGATAACCATTAGAATTGCGGGTAAAAATCTGCACAATTGCTTAATAGATTCAGGGGCCTCGGCTACCATTATGCCCCTAGAAATCTATCAAAAATTGGGACTTACACCAAAACCTTCTAGAAGCAGGGTGGTGCAGCTGGATAGATCAACCATGGAGGCAGTGGGAGAATTGGGTGATGTTCTTATTCAAGTCAACTCAGAACCTAGGGTTCAACATCACATAGATATATTGGTGCTCGACATTCCTATCAAATATGGCATGGTGTTGGGAAGAGATTGGAGTAAAAACTTAAACGGTTACATTGTAACAGACGCTTCCCATATGTGGTTGCCTTGGAGGGGAGTGGCCAACCAAATTCGGATTGATAGTGAACCTAGGCTCAAGGAAATGATCACAGAATACAACAAGCCTAATGAGATCCAATATATTGAAGCTGAATTAGGGGCGTATTGTTTGGACATAGAAACACCTGAGAATTCCCAAAATGAAAGAATTGAATGCAATGTTTCTAAAGAACACCAGGACATTTGGACTTTAAGATTTGATGGATCCAAGTCCAGACAAGGGGCAGGAGCCGGTATTGAACTGTCATGTTCAGACAGAGAGCCTATGTTCGTTGCATATAGACTACAGTTCCCTGCCACCAACAATATGGCAGAATATGAGGCCTTGATTCTCGGACTTCAATTGGCCCTTCGAAAGAAAATTAAATGTATCAAGGTCCTTGGTGATTCGGAACTAGTGGTAAAACAAGTGAAGGGACAATACGTATGTAAGAACAAGCGGCTCAGACTTTACCGAACCAGGGTTAGAGATTTAATAGATGAGTTTGATGCTTTTAACATATCTCTGATCTCTAGAAAAGGCAATCGTCTGGCAGACTCTCTAGCCGTAGCTGCGAGTATGTTGAAACCAGTGGATCACAAGAAATGCAAGAAATTCTCCATAGAATTGGTCCCTTGCCCCTCGATACCGGATAATGTCATGAATTTCCAAGTGTTTGATAGTGACAGGCACATATTCCATTTTGTCACTAATTCTGGTATCTTTGAAAAGCAGGTTATAGATGAAGACGAGAGGGACCTAGAAGAGGCAGATTTGGAAGAAAAGATTATTGGAAAATGTAATAAGATGCCAAATGAGATGGCTTCATTAGAAAAAATGTTCGATATCGGATACCAACCAAAAGAAGGTAGAAAGGTTCCACCTCCCAGAGAAGCCTGTGACTTGGTTAATATTGGAAGTGCAGAAAACCCTCGAGAAGTATTCATAGCAAAAGCATGTACCAAACAGGAGAAGGATTCCATTGCCAATACATTAAAGGAATACATAGATTGCATAGCTTGGAGTTATAAGGAACTGAAAACTTATGATCAGAATGTCATAACGCATACGATTCCTTTGAAGCCAGACTCCAAACCCTTCAGGCAAAGACAGAGGCCAATCAATCCATTATTAGAACCCTTGATAGAGAAAGAGGTAAAGCGACTGTTAGAAGCTAAAATCATCTTTCCTATTAGGCATTCCACATGGGTTGCTAACCTGGTCCCCGTGAGGAAAAAGAGTGGAGAAATAAGGTTATGTATTGATTTTAGAAATCTTAATAAAGCCTCACAAAAGGACAATTACCCTTTACCCACCATTGATGAAATACTTCAAAAGGTAAATGGGTCGAAAATGATGTCATTCCTGGATGGTTATTCGGGATATAATCAGGTCCTTATCCATCCTAGTGATAGGATGAAAACCGCCTTCACCACAAAGTGGGGCACCTTTGCATACAGGAGAATGCCTTTCGGACTATTGAACGCAGGTGCCACATTCCAACGAGCTATGGACTTTGCTTTTAAGGGGCTCATAGGTAAGTGCATTATTATCTATGTAGATGACATTCCTGTCTTTTCTAAGAACAGGGAAAACCACGTCAAGGATCTAAAGAAAGTCCTTCAAAGATGTAGGGAACATGGCATTTCACTCAACCCAAAGAAGTGCATTTTCGGGGTAACGGAAGGAAAATTATTGGGACATGTAATATCTAAAGATGGAATTTCCATTGATCCTGAAAGAATAGAGGCCATACAACAGATTCCTTGTCCCAACAACAAAAAGGGGTTGAGATCATTTTTTGGGAAGATTAATTTCGTTAGAAAATTTATTGCAGATTTTGCAGAAATAGCAAAACCTTTGAACGACATGTTAAAGAAAGAGGTCCAAATCAAATGGACAGATGAAAATAGAGATGCTTTCAAAAATATCAAGGATGCGATTTCTAAAGCCCCGGTTTTAGTGAGTCCCGATTATACAAAGCCTTTCTATATTTACACATTTGCTTCAGATCACTCCTTTGCGAGTGTTTTAACTCAGAAGAGTGAAGGCAACATTGAAAATCCTATTGCCTTCCTGAGTAGTCCTCTCAAAGATGCGAAACTGAGATACTCCATCTTGGACAAGCAAATGTATGCTCTAGTTAAGACCGTTAAAAAATTTAGGCATTATATAGTCCACAGTAGGGTGTTTGCTATAGTCCCGGATCCTACAGTCAAAGCCATGTTTATACATAATGAATTAGGTGAAAGACGAGGTAAGTGGATTTCAACTTTGCAAGAGTTTGATCTTGAGATTCAATCCATGAAGATAGTGCGGGGACAAGGGTTGGTTAAGGCTATAGCAGAAAAGGATCTCGCAATTTCATGTCAACATTATGAAATCGTAGATATAACCAAAGATGAGTGGTATGCAGATGTTGTGTATTTTTTACTAAATGGTAAATGTCCACCACATTTGAATTCTACTCAACGAAGAGCCTTGCGCTTGAAATCTGCTAATTTTCTAATTAGATCCGACACGTTATACAAGAAAAACCATGAAGGTATTTACCTTCGTTGTGTTGATCAAAAAGAGGCAGCGCAAATACTCGAGGAATTTCATGGTAAACATGGGACAGGACATGGGTCCGCTAATGCCACAACCCATCAAATCCTTAGAGCCGGTTATTATTGGCCTCGATTGTTCAAAGATGCCCATACTCATGTGAGGTCATGTCATACATGTCAAACTACAGCCAATAGAGAAAGGGGTGCTTCCATGCCATTACAATCTATAATTGAGTCTAGACCTTTTGCGCAATGGGGCCTAGATTTTGTCGGGATTATCAGTCCCAATTCATCCGATTCCCACAAATACATTCTAACAGCTACAGATTATTGCACAAGGTGGACGGAAGCTATCCCCACAAAGAATGCTACTTCGGAGGTTGTTATTAAATTCTTAGAGGATAATATTGTCACTCGATTTGGAATGCCTAACTCCATTGTAAGTGATAATGGTTCAGCTTTCTCCTCTCTGGAATTTGCTAATTGGGCATTTGACAACAGGGTGAGTTTAAAATTCTCTTCCAATTATTATCCGCAAGGTAATGGATTGGCTGAATCTTCTAACAAGAATTTGTTATGCGTCATAAAAAAATTGTTGGAAAGAAATCCTAGAGATTGGCATAACAAACTTAAGTTGGCTCTTTGGGCTGACGGAATCAGAGTCAAAGAATCAATAGGAACATCTCCTTACCATCTGGTTTATGGACAAGATCCCATTTTTCCTACAAATCTCAAGTTACAAACACTGCATTTCATGAAAGATTACTTTGGAACTGATGATAAACTTGAGTCTAGACTAACACAATTAATGCATCTGGATGAAAAAAGGGATGAGGCTATGCTTCATTTCAGTAAACACCAAGATGTAGTAAAAATATGGTTCGACAAAAAGTCTAGAGCCAAGGCTTTTAAAATATCAGATCTAGTGTTGTTATGGGATAAAAGACATGAGAAGAAAGGAGATCATGATAAGTTTGATTACTTATGGTTGGGTCCTTACCAGATTTTAGAAGTCCTAGGGGAAAACAGTTTTAGACTAAAAACCTTGGATGGAAAGGATTTGGCATTACCTGTCAATGGGTTGCACTTGAAACACTATTTCCAGGCCTGAAGCGGCTGGGTTTTGTATTATATGTAATTATGTCATGCTTTGTTTCTTTTGTGTGTGCAGATTTGATGTTTAAGTGGTGTGTTTATTTGAAAGGTTTGATTTTTCATTTTTTGCATTTCATTTTCAAAGAGTAAAAAAAAAAAAAGAATAAAAATTTGAGATGTTAACTCATGCCTAAGATCGGGAAAATATGAAACATTGGAATTGTGTTGTAAAAGCTCCGCATGTAACACAAACAGTTAAATAATATCGTTTGAAACTTGTGATGCATGAAGTAGTCAGTTTTACAAATTATGACAATACTTTATCTGCAATTCAAAGGGCAATGCATTCATATTACATCTCACTTTGCATATACATGCCATCTTAGTTGCATATGCATTTCAGGTACAAATCATTAAAGTGTGTCAAATCCTCTTAGGGTTATGCTATAACATAAATAAGAAAAAATCCTAAGGTTGGGAACTGAGCCCCGAGATATCTAGAACCAAGCACATTTTATACACATTAAAAAGGATCTTGAGCAAAATGATCAAAACCTTGCTTGGAAGAAAAGGTCAAGCGAAAGAAGTAGTTCATGTCTATCCTATTATGCAACATGATCCTTAGAACAGTGGTTTTTACCACTTCCATAAAGCTTAAAGCCTAAAATCAGAGTAGTAAGGATAGGGTTAAGTCCTCATCGAACTTAGGTTGAGGATCCAACTCCCCAAAACTTTGATTTGACCTACATGGAGTAGTAAGGATAGGGCATAATTCTCATCTCGCCTAGGTTGAGAATCTGATTCCCCAAAGCTCCTATGTCTCATTTCATGATAAAGCTTGGATTGGAAGGATCGTACTACTTGTCCTCTCGCAAAGGATGGGTAGTCATCCCCAAGGTCCAAGCAATAAAATTAATATTCTTCATTTACATCTAAAGCTTGGATTGGAAGGATCGTACTACATGTCCCTGCAAAGGATGGGTAGTCATCCCCAAGGTCCAAGAAGTAAAAAATTAATTTTCCCATCTCATCTTTATATTGGATTGGAAGGATCGTACTACTTGTCCTCTGCAAAGGATGGGTAGTCATCCCCAAGGTCCAAAGAAATGAAGCTAAGTCATGGATTATGGGGTTAAGTATGCCCATGCATGGCAGCATGTCTTGTCTAAAAAACAAGACCACTGAATGTTCAAAGGGTTAGACTAGCATGACCATTTCTTCCATAATTGGTTAAATTATTTTGCTCAAAGTGAGGTAATGAATTCCAAATCAGAATAGTAAGGATAGGGTTAAAACTCCCATCTCGGTTAGGTTGGGAGTCTGATTCCCCAAAGTTCTGATTTCACGTACACTTACACATGGGTTCAAGATAGTAGGGACTCATAACCAACTTTGGGATATAATAAAGCAATTCATTATACATATAGTTGATCCTAAGAGGGTTTGGTAATCTTAAATATTTGTATATGATGTTAGAAGGCTTAAAGCTTTTATAAAGCAGGTAGTTATATCTCTAGATCATTTATCAGGCCATGCAAATCATTCACAATCTCACATATGCATTCATGTGAAACTGACAATGGAATGTTGATCAAGTTCAAGCGATAGGGAATGAAATACATTGCACACACCGAGCTAATACTTGATGATTCTGATGTTTCATGTATTTTTGATCTATGGGCATTTGTTTATATTTCTCATGTGCTAATGCGGGTTTCCAAGTTTGTATACTTCAGGTTGGGTTCTCACCAAAATGCTCGGGAGCATTTGACAGCAGAGTCACCATTTGTTGTGGCTGATCCACAACACACCCCAAAATTGGGGACCCACCTTTTTGCATGCTTTCAAAGAAGACTACAGTGGCCTAGATGCTAAAAAATCAAAGGAAGAGCAAGAAAAGAAGTGTCACGATATCGCGACATGTCACTCCATCATTGCTCAAAAATGAAAAGTTGTCGCGATATCGCGACATGTTGCTCCATCACGGCCAGAAAAGAAAAGTTGTCATGATATCGTGACATGTTGCTCCATCGCTGCCAGAAAAGAAAAGTTGTCATGATTTCGTGACTATTGCTCCTCGCCGAAAATGAAAAGTGTCACGATTTCCGACATGTTGCTCTGAAAAAAGTGTCACGATTTTGCGACGTGTTGCTGCAGTGAAACTAGAAGGTGTCACGATTTCGTGACGTGTTGCTACAATGAAACTGGAAGGTGTCACGATTTCGTGACAGGTCACATTTTCACGGCTCGGACAAGCAAAATGCAGCGAAGGATAAAAAGTGTCACGATTTCGCGACATGTCGCGTTTTCACGGCTAAGAGCAGCAGAATGCATTATGAAGAGAAAATGTCACGATATCGCGACATGTTATGAAATCACGGTCAACAAAGAGAAGTCAAAAAAATGTCGATATCGCGACAGGTCACGTTTTCGCGGCTCCAAGCGACGAGATGGTACGGAAGGAAAATATGTCATGATTTCACGACATGTCTCCATTTCGCGACCTGAAGACGAGATGAAGGGCGAAAATGAAAAGAGTCACGATTTCACGACAAAGAGCAGCCAAATGGTATGAAACGAAAAAGTGTCGCGATTTCGCGACAGAGAGCAACCAGATGGTACGAAATAAAAAAGTGTCACGATTTCACGACATAAAGCAGTCAAGTGGTACGAAACAAAAAATTGTCATGATTTCGTGATAGAAAGCAAATGGTGCGAAGAAAAAGTGTCACATTTCATTATTTTGCTGTAAAACGTCACGATTTCATGACAAGTTGCAGCAAGATAGCCCGAAAGAGAAAAGTGTCACGATTTCGCGACAAGTTGCAGCGAGATAGCCCGAAATAGAAAAGTGTCACGATTTCATGACAAGTTGCAGCGAGATAGCCCAAAACAGAAAAACGTCATGATTTCATGACAAGTTGCATTTGCGGCTGGATAAAAATTGTCGCGATTTCGTGACATGTCTTATTTTCGCGCAGAAAAGTTGGGAAAAATGTCACGATATCGCGACATGTCTCATTTTTGCGATGAAAGTAGAGGAGTGAAGCTGCATGCATAAAAATGTCGCGATATCGCGACATATTGTTGTTTGGTCGTGATTCACAGGGGGCCGTTACAGAACATGCAAGAAGCACGGAGCACGTGGCACGAAGATGTCAGGGCTATGATAACGCTTCAGATCGACAGTTATAGTTAGCAAAGAAGACCAAACGTTTCAGGCTCGAGCAAAAGGCCAAAACACCAAAGAAGCGGGAGAATGAAGCGAAGCGATCTGGGAAATGAAACGAAGCGTCACAGAGCGAAACAGAGAACCGCAATAGAAAGTTTAAAAGCAGAAGTGAAGATAGATACAGGGGCTGGAAATTGTAACAAGAAAAGCATTATTTTTTGGAATAAAGGAGTTTATTTGGCAAGAGTAACTTTTGTGTGTGAAATCAAAAGGAGATTGAAAGCTAAGACTATTGTTATCTCTGTAAATCTTTCCTTTGCATTATTTTCTCTTGTATCTATTCGTTTACACCATAAGATGGGTTACGATAGGTGAATGATAGAATGATGCAATTATTTATTTCCTTAGAGTCTTGCATCTGATCTGATTTGACTGTGTGTTAGTGCAGGTCTGTTAGGTCAGGTTGTTTTAGAATTTCATCTCATAACTTGGGGTTTTGCAGGGAGGAGATTGCTAACCAAATTAACGTCCTGTTTTAGTTTTCCAGCTGATTCTCATAAACAACGTTTCTATTTTAGGTTCTAATGTTATTTTTACATTTTTTTACTTGAAAATTGGCATTTCGGATTCTGGTACATTCCAGAATACTTTATCAATTTTACTAACATCAAAAGCTAACATAGAAATAGCAGAACAGTGTTAAATAAAAGATAAAATGAACCAGTTAACTATAAAATGAACCTCATGTTAAAGGCACGGAGCTTAAAATGAAGTGGCTTATACCACGCACTTTCTCATTTGAAATCCTTTTAAGCCAAAAGATAAAAGAGGTCACTAACTTATTTTCGGGTGGACTTCATTATTTTCAAGAGCATTAAAAAAGATTTTTTTTCTTTTTTTACACGGTTGGTTAATTTAATAGATTAGGGTTGCAAAGTTTTCTGTGAATCATTAAAGGCCCCTTGTTAACAGTTACTTGCAGGGTTTAAGTTATTCTAGGATACATTCATTTATTTGCGTTAAGTCTTAATTGGTTATATGCATATGAATGTTTGTTCACAAGAACCTTGGAGAAATTAAAAATAACAAATTTTCTTTGCAAGAAAGAGTTTCCTGTCTGAGACTCTAGTTGCGTGGTCATTTTGTTATAGGACAAAATATTCACTCAACAAAACCCATAGTATGAAAAGAAAAAATATAATATTAATGAGTTTAGTAGAATAATATGTAACTAAAAACAACTATGAAGTCAGAATACACAACATTAATGAAAAATAAAACATGGGATTTAGTTGATCTACCACAAGGAAAGAAAGTAGTAGGGTGTAAATGGCTTTCCAAAATAAATTATAAAGTAGATGGATCTCTTGAAAAATACAAGACATGATTAATTGCAAAAGGATATACACAAACAAAAGGAATTGATTATGAAGTAATTTTTGCACCTACAACAAGAATGGCTACTATTCAAACAATATATGCATTAACATCCCAACTTGGATGGAAACTTTATCAAATGGATGTCAAAAATACATTTCTTAATGGTGATCTTGAAGAAGTATCTATGAATCACCTAGAAGGTTTTATCATTAAAGTATAGAAACATAATGTCTATAAATTAAACAAATCTATGGTTTAAACAAGCACCAAGAGAATGGTACATTAAGATTAATAATCATCTACTACAACACAATTTCAAACAAAGTGCAACAAAATCAAATATTTATATAAAAATTATTGGATCAAAGAGAATTATTCTTATAGTGTATGTTGATGACATAATAATCACAAGAGGGTCAAAAAATTTGATAGATGAAGTAAAAAACGATTAAGAAAAATATTTTGAGAGGACAAATCTAGGACTTCTACATTAATATCTTGGTTTAGAAATTTGTCAAAATGATAATAGCATCACAATCACTCAAACAAAAAATGCAAAATTATTATTGGAAAAATATAGAATAAAAAAATTGTAAACCTAAAGACACACCTATGGAGAAAGGATTGCAACTATCAAGACATAATATGACAACACCAGTTTCAGCTACCATGTATCAATAATTAATTGAAAGTCTTGTATTTAACAAATACTAGGCCAGATATTGTTTTTGTTGTAAATTATGTCTCTATATTTATGCAAGAACCTATAGAAAGTATTTGGAAAGATACAAGAAGGATACTACAATACATTAGCAAAACTACAAAGTATGGGTTAAACTACAAAAGAGATAATATTTGTTTTTACAGTGATATTTAGATTCTGACTATACTATATTTGTAGATGACAAGAAATCAACATCAGGGTATGTGTTTTACCCGATTCAAGACATATATCTTGGTATAGTAAAAAATAACATGCAGTAGCTCTCTCATCAACAAAAGCAAAATATTGGGTAACAAGAGATGCAATATGTGAAGCACTTGGGTTACAATATATTTTGTCAGATATGAGGATCAAAAGAAGTTTAACAATACTAATTTGTGATAATAAATGAGTTATTAAGTTAATAAAAAATACCATGATTCATGAAAGAACAAAACATATTGAAGCTTAGTGTCACTTTATTAGAGATCATGTTTAGGATCACCATATTTAGATAAAACATATTTCTACTAAAGATAAAATTACAAATATTTTTACAAAAGCTCTTGGTTGAAACAAATATTAAATATTTTAGAGTCTTCTATGTACATCAAACGACTTTAATATCAAATAATGTAATACAAGGAGGTGTTGGAGTATATTACATTATTTTGTACATGCTAATGTACCCCTATGGTACCTTATGGTACAAATGTAATTATGTAAATAGTGTGTGAGTCTATAGTTAAGAGGTGTGATTAATATATCTCCTTATGTATGTATTAACGTGTGGGATGTGCACAAGTGTCATGTATCTATGTGTGCAAGTGTCTAGATGTAGGAGTGTGCAAAGTGTCATAAAGTAAAGTGTACAAGTTAATGTAAGGTCAAGAGTCATGTTTACAAGTGGCAATATGAGAAGTCAAGAGTCATGAGAGGTTTATCTTATGTATGGAATAAGAAATGATGCATCTCCTGGATATGAGTGGAGAGCAATAGTCAAGTATTCAAGAGCAATATTCAAATGCTATATTATAGAGACAAAGCCCAGTGAATTGGAGGGAAATAAGGTGCTATATTCAAGTTGTATATTCATCAATATTGTAAGTACATTTATCTGTGTTACTCATCTATAATTTTTTTACATTATAAGATTTCATGTTAAATTTATGAATCTAGATATTGAGACTTATGATTGTATATGGTTTAAAATTTATCATGGTGAAAGCTTGAAAGACCAAGCTTGAATGAACAACTTAGTACAGTATTGTTCTAGCTGATAACAAGTCTGAAGATTTGGCTTCTATAGAAGATAATAATTCCTATGTCCCATCTAACAATAGATCAAATTTGGTTCCTATCAAAATATTTAAGGTATTGGTAGATGATAATATTAAAAGCATCCAAGAGTATAATTTTAAAGATAAAAGTTCTACACCTATGCTAGTTGAAGATTTTAAAGAATTAATTCAGATAGAAGACAAATATTAGAATAAATATTGTAGAGCACAAGAGCACATAAATATTACAAAATATTTGGCAAAGCTTTTGATTTTATAGACATTTTTTCTTCTTGATTAGGCACATAAGATATAGTCATTATATGTAAATTTGCATATTCCACTATTGTGGGTGATACTCGTGAAATACAGGATGCTTACTATCATGGCTTAGTAGAACCTAATATGATTAAAAAGGAAGTGATGTAAGATATAAATGATATGTTTGGAAAACCATTGATTTTTGAGAAATCAAAATCAGTAAATTGACTGTAGAAGATGCAAATACATGAACAACTTGTTAAAACTATTCAAACATTGGATGGTAAATATTTGAGAGAGTTGGGTTCAATATAGAGATGCCTCGTGTCCAAGAAATTTGAGATAGAAAACCCTATTATTCAATTGGCAAAATACATAAAGGGAGTAGATGTAGTAGAGAACACTTGTAATAGTAAGGGGAACAACTCAAAGGAAAAACTAGTCCTAGGTAGCAAGGAAATATTGAAGAAATATTTATGCATTCAAAATCTTGTAGTGAGGATACAATTATCATACATAAAATTTTAGATTCAACTATTATTGATGATAGTAAAGCATTAGAGGTAGCTTGCCATCATGGTCTTATTGATCCAATTGTTAATACAAAAGCAACCACTGAAGAAATAGATAGTATATTTTGAAACAACTACGATTTGATAAGCCAATAAATTAAAAGCAACCACCTAGAGAAGCAATGATATATTAGGAGTACACAAAAGACACACTATTCTTGTCTTACATATACCAAACATCTAGATGTATTTATAGATGAAAATCTTATGAATGATTCATTAAAAGGATATATAGGAATATTGAATCCATTTGAAGTTCATATGCCTCTGGAAGAGTTGTAAATATCACTAGATGAAAAATTTTCAAAGGATGCATAATACATTGAACAAGTAAAAAATTTGAGAAGGAGCCCTTATTTCCATAGCTCGAAGTTTCTCAAGATAGACATTTATCTCCAATTATAAATTTGTTTGCCAAGCACAAGATCTCAGTTGAAGATTTCATAAAATGTTCATGAGATGAAACTCATGAAATTTTTTTCTTATCCAACATGTATGATGCACGAGCATCCAGGTAATAATAATAATAATAATTAAAAAAACTGAGGATCTTTCTAGCTACGAAGAGAAGAAGAAGGGGTAAGACATTTTAACCTTCCATGTCCCACCTTTGTTCCAATTTTTTTCAATTGGTTATATGGGATTGAAATGGTTCCCACCCGTATTATATCATCACCACATAATGGTATTACAATAATGCTCGGATCTTATCCATGTATCTTTTGGTAAGATTCAAACCTAGGTTTCCTCCTTGAATATTTTAGAATTTAACCGGATGCGCTAATACCATTTGATACCTTCATTTCCATTGTTGGAAAAATACAAATTGGAGTTTTGTTGCAATTTCTAAATTATCAACAAGAGAAGGTTTGAGTTTTTCTACAATTTTCAAATTATTGGTAAAACAAGGATTGAGTTTTGCTGTAATTTCTAGATTATTGAGATGATAAGGTTTGATTTTTGCTATAGTTTCTAAATTACTAACAAGGGAATTTTTTTCATAACTGCATTTTTTGCTGTCACAATTTTTTGTTACTGGTTTTAATTTTAGATGCTAAACAATTTGTAGTCAATTAAAAAAAATCTTTAATGCAAGTAAATTATTGTTGTTCATTTTTTGGTTGGGTGAATTTATTGTGAGACATTTACGTTGTTGAAATTTTTAGATTATCAACAAGAGAAGGTTTGAGTTTTTCTACAATTTCCAAATTATTGGTAAAACAAGGATTGAGTTTTGCTGTAATTTCTAGATTATTGACATGAGAAGGTTTGATTTTTGCTATAGTTTCTAAATTACTAACAAGGGAATTTTTTTAATGACTGCATTTTTTGCTATCACAATTTTTTGTTACTGGTTTTAATTTTAGATGCTAAACAATTTGTAGTCAATTAAAAAAAATCTTTAATGCAAGTAAATTATTGTTGTTCATTTTTTGGTTGGGTAAATTTATTGTGAGACATTTAGGCTATTAGAAGAGTTGGTCCTTCATTAGATCCCCTCATATAGACTGCATCAAATAAATATTATTCGACTATTACCTCACCACATCTAGCCATTTGTAAAGATAAATCATCTCCAATAACTACATGCTCTCCAAAATATTGCGTTGTTTGTTTTTTAAAATAGGGTTTTTGAAAGGGTTGTCATTTCATGTTTACATCGATTTAGTCAGATTGAGTTATTTGGTGCTATTAATATTTGAACCTTGGTGTGGGCTACATCAACTATTTGTCCCAACCGTGTAACCAAGGACTCGTTGGCAAAATATTATCTTGTTGTCATGAAAGAGATGGCTATAATTATTTATGTTGAGTTGCCCTTAAATTTGCATTCCACTCTTCAAAAGAGGTGGATGTCCAATATGATGAATTAACAACTGCATGTATATATGAGGTCTCATCATCATGGTCATCCTCACCCTAAGCATTGAAAAAAGCAATATCAACAACTTTTTTTTTTTGCCTCTTCAAGCTTTGTAATCCATAATCGATAAAAATTTGCCTTATGACCTTTCTCATAAAAAGTACAAATAGGCTTCTTAGTTTTCTTCTCTCCTTACTTTGATTTCTTTTCAAATTTTGTTTTAACAACTTCCTTTGCATGAGCCCAAATAGTGAGAGAACACCTATTATCCCTTTCTCGTTGAGATTGATGATGAAGACACTTGTACACATCATCAAGAGGAGTACCACTATAAAGTACACTTGAAGAATCTCAAATATAATGATAATAGTTTCATAACCTTCAAAAATATTATTGAACACAATACTAAGAAGATCAATAGTTTGCTTTTCATTGCCATCTCAATTGGCAATGTAGATGATTTATGCCAATTTATTTAACCAACATACTAATTTACGGTCTCAAAATTCCACATTTTCAAATTATCAAGATCTATCTCCAATCTACTAATCTATGTCGAGTCAATACGGTGACACGTGTTTGAATTTATTCAATAGCTACTTAGAATCCGAGGTGTTGCGAATGTGGATATCAAAAAACTTGTCAATCTAAAGAACAATCACACTAAGAGCCTTCTCCTTCTTATCCTTGAACAATTACTTTCTCTTATTAGAATCAATGTCTAAAAAGACCATATTTAATTATTTGAAAAATCCCTTACTTTAAAAAAGAACTTAATCTTTATTTTCTATGTGACAATTAATTCCATTTAACAAAAACACAAGTTAGTCTATAAAAACCCTACTAAAATATAGCTTTCTACATTTAATTATAATTATAAAGAATACTTTGAATATACCTATCTTTAAAACCTATAGTTTAAGAAAAAAACATATCATTTAAGCCCTTCTCCTATAACTATTAACTTTGAATCCAATCCACTTCCATGTTTGTTTTAGCTTGGTTTTTTATTAAACAAAAATTTAAATATAATTATATTTTTTAAGGTGATGAGTGATCGATATCAAGACTAAATATCATTCATTTTACTTTCTCTACTCTGGTTTGACCTATTGCAATAAACCTACCTCCTTATCTCAAAAAAGGATGACCAATTTTTCTTTCTTTCTTGAAGTATAACAATATTTGATTTGACGTTATTTACCAATTCTCTTATACGAGGCATCTTTTGGTAGGGGCGCCTATTCCCATGAGAGAATCTTCACTTCAAAAACATTTTTTTTTTCCCTTCGTCATAACCTTTTCTAGATACTTAATTCGTTTGGTAGGCTTATTAACATGGGGCGCCATTGCAGCCTTCAATCAGATAATTTTTGTACAGAAAAGGTGGTTTTCGAGAGATTCCCCTATTTAAATAAATTAATACGATTTTCTAGATTTATTCGAGCACACAAGTCAAACATTAAACTTGAGGAATCCAAGAATGCGAAAGTGTTTGTCAATCCTATTAATTATTATTTTTTAACAGTTCTGTTATACAAGTTGAAGGAAAGCTCGCTTGGCAACCTCGGACTTTTATGCGCGTTTATATATTCTTTCTCAGCAGAATGAACAAGATGAGCATCGGTACACACGCTTCTATCTGTCTTCCTGTTAAGAAACGGAAATGGAAAGAACCTTTGAACTTTGTTAGATGTAATTAAGGTCAACACTTCATAAACTATTTTACTTGTTCATAGAAAATACAAAAACTTCGTACAAATTGCTTCATAAATTGCAGACAAGCGGTGGGAGTTGTTGGAGTGTTCCTTTTCACGTGCATTTTGTTCGCTGGCAATAACATAAGAAGTGCCATGAAAAAACCAACAGGTATGAGCTTAGTTAGAAGATTAACGTATGAGTACGAGTTTAATTATGTTTTTAATACTGTTTAATAAACCACAAAGGATGAAGAATGAAAATGTTGCGAACTAAAAAGAAAGATGTGAGGTTTTACTCTACTTTTCTAGGTAATTTTTTAAAGTAATGTAAAGTATAACGGATAGTTTAAACGAGGTCACATGAAGTATAATAACAAAGGGCTTTTTTTTTATGATCATTGTTGGAATTTATGGATTAAATAACAATCTAATATTATTTCAATAATATATCAGAGATTCAAAATAGCAACAAAATAAATAATATCAGAAAAACAACACACACATCAATAAATAAGAGACAACACAACATGTATAGTGGTTCACCCAGAATGTGGGCTACGTCCACTCCAACTAGTCCTCCTTGTATTATTCCTCAAAGGGATATCCCTTGCAACAATGCTACAATCAATCCTCTCTGAAATACAGTCTGGAACCCTCACACGCTAGTCTCTTCTT
This sequence comes from Wollemia nobilis, assembly GCA_028583015.1. Taxonomy (NCBI): domain Eukaryota; kingdom Viridiplantae; phylum Streptophyta; class Pinopsida; order Araucariales; family Araucariaceae; genus Wollemia; species Wollemia nobilis. The sequence goes on from JAQPPZ010002440.1 coordinate 5,907,963, forward strand.
GCTCTTCTTCTCACTCAAATCCTCTCTCAAACTCAACTATGCACCAATGCATTCCAATGCATTACAGTAGCTCATCAATCAATGGAATACCCTCTCTTACTTATAGAAAAAGAGGTTACAATATGGCTAGATCCGCCATGCAATCCCATCCATGCTGACTCAAACTTAGTTAATGCAATTGGTTAAAAAATCACACTAAAAATAGAACCTATGCATGCAAAGTGCCAGTTGGTTACAAACAGAGAACGAAAACTTAGCTATTTCAGTTTCCAAAACCTAACAATCTCCCACTTGGAGACTGAAATTGCTGCAACAACCCTGCAACTTAGGACTAAAGCACAATAACTCTACCATTATTGCATCCGTTGAAGACAACTCTTCAACCAAACAAGGAATGTCACTTCCTCCAGATTGTTGTATCCATACTCTGAACCATCACACCGGACTAGTGTCATCCACACACTTTTATCCTGTGATCAACAAGCAACACACAATCTATCTACCACAAATCAGTGATAATAACAACATCCTCATAATTACTTTGTATCATGGTGAATCAAACATCACCACCATGGCAAGATCTACATACTATGGATGACCCATAGCATGCACACACACAATATGACTTTGCCACTAGCTTTGAAAGCACACTCCTCGAGTGTGAAATTACCTTCCAACTTAGGGACTTGGGGTCACAATGATCCAAAGCTATAACCATATTATGTGTTCCATCCTAAAAAATCATACAATAAATCCTGAGCCATGTCCATCTTCTTGGACATGTCTCCTAGCTCCCACTACTGAAAGGATCAAATCCTCTTCTTCATCCGCTATGTTTGCTTCTCCTCCATCTCCCTTCTTAGACCAACAATATTTCTTGAGATGCCCCTTCTTTTCGCAATGTCAGCACACCATCTTTCCTTTGGACTTGGATCCACCTTACTCTTCACGGTTCCCCAAAATCACTCCTCTTGTCTTATTTTTTCCAATGGCAATAAATGCTACACCAGATGATGATTCTCTCGTGCTCTTCCTTCACATTTCATGACTAAGGACTGCACTCACTACATCATCAAAAGAAAGAATACCAGAAATAGTACCATTACTAATAGCCATTACCAAGCTCTCCCAACTATCAGGTAATGAACACAAGAATAGAATGACCTTCATCTCTTCCTCTATTTTAACTTTAATAGAGGCTAACTTATTGACAACCATATTGAAATCATTTAAATGACTAGCTACAACTCCACCTTCTGACATACGCAAATTATAAAGTTGCTTCACTAAGAATACCTTGTTTGATGCCGAGGGATTTTCATATAACCTTTTCAGTGTGTCCATTAGACCCTTCATAGTTGTTTCCTCAGAAATGTTGAATGCCACAGAAGATGTGAGACTCAACCTGATAACGACCAATGTCTTCCTATCAAGACTCTTCCACTCCTCATCCATCTGTGATGCAGGTTTTGCCCCTTCTAGAGGTAGATGGAGATATTTCATCAACAACAAGTCTTCAATCTGCATTCGCCAAAACTGGTAATTCTTTCCATCGAATTTTTGCACTCCCAATTTTGATATATCGTCCATTGCTCCCACTCAAACTGAAAACTCTCAAGTTTTCTGAGTACACCCAACAGTTAGCTCTGATACTAGTTGTTGGGATTTACGGATTAAATAACAATCTAATATTCTTGCAACAATATATCAGAGATTCAAAATAGCAGTAGAATAAACAATATCAGAAAAACAACACACACACAACAATAAACAAGAGACAATGCAACATGTACAGTGGTTCACCCAGAATGTGGGCTACGTCCACTCCAACCAGTCCTCCTTGTATTATTCCTCAAAGGGATCTCCCTTGCAACAATGCTACAATCAATCCTCTCTAAAATACAGTCTGGAACCCTCACACACTAGTCTCTTCTTGCTCTTCTTCTCACTCAAATCCTCTCTCAAACTCAACTATGCACCAATGCATTCCAATGCATTATAGTAGCTCATCAATCAATGGAATACCCTCTCTTACTTATAGAAAAAGAGGTTACAATATGGCTAGATCCACCATGCAATCCCATCCATGCTGACTCAAACTTAGTTAATGCAATTGGCTAAAAAAACACACTAAAAATAGAACCTATGCATGCAGAGTGCCAGTTGGTTACAAATAGAGAACGAAAACTTAGCTATTTCAGTTTCCAAAACCTAACAATTATCGTTTTAATGACATACCCTTAGAATTTAATTTATGAAGGTGTTTCATTTTATAAACAATTTATCTATGTTGGAGTTCTTAACTTACTTTGTCCATTTTATCACAAACCTAAATATCTTTTTTACCTTTTTTTTAAGATGTCATAAAGCTTAGATCATTTAGAAGTAGATTTTTTCTTTCTTTAAACCTTTTTTTTCACAATGGTTTACATAACAATTGATTTTCTTTGGAAACACTTATCTTCTTTTTTTGGTGTTTCTAAATTTTTGGCACCTCTTTAAGATTGGTATTTTGTTTTCTTTATGGAAAACCATAAATGATTCCTTATTCTCGTAGGCCTTTATTGTTCCATTCTATAGTATTGATGATAAGATCAATATTGTTTCTTTTGTGCTGCTATAGACTTTAGTGTAGGCCAACCAAATGGTAATGAGATTGACCCATTTGTAAGATTTGATTGAACAATGGGGGAATGATCTCTATACTATTTTCTTGCATTGGCCATTTCATCGAATAGATAGACAGAGCTTGAGATTGAATATGGTAGGTATGACCTATGAGGTGACTCGTCCTTTGCACAAAGTGGGAACGCACACAAAAGACAAGAAGTGATAGAAGAAGCAATCTACCAAATACAAGCCTCCATGACCTTAATAGTTATAATAAAAACAATTAGTGGTCTAAGACATGTTTGACCTCCATTTTTTATAAACAATGAATGATTATTTAGGGGTGTATTTGTCCAACTTTTTTTATTGCTTGTAAAATTATTATATTTTTTTATTGGAATCAACAATCATATTCAATAAAAATAAAAGAGGTTACAATACAAAGGAGCTAGAAAGATCATAGCTCGAGGCACAAGGTCACCCATACAATCAAAATCAAAGCCAAAGCATAGAAAAATAAACTAGAGTAACAAAAAAATTTAAACTATAGAACTATATCTCTAGGCACTAAGTAGATTTAGTGCTCCATCATTCTGTGTCGTTCCAATGCCGTAAAGCTATTGGAATTCTTGAGTTGAAAGGTTAAAACCCTTTTTCGGGTAGACTGTCTCCATATTATTTCCCTTGTCGAGGACTACGAGAATGTCAAAACCGCATAGAAGGGGAAGGAACTTTAGATTTTGCTTCCTCCGTAGGAACTGCCAATTCCATCGATGATGGCTCTGCATCCAATGACATATTCTCGCCACCACTAAGATACTCCAACACACTGTAGTTGTTGGATGAATCACAAACATAACTGCCTAACTGAACACTAGTCATATGAAGTTGCTTCTCTAGAGTGACATCTTCTTCTGCAGATCCCCTTCTCGGGATGTGGGATCACCTTGTGTTAGCCAGGAGGAATGTACTAGATGACTGGCTGGTTGGACAGATCATGAATAAACATTTATTGCATCCCTTGGGGTATGAATTTTTTGAGACTGAGGAGCCTCATTACTGGTAGTTTCAACTGGGGGACCAAATTTTTCCTTTTCATACATTTTTTTTACCGGTTGTGAGACTTGTCGACTTGGACTATGTACATTTAGAAATAGCCAAATGTGGATTTTTATGCCCTTCCACAGTCATCCAACCATCCTCCTAAGGTTGAGGAGTGGGTGCACTCGGTGTGGTGGGGCTTTGCTTGTCCCTGTTATGTGGCATCAAGGGATAATATTTGATCTTATGTGCTGAGGACTGGCACCAAAAATATGTGTTGGACAAATTAATGTAGAGGATCCGTCGAGATAGCACAATGTCACCAACTTATATATCAGTGGACTCCTTGAGATCTCAAAAAATATCAATATCAATGCAAACACATTTTTGAGGGTGTGCATGGAAAAATTTGTCTGCCTCCACCAAAATGACACGCCCTAAAGGGGATGCTATGCGATTGAGAAAGGGCCACAAAGGTAGAGGGAGTCCTAGGAATTCCACCCACATAGGGACTTTGGTAGATCTTTCCTCAGAAATAGAAAAATCATGGGTCCAAGGAGAAAAAACAAGAAGAAAATTTCTCATGTACCAGGGACCATGTTCATTTATCACCTTAACATGGGTTGTTTTCGCAAAGTGAAACAAAAAAAATCCTTTGTAAGGTTTTGAACCATCGTTAGCTTGACTCCATGAGGATTCCAAGCTACATTAACCTAGGTCCTAAGGGAAGACTCATTAGGGATGCGACCAACGAAATACCCGACAAGGGTGAGTGATTCTAAATTGTGACATGCAGAATCAACTTCAGGTAATGGAAGAATTACATCAACAAAATGAGGGTTACCTTGTGGACCATTCTCAGCACAAACTTGCACAATCGGTTAAGAGGAGCCATTATCGTATGCATTCCCTTCTACGACACCAATATTGTGCATTGGTTCGCCAGGGTTGAGGACCATAATAATACTCAAAATCATAGCCCAATCTCCATCACTTGTCATAGTTGAAACCCTAGTTTAAATTATTATATTTTAATTAATATAATGTTTTATTTAAAGTAACACATTAAAAAAACTGTTTAAAGAATATTTTAAAGTATAATACACTAGTTTAACTACATTGATGGTGGCTCGAAGGGAGGAAAAAAGTTCACCTAAATAAGGAACATGCATAAGATCATTTGATGAGGATTCAAACCTCAAAAGAGTGGTTGGAATAGTAAACAATAAAATATTTTTCTAAAATTATAAAATATTCTAGGAGGAGAGATGCCCTTTATTCAAGACCATGGAGTGATATTTTTTTTTCAAGACAAAAACTATTAAAAAAATTTCAATGTGAGTTAGGCTTTTTGGACTTTCATATCAGCTTATCAATAGAATGTTTTGAAGAATATTGGAAATAACCTAGGAGAATTCATCAAGGAGGGCCCAACTACTAAGGAGCAAAAACATGCTATATATAATTGAAATATAAGATGCAAAGGAAAGTGTGGAGGAAAATATTAAAGTAAAGATGATAGAAGAGATCAAGTTTATTCTAGGTAAATTGTCTTTATTTTCATCAAGTAGTACATAATCCTCTCTTGGTAATAGAAATGAATGTAGTATAGAGGTAATCCCTTGCACTTTATGGTTTCAAGGGCAACATAATAACAAAATGAGGATGGAAAAAATCCATAGCAATTTAGGATTTCTAGGGAAACATAAGAATGTAATTGATATGAAGGAGCATCCTTGCACTTTAGGGTTGGTTCCTAGGGCAACATAAAGAAGAAAGTGCTTTTGAGGTTATTCCTTGCACTTTGGATTCTTCAAAGCAAGATAAACCTTGAGATTATAAGTCTCACTATGAGCAGTGTGAAAAGATAGATGTCCTCGGGATGCACCCACCACAAAACCACTAGGAGAAGAAATAAGACGAAAACCAATACCCAACAAATATTGATTCATGTACCTCATAAATACATTGTCAATATGTTGATGCAAGACCATCTGAGTAAAAAATAATAATACTAAAGATTTTTTTTGAATATCCTACCAACTACCAAGAAAATAAGGAGCAAGACTTTAAGCCTTCCATAACACACCTTCACTCCCATTATTTAAAAAACATAGATTCAAGATTTGCTACAATTTCTAGATTACAAGAAAGAGAAGGTTTGAGTTTTGCTACAATTTCTAGACAAGATGAGCAAGAAAAGGTTTGAGTTTTGCTGCAATTTCTAGATAAGATGGGCAAAGATAAGGTTTAAGTTTTGTTGCAATTTCTAGATTATCAACAAGAGAAGGCTTGAGTTTTGCTACAATTTCCATATTACCAACAAGAATTTTTTTTAGTTTTGCTACAATTTCTAGATTACTAGCAAGGGGAGTTTATTTTTTTAATGATTGTACTTTTTGTTACTAGTTCTAATTTTAGATGTTGAATAGTTGTCAGTAAATAAAAAATTATTTAATGTAAGTAAATTGTTGCTATTTATTTTTTATTGTGTGAATTTGTTGTGAGACATCAGGCTACTAGAAGAGGTTTTCTTTCATTAAAACCCTAATATATAATGCATCAATTGGTATTAGAGCCAAGGTTGGAGAAGATATGACACCTAAAGGAAGACCATAAGCACCACAAAATTCTAGGAATGCTAATTTTGCTAAGATGTTAAGAGTAATTACAACTAGGTTAGATGCCATAGAGACAACACAAATAAATGGAGTGCATGTTGTGAATTTTAGTAATTATGATGAAGAAGAATCGATTTAAGATCCTGAAGAAGAAGGCCAAGTGGATGAACTAGAGAGTAGATCCTTGAGAGAAATTATAAATATGGATAGTAGTCCAAATTTGAATGCCTTGTGCTACAATTAAAGTTTGAATCTGAAGGAGCTCATAGACTAAATTACAAGTATGGAGAAATACTTTCAATGGAAGACCCTAAGTGAAGTTTGCATGTACTAATATGAAAGGTATGCATCTTTGTGGTGGTATCATGTCTAAATAGAGAGGTAGAGAAAAGGAAAATAATAGATCAAGACTTATGATAGGATGATTACTAAACTGAAGGTCAAGTTCCTTTCTTCAAATTATCAAATGGGTCTTTTCAAGAAGTTAAATCTGAAGCAAAAAGAAATGAATGTAAAGGACTATACAGAGGAGTTTTACATGCTCAACATTAGGTTCGGCCATATAGAAGATAATGAAGATAATATTTGGAGGTATGCCAATGGACTTTGCATGTATATTCAAGAGGAATTTGGTATGATTAGGTTGAGATCCATGGAACAAGCCTATCAATATCTCTTGAATGCAAAGGAGAAGTTGTCCTACAAGAAACACAATGTTAGAGTATATTACATTATTTGGTACATGTATTAGATTAAGATTTACTTTGTGTTGTAAAAAATGCACATGGGTACATAATATTTAATAATGTAAATGTGCACATTTATCCATGTGCACATGAATCCATAGAATAGGAAGTTGAATAGTCTAGAAGTGGGAAGGCCAAGAGTGGTTCATATGAAGAGTCACATTACATTATATATTCATGTTAATGTGGAGATGTAAGAGACACAATTGTAATAATATTACTTGGTTATTTCAATGCTACGACTTCATTTTCATGAGCCTTTATTTATGGCTTATTTAGGAGTAGCTATGTGAGCTATTTCAGTATTTCATACTTACAAAATATTTCCATTATCATATATATTAGTTTGGTACTTTATTTCATTTTTGTAAGTTTTATTATTTTAATTAATAAGTCTCAAAAGCTAAAAATGGTATCAGAGCCACAAGGGACCACCATTGCTACAGTTAACTTGAAATTTGCTGCATCTTTGCAAATCGAACCTGTCATTGTACACCGCTGCATGCAAACACGATCACAAGAAATTCCTTGAAGTGTGAAGGAGATTATCTTTGGAAGGAGAAACCAGAGAAGCTTGGTGGAGAATTTCCATTCCAAGAAAAAATTTGGAATAGAAGGAGATTTTAGGTCTTGAAGTCAAACCTTGATATTGTGAATATTAAGGAGAATAAGAGACCCATGAAAGAGGTATTATGGAAGGAATTGGTAAATTGGAGAAGACTACAAATTGTAGATTAGATAGATTTTTTCCACAATATTATGAAGAATAGGAATTAGCACAAGATTGGTTCCAATAGTTTTAAGAATAACTTGTCAAGTTTATTTATTTTAGGAATCTATAAATTCTAATATATTTGGTACTACTATTTAAGTGTCTGGTTTCAAAAATTTAACACCCAAAAGTTGAAAAGCTTCCTACAAAGGATAGAGAAGAATTTCACCTTCGTTTCCTGAAATTCTATGTGCTTTCCTTGTATAGGGATTATTTCTCTATTGTATAAAATTAGAGATTGAAGATTGGAGAAGACTCATGAAGGAAGTCCCCTAGAATATTGCAGACAAGAAAGCTACAAATTGAAGAAGTTGAAGAGACCTAGAAGAGGTCAGTTTGAAAAAAATTCAATTTTGGAAGATTGAAGATTGGAGATTGAAGAGACCCGTGCAGAAGGTTCTCATCACAGTTTGGATATTGGAGAATTGGAAGACCTAAGAATAAGTCCTACAAATTTGAGGAGCAACAAAATTTGGAGATCCAAGAAAGTGATCTCATTACAAAATTTGCATAGTTGGGAGATTGAAGAAACCAGGAAAAGGTTTTAGTAAAGTTTTGAGAAGAAGTTGAAGAGTCACTAGAATAAGTTGAAGAGTTGCAGAATTAGAAGACCCAAGAGAGAGGTCTCAAGATATTTCAAAGGAGAAGAAGGCTAGAGAAAGCCTTGTTGCGGGATTTGGAGAAGTGACCATTGAAGGCATATTGAAGAAATTTTGTGATAAGAGATTGTGAGCAAGGAGGAATTTTTGATTTGGGATAATTGTCACCATTAAACAACAAGCCTAATAGAAAGAAGTGTTTGACAAGAAGTTTTCCAAATTTTGGAGATAAATTTAGATCTCAAGACATACATATTCTTGAAAAAGGAGAGAGTGCTGGAGATCAGCATTGAAGTCAGCATTTGACAAGGAGATTGTAGGAGAAGAGAAGATTGAGGAACCCAAGGTTTTGGAAAATCTAAGAATAACCACAAAGTTTTGAAGGCTGATTTGTAGGAGAAATTATAGGTTTTGGAGTAGATATTGAAGAGTTGCAGGAGAGTAGATTGAAGGTAGCCTAGAGCTACAATTTGGAGAAGTTTTGGGTAGATTTTGGAGTGCCCGTGGATAGAATATTGAAGGTGTTTACACAACAACAAAAGTCAGCATTCCAAGGACTCTCATTGTAAATTTAAGCCAACGAAAGAAGGAAGGAATTGATTGCAGAGTTGCAGGTTTATGAACACCAATTTGTAAAGCATTAATAGAAGCTAATTTTAGAGTGTGTTAGGATAGGATTGAAGGATATTCGAAGCCACAAAAATATATTTTATGGACAACATTGAAGGAGGATAGAAAGTTGCAGATTTGGAGCAGTTTTGTGAAAGGGTATTTGGGAGAAAACAAGGAGAAGTTGAGCAGCAAGCAAGGCTACAAATTGAGTAAGAGTTAGAGAAAAAAAGTGAAGAAAATTGGTGCAAAGGTTGCAAGTTCGAGATAGCAAGTTGAGTGAATCAAATATCCAACAAAATTAAGTAAAACAAAGAAAATAAAAGTATGCAATATTGGTGCAATCTAAATATATTGTATGAGTACTAAAATAAGCTATACATCAAGTTTTAATAGCACTATATTATTATTTGAAGATCCATATTGCATTATTTTGAAATAAAAAAATTAAGTGCTTAAAGCAATTCTTTAAGTTAAGGTATTAGTAGAGATTACATCTGAATGATCTAGCAATACTAAGGAGAAATAAGAAGTGCATAGTCTTGTTAGTGAAGGCTTTGCTATTGAAAATTTATTAAAGTGAAAGCAATAATCTAAGATAAATGAAGACCAAATAAAGGTTAGAAATTTGATAAAATTTCTAAGTGTAAAAATACAATAGAATAAGTGTAAGAGTCTTGGATGAGCACAAGCATCGAGAGGTGTTGAAAACATCATTGTAGAAGAAGAATCACCACTCAAAAGAGAAAGAGGAACTGCCACTCAAAAGGAGTGTTACCATTGCTCTAAGGAGAAAAAATGATTAATCTCTACACTATTGGAGAGACGTGGATAGAAGCTCCACATCATCAAAGATACGTAGATGAGCTCTACACCATTGGATGACGTTGAAGAGACAAAGCTACCTGTGAAAACATCAAAGAAAAAAAGATGTTCGTCCTAGAGAAACAAGCATACGATTGTAAAAAGTAAAGCGTAGGAATACGTTGAGACAAAAATATTGAAGCATGCAAGCACCATGTAGATTAACATTGGAGAAGCATTGAAGAACATTGGTGCAAAGTTTGCAAGTTCGAGGCAACAAATTGAGTGAATCAAATCACCAAAAAAAATAAAGTAAAACAGAGAAAAGAAAGGTATGCAATATTGGTGCAATCTAAATCTATTGTATGAGTATTGAAATAAGCTATACATCAAGTTTTAATAGCACCATATTATTATTTGAAGATCCATATTGCATTATTTTGAAATAAAAAAACTAAGTGCTTAAAGCAGTTCTTTAAGTTAAGGTATCAGTAGAGTTTACATCTTAATAATCTAGCAATACTAAGGAGAAATAAGAAATGCATAGTATTGTTAGTGAAGGCTTTGCTATTGCAGTTTTATTAAAGTGAAAGCAATAATCTAAGCTAAATGAAGACCGAATAAAGGTTAGAAATTTGATACAATTTCTAAGTGTCAAAAGATACTAGAATAAGTGTAAGAGTCTTGGACAAGCACAAGCATCGAGAGGTGTTGAAAATATCGTTGTAGAAGAAGAATCACCACTCAAACAATGAGTTTTACCATTTCTCTAAGGAGGAAAAATGATTAATATCTACACTATTGGAGATATGTGGATAGAAGCTCCACACCGTCGAAGATATGTAGATGAGTTCTACACCATTGGACGACGTTGAAGAGACAAATCTACCTATGAAAACATCAAAGAAAAAAAGATGTTCGTCCTTGAGAAACAAGCATACGATTGTAAAAAGTAAAGCATAGGAATACGTTGAGACAAACATATTGAAGCATGCAAGTGCCACGTAGATTAACATTGGAGAAGTGTTGAAGAACATTGGTGCAAAGTTTGCAAGTTTGATACAACAAGTTGAGTGAATCAAATCACAAACAAAATCAAGTAAAACAGAGAAAAGAAAGGTATGCAATATTGGTGCAATCTAAATCTGTTGTATGAGTATTGAAATAAGCTATACGTCAAGTTTTAGTAGCACCATATTACTATTTGAAGATCCATATTGCATTATTTTGAAATAAAAAAAAATAAGTGCTTAAAGCAGTTCTTTAAGTTAAGGTATTACTAGAGTTTACATCTTAATGATCTAGCAATACTAAGGAGAAATAAGAAGTGCATAGTATTGTTAGTGAAGGCTTTGCTATTACAGATTTATTAAAGTGAGCAATAATCTAAGCTAAATGAAGAACAAATAAAGGTTAGAAATTTGATAAAATTTCTAAGTGACAAAAGACACTAGAATAAGTGTAAGAGTCTTGGACGAACACAAGCATCGAGAGGTGTTGAAAATATCATTGTAGAAGAAGAATCACCACTCAAAAGAGCAAGAGGAACTGCCACTCACAAGGAGTGTTACCATTTCTCTAAGGAGGAAAAATGATTAATCTCTACACTATTGGAGAGACATGGATAGAAGATCCACACTGTCGAAGATATGTAGATGAGCTCTACACAATTGGACAACGTTGAAGAGAAAAAGCTACCTGTGAAAACATCAAAGAAAAAATATGTCTATCCTTGAGAAACAAGCATACGATTGTAAAAATTAAAGCGTAGGAATACGTTGAGACAAACGTATTGAAGCATGCAAGCACCACATAGATTAACATCGGATAAGCGTTGAAGGAGTGTTACGAGTAACGCCAAGTGTAGGAGAAGTTATCTCTCAAATAAGCCAATGATTCAGGTCAAGATAGCACGTGTGAATACATCTTTCATAGATGTACACAATGGAAGATCCGTAGAGGTGTCAAACATTGTTGACCAGAGAATTTAAATCTAAGCCTAAGGTAATTTATTTCATTCAAATTATTCATAAGCTTGAGTTAGGAGTAATAAGGAATTTTATAAAGATATTATTTTCTAAGGTGAAAAGGAAAGATATTTTGAGAAGAATAAGTTTATATTTGAAACCTTAGATATAATAGCAAATTGGAGAATTATTAAAGGAATAATTCTTTAGTAGAAGATATTGGAGAAATTTGTAATTCAAATATTTAAAGTTACAAAACATTTTAGAATATTTGCAATTTAATTGAGTTGGAGTAATAAGGATTTTTACAACAAATTAAATTTATAATAATTGCAAATACATTCTTTTAAATTTCTAAAATTGGAGATATAGGTAGGAGTTAAGAAATTTAGAGACCTTATAATTTGTGACTAAGAGAAAGAAGGTTGATTCTAATCCTAAGAAATCATTTTATATATTAAGAAAATAATGTCTACCTCAAAGAATACAACTAGCAATGATATGAACAACAATATTAGAAAGGAAAGAGCAAGTGTCATAAAAATTGGAATCAAGAATTTACTTATAAAATTTGAAGGAGACTTAGACTTTATCTCAAAAAGGATTCATAGTGTAGGTTTAAAAGACAACTCTGAAACCATGGAATATTATCTGCATACTCAACTTACTAAAGCAATTGATAATGGAAAGAGTGACATTCAAATTCCTTTAGAATTTGGTAGCATATTATACATGGCACTACTTACATTCAAATGTTACAAGGATGAGAATGTAGAACAAAAAAATGCTACAACTCCATTTTTGTGAGGCTTTCGCTATGTGAGCTATTTCAATATTTCATACTTATAAAATATTTTTATTATCATATATATTAGTTTGATACTTTATTTCATTTATGTAAGTTTGATTATTTTAAGTAATAAGTCTCAAAAGCTAACACACAAAAGTTCTAAAGAAAGAAGACGATTCTCTAGAGGAAGATGACAAGCCAGTAGTGGAAGACGAAACAAAAAACAAGAGGGGGAAGATAGTACTTCTTAAATTAATTCTAACCAAAACACTAAAGAAAGTAGAAGAGTGGGTTATGATATATAAAGGGATAGAGGATTCCCTACAAATTGCTTTAGATATGGAGAAGTTTGTCATTAGGCATTTGAATGTCCAATAGTACACACTACACCAAAAAATGTTTTAACAACGGTTTTTAACCGCCCTTAAAGACCTTTAAGGGCGATTATTCAACCGTCGTCTATGAGGGCATCATAAAAATTTTGCGTCCATACGATAACGGCTAAAAGTAGCCTTAGAGGATCATCGTCTTAGGGTCTAAGAGGGTGGATTAAAATCGTCATCTTAAATCCTCCCTCTTAGAATCCAAGAGGGCAAATTTAAACAGCCCTATTATTATTATTTTTTTTAAATTATATAAAATCTTAAGAGGACGATTTTAAACCACCCTCTTATTATTGCTTTATATATATATATATATATATATATAAATCGCAAGAAAAACTAGTTTTATTATTAGCTAAGAATCTTAGTATTCATTGTTTATTATTACATAAATTTTGTAGATAAATAAGTGACTAATCCGAATTTGATGATTTTTCTTACGACTCATGACTATATTTTAATAAAATGGCAGTTTACAAATGTTGAGGAAAAATGAAGTGTTTTTGTCATTTTAAGTGCTGCTGCGTATAGCTGAAGTTTCCATTATAACTTCTTTAGATTGCATTTGGGAAAATTTAGAGAGCTTTAAGGTGAAGTTTCCATTGTAACTTATTTAGATTGGATTTGGGAAAATTTAGAAAAAATTTAAAAGCTTTAAGGTGAATTAGTGTTGAAAAACAAATATAAGCAATGTGCAGACTGAGCTCTCCACCCAAGAAACAAAGATGTTGAATCCAAGAACAGATGATGCAAGTACTGAATGCCTAACAACAAAGCCCACATGAAGAATCTTAAACAAGATCATTGGCATATGAAAGAATGATATTTTCTGAAGCAAGTATTGCATGCCTAACAACAAATCCCACATGAAGAATCTTAAACAAGGTCATTGGCATATAAAAGAATGATGTTTTCTGAAACCAATTGTTTTTCATTAATTTCATTTTAAAATTTTCTTCATCACATGAAATATGAATAAAATAACCTACCTTTAGAGCAATTGTAGACCAGTCACTCGAAAGTTTTGAATTGCAAGATATCCTCTTCAATCCAAATACAACATAAAAAATAGTAACAATATAAAATTCAAAACCCATTACTTTTAAATTTTCATCTTTGTCATTGTAGCTTCAAGTGATGATGTCAAATTGAATTCCTTTAGCAAAACATTGCAACCCTAAAAACAACAGAATGCCAAGTCTGTAAGCCTATGAAAGCATTTAACTCCTTTCGACCTTAAAATGACATAAAATCATTCTTCATGATAATTTTCGTAGCCATAATTTTGTGGACATATGTTAAAAACAAAGAAGAAAGTAAGTGATGTCAATGCCAAACCCAAGCTATCACAATCTTGCTATTAACTACACTATAAATGAAAAATGAGTTTTTGTAAGTTGACCCTATGAATATTAACATGTGACTAATAGCATGTACAAAACTAAACTCCTTTGGAACATAGATCCATTAATAAAGACTTCAAGGCATGTTCAATACATGCCATAAACAATAAAAAGATTCCAAAAACTAAAATGGCCATATTAATGGTTTTTTTTTAATTTAGAGAAATTTTAAAAGCTTCAAGGTGAATTAGTGCCGGAAAACAAATGTAAGCAATGTACAGACTGATCTCTCCACCCAAGAAACAAAGATGTTGAATCTAGGAACAAATGATGCAAGTATTGCATGCCTAACAACAAAACCCACATGAAGAATCTTAAACAGGGTCATTGGCATATGAAAGAATGATGTTTTCTGAAGCAAGTACTCCATGCCTAACAACAAAGCCCACATGAAGAATCTTAAATAGGGTCATTGACATATAAAAGAGTGATGGGTCATTGGCATATAAAAGAGTGATGTTTTTTTGAAACCAATTGTTTTTCATTAATTTCATTTTAAACTTTTCATCATCACATGAAATATGAATAAAATAGCCCACCTTTAGAGCAATTGTAAACGAGTCACTCGAAAGTTTTGAATTGCAAGATATCATCTTAAACACAACATAAAAAGTAGTAAGTGTAAAATTCAAAACCCATTACTTCCAAAATTCCATCTTTGTCATTGTAGCTTCAAGTGATGATGTCAAATTGAATTCCTTTAACAAAACACTGCACCAAAGAATGCGAGTCTTACAAGCCTGTGAAAGCATTTAACTCCTCCCGATCTTAAAATGACATAAAATCATTCTTCATGATAATTGCCATAGCCATAATTTTGCAAACATCTAATAAAAACAAAGAAAAAAAATAAGTGATGTCAATGCCAAACCCAGGCTAGCACAATCTCGCCATTAACTAAACTATAAATGAAAAATGAGCTTTTGTAAGTTTACTCTATGAATATTAACATGTGACTAATAGCATGTATTTGTACAAAACTAAACTACTTTGGAACACGTATCGATTATTAAAGACTTCGCAACATCTTCAATACATGCCATAAACAGAAAAAAGATTCCAAAAACTAATATGGCCATATCAATGATTTTTTTTTTTAATTATAAAAATTTTAAAAGCTTTAAAGTGAATCAATGCTTGGAAAACAAATGAAAGCAATGTACAGATTGAGCTCTCCACCCAAGAAACAAAGATGTTGAATCTAGGAACAGATGATGCAAGTATTGCATGCCTAACAACAAAGCCCACATAAAGAATCTTAAATAGGGTCATTGACATGTGAAAGAATGATGTTTTCTAAAACTAGTTGTTTTCCATTAATTTCATTTTAAACTTTTCTTCATGACTTGAAATATGTATAAAATAATCCATCTTTAAAGTAATTGTGGAGCATTCACTCGAAATTTTTGAATTGCAAGATATCTTCTTCAGTCCAAAACCAACAATATTGTAAAATTCAAAACCCAATACTTCCAAAATCTCTGTCAGTCATTGTAGCTTCAAGTGATAATGTTAAACTGAATTCCTTTAGCAAAACACTACACCCTAGCAACAAAATGTACAAAACTGAATTGCTTTGGAACATAGTTTGATTAATAAAGACTTTAGGACATCTTCAATATGTGCCCTTAAAAAAAATTCCAAAAACTAAAATGACCAACTCAATTTTTTTTTTGTGGAGGAATTTTAAAAGTTTTAACGTTAATCACTTCTGGAAAACAAATGTAAGCAATGTAAGAGGTCTCACAAAGATGTTGAATCCAGGTACAAATGATGCATAGGAGGGATGAGTTATATCAACACTATATGATAATTACAGCACTTTGTGCATGCTGGTGAAGTATGAGGTTGCAACTTACAATTTGCCGAAGGCAGGGGTTTGCTTGGGGCCATTGACACCATCTCACACCGAGTACAACAGACGTATGCCGAACTCATCGAGTTATCTGTGCGCCCACACAATATCTGGACAAATAAGAACAGGATTCCAAATCCATCACATATGATTTTCTTCTAAATATGTTATGCGGACGCCCCGGTGAAATTCCTGAAGGAGGTCAACATAGCATGGGCAATTGATGTATAGTGTGAAACACTAATCAGTGATTGAAAAATTTGAAGCCAATATATATATTAGTGAAATCGGAATTGATGCATGATATAAAATGTTCATTTGTGATTGCAAAATTTGAAACCATAATATATATAAAATAAGAATGAAACAAAATGAAAACATATAAATCCTTTTACCGGAAAATTAAAACTGTTTCCTTTCCCCAATATTTAAGAGCAGCTAAATCATATGTTCGTGCTGCATAGTAGGCTAAAATAATAAATTCATGAAATCAGTGCCCGAGCATGATACACCATGATTTTTTTTTTTTTTTTTAAATTAAATTGTTATTTCAAACGAAATTGTTGAATCGAGATTGTTACATAGAGAGGCCAGCGTAGGCCAGTGTTGTTGTGAATATGAATAGGACAAAGACGAATTTAACTTTGGCTGTTGTATTGCTTGTTACAACGGCAACCTTATAAGCATCTCAGATAAAATTTTCCTAGATAGGAGGCTTAATTTAAATGTAATAAGTCTAAATGCATGAACAGGAACTCGTTGACATAAGATATTCTGTATTTAACAATCTACCGTAGTTGGAATGCGAAATTAAAAAATGTTAAAGAAAGACGGAATGCTTACCTTGTGTGCCTTTTTCATTCTGACTTTGATTCCAACAATTCTTGTCCCAAAGATGCGCCTCATATCTCCCCGCCCATATGTGCCTGAAGGTCACAGGCAATACTCCATTTTCAATGATTAAAACATAGAAAACGTCAAAGAAATTTGATCAATTTGTGAGAATAGTCCATTTTTAATAATTAAAACACACGAATTCAAAATGCTATGCTTTATTGCACAAAGGAACATCAAATTACCCATGCCCAACGAATCTAAAAAATCAAAAATCCCTCCGCTCAAATCCTTCGTTATTTTTCTCTCCTGCCCGAATTCTTCACTATTTTTTAAGACGGTTTAAAACCGGATAACTCGAAGATGGAGGTTATCCTAAGAATGTTATTAGGAACCACCCTCTTAGGCAGTTTTTTACAACCGTCTTCCATTGTTAGTGCTAAATTCAAATTGGGAGGGAAGTGTTACAAAGTCATGGTGAACAATGAGAGTATGAATAATTTAATGTTTACAAAAATGGTAGAAAATTGGGTTGAAGAGGATTGAACAACCAAATCCATAT
The DNA here is from genome assembly GCA_028583015.1 of Wollemia nobilis. Lineage (NCBI taxonomy): Eukaryota > Viridiplantae > Streptophyta > Pinopsida > Araucariales > Araucariaceae > Wollemia > Wollemia nobilis. The sequence continues at coordinate 5,925,559 of JAQPPZ010002440.1, forward strand.
GAAGTCTCATGGTTGCAAAAGGAACATCAAATTTTGGTAAGTGAACAATGTATGGTGAACTTTCAAATTGGTTCTCATAAAAATGAGATACTATGTTATATTATGTCTATGGACAGTTTGATAGAAAGGTAATGCATAGTGGTAGGATGAACACTTATACTATTGTGTAAGATGACAAGAGGTACATATTAAGTGCATTGAAAGACAAAGGAGAATAAGTGGATAATATTCTTAAAGTGTGTTTGATCACTAGAAAATAATTTTTGAAAGGGATGAAGAATGTTTAACTATCATAGCTAAACCTAAAGATGGGAGAATAGATAAGATGAGCATCGAGAGGCTTGTAGGACCTTTATAAATACTACAACAATCCTATGATAGGTTTCTTCAATAGTTGCTCATCGAAATATAAGGAAACTAAAACCTAGACAAGTAAGTATGATGTTGCCATTTGAAGACATAAATTCAAAGGGCAACGAACACAATCACTTTGTAAGCCATATAGAATTGGGTATTAAGGATGGTGGAAATGAATCAAAGAGTCCTGCAAAAGGTGTATCCATTTTTATATATTCAATAAAATCCACTATTGATGGTCAAACTTGTGATAAATTAGTTGTGAGAAATGGAGATTTGTTTAGCAAATAAAATCGAGTATTTGTGGATGATGGAAAATCAATTAAAGGAAAAGTAAATATAGAAGAAATAAATAATACAAGATGATTAAGAACAATGATCAATTCACCACTTGTTCTAGTGTTTGATTCCTTCTCTTAAGATACTATTAGAATAAATAAAAGTCTAGAATCTGAAGTTGTTCAAATAGATGCCACAAGATGCTATGGTATTGGGAATCCAACCAAGTACATAAAGAAAGCTAATTCAAACATAAATTATATTGATGAACTAATGGAAAAGAATCCATTGCGAGGACTCAATAACAATAAACCTATTGTTGAAAACTTATACATATTGCCTGATGTGTTGGAGTATATTATATTTTTGTTACATGCTAATGTACCCCTATGGTACCTTATGGTACAAATGTAAATATGTAAATAGGGTTTGAGTCTATAGTTTAGACATGTGAGTCTGTGTTTGTGTTAATGTGTAGGATGTGAACAAGTGTTACGTATCTATTAGTGCAAGTGTAGATGTAGGAGTGTACAAAATTTCGTAAAGTGTGCAAGTTAATGTAAATTCAAGAGTCATGTATACAAGTGGCAAGATGAGAATTCAAGAGTCATGAGAGGTTTATCTTATGTATGGAATAAGAAAGGATGCATCTCCTAGATATGAGAGGAGAGCAATAGTCAAGTATTCAAGAGTCATCTTCAAAGGCTATATTATGGAGACAAAGCTCCATGAATTGTAGGGAAATATGGTGTTATATTCAAGTTGTATATTCATCAATATTGTGAGTATATTTTTTTGTGATACTCATCTATGATTTTTTTATATTATAAGATTTCATGTTATTTATATGAATTTGGATATTGGAACTTATGATTGTATATGGTTTAAAAGTTAACAGTGATGTCAAAGCCACATTGTGTAGACTCTATAAGAGTTGCTTCAAGTAGTCTCCATTGCTAGCATCAAAAAAAAAAAATAGTGTGAATACTTGGAGAATTTGGAGAGATAAGATTCAAAACTATTGTGAGTAGTTTCTAAAGCTAGCACCAAACTTGATTTTGGTGTGAATATTGAAGAGCTAGCATCAAAGAAAAACTTTGGTGTAAATTTGGAGGAAGAGCCAGATAGGCTAAAATAGTTTGTTACAATACAAATATTATGAGCAGTCGGCCATAATATTTAAAATCATTTTATTGCATATATAGATAGTTATCCAAGCGTAGGGTTTAATCATCGTATCATCTATAAATATTATTTCGTCATTTGCGTATTCGCACTTATTACCCTTTGGTGGTGGGGATCTGCCCTCCTTTAAGGGGAAATTGATTTATTATTGTAGTTGTTATTGTTATGCTATTATTAGTAAAATTTTTGAGTGGTATTCATTATATGTTATTGGATTGATCAACTAATTATACTGGGTAGAGAAAATAAAGGAGATTCCTTCCAAGTGGTATTAGATTCAACGATCCTTGCACAGAAGTTTGGATATACTTTTGCTATTGTACGTGGTATTCACTGCACTCTAGTACAATCTATTCGACGATCAATAGATCCAGATTAAAGAATTTGCATGATATTCGTCAAAATACGTACATACAGGTCCATAGGCAACCAACCGAATTTGGGTTTAAATTTGCAGAGCGAAACGACTTCACAATAATAGTTTAGAAGACTTTCCCCAAATATCTTGTTCATAGCCTTCCTAGGATAATTTCAACAGAGCAATACTTTACATTAGCCTTCCACGGATTTAATACATTGCTCATTAAAATCCAAGGTTTACGAAAACCCTAAAATCAAGGCGTCGACAAGCTCGAGCAAGGGCAACAACAATGAAGAGGGCATATCGAAAAATAAAAATAAAAAATATTCTACCACATAAACAGGTGGAGAATAAGGAACAATCAAAGGCAAATCACCAAAATGAGTTTTCAGATGAGGAAGAAACTTACAGTCCCATAACTACACCACTCATGTGGGCACCAAGAATTTATGTGCAAGAGCTAATGAAGATGAAAGAGAAACTTGAAAGCATGGAAAGGAGGGAGAAATTAAGAGAAACTAAATCAGATGAGGTTATAAACACCATTCGAAAGCTGGAAAAGGAAAACAACCAACTCAAGGAGCAAGTGTCAAAGCTACAAAACCTTGCAAACATGGGTCAACGTGAATGGAATGTCCTCAAACAAGCCATCCACCCCGCAATCAATGATGCAATAGAGGTGGAAAAAAATGCAAATCGAATAAAAGAGGTACAAAAAACACTTCAAAACATGGAAACAAGAGAAAATGAGCTACGAAATGAATTAGCAAAGGCAAATACATGGTCTCAAGCAGTAAAAGAACCAGTCAATCAACAAAAAGAGTTGATAGAGAAGCAAGTAAAAATTCAAATAACAAAAGAGAAATAAAGACATGAGAATTTATCAAATATAATCATCAAAGGGTTGAAATATTATGGGTATAGAGAAGACACAAATCATTTAACCAGAGACTTCGTGTCAGATCAATTACAATGGAAGGGTCAGATAAAAAAAGCAAGCATAATTGGTAGGCTGAGAGAAGGAGGCAGAGATAGACATATTCGAGTCACATTGATGAGCTACGAGGATAAAATAAGGTTACTTAAAAATAAAGGCATGCTGAGAGGGTCACAATTTTATTTAGATGATGACTTAACATTTTTACAGTAGGAAAAAAGAAATAAGGAATGGGAAAAGGTGAGGGCAACAAGGAATGAAGGGAAACAGGCATATTTAAGAAATGGAAAGGCATACATCACATCTAAACAAATCCAAAACAAATAGGGAGTATGGCCCGCTCGGGAACATCTTACAATGGTAAGTTGGAACTATAGAGGTTTCCCTTGGAGAAGAGGACCCGGGTTAGGGCCCATTTCTAGAGACAAAGATATAATCATATCGACAGAAACACATGAACACGATGGATGTAGGACTCCAGAATTTGTGAGATACAAAAAAATAGCAATATGGAATAAAAAAATAGAAAATGGCAAAGGGCATGGGGGTATTATGGTTTTAATAAAAGAGGAATGGGATAGGGTCATTAAAATTGAAAAAAAAGATGAAAACAAACAGTACATCTGGATAAAGATCCTAGAAAATAAGTCAGTTATTAGCATAGCAACATGTTATTTTGCTCCCAAGAATTCTAAATTCTATAAGAAACATGACTTTAACAGAGAAGACCCATACTCCTCCCTAAAAAGAGACATTTCAATATATAGTAAGTTGGGGGAGATTATATTATTGGAGATTTCAATGCAAGGACAGCAAATAAGCAAGCTAACAATCTAAAAGGTAACTAAGATATTGAGATTAATCCTCTTTGGATGCCATAAGAGGAAAATCAACAATGGACCAGGACTTCAGAATATGAGCATGGGGCTATCACGCAATATGGAGAAGAGTTGTTAAGTCTTTGCAGCATATACAATTTGATTATTTGCAATGGGATGAACAAATAGAAAAATTTAGGAAAGTATACATGCAAAACATATAAGGGATAAAGTGTAATAGACTATGTAATATGCTCACAGAATTACATACCAAAAATAGAGGAGCTAGAAGTGGAAGATTCTCTAGTGGAACTTAAGTCAGATCACAACCCAATTGTTATGAAACTTCGAATGCATGGAGATAAACCAAGGGAAAAACACTTGCAAGGCAATCAAAATAAATATCCTCACAAGGGAAACATTCTCTTAACATATGAAAATTGACAGAATTTTAGAGCAGTATTAAATAACAAGTTACATAAAAGGGAAGAACTACATCAAAGTAGTAGAGATTACAGTAAGAGTGAATGGTTAATGCATGTTATTCGAGAAGCTCTAAAAAAATGCAAGAGAGCTAAACCTAAAAAGAAAGAAATGAATAGCTTCCCAACCAACCCATGGTTTGATGAAGATTGCAAAAAAATGCGAAGATTACTAAAGGAACCAATGGGTAAAACAAGAGCAAACAAAAAAGCATATGAGAAACTGGTAAGGGCAAAAAAAGAAGAATACACTAGAACAAGGAGGAAATAATTGATTTACTTAGGGAAGCATGAACCAAAGAAATTTTGGAAGGAACTAAGCGTGAAAATGATGCAAACTAAAAATAACATAACAATTAATCAGTGGTTGGAGTATTCAAAACAATTGTATCAACAGTAGCAACCAATTAGGAGACACCCCCTACTATCATTGTCAAGAAAGAACTTTTCACAATTGAAGACATTATTCAAGGGATAAAAAAGTTAGCAACTGGTAAAGCCCGTGACATAGAAAATATTCAAGCAGAGCATATAAAATGGGGGGTAGATATCTTGGCACCACAAATCAAAGAAATTTTCAATGAGGTCATACAAAATGGCTTCCCTACCGAGTGGACAACTAGCTTGACCATTCCTTTGTTTAAAAGTGAAGATGTAAATAATCCCTCAAACTATCGAACTATCATGATCAACCCCATATTTGCAAAGTTGTTTGGAGTATGATAGAGCGTAGGATCAACATATGGGCAGAAGAAAATGGAAAGAGAGAAAAGGGGCAAGCAGGTTTTAGGCCCAAACACTCAACTATTGATCACTATATCACGCTCAGACACATAGTGGAAAAAATATGGGACAAAAAGGAGGAGGATTTTTGTTGTTTTGTAGACTTCAAAAAGGCATTTGACACAGTGCCAAGGAAAAAATTATGAAGCAGAATGGAAGAGCTAGAGGTTCCAATTCACTACAGGGCAGCAGTTCACAGACTATATGAGCATGTAAAGGCTAGAATCAGAACACGGGAAGGGTTATTTGAATGCTTTGGTAGTGACATAGGTTTCAAAAAAGGTTACCCTCCATATCTGACCTTATTTGGGTTGTACATTGACAAGTTAGAAGAATGGATAAACAAATTTGGGGGAGAGGGTGTGCATTTAGCCAAATATGTGGTAAAAATCCTCATGTATGTAGATGATGTAATTCTTGTGGCCAAAACGACCAAAGATCTGGAAGATCACCTTCAAGCTCTAGAACTCTTTTGTAAAGAAGTTGGGATGCAGGTGAACACGAGCAAAACAAAAATTATGATTTTTTCAAGCAAAAAAGAAGAAGCAACAACTCAAATTTCAATTTGCAGGAGAACCGCTTGATGTAGTAGTAGAATACAAATACCTGGGCATAGACTTTCATGAAAAACTTAATTGGAATACATGCAGGATGAAAATAACTCAAATTTGTTGGAAAGCACTATATGCACTTCAAAATAGGTGTAAGAATGCGAGTTGTGGGACTGGAAGACCACCAAGGTCTTATTTGTCCTACTTGTTACACCGGTTCTGTTGTATGGTTGCGAGGTGTGGGCTAGTGGCACAAAAAATGTAAAATAGAGGCAAATAGAAAGGATTCAAAAATATCTACTCACAAACTTTCTCAAAATTAAGGCCACAACCCCTTATCAAATTATTCTAGCTAAAACTGGAATGTTCCCTTTAGAAGCAGTTGCTATGACCAAGTTGTTATGTTACTTGAAAAAAACAAAAAACATGACAAATGATAGATGGCCTAGGGCAGCTAGGGACGAAGAGTTGCATAGGCGAAAGAATACATGGATGAAACGTTGGGAAATCAACATAAATGAATGCCCAAATGTCAACAAAGACATACAAAATTATGTGAATGAAAAGTTCAAAAGTGGAATGTGGAAAAATGCAAGCAGGAAAAGACAATATTATATTGCAAATTTTAACCCAACGTATGACCACAAGGAAAAAACATATATAGACATTGAAATCAAGTGGAAGGAAAAAATACTCATTGCTCAGATAAGGACTAGCTCTCATAGGCTTAGATGTGAAACAAGGAGATGGACAATGCCCAAAGAACAATGGGAAGAAAGGATATGTACTCTATGCAACATAGGGGCAGTAGAGACAGAGGAAAACTTCATCTATAAATGCCCGAGTTTTTTAGATATCCATGACAAATACAAAGAAACACTTGGGAACGAGTTTATGGCAGATTTATTTAAAGACAGTAAAATAAAAAAAATTGGGGAATTGCTAACACAAATCAGCAGGAGAAGGAACAACCTTCTCAAATATATTAAAGATCATACGATATGATTTGAGTAATTGTACTTCCATATTTGAGGTCCCATAGACCATATTTGGGTCACGGACGTAATTAAAATCTTTCATTTCATCTAGCCTTTGTTGTCATCGTGTCTAGTCTTCATTGTCGTAGTGTTGCGTGTCTTTCGGGTCGCATATTGCCTAGTCTTCATTATTCGTCCCTTGGGTCTCACGTCTCTCACGTCCAGTGCTCTTAGTCCCTTAGGTCTCACATCTAGTGTCTTCAGTCGTGTCATGCATCCAAGTTTTGCGTAGCATTTCTTTTTGCGTCCAAGTTAGTCTCACGTCGAGGCCAGTAGCGTGTTCCCTATCATATCAAGGTTAGTCTTGCGTCGGGCCAGTATCATGGTTAAGGGGTCAAATTTTTGTGTTGTGTGTCAAGGGTCAAGTTGGTGTAATAACTTTGGTGTATAACTCTAGTGTCAAAATTCAAGTTGGTGTATAACTTTGGTGTATAACTATAGTGTAAAAAATCAAGTTGGTGTATAACTTTGGTGTATAACTCTAGTGTCAAAATTCAAAGGGTGTCAAATTGTGATAATTTGGTCAAATCAGTGTGTCAAATTCACATTGGTGTCAATATAAGGGTATGAGACTCAAATAAATTCGCGTCGTAGTTGGAGCGGTAATAAAATCGGAGAACAACCAATTTTTTTGCCAAATTCAACTAAAATTTTGAAAAAAAAAATTGGGAACTTGGAAGTATTTTCTAGACATTTCCAGCTTTGAGGACAAATTTTTTCGAGGAGGGGAGTCATGTTACAAGACAAATATTATGAGCAGTCGGCCATAATATTTAAAATCATTTTATTGCATATATATATAGTGAAGAACACAAGATTATACTGAGAGGGGGGGTGAACAGTATAAGACCTCTTTTTACTTTCTCTATTTAACTTCAACTTCACAAAGCAATGAACCAATAGCAATATCAAAGCAATGCATAAAGCAACACACAATGAGACACCAATTTTAACGTGGTTCACCCAACATGGGCTACCTCCACAAAAATTTTCTCTAAAAAGCTTTCTCAAAGTTCTTTGAGAATCCTTCCCAATTACAATGTTTATGAGCCTCAGCCCAAAGGAGAAACCTTCCCCTACTCAAGAATTTATGAGCCTCCTGCCCAAAGGAGAATCCTTCCCCTCATGAATTTATGAGCCTCCTGCCCAAAGGAGAATCCTTCCCCTCGTCACAAATTTATGAGCCTCCTGCCCAAAGGAGAATCCTTCCCCTTAGCTCTGGAAATGATACTTCAAAAGATCACCTGCCTCTTATTCCACTAGCACGTGGAACTCCTTTCCACAGAAGACCTCCTGTCTTCAATGCTTAGCCTCAAGAGACCTCTGTCCTCACTGATCACCTCCACAACAACTCATCAACCTATACTAAACACAGTCAGTCGATCTAGCACAAGTCTTCCTCACTCTATCAAATCTGTCCCAAGATCAACTCATAAAGCTTGAACAAATCAATATCTGCTGCACACAAGCCTTCTCAAAGACTTGTCAAAGTTGTCCTCAGGTTCTTCTCAAAGAACCACTTCAACTCTGTCCTCAAGTCCTCTGCTAGGACCTGTCCAAATTAGCTCACAAGTCCTCCCTAGAACCTGTCCAAATCAGCTCACAAGTCCTCACTAGAACTTGTCCAAATCAGCTCACAAGTCCTCACTAGAACCTGTCCAAATCAGCTCACAAGTCCTCACTAGAACCTGTCCAAATCAACTCACAAGTCCTCACTAGAACCTGTCCAAATCAGCAAGCTCACCAAGAAAAACTTGCTTAGCATGAACCCACAAAGAGAATTGTTAGAGACCCAATGTGATTCATCAACCTCATAGAAGCATAAAGAGAATTGTTAGAGACTCAATATGTTCTATACTTAACTCCCAATCTCAATCTCAAATATCATAGAAACATAAAGAGAATTTTTAGAGACTCAATATGTTCTATACTTAACTCCCAATCTCAATCTCAACTCAATCTCAATCTCAAAAGAATAAGATAGATGTAGTATGCTTTTCTCAAGAACATGAAACACAACCCAACAATTGCCAACCATGCAATATCTCATATAACAATGATACTCATGTTCTTTCCACAACCAATATATTTTCTCAACCAATTAGGGCTTTAACAACAATGCTTATAGACAAGGTTTAACCAACATCATTCAACTCAACATTAACCTTGAAGAATTCAACCAATCACTACATGAAAAGGAAACTAGTAGACATCATTTTCCCTCCAAAGATATTTGAACAAAACAACCACCAACATAAATCACCAATGCAAAGAATAACTTGCTCAAATCAATCTCAATGGAGTAAGCCCAAATCATGTATCAAGTAAAGCATTAACTTGATCAAAACAACCTCTATGGAAGCAACTTAACCATCAATCTCAAAATAGCGAACTAAGGTTTCACCAACTCAAAGCAAGTAGAAAGACTTACTAACATAAACCTTAGTGCAAAAATGCTTCTTCTTCCTCAACCAGAATTATGCATTCACCCAAAAACTCATCAATGATTTTAATGCATAAAAAATCTTCAATATCCAGAAAATGTGATTTACAACAACAAGGATACCTAGTAGACAACCTTTTCACTCCAAACTCAATTTCAGAAAATACACCATCAACAATATACATGGAAGAAGTTGCCCATACCTTTTTTTGAAGAAGAAGAGAATAGTTCTTCAACCTGTTACCAACACCACCCTCAACTTTACCACCAAGTTAGGGTTAGATCATAAAAGTAACCACAAAAATATTTATTCCATAAAACACCTTATGACTCCAATCCTTAGAAGTCAACTGCCAAAAATATAAAGCATACAAACAATATATTCTTGTACACCTTATTTCTCCAAATTAATTAAACCATGCTCAAGGAATAATAGCTTCTAAGCAAATCTCACTCAACAATCAAGCCAAAAATCTCAACCACACACTATCAACCTTATATCTCCAAAGAAGCATTTAACCTTAAAAATAATTTTAAATAAATCTACCTAACTGATGAGGATTGATGTTTGATCACTCATATGACCCCTCTAGTAATTTCTAGTTAGTTTTGCATAGTTTATTTCTTGCAAATTAATATTGTAAGTGAGTCTCCTTCTCACATGCACTTGTGGGCACTAGTTATCTTCTAGTTGTCATTTAGGAGTGTTAGTTAGGAAGTGTGAACTCAAAGTAGGAAGTGTGTACTTCAAGATAGCTAAAAAGGATCTTATAGTTAGCATTATTCCTTTCTCCTAGCTTAGAAAGTTACGTGCATTCTCCTTTGCACTTTTGTAGCTTATGGTTAAGCATATTGGATCAAATCCATGATTTGATGGGTTTGGTTATGTATTTTGGGCCATTAGAGCCTATAAATTGAATTGTAAATAATAGAACACTTAGTTGGATTTTCAATCCTTTTCATTGGTATCAGAGCCTAGTTCATGTTTGCACTAGGGCTTGTGAGGTGAGAGGATAGGAGATAATTTTTTTATGAGAAATATTTTCTCATTGAGGACTCGGTTCAAGCTCAAGGGGAGCTTGAAAACCATACGCAGAAGGAAGTTCCTTAGGCGTCAAAATCCTCGTTCCAACTTTCTCCGTATGCTCAAGGAGTATAGGAGAAGTTTACCCCGTTTCCTTTCTTACAAAAATCCCTTGGCAGGTTTGGACTACTCCTACGGAGAGATGCGTATTAGGGAGCCATTTGTTCCTGCCATCGAGGAGTCTTGAAGCTGGAGGAGTTCTATACCAGGTCGTGTGTCGACTTGGGTCTGGTTGCCTTTCAAACGCTGGTCGTGTGTCGACCGGATCTTGAAAGGAGAGCTACTGAAGGGATCTGGTTGCTCATATTTTTAATAGTTTAAGTTTTCATTATTTTTAATAATTAGCCTCCCTGGTTAATTTTAAAAATTTCATTGTTTTAGAAAAACTTAAATTTTAAATTAATATATATTTTCTTAAATATATTAATTTAGATTTTTTTATTGTAAAAAAAAAAAAAATATTTTTTTTTAGAGCCTAAGGTTTCTTGGCCTTTTCGGCTACCGCGCCAGCACCAAGGGTGCATGGTCGGCAGCCATGGCTAGTCGAAGTGCGTCAGACAAGCCTGACGCACCCGACCTTGTCGCTCGCGACTGTCGACTGCCACTCGTCGGCATCGTCTCGCGACATTGTCGTCCCACCACCCCGCCCCCTGACCTAGGCTCCCCCTCCCTCCTCCCCTTCTCTCCCTCCCTTTCCTCCCTTCTCTCCTCAACCTCTTTCGCATTGTGCTCCCCCCCTGCTCCTCTGCCTCTCGCCTCCCGCCCTTCTCGTCCGCTGCCTCCGCTTGTGCACCTCTCTGTCCTCTCGCCACTAGCTTGTCACAGCCCTCTCCCTCTCTCGCCTCCCTTTGCCAGCCTTGTGCACAGTGGCACCAAAACATTTGCTGCACCAAAAATTATTATAATTAGTATTTTTGAGCCTGTATTTTGATTGCCTCGGGATCTGTGCCATGCAATTTTTTTTTCTACACCTCGAGAAACGTGCAACTGGCAGTTTCAAAATTTCATGCAGATAAGTTGAGTGCAGTTCCAGTTCAGGCAGCAATATCAAGGGTAATTTATTGTAATTTTTTTAATTTTTACTATTCTAAGGTTGCATGTTAAATTTTATGTTTTTATTAATTTAATTTTTAATAACTTAATTAAATTAATTAATCTTTGATTAATTAAAATTTAATTTTTAATTAAGTTATTTTTAAATTAATAAATTATAAATTGTAACCTTAGGTTAGTTAAAATTTTGCAAATTTGAGCCTTAGGAGTATTTTTCAAATTTAGAAGCACAATATTGTAACAAGGAAAATTTCAATTTTTACCTTGATTTAGTGCTTTCTCATTTTTTTACTCCTGGCTTATACCCGGTTGAACATGGCTTCTGACTTGGCTGCCCAAGTGGCAGAACTTGCCCATGTTGTAAATGCTTTAGCAGATAAAGCTAATGATACTACCATGGCAGAAGTCCTTGGTAATCTTGCCATGAAGGTAAATGACATTTTTGTGCATAATGCTTCAACTTCTGCTCATGATTCTCGTCTGAGAGTTCGTTGTGAAGTTCCATTTTATGATGGATCCAGGAACCCTGATGTCTTGAATAGTTGGATTCTTGACATGAGTTCTTGGTTTTCTTACTCTCAGCTTTCGGATGAAGATGTGGTTCCTTATGCTAAGCTAAAACTTTCTGGTTTAGCTAAAGTCCTTGTAGAAAGAAAAAGAGGTCATGATGAACTCACTACTTGGGATGAACTTGTAGACTGTCTGAAAACCAATTTTTATCCTTCCAATTATTCTAAGGATTTGGTAATTAGGTGGTTTCGGTTTAGGCAAGGAACTAATATGACTGTACAGGAATATATTTTTCAGTTCAACAGGTACAGGATACTTGTGAATGTGGAGGATGATGTTCCAACTTTGATTCTCAAATTTCAAAGTGGCTTGTTAGAGCACTTGTACAGAGAAATTATGTTTGTTTCTATGGAAACATTGGATTCAGTTTTCAACCAGGCGCAACTTGCGGAGGACAAGTTCAAAGCGCACTCACAAGCATTCCATGCACCTGCTCCTCAAGTGGTTGCAAACTCATCAAAAGGGAATAATTCTTTCTCACAAAAGAAGAATTTTGCTCAAAAGAAGAATGTTTCTTCTCCATCTCCTTCTTCTCCTTCTCCTTCCGCTTCTACTCCTTCTTCTTCTTCTTCTTCTTCTAAACCTTCTTCTTCTTCTAAAAAGTTTTGTAACTATTGTAAGAAAAAGGGTCATGAAAAAGCTGATTGTTTCAAGCTTAAGAAGAAAAGTTTAGTCATTACTACTCAAGAGGAGGATGCTTCTAAAGGTCCCCTTGAGTCAGTAGGAGAGAGTAGAGTATACACGGAATTACGAGGTAAGCTCAATGAGGTTACCTTGGTAAATGTAAGTTCATCAGAGGGCGCTCGTGATGCTTTGTTCATCACTCGAGCTCATTTGCTCCATAATTTTGCAACAGATTGTATAGTGGATAATGGCTCGCAGAAAAATCTAATTGCGAGGTCCATTGTCGAGCGTTTGAAGTTACCTATGGAGCCTCATCCTCAACCTTATTCTTTGGGTTGGAAGGATAGTGGAAGAGGCTCAGAAATCACTCACACTTGCACATTAAAATTTGCACTTGGCCCACATTTCATAGATCAAGTCACTTGTGATGTGACTCCTATGGATTGTTGTGGGATTTTGCTTGGACAACCTTTTCAGTATGATAGGAGAGCTGTTTATGATGCTTTCAAAAGAACCTACACACTTCAAAAATATGGTAAGGTCTTTCTCATTAAAAGCACCAACACTCCTAACATCATTCTAAGTTCCAAGCAAACAAAAAGAGTAATTAAAAAAGGTGGTGATGTTGCTCTAATTTTCATTCGCTCTCAAAACACTTCTACATCCACATCCATTCCAAAGCAACACTCTTCAATGGATAAAATATTGCAAAGTTATTCACACATATTTCAGGAGCCAAAGTCTCTTCCTCCAATTCGCACAATTAATCACAGCATTGAAATCATTCCCGGTTCTTCACTACCTAATGCACCCATGTATAGACAATCTATTTTGCAAAATGAAGAAATAAAAAGGCAAATAGAAGATTTGTTGTCTAAGGGTTTCATTAAGGAAAGTACTTCTGCTTGTGCCTCACCTATTTTGTTGGTTCTTAAAAAAGATGGCACTTGGAGATTGTGCATTGATTTTCATGCTTTGAACAGAATTTTTGTAAAGAATAGATATCCATTACCACGCATTGATGATTTATTAGATCAGCTTCAAGGAGCTAAGTTCTTTTCAAAAATAGATCTCAAAAGTGGATATCATCAAGTGCGTATCCAAGCTGAGGATACATGGAAGACAACTTTTAAGACGAAGATGGGCCTCTTTGAATGGTTGGTCATGCCCTTCGGTCTTACTAATGCTCCTGCAACCTTCATGAGGTTGATGAATGATGTATTTCGTGATGTACTTGACAAATTTGTAATAATATATCTTGATGATATATTGATATTCTCAAAGACTTGGGAGGAACACCTTAGGCATATCCATCATACACTTGATCTTCTTGCGAAGAATCAATTATATGCCAATTCTTCCAAGTGTTCTTTTGGCAATACTTCAGTTTCTTACCTTGGTTATGTGATTAGTGAAAGTGGAATTCGGGTAGATCCCACAAAAGTTGATGTTTTACTTAAGTGGTCCCCTCCTACAACTCTCACTGAGTTAAGGAGTTTTCTAGGACTTGCGAATTTTTATCGCAAGTTCATTCCTCAATATTCCACCCTTGCAGCTCCATTGCATTATCTCACTAAGTCTAAAGTTCCATTTCATTGGGAGAAAAGCCAAGAGATTGCCTTTGAGAAACTCAAAAAGAAACTTTGTACAACACCTGTGTTAACTTTACCTGACCTCTCTCAACCTTTTGAGATTGAAACGGATGCCTCTAAAGTTGCCTTAGGAGCTGTGCTCAAACAGAATGGTCATCCAGTTGCTTATCATTCAGAAACTTTTTCTGCTGCTAAGTTGAACTATTCTACATATGACAAGGAGTTGTATGCATTAGTTCAAGCTATTAAGTACTGGAGACATTATCTTTTGGGAAAAGATACAGTAGTACACACTGATCATATGCCTCTCAAGTTTTTACAATCTCAAAGTAAAATTGAAGAATCAAGACATATGAAGTGGGCCTCTTACCTCCAACAATTTCACTTGGTGATCAAGTACAAAAAGGGGAAGAGTAATACTATTGTTGATTGTTTGAGTAGGCCTCCTACCGCTCTTGCCTTAACAGTTATGTCCACTTCACACTTGGGATTTCAGACTTGGCCTAATCAGTATTCACAGGATCCTGATTTTGGGAAAATATTTGAGCAAGTGAGTAAGCCTTCTTCTTCCAATTTGCGTCCTTTCCAAGATTTCTACATCAAAGAAGGACTTCTTTACAAATTGGACAAGGTTTGTGTTCCTTGTGAGCCTAGAGTGTCACTTCTTAAGGAAGCTCATTCTACACTTTATGGTGGTCACTTTGGGAAGCACAAAACACTTCATCACTTGCAAAGATTTTTCTATTGGCCTAAAATGCGGAGGGATGTGTTGAGATTTCTCAAACAAGTGTGCGGTTTGTTGTCGCTCAAAACCAGCTAACAGGAAGTTTGGCTTAGGCATGCCTTTGCCCATTCCTTCCCATCCTTGGGAAAGCATTTCCATGGATTTGGTTAGTGGTTTTCCTATGACGGTGCGCCAACATGATTGTGTGTTCGTGGTGGTTGACAGATTCAATAAAATGGCTAAGTTTATTCCATGCCGCAAGACAAGTTCTGCAGCAGACTTAGCCCAATTTTTCTTTGACAGCATTTGGCGTTCCTTTGGTCTACCTACCAGCATTATATCGGATCGTGATTCACGCTTTGTGGGTCACTTTTGGCGTTCTTTGTGGAAAATTTTGGGAGTTTCCCTTAACTTTTCCATCGCCTATCATCCACAGTCAGATGGGCAGACTGAAGTGGTAAACCGTACCCTTGTGCAAAGTTTACGAATCTATCATCACGCTTCACCAGCAAAGTGGGACTTGAGTCTCACTCATATTGAACATGCCTACAATAGGGCCCTACATTCTTCTACAGGTCATTCACCCTTTGAGGTTTGTATGGGATTTCAGCCCTTGGCACCTTATGAGTTACCTTTGTCTTTGCCTTCTCCTGTCACTTCACATCTTCAGAAGGAGCAAGACAAAGCACACTCATTTATTCAGCATTTGCACAATCTGCAATCAAAGGTGGTTGAGATTTTGCAAAAGACACAACAACGATAGAAAAAGGCCATGGATCGACATCGAATTCCTCATCCATTTCAGGTTGGTGACAAAGTTTGGTTGCATCTTGACAAGCGACATTTTTTTGATAAGACTCATAGTAAAATCAAACCGATTCGCTATGGGCCTTATACTATTCTTCAACAGGTGTCCGAGAATGCTTTTCGCCTTGATCTTCCCGCACACTTGGGAATTCATGACGTCGTCAATGTAGATCTTTTGAAGTTGTATTTTGACTCTACATTGGAGACAACACCAACTATCCAGTCATCCTGTGGACGTGGTTCCTGATTCTCAGTTACCATTGGATTCGATCAGATCTATGACACAAAGATTCGACAGACTCGCCAGGGGTCTACCACCTCATATCTTGTGGCTCGACGAGGACAGCTGCCGCATCAGGCTCGTTGGATTTCTTTTCATCAGATGTCCCGTGACTTTCCTACTCTTCTGAAAGCATTGGAGGCCAATGCTTCTATTGTGGGGAGGCATGATGAGGATTGATGTTTGATCACTCATATGACCCCTCTAGTAATTTCTAGTTAGTTTTGCATAGTTTATTTCTTGCAAATTAATATTGTAAGTGAGTCTCCTTCTCACATGCACTTGTGGGCACTAGTTATCTTCTAGTTGTCATTTAGGAGTGTTAGTTAGGAAGTGTGAACTCAAAGTAGGAAGTGTGTACTTCAAGATAGCTAAAAAGGATCTTATAGTTAGCATTATTCCTTTCTCCTAGCTTAGAAAGTTACGTGCATTCTCCTTTGCACTTTTGTAGCTTATGGTTAAGCATATTGGATCAAATCCATGATTTGATGGGTTTGGTTATGTATTTTGGGCCATTAGAGCCTATAAATTGAATTGTAAATAATAGAACACTTAGTTGGATTTTCAATCCTTTTCACCAACCACTTCTTCTTTAACAAAATGTAGATTTTATTTAAAAATCCTTACCAAAAAAAATGCTTCTGAAAATCGTGGGTCAATAGTGCCTCCAAAAAAATCGGAGCACAAAAACTCTTCTCACACTCCACGGCAAGAGTCGAACGCTTGACCTCCCTTCAAGCGCCTTAGAAGAACAGTCGTTGCCACTAGGCCAATGGCGCTAGCTTGAAGGCTAGCAAGAGTCTCCTTCTCCTTAACCCTTTGGCGGCAGATAAACGTGGAAAAAAAATGATAGCCATAGCTTTTACTTCCCAACATTTTCGCAATTCCAATTTCTTTCACACATTTGCTTTGGACTATAGGTTATGGCTTATATAGCCAAACTTCCATGCTATGCACGACATCGGCGGGAGGATAATTCGAAATTTTTGAATTAATATTACTTTTGCGCCTTCGAAACAACTTTAGGGTTTATGAAACCCTTTTGATTATTTAAAAAATAATCAAAGGTCTTTTAGACCTTAGACCTTAGGTGGAGAACCCATTAAATTATTAAAATAATTTAATCACTAAATCAAATAAATAATTAATTAAAAATAACCTTAAAAAGGTTTTATTAATTAAGTTATTTAATTAATAAGTGTCTCCAGCCTTTGCATTAAGCTAAGAGTGGTTTTGAGAAAAACCCTTAATGCATCCACCTGGTTTTAATAAAAACCCTTAAACCTGCCATGGTTTTGATAAAAACCTTTTCATCTGCCACATGGAATCTCTCCGGAATCTTCTAGAAAATATTCTTTGGAATCTTCAACCTTTGAAGCCAATAAATCCTCTTGACATTAATGCTAGTTCCTTTTGACATCAATGACAACTCATAGACAGGAAGCTAGGATCTCAAACCCAAAATTGCCAACAGATAGATATCCAAGCATAGGGTTTAATCATCTTATTATCTGTAATTATTCTTTCATTATTTGCGTATTTGCACTTATTGCCCTTTGGTGGCGGGGATCTGCCTTCCTTTAAGGGGCGATTAATTTATTATTGCAGTTGTTATTGTTCTGCTATTATTAGTCATATTTGTGAGTGGTATTCATTATATGTTATTGGATTGATCAACTAATTATACTATGCAGAGAAAAGGAAGGAGATTCCTTCCATAGTTTATTTTGGGTTACTAACTACCCTAGCATTATTCTTGAATAAATTGATATTTGCAAGCATAATTTTTGAGTCCTTAAAAAGAACATGGGCTAAAATACAAAGGGAAAATAATTAACTTTGAAGAGAAAATATTTAGGTTGTTTTCAGGAAGAGAACAAATTGATAAGCAAAAGATAGTGGTCATAAGCAAACATTGTTGTTCTATCCTTGAGATAGAATTGCCTTAGAAAAAAAAAACTAAAGCAAAGCACTGGTCAAGAATCAACAAAAGAGATAATTAAAAAAAGAAAAGAGCTTGCTATGAGAAGAAAAGAAGAGAAGTTGTTTAAGTTGGAGAAGCTCCAACCATTTCCTATCAAGAGCATAAGAGGATAGCAAGCTATATACATATATTGAGTGCCATCAGAAGCACAAGATTAGAGGTCATCCAAAAAATTTCAATGCCATGAAACGGACTTTCAAAATTTTAAGCAAAGTCATTGCTCAAAATAAATAGTTGGTATTGACATAAGTTTAGACCTGAGGAAGCTTTAGTAGTGCTCTAACCCAGGAGGAATGCTCTGAGAAACATTTAGGCCTAAGAAAAGGAAGATCAGTAGCACCATAGTTTTGAAGGAAAAAAAGAGCAATGATAACAACACCTGGTAAGACAATGATAGTAGTGCCTAGTAAGAGAGTTATAACAATGTCTATATAGAGAAAAAAGAGTATGGAGGATAAGACAAAATCACAATTCATGCACCTAAGAAAGATGTTGAATGAACGAAGGTGAATTATTTTCAAGTATTATGTAAATATTGTCTAAGACATTGCATTACTCTAATATATGCCTTGATAAGGTGACGCTAAATATCACATTGACTACCACGTGGATATTAAGGTGAGAATTGCATTTTTTGTTGGATATTTTGAGCTCATTTAGTTTTCATTGATGTTAAGGTGAGAAGTTGTCATTGATGTCAAGGTGAGAAGTTGTCATTGATGCCAAAGTGAACACATGAAGTTGTCATTAATACCATGGAGTACACCATCATTGACACCAGGAGCAATGCGAAGAGTTGAAGAAAAGTTGTCAAAATATTATTTTATAAGGGTTTTTATTAAAACCATGGTGGCAGAATAATTTTCATCAAATCAGTGGAGTACAAATAAAGGTTTAAATTTTATCTCAAGGAGGCTTTAATTTTTATTAAAGTCAAAGGTTTATAAATATAATTTATAAAATTTAAATTCTTTTAGAATTTAAATAATTTATAAATTATAAAGGTTATAAAAGCGCCGACGTCATCAAATTTAGTGGAGCACCGACGTCTAAGTCATATGGTGAATTTCATGTATAAATACTATGCCAAAGGGGCATTCAAACCTTACCCTTCTTCGATTAATTCATGCGACCGAGCAAAAGTGTATTTCATGCAATCGTTGAGGAAGAAGACAAAAATATTTTGTCTTTTAGCGCCAGGAAGAAGACGAATGGAGAGGGCTTAAGGCCTCACTCACATTGGACAGTGTGGTCCATTGGCAGTGCGCATTTTATGAGAGCGTTGGGAGTGGAAGTGACCACGATCGATTCACATGGAGGTTGTTGGTGTGTTTATCTTGAGCGCTGAGGAGAAAATATTTTGGCATGCTTTTTTAGAGTGCCAAACTTGGAAGAAAGAGCATGAAGTGCTCTTAGCCTTCCAAGCGTGCATCTAGCGCATGCGGTGGTCAAGCCCGTAGCTAGGGTGCACAAGGAGGAAGTGATTGTGGGTTCGAATCCCACTAGTGGCAAAGGTAATTTTAATTAAATATTTTATTTTCCTAATATTTTCATAAGGTGTTAATTGGAGTTATAAGGGTATATGAAAGGTTGCTTGTTTGGTAATTGATTTATGTTATTGGAGTTATAAGGAAAGTGGATTTGATTATTGCCAAAGTTCTTCTTGCTATTAAAATCTAATTAAAGAGGTTTTTGAGTTAAATTTTGGTGGATGTTAAATTTATTTTAATTGGGAGATTATAAGGTGTTATTGGAAAAATATTTTATGTATGTTGATGGTTGTTTTTAAAGATGGAGTGATAAGGTGTAATTGAGTTTTTGCATTACATTATGAGAGAGATTTATCTTCTAACCTCTTTGAGTTTGGCATAGAAGTGGTTGTGATTGTGATAGATATTTGAGGTTCCTTCATCATCAAGAAAAGGTATGAGCACATTCTTCCATAGTTGAGTTGATTGATTGGTTTTCTAGAAAATAAGTTTGGAGTGAAAAGGATTTGATTAGGGCTTCCTTATTGAGTGTGTTTGAGTTAATGCTTCAAGGTTTTCTAGAATAAAGAGTTGTTATTAAAACCTTGTTTTATAAGCATTGTTGTTGAAGCCATTGGTTGTGTGAAGAACTTGAACTAGGGTTTGAAAAGAACATGAGTATCATTGTTATGTGAGAGTTGTTTTATAAGCATTGTTGTTGAAGTGAGTTATTGAGAAAAGAACTTGAACTAGGGTTTGAAAAGAACATGAGTATCATTGTTATGTGAGATTTGTTGTTGAGCATTATTGGAAATATTTTGAGTTGATATGCTTGGACTAGGGTTTGTGAGCAAGGATTATTTCATTAAGTGATTGGTTGAGTAGAGTTGGTTGAGCCTAGTCAAGTGGGTGTGTGAAGTGATTGTTCAAGTTCCATAAAACAAACTATTCTATATTCTGAATTGAATTGAGAAAGTGATTGAGTTGAAGCATATTGAGTCTCTAACAATTCTTTGTATGTTTCTAAGAGAGTGATTGAAAGTGATTGAGCATTGTGATGAGTATAGAGCATATTGAGTCTCTAACAATTCTCTTTATGTTTCTATGAGATTGGACAAGTTCTAGTGTGGACTTGTTGAGAAGATTTGAGGTAAGTCTTTGAGAAGACTTGTGGATAGATTTGAGTAAGCTTTTGTGGAAGCTTACAATACAGATTGAGAGTAGATTTGGTTAAGTTATTGAGAGGACTTATTGAGCATATTTGAGTAAGTTCTTGAGAGGACTTATTGAGCATATTTGGTTAAGTTCTAGAAGGACTTTGAGAATTTAATAGAATTTGGACAAGTTCTAGAGAGGACTTATGGATAGATTAGTGTGAGATTTTGTGGAAGCTTACAAGATAGATTTGAGATAAGTCTTTGAGAAGGCTTGAGAGTAGAGTTGATTGATTTGTTCAAACCTTGAGTTAAGGTTTAGGGCAGATCCAACATTAGTTGATGTTCAAGCTTTGAGTTAAGGCTTGAGGATAGATATTGAGGATAGATTTGTGCTAGATCGAAGGACTATGTTTAGTACATATTTGAGAATAGATTTTGGTGCATATTTGAGGATAGATTTGTGCCAAAATAGAGATAAATATTGAGTAGATTTGTGCTAAACTGAAGGACTATGTTTAGTGCAAATTTGAGGATAGATATTGAGAAGATTTGTGCTAGATCGAAGGACTATGTTTAGTGCATATTTTAGATAGATCTTTGGAGGTGACAGAGTATAGAGGATAATAGTCTCTAGTGGATAGAGGTCCATTAGCTAGGGTAGTGAGGATAGGTCTTCTGAGTGAGGACAAGAGTCTTCAGTGGAGAGAGATCCATAAGCCAGTGTAGTGGAGGCAGTAGTTCTTCTAGAAGATCACCAACTAGAGCAGAGGAGAAGGAGTTCTCCTATGGATAGAGATCCACAAACTTGATTTAGGGGATTGGTATCTCCATTGGATAGAGGTCCATAAACATTGTAATAGGGAAAGGATTCCCAAGAGATTGATTGAGAAAATTTTAGTGAAATATTTTCTCCATGGAGTAGCCCACATTGGGTGAACCATGTAAATTGTGGTGTCTCTATTGTGTGTGGTGATTTATGCATTAATTTGATTATTACTATTGATATTGCTATCTTTACATTGCATAATATTAATTTGGAAAGAAAAGTAAAAAGTGGTCTTATACTATTCACCCCCCCTCTCAGTATAAGCTTGTGTTCTTCAATTGGTATCAGAGAAGGTTCCTTCAGAAGAGTTTAACAGCTTGAAGGAAAAGCTAACAAGAACACAATGGATTCTAAGAATGTGTCCTCAGATAATTCAGCACCAAGTATTTGATGGAAGTGACTATATATATTGGAGTATGAGAATGAAGATCTACCTGATGGCACTTGGCAATGAAATTTGGGAAGTAGTTGAAATTGGATACGATCCCTTAATTAATCCTCCTACAGATAAGGAAGGTAAGCTCCTACAACATTACAATTCAAAAGCAATGAATGCACTTTTGAGAGGTTTGCATAGAACAGAGTCTATGAAAGTTATGCATTGTCAAACTACAAAAGAAATGTGGGATAAATTGCAAAATATATATGAAGGAGATAAAAGTGTCAAGAAAGCAAAGATACAAAATCTCAAAGGATAATTTGAAGCATTAAGAATGAAGGATGAGGAAAATATTAGTACTTATCTACTTTGAATTGATGAGGTTGTTAATGATATGCAAGGACTTGGAATGAAGATTGATGAATCAGATGTTTGTGATAAAGTCTTAAGAACTCTTCCAAAAAGATTCAGTGAAAATGTTTCTGCTATAGAAGTGTCAATGGATGGTGATTCTTTGACAAGAGATATGTTGCTTGGTATTCTTAAAATATTTGAGATAAGAACAAAAGAGGAACCTAATCCTCAGAAAGAAGCAACATTCAAAGCAATCAAGAAGACAAAGGGTAAGAAGTCAGAATCAAGCAATGAGTCATCCAGTGATGAAGAAGCAAATTATGGTAGAAGGAATAAAGATTCAAGAAGATCTAGAGATACAAAATCTATTAAATATTTCAATTGTGGAAAGTATGGTCATTATGCAATAGATTGTCAAGAAGCTAAGAATAACAATGATGAAGAAAAATAGGATCACAAGAACAGGGAATCAGAAAGATACAGGCACCAAAAGAAAAGCAAGGATGGACAAAGTAGACAAGGAAATAAGTTCTTTCAAAGACAAAAGAGGAGCTACTATGTGGATAAGGCAAGTAAGTACTCAAGTGATAGTGATGCTAGTTTTTCAGATAATGATAGAGATGAAGTCCTATTTATGATTGAAGAAAAAGAACAAGTTAAGAAAAGGACTCTAGTAATTCTCAAGTGTTTTAGATGTGGTAACTTTGGACATCTTGAAGATAGTTGTACAAGGGATGGTTATAGTTTCAGTGATGATGAATATGAGGATACACTTGAAGGACCAGAAGAGAATATTCTAATGGCATTAGAAGAAGGAGAAGGTGATCCTATAGAAGACAAGCCAATAGAAAATAAAGATGTGGACAAAGGTAAACAAATAGAGGAATATTCAGAAAAGGATGGATATGATCTCAAGGGAGAACTTATTTATGCTCTTGACATAGTAAAGAAGGTAAGAAAGCAACACTCTAAACTTGAAATTCAGTTTCAAGAATGTGATGAAGAGAGAAGATTGCTTATAGAGGATTTAGAAAAATCAAAGGCTAAGGCAAAAAGGTTCAAAGATAAGTTAGAAGCAAAGATCTTAGAATGTGAAAAGTTAGCACAAGAAGTGGCACTACTAAGAGAAGATTTAGAAGACTCCAAATTCAAGCTAAAAGGGTTCAAAAATAGCTCAAAGAACTTGGATAAGTTCATCAAGATACAAAAGCCTACATCAAGAAAAATAGGTCTTGGATTTGAACAAGGTCAAAAGAAATGGGAAGGAAAGTCAACCTCAAGTTTTGGAGGAGAAGAAACTTCAGATGAAGATACTTCAGAAGAAGATAGTGTAAAAGGAAGTGAGACATCTGAGGATGAGTTGGACAATAGAAAGTTCAACAAGAATAGGAACAATGCACAAAGAAGATACAGATGGAACAACAATCAGAATAGGTCAAGAGAGACTAGGAGACCAATGAGGTCAAGACAAGGAAACTTCAATGGAAGATGTTTTTCATGTCACGGGTTTGGGCACATGGCTTCATAGTGTAGGACACATGAAAGATAGGAATATGGGAACATACAACTTTTCCATGGGTATTGCTACTCATGTAATCAGTTTGGTCACAAGGCAATGAATTGCAAGGTTCATGATAGAAGAGGATATGGCTTCACTAGGAGAAATCCTAAGACATTTGCACCTCCAAGGAATAATAACATTAAGTGTTATAAGTGCAATAATGATGGTCACACAACAAAGTGGTGTAGAGCAGACATTCCAAAATCAAGTAGGAACAAGAACAGGAACAAGAACAAGAATATAGATATGAACAGGAACATGGATATGAACAGGAACAAGAACATAGATATGAACAAGAATAGGAACAGGAACATAAATATGGATAGGAATGTAGACATGGACATGGAAAGAAATAGTCAGAGGAATCAGAAGGATCAGATAAGAAGGAAAGAGGATAAAGGTAAAGAATAATGCTTTCTAGGAGTAGAAATACTCCCACCCCAGAATTAACCACCTCAAGAGGAGGTGGGGGAGGGGCTAAGCTAAGAGGCTCATTCTTAGCCCCGAGCCCCAAAGGTGACCCTTTGCCATTGATGTCAAAGGGGGAGATATTTGAGTAAGGGGGAGAGATTTGGTATTTGAGAAAAGAGGAGAGAGCATTGAGCCAGGGGGAGCAATGTCCTAGGGGGAGCAGAACAAAGGAAAGGTCAAGTTTTTGGTAAAAATAATTTGGGTTGCCATCAATGACAAAGGGGGAGATTGTTGGACATTTTGAGCTCATTTAGTTGTCATTGATGTCAAGGTGAGAAGTTGTCATTGATGCCAAAGTGAACACATGAAGCTGTCATTAATACCATGGAGTACACCATCATTGACACCAGGAGCAATGCGAAGAGTTGAAGAAAAGTTGTCAAAATATTATTTTATAAAGGTTTTTATTAAAACCATGGTGGCATAATAATTTTCATCAAATCAGTGGAGTACAAATAAAGGTTTAAATTTTATCTCAAGGAGGCTTTAATTTTTATTAAATTCAAAGGTTTATAAATATAATTTATAAAATTTAAATTCTTTTAGAATTTAAATAATTTATAAATTATAAAGGTTATAAAAGCATCGACATCATAAAATTTTGTGGAGCACCGACGTCTAAATCAAATGGTGAATTTCGTGTATAAATACCATGCCAAAGGGCATTCAAACTTTATCCTTCATCGATTAATTCAAGCGATCGAGCAAAGTGTATTTTGTGCAATCATTGAGGAAGAAGACAAAAAATATTTTATCTTTTAGCGCCAGGAAGAAGATGAATTGGGAGGGCTTAAGGCCTCACTCACATTGGACAATGTGGTCCATTGGTAGTGCACATTTTATGAGAGCATTGGGAGTGGAAGTGACCATGATCGATTCACATGGAGGTTGTTGGTATGTTTGTCTTGAGCACCGAGGTGGAAATATTTTGGCACACACTTTTTAGAGTGCCAAGCTTGGGAAAGAGCACGTAGTGCTCTTAGCCTCCCAAGCATGCATCTAGCGCACACGGTGGTCAAGCCCATGGCTAGGGTGCACGAGGAGGAAGTGATTGTGGGTTTGAATCCCACTAGTGGCAAAGGTACTTTTAATTAAATATTTTATTTTGCCTAATGTTTTCTTAAGGTGTTATTTGGAGTTATAAGGATATATGAAAGGTTGCTTGTTTGGTAATTGATTTATGTTATTGGAGTTATAAGGAAAGTGGATTTGATTTTTGCCAAAGTTCTTCTTGCTATTAAATTTAATTAAAGAGGTTTTTGAGTTAAATTTTGGTGGATGTTAAATTTATTTTAATTGGGAGATTATAAGGTGTTATTGGATAAATATTTTATGTATGTTGATGGTTGTTTTTAAAGGTGGAGTGATAAGGTGTAATTGAGTTTTTGCATTACATTGTGAGAGAGATTTATCTTCTAACCTCTTTGAGTTTGGCATAGAAGTGGTTGTGATTGTGACAGATATTTGAGGTTCCTTCATCATCAAGAAAAGGTATGAGCACATTCTTCCATAGTTGAGTTGATTGATTGGTTTTCTAAAAATAAGTTTGGAGTGAAAAGGATTTGATTAGGGCTTCCTTATTGAGTGTGTTTGAGTTAATGCTTCAAGGTTTTCTGGAATAAAGAGTTGTTATTAAAACCTTGTTTTATAAGCATTGTTGTTGAAGCCATTGGTTGAGTGAAGAACTTGAACTAGGGTTTGAAAATAACATGAGTATCATTGTTATGTGAGAGTTGTTTTATAAGCATTGTTGTTGAAGTGAGTTGTTGAGAAAAGAACTTGAACTAGGGTTTGAAAAGAACATGAGTATCATTGTTATGTGAGATTTGTTGTTGAGCATTGTTGGAAATATTTTGAGTTGAAGATCATATGCTTGGACTAGGGTTTGTGAGAAAGGATTATTTCATTGAGTGATTGGTTGAGTAGAGTTGGTTGAGCCTAGTCAAGTGGGTGTGTGAAGTGATTGTTCAAGTTCCATAAAACAAACTATTCTATATTCTGAATTGAATTGAGAAAGTGATTGAGTATTGAGTTGAAGCATATTGAGTCTCTAACAATTCTCTGTATGTTTCTGAAAGAGTGATTGAAATAAGTGATTGAGCATTGTGATGAGTATAGAGCATATTGAGTCTCTAACAATTCTCTTTATGTTTCTATGAGATTGGAAAAGTTCTAGTGTGGACTTGTTGAGAAGATTTGAGGTAAGTCTTTGAGAAGACTTGTGGATAGATTTGAGTAAGATTTTGTGGAAGCTTACAATACATATTGAGAGCAGATTTGGTTAAGTTCTTGAGAGGACTTATTGAGCAGATTTGGTTAAGTTCTTGAGAGGACTTATTGAGCAGATTTGAAAAGTTCTAGAAGATAAAAAAATTGGACAAGTTCTAGAGAGGACTTGTGGATAGATTAGTGTGAGATTTTGTGGAAGCTTACAAGATAGATTTGAGACAAGTCTTTGAGAAGACTTGAGAGAAGAGTTGATTGATTTTTTCAAACCTTGAGTTAAGGTTTGGGGTAGATCCAATAGAGTTGATTGAGTCAAGCTTTGAGTTAAGGCTTGAGGATAGATATTGAGGATTGATTTGTGCTAGATCGAAGGACTGTGTTTAGTATAGATTTGAGGATAGAGTTTGGTGTAGATTTGAGGATAGATTTGTGCTAGACTAGAGATAGATATTGAGAAGATTTGTGCTAGATCGAAGGACTATGTTTAGTGCATATTTGAGGATAGATATTGAGCAGATTTGTGCTAGACCGAAGGACTATGTTTAGTGCAGATTTGAGATAGATCTTTGGAGGTGATAGAGTATAGAGGATAATAGTCTCCAGTGGATAGAGGTCCATTAGCTAGGGCAGTGAGGATAGGTCTTCTAAGTGAGGACAAGAGTCTTCAATGGATAGAGATCCATAAGCCAGTGTAGTGGAGGCAGTAGTTCTTCTAGAAGATCACCAGCCAGAGAAGAGGAGAAGGAGTTCTCCTATGGATAGAGATCCACAAACTTGATTTAGGGGATTGGTATCTCCATTGGATAGAGGTCCATAAACATTGTAATAGGGAAAGGATTCCCAAGATATTGATTGAGAAAATTTTAGTGAAATATTTTCTCCGTGGAGTAGCCCACATTGGGTGAACCATGTAAATTGTGGTGTCTCTATTGTGTGTGGTGATTTGTGCATTGCTTTGATTATTGCTATTGATATTGCTATCTTTACATTGCATAATATTGATTGGGAAAGAAAAGTAAAAAGTGGTCTTATACTGTTCACCCCCCTCTCAGTATAAGCTTGTGTTCTTAAATTGGTATCAGAGCTAGGTTCCTTAAGAAGAGTTTAATAGCTTGAAGGAAAAGCTAACAAGAACATAATGGATTCTAATAATGTGTCCTCAAATAATTCAGCACTAGTATTTGATGGAAATGACTATATATATTGGAGTATGAGAATGAAGATCTACCTGATGGCACTTGGTAATGAAATTTGGAAAGCAGTTGAAATTGGATAGATCCCTTAATTAATCGTCCTACATATAAGGAAGGTAAGCTCCTATAGAATTACAATTCAAAAGCAATGAATGCACTTTTGAGAGGTTTACATAGAACAGAGTCTATGAAAGTTATG
This sequence comes from Wollemia nobilis, assembly GCA_028583015.1. Classification (NCBI taxonomy): domain Eukaryota; kingdom Viridiplantae; phylum Streptophyta; class Pinopsida; order Araucariales; family Araucariaceae; genus Wollemia; species Wollemia nobilis. The sequence continues at coordinate 5,953,345 of JAQPPZ010002440.1, forward strand.
CATTGTCAAACTGCAAAAGAAATGTTGGATAAACTACAAAATATATATGAAGGAGATAAAAGTGTCAAGAAAGCAAAGATACGAAATCTCAAAGAAAATTTTGAAGTAGTAAGAATGAAGGATGAAGAAAATATTAGAATTTATCTACTTCTAATTGATGAGGTTGTTAATGATATGCAAGGACTTGGAATGAAGATTGATGAATCGAATGTTTGTGATAAAGTCTTAAGAACTCTTTCAAAAAGATTCAGTGAAATTTTTTATGCTATAAAAGTGTCAAAGGTGGTGATTATTTGACAAGAGATATGTTTCTTGGTATTCTTATAGCATTTGAGATGAGAACAAAAGAATCAACATTCAAAGCAATCAATAAGACAAAGGGTAAGAAGTCATAATCAAGTAATGAGTCATCTAGTGATGAAGAAGCTAATTATGGTAGAAGAGATAAAGATTCTAGAAGATCCAGAGATCTAGAATCTGTTAAATGTTCAATTGTGGAAAGTATGATCATTTTGCAACAAATTGTCAAGAAGCTAAGAATAACAATGGTGAAGAAAAATAGGATCACAGAAACAAGGAATCAGAAAGATACAGACACCATAAGAAAATCAAGGATGGACAAAATAGACAAGGAAAGAAGTTCTTTCAAATACAAAATAGGAGCTACTATGCAGATAAGGCAAGAAAGTACTCAAGTGATAGTGATGCTATTTTTTCAAACAATGATAGAGATGAAGTCCTTTTTATGATTGAATAAAAAGAACAAGTTAAGAAAAGGACTCCAATAATTCTCAAGTGTTTTAGATGTGAGAACCTGGATATGAACAAGAACAGGAACAGAAACAAAAATAGGGACAAGAATGTAGACATGGACATGGAAAGAAATAGTAAGAGGAATTAGAAGGATTAGATAATAAAGAAAGAGGATAAAGGTAAAGAACAATGCTTTTTGGGAGTAAAAATGCTCCCACCCTAGAATTAACCACCTCAAAATAAAGTGGGGGAGCGGCTAAGCTAAGAGGCTCATTCTTAGCCCCGATCCCAAAAGGTGACCCTTTGCCATTGATGTCAAATGGGGAGAGATTTTATTAAGGGGAATATATTTGGTATTTGAGAAAATAGGAGAGAGCATTGAGCCAGGGGGAGCAGAACAATGGAAAGGTCAAGTTTTCGATAAAAATTATTTGAGTTGCCATAAATGAAAAAGGGGGAGATTGTAGGACATTTTGAGCTCATTTAGTTGTCATTGATGTAAAGGTGAGAAGTTGTCATTTATGCCAAAGTGAACACATGAAATTGTCATTAATACCATGGAGTACACCATCATTGACACGAGGAGAAATGCAAAGAGTTGAAGAAAAGTTGTCAAAATATTATTTTATAAAGGGTTTTTATTAAAACCATGGTGGCAGAATAATTTTCATTAAATCAGTGGAGTACAAATAAAGGTTTAAATTTTATCTAAAGGAGGCTTTGATTTTTATTAAAGTCAAAGGTTTATAAATATAATTTATAAAATTTAAATTCTTTTAGAATTTAAATAATTTATAAATTATAAAGGTTATAAAAGCACCGACATCATCAAATTTTGTGGAGCGCCGACATCTAAATAAAATGGTGAATTTCGTGTATAAATACCATGCCAAAGGGCATTCAAACTTTATCCTTCTTTGATTAATTCAAGCGATCGAGCAAAAGTGTATTTCGTGCAATCGTTGAGGAAGAAAAAAAAATGTTTTGTATTTTAGCACCAGGAAGAAGATGAATCGGGAGGGCTTAAGGCCTCACTCTCATTGGATAGTGTGGTCCATTGGAAGCATGTGTTTCATGAGATCATTGGGAGTGGAAGTGACCACGATCAATTCACATGGAGGTTTTTGGTGTGTTTGTCTTGAGTGCCAAGGTGGCAATATTTTGGCACACACTTTTTAGAGTGCCAAGCTTGGGAAAGAGCACGTAATGTTCTTAGCCTCCCAAGCATGCATCTAGCACACGCGATGGTCAAGCCTACGGCTAGGGTGCACAAGGAGGAAGTGGTTGTGGGTTCGAATCCCACTAGTGGCAAAGGTACTTTTAATTAAATATTTTATTTTGCCTAATGTTTTCTTAAGGTGTTATTTGGAGTTATAAGGATATATGAAAGGTTGCTTGCTTGGTAATTGATTTATGTTATTGGAGTTATAAGGAAAGTGGATTTGATTTTTGCCAAAGTTATTTTTGCTATTAAATCTAATTAAAGAGGTTTTTGAGTTAAATTTCATGGATGTTAAATTTATTTTAATTGGGATATTATAAGGTGCTATTGGATAGATATTTTATGTATGTTGATGGTTGTTTTAGATGTGGAGTGATAAGGTGTAATTGAGTTTTTGCATTACATTGTGAGAGAGATTTATCTTCTAACCTCTTTGAATTTGGAAAAGAAGTGGTTGTGATTGTGATAAATATTTTAGGTTCCTTCATCATCAAGAAAAGGTATGAGCACATTCTTCCATAGTTGAGTTGATTGATTGGTTTTCTGGAAAATAAGTTTGGAGTGAAAATGACTTGATTAGAGTTTCCTATTGAGTGTGTTGAGTTAATGCTTCAAGGTTTTCTGGAAGAAAGAATTGTTGTTAAAACCTTGTTTGACAAGCATTGTTGTTGAAACTATTGATTGTGTGAAGAACTTGAACTAGGATTTGAAAATAATATGAGTATCATTGTTATGTGAAGATTGTTTTATAAGCATTGTTGTTGAAGTGAGTTGTTGAGCAAAGAACTTGAACTAGGGTTTGAAAATAACATGAGTATCATTGTTATGTGATATTTGTTGTTGAGAATTGTTGGAAATATTTTGAGTTGGTGTTTATATGCTTGGACTAGGGTTTGTGAGAAAGGGGTGTTTCATTGAATGTTTGGTTGAGTAGAGTTGGTTGAGCCTAGTCAAGTGGGTGTGTGAAGTGATTGTTCAAGTTCAATAAAATTAGCTATTCTATATTCTTAATTGAGTTGATAAAGTGATTGAGAATTGAGGTGAATAAGAAGCATATTGAGTCTCTAACAATTCTCCTTATGTTTTTGAAAGAGTGATTTATAGTGATTAAGAATTGAGCTAATTTTGAAGCATATTGAGTCTCTAACAATTCTCTATATGTTTCTAAGAGAGTGATTGAAAGTGATTGAGCATTGTGATGAGTATAGAGCATATTGAGTCTCTAATAATTATCTTTATGTTTATATGATATTGGACAAGTTCTAGTGTGGACTTGTTGAGCAGTTTAGAGGTAAGTCTTTGAGAAGACTTATGGACAGATTTGGGTAAGCTTTTGTGGAAGCTTACAATACAGATTGAGAGCAGATTTGGATAAGTTCTTGAGAGGACTTATTGAGCATATTTGAGCAAGTTATTGAGAGGAATTATTGAGCATATTTGAGCAAGTTCTAGAGAGGACTTGTGGAGCATATTTGAGCAAGTTCTAGAGAGGACTTGTGGAGCATATTTGGACAAGTTCTAGAGAGGACTTGTGGATAAATTAGTGTGAGATTTTGTGGAAGCTTACAAGATATATTTGAGACAAGTCTTTGAGAATACTTGAGAGTAGATTTGATTGATTTGTTCAAACATTGAGTTAAGGTTTGGGGCAGATACAGTAGAGTTGATTCAAGCCTTGAGTTAAGGCTTGAGAACAGAGATTGAGGACATATTTGTGCTAGACCAAAGGATTGTGTTTAGTGTATATTTGAGAATATATTTTGGTGCATATTTGAGGATAGATTTATGTGAGACCAAAGATAGAGTTTGAGTAGATTTGTCTTAGATCGAAGGACTGTGTTTAGTTCAAATTTGAGGATAGAGATTGAGCAGATTTGTGCTAGATCGAAGGACTGTGTTTAGTGTAGATTTGAGATAGAGCTTTGGAGGTGACAGAGTAGAGAATAGTAGTATCCAGTAGATAGATATCCATTAGCTAGGGCAATGATGATAGGTCTTCTGAGTGGGTACAAGAGTCTTCAGTGGAGAGAGATCCACAAGCCAGTGTAGTGGAGGTAGTAGTCTTCTAGAGCATCACCAACCAGAGTAGAGAAGAAATAGTTCTCCTATGGATAGATATCCATGAACTTGATTTAGGGGATTGGTATATCCTTTGGATAGAGGTCCATAAACATTGTATTAGGGAAAGGATTTTCAAGAGATTGATTGAGAAAATTTTAGTGAAATATTTTCTCCGTGGAGTAACCCACATTGGGTGAACCATGTTAAATTTGTGTCTCTATTGTGTGTGATGATTTTTGCATTGCTTTGGTTATTGCTATTGATATTTCCATTTATTATATTGGATAATAATATTTGGGAAAGAAAAGTAAAAAGTGGTCTTATATTGTTCACCCCTCCTCTCAATATAATCTTGTGTTCTTTGTTTTTTTAATTTTGAGCATAATTATTTTGGGCAAGTAAATTAATTTTAGCGCTTTCTAGTTTATCGAGTAATAAAGAATTTTTTTTAAATTGCAATTTTGAATAATATAAAAGCTTAAATATTTATTCAAATTTATATTTTTTAGAGAGATAAAGGAGTTAACTTCGAAAAGGAAATTTGAAACTTGAAAGTTTTTTTTCTGAATTGCAAATTTCTTACTTAAATTTGGGATTCATAAGGTGTTTTACATCAAAGGAATAAGCCATGTCAATAATTAAAAATATCATGGTCAAACTTATTGGTATATTGATTCATAAGCAAGCAAACATATGATAGGAAGCAAACAATAGTTCATTAGTTTTCAAGAGAAATGTGAGAAACCAGTTGCCATAGTTGATAATAGGACATATGAGGTCAAAGGGGTAGGAGATATTTTAATCAATTTTTCCAAAACAAAAGGCATAATTAACAATGTATTGTATGTGCCTGGATTAACTACTAATCTCCTCTCAATATCTCAAATGATGGATCAAAATCTAGTAGTTGAGTTCAAAATTATTGACAACAAAAATAAATGTCTTATTACTAAACAAGAAAAACTTATAGTATCTAGTTCTTACATAAATGGTCTATTTACCCTTAGACACATTGTCAAAAGTTGCCCTATTAGCAAAAATATTAGAAACTATAAAACTTTGACATAAAAGGTTAGGACATACAAGTGCATCCTCTTTGAATAAATGAGTAGATATTAAATGGTCAAAGAACTACCCAAAATTTCATCGAATCTATAGTTTTTCCAAAATGCCTTGTAGGAAAACAACATAGAATACCTTTTGAACTTAGTAAATACAAAGCTCAGGAACCATTGGAATTAATATATACAAATTTATGTGGACCAATGAACACTACTAGTCTTGGAGGACACATATATTTTTAGCTCTTTGTTGATGATTATTCTAGAAAGATGTGGGTATATTTTTTGAAACTTAAATTTGAAGCCTTTAGTTGCTTTAAACAATTCAAGCAACTTGTAGAAACAAAAATAGGAAAATCAATCAACAATCTTCATTCTAATAAGGTGGGGAATTTTTATCAAAATAATTTGAATCATTTCGATTAAATGGCTTAAAAATATAACTTACAACTTATTCACCTCAAAAATATAGCATAGCCGAAAAAATATATCGTTTTATTATAAAAATGGTTTGTTACATGCTAAAATAAGCTCGTCTTGATCGACAATATTGAGAAGAAGTTGTTAAAACTATAGTATACATACAAAATAGATCACCCACAAGAATACTCAAAAATATTACTCCTAAAGAAGCATGGTCAAGACGAAAACCTTCAATAGAACACCTAAAAATATTTGGGTGTAAGGCATATGTGAATGTTCTAAAAGAAAAAAGGATAAAATTAAATGACACAACCATATGTGGTATATTTCTTAGATATGTTGATGATTCAACAGGGTATATAGTAATTGATCCAATCACAAAGAAAAATCATGTGAGTAGAGATGTAGTTTTTGATGAGGACAACAAAGGTATTATGAAGATCAAGAGGTTGATACAAGACCTATTCAAAATATTTTAGATGAAGAAAACTCATCAAGTGAAGAATCAAAATTAGAAATATTTAATAAGTTGACCGAGAACACAAAACTAATAATGACATCTTAAATAAAAGAGACAAAACTATATATAAATACCCTCAAAGATTCAAATCTTGAGCAAATCCTAGATCTTACCACAACAAGACCTCAAACCCATAGTATGATAAGAACAAATATGGAATTAATGATTTTAGTATAAGAATCTACAACTCCTCAAGTTGATATAAAACAATCAAAATGGAAAACAACTATGAAATCAAAATATGCAACATTAATGAAAAATGAAACATGGAATTTAGTTGATCTACTACAAAGAAAGAAAGTAGTAGGGTGTAAATGGGTTTACAAAATAAAATATAAAATAGAAGGATCTCTTCACAAATACAAGACACGATTAGTTGCAAATGTATATACACAAACAAAAGTAATTAATTATGAAGAAACCTTTGCACCTACAAAAAGAATGACTACTATTCGAAAAATTTGTGCATTAATAGTCCAACTCGGGTGGAAACTTCATCAAATGGTTGTTAAAAGTGCATTAATTAATGGTGATATTGAAGAATATGTATATAACTTGACCAGAATGTTTTATCATAAAAGGATAGGATAAAAGGATAAATATCTATATAGTTTAAAATGTTGGTATAAAAACTCACATTGCTTATGGATTTCATGAGTATAAATAATACAAGAGGTAGGTGACACATGTCACCAAGCTAAACCTAGAAATAATACATGTCAAGGACACATGTCATGGGTAAAGCAATTATAAAGTACACATTATAATTTTAACATTCCCCTTAATGTGTACTTTCCAAAAAAAGGTAAGTCAACATTAGAGACATTCCCCCTTAATGTTGACTTCCATTACATGATTTGAAATAGTGTCTAGGCTTTTTCTTTTGGCTCTTGGCTCTTCTACTTTGAAAAATAGTGCTAGATCCATGGTGTTTACCTCTAGGTCTATTACCTCTGGATCAACCTTTATCTTAGTGCCTCAGGGTCAGCCTCTTCCTTGGGTATGTTACCTTTGTAGGTCACTTACTAGGTTTACCATGGGTATGATCCCCTCATCATGGTGAAATATTTATCTAGAAGATGTCTATATCTGTTAAAAATGCACCTTTATATAAAAAATGTGAGCCATATGGGAGTGTTGGATACTACCGAAAGTACACTCCAAATTATAAAAAATGTGAGCCATAGACTAGAATCCAAAAAGGAGAAAGAAGAGAATCTTTTGAAGTGTCTATGTCTATAGTCTTCAAAAGTTGATCTGAAGTGTCTTCATGAAATAATATTTGAGAGGAGATCACTGATTACGAGGTTCACTTACATTATATGGAGTTTCGAGTTCAATCAAGAGTGCACTCCATGATACAAAATCTTTGAAGCCCAAAAATGCATATCAAACTGCCTCAAAACTCAAAATGGACACCTCCATTGTGTCCGACTCAAAAAATTATTTTCAAAAAATATATGCATGAGTATGCTTGGATATTATTTGAGCCTCGATTACAAGAGGGAAACTTTGTCCTTTTACATCAGGAATCAAGAATATTCCTGACATTAAAGAATATTATCTTGGAATATTTTTGGCATCGCTCTTTGGCGATAAAACAAATAATACAAGAGGTAGGCGAGACATAATTGCTAATGGAATCATATTCATGAGTATAAATAATACAAAAGGTAGGTGAGACATGTCACCAAGCTAAACCATAAATGACACATGTCATGGGTAAAGCAATTATAAAGTACACATTATAATTTTAACATAAAACAAGCACCAAGAGCATGGTATATTAATATTAATGATCATCTGCTATGAGACAATTTCAAACAAAGTGCAATAGAATAAAATATTTATATACAAAGGATCAGATCAAAGAGAATAATTCCTACATTGTATGTTGATGACATAATGATCACAGGAATCTCAAAAACTCTTATAGATGAAGTTAAAAAAAATATATTGAGATGATAAATATAGGACTTCTATATTACTATCTTGGTTTAGAAATTTTTCAAAATGATAATAGCATCATAATCACTTAGACAAAATATGCAAAATCATTAATGGAAAAATATATAATGACAATTTTTAAACCTAAATGTACACCTATGGAGATAGGATTGTAGTAATCAATACATGATGAGACACCACCAATTTCAGCTATTATGTATCAACAATTAATTGAAAGTATTTTATACTTAAAATATATAGCCCTAGTATTAAATTGTTGTAGATTCTCTCTAAATATTTATGCAAGAACCTAGATAAAATTATTAGAAAACTACAAGAAAAGCATTGCAATACATCAACAAAACTATAGAGTATAGGTTAAATAATAAAAGAAATAATAATTTTTTCTTACAGGGATATTTAGATTTTGACTATGTTGGATCTATAGATGATAGGAAATCAACATTAGGGTATGTGTTTTATCTCAGGTTATGACCTATATCTTGGTATAGTAAAAAAAAATACAATAGCTCTCATTAGTAGAAGTAGAATACTAAGCAACAAGACATGCAATATGTGAATCACCTTGGTTACAATACATTTTTCTAGATATGAGGATCAAAAGAAGTCTGACAATACTAAATTGTGATAATAAAGGAGTTATAAGTTAATAAAAAATCTATGGTTCATGAAAGAACATAATATTATGAAGCTTAGTGTCATTTTATTAGAGATCATGTTTAGGATCACCATATTTAGATAAAACATGTTTCTACTGAAGATCAAATTGCAAATATTTTTATAACAGTTCTTGGTCAAAACACATCAGATATTTTAGTCTTCTATGTACATCAAAATACTTTTATATCGAATAATGTAATATAGAGGGGGTGTTAGAGTATATTACATTAGGATTACAACATTTTTTTATTAATTAAAAAATAGTGGGATTGAATTTGATTGTGATGGAATGAGAGGACATTTTTCGTAGGACTTCCCAAACTACCAAACTTGTTTTGGCCATATTTCACTCATCCGGACTCGGATTGAGCTGAAATTTTGAGGGTAGATGCCTAACAAACCCTAGAACATCTCCACCAATTTTTAGATCATTTGGAGCAACACAGATCCTAGCACATCCCTATGTGTGAACAAGATTTTTGGCAAGCGATTGTGCAAGGGTTTCATCTGGGTTGAGTGCAAGCAGCTCCAGAGGTTGGTTTTCGGGGCCTTCGGGCCCTAGCGGCCAATATTTTTGTGGTTTTTGCTCAAGATTTTAGCAGGATATGTTGCAGGGGATCCAATATGGGTTAGAAATCTATCTTTCAATAGATCTTCATGCTGTGAACTTGATTGACAATGACTTCCAATTTGTTGCACAAAAGAAAAGTGAAAATCATACCTTTCCACGACGTCTAGGGCATGGATTAAAGAGATCACAAAACAAGTTTCAAGCAGTTGATCAAAAAATGGCTCAGATCTCAAGTGAATCTGGTGCTAAGGTGCACCCACAAAATAAATCCACTATGGAAACCCCTATCAAGGGTAAGAATTTCCAAGACTCAGCCCCAAAAATGAATTTTAGGGATGCCCTTCATGGTGGACAGCCTCAGCCTAATGCTAATATTAATCTTAGGGCTTCCCGTAAACCTCTAAGAATGCCTAAGATGGATCCTAGGAAAATGGAGTCAGGATGTCTTAAAGCAGCTGATGGAACTCCTATTGTTAAGCTTGATATGGGTAACATTCAGACTGGCATTGAAGATCTGGAAAAAAGAGGACTAATTTGTCATTTCATGGGTTTTCTTCTGAGCCTATCTGCTTTCAAAGTCTGGGCTGCAAAAAGCTAGAAAACTAAAGGTGAGTTACAAATCTCTATTTATCCAAATGGTTATTTTCTTGTTTTATTTGCTAATAATGAAGATAGAGAGAAAACATTTCAAGGGGGTCCCTGGTTCTTTGGAAGGGTAGGGCTTTTCATGAAGCCCTGGCATACTAAATTTAAATTCGAAGAAGAGATGCCTTCTACAAGTCCCGTGTGGGTTAGACTCTTTGGCCTCCCAATTGAATTCTGGAATCTGACTATTTTTTCTTCAATTGGAAACTCTTTAGGAACTTTTATGATGACTATTGATTGTACTAAAAAATTTGAACATATTATTTATGCTCGGATTTGTGTTTTAATGGATTTTGACAAACCCCTACCTAAAAATATCACATTACAATTTGGGGAGGACACTTGGGAGCAAGTAGTGGACTATGAGAACATTCCTTTTCATTGTAGAATTTGCCATGAATATGGTCATTTGGCTAGTGTTTTCCCAAATAAAATTCTAGATCAAAAGAAAGAAGATATAAACTCAGTAGGTTTCCAAATGCCTAAGAAGAAGAACACTCAAAAAAACTAGTTATGAAGGATCAATCTAAGTTATCTACTAATATGTTTGAAATTATTTCCACAAATGATGTCCCAAGTGAGGAAGAGGAAATAATGGAAACAAAAATCTTAGAAACACAATTTAAATATGAAGGGAAGAACTCAGAGATAAACCAACAAATCAAAGGTTTTCAACAGAAAAAAAGGGAGAAAATATACATAAGAAAAACAATATTTTAAATGTTAAAACTTCAAATAATACAGGTTCCAATATAGACTCTGTTGAACCTTCTAGTAACACTTTGGCTGTGTACATGCATTCTTCAAGGTTAGAAGCCATCTCAGATTCAATTGGAGTAAGTCAAGAAACAAGGAAAAAAACTGAAGATGGATTCTAATCAAAAGGTAGGTCGCAAGACCAATCAACATCATAGGGCAAAAGAAGGTGAAAAGCTTGTAGAGGAAGGTAATATTAATACCCTTCCCAAATTTTTTAGCCCTAGTATTAATGAAGATCATCACTTGGAATATTAGAGGACTCAAAGGGAGTCTTTCAAAACAAAATGAAATTAGAAGAATGATTCAGATAAATCATCCACATCTTGTTTTCCTTCAAGAAATGAAGATGTCAATAGAGGAAATGGAATCAATTGCTAGTAAAATTTGGCCAGCTAGAAAAGTGGTTTCCCTCAGTTCTCAGGGGACTTCTGGTGGCATTGCTTGCCTTTGGGACCCAAAAGAGGTAGTTATTCACCATATGGTTGGTAGTTGGGGTCTTTTGGCTATAGCTATTCAAAGTAGACATTCCAACCAAATTATGCTCTGCATTACTATTTATGCTCCGACTACTTTGGAGGAAAAAAGAAGATAGTGGAAGGATATAACTTATATTATCTCTCATTTTCCTGAAGCTTGGATCTTGATCGGAGGAGATTTCAATACCATCCTCTCTCTGGATGAGAAAATGGGGGGAAATAGAAATTTGGATAGGAGCACTGACCTCATGAGCGAATATATTGCAAACCTCCATCTTGTGGACATCCAACCAGATAATGGCCTTATGACTTGGTCTAACATAAGGCAAGGCTTAGCTTGTATAATGGAGAGATTGGATAGGTTCTTGCTCTCTGACAATTTCTTAATCCATGGTCACATTCCTAAAGTGAAGACTCTTAACAATGCTGGTTCGGATCACTGGCCAATCATGGTGGAAATGTGGAAAACCAATGTGAGTTTCTCTCCTTTTTTATTTTAGTTAATGTGGCTTAGAGATAGTTCCTTTAGACCTCGAGTGCAACAATGGTGGAAGGAAGGTAAACCTAGGTATGGGACTAAGATGTTCTATTTTGCCAAAATATTGCAATATATTAAATCCAAAATCAAGACTTGGAACTGGAAGGAGTTTGGGGATGTTCATAAAAAAACATGAAGTTATTGCTCAGCTTGAAAATTTGAATAAGAAAATCCATTTAGATGGCCTCACAGAGAGTAGAAGTGCAGATGAAATTAATCTCACAACTCGGTTAGAGGAATGGGAAAAAAGAAGAACTCTTATGGAAGCAAAAATCTAGAATTCAATGGCTCAAAGAAGGAGATCGAAACACAAATTTCTTCCACAAATCTCTTCTAGCTCGAAGATCTCACAACTTTATTTCTTCCCTGAAATCAGATTCTGGAGATGTTGTCTACACTTGGGATGGCATGAACTCTATTGTTGTCAATTACTTTTCCAATATTTTTGTTGCTACTCCTCTTGACTCGACTTCTCAACAAAATGTTCTTCAAGCAATCCCTTCTCTTATCACTTCTGAGGATAACTCTATTTTGACTGCTCCTATTACTATCAATGAGCTTCAATAGGTAGTTTTTAAAATGCAAAAAGGGAAAACCCTAGGTCCTGATGGTTTTCCCATTGAGTTCTACCAAGAGTTTTGGGATATCCTTCATGCTGATTTATTAGAGGTGGTGGAAGAAGCCAGGAAAGCCAAAGAAATTTTGAAGGTTATCAATAAAACTTATATTACTCTTGTTCCAAAAGCTCAAGAGGTTGATCATATCTCAACTTTTAGACCTATTGCTTTATGTAATGTTCTTCTCAAAATCATTACTAAGATCATGGCAGAAAGGTTGAAGCCTCTTTTGCATAAGATTATTTCCCCTGAACAAGGGGGTTATGTGGAAGGGCATCAAATAGTGGATGAGATAGTTCTTGCTCAGGAAGCCATCCATTCCATGGATATGCAAAAATCTCCTTCCATGTTCATTCGGTTAGACTTATCCAAAGCTTATGACAGAGTGGATTGGCACTTCCTTATCAAAGTTTTGAGGCAATTTGGTTTCTCTCAGGATTGGATGGATTGGATTATGGGATGTATCTCTTCAGTTTCCTACTTAGTTCTTATCAATGGTAGGCCTTCTCAGTTATTTCCAGCTTCCAGAGGTATTAGGCAAGGTGACCCCCTTTCCCCTTATTTATTCATCATTCTTGTTGAATGCTTGGGTAGGACTATAACCAAAAAGAGAGAAAACAAAACCCTTGAGGGAGTTACCATTGCTCATGGAGCTAGACCTATCTCTCATATTCAATTTTTTGATGACTCTACTCTTTTAGGTAAAGCTACAATTAAGGAAGCTTCTAATATTAAGCAAATCATTAGCTATTTTTCTAAGGCTACCAGGAAATTGATCAATGAAGACAAATCTAAAGTCATTTTCTTTCACTACTCTACTAGACAGGAATCCATGGTCTTGGATAAATTAAGATATAAGAAGACCTCCCTTTCGATCACTTATTTAGGTATTCCCATCAATATTCAAAGATAAAAAAATATTGGAATTGGTTGTTGGACAAAGTCAAGAAGAAAATTGGAAAGTGGACCAATAGGTGGCTTTCTTCTGGGGGTAGAATCACCTTGGTAAAATCAGTCCTTCAAGCTATTCCTATTTATGTTTCTACCATGTTGAATATCCCAAAGGTTGTTCTTCGAGAACTAGATCAAATCAGTCATCGGTTCCTTTGGAGTGGTACTAAGGAGAAAAGAAAATGGGCCTTGGTGAAATGGGACACTTTATGTCTTCCTAAGAATGAAGGGGGTTAGGATTCCAGTATGCTATTAATAACAACAAAGCTTTAGTTGCTAAATTATATTGGAGGATTTTGCATAACCCCAATGCTCTTTGGGCCAATAATCTCCATGCTAAATATGTTGAGAACAAAAGTCCTGAAGACCTTGTTCGCTATCAATTGCCTACCAAAGGTTCTCCCATTTTAGTAGTTCTTAAGACTGGTGAGGATTTGATAAAGAAAAAATTATTTTGGATCATTCATAATGGTCAATAGGAAAATTTTTGGATAGATTCTTGGGATGGTCACAAGCCTTTGATAACTCAGTTTCCCGATTGGAGGCCTTGGATGGAGGAGCTTCACCGAGCTAACTGGATAAAGGTGGCTAATTACTATCGGTACCATACTGGTAATTCAAAGGTTGGTAGATATTGGATCCCTATTGAGGACTGGCCTATTCAAATCCCAGAAAGGCAAAGACAAGATATCCAATGCATCCTTCATATGAGATCTCTCTCTTGGTCCCATGAAAAAGATTGTTTTGGATGGAACAACACTACTAAGGGTGAGTATTCAGTTGCTCAAGGTTATTTGGCCTTATGCCATAATAATCCCAACCAATCATCTGACATATTTTCTCAGTTGTGGGCTCAAAATATCTAGCCTAAGGTGAGGTTCTTTACTTGGCTTTTATTGCATCGCAGGGTGCTTACTAGTGAGCAACTTATGAAGCATGGTTTTCATGGCCCTTTTAGATGTGAAATGTGTGGAGAGAATGTGGAAACTCTCAGCCATATTTTTATTGAGTGTACTTTAGCCTCTGAGCTATGGAGGAGAATGGCCACTTTACTTGGCTTACAGTGGTCCAATTTTTTTACTTTTGAACAACTTTGGAGGGATTGGCCTAAACAAGAGGGTGTTGATCATTTTATTAGGCAGTTAGTTTGGATGGGTTCTACCATTCTTCTTTGGAATATCTAGAATGAAAGGAACAACCAAATTTTTAATCAAGATAGGAAGGATATTCACTATATCTAGCAAAATACCATTGCCAACTTAGTTGAATCAGTCCAACAACTCCTTAATCACCCCCAAAACTCCCACCAAATATGGGATCAAGTGATGCAAATATTGAATATTAACTCTTCTAAGGGCAACCAACTTAAAGGGAATGTGAGTAATTGCAATATGGATAGAACAAGGAATTGGCAACCTCCTCCTAAGGATTTTGGAAAATTCAATACTGATGGAGCCTCTAGAGGGAACCCTGGAAAAGCTAGTGTGGGAGGAATTGGTAGACTTTCAGATGGCTCCCTGGTTTTTACTTTTGCTGAGAATTTGGGTATTCTATCCAATAACCTTGTTGAGGGGTATGGTATCCTCAGAGGCCTTCAAGAGGCTACTAAGGTTGGATGGGAAAAGGTGCTAGTTGAGTCTGACTCTCAACTCATGATTAATATTTTGAAGACTCCTAAGAATCATAAGGTTGATTGGAGAATAAAAAGAATTATTGAGAAGATTCAGTTAATCCATATGGTTTTGTGTAAGGTTGTCAGAGATCAGAACAAGAGTGTTGATGCTTTAGCTAATTGGGCTTTGGACAAAGGTGATCTTACTTGCTATGACCACCCTCCTAGATGGTGGGCTTCACAAATAAGGGAAGCTCTTCTTTCTATCATTTCTTTGGATGGCTCCAGTTCTAGAGGTACCTAGTTTCTTCTTGCTTTATTTTTGCTTCTCTTTGGTTCGATCAGGGTATTTTAGTTCCCTAGCTCAAACTAATATTTCTTTTGTTTCCTCTATTGATTCTTGCCTTAAAAGTATTTTGGTCTAGAAAGGTCATTGTTGTGTTCATTTTTTTTTTTTTTTTTAGTTTTTTGAGGTGTGTGTGTGTGTTTTTTGTTTTGTTTTATTTTTGTGTTTTTTGTGTTGTTTTTTGTTGTTCTTGTGTTTTTTTTTTGTGTTTTTTGTTATTGTTCTTGTGTTTTTGTTGTTCTTGTTCTTGTGTTTCTGTATGTTTGTGTTAATTGGTGTTTTTGTGTTTTGGTGTGTGAGTGTTTTCTATGTTTTTGTTTTTGTTTGTTGTTGGTTGTTTTGTTTTTTATTTTTTTTTATTTTTTAGGTTTTGGTTGTTTTTGTTTTTCATGTTTTTGTTGGTTGTGTCTTTGTAGCATTCTATTGTTTTTGTCATGTTTGTGTTTTGTTATGTTGTTCTTGTGTTTTTTATGTGGTTCATGTTGTTTTTTTTTTTATCTTATTATGTGTGTGTTTGATTGTGCTTTTATCTTTTCGACACATTTATGTTTTTCTTGTTTTTGTGTTTGTGTTTGTGTGTTCTTGTTTTTTGTTGTTTTAGGTTTGCTCCTTGAGTATGTCAAAGGTGGTAGGCCAGGTGCGAGCCCTGGGTGATTTTGGTGGAAGAGATACCCCTGCCTCCTTGGGTCTTACCCAAAAGTGGCATCCCTTCTGGGATGTTTTCCACAAAAAAATAGTATATTACATTATTTGGTACATGCTAATGTACCCTTATGGTAACTTATGGTATAAATATAAATATGTAAATAGGGTGTAATTCTATAGTTTAGAGGTGTGATTAATATTTTTCTTATGTTATGTGTTAATTTGTAAGATATGCACAAATGTTATGTATCTATGTGTGCAAGTGTGTAGATTTAGGAGTGTGCAAATTTTCATAGAGTAAAGTGTACAAGTTAATGTAAGGTCAAGAGCCATGTTTACAAGTGGCAAGATGAGAAGTCCATAGTCATGAGAGGTTTGTCTTATGTATGGAATAAGAAAGGATGCATCTCCCATATATGAGTGCAGAGAAATCGTCAAGTATTCAAGAGTCTTCTTCAAAGACTATACTTTGGAGATGAAGACCCATGAATTATATAAAATATGATGTTATATTCAAGTTGTATATTCATCAATATTGTGAGTACATTTATCTATGATATTCATATAAGATTTTTTTACATTATAAGATTTCATGCATTTATGAATTTGGATATTGGGAGTTGTGATTGTATATGGTTTAATAGCTATCATGATGAAAGCTTGAAAGACCAAGCTTTGAATGAACAACTTAGTATAGTATCATTATAGTTGATGATAAGTATAGATATTTGGCTTATACTAAATAAAATTATTCTTATGTCCTATATAACAATAGATCATAGTTGGTTCTTGTTAAAGGCTTTGAGGTATTTGTATATGACTATTATAAAAGCAGCTAAGAGTAGACTTGTAATGACAAAAGCGTTTCCTCTATACTGGTTGAAGATTTTCAATAATTAGCTTAGATAGAAGGTGAAGATCATAATAAATATTGTAGAGCACAAGAGCACTGTTGTGGCTGATCCACAACACACCCCAAAATTGGGGACCCACCTTTTTTGCAGGCTTTCAAAGAAAATCTCAGTCACCCAGATGCTAAAAATCAAGAAAAAGGGGCAAAATTGCACTAAGGAAAGAAAGTGTCGCGATATCGCGACATGTCGCTCCGTCGCTGGCAAAAATGAAAAGTTGTCGCGATATCGCGACATGTCGCTCCGTCGCTGGCAAAAATGAAAAGTTGTCGCGATATCGCGACATGTCGCTCCGTCATCGCCAGAATGAAAAAGTGTCGCGAAATCGCGACATGTTGCTCCGTCGCGGCCAGAGAGGAGAGAGAAAGGCAAAATGAAATTTGTCACGATTTCACGACGTATTGAGCTGCCACTGCTTGGGAATGAAAAGTGTCACGATTTCACGACGTGTTGCTGCAGAAGTTGTACGGATGAAAATAGCATAGCGATTTCGTGACATGTCACGTTTTCGCTGCCAAATACAACAAGGGCAGCCCGAAGCAAGATAGCGTAGCGATTTCATGACGTAAAGTTGGCAAAGTGCACGAAGTGAAAAACGTCATGAAATCACGACAGATTGCAGCCAAAGGAGCGCCAAGTGAAAAACATCGCGAAATCACGACAACATTGAGCGAAGAGGCATGAAGTGTGAAAAGCATCACGAAATCATGACAAGATCGAGCGAAAGGGCACAGAATGAAAAATCATCACGATTTCACGGTAGGTTGCGGCCCAGTTGTACGGAACGGAAAGGGCGTAGCGATATCGTGACAAAAATCAGCAAAGGTGCATGAAGCACGAAAATGGTCGCGAAATCGTGACAGAATCGACAGGAAGGCATGAAGCGCGAAAATGGTCGCGAAATCGTGACAGAAAGCAGCAAAGCAGTACGAAACGAAAAAGCGTCACGATTTCATGACGAAAAGCTGGCCGAGGGCACGAAGTGAGAAAATGTCACGATTTCATGACAGCATGCAGCGAAGGTGCCCGAAATTGAAAAACGTCATGATTTCACGACAGGCTACGGGCAAATGGTACGGAACGAGAAAGGCGTCGCGATTTCGCGACATGTCACATTTTCGCTGGGCAAGAAGGCAAAGAAGCTGTTGGCCGAAAAACGTCGCGATATCGCGACATGTCTTATTTTCGCTGCGCAAGAGGAGAAAGAAAGCTGTTGGTCGAAAAACGTCGCGATATCGCGACATGTCGCGTTTTTGCGGTGACAGTAAGGGGCAGCATTGCATGCTATTTTTGGTCACGATTTTCATGGAGCCATTACAGAATGTGCTGGAAACGTAGAACACGTGGCATACAGGTGTCAGAGTTGCAGAAGCGTTACATGCAACGGAATATTTCGCACGTTTCGGCATCGAGCATGAATCAAAAGCAACGAAAAGGTGGGGAATTTGAAAGGTCGCATGCTGGAAGGTGAAACGAAGCGACACAGGGAGAACCGAAGAGCCGTTTCAGTTAGTATAAAATCAAAAGCACGGATTGATAGAAGGGTTGGAAATTGTTGCTTGCAGAGTTGCAGAGACAAGGGCTTCATGCCATTCTGGGCCTGCACTTGGGCAATTTCCTTCATTTGTTCTAGATTTGTAATACCTGGAACATTCTGTTATTGTAACTGATATACCATTTAATACAGAAATACAGAGAGTTGACATCTTATTGATAAGAAAGAAGGAGTCATTATGCATGCAAGATTTAATGTTTTATTTTCCCTTTCAGATTTCTAGGCTTTTAGGTGAAGTTTAATGCAAATGTTTTTGGTTGCTTCATGCGAATGCCTAAAATCTGAAATTGCAGTAAAAAACCCCAGAAACCCGCACCTAGCTTATCTGGATTGTGCGAATTTGCAGGTTCAATAGGTTAGGTTGCATGCAAAAAACCTCATTATCTTCGGTTTTGTCAATTTGAGATGACAGCATTCTGGATGTAGTTTAGTTTTATTTCTCTTTATTTGCATTTCTTTTTATTTCAATCCTTTATTTCATTCCTGTATTTTTTACAGTCATTTAAATAAATAACTGAAAGCCCATCAAAATCCAAGATTAGAATAGAGTTATTCATTTTGAGTCCACTGTAAATTCAAATTAAAGTAAACTACAGTGCCCCTTGTTAACATCCACTTGCAACCCTAAGGTGTTCCCAGCAATTACATTGAACAGCATCATTGGTGTTAAAGAACCAACATAACAGGAACCTTGGAGAAATTACTTTCTTTGCAAGCAGAGGATTTTGGGACTCAGATCCTACCGGAGAGTGTGCTTTCACAATTGGGTGAAAACACCACTCAACAGATTGGCGCTAGAAGGAGGGCCCGAATTGGTTTACTTTATTTTGATTTTCATACATGAGTAATATCTTTTTGATTTAATTTTGAAATCATTTCTTAAACCTCACAGACAGCTAAACTGCAGCTTTTGTTTTTCTTTTGTTGCAGGTTTTGCTTTGAAATAATCGAGGGTTTCATCAGGCAGGTTGGACCCACCGCGTCGTATTGCGACCAGGTCCCAAACAACCGGAGAAACCATTTTTCATGACCTTACTTGTACTCCCAAGAATAAAACCAAGCAAGTCGTAAGCTCACCGAGTCACAAAAGACCTGTTTTCTCCAGGGAACATCGAGTGGACCTACGCCAGTAATATCAGTTGCCCCTAGTGTGCCTATAGTCAGTAATATTTCTACTGCTATTGTAGGTTTGTCTTCATCAATTTTGAGTCAAATGGCTCAAGCTCCAGCAGCTCCTTGGTATGGAGCTAACAATACTCCTTTGAATATTGTTGGGGATATCCATGAAATCCCCAAGAACATTGAAATATTTCTGCCTAAATACAAACCAGATGGCCCAAGAATAGTAGAAGAACATATCCAAGCCTATAGGGATGTTTTAATTAGGCTGCAAGTTCAATATGAAGATGTGGCCTGCAGACTTTTCCCCATGAGCTTAGATCCAATAGCATATGAATGGTATATATGCTTGCCAACTGGTTCAATCACTTCTTGGACACAAATGGAAAATGCCTTTGTTAATCAATTTAGGTCACCCTTGGATCCCGCAACTATTTACAATCAGTTTATTACATGCAAAAGGTGCCAAGGGGAACCGATCGAGAATGTTTAATCGAGAGATTCCAAAAGTGCTATAATAGAGCGATTCGGCATTTTGCCATCGATCCCGCAGTGGCTTTACAGATATATTTTGGGGCATTGGACCCCATGACAGCCATGTTTGCAAGACGCAATCCTCAAGTCACCACGCTGGCTTTGGCCTATAATGAAGCCATGACTATCGAGCGAGCAAATGACACCACAAGGCTACGGGTTTACCCAGATGCCTATGATGGGACAGTATGCTCCATATGGTCAAGCTCCCTTGGCAAATCAAATCATGGCACCTCAAGTGCCAAGCATGAACGCCTTCCCATATCAGCAGTCGTATCCACCAGCACCGGCATATGCACCCATTCCAATCCAACCAATCACATCCATTCCACCTGTCCCTGCATTTTTGCAGAATAGTCAATCAACTATGCAAGGAACTAGCCAAGTCAATCCTCAAGCCATAGTTCCTTTTCCAAATCCAACCCCGATTCAAAGTGTCAATCCATACGGGAATCAAATTCCTTAGAACCCGACCCAAGTTTTGAATCAAGACCCCATCAATTATGCGAATCCAACGGGGGTTAACAACAATGTGATTCCACCGAAGGAGATTTATTTAGAAGTCGAAGAGCTCAAGAAATTAGTTCATAAACTGAGCAATGACGGGGTTCAACAGCAGAAGTATGAGTCCCATGCCCCTCACCCAAATCAAAATTTTAACAATAGAGGGAGGCACTGGAACACCAAGCCAAACAATGGGGGAGTTCCCGCTCCCATTGCTAATCAACTAGATACTTCTGCAGGACCTAGCCAATCCAATTCTCTTTTGAATCTTTCAGATTTGGCGTGGGAAAGGGGGTGCAGGTTGCACAACACAAAAGAACACAATGAGAGGAATTGTCCTGAGATTGCTAGATACACTCATTGTCTTTAGGCACAAGTTGATGATTTGGAACTGGTATCAAATGAGGGTCCACCGCAACATCATGATGATAATATTATGGTGATGGAAACTGTATACCATCAAGAAGGTGAGAGTGAGGAAGAAGAAGACGAAATTTTGGAACAGGAGGTGCAAGCTTTTCGAGATTTCAGAAAGGGGAATCATGGATACCATTTGAGAAGTAAATCTAAAGCCCCTAAAACCTCATCAACACCTCCAAACAATTCTATTCTTCCTCCAGATACTAAGGCAAATAATAATCCTCCCCCTCCACTCAGAAGAGAAATGTCTAATGACGTGCAGAAGACAGTCAAATTCGAAAAACCAAACTATGACATAGTGGAGGATCTAAAGAAGTCCAAATCTAGCCTTTCATTCTTGGACGCGGCTAGATTGCCTGGCCAAAAGGAGGCGTTGATAAAGGCTCTGAACTCACCTGATCAAATGTGGAAAGGAAAAGGAGTTGAATCCCATCTGATTTTGCGAAAGGAGAGAAGGGATGTCCCGCCATTCTTACTGACTCTGAGAATTGCGGGTAAGAATTTGCATAACTGTTTGGTGGACACAGGTGCCACGAGCAACCTCATGCCTTCGGAGATATGCCAAATGCTGGGTCTGCAACCTGTTTCATCCAAATGCAAAGTCTTGCAACTGGACAGATCAGAGGTAAATGTGGTAGGGACTCTATATGATGTCAAGATTCAATTGAATTCTGAACCCAGGGTCCAGCAGGTTGTAGACATTCTGGTGGTTAATATCCCAAGTAGGTATGGAATGTTACTTGCGAGGGATTGGATGAAAACTCTGAATGGCTATTTTTCAACAGACTGCTCACATATGTGGCTACCATGGAAGGGAATTGCAAACCAAATCAGAGTGGAAAATGAACCGAGGCTTAAGGAGATTATAACAGATTTTAACAAGCCGAATGAAGTTCAGTTTTCTGAGCCAGAACTAGGAGTTTATGCACTTGATGTTGAGGAAGCTGCTGAAGAGCCTAAAGAGGAGGCGTGTCATGGTGGCTCTTCTGAGGAAAATGATTACACGTGGTTGCTCAGGTTCGATGGATCAAAATCTAGACAGGGAGCAGGAGCTGGAGTCGAGCTCACTGGTCCAGGAGGTAAACCATTATTAGCTGCTTACAGACTGCAATTTCCTTGCACGAACAATGTGGCAGAATACGAAGCATTGATCTTTGGTTTACGTCTAGCATTGAGCAAGCATGTTAAATGCTTGAAGGTTTTGGGAGATTCTGAGTTGGTAGTCAAGCAAATCAAAGGACAGTATACATGCCGTGACAGGAGACTAAGCCTTTATAGAACTAGGGTTATGGACCTCATGGAGGAGTTCGATGCGTTCAATATAGCCCTTATTTCTAGAAAAGGAAATCGAATAGCAGACTCTCTTGCAGTCGTCACGGGCATGTTAAACCCGGTTGATATAAAAAGATGTAAAAAGTTTTCCATTGAACTGGTTCCTTGTCCATCAATACCCGATAATGTAAAGAATTTCCAGGTTTTTGAAAGTGACAGACACATTTTCAAATTTGTCACGAACTCGGGTATTTTTGAAAATCAGGTGATTGATGAGGAGCAAAGGTGGCAGGATGAAACAGAAAATGAAATTGAAACTGCGTATCAATCCAACAAAATTCCTAAAGACGTGGTTTCATTGGAAAAGATGTTCGACATGGGATGCAAGACCAAGAAAGGAAAAAGAGTCCCACTCCCTAAAGATGCATGTGATTCAATTAATCTAGGGAGTGCGGACAATCCAAAGGAGGTGTACATTGCAAAGGCATGTACAGATGAAGAAAGGAGCAACATAATACTAGGCATTGAAGCATTACATAGATTGCATTGCTTGGAATTACAATGAGCTGAAGACATACAACCAAGACATTATCACACATACCATCCCTTTGAAGCCAGACTCCAAGCCTTTTAGGCAAAGACAGCGAGTTGTTAACCCGCTATTGGAGCCTTTGATCGAAAAGGAGGTCAAAATATTATTGGAAGCGAAAATCATTTTTCCTATTAGGCACTCAACATGGGTTGCTAACCTCGTTCCGATAAGAAAAAGAGTGGAGAGATTAGGCTGTGCATAGATTTTCGAAATCTTAATAAAGCCTCTCAAAAGGATAATTATCCATTGCCATCAATCGATGAAATTCTACAAATGGTAAATGGATCTGAAATGATGTCCTTTCTCGATGGGTATTCGGATACAACCAAATTCTTATACATCCAGATGACAGGATGAAAACAGCCTTCACTACCAAGTGGGGGACATTTGCATATAAGAGAATGTCATTCGGACTGTTAAATGCTGGTGCAACTTTTCAACGCGCCATGGATTATGCATTCAAAGGGCTCATAGGCAAATGTATCATCGTGTATGTGGATGATATTCCAGTTTTCTCAAAGAAGAGAGAGGACCATGTCAAATATTTAAAGAAAGTGCTTCAAAGATGCGAGAGAACATGGAATTTCCTTAAATCCCAAAAAGTGCATTTTCGGAGTAACAGAAGGAAAATTGCTTGGTCACATCATTTCAAAAGAGGGCATATCCATCGACCCGGAAAGGATACAAGCTATCCAAAACTTACCTCTCCCGAGTAGTAAAAAAGAATTGAGATCTTTCTTTGGGTAGGTTAATTTTGTGAGGAAGTTTATCTCGAGCTTTGCTGAGATAGCCAAACCTCTGAACAAGATGCTCAAGAAAGATGTAGAGGTAAAATGGAGCGAGGAAAGTAGGGTGGCCTTCCAGAACATCAAAGATGCCATTTCCAGAGCCCCTGTCCTTATAAGTCCAGACTACTCCAAGCCTTTCTATATTTATGCTTTTGCATCAGAACACTCTTTTGCGAGTGTCTTAACCCAAAAAGGCGAGGATAGTGCAGAAAAACCCATAGCATTTTTAAGTGCCCCCTAAAAGATGCTCAATTAAGGTATTCAATCCTTGATAAGCAAATGTACGCACTTTTTAAAACGGTGAAAAAATTTAGGCATTACATTGTGCACAACGAGTTATTGCCATCGTGCACGACTCTGCTTGTTAAGACCATGTTTTTACAAAATGAACTAGGTGAGAAAAGAGGGAAATGGATTTCCACCATCCAAGAATTTGATCTCGAAATCCAACCTATGAAACTAGTTCGAGGACGAGGGATCGGCGAAGGCGATCGCAGAAAATAATCCGCAGATAACGATGCCAATGCTCGAATACGAGAATACATTGCTAAGGATGACTGGTATGTTGATATTGTGCAATTTTTATTGAATGGTAAGTGTCCTTCTAATTTGAATTCAACCCAGAGAAGAGCTTTAAGGCTTAAGTCTGTAAATTATCTGATGAAATCTGGTGTTCTTTACGGGAAGAATCATGAAGGGATCTACCTGAGGTGCCTGAACAAAGAAGAAGCTGCCAGGGTGTTGCAGGAATTTCACGGGAAACATGGAACTGGTCATGGTGCAGCAAATGCTACAGCGCATCAAATCCTGAGAGCAGGATACTACTGGCCACATATTTTCAAAGATGCACATGCCCATGTACGATCTTGTCATATCTGTCAAGTGGCTGCCAATAGAGAAAGAAATGCAGCCATGCCGTTACAACCTGTAGTTGAAATGAGACCATTTGCACAGTGGGGACTAGATTTTATTGGGGTTATTAACCCAAATTCATCTGATTCCCATAAATTCATATTGACAGCTACAGATTACTGTACAAGGTGGACAGAAGCGATTCCTACTAAACATGCCACCACAGACGTTGTAATTAAATTCCTTGAGGACCAAATTATAACAAGATTTGGAATGCCCGATTCTATTGTCGGTGACAATGGTAAAGCTTTTATTTCTACACAATTTGCAGATTGGGCATATGATAACAAAGTGAGCTTAAAGTTTGCATCTAATTATTATCCTCAAGGAAATGGTTTGGCCGAATCTTCAAATAAGAATTTGTTGAATACCATTAAGAAGTTGATGGAAAAGAACCCTCGGGACTGGCACGGCCAATTGAAGTTTGCCCTTTGGGCGAGATAGGACCGAGTGAAAGAATCCATAGGGAATACTCCCTATCATTTGGTCTATGGGCAAGACCCGATATTTCCTGCAAATTTGAAGTTGCGGACCTTACATTTCATACAAGAGTACTTGGGGACAGATGATCAAGTTGAAGCCTAGGTTAAGTCATTTGTTGCACCTTGATGAAAAGAGAGAAGAAGCCATGAATCACATGAATAAACACCAGGAAGTTATCAAAAGATGGTTTGATAGAAGGGCCAAAGTTAAGTCATTCAGAATTTCAGATTTGGTATTACTATGGGACAAAAGACATGAGGAAAAAGGGAATCATCAAAAGTTTGATTGTCTTTGGTTAGGCCCATATCAGATTTCAGAGATTCTTGGGAAGAATACCTTCAGGCTAAAAACTTTAGAAGGGAGAGATTTTATGCTACCGGTTAATGGGCAGATTTTAAAGCATTATTTTAGCCCTTAGGTTGTGAGATTTTGATATTATTCTTTCGGTTTTGGTGGGGATTTTCAGTTTTTGTTTTTATTGTTTAGGATTGTTAGTCTAGCTAGGATTTTGGTTGTGGATTTGATTTCAATTGACATGTTTTGTTTATTTTGATAAAAAATAAAAAAATAAAAAAAAATAAATAAAAATAATATATATAATAAAAAATTGAGATGTCAACTTATGCTTAAGATTAGGAGAATATGAAATATTGGAATTGTCTTGTAAAAGCTCCACAAGTAACACAAACATCTTAAGTTATATTGTTTGATTTTGTGATGCATGAAAGAGTCAGTTTTGCATGACAAATCATTTCATTTGCAATTCAAGAGATAATGCATTCATGTTACATCTCACTTTACATATACATTCCATCTTAGTTGCATATGCATCTTAGGTACAAATCATTAAAGTATGTCAAATCCCTCTTAGGGTTGTGTTATAACATAAATGTAAGAAGAATCCTAAGGTTGGAAGCTGAGTCTTGAGATATCTAGAACCAAGCACGTCTCATACATTAAAAAGGATCTTGAGCAAAATGATCAAAACCTAACTTGGAAGAAAAGGTTGGGCGAAAGAAGTTTTTCATGTCTATCCTATTATGCAACATGATCCTTAAAACAGTGGTTTTGACCACTTCCATAGAGCTTAAAGCCTAAAATCGGAGTAGTAAGGATAGGGTTAAATCCTCATCGAACTTAGGTTGAGGATCCAATTCCCCAAAGCTTTGATTTGACCTACATGGAGTAGTAAGGATAGGGCATAAATTCTCATCTCGCTTAGGTTGAGAATCTGATTCCCCAAAGCTCTTATGTCTCATTTCATAATAAGTCTTGGATTGTAAGGATCGTACTATTTGTCCTCTGCAAAGGATGGGTAGTCATCCCCAAGGTCTAAGTAACAAAATTAATATTTTCCATTTATATCTAAAGTTTGGATTGGAAGGATCGTACTACATGTCCCTAGCAAGGATGGGTAGTCATCCCTAAGGTCCAAGAAGTAAAAAATAAATTTTTCCCATCTCATATTTATATTGGATTGGAAGGATCGTACTACTTGTCCTCTGCAAAGGATGGGTAGTCATCCCCAAGGTCCAAAGAAATGAAGATAAGTTTTGGATTGTGGGGTTAGATATGCCCATGCATGGCAACATGTCTTGTCTAAAAAACAAGACCACTGATTGTCCAAAGGGTTAGACTAGCATGACCATTTCTTCCATAATTGGTTTAATTATTTTGCTCAAAGTGAGGTAATGAACTCTAAATCAGAATAGTAAGGATAGGGTTAAACTCTCATCTCGGTTGGTTGGGAGTCTGATTCCCCAAAGTTCTGATTTCACATTCACTTGCACATGGGTTCAAGATAGTAGGGACTCATAACCAACTTTGGGATATAATAAGGCAATTCATTAGTGGATCCTAAGAGGGTTTGGCAATCTTGAATGTTTGTACATGATACTAGAAGAAAGACTATGCATTTTATAAAAGCGAGATCTCCTAGCATATTCATTAGGTTACACAAATCATTCACAATCTCATATATGCATTCATGCAAAACTGACAATGGAGTGTGGATCAATTTCAAATGATAGGGAAAGAAATTCATTGCACACACTGAGCTAATACTTGATGATTCTGATGATTCATGTACTTCTGATCTTTGGGCATTTGTTTATATTGCTTATGTGCTAACACATGTTTTCGAGTTTGTATATGTTTCAGGTTGGGTTCTCACTAAAATGCTCAAGAGCATTTGACAGCAGAGTCGCCATTTGTTGTGGCTGATCCACAACACACCCCAAAATTGGGGACCCACCTTTTTTGCAGGCTTTCAGAGAAAATCTCAGTGACCCAGTTGCCAAAATTCAAGAAAAAGGGGCAAAAATGCACAAGTGTAGAAAGTGTCGCGAAATCGCGACATGTCGCTCATCGCTGCCGAAAGTTGTCACGATATCGCGACATGTCGCTCCTCGAAAAATGAAAAGTTGTCACGATATCGCGACATGTCGCTCGTCATGCTAGAATGAAAAGTGTCACGAAATCGTGACATGTTGCTTCGTCACGGCCCAGGCAGGAGAGAGAAAGGCAAAATGAAATTGGTCGCGATTTCACGACGTATTGAGCTGCCACTGCTTGGAATGAAAAGTGTCACGATTTCGCGACGTGTTGCTGAAAAGTTGTACGGATGAAAATAGCGTAGCGATTTCGCGACATGTCACGTTTTAGCTGCCAAATACAACAAGGGCAGCCCAAAGCAAGATAGCGTAGCGATTTTGCGACGTAAAGTTGGCAAAGTGCACGAAAGTGAAAAACGTCACGAAATCGTGACAGATTGCAGCCAAAGGAGCGTCGAGTGAAAAACGTCGCGAAATCACGACAGCATTGAGCGAAGAGGCATGAAGTGTGAAAAGCGTCACGAAATCGCGACAAGATCGAGCGAAAGGGCACAGAATGAAAAATCGTCGCGATTTCACGAGTTGCGGCCCAGTTGTACGAAACGGAAGGGGCATAGCGATATCGCGACAAAATCAACAAAGGTGCATGAAGCACGAAAATGGTCACGAAATCACGACAGAATCGACAAGAAGGCATGAAGCACGAAAATGGTCACAAAATCGCGATAAAAAGCAGCAAAGCAGTACGGAACGAAAAAGCGTCACGATTTCACGACGAAAAGCTGGCCGAGGGCACGAAGTGAGAAAATGTCACGATTTCACGACAGCATGCAGCGAAGGTGCCCGAAATTGAAAAACGTCATGATTTCGCGACAGGCTGCGGGCAAATGGTACGAAACGAGAAAGGCGTCACGATTTCGTGACATGTCGCGATTTAATGTCACTTTGGGCAAGAAGGCAAAGAAGCTGGCGAAAAATGTCGCGATATCGTGACATGTCTTATTTTCGCTGCGCAAGAGGAGAAAGAAAGCTGTTGGTCAAAAACGTCGCGATATCGCGACATGTCGCGTTTTCGCGGTGACAGTAAGGGGCAGCATTGCATGCTATTTTTGGTCATGATTTTCATGGAGCCATTACAGAATGTGCTGGAAACGCAGAACACGTGGCATACAGGTGTCAGAGTTGCAGAAGCGTTACATGCAATGGAAGATTTCGCACGTTTCGGCATCGAGCATGAATCAAAAGCAACGAAAAGGCGGGGAATTTGAAAGGTCGCATGTTGGAAGGTGAAACGAAGCGACACAGGGAGAACCGAAGAGCCGTTTCAGTTAGTATAAAATCAGAAGCACGGATTGATAGAGGGGTTGGAAATTGTTGCTTGCAGAGTTGCAGAGACAAGGGCTTCATGCCATTCTGGGCCTGCACTTGGGCAATTTCCTTCATTTGTTCTAGATTTGTAATACCTGGAACATTCTGTTATTGTAACTGATATACCATTTAATACAGAAATACAGAGAGTTGACATCTTATTGATAAGAAAGAAGGAGTCATTATGCATGCAAGATTTAATGTTTTATTTTCCCTTTCAGATTTCTAGGCTTTTAGGTGAAGTTTAATGCAAATGTTTTTGGTTGCTTCATGCGAATGCCTAAAATCTGAAATTGCAATAAAAAACCCTAGAAACCCACACCTAGCTTATCTGGATTGTGCGAATTTGCAGGTTCAATAGGTTAGGTTGCATGCAGAAAACCTCATTATCTTCGGTTTTGTCAATTTGAGATGACAACATTCTGGATGTAGTTTAGTTTTATTTCTCTTTATTTGCATTTCTTTTTATTTCAATCCTTTATTTCATTCCTGTATTTTTTTACAGTCATTTAAATAAATAACTGAAAGCCCATCAAAATCCAAGATTAGAATAGAGTTATTCATTTTGAGTCCACTGTAAATTCAAATTAAAGTAAACTACAGTGCCCCTTGTTAACATCTACTTGCAACCCTAAGGTGTTCCCAGCAATTACATTGAACAGCATCATTGGTGTTAAAGAACCAACATAACAGGAACCTTGGAGAAATTACTTTCTTTGCAAGCAGAGGATTTTGGGACTCAGATCCTACCGGAGAGTGTGCTTTCACAATTGGGTGAAAACACCACTCAACAAGCACATAAAATATCATAATTGTTTTGGTGAAGGTTATGATTTTATAGCAATTTTGCCTTCTCGATTCTACACATAAGATATAATAATTATATGTAAATATGTAGATTCCACTATTACTAGTGATACACATGAAATAGAGGATGCTTACTATCATGTATTAGTATAACCTACTATGATTACAAAGGAAGTGATGTTAGACAATATCAGTAAATTGACTATAGGAGATGCAATTACATAAACAACTTGTTAAAACTATTCACACATTGGATGGTAAAGATTTGAGAGAGTTGGGTTCAATGTAGAGATATCTCATGTCTAAGACATTTGAGAGAGAAAACCATATTATTCCATTGGCAAAAGACTTAAAAGGAGTAGTTGTAGCAGAGAAAACTTGTAATAGTAAGAAAAACAACTCAAAGAGAAAAACTAGTCCTAGGTAGCAAGGAAATATTGAATAAATAAGTTTGCATTCAAAATTTGTTATTGAAGACACAATTGTCATACTTAAATTTGTAGATTATGCTATTACAGGTAATATTAAATCATTAGAGGTTTCTTACCATCATGGTCTTGTTGATTTAATTGTTAATACAAAAGCAACCATGGAAGAAATAAATAGTATGTTTTGAAACCACTACAATTTGATAAGCCAAAAAATAAAAAGTAGCCACCTAGAGTAGAAATCACTAAGCAACCTATTAAAAACTTTCAGATATTTGTTGATGAGGAAATCTAGAAATAGGAATTGAAGCAATGATATATTGAAAGGAGTACACAAAAGACACATTATTCTTGTCTTGCATATACCAAATATCTAGATGCAATTGTAGATGAAAATCTTATGAATGATTTAGTAAAATGAATTATACGGACATTGAATTCATCTAAAGTTCACATGCCTTTATAAGATTTGCAAATATCATTGGATGAAAAGTTCTCAAAGAATGTAGAAGACATTGAACAAGTCAAAATTTTTTGAGGAGTCATTATTTCCACAACTTGAAGTTTATAAATATAGAAAAATATATCCAATTGTAAATTTGTTTGACAAGCATAAGATCTCGATTGAAAATTTCATAAAATTTTCATGAGATGAAGCTCATAAAGCATTTTTGCTACCCAACATGTATGATGCAGGAGCATCCATGTAATAATAATAATGAAGAACACAATCTTATACTGAGAGGGGGTGAACAGTATAAGACCACTTTTTACTTTTCTTTCCCAATCAATATTATGCAATGTATAGATAGAAATATCAATAGAAGTAATCAAAGCAATGCACAAATCACCACACACAATAGAGACACTATAATTTACGTGGTTCACCCAATGTGGGCTACTCCACGGAGAAAATATTTCACTAAAATTTTCTCAATCAATCTCTTGGGAATCCTTTCCCTATTACAATGTTTATGGACCTCTGTCCAAAGGAGACACCAATCCCCTAAATCAAGTTCATGGATCTCTATCCATAGGAGACACCAATCTCCTAATCTCTGCTCTAGCTGGTGATCCTCTAGAAGACCTCTGCCTCCACTACCCTTAGCAAATGGAACTCTATCCATAGAAGACACCTGTATTCCCTACTCTGGTTGGAGATCTCTATCCTCAACTCTGTCACCTCCAAAGCTCTATCTGAAATCTATACTAAACATAGTCCGTCGATCTAGCACAAATCTATCCTCAATATTTGTCTTTGGTCTAGCACAAACCTGTCCTCAAATATGCACCAAACTCTATCCTCAAATCTGTACTAAACATAGTCCTTCGGTCTAGCACAAATCTATCCTCAATCTCTATCCTCAAGCCTTAACTCAAAGCTTGACTCAATCTCAAATCAACTCTGCTGGATCTGCCCCAAACCTTAACTCAAGGTTTGAACAAATCAATCAACTCTGCTCTCAAGTCTTCTCAAAGACTTGTCTCAAATCTACTTTGTAAGCTTCCACAAAAGCTCACACTAATTTGTCCTCAAGTCCTCTCTAGAACTTGTCCAATCTGCTCAATAATTTCTCACAAGAACTTATCCAAATCTTCTCTCAATATGTATTGTAAGCTTCCACAAAAGCTTACCCAAATCTGTCCACAAGTCTTCTCAAAGACTTACCTCAAATCTTCTCAACAAGTCCACACTAGAACTTGTCCAATCTCATAGAAACATAAAGAGAATTTTTAGAGACTCAATATGCTCTATACTCATCACAATGCTCAATCACTTTCAATCACCCTTTTAGAAACATACAGAGAATTGTTAGAGACTCAATATGCTTCACATTCACCTCAATACTCAATCACTTCCAATCACTCTTTTAGAAACATACAGAGAATTGTTAGAGACTCAATATGCTTCAACTCAATACTCAATCACTTTCTCAAATCAATTCAAAATATAGAATAGTTTGTTTTATGGAACTTGAACAATCACTTCACACATCCACTTGACTAGGCTCAACCAACTCTACTCAACCAATCACTCAATGAAATAATCCTTGCTTACAAACCCTAGTCCAAGCATATGAACACTCACTCAAAATGTTTCCAACAATGCTTATCAACCAATCTCACATAACAATGATACTCATGTTCTTTTCAAACCCTAGTTCAAGTTCTTCACTCAACCAATGGCTTCAACAATAATGCTTATAAAACAACTCTCACATAACAATGATAAAAACCTGTCATGTTCTTCACAAAAGGCTTCAAACCCTAGTTCAAGTTCTTCACACAACCAATGGCTTCAAAAACAATGCTTATAAAACAAGGTTTTAACAACAACTCTTTATTCCAGAAAACCTTGAAGCATTAACTCAACACACTCAATAAGGAAACCCTAATCAAGTCCTTTTCACTCCAAACTTATTTTCCAAAAAACCAACCAATCAACTCAACTATGGAATAATGTGCTCATACCTTTTTCTTGATGATGAAGGAACCTCTAAAATCTGCCACAACCACAAACACTTCTTTTCCAAGCTCAAAGGAGTTAGAAGACACTAAACTCTCTCAAAGATACAATGCAAATATCAAAACACACATACACCTTATCACTCCATCTTAAATAAAGCATCCATCAACATATACAAAAATAATTGACCAAATACACCTTATAATCTCCCAATTAAAATAATATTCAATACCAAGAATAATATCAAGGCAATATCCTTTTCAAAATAACTCAATGGCAAGAAGTCCTCTCAACACTTTAAATTTCCAATAAACCAATGTGACACAAATACTTTATTCAAAAATAAAGCTAACTCCTTATTCCTCCAATTTACCAAAAATAATGATTAATTAAAAACCTTTTTAAACAACCCTTTTAACTCCCTAAGACCTCATGTCAAACCTTAGGCAACATAAAAATATATTCAAAATTTATTACCTTTGCCTTGGTGGGACTCGAACTCACGATGCAGCCTCAACTAGCACCCTAGCCGTGGCTCCAACCATAACGCAAGCTAGGCACTCGCTTGGGGAGTAAAGAGCACCATGTGCTCTATAAAGCTCCCCTAGTGCACCTAAGAAAAAATGTGTGCCACTTCCTTTGACATTTCCAACACTACCAACAAAACAATGCTACCATCATGAATCGATCGTGGGTCACTCTGCGCTCAAGCACTCTAGCCTCTATCCACTTGCCACTAGGCCACGCTGCCTGGATGGCTCTTGAATTTTGGTGCTCATCGATTTTATCCTTATTCATTGGCACTTAAAACAATACTCTTGTCTCTTTCTTTGCACGAGTTCTTACACACACGATTGCACGTTTTTATCATTCGAGCAAAAGGATAATCAAATACCTCTAAGGCATATTGTTTTTATATCGATTTCCACCCTCAACCTTAAACGTCAGCGCTTCGATTTTCCTTCAAACTTAGACGTCGGCGCTTCGATTTTTAACTCATTAATTTATAAATTATTTAAATTCTTTAGAATTTAAATTTTATAAATTAATTTTTTAATCCCTTTGGCTTTATTAAAGCCTTTTTTATTTTACCACTTTGTATAAATAATATTTATTTATAAAATTTAAATTCAATTTGAATTTAAATATTTTATAAAATAAATATTAAAACTCCTTTGGGCTTTTATGAAAAACCTTTTATTTTTGCTCACTCATGGTTTTAATAAAAACCCTTCTAACTTATGCTTCCACATAATATTAAAAATATTATGAAGCTTTTTGCCTTTAACCTATGCATTGTTCCTCTTGATCTTTTGACATCAACGGTAGCTTATTCCTTGACATCAATGACAACTTCGTTCCTTGGCATCAATGACAACTTTGACTCAAAATATCCAACAATCTCCCCCTTTGTCATTGATGGCAACCCAAATTATTTTTACCATAAACTTAACCTTTTCTTTGTTCTACTCCCCTTGGGACATTGCTCCCCCTGGATCAATGCTCTTTTCAAATCTCTCCTCTTTACTCAAATCTCCCCTTACTCAAATATCTCCCCCTTTGACATCAATGGCAAAGGGTCACCTTTGGGGCTCGGGGCTAAGAATGAGCCTCTTAGCTTAGCCCCTCCCCCACCTCCTCTTGAGGTGGTTAATTCTGGGGTGGGAGTATTTCTACTCCCAACAAGCACTAATTCTTTACCTTTATCCTCTTGTCTTCTTATTTTATCCTTATGATTCCTCTGATTGTTCCTTTCCATGTCCATGTTCCTATATTCCATATTCTTGTTCCTATTCTCATTCCTATTCTTGTTCATATCCATGTTCCTATTCCTATTCCTATTCATATCCATATCCCTGTTCATGTTCCTATTCATATCCATTTCCCTTCTTCATGTTCCTATTCCTGTTCTATTCATACTTGATTCTGGAATGTCTGCTCTACACCATTTTGTTGTGTGTCCAACATTATTGCACTTATAACACTTAATGTTATTATTCCTTGGAGGTGCAAATGTCTTAGGATTTCTCCTAGTGAAGCCATATCCTTTTCTATCATGAACCATGCAATTCATTGCCTTGTGACCAAACTGATTACATGAGTAGCAATACCCATGGAAAAGTTGTCTATTCCCATATTCCTATCTTTCATGTGTCCTGCACTGTGAAGCCATGTGCCCAAACCTGTGACATGAAAAACATATTCCATTGAAGTTTCCTTGTCTTGACCTCATTGGTCTCTTAGTCTCTCTTGACCTATTCTGATTGTTGTTCCATTTGTATCTTCTTTGTGCATTGTTCCTATTCTTGTTGAACTTTCTGTTGTCCAACTCATCCTCAAATGTCTCACTTTCTCTTACATTGTCTTCTTCTAAAGTTTCTTCTTCTGAAGTTTCTTTAGAACTTGAGGTTGATCTCTCTTCTCATTTCTTTTGAGCCTATTCAAAACCAAGACCTATTTTGTTTGTTGAACTATTTT
Source organism: Wollemia nobilis (assembly GCA_028583015.1). NCBI lineage: Eukaryota > Viridiplantae > Streptophyta > Pinopsida > Araucariales > Araucariaceae > Wollemia > Wollemia nobilis. Next base: position 5,988,144 of record JAQPPZ010002440.1, read on the forward strand.
GTACCTTTATCATCTTATCCACAATATTTGAACTCTTTTCAAACTTTTGTAGCTTACTCTTGGAGTTTTCTAAATCTTCCTTTAGTAGAACCACTTCTTGTGCTAACTTTTCACATTCTAAGACCTTTGCTTCTAACTTATCCTTGAACTTCTTTGTCTTAGCCTTTGATTTATCTAGATCCTCTATAAGCATTCTTCTCTCTTCATCACATTCTTGAAACTGAGATTCTAATTTAGAGTTTTGCTTTCTTACCTTCTTTACTATTTCAAGAGCATAAATAAGTTCTCCCTTGAGATCATATCCTTCTTTATCTGATTCTTCCTCTATTTTTTTGCCTTTGTCCACATCTTCATTTTATTTTGACTTGTCTTCTATAGGATCACCTTCTCCTTCTTCTAATGCCATTAGAAGATTTTCATCTGGTCCTTCAAGTGCATCCTCATATTCATCATCACTAAAACTATAACCATTCCTTGTACAACTATCTTCAAGATGTCCAAAGTTACCACATCTAAAACACTTGAGAATCATTGGTGCCCTTTTCTGGACTTCTTTTTCTTCAATCATAAATAGGACTTCATCTCTATCATTATCTGAAAAACTAGCATCACTATCACTTGAGTACTTACTTGCCTTATCTGCATAGTAGCTCCTCTTTTTCCTTTGAAAGAACTTATTTCCTTGTCTTCTTTGTCCATCCTTGCTTTTCTTTTGGTGCCCTATATCTTTTTGATTCCCTATTCCTGTGATCCTATTTTTCTTCATCATTGTTATTCTTTGCTTCTTGACAATCAGTTGCATAATGACCATACTTTCCATAATTGAAACATCTAACAGATTTTGTATCTCTAGATCTTCTTGAATCCTTATTCCTTCTACCATAATTAGCTTCTTCATCACTAGATGACTCATTGCTTGATTTTGACTTCTTACCCTTTGTCTTCTTGATTTCTTTGAAGGCTGCTTCCTTCTAGGGAATAGGCTCTTTTGTTCTTAACTCAAAAGCTATAAGAATACCAAGCAACATATCTCTTATCAAAGAATCACCATCCTTTGACTCTTCTATAGCAGAAATATTTTCACTGAATCTTTTTGGAAGAGATCTTAAGACCTTATCACAAACATCTGATTCATCAACCTTAAGTCCAAGTCCTTGCATAGCATTAACAACCTCATCAATTCAAAGTAGATAAGTACTAATTTTTTCCTCATCCTTCATTCTTAACTCTTCAAATTTTCCTTTGAGATTTCGTATCTTTGCTTTCTTGACACCTTTATCTCCTTCATATATATTTTGCAGCTTATCCCATATTTCTTTTGCATTTTGATAGTGCATAACTTTTATGGACTCTGTTCTATGCAAACCTCTCAAAAGTGCATTCATTGCTTTTGAATTGTAATGTTGTAGAAGCTTACCTTCCTTATCTATAGGTGGATCAACTGAGGGATTGTATCCATTTTCAATTGCTTCCCAAATCTCATTGCCAAGTGCCTTCAGGTAGATCTTCATTCTCAAACTCCAATATACATAATCACTCCCATCAAATATTGGTGTTGTATTATCTGATGATCCATTCTTAGAATCCATTGTGTTCTTGTAAGCTTTTCCTTCAATCTCTTAAACTCTTTCGAAGGAACCCACTCTGATACCAATTGAAGAACACAAGATTATACTGAGAGGGGGGTGAATAGTATAAGATCACTTTTTACTTTTCTTTCCCAATCAATATTATGCAATGTATAGATAGCAATATCAATAGCAGTAATTAAAGCAATGCATAAATCACCACACACAATAGAGACACCACAATTTACATGGTTCACCCAATGTGGGCTACTCCATGGAGAAAATATTTCACTAAAATTTTCTCAATCAATATCTTGGGAATCCTTTCCCTATTACAATGTTTATGGACCTCTGTCCAAAGGAGACACCAATCCCCTAAATCAAGTTCATGGATCTCTATCCATAGGAGACACCAATCTCCTAATCTCTTCTCTAGTTGGTGATCCTCTAGAAGACCTCTGCCTCCACTACCCTTAGAAAATGGAACTCTATCCATAGAAGACACCTATCTTCCCTACTCTAGCTGGAGATCTCTATCCTCAACTTTATCACCTCCAAAGCTCTATCTAAAATCTGTACTAAACATAGTCCATCGGTCTAGCACAAATCTATCCTCAATCTTTGTCTCTGGTCTGGCACAAACCTGTCCTCAAATCTGCACCAAAATCTATCCTCGAATCTATACTAAACATAGTCCTTCGGTCTAGCACAAGTCTATCCTCAATCTCTATCCTCAAGCCTTAACTCAAAGCTTGAATCAATCTCAAATCAACTCTACTGGATCTACCCCAAACCTTTAACTCAAGGTTTGAACAAATCAATCAACTCTGCTCTCAAGTCTTCTCAAAGACTTATCTCAAATATGCTTTGTAAGCTTCCACAAAATCTCACACTAATCTATCCTCAAGTCCTCTCTAGAACTTGTCCAATCTACTCAATAAGTTCTCACAAGAACTTATCCAAATCTACTCTCAATCTGTATTGTAAGATTCCACAAAATCTTACCCAAATCTGTCCATAAGTCTTCTCAAAGACTTACCTCAAATCTGCTCAACAAGTCCACACTAGAACTTGTCCAATATCATAGAAACATAAAGAGAATTTTTAGAGACTCAATATGCTCTATACTCATCACAATGCTCAATCACTTTCAATCACTCTTTTAGAAACATACAAAGAATTGTTAGAGACTCAATATGCTTCACATTCACCTCAATACTCAATCACTTCCAATCACTCTTTTAGAAACATACAAAGAATTGTTAGAGACTCAATATGCTTCAACTCAATACTCAATCACTTTCTCAAATCAATTCAGAATATAGAATAGTTTGTTTTATGGAACTTGAACAATCACTTCACACATCCACTTGACTAGGCTCAACCAACTCTACTCAACCAATCACTCAATGAAACAATCCTTGCTTACAAACCCTAGTCCAAGCATATGATCACTTACTCAAAATGTTTCCAACAATGCTTATCAACCACTCTCACATAAAATGATACTCATGTTCTTTTCAAACCCTAGTTCAAGTTCTTCACACAACCAATGGCTTCAACAACATGCTTATAAAACAACTCTCACATAACAATGATACTCATGTTAGCCCATAACAAAACACAAAAGAAAAAAGCCCACAAACAATTATTTTCAAACCCTAGTTCAAGTTCTTCACACAACCAATGGCTTCAACAACAATGCTTATAAAACAAGGTTTTAACAACTCTTTATTCCAGAAAACCTTGAAGCATTAACTCAACACACTCAATAAGGAAACCCTAATCAAGTCCTTTTCACTCCAAAATTATTTTCCAGAAAACCAACCAATCAACTCAACTATGGAAGAATGTGCTCATACCTTTTTCTTGATGATGAAGGAACCTCTAAAATCTTCCACAACCACAAACACTTCTTTGCCAAGCTCAAAGGAGTTAGAAGACACTAAACTCTCTCAAATATACAATGCAAATATCAAAACACACATACACCTTATCACTCCATCTTAAAGAAAGCATCCATCAACATATACAAAAATAATTGACCAAATACACCTTATAATCTCCCAATTAAAATAATATTCAATACCAAGAATAATATCAAGACAATCTCCTTTTCAAAATAACTCAATGGCAAGAAATCCTCTCAACACTTTAAATCTTCAATAAACCAATGTGACACAAATACTTTATTCAAAAATAAAGCTAACTCCTTATTCCTCCAATTTACCAAAAATAATGATTAATTAAAAACCTTTTTAAACTAACCCTTTTAACTCCCTAAGACCTCATGTCAAACCTTAGGCATCATAAAAATTATATTCAAAATTTATTACCTTTGCCTTGGTGGGACTCGAACTCACGACGTAGCCTCAACCAACGCCCTAGCCATGGCTCCAACCACCACGCAAGCTAGGCGCTCGCTTGGGGAGTAAAGAGCACCACGTGCTCTATAAAGCTCCTCTAGTGTGCCTAAGAAAAAATGTACGCCACTTCCTTTGACGTTTCCAACACTACCAACAAAACAATGTTGCCATCGTGAATCGATCGTGGGTCACTCCACGCCCAAGCACTCTAGCCTCTGTCCACTTGCCACTAGGCCACGCTACCTAGATGGCTCTTGAATTTTGGTGCTCATCAATTTTATCCTTATTCGCTAGCACTTAAAACAATACTCTTGTCTCTTTCTTCGCACAAGTTCTTACACACATGATTGCACGCTTTTATCATTTGAGCAAAAGGATAATAAAATGCCTCTAAGGCATATTATTTTTATATCGATTTTCACCCTCAACCTTAAATATCGGTGCTTCGATTTTCCTTCAAATTTAGACGTCGGCGCTTCGATTTTTAACTCATTAATTTATAAATTATTTAAATTCTTTAGAATTTAAATTTTATAAATTAATTTTTAAATCCCTTTGGCTTTATTAAAGCCTTTTTTATTTTACCACTTTGTATAAATAATATTTATTTATAAAATTTAAATTCAATTTGAATTTAAATATTTTATAAAATAAATATTAAAACTCCCTTGGGCTTTTATGAAAAACCTTTCTAGCTTATGCTTCCACATAATATTAAAAATATTATGAAGCTTTTTTCCTTTAACCTGTGCATTGTTCCTCTTGACCTTTTGACATCAATGGTAGCTTATTCCTTGACATCAATGACAACTTCGTTCCTTGACATCAATGACAACTTTGACTCAAAATGTCCAACAAATAATTTAAAAATAAATTGAAGATATTTCTAGCTACCAAGAGAAGAAGAAGCGGTAAGACATTTTAAATTTCCATGCCCCACCATAGTTCTTGTTTTTGGAAAAACATAAATTGAAGTTTTGCTACAATTTCGAGATTATTGACAAGAGAAGGTTTGATTTTTGTTGTAATTTCTAAATTATTGACAATAGAAGGTTTGATTTTTGATGTAGTTTCTAGAATGCCGGTATAATTTTTTAGTGACCACTTTTTATTGCTACTAGTTTTAATTTTATATGCCAAACAATTGCTACCTAATTAAAAAATTCTTTAATGCAATTAAATTGTTGTTTTTCATTTTCTAGTTGTATGAATCTTTTGTGAGACATCCAAGCTAATAGAAGATGTTGTCTTTCATTATATAACCTCATCTGGACTGCATTAGATGTCCAAATATATGACGTCATTACTAGCTAATATCATTTTTCTATGCTACCATTGCCATAAAGTATCTCTTCCTAAATGAGGAAGGAGAAGAAGTAATATTTTCATTAAGCTTATATATGATTTGATTCGACACAATATATCATGGAAACTATCTTGATGTCATCATCAATATCCTTAATCACCCATTGATCTAGCCAAAACTAAACCTTCTTATTTATATGAATGATGTAATAGATAAAATATTGGGTCCCATACTAGGAACATAAAAGACTTCATCAAATAAAGATGAATCAACTATTACCTCACTACATCTAGCCATTTTTAAAGAGAAATCATCCCCAATAACTACATGTTCTCCAAAATATTGTGTTGTAGTCATGCAAGAGATGACTATGATTGGTCATGTGTTGAGTTACCCTAAATTTGCTATCCACTCTTCAAAAGAGGTGGACGTCCAATATGTTGAATTAACAACTACATGTGCATATGAGGTCTCATCATCATGGTCATCCTCATCCAATACATAAAAAAAACAATATCAATATAGTCTCATCCATGCTTGACAGTCACGACGAACAATCTCAGTCATGCCTAACATTCGTGACTAATAGAGAACAAAAAAATAGCAGACAACCAAATCTACATAAGACTTGGATCTCAGGTAGGAGATAATTTCTTGTGTTTTCCTGTGTCTGTCTGTGTTTTATTTACTGAGTGCAGAGGATGAAGTTGGTCTAAGTAGAAAATATAGAGAAATATTAAAAGAAAATTTTTAGATTCTCTTAGGTTTTCTTATAGTCGTTGCTAGGAATAGTGACTTATGATTGCAATCTACCCTAGTCTCTAGTGGTCTGGGTTTTTTTTGTAGAGTTTGCTTGCTTGGGACCCAACCAATGGCTAATTTTATCATGTAAATACATTCTCTAAATATCATTTAGTGAAATACACACATCTTTTTTAAATCTGAAATGATTTTATTCTAGGCATATAGGAAATAGCATTCTATGCTTGGTGATGCATTTTTCCTTTTTTGCAAAGATAAAATGAACACATACACACCAAGAAACATCTAAAATCTAATGAGTTGGAAGTCATATCCAACCACTAGTAGAGCTCAATGACAGTGGCAACAATTTCCATCCATTGGCTCAACTCCCATGAACCTTGTACTATTGGCCAATATCGACTCCAAGATATATCCTAACCATGCAAAATAGCACGCATTCCTCTTCAAAGAGGTGTATTGTTGTGTATGATATGCTGGGTGAGGATAGGCATGACCTATTCTCCCTACTCGAGTGTGGATTTCGTCTCCACATTTTGAGGGGTTTACGTGTTCATGACTTTCATTGCTGATTTTGAGATATGGGCATACAGGTGAAAACCTTAAACTATTTGAGCATTACATCAACAATTTCAAACACGATGAGAGTAGTTTAAGTTTTCAACAAACTTCAAACACATCAAGCTAGTGTAGGGCTCACAGAGAAACCTTTAAAAGAGATAATAATTCTTGTTTGCTTTGTTTGTTTTAAAATCTACCTACAAGATAATACACATCATGGTTAGAATACAAAGAGGCCGATCTCAATGCAGAACCAAGGTCAAGTCCGAAGTTCCACCTAGTGCATGACACAACGCATCAAACCCTCAATCACAAGATCCTCCTGAATGATGTTCAACTAGAATTAGAGGGGATAACTCTATGCACAGGGGTTCTCATCAGAATACCCCACTTAGAGGAGGCAATGCACATGCCTTGCATGACAGATACGAGTATAGAAGATCCCAACATGGGGCCTTCGAGCATGGGAGCATAAATCATGATTGTACACCTTGTGGATCTACTAGATCCATTGAAGAGTACATCATTGAGGAAGGAACTATAATTAATTTGGTTCCCATCTATACTCGAGCTAAGGGTGGCTCAAGGCCCCCACCATTTCAAAATAGACAAGTAGAAAATTTACCCATTCAAGAGTAGGAAGATAGGGTTGCTCCTAATCATAGGCTCACACAGAATCCAAACAACAATGAACTTGGTAAGTTTACATTTGATATGTATAAGGTTGGAGTCAATGGTATGCCACGACATGAGTCATGGTGCACTAGAAAACAATTTTAATTATTTCTAAGGTTTACTGCGCCAATTTTAAGGTGCTACAATGATGCAATTGATTTATGCGACTCTTTTACATGGTATTTTCTTGTTGCCTTGTGCAACTTTGTACATGTTTTTATGTAGTTGGCATTATGCAATTGGTTTATCATGGTACTTTATTTTTAGTATTTATGCTACTTTTGTACATGATATTTTATGGTTGGCTTTATGCAACCGGTGTGCACACTTTATTATTTTCATATACCTTATGCAACTTTTGTACATGGTACTTTAGAGTTTGCATTATCATGGTACTCCTTGTTTGCTTTATGCAACTTTGTACATGATATTTTTTGATCAACTATATAGCATGTGACTATAAGTATGGCTTGGCATCTTTTTGTGATGAATTATAGTTCACTATTTGTTAGATCAGTTTTGTTATCATCTTTGGATATTCATATATGCTATGGTGAATATATTTATGATGATGTATCTAATTGATCTTATGTTGAGCTACTTGTAGCTTGCAGGTACTTTCATTTGGGGTTTTGCAGGCTTACTAAAGACACCCTTGTGATGTTTTCTTCTTGTCATTTGCAACCACTTGTGGTTGATGGATGGCTTTGTAAGCTGCTTGTATCTAAAGCTACTCCGTTGGGGGTTTGCAGTCTCATTTTGGCCCATTTTGTATTGGTGACTTATTGTAGACCATTCTTGGTCATAGAAGCTCATTGTAACTATATTACTCATTTGATTCTCATCCATATTTGTGTCTTTAGGGGAGAATGTTTCTTTGTTTCATAATTCCTTTCCCAAATATTGCATTAAGGGGGAGTGTTGGAATATGTAATGCAACATTGTATAAATTATATTTAGACTAAAATATAAATTCTAAAGAATAATATTTGAATTAGAAAATAATTTTATTTTATGTAAAAATATTCCCACCCAATTAATAACAAAAATAAGGGTGCTAGGAATATTTAATTTGTGGGAAAAAGTTATTTCCCTTTTTCTAGAAAATATTAAAAAGTAATCAATCACTTTTTAATATTTTATAGATGCCACTTGTCACACATCTCAAGATAATATTGTGATAAGATTTGTCACACATCTCAAGATAAGATTGTGATAAGATTAGGTCAATTTTAGGGTTGTAGTAGAAAAGCTTCTCTTTAAATAGGGGTGTTGTCTACTACATCTTGTCATATCATGTTGATGCATATTGTTGCATAACATTGAAGCATTCTTGTATTTTTGAATCATTGAGTAATATAGTGAGCTTCATAGTGGATGTTTCCCTTCTTCATTTGAAGTAGGGTTTTACCACTTAATATTGGTATTGTGGGTTTTCCTCTTTTGTGTGTGATTGATCTTGTGGAGCATTCTTCGATCTTGGAGATACTTTGCTTATCTCACAAGAACAAATCTTATGGACATACTTGTTCTTAAAAGGAGTGTCGTTATAAAAAATAATCATTGAAGGAATCCCAAACCTATAGAGGATCTGATTGAAAATGAACTTGGAGACTTGAGCTCTAGTCATCATAGCTAGGGGTATGGCTTTGACCCATTTAATGAAGTACTCCATTGTCGTGATGATAAAATTGTGACCATTAGATAATTTTGGGTTAATGTTACCTATGATATCCAATCCCCACATGGAAAATGGCCAAGCTGAAGAAATAAACCGAATGTTTTGAGGAGCATGAACAAGGTTGTCATGGCATTAATGCTTGTTGCAGCATTGAACATATTCAGATGCATATTTCTCCATGGAAGGCTAATAATATCCCTTCCAAAGGAGCTTCTTGGCAATGGCATTTCCACTAAAATGAACTCCACACAATCCTTCATGAACTTCACTAAGAGCTAGTCAAACTTCATCAATGTTGAGGCATCACAAGAGTATACCTTCAAAATAACATCGATATAAACTATTACCAATTATAATGAATTGACATGCTCTTTTGTGCAAAAGCTTATATTTATTATGGTCTAAACCATTAGGAATCAAACCATCCTTAAGGAAATTAAATATGTCATTATATCATGGCTTGGATGGGGAAGCTTTGGTGGTCAAAACATCTAGCAAAATGAGACTAGAACTAAGCAACATAGGCTCTTGAAGTTGTCTAATGATAACCAATGCTTGATCATCCTCTAAATCCAAGGGAAACAAGGATGCTATTGGAAATTTTGAGTAATTGTGTTGTCATTGATGTCATTAATTTTCATTGATGCCAAAGATATTTTGGTATGACAATAAGATAAGGTTTATAAGATGCAAGGCAAAGTTCATTCCAATGCAAGGAAATTGATAAAAAGGAAAGGTTATAGTATTTTATATTATAAGTCAAATAGGTTTGGGATAAAGTTCTAAATGATGGGTTAAAAGGTTGAAGGCCCAAGTTTTAAGCCCATGGTTTAAGAGAAAAGAAATAATATTTTAATATTATAATATTTAAGCCAAAAAGAGTTTATTAAAATGAGGATTGGAAGTGCATTGATAAAGGTCTCAAAAAAAATTTAAATTGACGAAGGACGATAGGCAAAAATATTATTTAACACCAAGGTTAAATAATATAATAAATAAATATTTAACACCAAGGTTAAATATTATGGCAAAAATAAAAATTAAATTTAAATTTTCCAAAGGTGCAAAAATTCGAATTAAAGGTGGAAAATAAAAGATGAGCTGACATCAAAGAAAAACCATGGAATGCATATTAAAGGAGGACACAAATCGTGTTTTGAATTTTAAGAAAAGTGCTCATTGATCGATTTCATGGAGTGCAACACCATTCGTTGAAGGGGAAGACAAGGAAATATATAGCACACGATTTTAGAGAAAGAGATGATGAATATAGGGAAAGTGATGGTTTTTGGTTTTAACCAGGGCTGGTAGCCCAAGTGATAGGTGGGTGCTACATAAGGCATGGTAGAATATTGGTCATGATTTTGAATCCCTGTGGTAGTGAAGTTTTATGATTTTCTTTGGATGGATAGAAAGGCATAAAGGTTGCTTGGTGCATGTCTTGTTCTAACCGGTGAGGCCAGTCTAGTTGGCACTCTAGCTTGCACTAGAGTGTGGGTGTTGTGAGGTTGAGTTTTTGAATCTTGATGGTGGTGGCAACAGATGCAGGTAAGGGCATAAATTTTAATTTTAATGTTGACATATGCTTAGCGCTTAACAGGGGAGGCATAAGGTTTTTATTTTGGAAATGAAAAGTGCTTTAGTATATTGTTTAGGGAGACATAAGGACAATGCTATGAATTTTAATATTTTGAGGACATTATGATATATTAAAATTAGGTTATGTTTTATAAAGTTGAAATATACTTTTAAAAGGAAAGGAGCAATAAGGTGTTTGAAAATAAATTGATGTATGACATAGGGTATTAAATTATGATATTGCATTAGAAGTGGATGTTATAAGTAGGAGTGATAAGGTATTGTTATGGTTTAAATTTGTGTGTAATTTTTGATAAAAGAGAAATATTAAGAGGGTTTGGTGATGGTCAAAATATTAAATATTTTATGAGCAATTTTTGAGGAAAGTTGTTATGGTTGGTTTGAAAAGTGTTATGATAACTAACTCTTGAAAGTGACATAAGAAAGACATCTTGAGATAGGTTTTTGAAGACATATCTCCATAAGAGAAAATTAAGAGGTATGGGCACATAATTCTTTATTTGAGGTATTTTTGTTGAGTAAATGTTTTTGAAACATAAGGTGGAGATAAAAGGATTATTTGGTAAGCATTGTTGAAAATATTTGAGTTAGGGTTTGAGATCTACATGTGCATCAATTGTTGAGAGAAAGTGGAAACAATTATATTAGGGCTTGTACTTCATTGTTTAATGGTGTTGGAAATATTTGAGATAGAGATTGAGAACAAGTGTGCTTCCATTGTTGAAAGAGATTGAGACATTTGTTCTAGATATTGTGAAATACTTGTGTTAGGTTTGAAGACAAGTTTATGAATCATTGTGAAATATTTTTATCATTGGTTGAGAGATATTAAAAGCAATTGTGAAAATGTTTGAGATCAATATTGTGAGGGAAATTTGTGCATTATTGAGGTGGATGTTTTGAGAGAAAATTTACAAGAAAGATAGTGTAGACACCTAAAATGTGTCATGTGTAGGGTACTAATCATATGGGCATGTTAACAAACCATATGAAGGATCTTGGACAACTCCAAGGTGAAGCAGTGGTTTTAACCACTCAAGTTAGGCAGTTTTGGCCTAATCAGTCCTGATCATGGTTGACACCCATGGCTAATAGAGCTAGCTACACCTCAGACCCACGACTAGAAATAAAACTATTTTGAATCTTGGGCTGAGAAAAATTTAGTTACAACAGTCTGGGCAATGAAGTTCAAATGATTTTGGGTGAGGAAGCTTTAAGAGTTTTCCTCCCAACTGATCCAACCTCCTGTATCTTGATCTTGGCTTCCCAAGAAAACCAAGATTAGAGATTAGGAGTGCTATAAAACCCCCTTCAAATTGGGGAGAGGTCTGGAATGATTTTGAGTTGGAATGCAACGAAGCTATAACAAATTGTGGAGTCATTTTTCAAACCCTTGAGGAGTGCTTACTTGCTGCCAATTTGGAAATCATGATTATATTCAAATATATGGAGGATTCAAGAGTCTAAGGAGATTGATCATCCTAATTGAGTCCCTTATACAACCAATTCAAAGAATTTACATCGCAAATCTATGTAATAGGTGATCCTTGATCATAAATTCCACGAAGAAAACTAAATATCCAAGCCCTGATTACAAGAGCAAGAATACTTTTAGCTCATATGTGGCTACCAGACATAGCTAACAGTGCTAGCTGCACCTCAGACCTACGACGAGGGTTTGATCTTTGATTTCCTCCATTTTAGCAGTATATTTCCATTTCTAGTTATGCAAACATCTTAATATAACATATATTAACATTGTAGCAGATATTTGATCAGTTAAATTTAGGTTGTAAAGGTAGATTTATTTTCATTTCCTTGCAATTATCAATTTAGACTAGTTTCTTGAAGTTTCATGCTTTTCAAGTTCTAATGGCTAATTAGGATGCATAATAGTTAGATTTCATGCTTTCTTTACATGCTTTACAGTAATTTGGTGATTTCTTGCATATATTCATAGATTTACATGCTTTATTGCTTTCTTTATCATCAATTTATGCAATTGCCCATCAAGTGCCTCATCAAGAGAGGTCTCCTTTGCTATTAACCCATTTCATGTTGTTTCTTGAATGCAAGGTTTACAAGACCTAATAATTTTCAAGGCATTCAAGGCAGCATATACCTCCAACCAAAGGAGAAGAAGGCTATCTTTGGCCTTGAGCAATTCATGTCCATTATGAAGAGTCTGTAGATTACACCACCCCCTCATTTAGAGGGTCTTCAAAATTGTATCAATTGTATCAAGGATTTGGGTATCCCTAAGAGGGACGTATTTGTAATTGGGATTTGGCAAAGTTTTAATAAAAGAAATCTTACTTTCTTTTTAAATTCATTGTTGTCAATTCTATATTGTTTTAATACTTGATGTTAATTGATGCACTAGTTAGGTGTATGCTTTTTAGATCGATATAGATGGTGATCATAGCAAGGACCCTACAAATTATGTTGTAGATCACTGATTTTCTATGTTTTTTTTGTTGCAGATCTTCATCATGGTTAACAACTACGATGAATTTTCTTTACCTCCAAGCTTCATAGTTTATAACCGAAAAAACTTTGCCTTGTGAGCTTCCTTATCATAAAAAGTACAAATAGGCTTATTAGTTTTATTTTGTCCTTATTTTGGCTTCTTTTCAACTTTTGTTTTAATCACTTTCTTTGAATGAGCCCAAATAGTGAGAGAACAACTCTTATGCCTTTATCGTCGAGCCTAATGATGAAAAAGGTACTTGTACAATGATGAAAAAGGTACTTGTACACATCATCAAGAGGAGGAATAGCATTGTAAAATTACACTTGAAGCATCTCAAATACAATGGCAAGTATTGTAAGCTTCAATAATGTTATTGAACATAATATTGATAAGATCAATAGTTTACTTTCATTGCCATCTCAATTGGTAATGGGGATGATTTCTTCCAATTTATTGAATAAACTAGTATACTCATATATGGTCTCATAATTCCACATTCTCAAATTACCAAGATCTATCTCCAATATACTAATCTATGAAGAGCCAATACAATGACACATGTGCTTGAATTTATTCAATAGATCATTAGGATTCGATGTGTTGGTAATGTGGTTATCATAGAACTTGTCAATCTAAAGAGCAATAACACAAAGCCTCCTATTTATCCTTGAACAATTATTTTCTCTCATTAGAATCAATGTATAGAGGAACTACATTCAATTATTGGAGTAGTCACTTACTTTAGAAAAGATATTTGATCTTTATTTATATAGGTGGCATAGTTAGTTCCATTTAGAGTTATATTTTTCAAGGATAAAAGGAGAAGGTCAAGAGTGTTTTACACACAAAAAGATATAGAAAGAAGAGAAGGAGAACAAATTTCTGAAGGAAAACTACAAGCTTAGGAGGAGAAGAATAGTGAAATTATTGGTCAAAAAGGCAGTAAGAGAGCAGGGTGTCCTACTGTAACTGTAGTCTCCTTTATTTATAATATTTTAGGTTCAAAAATATATTTAATTTCCACTGTTCATGTTGTATTTTTTCTAGCCATATGTGTGACTGTTGCATGTTTGAATAAATTCTTTTTAGATCTGATTTATTCTAAAGTAACAAAGGACAATAGTTATCTAGGATTGGTAAAATTTACATGGTATCAGAGCTAGGTTTTGTGATTGATATCCTCAAGGGTTTACAGTAGTAGATCATTGTTGAATATTAAAAAAAAAAAATTAGTTAGAGGGTTTCATATTTTTTTTCTTGAAGTAATAAGCTTATTTGTAGGATTGATTTTTAAGTCATTCATATTTGATCTGAAAGTTTGTACAATAGATCTCATAGATGGTAGAAACTAGCCTTAAATTTGAGTATAGATTGGAAGGTGCCTCCAATTTCTTGCCTTGGAAAGTTAGGGTAATGTTCTTATTGGAAGAGAATGATCTTTGGAATATTGTCAAGGATGATGTGACTTTACCTACAAATCCATAGCAATTGGTAGCTCACAAAAAGAAGGAAGTGAAGGCCAAGCAGATGATCTTGGATGCAGTGAAGGATCACATGATTCCTCACATATATAAGAAGACTAAGGCAAAGGATATATTCGATACCCTGGTTAGCCTATACCAGAGTGAGAACATAAATAGGAAGATGATATCGTAGAAAAAACTTGAATCTATGGAGATGACTAGATCTGACACCGTTACTAGTTACCTGATGAAGATCATGTAGATTTGTGATCAACTGACAACAATTGGGGAGAAGGTTGAAGACATAGAGTTGGTGAACGTGGAACTTAATGGTTTATCAACTTCATGGGAACCATTTGTCAAAGGCATTTTTGCTCGTGATCACCTTCCCACCTTTGAGAAATTATGGGATTATTTCATCTAGGAGGAGACTTGTATGGAGTCAAAGACCAGCAAGAAATATGGTGATGATAACCTAGCTCTCTTTGGGAAAAATAAGAAAGACAAAGGTAAAGGACCCAACAAGGGTAAGGTAAAGAGTGAGGAGTCAACCTCATAGTTAGGGAAGAAGGACTTGAGCAAGATCAAGTGCTTCATTTTTCATAAGCACAACCATTATGCATCACAATGTCCAGACAAGAAGGGCAAAGGGAAGTAGTAGCAGATGCAAGTAGCATCCTCTATAGAAAATTAGATGAGCGAGTTTGCTACCAAATTTGAGAATGATTTCTTGTTGGTCTCTTTCCTTTCTACCAGCATAGTTCCAAGATGCTTGGTATGTGGATAGTGGGGCATCTCGGCACATGACATCAGCCCGATAGTATTTTACTAGTCTACAAGAGCAATACTCTAGGGTTCAGGTTGAGCTTGGTGATGATACCAAATATCTAGTTGCAATAATTGGTACCATTCCTTTTCAACTCCATTCAAGGAGCTATTTAAACTTTCATGATGTTTTGTTTGTTCTAGGTCTCAAGAAGAACTTGCTTTTAATTTTAGCTATGGAGGATAAGGTTTATGTAGTGGAATTCAAGAACCAACATGTCCTTATTAGACCAAAATAATTTAGCCCAAAAATAACACAAGTGATAGGGGTTAGAGAAGGTAGTCTATATAGGTTGTAGGGTGAACCTGTTCAAGCCCTAGTTCATAGCAGTAACAACTTGTGTGAGTTGTGGCACAAGAGGATGGGACACCTACATCATAGAGCATTGCCTATTCTAAGGGAGATAGTGATAGGTCTTCCAAAGTTCAACATTGAGCAACATGGAGCATGCAAAGGGTGCATGCTTGGAAAGCATTCCAAGGCTATTTTCCCAAACAACGAGCATAGTTTTAAGGAGATGATATATCTAGTACATTCGTATGTTTGTGGACTAATGTTAGTAGCATCAATTTTAGGTAGCATGTACTATATTTCCTTTATTGATGATTTTTCTCACAAGACATGGATCTACTTCTTAAATACCAAGGATGAAGTCTTTAGTAGGTTTCAAGAGTTCAAAGCTCTAGTTGAGAACCAGATAAATAAGAAGATCAAGGTCTTGAGATCATACAATGGGGGTGAATAATTTGTAAGCATGTAGGAATAAAGAGGGAGCTGACTATTCCATACAACCCATAATAGAATGGGCTTGTAAAGAAAAATAGTTGATCCATCTTAGGTGCTACTAGGGCCATGATTCATGACTAGGGCTTGTTGATGTTTCTTTTTTCAAAAGCATGCAATACAACAATCTACATCCAGAACAGGTGTCCTCATAGGATCTTGGAGGACAAGACACTAGAGGAGGCATTCACTGGTGTGAAATCAAAGGTAAGTCATTTTTATATCTTTGGATGTCCATTTTATATCCATGTTCTATTAGAGAAGAAGACCAAGTTGGAGACCTTCAGTAGGAAACACTTATTTGTAGGATACAATGAGACTTCAAAAGGTTATATGGTTTATATTCCAGAGAAGAGGAAGATAGTATTGAACATGGATGTAAATTTTGAAGAGGATGTTACATCCAAGAAGTCCCATGAGCCTATTCCAGTGATAAAGAATGACGAGTCAGAAGCTTCGAAGGTTAAGCCAGGGTCACCAAAGACACTAGTGGTTTCCAATTCAAGACAACAACCTTTAGGTGAGGAGGTGGAGACATTAGCCTCTTACAGTTCTATCAGGAGATCTCTATCGCTTACACAAACATTGAGGGATGCTCAGGAGTATGTTGAGGCTCCTAGTAGCATGATTAGGGAGAGAAAACCTCCAAGGAAGTTTTCAAACTACATGGCATTGATGAGTAACATCATAAATTCAGAGACTTCCAATTTATAGGAGGCAACAGACCAGCATGTTTGGTGGGATGCCGTGGTGGAGGAGTACACTTCCATCATGAAGAAAGATGTTTGGGATATAGTACCAATATTTAAGGGGAATTTAGTTGTGAGTTCTAAATGGATCTACAAAATTAAGCATGTTGTAGATGGTAGCATTAAAAATTTCAAGGTAAGGTTTGTGGTGAGAAGGTTATTCCAAAAAGAGGGAGTGGAATATGAGGAGACTTTTGCTCCAGTCACCAGATACACTTCCATTAGAGCAGTTATATCTTTAGCTTCATCTATGGAATGATGGATTCATAAAATGGATGTGAAGATAACTTTCCTTAATGGGATCATTGAGGAAGAAGTGTACATAGACCAACCTCAAGGCTTTGAGGTAAATGGGAAGAAGTCCCATGTTTGTAGGCTGAAGAAAGCCTTATATGGATTACAACAGGCACCAAGAGCATAATATTCTAGGATATATGTATACTTGTAGAGTGTGGGCTTTGCCATAAGTGATGCTGATCCAAATATATATTACATATTTTTTGGGATTGATCTACTCATTTTGGTGCTATATGTAGATGACTTATTTCTTACAAGTGTAGAGAAGCTCATTGCAAGGTGTAAAGCAGATATGGCAGCTAAGTTTGAGATGAAGGACATTGGCATGATACATTACTTATTAGGTTTGGAGGTTTGGAAGAGACTAGAGGAGATATTCCTTGGGAAGTGTTGAGTGGTATTTTCACCCAATTGTGAAAGTACACTCTCCCTTAGGATTTGGGTTCCAAATCCCCTCTTGCAAAGAAGTTAAACAAACAACTTCTCCAAGGTCTCCGCTATATTAGCATTTGCATATGTGTATTAGTAATCTCAAATAAAGATATTCAATTTAAATGCTTGGAACACCTTAGTGATTGCAAGTAACTGTAAACAAGGGGCAATGTTGGTTTATTTTACCATGAAACTTTAGTGATTGTTCATTGAACCAAAATAAAGCAAATGTGAGTTGGCCCTCATATGACCATGATGTAGTGCCTTAATTTCTTTTATCTTGAGGGTTTTAAAATAGATTTTATCTTGCATTAAATACAAATATGGCTTCTTATCATGAAGATGAAAATAGCTTTCAATTGATGTAAAATTCTTTGGGAGATGGGTTTTCAGAGGCAATAATTTATGGGCTTAGAAGAGGGGCTTTAAATGTCACTTTAACTTATCCCTCTTAAATGAAATCAAATTTTCATCAAGATGAACAATTAAGTGCTTTGAAGAAATGACCTTCAATGTGATGCTCAAATTACCCCTCTTTCGTAAAATCAGAATTTTTATGAAGAGAGGGCAATTTTAGGCCCAAAATGGAAATTTGTGAAAATGCCATAAAACATAACTCCTTCAATGAAATTGGAATTTTCATGAAGGGAATGTCATCATAGGCTCATGAGTGTAAAAAAAACTGAAAAAAATGAAATTTGACCTTAAAATGGAAATTTTCTATTTTTGGATTTTTTAAAATCTGTAATAAAACAACAACTTCGATGAATTTTTAAAAATACTAAACAACTCCGAAAATGAAATTTCAAAGTGCGTATTGGAAGTCTGAAGTATAACCTACGCAATGGTGAAATTATTTTTGGATTTTGAAATTTTTTAAATGTTTATTTTAATGCCTAAAAATTAAAATTTATGGAAAATAAAATGCAGAAAAATGAAAATGAAATGCAGAAAATTGAAAATAAAATGCATTCAGTATGATGCTATCCTATTTCGACAAAACCGAAGATGTGAGGTTTTCATGCATGCAACCTAACCTATTGGACTTGCAAAACAAGCACAATCCGGATAAGCTAAGTGTTGGCTCCTAGGGTTTTAAATGAGGTTTTCAGATTTAAACATTCGCATGAAGCAACCAAGAAAACTTGCATAAACTCCATTTACAAGCCTAAAATCTGAAAAGGGGAAAAATAGACATTTAATCTTGCATGCAGAAAATGACTCCTCCTTTCTTGTCCATAAGATGCAACTTTCTGAAATTTTCTCGTATTAAAAATTTGTCATTTTACAATAACAAAAATTTCTGGTTTTCCCAAACCAGTCCATGGAAGAAAAACAGCCCAAACGGGTCCAGAATGGCCCTCTTGCCTTCAAATCTGCAACTCTGCTTGTAGCGGTTTCCAACCCCTCTCAACCTCCTTGCATGGCGTATTTAAAATTTTTGAAAAAATTTCGTTTCTCCTTCCAATGACTGTTCAGTTTCACCTTCCCTTGTGCATGCATGTGTTTTGGTTTCCAAAAAACTTTTTGTTTCTATTTTGTGGCCCTTCGTTTCATTCCCATGTTTCTTCCCCTCGTTCTCCCCTTTCTTTTTCTCCACATGGGCATGCGTCCGTTTCCTTCCGTGTGTAACGACCATCTTAAATGATTTCAAATCATTAAATATTCCTTATGTAACGTTTTGTCTTATTCATTGGATTTTGTCCTTATGTCCACGTCACTATCCTTTATTTCACCTCCCTGTTCATCACTAATATCAGACACACTATCAACTACTCTGTTCCCTTGGCAAAAATGCAACATGTCGCGATATCGCGACACTTTTGCCTCCTTCTCTCTTTTGTTCTTTTAGTCGCGAAAATGCAACATGTCGCGATATCGCGACACTTTTCTTTCTTTCTCTTTTGGTCGCAAAAATGCAACATGTCGCGATATCGCGACACTTTTTCTCTTTTGGTCGTGAAAATGCAACATGTCGCGATATCATGACACTTTTTCTCTTTTGGCCGCGACAATGCAACATGTCGCGATATCGCGACACTTTTTCTCTTTTGACCGCGACAATGCAACATGTCGCGATATCGCGACACTTTTTCTCTTTTGGTCGTGACAATGCAACATGTCACGATATCGCGACACTTTTTCTCTTTTGGCCGCGACAATGCAACATGTCGCGATATCGCGACACTTTTTCTCTTTTGGTCGCGACAATGCAACATGTCGCGATATCGCGACACTTTTTCTCTTTTGGCCATGACAATGCAACATGTCGCGATATCGTGACACTTTTTCTCTTTTGGCCGCGACAATGCAACATGTCGCGATATCGCGACACTTTTTCTCTTTTGGTCGTGACAATGCAACATGTCGCGATATCGCGACACTTTTTCTCTTTTGGTCGTGAAAATGCAACATGTCGCGATATCGCGACACTTTTTCCTCCTTGCGGTGTTTTGCTTTTTCTTTGATCTTTAGCATATGGGCCACTTCGGTCTTCTTGGAAAACATGCAAAAAGGTGGGTCCCCAATTTTGGGGTACGTTGTGGAGCAGCCACAACAAATGGCGACTCTATTGGGAAATGCTCCTGAGCATTTCGGTGAGAAACCCAACCTGAAAACCTAAAACTCAAATACAAGCGTCAGCAAATATCCCAAGAATGAAACTAGACGAGAAATACATGAAGCATTAGAATTATTAAGCATCAGCTCGGTGTGTGCAATGTGCTTCATTCCCTATCGTTTGAAACTCGTTCAACTTTCCATTGTCAGTTTCACTTATGATTCGTATGCAAGGCTATGAATGATTTGTGCAGGATTTGATGTATGACAACTATGCTAGAGATATAACAACCTGCTTTGCAAAGGCTCAAACTTTCTAGTATCATGAACAAACATATTAAAACTGTCAAACCCTCTTAGGACCAAATATGTGCATACTGAATTAATTTACTAGATCCCAAAGTTGGTTATGTGTCACTACCATCTTGAACCCATGTGCAAGTGTAAGTGAAATCAGAGCTTTGGGGAATAGGATTCCCAACCTAAGCGAGATGGGAATTTAACCCTATCCTTACTACTCTGATCTGGAGTTCATTACCTCATCTTGAACAAAATGATTTAACTTGCTATGGATGAAACTGTCAGGCTAGCCTATCCATTTGAGCAGTCAGTGGTCTTGCTTTTAGACAAGACATGTTGCCACGCATGAGCATACTCCACTGCCAGTCAGGCGTCTATAGCCCCGGTGGAGATCAACCCCATAATCCAGGATTTGAATTTACTTTTGATTTCTTGAACCTTGGGGATGACTACCCATCCTTGCAAGGGACATGTAGTACGATCCTTCCAATCCAATATCAATGATGCAATAAAAGTAGAATGAAAAATATTTTCTTTGGAATTTTAAGTTCTTGAGTGGGCAAAATAGAAGCTTTGGGGAATCGGATTCTCAACCTAAGCGAGATGAGAATTAGACCCTATCCTTACTACTCCATGAAGGTCAAATCAGAGCTTTGGGGAATTGGATCCTCAACCTAAGTTCGATGAGGATTTAACCCTATCCTTACTACTATGATTTTAGGCTTTAAGCACTATGGGAGTGGTAAAAACCACTATTTTAAGGATTATGTTGCATGATAGGACAGACACGAAATACTCCTTTCGCCTCACCTTTTCTTCCAAGTATGGTTTTGACCATTTTTCTCAAGATCCTCTTTAATATGTGTAGAACGTGTTTGGTTCAAGATAGTTCGGGCATCAGTTCCCAACCTTAGGATCTTTTTAATATACGTTATATAATAACCCTAAGAGGATTCGACACCTTTTCAATGATTGTATTTGAAATGTAGATGCAACTAAGATGAAATGTATATGCAATGTCGAATGTAACATGAGATATGGATGAATGCATTGCTCTTTTTGAAATGCGGATGTTTGTAAAACTGACAACTTCATGCATCACAAGTTCCAAACGATATTCTTTAATGTGTTTGCGATACTCGTGGAGCTTTCTGCAATACAATTCCGATGTTTCATATTCTCTTAGTCTTAGTCAACATTCATAAGGACATAAGTTGACATCTCGCTTTTTTTTTTTTTCAAAACAAACCAAAAATGTCCAAAGGACCAACACACAAAACTTAAAACCAAAACTGAAATGCAAACCCAACATCACAAACCAAAAAAATTATATACAAATGTACAATATGGTACAAGATGATGCAAAGCTTGGACTATCACTTTCCCGGATCCCAAACATGATTAGAACATTTCAAAAGACATATGACACAATATGTATGCCAAATGTTGTAGGAATCCAACAACAATAAGATCAAACCAAGCAATGCAAAAAAATTCAACTTGCCTCGCTCTCCCCACCAATTTGATTTAGTGTCATTAGTACTCTCATAGGTGAGATTCAAATCATCAAATTGATTAGACAATATTTGATCTTCAATTTCATCTCGTCTATTCTTTAAGGTATAAATTTCATATTTCCATTCATGATTTAGAATTAGGCTTTCTTTATCCAAAATGAAACTTTGTAAGCAAGAGCCTATTTCCAAAAATTTTAAAGCCAATTCATTTTCCATGTTCTTAGGCCAATCAAACTTGTGCAACAATTTGCAAGAATCTAGGATATTTACTAAATGAGGATCAGTAAAAGTTTTTACCCTAGACTCCATTATCAATTGTTGATGAATTTGATTTAACAATTCATGTGCCTCAACCTCTTTTTCATTCATGCAAGTGATTTTATTAAAGGTGTGATTAGAAGTCAATCCTTGTTTTTCATTCACCTTCAACGGCATTTCATCATAAACATCCTTCAAATTCAAAACATGTTCATGCAAATCTTCACCTATAGCTTGGGTGTTTGAACACAAAAGGTTAGATTCTACCTTTTGCACATTTTCATTTACCAACACTTGGTGAGAA
This sequence comes from Wollemia nobilis, assembly GCA_028583015.1. Lineage (NCBI taxonomy): Eukaryota > Viridiplantae > Streptophyta > Pinopsida > Araucariales > Araucariaceae > Wollemia > Wollemia nobilis. Next base: position 6,010,623 of record JAQPPZ010002440.1, read on the forward strand.
ATCACAATTTCTTCATTTATTACCTGTTCATCAAACATACCAAAATATGACACCCAATCGAAAACATGTTCATCTTTCTCAATCCTCAAATTTTGTTGGTCAAAGTGTATGTCAAGTAATCTATCTTGATGATCACTCATTTGAGTTGCTTCCAATTGATCAATCTCTTTGTCATTTGGTTCCAATTCCTTATTCACCATCCATGGCATCTCTTCATGTGAGATAGAAGTTTCAACATCTTGTATATCCAATGGAATAGGAATTTCATCAATAGGGGTGTGAGAAAATAACACATCATCATATCTCCCCCAACCATTGTAAAAATTGTCATCCAAATTCATGGAATGAAATTCCATAGTATTTGTGACATGATCTTTTGATTCATTTGTCAATTCTTTTTCTTCTTTGTCCTTGGTAGTAGGATCATTATAATCTTCCAAAATTTGATGAGATTTGAAACCCTCTTCCAAAACATCCTCAAATTGTACAGGAGTTGTAATATCTTCCTTTGAGTAGGTGATTATGTTATCCTGCATATCAATTGACACAAAGAGTTCATTAGAAGGTTTAGAGTGAGCATATTCATCCAATTTCTTCCAAGAATCATGGCGATCATCTTCCAAAATTAAGTTATGATGCTCAACTATTTCTTCAACATCTTCTAATTGATCAAAGTGTATCTCATCAAATTCACCTTCACCTTCCTTAGATGGTTCAATTATTTCCAAAAGTGGGCTATTTCTTGAATTCAAATTGGTAAGGCTATCATAGTCCAAATTAGTAACCCATGATTCAATTTTATCACAATTTGGAGGGTGAAGAATTTCTTGATCATTATTTTCAATCATCTCATCGAGAGTGTCTTCCAAGAACAAGTGGTGCAATTCTATCATATCTTCAAATTCATTTATTGATTTTCTTCCGATTTCACTTTCAACCACTTCATTCAATTCTATGGCAGTTTTTGTCCTATCACATATCTCAAACCGAGTTGACTTTAGGACACCATTATGTGAATAATCATGCATCTCTATGAATGAAATCATCTCAGCATGATCCTCATTAGTGGATGTTGGATTGGTAACTTGCACCTCCTCTTGGACTACATCTAAGGCGGTTGTAACATTTGGACACTCAAATTCATCCCCTTGATCATTCACCTTAGGTATTGTTGGATTGGAGGGTGCTATATTCAATGGTTGATGTAGGTTGGTATCACTAACCCCAAAAGAACAATCTTTCATGGGAGCATGTTGTGCCTTTTCTTCTTCCAAAACTTGTTCTACCTTTTCAAAGATCTCATAGATCATCTCTAGAGACAAGTCATCCAAGTTTTCCTTAATGAGTGTAGCAAGTGTGGGGGGTATGGCTCTCAGGTATACTTCAATAGCTTCCTCTTCCGATGTACCCAAACTTTCCCACATTTGAGAGTACAATTCATGAAACCTCACACTCGAATTGACTCATGGACTCATTAGGCTCTTTACACATAGAGGTGAATTGATTTTGCAACCTATCCAAGTCAACTTGATTACCAAAGTGATAAAGATAGGCTGCTTCTAATTGGCTCCAAGAAGTCTTAACCTCCATGGGTAGATGGCAATACCACGAGAATGATCTATCACCCACAATGTATGGGAAGAACCTACAAGCAATAGGCTCACAAAATATTTGAAATTGACATAATGTGAACTTATAGATATGTAGATTTTGTAGGTATCCCGATGCCACCTCTTGATTAAAAAGTCGTAGAAACTCCAATAACATTTCATGAATTTGATAAGGTGTTCCAAAGGTAGAATGACATTCATAATACTTTCCTAATGCGGATACCATCGTTTCTCTTAGGGACATCATTTCTTCTCTTAGGGATACAATTTGCTCCTCAGATGTTGCCATTAGTGAAACTCAAAGAATAACTTCAAAACCAATTTGTTAGTCATGAATAAAAAGAAGGAACCATGACAAAGCAATATTCTAAAAATGTAAATTAGTTTTGATTCACCAGATCACATATGCACAAGTGAAGAGCATACTCCTAGTGTTGTAGGCTTTATGATTCACAAGATCACATTACACGCAAGTGAAGAGCATAATACCGACAACAAATACATTTTAGACAAAATAATTCCTTACAAATAAGCATGAAATGACTAGCAAATATCAAACATGTAACGTATGAATAATCATGTTAGCATCAACCAAGAGATGTATCCATTAAAATCAAATGAAAGTAATTGCATGGAGACAACCTCGTTAGTCAAGACCAAAATTTTTCAAAATCAAATCAAAACACATTATTCCTGTATGAACAATCAAAAGCGTTAGAACAATGCATAGCAATTCATGTCCTCCTTTTAACACTACAAGGTTGTATTGTTAAAAGAGGGCTAAAGATAATAATCAATAGGGCATGAAATATTCAAAATTTAAATCCCTATAGCATTTAAATCACACTGAAATAAACCAATTCAGGCCCTCCTTCTAGCGCCAAAATGTTGAGTGGTATTTTCACCCAATTGTGAAAGTACACTCTCCCTTAGGATTTGGGTTCCAAATCCCCTCTTGCAAAGAAGTTAAACAAACAACTTCTCCAAGGTCTCCGCTATATTAGCATTTGCATATGTGTATTAGTAATCTCAAATAAAGATATTCAATTTAAATGCTTGGAACACCTTAGTGATTGCAAGTAACTGTAAACAAGGGGCAATGTTGGTTTATTTTACCATGAAACTTTAGTGATTGTTCATTGAACCAAAATAAAGCAAATGTGAGTTGGCCCTCATATGACCACGATGTAGTGCCTTAATTCCTTTTATCTTGAGGGTTTTAAAATAGATTTTATCTTGCTTTATTATCCAAATATGGCTTCTTATCATGAAGATAAGATAGCTTTCAATATGATGATAAACTATCCCTCTTGTGAAATTTTTCACAAAGAAGCAATAATTTAGGGCCTTAAAAAAGAGCTTCTAAATGTCACTTTAACTTATCCCTCTTAAATGAAATCAAATTTTCATCAAGATGAACAATTAAGTGCTTTGAAGAAATGACCTTCAATGTAATACTCAAATTACCCCTCTTTCATAAAATCAAAATTTTTATGAAGAGAGGGCAATTTTAGGCTCCAAAAATGGAAATTTGTGAAAATGCCATAAAACATAACTCCTTCAATGAAATTGGAATTTTCATGAAGGGAATGTCATCATAGGCTCATGAGTGTAAAACAAAACTGAAAAAAATGAAATTTGACCTTAAAATGGAAATTTTCTATTTTCGGATTTTTAAAATCTGTAATAAAACAACAACTTCGATGAATTTTTAAAAATACTAAACAACTCCGAAAATGAAATTTCAAAGTGCGTATTGGAAGTCTGAAGTATAACCTACGCAATGGTGAAATTATTTTTGGATTTTGAAATTTTTTAAATGTTTATTTTAATGCCTGAAAATTAAAAAAAAATTAAAATTTCTGGAAAAATAAAATGCAGAAAAATGAAAATGAAATGCAGAAAATTGAAAATAAAATGCATTCAGTATGATGCTATCCTATTTCGACAAAACCGAAGATGTGAGGTTTCCATGCATGCAACCTAACCTATTGGACTTGCAAAACAAGCACAATCCGGATAAGCTAAGTGTTGGCTCCTAGGGTTTTAAATGAGGTTTTCAGATTTAAACATTCGCATGAAGCAACCAAGAAAACTTGCATAAACTCCATTTACAAGCCTAAAATCTGAAAAGGGGAAAAATAGACATTTAATCTTGCATGCAGAAAATGACTCCTCCTTTCTTGTCCATAAGATGCAACTTTCTGAAATTTTCTGTATTAAAAATTTGTCATTTTACAATAACAAAAATTTCTGGTTTTCCCAAACCAGTCCATGGAAGAAAAACAGCCCAAACAGGTCCAGAATGGCCCTCTTGCCTTCAAATCTGCAACTCTGCTCGCAGCAGTTTCCAACCCCTCTCCACCTCTTTGAATGGCGTATTTAAAATTTCTAAAAAGATTTCCGTTTCACTTTCCAATGGTTGTTCGTTTCACCTTCCCTTGTGCATGCATGTGTTTTGGTTTCCAAAAAGACTTTTCGTTTCTATTTTGTGGCCCTTCGTTTCATTCCCATGTTTCTTCTCTTTTTTTTTTTTCTTTTCTCCACATGGGCATGCGTCTGTTTCCTTCCATGTGTAACGACCATCTTAAATGATTTCAAATCATTAAATATTCCTTATGTAACATTTTGTCTTATTCATTGGATTTTGTCCTTATGTCCACGTCACTATGCAGTCTTTAGTTTCACTATCTTGGTGTTCATCACTAATATCAGACGCACTGTCAACTACTCTGTTCCCTTGGCAAAAATGCAACATGTCGCGATATCGCGACACTTTTGCCTCCTTGCTCTCTTTTGTTGCTTTTAGTCGTGAAAATGCAACATGTCGCGATATCGCGACACTTTTCTTTCTTCTCTTTTGGCCGCGAAAATGCAACATGTCGCGATATCGCGACACTTTTCTCTTTTGGACGCAAAAATGCAACATGTCGCGATATCGCGACACTTTTTCTCTTTTGGCCGCGACAATGCAACATGTCGCGATATCGCGACACTTTTTCTCTTTTGGTCGCGACAATGCAACATGTCGCGATATCGCGACACTTTTTCTCTTTTGGCTGCGACAATGCAACATGTCGCGATATCGCGACACTTTTTCTCTTTTGGTCACGACAATGCAACATGTCGCGATATCGTGACACTTTTTCTCTTTTGGCCGTGAAAATGCAACATGTCGCGATATCGCGACACTTTTTCTCTTTTGGCCGCGACAATGCAACATGTCGCGATATCGCGACACTTTTTCTCTTTTGGCCGCGACAATGCAACATGTCGCGATATCGCGACACTTTTTCTCTTTTGGCCGCGACAATGCAACATGTCGCGATATCGCGACACTTTTTCCTCCTTGTGGTGTTTTGCTTTTTCTTTGATCTTTAGCATATGGGCCACTTCGGTCTTCTTGGAAAACATGCAAAAAAGGTGGGTCCCCAATTTTGGGGTACGTTGTGGAGCAGCCACAACAAATGGTGACTCTACTGGGAAATGCTCCTGAGCATTTCGATGAGAACTCAACCTAAAAACACACAGACTCAAATACAAGCATTAGCAAATATCCCAAGAATGAAACTAGACGAGAAATACATGAAGCATTAGAATTATTAAGCATCAACTCGGTGTGTGCAATGTGCTTCATTCCCTATCGTTTGAAACTCGTTCAACTTTCCATTGTCAGTTTCACTTATGATTCATATGCAAGGCTATGAATGATTTGTGCAGGATTTGATGTATGACAACTATGCTAGAGATATAACAACCTGCTTTGCAAAGGCTCAAACTTTCTAGTATCATGAACAAACATATTAAAACTGTCAAACCCTCTTAGGACCAAATATATGTATACTGAATTAATTTACTAGATCCCAAAGTTGGTTATGTGTCACTACCATCTTGAACCCATGTGCAAGTGTAAGTGAAATCAGAGCTTTGGGGAATAGGATTCCCAACCTAAGCGAGATGGGAATTTAACCCTATCCTTACTACTTTGATCTGGAGTTCATTACCTCATCTTGAACAAAATGATTTAACCTACTATGGATGAAACTATCAGGCTAGCTTGTCCGTTTGAGCAGTCAGTGGTCTTGCTTTTAGACAAGACATGTTGCCACGCATGAGCATACTCCACTCGCCGATCAGGCGTCTATAGCCCCGGTGGAGATCAACCCCATAATCCAGGATTTGACTTTACTTTTGATTTCTTGAACCTTGGGGATGACTACCCATCCTTGCAAGGGACATGTAGTACGATCCTTCCAATCCAATATCAATGATGCAATAAAAGTAGAATGAAAAATATTTGCTTTGGAATTTTAAGTTCTTGAGTGGGCAAAATAGGAGCTTTGGGGAATTGAATTCTCAACCTAAGCGAGATGAGAATTAGACCCTATCCTTACTACTCCATGAAGGTCAAATCAGAGCTTTGGGGAATTGGATCCTCAACCTAAGTTCGATGAGGATTTAACCCTATCCTTACTACTCTGATTTTAGGCTTTAAGTACTATGAGAGGAGTGGTGAAAACCACTATTTTAAGGATTATGTTGCATGATGGGACAGACACGAAATACTCCTTTCGCCTCACCTTTTCTTCCAAGTATGGTTTTGACCATTTTGCTCAAGATCCTCTTTAATATGTGTAGAACGTGCTTGGTTCAAGATAGTTTGGGCATCAGTTCCCAACCTTAGGATCCTTTTAATATACGTTATGTAATAACCCTAAGAGGATTTGACACCTTTTCAATGATTGTATTTGAAATGTAGATGCAACTGAGATGAAATGTATATGCAATGTGGAATGTAACATGAGATATGGATGAATGCATTGCTCTTTTTGAAATGCGGATGGAGTATATCACCTACTTTGCCATAATTTGTAAAACTGACAACTTCATGCATCACAAGTTCCAAACGATATTCTTTAATGTGTTTGCGATACTCGTGGAGCTTTCTGCAATACAATTCCGATGTTTCATATTCTCCTAGTCTTAGTCAACATTCATAAGGACATAAGTTGACATCTCGCTTCTTTTTTTTTTTTTTAAAACAAACCAAAAATGTCCAAAGGACCAACACACAAAACTTAAAACCAAAACTGAAATGCAAACCCAACATCACAAACCAAAAAAATTATATACAAATGTACAATATGGTACAAGATGATGCAAAGCTTGGACTATCACTTTCCCGGATCCCAAACATGATTAGAACATTTCAAAAGACATATGACACAATATGTATGCCAAATGTTGTAGGAATCCAACAACAATAAGATCAAACCAAGCAATGCAAAAAAATTCAACTTGCCTCGCTCACCCCACCAATTTGATTTAGTGTCATTAGTACTCTCATAGGTGAGATTCAAATCATCAAATTGATTAGACAATATTTGATCTTCAATTTCATCTCGTCTATTCTTTAAGGTATAAATTTCATATTTCCATTCATGATTTAGAATTAGGCTTTCTTTATCCAAAATGAAACTTTGTAAGCAAGAGCCTATTTCCAAAAATTTTAAAGCCAATTCATTTTCCATGTTCTTAGGCCAATCAAACTTGTGCAACAATTTGCAAGAATCTAGGATATTTACTAAATGAGGATCAGTAAAAGTTTTTACCCTAGACTCCATTATTAATTGTTGATGAATTTGATTTAACAATTCATGTGCCTCAACCTCTTTTTCATTCATTCAAGTGATTTTATTAAAGGTGTGATTAGAAATCAATCCTTGTTCTTCATTCACCTTCAATGGCATTTCATCATAAACATCATTCAAATTCAAAACATGTTCATGCAAATCTTCACCTATAGCTTGGGTGTTTGAACACAAAAGGTTAGATTCTACCTTTTGCACATTTTCATTTACCAACACTTGGTGAGAAATCGCAATTTCTTCATTTATTACCTGTTCATCAAACATACCAAAATATGACACCCAATCGAAAACATGTTCATCTTTCTCAATCCTCAAATTTTGTTGGTCAAAGTGTATGTCAAGTAATCTATCTTGATGATCACTCATTTGAGTTGCTTCCAATTGATCAATCTCTTTGTCATTTGGTTCCAATTCCTTATTCACCATCCATGGCATCTCTTCATGTGAGATAGAAGTTTCAACATCTTGTATATCCAATGGAATAGGAATTTCATCAATAGGGGTGTGAGAAAATAACACATCATCATATCTCCCCCAACCATTGTAAAAATTGTCATCCAAATTCATGGAATGAAATTCCATAGTATTTGTGACATGATCTTTTGATTCATTTGCCAATTCTTTTTCTTCTTTGTCCTTGGTAGTAGGATCATTATAATCTTCCAAAATTTGATGAGATTTGAAACCCCCTTCCAAAACATCCTCAAATTGTACAGGAGTTGTAATATCTTCCTTTGAGTAGGTGATTATGTTATCCTGCATATCAATTGACACAAAGAGTTCATTAGAAGGTTTAGAGTGAGCATATTCATCCAATTTCTTCCAAGAATCATGGCGATCATCTTCCAAAATTAAGTTATGATGCTCAACTATTTCTTCAACATCTTCTAATTGATCAAAGTGTATCTCATCAAATTCACCTTCACCTTCCTTAGATGGTTCAATTATTTCCAAAAGTGGGCTATTTCTTGAATTCAAATTGGTAAGGCTATCATAGTCCAAATTAGTAACCCATGATTCAATTTTATCACAATTTGGAGGGTGAAGAATTTCTTGATCATTATTTTCAAGCTTCTCATCGAGAGTGTCTTCCAAGAACAAGTGGTGCAATTCTATCATATCTTCAAATTCATTTATTGATTTTCTTTCGATTTCACTTTCAACCACTTCATTCAATTCTATGGTAGTTTATGTCCTATCACATATCTCAAACCGAGTTGACTTTAGGACACCATTATGTGAATAATCATGTATCTCTATGAATGACATCATCTCAACATGATCCTCATTAGTGGATGTTGGATTGGTAACTTGCACCTCCTCTTGGACTACATCTAAGGTGGTTGTAACATTTGGACACTCAAATTCATCCCCTTGATCATTCACCTTAGGTATTGTTGGATTGGAGGGTGCTATATTCAATGGTTGATGTAGGTTGGTATCACTAACCCCAAAAGAACAATCTTTCATGGGAGCATGTTGTGCCTTTTCTTCTTCCAAAACTTGTTCTACCTTTTCAAAGATCTCATAGATCATCTCTAGAGACAGGTCATCCAAGTTTTCCTTAATGAGTGTAGCAAGTGTGGGGGGTATGGCTCTCAAGTATACTTCAATAGCTTCCTCTTCCGATGTACCCAAACTTTCCCACATTTGAGAGTACAATTCACGAAACCTCACACTGAATTGACTCATGGACTCATTAGGCTCTTTACACATAGAGGTGAATTGATTTTGCAACCTATCCAAGTCAACTTGATTACCAAAGTGATAAATATAGGCTGCTTCTAATTGGCTCCAAGAAGTCTTAACCTCCATGGGTAGATGGCAATACCACGAGAATGATCTATCACCCACAATGTATGGGAAGAACCTACAAGCAATAGGCTCACAAAATATTTGAAATTGACATAATGTGAACTTATAGATATGTAGATTTTGTAGGTATCCTGATGCTGTTAGCGTACTGTTCTGTTAGCATACTGTTCTACTTTGTTTGCATTATATTCTTTAGCAAACTGTTACAACCATGTAATAGCTCCGGTGTTCTATTCTCGGCTGTTACTGATGTATTTAAACAATGTTGTGTAATACAATTGTTGTTCGCTGAATCTAACATGGCATCAGAGCCAGTTGTGTAAGTTTGTTGGGCAGATGAAATTTCTTTTTCGCAGGCATGTTTTTCAGCGCGCTTCCATGCGCGACTGAGTTGAAGCTCCACAGGATGCGTTAGCACACAGTCGGTGGAACGCGCAAACGCAGCCAGTTTGCAGACGTCGTTGGAAGCGCGAACGCGTCCAGCCCGTAGACGTCGTTGGAACGCCCTGCAGACGTCGTGTTCTGCAGACGTTGCGTCCAGTGGGCAAGACAGGTTGCCGCACGCCAGGCTATGATCGCTTTGCAACGACGTCAGCCAGACGTCCATTGGCTGCAGACGGCATGCGCCAGGCTACGGCCGGTCTGCAGCGACGTCGCGCCAATTGGCACGCTGCGTCAAAGGAGCGGGCGCTTCGGGAAGGACGTCGCCGCTGCAGTATATCGAAGTGGTGCATCGAAAAAGATGTAGGGCGGGCGTCGTGAGGGAGCCCCCCCCGCGTTGGAGGAGACGACGCGCAATCGCGCGCGCTCCCCAATGCAACCCACCCAACCCCCCCCCCTCGTGCGATGTGCAAATTGCACGCACGCTCCCCGAGACCCCCCCTCCCGGTGGGAAATTAAAATTTATATTTCCCGCTCGGGTATAAACCCCCCCCCCCGGCAAAGGTGGACGCAGAGGGAGGTCCGCGGCAAGCTGGTGTGGACCGCTGCTCGCGGACGCAGAGGGGACAGGCAGTTCGAAAAAAAAAAAAAACAGAGGCCGTGAATTTTTTTCAAGAGACCGTGATTTTTTTTCGAAACAGTGCGAGGGGAAGCAGCGACGCGCGACGAAGCGGAGCGGAGCTCGAGACTGCGGAGGAGGAAGCCGCGAAGCAGTCGGACACTGCTGTAGAGGGTGTTGAAAAGGGAGGTGGCTTACTGATCATTTCGGATCAGCCCGCTGGCTCACGTGGTCGTGAGCCGTGCGGTAAGGCTCAGGGAGCCTGCAGGTCGGGGGTTCGAATCCCGCCGACTCCCCCCAAGGTATAAATTTTTTTTGCAAAGTCATTTTTTAATTATTATTTTTTTAATTAAAATTTTTAATTTTAATTTTTTAAATATAGTTTTTTAACTTTATAAATTAAAATTTTAATTTTAATTTATTTTTTATAAGTTTTAAAACTATATAAATTGAAATTATTTATTTTAATTTTAAATAAATAATAATTATTAAAATGCTTTGTTAAAGAGATTTTTAGGGGGGGATATTTTTTCAAAAATCAAAGGGGGATAATGAGTAATTTTTCGAAAAATAGTAATTTTGGCATTGTAAAAGGTGCATTTTCGGCTGTGACCGACACCTTGTGGGTTATTCTTGTGGGTAGTTTTTTTATGTTGTATGTTGCATATTTCATTTTTGCACTATAACATTAAAAAATTAAAATCAAAACACTCCCTAAGTCCCCGAAATATAAAACCCATCCGTGCAATTTTATTGCACTGCAGCGTTCGGTATTTGTGATACCTCTGGCCAGCACTTACAGGTAAAGTTGTCATGATTTTGCTACTGTATCCGCCGCCTAATATAGCTGCTACAACGACGTCTGAGCTTGTTCTCTATAAATCGTCGAGGAGGAATAAGTACACCATTTTTGCATTTTTTTTACTCCATCCACTACCCTTTATCGCACTTGTGTTTAGGCGTAAATCCTGAAAAAGTATTCTTCATAGTTTTTAGGGGAAGTTACGCCCCACGCATGAGAAGAATCTTCTATGGTAGGTGCCATCAACAAGGCAATTCCCTTTCAGTACCGCTTATGTTCCACGTATCGTATGATCTCTAAAACTCACCTATAGTCTCCCTCACGTAAGGGCGGGTGATTTTTTGTTGATCTTTCTAAATACCTATAGTTTCCCTCATGTAAGGGCGGGTATTTTGTACGGTATATTGGCCTAGCAAAAGGTATATCGAAAGGGGGACCAATTTGGTGATATAAGGAACCTTCACTATGGCCGCTGTTGCAAAGTTGATGACTGATCCGCATCAGTTATTGAAAGGTCCAAATTATACACCATGGAAACATAATATGAAGGCTATTATCCAAATGGAAGATTTGTGGGATATTGTTACTGGAGTAGCAACAACGCCTTCACCAACAGCAGGATCCACAGGTCCTTCAGCAGATCAGATAGCTTTTGACAAGAAAGACAGTAGAGCAAAGGTGCTCATTTTGTTTGCTATTTCGGATGAAGTGCAACCTCATATAGTCGACAAAGCAAGTGGTAAAGAGGCATGGGATGCCCTTAGAACCATCTATGAGGGGAAGAATGAATCCACCATTCTTCATCTTCAACAACAACTTCATAACCTGAGTTTGAGGCAGGGTGAAACAGTTGAACTCTTTCTATGTAGAGTGTCTGAGTTGAAAGAGAAATTGAGTTCTCTCGGAGATACTGTGGACGAAAAGCTTCTCATTTCACTTGTGATGAGAGCTTTACCTTCTTCATTTGATATGTTGATAACCTCCATCCAGGTGTCTCAACGACAAATTACCTACATCGAGTTGGTCAATCTGCTTCAACAACAGGAGGCACGCCAACTTCACAAGGATGATTCTTCCAATACAGCCCTATACACCAACAAGCAGGGTTCTAGGAAGAAAGGTAATGGGCAAAAAGGAGGCAACTTTCAAAAAGGAGGAAATTCTCAACAAGATACGAAAGGAAAAGGCAAACAACCTCAACAGAAGAAGAGGTGGTGCAAGATCTGTGAGTTAGACAACCATGACACCAATAGGTGTTGGCATAAGAACAAGCAGAAAGGCCAAAACAAACCAAAAAATAAAAATAAGCAACCCCAGGTGAATGTTGTTTTTGAAGAATCTGACTCAGATTCTGAATGGGCACACAAGGTGCTCATGACTACCATAGATTCCACATAGAGGGATCCTATTTGGTATGTCGATTATGGAGCTAGCAAACATATGACTGGCGACAAATCATGGTTTGAATCATTTGAGGCCAAAGAGGGCAAACCTGTCACCATTGCTGATGATAAGACCTACAAGGTTCAGGGAGAGGGTACAGTTTCAGTCACTCTTCCTGATGGCAAGTGTCAGATTGACAAAGTCCTCTATGTTTCGGGATTGGCTAACAATTTGTTGTCAGTGACACAAATCTTGGACAAAAATATGGTTGTCAACTTTCGTGTTGAGAATGGAAAGAAGTGTTGTACCATTACCAGGAAGGGTAAGAAGATTGCAACAGCTTCATATAAGCACGGATTATTTGCACTAGATGCTATCTCTACTCCACATGTTGCCATGACTGTCTCTACCAAAGAGGCAACTTCCCTATGGCACAAGAGATATGGGCATCTTAGTTCTGGCTACTTACTTGAGCTCAGCAAGTATGAGATGGTAAAGGGTCTTCCTTCCCTTTCGCCACATTGCCAGTTGTGCTCCGATCGCTGGCAGGAAAGTAGCATAGAGTACCATTTGAGAAGAGCTCTACAAGAGCACGAAAACCTCTGGAGCTAATTCACACCGATCTATGCGATCCTTTCACACCCAACAGTGTTGGAGGGAAGAGGTACTTTCAATTATTCGTAGATGACTACTCACGAAAGATGTGGGTTTTCTTTCTCCAACTAAAATCTGAAGCTTTCGCATTCTTCCAGCAGTTCAAGAAATTCGTTGAGGAGTCAGGAGCTTCTATTAAAACTCTTCGCTCAGATCGAGGGGGAGAGTTTACCTCTAATGAATTTTTTGCATTCCTAGATAAGCATGGGATCAAGATACAGTTAACAACTGCCTATACTCCTCAGCAAAATGGAGTTGCTGAGAGAAGGAACCGTTCTATCATGGAAATGGTTCGTTGTATGCTCACAGGAGCTACTCTTGGGCAACAATATTGGGCAGAAGTTGTCACCACTGCAGTGTATCTATTGAATAGGGCACCCACAAAGGCCCTAAAAGGAATGACTCCACAGGAAGCATGGAGTGGTCAAAAACCCTCCATATCTCATCTACGTATTTTCGGGTGTCAAGCTTTCATGCACATACCGAAAGAGAAAAGGAAGAAGCTAGATGAGAAAACACTGAGATGTATTTTTCTTGGTTATTCTGAGCACTCTAAAGGATATCGGTTGATAGATCCTTTGACCAAGAAAATTCATATCAACAGAGATGTTGTCTTTGATGAAGCTTTCACATCACAGAGCACATCTAAAGTACACCAAGATATTGTGGAAACTAAGGAAGAGAAGATTCCTTCGTCAACACAGACGGGAGGTCCTTCTACATCTTCTTCAACTCCATCGAAGAAGAATCCTAAATGGTGTACAAATACAATTAGAGACGCAAATTTATCCACTCCTCCCAATTTGAATTTGGATAGACCTTGTACACGCAGTATGGCTCAAAAGGAGAAAGAAGCCAAAGAAACTGGTGAGGTTGATGATCTTTATCAATCTTTTGAGGAACTTTCTGTGACTCCAAGTACAAAAGTAGAGGATATGGATATTTATGATGACAGGGCATTCATGTCTACCATAGATGGTCTTGAACCTGCATCAGTGCAAGATGCTCTCAGTGAGCCTCGATGGAAGGCCGCTATGGATACAGAGTATGAGTCTCTGATGAAAAATAAAACTTGGAAGCTTGTTGATCTGTCGCATGGAAAGAAACCTATTGGCTGCAAATGGGTATATAAATTCAAGTACAAGGCAGATGGAACAATTGATAAGCATAAGGCCCGTCTTGTTGCAAAGGGCTATGCTCAAAAGGAAGGCATCGACTATGAGGAAACTTTTGCACCTACTGCTCGGATGACCACAATTCGGGTTATGTGTGCTATGGCAGCACAATATGGGTGGAAATTTCACCAGATGGATGTCAAAAGTGCCTTTCTTAATGGTGATCTCCAAGAAGAAGTCTATATGACTCAGCCTGAAGGATTTGAAGTGGAAGGCCAACAGCAAAAAGTTTGCAAATTGGTCAAATCCTTGTATGGTCTGAAACAAGCTCCTCGAGCTTGGTATATAAAAATGGACAATCACCTTATGCAGCATGGATTTAAGAGATGTCCGTCAGATGCAAACCTCTATTTCAAGAAACAGGGTTCTGAGATAGTGTTGCTTGTACTCTATGTGGATGATCTCGCTCATAACAGGGAGTTAGAAACTATGATCTCTACTCGTCAAAAGAAACTTGTGCAAATCTTTTGAGATGACAGATCTCGGACTTCTCCATTATTGTCTTGGTCTGGAATTCAGCCAGAAGGAGCACACCATCAAAGTGTCTCAGAAAAAATATGCCAAGACATTGCTGGAAAAATATCGCATGACTGATTGCAAGCCAATGGCAACTCCAATGGAGAATGGACTTCATTTATCGCGATATGATGACTCACCTTAGGTATATGGCACTCTCTATCGACAGTTGATTGGGAGTCTCATATATCTGACCAATACTAGGCCAGATCTCGTATTTGTTGTCAACTATCTTTCGAGGTTCATGCAGGAGCCTAATACCACTCATTGGAAAGCAGCAAAACGTGTTCTTCACTATGTCCGTGGTACTATGGAATATGGCCTAGAATACAAGAGGAACAACAAATTCTTCTTGCAAGGATACACGGACTCCGACTATGCCGGATCATTTGATGATCGCAAATCAACTTCTGGATACATTTTTCATCTGGGATCCGGTCCTGTCTCTTGGCACAACAAGAAGCAACAGGTGGTTGCTATTTCATCAACAGAGGCAGAATATCATGCCGCACGTGAAGTTGTGTGCGAAGTGATATGGTTACGTCGCATTCTGACAAGTATGGGCCATCCATAAAAATCTCCAATACACTTGTTTTGCGACAATCAAGGTGTTCTGAACCTCGTCAAGAATCCAGTCCATCATGAAAGAACAAAGCACATTGACACACAATGTCATTTCATTCGATATGAAGTTCCAAAGCACCGAATTCAGCTTCAGCACATTCCCACCGATGCTCAAGTTGCAGAAATTTTCACTAAGGCACTTGGACGTGTCAAATTTGAATTGTTCCGTAGCTCACTTTGTATTGCAAAATGATGTAATGGGATGTTAGTAGTCTAGTATAGCTATTAGTTATTACATTACCCAAATAATGTAATAAAGGGGGATGTTAGTGTACTGTTCTGTTAGCATACTGTTCTACTTTGTTTGCATTATATTCTTTAGCAAACTGTTACAACCATGTAACAGCTCCGATGTTCTATTCTCGGCTATTACTGATGTATTTAAACAATGCTGCGTAATACAATTGTTGTTCGCTGAATCTAACAGATGCCACCTCTTGATTAAAAAGTCGTAGAAACTCAAATAACATTTCATGAATTTTATAAGGTGTTCCAAAGGTAGAATGACATTCATAATACTTTCCTAATGCAGATACCATTGTTTCTCTTAGGGACATCATTTCTTCTCTTAGGGATACAATTTGCTTCTCAAATGTTGCCATTAGTGAAACTCAAAGAATAATTTCAAAACCAATTTTTTAGTCATGAATAAAAGAAGGAACCATGACAAATCAATATTCTAAAAATATAAATTAGTTTCTGATTCACCAGATCGCATATGCACAAGTGAAGAGCATACTCCTAGTGTTGTAGGCTTTCTGATTCACAAGATCGCATTACACGCAAGTGAAAAGCATAATACCGACAACAACTACATTTTAGACAAAATAATTCCTTACAAATAAGCATGAAATGACTAGCAAATATCAAACATGTAACATATGAATAATCATGTTAGCATCAACCAAGAGATGTATCCATTAAAATCAAATGAAAGTAATTGCATGGAGACAACCTCGTTAGTCAAGACCAAAATTTTTCAAAATCAAATCAAAACACATTATTCTTGTATGAACAATCAAAAGCGTTAGAACAATGCATAGAAATTCATGTCCTCCTTTTAACACTACAAGGTTGTATTGTTTAAAAGAGGGCTAAAGATAATAATCAATAGGGCATGAAATATTCAAAATTTAAATCCCTATAGCATTTAAATCACACTGAAATAAACCAAATCAGGCCCTCCTTCTAGCGCCAAAATGTTGAGTGGTATTTTCACACAGTTGTGAAAGTACACTCTCCCTTAGGATTTGGGTTCCAAATCCCCTCTTGCAAAGAAGTTAAACAAACAACTTCTCCAAGGTCTCCGCTATATTAGCATTTGCATATGTGTATTAGTAATCTCAAATAAATATATTCAATTTAAATGCTTGGAACACCTTAGTGATTGCAAGTAATTGTAAACAAGGTGCAATGTTGGTTTATTTTACTATGAAACTTTAGTGATTGTTCATTGAACCAAAATAAAGCAAATGTGAGTTGGCCCTCATATGACCACGATGTAGTGCCTTAATCCCTTTTATCTTGAGATTTTTAAGGTAGATTTTATCTTCTTTATTAGTCCAAATATGGATTCTTATCATGAAGATAAAGATAGCTTTCAATATGATCAATAAACTATCTCTCTTTGGTGAAATGAATTTTCACAAAGAAGCAATAATTTATGGCCTTAGATAAAGGGCTTTAAATGTCACTTTAACTTATCCCTCTTAAATGAAATAAAATTTTCATAAATATGAACAATTAAGTGCTTTGAATCAATGACCTTCAATGTGATGCTCAAATTACCCCTCTTTCGTAAAATCAGAATTTTTTATGAAGAGGGCAATTTTAGGCCCAAAATGGAAATTTGTGAAAATGCCATAAAACATAACTCCTTCAATAAAATTGGAATTTTCATGAAGGCAATGTCATCATAGGCTCATGAGTGTAAAACAAAACTGAAAAAATGAAATTTGACCTTAAAATGAAAATTTTCTATTTTCGGATTTTTAAAATCTGTAATAAAACAACAACTTCGATGAATTTTAAAAAATACTAAACAACTCTAAAAATGAAATTTCAAAGTGCGTATTGGAAGTCTGAAGTATAACCTATGCAATGGTGAAATTATTTTTGGATTTTGAAAATTTTTAAATGTTTATTTTAATGCCTGAAAATTAAAAAAAATTAAAATTTCTGGAAAAATAAAATATAGAAAAATGAAAATGAAATGCAAAAAATTGAAAATAAAATGCATTCAGTATGATGCTATCCTATTTCAACAAAACCAAAGATATGAGGTTTTCATGCATGCAACCTAACCTATTGGACTTGCAAAACAAGAACAATCCGGATAAGCTAAGTGCTGGCTCCTAGGGTTTAAATGAGGTTTTTAGATTTAAGCATTCGCATGAAGCAATCAAGAAACTTGCATAAACTCCATTTACAAGCCTAAAATTTGAAAAGGGGAAAAATAGACATTTAATCTTGCATGCAGAAAATGACTCCTTTCTTGTCCATAAGATGCAACTTTATGAAATTTTCTGTATTAAAATTTGTCATTTTACAATAACAGAAATTTTTGGTTTTCTCAAACCAGTCAATGGAAGAAAACAACTCGAACAGGTCCAGAATGGCCCTCTTGCCTTCAAATCTGCAACTCTGCTCGCGGTAGTTTCCAACCCCTCTCCACTTATTTGAATGGCGTATTTAAAACTTCTAAAAAAAAATTGTTTCTCCCTCCATGACTGTTTGTTTTCTCCTTCCCTTGTGCATGCATGTGTTTTGATTTCCAAAAAAAACTTTTCGTTTCTATTTTGTGGCCCTTCGTTTCATTTTCTCCACATGGGCTTGCGTTGTTTCCTTCCGTGTGTAACGACCATCTTAAATGATTTCAAATCATTAAAGATTCCTTATGTAACATTTTGTCTTATTCACTAGATTTTTTCCTTATGTCCATGTCACTATGCAGTCTTTAGTTTCACTATCCTGGTGTTCATCACTAATATCAGACGCACTGTCAACTACTTTGTTCCCTTGGCAAAAATGCAACATGTCGTGATATCGCGACACTTTTGCCTCCTTGCTCTCTTTTGTTGCTTTTAGCCATGAAAATGCAACATGTCGCGATATCACGACACTTTTCTTTCTTCTCTTTTGGCTGTAAAAATGCAACATGTCGCGATATCGCGACACTTTTCTTTCTTCTCTTTTGGCCGCGAAAATGCAACATGTCGCGATATCGCGATACTTTTCTCTTTTGGCCGTGAAAATGCAACATGTCGTGATATCGCGACACTTTTTCTCTTTTGGTCATGAAAATGCAACATGTCGCGATATCACAACACTTTTTCTTTTTTGGCCGCGACAATGCAACGTGTCGCGATATCGCGACACTTTTTCTCTTTTGACCACAACAATGCAACGTGTCGTGATATCGCGGCACTTTTTCTCTTTTGACCACAACAATGCAACATGTCGCGATATCACGACACTTTTTCTCTTTTGGCCGCAACAATGCAACATGTCGCGATATCGCGACACTTTTTCTCTTTTGGCCGCGACAATGCAAAGTGTCACGATATCACAACACTTTTTCTCTTTTGGCCGCAACAATGCAACATGTCGTGATATCGCGACACTTTTTCTCTTTTGACTGTGATAATGCAACATGTCGCGATATCGCGACACTTTTTCTCTTTTGATTGTGATAATGCAACATGTCGCGATATCGCGACACTTTTTCTCTTTTGGCCGCGACAATGCAACATGTCGCGATATCGCGACACTTTTTCCTCCTTGCGGTGTTTTGTTTTTTCTTTGATCTTTAGCATATGGGCCACTTCGGTCTTCTTGGAAAACATGCAAAAAAGGTGGGTCCCCAATTTTGGGGCACGTTGTGGAGCATCCACAATAGGAAGAATAAGTATATTAGTTGATATCCTAAAAAGGTTTCGGATAGAAGACTACAAACTTATGGCCACACCCATGATCACTAATCTGAATAAGGTGATAACTTCATATTAAAAATTGGTGGACCCTACATTGTATAGGTAGTTGATAGGATCCTTGATGTATTTGGTCAAAACTCGACCAGATATATGTTTTGCAATGAACACCTTGAGTCAATTCATGGTGGCGCTAAGGTAGGAGCATTGAATAGTAGCAAAAAATGTGCTCAGATACTTGAGGAGTATGGTGGAGTATGGTTTAATATATCTTGGATATGGTGAAGTGAGTTTGCATGGGTATACAAACTCAGATTGGGAAGGTAATATAGCAAATAGGAAGAGCACTTCAGAGTGTTGCTTTAGCTTGATATCAGGTATGATATCCTGAAGAACATATGCTTATATTGAGAGGGGGGTGAATAGTATAACATAAAAAATTTCCCCAAATATTAGCATCAACATTAATAAAATAGTAAACATCACACAAAGCATCACACACATGAGAGACATCATTTTTAACATTGTTCACACAATGTGGGCTACCTCCACAGAAAAATATTTCTTCTAAATATTTCTCAAATAATATTTTGGTAATCCTTCCAAATTACAATGTTTATGGACCTCTTTCCAAAAGAGATGTTGATCCCCTAATCTCAAGTTTGTGGATCTCTTCCACATGAGAACTCTTTCCCTTTCTACTCTGGTTAGTGATCTTTTAGAAGACTTTGTCTCTCTACTACACTAACTGGTAGATCTCTCTCCACTTGAAGACTCCTCACTCAGATCTGTCTTCAATTTTCCTGGCTATTGGATCTCTATCCACTAATACTCTATCCTCTATACTCTATCACCTCCAAAGCTCTATCTCAATATTGTACTAAACATAGTCTAATCAGTCTAGCACAGCTTTGATCAATCTCTTATGCTAAACACAGTTCATTCGGTATAGCACAACTTTGCTCCATCTCTTGCACTAAAAATAGTTCATTCGATCTAGTATAAATCTACTCAATAGGTCCACATAGAACCTTATCAAATCTGCTCAACAGGTCCACACAGAACCTGCTCAAATCTGCTCAACAGGTCCACATAGAACTTGCTCAAATCTGCTCAATAGGTCCACACAAAACCTACTCAAATATGCTTAACAGGTCCACACAGAACCTGCTCAAATCTGCTCAATAGGTCCACACAGAACCTACTCAAATTTGCTCAATAGATCCACACAGAACCTGCTCAAATATTCTCAACAAGTCCTCTCTAGGACTTGTCCAAATCTGCTCAATAAGTCCTCTCTAGGACTTTCTCAAATCTGCATAGCAAGCTTCCACAAAAGCTTACATAAAATCAGTCCACAAGCCTTCTCAAAGACTTACCTCAAATCAGTTTAACAAGCTCACATAGAACTTGTCCAATCTCATAGAATCATAAATAGAATTGTTAGATACTCAATATGTTCTATACTCAATGCTCAATCAATATCTCAATTCAATATCATATAAGCATAAAGAGAATTGTTAGAGACTCAATATATTCTATACTCAAATCCCAATCTCAACTCAATCTCAATCTCATAGAAGCATAAAGAGAATTGTTAGAGACTCTATATGTTCTATTCTCAAATCTCAATCTCAACTCAAATCAATCTCATAGAAGCATAAAGATAATTGTTAGAGACTATATTTTCTATTCCCAAATCTCATTCTCAACTCAAATCATTATATAGAATAGTTTGTTTCATGGAACTTGAACAACGACTTCACACAATCACTTGAGTAGGCTTAATCATCTCTACTCAACCAATCACATCAAGGAATAATCCTTTCAATAAACCCTAGTCCAAGCATGTATCAACCAACTCAAAATGTTTCCAACAATGCTCAACAACAAATCTCACATAACAATGATACTCATGTTCTTAACTCAAGTTCAAGTTCTTTGCATGACCAATTGGTTTCAATAATAATGTGTATAAAACAAGGTTTAATCACAACTCTCAAACTAGAAAACCTTGAAGAATTAAACCAACAACTCCTCAAAAAAGGGAACCACAATCAATCCTTTTCTCTCCAAAGATATTTTCATAAATCAATCACACAAATAAGTCAATGAATATTATTGCCCATACCTTTTTATGCCTTATGAGTTGTCCACTAAATCTGCCACACTCAACACATTTTCTTTTTCCAATCTCAACAAGGGTTAGAGCACTTGAGTAATAACACAATAATAAAAATAATATCTCAATAACACGTTATTACTCCTACTCAATAAAATGCACCATACCCTCTTATGCAAGAAATAAACCCTCAAAAGAATGAATCAAACTTACTTTTGAAACTCCTTTACAAAACCAGAAATATCTCCTTGCATACACCTTATTTCTCCCTCTAAGCAATCTAAACAAATAGCTCTTGAAAAGAGCTTTCCAATGATATATAATATGATATACTTCCAAAAATAAAATCAGCAAAAATATCTATTTTTCTAGGGCATACCATATCCTTATTTCTCCTTAGGCAACCTTGGCAAAAATTAAAATATTAAACAACATCAAAAATTAAATCCACTTGCCTTACCCTCGGCGGGATTCGATCTCCCGACGTTCTCCTTCCCAACACCTTAGCCGCAACCAAGCCGTCGTTGGGCCACGCACCCTAACGTGTCTAAAATGGCACGTCCACTATAAAGTTTCCAGGAACAGTGCTCTTCCGAAAAAAAACAAGCGCTTCTTCCTTGCAATCCAAAAGGCCTCATGTGAATTGAATGCGAGACCTCCTCCTTAGTACCAAGCCAACATACCACTAGGCCACGCTGGCCTTTGCACTTAGAGCCTTCGAACCTTCACACCTTTAGCCTTTACGTAAATCGTAAGGCCTTCAAAAAACAAAACATTTTCGCATGTGCTTCAAATAATAATTGCAAGGGATACCTTGGTAAATATTTTTTGATGGCATTTATATAATGCCTTTGTCCTCTTTTGCAATCACATCAGCGCTTCGAATAATTTTGACATCGGCGTGATTTTTAATTTATAATTAATTTAAATTTAAATATTATAAATTAAAAAGAACCAACCTTAGGTTTAATTTAATTAAACCTTAGAACCTTGTCTTAATGCCCAATCTTGGTATAATTAAATATTATTTATAAAATTTAAATTCCTTGTGAATTTAAATAATTATTAAACCTCCTTTTTAACCTCTGTAATAACGCATCTTGGGTTTTTATAAACCAATCACTTAACCTGTGCTCCCAATAATATTAAAATATTATGGAGCCTTTTTCCTTTCATTTCTTCACTGATGAAGCTTTTTCCTGGATGACTTGGGCGACTTTATTTCTTGCCTAATTACTTAATAAGAGTGATAACTCTATCAGGTGACATCAATGACAACTTTTACTTAGAGGACTCAAAATTTCCAACATATCCTGGTTCAACAAGAAGTAGACTTACGTGTCACTTAGCTCAATAGAGATTTAATACATGGCATCCAGTATTGCTAGTTGTGAGACCATCTGGCTTTGCAAGTTGCTTACTTTATTATTTAATTAGGATTTGGATCCCACAGTGATATACTGTGATAATCAGAGTTGTATCAAACTCTTTGAAAATCTAGTATTTCATGACAAGTCCAAACACATAGACATCAAATATCACTTCATACAAGATAGGATATAGAAGGGAGCCGTAAATCTCTAGTATATTTCCACAGATCAATGGGTAGCTGATATTTTGACCAAGCCCTTAGTGAAAGGGAAGTTTAAGGCATTCAGAGATAAACTTGGGTTAGTGCATAATTCCTTCCTCGCTAAGAGGGAGTGTTGAGAAATGTAGCTCAAATAGGGACTTCTTTCATAGGCTTTAGTATGAGCATGCTAGAAGTGGTTCGAGATAATTCCTAATTCTATTTTGAAATTCACTAAGTGATTTTCTATTTTTAAGTTCACTTAAGCGATTCTATTTTGTAATTCACTTAAGTGATTCTATTTTGAAATTCACTTAAGTGATTTTCTATTTTTAACCTCACATCTCAAGATGAGATGAGATCTAATCTTAGTGTTTCCTTTTTCAAGGATAAAAGGAGAAGGTCAAGAGTGTTTTACACACAGAAAGATACAAAAAGAAGAGAAGGAGAACAAGTTTCTGAAGGAAAACTGCAAGCTTAGGAGGAGAAGAACAGTGAAATTGCTAGCCAAAAAGGCAACAAGAGAGCAGGGTGTTCTACTATAGCTATAGCCTCCTTTATTTGTAATATTTTAGGTTCATGTGGTATATTTTTCTAGCCATTTGTGCAACTTTTGCATGTTTGAAAAAATTCTTTTTAGATATGATTTATTGTAAAATAACATAGGACAACAGTTATCTAGGCTTGGGAAAATTTACAAGTGTCACATACAACCAAAAATGCATTATGAGATATAAGTGTTTTTAGGCAACATAAATTTTAGAGCACCAAATATCAAAATATACCTTACAAAATAGAAAAACAATGCTTCTACTAGATTTGGCTTGAAAAAAGCTTTCCAACAACTATAAATAAGGCTATCTTTGGATCTAAATGGAGCCTCGATTTGGAATACAAACAAAATACTCTCCTACAACAAAAGAAAGAGGGCAAAATACCCTTTACACCAAAGGAATATTATATAGAATATTCCTTAGAAAAATATTTTTGTTTTAAAGGATAAATGTGGACATCTTAATTTGTCTTGGATAATTTTTAGAAGGGAAAGCAATACATTGAGAAATCAAGTTAATCTTCCCCAAGATCCTTGTGGGGTAAAAAACATTAAAGGAAAGTACTATAAAGCTCATAGCATGTTGTGACTACAATTTCATGCCACCCTTCAATACAAGATAATGTTGGAGGAGAGTTTCTTGTGGCAGGTTTATCGACAGCTTGGACAGACTTGACCACCAACTACAGTCGAGTCAGCACTAAAACAAACTAAAAACATGCCAACAACAACGCATTTTGATGCCTTTTCAGCTATGCGTAGAAAGATATTTCATTACCCAAAAAAGTCAAATATGTAGCTAAACTAGACTAAGCCCATGATAAATAAAGGGCCATAGACATACAAAAACAAACATAGGTAGACATATATTGAAGATAGACAAATAGACAAACAGATAAATAGATATAAATGAAATTATAGAGGGAGTAGCTGCAACAATTTTGAGGGGAAGGGGAGAATTTTTAGAAAGAAAATCCTCCCCTTAGAGAGTTTACACAAGAGCAAACTACTTTGATACAAGTATGATATAGATAGACAAGGGCAAGGACTAAACAATACCAAGTTGATTGATTTCATTCTAAAAGTGGTTATAAATATTCAGATTACGCTACCTCTAGAGGATCCTTTCAAAATATTTTGGATAAGATCAAATTAACTTTCTATAAGATAGATCCATTTGATATATCATGAATTACATTTGGATATCAAAATTTATTCAGTAGAGATTATCTCTAGGGAAATAACTTTTAATTAGATCTTATGATAGAAAATTAAAATGGTTAACCTACAAATTTTATGCAACATTATTTTTTAGCCAACATAAAATATAACATTAAACATGATATTAAATACTAATCCCTGTATGTTTCAGCTAAACATACTACTTCCTCTAGCCATGGAAAAGAGAATTTAACTTCACAATTCTCAATTAAAACCCCTTTATTGGATAGCCTATCTGCACATTTGTTTCCTTCCCTTAATGTATGTGTAAACCTAATTTCTTAAAATTTTCATAGCAAGGTATTTTATTTCCACAATTATATCTTGTATGTTCCATGGAATATTTACTTTCCTCAAAATTGCATTTATTATTATTAATGAATCATCTTCTATCCATACGTTATTCCATTTCATTTATCTATATATTTTTAACCCTTATAAAGCTACCTAAGCTTCAACTTTATTATCTATCTTAAATCCACTATTGAAAGTGTAATGAGACAAAATCTCTCCCTTATTATTTTTAATTATTCCTCCTCCTCCTCTTGATCCTAGATTTCCTTTAAATACTTCATCAAAATTCTATTTGATTAACTCCACTTATGGGGGTTTCCACTTTATATTCTTTGCCTTCTTTTTGTTTCTCTTGTACCCAACATCATAATTCTATTTGATGACTTGACTCCATTTGTCAAGGCTCTCTGCTTCAATATTAAGGATTGGGTGAGTTGATAGGATTGGTTTAGCCTCCTTTATGGCTAAATAAATCTTCCTTTTCATTGCCTCTAAATTACTTTCCTTTCCTTTAAATATTCTTCTATTCCTTTCTAGCCATATAGTCCAAAGTATTGTATCTTTTGATAGTTTCCATATTATTTGTAAAACCTCATTTTAAAAAGTGCTCTGACATTGCTTTAAAAATTCTTTAATTCTACCATTCATCACCATGCATTTGCCTAATATATTAATAATTCATTTTGATAGTTTCTAGACTATTGAGGAGCATCCCAAAAGATGGTCCATATTCTCCTTCTTCTTTTTACATAGAATACATTTTGAGGGGCCATGAAAACCCCTTTTTATAAGGTTATCCGAGGATAAAATTCTTCTATGAACTACTATCCAAACATGTATTTTAACTTTAGGAATGATGGGTTTGTCCCAAATATATCTCCACATTCTTGTAGTATTCATATTATGTTGGTGCTTTACATTATATCCACTTCTTGTTGTGTATTCTCCTAAGCTATTCAACTCCCAAATAAGCTTATCCTTAGCTTCCCTTAGAACAGTGACTATTGTTATCTTTCTACTCAATTGCCCCCTAGAATCAATCTTGTAAAGAATATTCTTTCCATTTGTATATTCCTTCCTCATCCTTGTACATAATTCTTGAAACCCTATCACCATATTTATCTTGGAGTAATCTCATTCGTGGTTTCAAAATATATCTAGATTGAGTGGTTTTTTATCACACAAAGTATTCATCCAAATTTATTTTTTTCTCTAGTTCCCACCATCCATATTAGACTTTTAATCATTAGATCAATTATTTTTCAAACCATTCCATGGTGCAAACCCCTCTAGTAGTGAGAATGTAGTAAATATTATGCTTGGGTCATTATGCTCAATGTACTTAGAAGAATTCTTACCCATTGTCTTTGACTCTCTTTGTACAATCTCAAAACTACTTTTCCTCTAAGAGCTAAATAAGAACTCTTAAACTGAGATCTCCCCTAGTTTTATCATCACACAACTTGCTTCATTTCACCAAAGAAAATTTCCTTATATCATGTAATCATGACCATAGAAATGACCGCATAATATAGACTAAAATTTTTTCTATTGATTTTGTCATAGTATACAAGGGCATATAATATGTTGGAATGGCCTGCAAGACTAATATAATTAGTTGTACTCTTCCTACTAATGATAACTATCTTCCTTTCCATACTGATAGTTTATTCTAGACTTAACTTATAACTAGGTTACACAATTCTATCCTCATTCTTGCCTCAAATAAGGGGATCCCTAGATAAGTTGCTAGCAAATTTGCCTCCTCCATTTGAAGTAACCTACATATACATGATTTGATTCTAGTTGGGTTGTTTAGGAAGTAAATTTTGGATTTTATCCTATTAAATTTATGCCCTACTGCTCTTTCATATTCCTTAATAATTTATTCAAATCTCTATCCTTGTTTATCCCTACCCTCTCAGAAAGGTTTGTATCATCTATAAATTATTGATGGGTGATGTTGTCGATGTTACTAGTAGCCTCAATTCCACTTATTAGCCCTTCTTTGTATGCCTTCTTCAAGTTCCTACCCAATACCTCTACCATAATAATGAACAAATATAGTTATAGAGGATCTTCCTATCTAAGACCTATCTTAGTTTTAAATTATTTTGTTACTAACCCATTGACCAACACTGAATATGATACTGTAGAGACACAAGCTTTAATCCATCTAACCTATTTCTTCCTAAATCCAAATTTTTCTAATATTGCAAAAATAAAATCCTATTTACCCCTATCATAGGCTTTACTCATATCAACTTTTAAGATCATTGCTCTCTTTTTTCTTGAAGTTGTTGAATGCATAATTTCATGAGCTACAATGATCTCATCCATAATCTATCTCCATTTCAAAAATCCTCCTTGCTCTTCTAAAATAATTTTGCCATCACTTTAGATATTGTCTTACATGACATATTACATAGGCTTATAGGCCTAAATGAATCAAAGAATTGTGCATCCTTCATTTTTGAAATCAAGGTGAGTTATGTTGCATTTATTTTATAAGGTATGTATTGTTTTACCCTAGACTGTTCCACTACCACCAATAAAGAATCCTTCACTATATCCTAATCATGTTAATAGAATGTTGCAAAGAGCCCAT
Organism: Wollemia nobilis; assembly: GCA_028583015.1. Lineage (NCBI taxonomy): Eukaryota > Viridiplantae > Streptophyta > Pinopsida > Araucariales > Araucariaceae > Wollemia > Wollemia nobilis. The sequence goes on from JAQPPZ010002440.1 coordinate 6,038,150, forward strand.
CTAGTCCTCAGGATTTATCCTCATCAAAATAAAAATGATCTAAATGAACTTCTTCTAGAGTAATAGTCACCATTAATTTCCTATTGTCTTCATTTATTATAACTCTGTTAGAAATATTGAGTTGTCATTGATGTCAAAGGTGCATGGTATTCAAGGCAGAAATATCTTCAAGGATGAAATGTTGAGTTGTCATTGATAATAGAGGTAGAAATGCAAAGATATCTTCAAAGGTGTTTTCATATGATTTAATATTTAAATTAATTATTTAAATATCAAAGTGGAAGGTTTATAAAAAGGTTTAAAAGAAGTGGAAGGTTTATATTTAGATCAAAATATTTAAATATATAAATTGAAATAAGGATATGTTAGTTAAAATAAAGTGCTTTTGAAGTGATGGTGGAGACGGAGGGCAGCGATGGCGATGACGGGATCCGATATGCTGGGTCGACGGATGGAGGACCTGGTCCAGGTAAGAATGGTGCCATTGATGGTGAAGTGGGATCCCGAGGGATGCCCCACGTGGGTCCTCGGGACAAGGAGCCTCCCGAAAAAGGACCTACTGAGGGCCCCATTCCTGGGAACCCTGGTGGGTCGTCTTACATGCAGGTCACTTCTGGTGAGGCGATCTCTCCAAAAACCTCAGATGCCCACCTAACTCAGGTTGGATCGGATATTATCATCCCAGAAGAGGTTTTCTCCAACTATGTTTCAAAGGCCTCTTACTCCCTGATCGGGAAGTTTGTTGGGGGATGGCCAGATATGGAGACGATAAGGCGATGGGCCTTCTCCAAATGGAAAACCTCAGGAAACATGGAGATCGTAGCCCTCTCCAGGGGTTTTTTGTCATAAAACTAGGCAATCATGATGATGCAAGTCGTATACTAACAGGAGGGCCCTGGTTCCTAGGAAGGAGGAGCTTGTTTCTCAGACGATGGGTGGTGGATTTCAATCCAAATACCCAGAGTATCAACTTTGCTCCCATCTGGGTCCGCATCCCAGATCTGCCTTTCCATCTATGGCAAGAGGAGGTCCTGAAAGCTATTGCGAGAATAGTCGGTGAGTTGGTGGCTATTGATTCTGCAACTAAAGCAGGCTCCAGAATGGTCCATGCCCGCATCTGCGTGAATGCCAATCTCGAGTCCGAGCTACCATCCTTTGTTAACCTGATTTTGGGGTCCTTCAGATGGCGCCAACCTCTTGAATACGAAAACAAACCAGCCTTCTGTGTCCAGTGCCACATGCAAGGCCACCTCAGAAACCAGTGCCCTCTCCTCAAAACTAAACCTATAGAGGAAACCGAGGATGGTGACTCTTTCCCGAGGGCTCCTCCTAGATCCCAGAATCGGTTCCATCCACCTCAAAATTATCATCCAAAGAATGGGCAACCCTTTCCCAAAAAATTAGCTCATATGCACAGGCAAACCAAGCTTCAAGTCAAAGGAGAGATGGGTCCTCAGAAGACAAAGGAAAAAAAATTATCGATCCTCCTCTGGCTCCAAAATCTGAACAGGTATGTCCACCGCCTGAATCTAACCCTATTTTCTTTGAGGGTAATGTGGACCCCCTATGGTTGATCCCCCTCTCCCTTCTCACTCTGATCCTCCCCAGGATGGAACGGTAGAAATAGTTCTTTTTGAGTCCCCTTCTAAATCAGGTCCCTCCCTCCCCCGTTGGAAACCTCCGGACCAGCATCCATTCACTCTGATGATGAAGATGAGGGAAGTCCTGTCCCATCCCAGTCCTTCCCAGAAGGCTTCAGCCCCAAGAGGACCCAGAGCAAAAAATCCCTCATCGACTTCGGAAGTGACAAGAAAAGAGGAAGACCATCCCTTGCCGAGTAGAGAAGGAAAGAGGCCAAAGATGATATAGCAAATGGCTTTCAAGCCACCTTATTGTCTGACTCTCTCAATCTGATAAGAGATGAACCTAAAAAATCCAAACCTCCTTCTCAACAGGGGAAGGGAGGCAAGAAATCCCTCAAAAAGTTTTAAATGAAGATTCTCACTTGGAATGTGAGAGGGCTCAATGGGACCCCCAAGAAATGGATAGCCGCAAATCTAAGGAAATATTACAATCCCACAATCCTCATCCTGCAAGAAACTAAAGTAGATGAGATTTCTTCCCCCAAAGTTGCCAAAGCAATATGGAACAAAAGTGAATTTGTCTTCACTCCTGCCCAAGGAACGTCTGGAGGGCTGTTATGCATGTGGGATCCATCAAAAGTTGAAGGAAGGCTGATTTCCTCCTCCAGCAGGATCATCAACATGCTTTTCCACTACAAAACCAACAACAACACTTGGATCCTTTCCAATGTCTATGCCCCCAATAACCCCCTTGAAAGAGCCTCGTTGTGGAACTCGATCAGCCATATGAGAAACTCATTCAAAACCATCCCCTGGATCCTCGTAGGAGATTTTAATAGCCCCCTATTCCCATATGACAAGAAAGGAGGCAACACCCTGCTTACCAGAAGCATGGAGGAACTGGGGGAATTCATAGATGCGAACGAACTCATGGATGTCCAGCTGAAGGGAGCAAAGTTCACTTGGAGTAATAGAAGGGCTGGAACAAATCTCATCCAAGTCAAATTGGATAGGGTCCTGCTCTCGAGAGAGGCTATCCCTATTTTTGGGGATGCCACCCTCAAATCCCTCCCCAAAATTGGCTTTGACCATAGTCCCCTTCTATTTGAAGCTGCCAAAGCTCCCTCTTTCAAGATCCCCTTCCGCTTTGAGGTGATGTGGTTCCACCATCCAGACTTTAGGAACCAAGTCTCCCAGTGGTGGCAGCAACCCTTCAAAGGGTCCCCGTCTGGGAAACTATACCAAAAACTCAGATTTATCAAGGAAAATCTTAGGACTTGGAATAGGGAAACCTTTGGCAACATTTTTGAAAGCAAACAGATGATTAAAGAGAAGCTAGAGATCATAGAACAATAATTCCAGGAAGGCAACCAAGACAGCAACACCAGAGCTGAAGAGAGCAAGCTCCTAGCAGAGTTCCACAACATCCTGGCCAGAGAAGAAATGTATTGGAGGTAAAAATCGAGAGCCCTGTGGCTCAGGGATGGTGACTCGAATACCAAATTCTTTCATGCATCTACCCTGAGAAACAGGAGTTCCAACAAAATCTTAGAGCTCACCTACAGTGATGGGAGGGTCACAAGGGAAATCTCTGAGATCCGGGATGAATCAACCAACTTCTTCCAGTCCCTCCTAGGCACCTCCTCCCCTGACTCCCCCTAGGAGGCTAAGGCTCTCTTGGGCAATATCCCCCACTCCATTTCTCCTTCCACTAATGAAATGCTCATTAGCCCTCTAGCCATTGAAGAGATCAAAGGAGCTCTATTCTCTATGCAGCCTGACAAGGCTCCCGGACCTAGATGGATTCCCTCCGTGCTTCTTCCAAGCATTTTGGGACTTGATCGGGCCTGAGGTGTGTGTTGTAGTTAGAGATATTCAGTCTTCCAAGGCCATTCCCTGAGGGATCAACTCAACCTTCATTGCCCTGGTTCCCAAAGTGCAAGCCTACAAATCTCTGTCTGACTTTCACCCTATCAGCCTCTGCAATGTCCTCTACAAAATCCTAACCAAAGCTTTAGCTAACAAGCTCAAGGGGATCCTCCCCCTTATCATCGATCCCTACTAGGGCAACTCTATCAAAGGGAGAGTCATTACAGATGGAGTGATCACTATCCATGAGGCCTTGCATTCTGCCACCTTGGCCAAGAAACCAACTTTCCTTCTTAAGCTAGACATGAACAAAGCCTTCGATAGGGTCAGTTGGGAGTTTCTCATCGAGGTCCTCCTTAAATTTGGCTTCCACCCAACTTGGGTTGATCTCATCAAAAGGTGCATATCCTCTCCATGGTTCTCCATCTTAGTCAATGGGTCCCCTGCTGGGTTCTTCCCAAGCTCCAGAGGCCTGAGACAAGGAGATCCCCTATCCCCAATCTTGTTCATCATCCTAGTCGAGGCTCTAGGGAGGTCCATTGCAAGTGTTGGTAGGAGAGGGCTCATTTTTAGGATCAAAACTACCTCTGGTCTTCATCCAGTTACCCATCAGCAGTTCGTTGATGACACTATCTTGGCCACTTCAACTTTCATTGCCTAGGCCAAGACCATTAAGCACATCCTACGCCTTTATGAGAATGTTGCAGGCCAGAAGATCAACCTCCTCAAAAGCAAAATTTATTTCATCAACACTCCCCATTCCAAGAAAATTAAGATTGCGCGGATCCTTGGGTGCTCCCCGGAGGCTCTCCCCACTTCCTACCTTGGGCTTCCCCTATTCTCTGGTAATCCCACTAGACCCATGTGGAATAATGTCATTGAAAGGATCCAAAAAAAGTTGGCCTCTTGGAAAGGTCACCTCCTCTCCCAGGCAGCCAAGGCCACCCTCACTTTGGCCTGTCTCTAGAGCATCCCGATTTACTTCATGTCTATCTTTAGAATCCCAGCCTCTATGAGTTCCAAGATAGAACAAATCCAAAAGAGGTTCCTCTGGTCCGGGAGTGAGGATAAGAAGAGAATCCCCTTGGTGGCCTAGGACTTGGTCTATCATAGCAAAATCAAAGGAGGCATTGGTCTCAGGAAAGTATCCCAAATGAATCTCGCTCTCCTAGCCAAGCATGCATGGAAGATTTACACCAACAATGGTGTCGAGTGGGTCGAGATAGTCAAAAATAAATACTTGCAAAACCACCATTTTTTGAATGATCAGGGGCCCCAAAATGGGTCAATATTCTAGAAATCCATCACCCAGACCAGAAGTCTCATTCAAAAAGGTAGTAGATGGATTTTGGGTAATGGGAACACCATCGACTTTTGGCATGATAGGTGGCTTCAAGAGGAACCTCTGAGCGAGGACAGGGAGTTGGTGGTCCTTAAACCATCCACTGACATCAACATGGGGAGCAAGGTTGCAAATTTTATCACCAATCACAATGGAAGGCCCAAGTGGAGATCCATCGATGAGGGCAACTTCCCCCTTCAAGTTGCTACCCTCTCTAGCTTACTCAATGCAGTCACTATTCCAATGGGAGAGGTAGAAGATAGGCCCATCTGGAGAGGAACTGATGAAGGGTCCTTTTCTATAAAGTTAGCTTACACCTTCCAAGAGCCGACATAGGTTGCAACCATCCCTTTCAACCTCATTTGGAGGAAGAAACTCATCCCCAAAATTAGTTTCTTTTCTTGGATAGCCATTCAAAACAAGATCCTCACACTTGAAAATCTGGCCAAAAGAGGTTTCATGATCCCCAACCATTGCTACCTATGCCTTTCAAGCTGGGAATCCATGAATCACATTTTCACCAACTATGCTTTCTCTTCCATAGCCCTCGACCACTTGCTCAATTCCTTCCACATCTAGTGGGTCCAGCCCAATTCCATCATTGACTTGTTCTCCCAGTGGCCAAACCCGTTTAGCAATCCCAAGCTCTGCTCCCTTTGGTCCTTCTACCTCCATCACTTGATCTGGAAAATTTGGCTAGAGTGCAATAACAGGGCCTTCTCATCCTCCCCTAGGGACCCCATAGTTGTGGCCTCCAAATCCATTGCTTATGCTATTGAAAACATCTGGCTCATCCCCTATTCCATGGCCCCTTCCCAGGCTCTCGAACATGCCCTTTTCAAATCCCTTGGTATTCCTGAAGAGGATCCTAGAGCTCAGCCAAGGCCCAATCCCAGGGCCAATCTCAAGTGGATGCCACCTCCGGAAGGATGGGTCAAGCTAAACTTTGATGGGGCCTCCAAGGGAAATCTTGGCCTTGCAGGGGTAGGAGGAGTCATCCGAGACCATGAAGGCAACATGATCCTTGCATTTGCAGAATTCCTCGGGCCTCAGACTAACAATTTTGTGGAGGCCATGGCTCTATGGAGGGGGCTTGTCTTGCTTCAAGAGGACCCCAGAAAGGCCATCATCGAGGGTGATTCCCTAAATATTATCAACTATATGATGAATGACAAGACTCCTTCCTAGAAAGTCTTCAATACCATCCAGGAATCCAAGAAAATCCTTTGAAGTTACCCGTAGATGACCATCCACCATAATTTTAGGGAGGCTAATCAGCTAGCCGATCTCATGGCCAACCTGGCAGCATCGTCAACCAGTCTCAAAATTTGGAGAGAGAGCTTTCCCCAAGAAATAATTGATGCAACAAGTCATGAAAGGGATAAATTTCAAAATGGTAAGTCCCAATGATTTGAATTTTGAATCAAAGCTAATCGCAGGGGCTTTCCTCACCATTGGCAGGTTTTCTAGACCTTTGTCCCAATGTGCAGGCAAGTGCCATGAGTGGACCAGGTATATCATCAAGATCAAGCTCATGGGTGGCAAAACATGGGGAAACTGGCACACTCCCCACTCGACTGATTTATGGTGCTATCCAGACCTCAAGACCAATGACACGTGGACCTACCAAGATGTCGTGCTCCAAGTTATTAGTGCCTAGCACTTTTCCTGCTACGTGGTAAAGAACAAGAAGTTGGGAAGGTGTTTCCACCCCTACCCTACTAATCATGGCATTTTTCCTCGACCTTTTTGCCTTCCCAAGTTGTCCGTTGCTTTTCCCAACACCCCTTGTTTCCCCTCGCAGAGTTTTTTTGGAAGCTTCCTCGATCCCATGCATGAGTTTCGATCTTCCAAATCTTAAGTCGATCGAGGTTGATCTTGCCATGGTTGGGAATGATTGTCCGTTCCCATCCAATATCCTCCAAGGGTCATCTCATGCCTACCCCCACTATAGTGTCATCCAATCTGCTTCCATCGCTCCTAGCTTCCTCCACTCGACCCACTCCCTTTTAACCAGCTTTGGCCTCAAGCTTTCTGCTTATGATCCACCCTTTCTTTCCCCTACCTCGGCTCTACTGGTCCTCCCCTTCGGCTTCCTTCACCTCTCGTCTCCTTGTTTCCGCCCCTATCCCCCTTCTGAAAGCATGGCCTTTGTCGAGCCCACCTAGTTGAATCTTGACCCTGCTACTAAGGTCTTTATGGATGCCAAGGGGTTCACCCCCTTCTTGATGAAATTTTCTGGAGTCGAAGAACAAATCACCAAATATTTTGTCTCCTCTTGGAACCAAGGTGAGGTCACCATCCAAGGAGTCCACTTCAAGGTGACAATTGAAATGCTTGTTGAAATCACTGGCTTCCCATTGATAGGGCGCTTTATCAGGCGTGATAAGCACAATTGGGAAGAGGAGACGGATCAGTTCCCTGACAAAGGGAAGAGTTTGGGTTGGGACAAGTCCACCTTGCATGTTTCTTCCCTCCCTGCTCCCTGGAACATAGCCATTATTCCCATAATGCAGTATGTGACGTGCGATGACCCAGAGAAGCCTTTGCGTAGCTTTCACCTAGCCTTCATCAACCACCTTTGGGATGGTAAGGCAATATGTGTCCCTGACTACCTATTGTATTCCCTTTCCTTGACCATTGAAAAATTCCAAAATATGAATGGGAAGCCGCTGCACCAAGGACTCTTAGCAATTATCTTCAAGCATGCCTTAGCCAATAGGCCTCCTGTCCACAATGTCAAACCTATTTTTGCTAGTCCCCTTGACGAGGCTCCCCCATCACCCAGTCACCCTGGTGAGTCCCCTATTGGCCCTGGTCCAGTTGGGGGTCATTCCAAGGGCTCCCCTCTCAAGAGCGCTAGGCGCAATGAGCAAAATAAATGTACGGTGGTCTCAAATATCCCCTAGTGGCTAGATCCTCGACCAGGCTTAAAAACTAAAAGTGGAGTCATCCTCTTCCTCTACTCATGTCATATCCGATTTTGCAAGTGACAAGGAGGATCAGTGCTCCCAGATGTTGTTGGAGCTAGTGGCTTCCACCATCGGCACTTCTATCAAATACCTGGAGGAGGCCTCCAAGATGTTGTCCCGTTATGCTGCGAGGAAAAAGGATGATGGCAAAAATTGATAGGCGTGGGACCCTTCCCCTAGGGGGATGGCATGAAGAGTGGTTTCGGTTTGCTGGTAAAGCTATTTTGAGTCAGTGTTCGAGCGAGAATTTTGAATTTGTTTCAACTGGTTGTTGGGGTTTACCTTTGTCTGAAGGAAACCTATATTTTGTTGGTGTTTTTTTGTTTACTATTTTTTAGTTGATCCTCTATTTTTTTGTTTACTGTGTTAGTAGTTGATCCTCTGTTTGGTAGGTTTTTTGTTTACTATTTTAGTGGTCTTCCCTCTGGGTCTTTGAGGGGTTTTGAGGTGGGTGCTAGTACCTTTTTGAAAATGTTGTTCTAGCGTACGATGGTTTAGCCCTAGATGTAATAAGGTTTTGGGTTCCTTTCAAAACCCGCTCTGTAAATACTACTTAAATTACCAAAAATAGATTTAAATATATAAAAGAAGTGGAAGGTTTATCAAAGGTTTAAAATAAATGGAAGGTTATATTTAAATGAAAAGAATTTAAATATATATAAATTTGCATGGGCCAACATCCTTTGGGTGCACCATACAAAGGCAAGTTTTAAAATTCAAATATTAAAATATTAAATTTGACCTCCTTGGGCATGAATGTCAAAAGCCTATTAAAAGGCTATCAAATCACTTTGGATGTGTGGTGAAAAATTCAAAAAATATTTCATGCGGATTTCGTGAAGTGGGCAGAAGACAAGGGAGAGAAGAGTGCATGTTTTGGAGGAAGAAATTGAAAAGAGACCATAATTATATGATCGTGCACCTTTAATTTTATCTTGGTGGCTATCCCATCTTGTGCTAGGGTGTTGCAGAGTATGAGGTTATAGGGTTGAATTCGCACGGTGCCATTTTTTTGTGTCTTTTGTCGATACAGGAATGAAGAAGGTTTTAAGTATATGATCATGCACTTTTGATTTTAGTCAGATGACTAGCTTAGATGGTAGCCTAGCTTGTGCTAAGGCATTGTGGAGCAGGAGGTTACAGGGTTGAATCCTCATGACACCCTTTTTATGTGTATTTGGTCGGCAAGGGAAAGTGAATAAGGTTTTAAGAATTAGATCGTGTGCTTTTATTTTCATCTGCTAGGGTAACCTAGCTAGTTACCTAGCCTATTCTAGGGGGTTATGCTGCTAGAGGTTAGATGTTCGAAACGCATCCGCGATTGTGTGAGGTAAGGGCAAAATATTTTTTATTAAAATTAATAAAGGGAGATATAAGGGTTTGTATTGTTTTTATTCTGCAAAATCAATAAAAGGAAGATATAAGGTATAATGTTGTGATTTTAAAGTGTTACTTTGCATTCTATAAAAAGGAGATATAAGGGGTCATTTTATTTGGTAATAAAGCTTTATTTTTAAGTTTTAAAGGGGAGATATAAGGAGTAATTTTTAAAGCTTTATTATGTATGTTTTGATAAAAGGTTTTTAAAGTGATTGATTTGATATTTAATCAACAAAGAAAAAAGAGAATTGCTAACCAGATTTCGAAGGGATAAACAAAATAAAATTTATTTTTGTCAAGACAGGTTTGGAAATATCATGCAAAAGAAGATCATCATCATTGAGGTAAATTTAGAGGTATGGTGATTTAATTCCTTTCTCAAGGTGGTTTTGTTTGAGGAAGATATTTTTGTTGTCATATGGTTGGAGGTATAAGGAATTATTGGATGTGCATTATTTTGATTGGAATTAAGAGTAAATGTGAAGAGGATTTAGATTATATTTGTGAGCAAATTTGTGCATTGGTTCTTGATTGAATTTGGGAGTAGATGAGCATGGAAAATTTATGGATTGTTATGTTTGGTTTTGGAAATAGATGAGCATTGTATGTATGCAATATTTGGGAGTAGATGAGCATATTTGAGTAGGATTTTGAGCAGACTTGAGCAGGTTGTACGAGCAGATTTGAGCAGGTTTTGGAGTAGACTTGAGTAGGTTGTGTGAGAAAATTTAAGTATATATTTAAGAAGAATTTATGAGTAGAGGGGATTGGTATCTCTTGTAGAATGGTGTCCATGAACAAGAGTAGAGGGGATTGGTATCTCTTGAGGAAGATATTTTTGTTGTCATATGGTTGGAGGTATCAGAAATTATTGGATGTGCATTATTTTGATTGGAATTAGGAGTAAATGTGCAAAGGATTTAGATCATATTTGTGAGAAAATTTGTGCATTGGTTTTTGATTGAATTTGGGAGTAGATGAGCATGGAAAATTTATGGATTGTTATGTTTGGTTTTGGGAATAGATGAGCATTGTATGTATGCAATATTTGGGAGTAGATGAGCATATTTGAGTAGGATTTTGAGCAGACTTGAGCAGGTTGTACGAGCAGATTTGAGCAGGTTTTGGAGTAGACTTGAGTAGGTTGTGTGAGAAAATTTAAGTATATATTTAAGAAGAATTTATGAGCAGAGGGGATTGGTATCTCTTGTAGAATGGTGTCCATGAACAAGAGTAGAGGGGATTGGTGTCTCCTGTGGGTTGGTGTCCATGAATATTGTAATAGGGGATTGGTGTCTCCTATGGGTTGGTGCCCACAAACATTGTAATAAGGGATTGGTGTCTCCTATGGGTTGGTATCCATAAAATTTGTTGAGAAATTTATAAGCAATATTTCTTTGTGGATGTAGCCCATATTGGGTAAACCACATTAAATATGTATCTTATGTGGGTGATGATTTGTGCATTATTTCATTATTACGGTTGGTAATATTTGAAGTTATTGCTTTGGAAAGAAAAGTAAAAATTTTAACTTATACTATTCACTCTCTCTCTTAGTATAAGCTTGTGTTATTCAATTGGTATTAGATCAGGTTCCTTCATGAAAGCCTAATCGCTTGAAGGAACATCTTACAAGAACACACATGGCCACTAAGGTGAAAGAATATGCCCCTATGGTTGAAATCAATGAGAGGGATCCAAAAAATTGATAGGCAGCCATGGTTGATATAGAGGAGGAACTTATTGTTGCTCTTGAAAAATTGAAAAGGGCTAGAAAGAAGAATTCAAGATTGAAGGCTCAAGTACAAGAGGATGACGAAACAAAGATAGCTTCTACAATATCTCACTGACTTAAAAGTGAAGGTGGAAGAGGCAAAGAGAATTTAAGAAGTTATGGTTGAGCAATTAAAGGTAAAAGAACTAGAATGTGAAAAATTGGAACATGAGGTTGTCTCTAAGAAAGGAAGTGGAAAAATCTAAGGACAAGTTACAGAAAAATAAAAGGTTTGAAAAAAGCACAAAAATATTGAATGATATTATCAAAGTATAGATACTTTTAGGTATAAATATTGGACTTGGTTTTGAAGAAGGTCAAGAGAAATAGAAAGAGGATTCAAGCTCAAAAGGAACAAATACATCAAATAAAATAAGTAAATAAGAGCCCATGACCTATGTTGATGTATTGAAAAGTAAAAGCATCAAGGAGGAAGAAAACAAAGAATCATCATGGACATAATTCAATCACAAAAATAGCAATGAAAGAACCATGCGACCATATCATCCAAGGCAATCAAACAGGTTTCAATATTTCTTCCATGGTTATTGTTTTTCATGTAACAAATATGGTCATAAATTTGTACATTGCATGGTCCGTGTGAAAAATGATGTTGGCTTCATTAATAGAAATTTCAATTCATTTGCACCTCTCATGGATTACAATATCATTTGTTACAAATGTGATAATTTTGGACACAAAGCTAAATGGTGTAGAATAATTTTTCTTGAACTTCCTAAATCAAGAAAGGAGGAAGGTCAAACAGTTTAGAAGGAGATATCCTCAAAAGTTTAGAAAAATAAAAAGGAACAAGAAAAAGAAAATTCCATGTTGGTACAAACAACTCTTCATGTACAAAATGAAGGAAATCATTGGTACATTGATAGTGGTTGTTCAAGCCATATGATAGGTGACAAAAGTAAATTTCTTTCTCTCAAGAAAATAAATGGAGGAATAGTGAAATTTGGTGATAATGCTTCTGCAAAAAATTTTGGAAAAGGGACTTTGAGTTTGGATAATGGAAGATCAAGGAAAAAAAAATGTGTTATATGTTGAAGGATTGAAGCACAATCTACTAAGTGTAATTCAACTATGTGATCAAGGGCACACACTCAAATTTCACCCAAATGGATGTAAGATCAAGAAATCTAAGATAGGAAAGCTTATTACAAACATCAGTAGAACTACAAACAATCTCCACATGTTGAGCGAAATTAAGATAGAAAAATGATGAGGGTTAGATATTAAATATTTGCATCCAAATAGGAGAAGAAAGTAAATGCAAAAAATGGCAGAGAGTGGGATCGCAAGCGGGACCGCAAGCGGGAGGCACTCTGGGAGCCCTCCGGGATCCACCTCCCCGATTTTTGGACCCAGCGGTCCAGAGCCTGATCCACCTGAGGAAGGGGATATTCCCCCTTGGAAACCCCCTGATCCCTCTTCACCGTCCCAGGGATCGTATGCGCACGTTGTTTCTAAAGGGACCCCAAACCCTCTTCCATCTCAAACCCTGCTTCCCAACGGCTCCGACCTGGTGATCCCAAGGGCATTGTTGGATAGCTATGCGGCTCAGGACAAATTCACCCTCATCGGAAAGTTCATCGGAGGCAGACCTGATATAGAAATGATTCGTAAATGGGCGAGTAGCAAATGGCGCACTAGTGGGAGCTTGCAGCTTATAGCCTTGTCCAGGGGTTTTTTTGCGATTAGATTAAATAATGCAGAAGATTCATGCAATATCCTTGCTGGGGGGCCCTGGTTCCTAGGTAGGCGAAGCCTTTTCCTCCACAGGTGGGGAGAGGACTTCAACCCATACATGCAGAACATCAATGTGGTGGCTATTTGGATTCGGCTTCCAAACCTACCCTTCCACTGCTGGCAAGAAGAAGTCCTGAGAGGAATTGCCCGCACTATTGGAGAGCTCGTTGCTATAGATTCGTCTACTAAGGTACACTCCCGCATGATCCACGCTCGCCTGTGTGTCAATGCCAATTTGGAAACCGTCCTTCCTTCCTTTGTTAACCTGTTCAAGGATTCCATTCTCATCAAAAAGCAGCCCATTTTTTATGAAAACAAACCCACTTTCTGCACTGCATGCAATACCCAAGGGCATCTTACCAACCAATGTCCCCAAGCCCGAGTTCCAAAGCCTCCTTCATAGGGCCCTCTTGGTAAATGTGAGTATCTCAATGTTCCTAGTCATGGCAGGGAAGTCCCAGTCCCAGAAAGGGAAACCCCCATTGCCCCTTCAAAATTCCAATGTCTGAGCCAGGAGGGGTTTCCCACAGGCAAATATTTGGATTCTGCTTCAAACCCTAGCGCCAACCTTGAACCATCCCCAGAAGCCCTCAAAGCCTCTGCCACCAATTCAGAATCCTTAAACCCCATCCTCCAAGAAATTGAGAACTTCCTACCCCACCAGTCTTCGTCTGGGAAGTTCAATCCAATCAACACCAGAAGCAAAGGGCAAACCATGGATTTTGGAGCCGAGAGAAAAAGAGGTCGACCTTCTACAGCTGAACAGCGTATCAGGGCAACGGAGGATGACTTAGCTAACGGCTCCTAGCAAACCCTGTTCCTAAACTCTGACGCATCCATCTCTGATGATCCTAAAGTGTCTAAACCCCCCTTCCAGCAGGCGAAGGGAAGCAAGAAACCTCTCAAATCTTCTAGATGAAAATCCTCTCCTGGAATGCGAGAGGGCTCAACAGTGCAGCCAAGCTTAGACTGGCTGCTAATATGCGTAAGGATATTAGACCCTCCATATTCATTATGCAAGAAACCAAATGTGACGAGAAGTCCTCCAGGAAAGCTGCCAGGTCCATCTGGTCTCAAGGTGAAGCTCTGCACAGCCCCGCTCAAGGTTCCTACGGGGGACTTATTTGCTTCTGGGACCCGTCCCAAGTGGAAGGTAGGCTCCTATCATCCTCCAGCAGAGTCATTAATATTCTCTTTCATTGCATCTCCAGTAATCAGTCTTGGATCCTGTCCAACCTGTACGCTCCTAATTCCCCTCTTGAGAGAATGGAATTTTGGAAGTCCATCTCTCGAATGAGGGACTCCTTCAGCACTATCCCTTGGGTGGCTGCAGGGGATTTCAACAGCCCCCTGTATCCAATGGAGAAAAAGGGAGGGTTGGCTGCCACTCACCGTTCTACCGAGGATCTAAAGGATTTTGTGGATTCAAACGAGCTCATTGACATTCCTCTCAAAGGGACTCGCTATACGTGGAGCAACAGGAGAATTGGAGGTAACTTGATTCAGGTCAAATTGGATAGGTTCCTGATCTCCCAGGAAGCTATTCCTATCTTTGGTGCTGCTTCCCTTTCATCTCTCCCCAATATTGGTTCGGACCATAATCCCATTATTCTCCAGGTGGGCAAGTCTCCTGTGTTTCGAACCCCCTTTTGGTTTCAGGCTATGTGGCTCAAACATAAGGACTTTCGTGAGATGATGAGTCAGTGGTGGAGCCAGCATGTCCATGGATCTCCCATCTTCAGGATAACTCAGAAGCTCAAGTTCACCAAGGATAAATTGCGGAGGTGGAACATAGAGGTGTTTGGCAACATTTTCAGCCAAAAGAAGCTTATTTCTGATCAACTCCGAGCCATTGAGAGAAGGATCGAAGAAGGGGATTCCGGGGATGCCGTGAGGAAGGAAGAAGGGAAACTTCTTGCTGAATTCCACTCCATTCTTGCCAGTGAGGAATCCTTCTGGAGGCATAAATCCAGAGAACTATGGATCAAAGCGGGAGACTCCAATACCAGATTCTTCCATGCTACAACCATGAGACACAGAGGGTTCAATAAGATTAGTAAAATTCAATGCAGCGATGGTTCCAGCACTAAAGATATCAACGAGATCAGAACTGAGGCTGTCTCTTTCTTTCAAAACCTCCTAGGAACCTCCCCAGAAAGCTCTACCTCTACCAAGGCCGCCCTTCTGGAGAACATCCCCAGTCTGGTTTCTGGCGACTCCAATTCTTCCCTCCTCAAGCCCTTCTTCGACTCAAAAATTAAGGAGGTGGTCTTCTCCATGCAACCCGATAAAGCTCCCGAGCCGGATGGATTTCCCCCCCCTATTCTACCAAGCCTACTGGGACCTTGTAGGACTGGACGTCTGTGCTACCATTCATGATCTCCAATATCACCCCATCCCCCGGGCTGTTAACTCCACCTTCATTGCTTTGATCCCCAAGTCCCCTGATTGCCGATCTATGGCTGATTTTTGCCCCATTAGTCTCTGCAACGTTCTCTTCAAGATCCTCTCCAAAGCCATGGCGTCCAGGATGAAGCCCATCCTCCCCATCATTATTGACCCCCACCAAGGAAGCTTGGTCAAAGGCAGAAACATTTTGGACGGAGTCATTTCCATTCATGAAACCCTTCATTCTGCGGTCCGAAACAAAAAAGCAGGTCTCTTTCTCAAACTTGATATGACCAAAGCTTTTTATCGGGTTAGTTGGGAGTTTCTCCGAGATGTCTTCTTGAAGTTTGGCTTCCACCCCAGTTGGGTTCAGCTAATCCATAATTACTTCTCCTCGGCCTGGTTCTCGGTGCTAGTCAATGGCTCCCCCGCTGGTTTTTTTCCCAGCGTTAGAGGACTCCGTCAAGGAGACCCTCTATCCCCTCTCTTGTTCATCATTTTGGCGGAATCCCTTGGCAGAACCCTTTCTACGGCCAGAGTGGCGGGGAAGATCTTTGGCATCCTAGTGACATCCAATTCCACTCCCACTACTCACCAGCAATTTGTTGATGACACCATCCTTTCCACGCAGGCGTCTGTCTTCCAGGCTAGGAACATCAAGCATATCCTCTCCCTCTATGAGAAAGCGGCTGGGCAGCAGGTGAATTTCTCCAAAAGCAAGCTATTTTTTGTTCACACCCCCCTAGACCGTCAGGGCAGGATAGGGCGGATCCTTGGGTGCTCTTCTGGAGCCCTCCATTCCTCCTATCTGGGGCTCCCCTTTTTTTGGGGAAGACCTAAAGAGAGCATGTGGAACAATGTTGTTGAAAGATTCCAACGAAAGCTGGCAGCCTGGAAAGGTAAACTTCTCTCCCAAGCGGAAAAAGCAACCCTATCAAGTTCAACCCTCCGGAGCATTCCCATTTACTTCATGTCAGTGTTCCCTCTTCCCAAGTCAGTGTGCAAGCTCATTGAACACATCCAAAAAATATTTCTATGGTCAGGATCCGAAGACAAATCTAGGATTCCCCTGGTGGCATGGGACACCGTCTGTAGAAGTAAGAAGTAAGGAGGGCTGGGTTTCAAAAAACTGTCAGACATGAACACAGCCTTGCTAGGCAAGCATGCTTTGAGGATTATCTCGAAAGACCCTACAGAGTGGACCATGCTGGTGTGTAAGAAATATATGGGAAACCATTATTTCCTTGATTCTGGCAACCACCCCAATGGATCTGCCTTCTGGAAGGCTGTGACTCATTCCAAAGCGCTCATCCAGAAAGGCCTCAGATGGGTTCTGGGGGACGGTCGGAGCATTGATTTTTGGAGTGACATATGGTTGTTGGATGAACCCCTAAGCGGTAGAGCGGACCTCGCCATGCTTCAAACAGTCCCGGACTCCCGGATGGGAATGAAAGTTTCTGACTTCATAGTTTGGGAGGATGGTCATCCCTGTTGGAGGCTCCTCGTGGGCACCTCTCCTGAGGTTGCTGCTCTCAACATTTTGCTCCAAGCAACTACCATTCCCATTGAGCAGAAAGTTGACAAGCCTGCCTGGGCTGGTTCCGACAAAGGGCTGTACACTGTTAAGTCTGCCTTCTCCCTCCTGAAGGATCACCCTGTCTCCCCTTCCCATATTGTTTGGAAGAAGAACCTCATTCCGAAAGTGGCCTTCTTCTCGTGGATTGCCTTCCAAAACAAACCCCTCACCACCGAGAACCTCATCAAAAGAGGCATTCCCCTTCCCAACAGATGTTACCTGTGCCTGTCCGATTGGGAATCCACCGATCACTTGTTCCTCCACTGTGAGTTCACCTCGGTTGTGTTTGGGTTCACCCTGTCTACCTTTCAGATCCAATGGGTTCCTCCAAAGTCTTTGTGTGGTGCCTTCTTCCAATGGCCCCAACCCTTTGCTAATCTTAAGCTTCGTTTCCTCTGGGACATCTGCCTTCACCACCTGATTTGGCAAGTCTGGCTTGAGAGAAACTGCAGGATCTTTGGGACCTCTTCCCGGGATCCTCAATCGATGGCCATCAGGGCTATGGCTTTCGCTTCCGAAAATGCTAATCTCATTCACTGTTCCAGCCCCTCTCCTCTATCCCGGGAAGGGCATATCCTCTCTTCTCTTAATATTTCTGATTGTCCCCCCTGGGAAACCCTCTGCCTCATCCCCGTATCCTTGTTAAGTGGAGTCCTCCCCCTCTGGGATGGATCAAGCTTAACTTTTACGGGGCTTCCAAAGGGAACCCAGGAGCTGCGGGGGCTGGTGGCGCGGTCAAGGACCATTGGGGCATGGTTATCCTCGCTTTCTCTGAAGATCTTGAGGTTCAGACCAACCATGTTGCGAAAACCAGAGCCCTTTGGAGAGGTTTAGACCTCATTTCAGAAGACCCCAGAGCTATCATCATTGAAGGTGACTCCATGAATATCATAAACTACTTGAACAAGGATACGACCCCTGCCTGGAGGGTCCACAACACCATCGGAGAAATTCAAAGGATTCTTCGTAGCAGGACCTATATATGCCAGCACATCTTCAGGGAAGGAAATTCCTTGGGCTGACCTCCTAGCCAACAGAGGATCTTCCTCCGACAGACTCACCACGTGGGATCTTGAAATCCCTCAAGATGTTGCTGACGTGGCTGCGTCAGAATTCCAAAAAGGTCAATGAGTCTCGCCAGATCTACGTGGTAGGACACGTCAAGCATTCTTGGACAGGTGGATAGTTGGCGTTTGGGTTTCTTGCGGCATCCAATTACTGCCTGCGGTGAGTCATTCCCCGACATACCCGTCAGCACCCCTGGCGTGGGCGGCAGTCCCAAGCTGGCTATCAGCTCTTTTTCCATTCCTAACGCTTTGCTAGGAATGACTTCCTTTCGTCTTCGGGACCGCGCGAGCCTATCTGGCCATCGACGCTATGGGAAAAATCTCTAGGGCTACTGATTTGGCAATCCTCTGCCTTCGCAATCTCAAGGCACATTTTGAAGGACCCTCTGGGATCCCGGAGAATCCTACTGCCAATTAAGGGTGCTGGCGCTTCTAGCCCGGTTGGGTTTTTGAGCTAGGGAAGCTTCTCTTTTCTATGCTTTATCAGTTTCTTTTTCCTGTCTTTCTGTTCAGGTCTGAGGCTCGCTTTGAGACCTCAACCTCGCGGCTGTAATGGGTTCATCCCGTTTTTGTAATAAGGTTTTTGGGATCCTCTAGAAAAACCCACTTATGTATATAAATGTTACTTATTAAAAAAAAAAGATAGAAAAATGATTTTTATCACAAAAGGATGAGATTTGGTTATGGCATAGAATAATGGGTCACCTGAACTTTGACAACATAGTGAAAATAAGCAACAAACAGGCAGTCAAAGATTTTCCTAAAATAGCAAAACCCCCAAGCATGATTTGTGCACAATGCCAACATGGTAAGCAAATAAGATCAAGTTTCAAACCAAAGGAATTTTTTCCATCCAAGCCCTTGTAGCTAGTTCACACAAATCTATGTGGGCCTACAAGGACAAAAATTTTACAAGGTGAGAATTACTTCATGTTATTTATTGATGATTTCTCTAGAATGACTTGGGTAACATTCTTAAAAGAAAAATTAGAAGCATTTGAAAATTTCAAGGCATTCAAGGCACTTGTAGAAAATGAAATAGGTAAAAATATCAAGTGTCTAAGATTAGATAGAGGAGGTGAATTCACTTCAGGTGAATTTGTAGAATTATGTAAACAACATGGAATCAAGAGATAATACTCAGTAACAAGAACTCCACAACATAATGGAGTAGTTGAAAGGAAAAACAAAACTATTTAGGGTGTGGCCAAAGCTATGTTAAATAATTCTAAGATTTTTGATACTTTTTGGAAAGATATAATTCATACATTTATTTACATCATTAATAGAGCTCAAGTAAGAGTAAATCACCACAAAACCCCATATAAGCTTTGGAAGGGAAGACCAACTACTGTGAAGTACTTCAAAAATTTTGGAAGCAAATGCTACATTAGATGAGAAGAGAAAATTTTTGGCAAGTTTGATTCCAGGTGTGATGAGGGTATCTTCCTTGGATATTCCACTAAGAGCAAAGCCTATAGATGCTACAATAAAATATCACATACAATTGTAAAAAATGCAAATGTAAGAGTTGATGAAGAAATAGATCTAAAAGAACCAACTCAAGAGTTTGTGTATCAAGAAGGAGAAAATTGCAAAGAAGAAGAAGGTGAAGAAACTGAAGAATATGAAACACAAAAGGCACCACCTAAGACACCATCTAGGCATGTGCAAAAGAACCATCCAAGAGAATTGATTATTGGGAATCTACATGAGAGACAAACAAGAAGGAGGATAACAGGAACATGTGAACATGCAAATTTTCCTTTGCTATCTAAATTTGAGCATAAGAATTTCAATGAAGAAAGTGAAGATAAATATTGGATTAAGGCAATGGAAGAAGAGTTATACCAAATAGAGAAGAGTGAAACTTGGGAACTTGTCCCACATTCAAAATACAAGAATGTAATTGGCATCAAATGGGTCTACAGAAATAAGTTGAATGAAGATGGTCAGGTTTTCAAAAACAAAGCAAGACTTGTGTGCAAAGTCTATGTATAAGTTGAGGGAATTGATTTTGAAGAGACATTTTCTCTTATTCCACGTCTTTAAGCCATGAGAATGTTCTTGGCTCTCTCAAGTTTCAAAAAATTCAAAGTGTATCAAATGGATGTAAAATCAGCATTTCTTCATGGTTACTTAGAGGAATAAGTCTACATTGAGCAACTAGATGGTTTCAGCTTGATAGATAATTTGGACTATGTATGCAAATTAAATAAGGATATCTATGGACTGAAGCAAGCCCCTAGGGCTTGGTACTCAAGGTTGGATAAATATATTCAAGAACAAGGTTTCAGAAAAGGTATAGCGGATAGCAATCTATACATCAAAAATGAAGGAAATGACTTGTTGATTATAGTGATTTATGTAGATGATATCATTTTTGGATGCAGTAATGAAAATATGTGTCAAAAATTTGCAGTGTATGCAAAATGAATTTGATATGTCAATTCTTGGTGAATTGTCTTTCTTTCTTGGTTTGAAAATTTCATAATCAAATAAAGGTATATTTCTCTCTCATACCAAGTATGTAAAAGAAATGTAAAAAAAAATTAGGATGGAGGATTGCAATCCTGTGAGTACCTCCATGATTACAGGATGTAAGTTAAGTAAATATGATGAGTCTCTTGAGGCAAATCAAACTTTGTATAGATCCATGATTGGAAGTTTACTATATGTCACAGCTACAAGGCCAAATATATTATAGGCAGTCGGATTGGTGTCAATATTTCAGGATGCACCAAAGTAAACACATTATAGGTAGTACAAAGAATTTTCACTCTCACTGCATATACAGATGCAGATTGGGTAGGTAGTGTGGATGACAGGAAAGGCACAAGTGGAGGAGTATTTTTTCTTGGAGATTGTTTGGTCTCTTGGCTAAGTAAAAAACAAGCATCAATGTCCTTATCTACTGCAAAGGTAGAGTACATTGCAGCAGTTGCTTGTTGCACTCAAGTTTTATGGATGAAACAAATCTTAAGCAATTTCAAAGTAGAGCATAATCATCCTATATCCATACTTTGTGATAATACAAATGCGATAAATATTTCAAAGAATTTGGTGATGCATTCAAGGACCAAGCACATTTTGATCATCATTTTTTAAGAGAGCAAGTGAGTGATCAACAAGTCAAGTTGGAATACATTTCTACAAAGGAACAAATTGATGACATCTTTACCAAGCCACTTCCAAAGGAGACCTTTGAGTATCTTAGAAGTAAGTTGGGAGTTTCACTCCCATCCCATAATTAAAGTCTCAAATAGAGGTTGATGAGGGGGTTGTGTTTAGTGTCTTATATTTTAGTCCCAAGGAGCCCTTTGCCATTGATGTCAAAGGGGGAGAATTTTAGTAAGGGGGAGCAGCTTGTCAAGGGGAGTAGATTGTGAATCCAGTTGCAGTAAAATAATTTTTTTTGTAGGGTTGCCATCAATGACAAAGGGGGATATTGTTAGAAATATTGAGTTGTCATTGATGTCAAAGGTGCATGGTATTCAAGGCAGAAATATCTTCAAGGATGAAATGTTGAGTTGTCATTGATAATAGAGGCATAAATGCAAAGATATCTTCAAAGGTGTTTTCATATGATTTAATATTTAAATGAATTATTTAAATATTAAAGTGGAAGGTTTATCAAAAGGTTTAAAATAAGTGGAAGGTTTATATTTAAATCAAAAGATTTAAATATATAAAAGAAGTGGAAGGTTTATCAAAGGTTTAAAAGAAATGGAAGGTTATATTTAAATGAAAAGAATTTAAATATATATAAATCTACATGGGCCAACATCCTTTGGGCGCACCATACAAAGGCAAGTTTTAAAATTCAAATATTAAAATATTAAATTTGACCTCCTTGGGTGCGAATGTCAAAAGCCTATTAAAAGGCTATCAAATCACTTTGGATTATGGAGAAAAATTTTGAAAAATATTTCGTGCGAAGTTCGTGAAGTGGGTAGAAGACAAGGGAGAGAAGAGCGCACGTTTTGGAGGTAAAAATTGAAAATAGACCATAATTATATGATCATGCGCCTTTGATTTCATCTGGGTGGATAACCTAGCTGGTTATCTAGCTTGCGCTAGGGTATTACAGAGTAGGAGGTTATAGGGTTAAATTCGTGTGGCATTATTTTGTTGTGTCTTTTTTCGATACAGGAATGAAGAAGGTTTTAAGTATATGATCATGCACTTTTAATTTCAGTCGTGTGATTAGATCATATGGTAGCCTAGATTATGTTAAGGCATTGCGGAGTAGGAGGTTACAAGGTTGAATCCTCACAATACCCTTTTGTTGTGTCTTTGGTCGGTAAGGGAAAGTGAAGAAGGTTTCAAGAATCAGATTGTGCACTTTTATTTTCATGTGCTAGGATAGCCCAACCAATTACCTAGCTTGTGCTAGGGCATTATGCTGCTAGAGGTCAGGTGTTCAAAACTCATCCGTGGCTGCGTGACGTAAGGGTAAAAGATTTTTTTTATTAAAATTAATAAAGGGAGATATAAGGGTCTGTATTATTTTAATTCTATAAAATCAATAAAATTAAGATGTAAGATATAATGCTATGATTTTAAAGTGTTACTTTGCATTCTATAAAAAGGAGATATAAGGGGTCATTTTATTTGGTAATAAAGCTTTATTTTTAAGTTCTAAAGGGGAGATATAAGGAGTAATTTTTAAAGCTTTATTATGTATGTTTTGATAAAAGGTTTTTAAAGTGATTGATTTGATATTTAATCAAAAAAAGGAAAAAGAGAATTGCTAACCATATTTTGAAGGGACAAACAAAAGGAATTTGTTAAGACAGGTTTGGAAAGCTCATGCAAAAGAAGATCATAATCATTGAGGTAAATTTAGAGGTATGGTGATTTAATTCCTTTCTCAAGGTGGTTTTTTTTTAGGAAGATATTTTTGTTGTCATATGGTTGGAGGTATAAGGAATTATTGGATGTGCATTATTTTTTATTGGAATTAGGAGTAAATGTGAAAATGATTTATATCAGATTTGTGAGCAAATTTGTGCATTGGTTATTGATTGAATTTGAGAGTAGATGAGCATGGCATATTTATGAATTTTTATGGGTTTTGGGAATAGATGAACATTGTATGTATGCAAGACTTGGGAGTAGATGAGCAGATTTGAGCAGGATTTGGAGCAGACTTGAGCAGGTTATGTAAGCCAATTTGAGAAGGTTTTAGAGCAGACTTGAGAAGGTTGTGTGAGAATATTTGAGAGTAGATTTAAGTAGGATTTGTGAGCAGATGGTACTGGTGTCCATGAACCAGAGCAAATGGGATTGGTGTCTCCTATGGTTTGGTGCCCACAAACATTGTAATAGGGGATTGGTGTCTCATGTGGGTTGGTGCCCACGAAATTTGTTGTGAAATTTATAAGAAATATTTCTCCATGTGCATTATTTCATTATTGCAGTTGGTAATATTTGAAGTTATTGCTTTGGAAAGAAAAATAAAAGTTTTATCTTATATTTTTCACCCCCATCTTAGTATAAGCTTGTGTTCTTCAAACTCAAGGTACTTTTATAGTATTTTATTATTAAGAACTTCAAACTACTCGGATCCTAGAAGGTTTTGGTAAAAAAACCTTACCCCCTTTCTAATTTCACTCTGATATTCAATACAAACTCCTTCTACTAATCTAGTTCTACTAGTTATGGAAGCTAATCTCTGTACTATTGTCATCTTATAAAAAATGTCTTTATCTCCTTTTAACCAAGTCTATCTTGATTTTAATTTCCAAATTTTCTCGTCTTTATTCAAAATATTATGATATTTACTAAGCAACTTCCTTTCCTCCAATATTGGATTATTATGCTCACCTTTTCAAAATTTTGAAAGTTTCTCTTTTAGTTTTTCTTTCTTCTCAAAATTATTTTCAAAAGTGTTCTTGTTTCATTCTTTTAATCTACATGTCACTAATTTAATTTATTTTGGAAGTGTATATAACCCACCATTTCCTAAATAATTCTACATTTGCACTATCATATCAAAAAATTGAGAATATTTTCCCCACATTTTCTCATATTTAAAATATATTTTTTGAATTCACTTACCACCATTTTAACTCTTATTGTCCAATGATCTGAGCCAATCTTTGTCAAGGTATTAATTTTAGCACAAGTTCCTTCATATGACCAATGATATGAGAGTATGCATCTATCTAATTTTTTTTCTATTAGGTCTTGGCCTCTCATATTGTTCGTCCATGTATAGTTTTCCTCTTTAAACTCAACTTCCCATAGATTATTGTTTTGAATAAAAGCTGAGAAATCTCTCCTACTTTGGGTTATTTTCCTAATTCCCCTAAATTTTTATCCGATTTGATTATGGCAAGATCAAGCTTTTAAATCATGTATAAAAGCACACCAAGCTTTTAAAAGCTCAAATCTTAGTCGTCCAAAAACAGATCAATGATCTACATCAAATTTGGCATGAATCACATATAAATGCAATATTCAACGTGGCATAAGGTTGCAAGTTTCTATCTGAGTTGTTTCCAAGTAGAAGTTGAAGAAGCAAGAAGATGAAGTGACAAAAAATTAAGATACATAAGCTGATTTAGTTTTAGATCTATGATAGGGCAATCACAACAAGAATAAGGGATAGTCTTAATTTCTTCTTGACTAGATCTACAACTGAAGCCATGAAATCCAAACAACTTGCAAAATCCAAGTTGTAGAATATTGATGGAGCACATAGTTCCCTTCTTTCTTAAATCAAATAGGATGTTTCCACCTTACCATATTGTTGATCTGGCACTCCAACTTCCTTGTAATGTTCCTAATTCTGTCAAATCTTTCAAATTTACTACAAAACTATAAATAGAGGTTGAACCCTCATTTTAAAGGGTCGACTCTAAAGTGTTTTCTTGTGCTACTATTGTACACTTTATACAAATTAATAGAAGGAACATTACTTGGATGTTTACCTCAAACTTGTATCTTCTTTTCTTGTGGATTATCAACCCGTGAAGTCATTTATGCTATTGCTACTATGGTTAGTCTATTATACTAATTTGGATTGCTATCTTAGAGCAAATTGAAATACTTCATTTCTAAATGTATGCTTGGAAATAATTCTATTTATATTAGTCGGAGTGTCAATCTAATTCTACTAATTTAGATTATTGACACCCTAGATGTTTGGAATAATCCTTAAGGTATGCATATGTCTATAATGTTGAAGATTACTAAGTTTTGAATGTTGTTATTCACAAGTGTTGCTTGTTGGGGATTAATTTGTCAAAATTTATCTATAAAAGCCTATGTTGTTAGCTTTATCCATCCACTATTGATCTATTAATTTCTAAACCCTTTCCCCTTTCTATCCATATCTTTATACATTTAACCGAGCTTAAATGAGTCAACATTCAATAAGTTGACAAGGTATACCAACCTACTCTAGAGGTTGGGTTAAAAGCAATTTAATCCATCCAATGTCAAGGTTTATGTTATGATTAGTAGGTGTTCACCTTTCAAAAAACCATTGCAGATGATAGTCACAGCTCAAGTTCACCTTAAAGTCCATGTAGACCCCAATAGTTTCTAGCACGTCTGATGGGACTCTGTTCACAAAATGTTTGTTTACCCACTATATTATTTTTTATTTTCTTTAAGGAATCAATATTTAGTGAGTTGTCTTAACCTCACCAAGTGGTGGAAGTAAATTCACTTGGTGACTCCCTAAAATCAAGAACCTAGAAAACCCTTTTTAGTAGCTCATTTTTCATGTTTACTAGGTCATCTACTAGGAATAGTCAAGAACCTATTCCATTATTTGAGCTACCATATAGAATATCTAGGTATACAAGAAGCTTATACCTAGATTAACCTTTTGAAGAAGTTCAATTTCCATTAGGAAAATCATTTTCCTCAAGGCTAACCCCTTTGAAAACCCTAGTAAACATGCCTCAGCATCAAAATGTAAACTGAAATCAGCCTCCACAAAAGTACCCTAGTTGGGATATCATTGGTCCTTTAGAACTCACCCTTATGCATGATATCCCCCAAGATGTATCAAAAGTTATACCTACATATGATGGTTTGAGTAATATTGCTTATAAAACTGTCAAGATATATTAAATCTAGTAGCTATCCACAATATTAGAAATGAATATATCATTTTTAGACTTCTAGCCCTATCCTTTAGAGAAAAAATACTCCACTGGTTTAGAACCTTAGAATACAATAACACTAGTTTATGGGTTGCATTAGTCGATACTTTGTGTAAGAGTTTAACACGTTAGCTGATCTTTTCTTCCTCCTAAACCAATTCACAACTATGCAAAAACATCAGCAAGATGTAGTCTCTAATTTTAATTTGAGGTTTATTAGGACATGAAAAGGAATTCCTCCTAAAGCTAGACTAGTTTCTCCTCTTGATTTTATGTATTATATTAGAGTCCTTAGGTCAAACCTGGAGTTACAAACTCAACAATCGGGTATAAATACCTTCCCACAAGTTTATCATGTAGTTGTACAAGTAGAGAATGTTCTAATTACTGTAGGAAGACTTCCCACAAATACGAGCATGCCTTATTTCTCTAGATCCCTCAATTTACACATCAAGCTAGAACATCAACACTCTCATATATGGATCCCCCATCCATGTCATCATCATTTCTCCAAATGACTTCAATTACTCCTAAGAAAAATATTTGCCTCAATTCATTTTCCTCCACTCCCACCTCAAAATTCCCAAGAATCAAATTTGTTGCTTGATATTCAAATTACCCTGAAGATGATCAATAAAAAGGAAAGGTCTCAGTAGAGAAGATTCTCATATGTTCATAAGGATCAAAATCCTAGTATAATAGTAATACAGGGCCTAGGTTTAATACAAATCAAGAAGATCAAGAATTATACCCTGAGACCAATTTAGTAAATGTTTGGTGTCTAGTTTGTAATGACCCTCATGATTCTAACACTTGTGTAATATACCAACACCATGTACAACAAGCCATAGAGAAAGCTGAGAGAACCCAAAATGGAAGATTCAATATGTTATGGAAGTCAAAATAAGTTATGGCTAGACAAGATCCTTTAAAAGAAGAGTTAGTTTTTTTCATGACCAGATCTATAAATAAAATATTGTAGATAGATCCACAAAAAATGGGTCAATTCTAGGTTCGCTCTTAGAATAAAAAGGAACCACCCCTGCAAAATAATGATAAGTTCCCAATTCCATAAGTAGCTAAGAAGATGAACATAGTTCCTAGGGACCAAGGAAAAGATATGAGCATCCCAATGCAGTATAATAAGGAAAATAATAAATAACAAGTAGGTTCTAAATATGAAGCACAAGAGAAGCTAAAATTTCCTTCCATCACCAAGAGATAGAGAATAGAAGCTACCCAACAATACAAGAGAAAATATGGTAAACTAGAGAATAAGTATGAGAAAGCTCCTCTAGAAAATTATGAGTTTAATACTGTGGAAGAGCTAAAGAGGACTCCTAGAGCAAGTCTGCATGACATTCTCTTCATCTCTAGTCATATTGATCTACTCAAGTCTTCTTTGAACAAGAATTTTTAGGAAAGACAGACTACCATAATTTTTAGCATGTTCCATGGCCAAGAAATGATGACTCCTATAACCTTAAAAAACAATTACCCTCCATTATATATTTATTTGATAATGGAAGGTTGAATTCTTCATAACTGTATGATAGATTCAAGGGCTTCAACTACAGTCATGCCTAAAGTAGATTATGATGAAATAGGAATGGAGTATACTCATTATTTTCCATGACTGTTATAGTTGGATGGTACACAAATTAAGACCATTGGAGTTGTAAAAGATATGCTGATGAGATTACACAGGGTTTCAAAGATTACTATTGTGCATGAAATTATAGTAGTAGACCTTGAACAGTACTTTGGTTTACGTCTTTCCAAGGAATTCACTATCAAGCTAGGAGGTTATATGTATTTGGATTACTTTGGCATGATGATTCCATACAAAGGTAAGAGAATAAGGATAAATTCTAAAAATACTAAGGCTTATCATATTGAAAAATAAAGGAAGACATGTGTAACGTCTCAATATTGGAGGAACTTGAACTAGTAGAGAATCTTGAAGATTTAGAAGTGGAAGATGAGTTGCCATTTAGAAAATATTATAGTTCATTTAGGATAGGAATGAATACTTATAGCATTAATTTTGAGACTAAGAAAAATACCCCAGCCATATCTAATCATTCAGTGAGAGGGTCAAACATTTGGATAATGCATTTTGATAGGGCAAGATACAAAAATGGGGCCAATGATGGCATAATTTTGAAATCCCCTTTAGAAGGTATAAAAAAATTTTCTTATAGATTGACTTGGTCTTGTACCAATAATGTTGTAGAATATGAGGCTTTGTGCTTAATATTAATGCAAGCAAAGAACATGGGAATCAAAAATTTAGATATATATGGTGATTTGAAGCTAGTACTTAATCAAGTCACATAGAAATGCAATAGCAAGCACCATTACTTGAAATCATATAGGAATAGAGTATGATATTTGATTAAATATTTTGATGCTTTAAACATCCACTCTATTCCTAGAA
This sequence comes from Wollemia nobilis, assembly GCA_028583015.1. Classification (NCBI taxonomy): domain Eukaryota; kingdom Viridiplantae; phylum Streptophyta; class Pinopsida; order Araucariales; family Araucariaceae; genus Wollemia; species Wollemia nobilis. The sequence continues at coordinate 6,066,422 of JAQPPZ010002440.1, forward strand.
AATAGAATATTTTGGCTGATGCTTTAGCCATTAAAGGTTCTAATTTTAGCCCTTCTTCAGATCTTGGATCAACAACTGATAAAAGAGTCAAATTAGTCTTTATATCTGCAATACCAGATAGATAGATTTTTTGGTAGGGTTTTGAGAATGATGATTAGATCATTGAATTTCTAGTTAGAGAGGCTTTCTTTTCTAATGTGTAGGAATATTTACCTCAAGAATTGGATCAACAAGATATCATACAGTTAAAAAATAATCATATCCCTAAGGGTTTGATCACACTAAAAAGCCTTTTTGATAACGAATATGGAAATAAATCAAGGGCTATGAAAATTGATGATGAAATCTATAAAGATATTGAAAAGGAAAATGACAAAAAACTTAAGATTGATATTCAGTGTTCTCCAAAAGAAGTGGAGGAGCTTAAGGCCATATGGTTTAAATACCAAGATATTAGAGCTTGGTCATATGAAGATCTTAAGGTATATGATACAAATATTATTCAGCACACTATTGAGCTAGAATCTTAGGCAAAACCTTTCAGGTAAAAACAGAGTCCTATAAACCCCAAGATTGAATTTATAATGAGACAAGAATTGCTCAAACTGTTGAAGGCAAAAATTATCTCCCCTATCAAACATTCTACATGAGTTTCTAAATTGGTACCAATCAAGAAATAGAATGGAGACATCCGCCTATGTGTTGACTTCAAAAACCTGAACAAAGCATCACTAAAAGATCACTATCCTCTTCCTTAGATTGACCAAATTTTGTAGATTATTGCAAGGGCTGAGAGGTTTTCTCTATTATATGGTTTTTTAGGGTACAACCATATTTGGGTGAAGGATGAATATCAGTTCAAAATAGCCTTTGCTACTAAGTGGGGTACCTTTGCTTATCTAGAGAATGCCTTTTAGTTTATCTAATACAAGGGCTATTTTTTAGAGAGCCATGGATTATGCTTTTGGGGAGTTGATAAATATAGTCATTCTCATCTATCTTGATGATATGATTGTATTTTCCCATAAAAAAAAACTCACTTGGAACACTTAAAACAATTTTTTCAAAAATATAGAGAGTTTGGCATCTCCCTAAATCCAAAGAAATCATTTTTTGCAGTTCATGAGGATAAAATATTAGGGCATGTGGTCTCTAAAGAGGAATGTCAATTGATCCTGACAGAGTGAAATCAATACTGGTTCTTCCTCTTCCCATGAATAAGAAAACCTTGCAATATTTCTTTGGGCAGATTAATTTTGTAATAAAGTTTATTTCAATATTTGCTCAAGTTGTTAAACCTATTTCAGAGCTTCTCAGAAAGAATATGAAATTTAAATGGTTGAGACAAGGAATTAATTTTTTGATTCAATTAAGCAATCCATTGCTACTACCACAGTACTGGTAAATCCTAATTTCAACAAATATTTCATCTTATATACCTATGGAACTAAGAAGATTTATGTAGCAGTACTCACACAAAAGAATGATGTTGGAGAGAAACACTTGTATACCCAAAAAATTGACCCACTAAGGTGAGTAATTTTCCCTAGATCCCTTGTTTTCTCCTTGGAAAATTAGGGTTATATTTGAGTTAATTTTTCTCTTTCAAATATTATCAATTCCTCCTAAATCCTATACCATTAGATCAATCTCAAAAATATTTTTCCAACGGTATATGATATGACCCATTTTGACTCCGTTTGACCCTCCAAAATGCATTAAAACCACATGAGGGTCTAGTTGGTATGATGTCACGGCCCATATTTTATGGAGCACAATTTTGCATTTTAGGATTTTCTCCTAAGAAAACCCTAATTTTCAAATTTGATATTTTTAGGATCGATTGTGCTTAGTTTTTCCACCCATTTCTCTTTCAAATCCACTATATAAGGAGGGTTTGAAATTCATTTCTTTCCACAAAGTTTTTACCAAGTTTTCAACCAAACAAGTTAAAACAAGTTCATGTTAACAATTCTTGATTAAAGCAATCAAGTTAAAGCAAGTTTTCTTGAGGTCTTCTTCTTCTTTCATAAGTAATCTAACTTTCAAGTGTGAAGTGTGATCTATTTGAAGCTTTGTTTTCTATTGCATTGGATTGTTGATTGTTGGTTCTCGCTTTAGTGGATTTGTGTTGAAGCCCTAAGGAGAGATTTGACTATGTGGGAGATATCAATGCTTTTTGCTTGCTTCATCACTCTCTACTAGGTGATTTCGCTCTTTTGCATGCATATTTTTGTTTTCTATATCATGCATTAGTCATTTCACTTCAATCTGAGACGTTTCACCTCACTTTTGTGAAATTGCACCTGGTCTTCTACGAGGTGTGATTTTGCCTTTGCGTTATTGCACCTAGTCTTTATGGGATGTGATTTCATTGGAGCTCAATCTAGGGGTAATTTTTTGTTCCAATATCATTGCATTCTAGACTACATTTAGATCATAGTGGTGCATTATGTTTCTGTGATTTCATCATTCTTTCCTGCTATATTGTATTATGTTTGTTTTCCTCCAAAGGTCGATTTTTGTTTTTAATTATCAAATGTCAACTAAAAGGACCTATGGGGCTTGACTGTTGTGCCTCCAAGCATTATTGTACAACACCCTAAGTAGGCCCCCTAATGCTAATCACATTTTTAAGTGTTTGTTATCTTGTAGGATCAAGAATTATTGATATCATTGGATAAAAGGATAAAAGCAAGGATCAACCATCGGATAAGCTAAGTGTTCTGATTAATCTTTAGGTTGTTTGCTAAGTGCTTTATATTTCTATTATAAACCCTAGATCCGATTTAAAAGAAATATAATTATTTAATTTATAGGTATTGAAAGATAAACAACATATAGTGTGCACTTAGGGTTTATTATGTTTGTGCATTCTCTCTTGAGCCCTTATTTAAAAGGTTTTATGTTTAAAACCCTAGGTTAGAAAGCATTCAAAGAAAGAATCATTCTAGGGTTAGCTCTTGTATTTTTGCATTTTGTATTTTTGCATTGTCCTTTATCTTTCATAGCATAGATCTAAAAAGGCCAAAATTAGGTGATTTCTTGAAACTAAATATATCAAACAATCCTGAGAACTAGAGGACTTGGAGCAAGTCCTTAAATCGTTCCTGGTGAACCCTTCCCCCTAACACTGAGTGTAGAGAACAACACAACCCCTGTGGTTCACCCCACATAAGTATTTCTACCTTTGCAGATCCAACCTTTTAGGAATTGTATGTGGTAGGGTAGTTTTCCCCCTCTACATCTTTGGTTAACCCGACGTGAACACCTCCTTAGTGGCCATTAAGAAACCTTTTCCTCTAGTTCTTGTTTTAAATTAAAGAAATATAATTTGTATGGATTTAACAATTTAATTTTTTTATATATTTTTTGTTAGAATTTTGTTTTTTATCTTTAAGTTTTTGTTTCTAAAATTCAAATAAGACAATTTAATTTTGTTTGTGTAAATCATACCATTAATTAAAGATTTAACAGTTTAGTTTTTGACTTTTATATTCTATTTTTTTTGAAAAAATTGAAAAAAACTTGTATTAAAACAAAGATCAGTTACAATTGGGAGTAGACACATCCCAACCGAAAACAATGAAAGCACATGATTACAAGAGAAGAGGAAGATTTGCAATGGATCCAAATCTCTTGAACCAATACCAAGCTAGCAGAGGGAGCTGATTGGTCTGTTACAACAACTTGTCGCGAAATCGCGCAGCAAACACCAACTTCACCTTTGGCCGCAAAAAAGCTACAAGTCGCGAAATCGCGACACAAGACTCCTCTGACCGCAAAAAGTCAACCTATCGCAAAATCGTGACATGTCACAAAATCGCGACAACAATCCTCCCTTGGCCGTGACAGAGCAACATGTCACGAAATCGTGACACCTATCCACCTTTGGCCGCAACGGAGCAACATGTCGCGAAATCATGACAACTTTCCTCTCTTGGCCGCGATGAAGCAACATGTCGCGATATCGTGACAACTTTCCTCCAGTGGCCGTGACGGCGCAACACGTCACGAAATCGTGACAACTTTCCTCTAGCGATCGTGACAGTGCAACATGTCGTGATATCGTGACAACTTTCCTCCCTTGGCCGTGACGGCGCAACATGTCGCGATATCGCGACAACTTTCCTTCCTTGGTCGTGACGGTGCAACATGTCACGATATCGCGACAACTTTCCCACAGCGGTCGCGATGACGTAACATGTCGCGATATCGTGACAACTTTTCTCCAGCATCCACGACGGTGCAACATGTCATGATATCATGACAACTTTCCTCCAGCAGCCTCGACGGTGCAACATGTCACGATATCGCGACAACTTTCCCACAGCGGCCATGACGGTGCAACATGTCGTGATATCATGACAACTTTTCTCCAGTAGCCACGATGATGCAACATGTCGTGAAATCATGACAACTTTCCTCCAATGACTATGACGGTGCAACATGTCGCGATATCGTGACAACTTTCCTCCAGCGACCGTGATGGCGCAACATGTCGCGATATCGCGACAGCTTTCCTCCAACGGCCGTGATGGCGCAACATGTCACGATATCATGACAGCTTACCTCCAATGGCCGCGATGGCGCAACAGGTCGCGAAATCGTGACAAAAACCACCCTTAGCTTTTTCTTTGATCATTGGCTCAAGGATCTTTCAAGGCCCTGCCTAATCACCTCATCTTCAATAGGCATGTCACTATGCAGCTGCACCCCTACCTCTTTCTCAGCACCCATCTTAGCCAGGAAATCGACCGCTTTGTTTAAATCTCTCCTCACATAAACTGGAATCACATCATCTAATTCCCTCCATAATTCCTTGATTTGAGAGACCGTAATCCTCAACCTCCAAGCTTTCAACGCAAAGTTCCTCATGCAATCTAGAGCTCCAACCAGAATTTGAGAATCAGATTCAAGAATTATCCTCCCGTGGCCCTGAGTAATCGCCCAAATAGAAGCAGATTTGATAGCAATGGCTTCTGCTTCATTATTTGTGGCTCTACCCAAGCCCTACAGTTCCCAATAGAGCACTGATCCCTCATGATTCCGGTAGACCATGCCAATTTCGGCACTACCCGGATTGCCCTTTGCAGCACCATCAGTATTGATTTTAATCCAGCCTTCTGGGGGTGGTTTCCAATTGGCTCTGTCCTGTCCCTCTTGCTTTTCAACTCCCTCTTCCATTGGCCCAGGACCAACCTGAGTTTCCTCTTTAGCGTAGACGGCAACAGTTTTCGTGACTTTGCTCCATATGACTTGCCAAACTCCATCTAGCGAGGAAAAGGTTTCTCTAAAAATTCTAGCATTTCTCTCCAACCACACTTGCCACCAAATGAAGTATAAGCCAAGCTCCCACCCAATTTGAAGAGCTTTGGATTTAAATCTACCCCGCTTCCATCTTTCCCAAATATTAGTCCGATTCATGTCACCATTAACCTCGGATTTTATAGTGAGAGAACCATCGCTTCCAAATCTGACACGTGAAAGGGCACTCAAACATCAGGTGATCAGCTGTTTCCTCATTCTTGTGGCATAAAACACATTGAGAAGGGCCGATGATTCCTCTACATCTGAGATTGTCAAAAGTGAGAATACCATTGTGCATAAACTGCCAAGCAAAAAAGTTTACTTTCGGCCATCCCTTGGAGTGCCAAATCTTTCTCCAATCCTCAACCGGATAAGAATGGGGGGAGGCTCTGGGAGGATCTTGTCATATCCGTCCTTCACTGTATAAACACCAAGGCTCCCATAGCCCCAAGCTAATTCATCCTCCCCGTCTCTCCCAGTGAGAAACCTTTATGTCAAGATTTTGGTCAAGATGGGTGCCAACTCCGGGGGGATTGGAATTGGCCACTCCTCCAACCTCTTAAACTTCTTAAACTTATACTCCCCCAACTGAGTAGTGTTGAAATAACTTTCAATTTGGACCCAACCCTTGGTTTCTATGGCAGATTTTATTGGAAGTAACTCGGGAATTCAACAATGATGGGTGGGTACTGATCCCATGAATCGGTCCAAAAACGAGCCTTCTCCCCTCTCCCCACTTTCCAAAACAATTGGTCTTTAATAACCCGAGATCCTAGCTTGAGAGCCTCCCACACTAAGGATCCAGTACCATCCGAAGGGAAACGGCCCACCTCATTGGGGTTAACTTGACCCAAATATTTACTAGTTAGGATTCTACTGAATAAGGAAGTTGGTTGGGAAATCCACCTCCAGTACAACTTTCCAGCCAAGGCTTGATTATTTAACTTGGATCCTCTCAGTCCTAGCCCACCTTTTACCTTGGGCTGGGTGACTTTATCCCAGCCCACTAAGGCCCACTTTCTCTCTCCCTTAGCTCCTTCCCACAAAAACTTCCTAGCCATCCTGTCCAACTCTTTCCATATTGTAAGCGGGGCAGCCAGGATAGAAAATTTGTAGATTGGCATGGCTTGAATGACTGACTGTAAGAACGTTAATCTGCCACCATAACTTAACCACTTGTGAGACCAGTGATTAATTCTGTCCTTGATACACTCCAACAAATTCCTCCAAGTGTCTAATTTTAGCTTCTTGAAGTGCAAGGGGATCCCCAAGTAAACCACAGGGAGAGAAGTCCTAGTGAATCCCAGGATTTCTAAAATTCTGTTCTGAAGCCTTTGCTCCAGATTAAAAAAGACCACTTTGGATTTCTTGTCATTAATGACCTCGTTGAGTAGCCCCGAGATAGACATTAAGAGTATCCCTAATCGTTCTTGCTTCCCCGATGCTGGCCACTCCCATCAAACCAGTGTCATCCACAAACTGCAGGTGCGATAAAACTTCATCCCCCACCCTAATACCCAATAATCTGCCTTGTTGTCTTCTCCTCAAGAAAATTCTACCAAGACCTTCAGCCATAATGAGAAAAAGATAAGGGGAACAGGGATCCCCCTGGTGCAGACCCCGAGAAGCTCCAAAAGGTTGCGAAGGAAGGCCCTTGATAAGCATAGAGTAAGTCGGGGAAGAGACACAACTCATGATCCACTCAATCCAGCCCTAAGAGAAGCCGAAGGCTGCCATCATTTTAGCCAGGAGACTCCATTCAACCCTGTCATAAGCCTTTGACATGTCCAATTTAATGAACATCCCTTTATTACCATAAGTGTGCATTGAATGGATTGCTTCCTGGGCCACAACCACCCCATCCAGAATCTGTCGTCCCTCAACAAAGCCCCCTTGCTCAGAGGAGATAATGTTGTGAAGAAGAGGTTTTAGGCGCTCAGCCATTACCTTTGTGATTATTTTGTACAACACATTACATAAGGCAATAGGCCTATAATCTGAAATATGAACCCCCTCCTCCCCTTTTGGAATCAAGGTAATGAACGTGTGGTTTATAGCTTTAAGCATTCTCTTATTTTCTCTGGACTCTTCAACAACAACCCTTACATCTTCCTCTAAGCAGTCCCAGAAAGCCTGAAAGAACTCAATTGGGAAGCCATCTGGACCAGGAGTTTTACCAGTGCTCATTCCAAAGACCACAATTTTCAATTCATCCCTATCAATGGGTTTGAGGAGGGCCTGATTTTCATCCTCCGAAATAATAGCAGGTATGATAGAAATAACTTCATTTTGGGCCTCTACATCTTGAACCACACTTTCCTTAAAAATCTTAGAAAAATAATCCATAGCATGGGAATGTATACCTGGAAGAGTATCAAAGGAATGACCGTTCTCATCTTGAAGGACCTCCATCTTATTCATCTGTCTTCGAGCACAAGCAGTCCGATGAAAGAATTTTGTATTTCTATCCCCTTCTAATAACCAGGAGGTTCTTGCTCTCTGCTTCCAATAGATCTCCTCCTGGTTGTCAATGTCCTCAACCGCTGTATGCAAGGCATCATCCTCAACTTTGAGCTGGTCAGTTATTACTCCTTCTCTAAACTATTTTTGGACCTCATCCTAGCGGGCCACCAACGGAGCTCTTTGGGCCTGGAAGTCAGATTTATTAGAATGCCTCCAATACTTCAACTAAGTTTTGACATATTGAAGTTGTTTGTGGATTCTGAACATTGCTCTCCCATAAGCTAGGCGGCCTTCTTCCCACCACTGTGGGATTTTCTCCCGAAGTTCTTCTTTTTGAAGCCAAAAATTCTCAAATCTGAAAGGTTTGTGATGGTGCCCCATCCTAGTCCCGCCTTCCAACAGAATAGGACAGTGATCAAAAATAGGGCCTGCCAAAATCTAAAAATTGATATTCCATTTTACAAACGCCTCCTCTGAAAGCAGAAAGTGATCTAGCTTCACCTTCCTACTATGTGGCTCCCCCATTTTATTAGTCCAAGTGAAGTTATTGCCAGGACATTTAATGTCCACTAAGTGCAAAGCCCGGACTTGAGCAATCATGAAACGGTCCCCTGGATCCAAAAGAGGTGTTCCCCCTTCCTGGTCTCTAGAAGATAATTTAGCATTAAAGTCCCCCGCTATAATCCAGTCTAGATCTTCCCTTGATGCTCGCATGTCATGCACAGCCTTCCACTACCGCCTCTGACCCTCTAGGTTTTGAGATCCATAAAAGTTAGTGATTAGAACGAATTCCGCAGAGACATTATTCCTAAAAAGAGAAGTGAGAACACCCCTCCAGGCAAGGTGTTCTATTGCAGACCATTCCAGAGAGTTCCACAGAGTAACAATCCCCCTTGAGGCACCTTGGGCAGCCACATCCATATGACCAGCACTCCTCCAAATTCTGTTGACTATTTTAGACATAAGATCCAAAGACATCTTAGTCTCTTGTAAAAGCAAAAAATCAGTATTGCTATTCTCTAATAATATTTGAACAACAGATTGATGGGTTCTGCTATTTAAACCCCTCACATTCCAAGATTGTATAATCATGGGTTACCCTAGGAGCAATAAGAGTCAATTGTCCTCACCGATCCTCCCATGATCAATTTGTCTCCCTGGGTTGCTAGCAGCTCCTTATTGGATCTTCTACCTGCTCCCCGAGAATTGCTATTTTTTTATCTTTTTTCCACCTGGGTTATCCCCAAAGATGGCCTTTCCCTCGTTCTTCTCTCGCTATCCCCATGCGAACATCCCGAGATACCGTCTCGCTCCCCGGTTATGGACTACTAAGGCACCGTAACACACTGGCTGTGATACCTCAGAGGGATCAACTACCCGTTGTATGACAGGAGAAGATGAGAGGGGGAGTTGCCCTAGGAACAAAAGAAGTTTCCTTGAAACCCTCCAAGCCCTCCATAGATTGATCCTCTTCATCAACCAATGACTTAAAAATCTCATACCTATTGGCAGGCCTGAGATGAGATTGCTCCTTTCCCTCCTTTTTCTTTGTCCGTCTTTTTCTTCTGGGCTGTTCAAAACCCTCTCTCTGAGCTTCCTGGCCCTGATCGGTGCTAATAGGATCTTTATTAGGTGCAGCCTTATCCTCTTTAGGTAGGTTTGGCATTCCTGAAGGGGCCTCCATATTGGCATTCATATTAATAGGACAGAAACGGGCCAAATGTCCATGCTTGTGGCAAACCCTACATCTAAAGGGTAGGGCCTCATAGTCCAACTGTTGAATCCAGGAAAGACCTGCCAATTCAATTTCCAACTCTATCGACAAAGGCTGGCTGAGATCCATCTCCACACATATTCGAGCATACACCGCCATGCTCCCTTCAATAGTGTCTCCGGCAACACCCAAATGTCTACCAATCGAATTGCCAATCATTGCCAATACCTCGCTCACCCCGTAATTCCATTGGAAGAGCATATAGTCGAATCCACACCGGGACAGCAAGTAGGTTCAACATGAGGATCAAATCCTACCCTCCATGGTTGAACAAATAGCCCTGTCGGGCCATGGTTTTTCTTCTCCGACTCGAAAGCCTTATTTCTATCGGCCAGAGCCGAGAAGCTGACAATAAAATAACCATTACTAATAAACCACAATGAATACTCACCGTGGGGCTCCTAGTTCTGGCGGATCCAAGAATGCAAAAAGTTCAGGGAAGGGCGAATACCCATGAACTTGTAGATTAAATCATGGTTAGCTCTATAGAGGACTGACTCTTCAACCATGCTGGGCTCAATGACGATTTTTGGCCTGGATTCGGCCTGTGGCAAACAACCATTCACACGACGTGCTGAAGACCTATTCCCAGCAGTCGTGAAGAGCTTTTTATATGCCATATTTTGGGCTTCGGCATTCTTCGGAGGAGAATCTTCTTTAAACAAATCAGCGTAAGAGCTGGTACTTCCTGGAAAAGGAGCCGGAGAAGTCCCCATTGGACCCTCCCTGGGGCACCGATCGAACCTTCAGATCCACCGTACCCCAAAGACACTTCTGCAAGCCAACAGAAGCTAGAGATTTTTCTAAAATCCAGAAACCCTAGTTCAGAGAAAAAAATCGCCAGAGCTCATTTTTGGTTTTGGGTAATTGGACATGTTTTTAGATTGATTTTGTCAGGTTGCATAGACCCATGATTGCTATGTGATTTGAAAAAGACTTTTATATTCTGTTAGAATTTTATTTTCTTAAAATTATTTTTTCTATTTTATGTTTTATATTAAAATTTCATTTGTTGTTTGTTGTTAAAATTTTGGCCCTATTCAAATCAAGAGTGAGTTAATTAATTAATCTCTTTCTTTCTAAACTATAGTCAATGGTTGTCTTTCTAAACCTCCTTGTTATTTTAAAATTTATAATTTTCCATTTTCAAATTTTTTAACATCTAAAAAATACTCTAAAACTCATAAAAAAGCATAAAGAAGATTTAATCCCATCATATAATTATTTTAATAAAGAACATGAAGAAATTGTTACTGATAAAAAGTATGAGGAAATTATTAATTAATTTCTTCATCTTTCTCAATTTTCTCCAGCCTTAGGATACACTAATGAACAAGATAAAATTATTCAAAATTTCCTTAATGATCTTGATAATAATATTGTCAAATCATCTCTCTCATATACATATGATATTCAAGAATCTATTAATCACATTAGTAATGAGCATAAAATTAAACATAATATTTCATTACCCTCCATCATTAATTCTCAAGTGAACATTAATTCTAATCCTCTTCCTTCTTGTGATATTCCTAAAAATATTAAGGAACAAACCATTTCTTCTCAAAATATTCACATCAATCCTTTGTTTAAATATTTGCATCGTGTCAATCCATTTAAGCCAACTTATGCCACTATTGTAACCACCAATGTTGGAAGAAGTCCACAAGTTCCTCCAACTAGTAGTGGCACCCAAAATTATTTTCTATTTCCTCCTTCATCTTCTAATGTCAACACTATTATCTTTGTTCCACCACAAGTTAATATTCCATTCTCACAAGGCTCCACATATAACAACAACCTTCACATGTCCAACCTAAGTCAAGGGAGCATGGGAAATATACATAGTAATTCAAAATGCATAATTTGGCAAGTATAGTGAATTAGTTAGTTTCAAGGATGGATATGATTCAGCCTCCAGAGTTTACATACAGTTATAAAGAAATGTGTAATCAACCATTGGATCTTGTTTTTGCTGATAGACCTTATCCTAAGTATTTTTCAATGTCGGATTTACCTATCTATAAGGGAACAAAGGACCCAATTAAGCATTTAAGGATGTTTAGGATAACTTGCCATGATATCATCTATGATGATATGTTATTACAAAATATGTTTCCTATGAGTCTTGATGGCATAGCATTAGAATGGTATTATTGGTTACCTAATTATTATTTGAGGAATTTTGAGGAAACAACAGAATTATTTGTTCAACATTTTGGTGCTTATATTGATGAGGTAACCATGAAAGATGTATATAATTTGAAACAAGGTAAAGAGGAAAGTTTTTTAGAATTTTTGGCTCGTTGGAGAAGTCTAGTTGGATGCTTGAGATATACTATACCTCCTAGATATATGCTTGATATATTTATTGGAAATTTGCAAGAACAGTTATCTTATGCATTAGAAACTACTATTATCACATCTTTTGATCAAGCAATTGAGTTAGCAAGGAAAGTAGAACAAGCTCTTATCAAAAGAGGACAGCTCAAAGTGAAAGAAGATAAAACCATTAAGTCACAGTATAAGAATAAGGATGTGGTAGGTGATGGTGTAATGGATAGTAGGCTTGTTAATAATATTTTTAACAACCTACAAAAGATAGTACTTCAAAAACCTCCTCAAAGGAATTTTACAAGGCTTAACATGTCTATGGAGGTAGTTTTGAAGTAATTATTAGAAGCCAAAGCAATTGAATTTCCTCCCATAAGACAACCAGATACTATAGCTCATTGGTATAAGGTAGGACAAAATTATGCATATCACAGAGTAGAAGGACATTGGATAAATTCTTGTAAAAGGTTAAAACATGTGGTTCAAGATTTAATTGATGCAAGTCGTATTGATACTAGCAGTTTTCAATCTTCTCATAATAGGACTAAATAGGAAACTAACCAAGTGTCCTATAAGAATGTACCACATCATTATGATAACCATATGGTTGGTATGGTAACAGCTACTCTAGAACAACAGGTGTAGAATCGATAGATCCAACAATCTCAATAGGAGATGAGAGCTTCAACAAATATTTCCCTCTTAGAGATTTTGCAAAATTCTCCTACTCATGAAGAAGCCTTGATAAGTGTTCTAAAACAACAATTTGTTCCACCAGATATTTTCCCTGGTGATATGGTCAATATGGTAAGTTCTCTTGGGACACATCATCTCACATTCTCGGATGACAATATTTCTTCCTCAAACTTGCAAGAAGATTCTTCTCTTTACATCACCACATTTATTGGGGATACTTTTATCAAGAGGTTCACTATTGATAATGGTTCTTCCCTTAATTTATGCACATATCAATTTATCCAAAAGTTTGTATTAAAAGAGGAAGATTTAACTAAGTCCAATGCAATCATCAAAACATTCAACAACGAGTCCCAAGAAGCTTGTGGCACCATATCTCTTCCCCTTAAAGTTGGACCCAAGATTTTAGATACATTGTTCTATGTGGTACCTTGTCCTGCATATTTTAATCTACTTCTTAGACGTCCTTGGATCCATGCAATGAAGGTCGTCCCTTCTACTCTTCATCAATGTTTGAAGTTTAAATTTAAAGAAAAAGTTATTACCATTTTGGGTGACCCTCAATCATTCGAATATTGTTCAATGGTTGAACAAGCTCATTTTGGTCTCAATTTTTATCCTTTAGTTTCATCATCTATTTCTCCAAGTTCCTCATCTCAAAAATTTGAGCAATTCAATAATCTAAAAGTGAGTGAGGAACCTCTAATCAATTCATCATGGGATCAAGACAATCAATTTCTTCAAGAACCTCTTCTAGATATATCTCATCAAGGTTTGGATCATAGTAATAAGGATGAGGATTCCCCTTATCCCTCTAACATATTGTTTTGTAATATGATAAATTGTGTGTGTTCTAATGGTAAATCTTCTACTTCTCATAAAGATCTTGCAATGTTAGGGATTTCTCCTCCTTATGCTAAGAATGATGGTTTTGTTCAAGAATGTATTGATTATCATGTTATGGATACCAAAGAAAGAGCTATGAAGGAGCCTCTCCATGATTATAATCATTGAGATGGCTTGCCTTCTAGATTTTTCTTTGATGAAGTAGTCCCTTGAATACCTATTCTTTTTGTTAAGATAGGAGGCACAATTAGAGTATGTGTTGACTATTATTTTGATTGCTTGTTTAACATAAAATAAAATAAAAAGAATCATTAATTAGTCATGCATTTACCATAGGTTCATATTTCATTTTCTTGCCTACTCATACTACATGATTTTTTGTCATACTTTGTATGGTTGCCTGATATTGTGTTCCTCTTGCATTTTTTCTTGTCATAATTGCATCGTTGCTTGCTCATGATTGCTTGATCATATAGTTTTTGGGGATTCATGACAATGGCATGTGATGACACCTAGTTAGGTCGTAGCTCACATGCATTGCACTCTCACTAGGATTCTTATGCCTAGCAAAGCCCCAACCTAGGGCCCATGCATTTTCATCCCTTCTTCTCTTCTTGTCTTCCTTTGCTCTTTTCTTCTCTTCTCTCTTCTTCTTGTATTCCTTGACTTTGAAAGTTTTACAATGATCATCATTTCTCCTCCAAGTCAAGGAATGCAATCCTATTTTGGTATGTCCTTATCTTTTTGCATGATTCTTATTTCTCCTTTGTCTTCTTTGTTTAGATAAGGATATACATTCTTCTCTTCTTTGATTACACATTTCCTTCCTCTTGACTTTTCACTAGTTGAAACTTCAAGTTGGGGGCACACACACACAATTCATTGCTTCTCATTTTCTTCCTCTCTTTTCTTCTAGCACATGCACACACTCACATTGTGTTATGCTTAGATTGCTTGGTCTATATACATATTTTTACACACCCCTATCAGGTAGTACTTGCTAATACATCATTCACATCAGCAATAGCATATTCCCCTTATTGGGTTACACTTCTTTTGACTCAACGGGCTCAACACCCCATTACAAGATAAGATCCTTGGCCATTTTAGCAAGCCTCGACATACATCCTAGTGGGTAATCACCCCATAGTAGTCACTAGTGATAAATCATCCATAGCAGGTTACGCTCCATCATTTGATCATTTGAGAAATCACCCATAGTAAGTACACTCCATATTTTACCCATCTATCCATATTAGCGAGTACTACACCCATAGCAGGTTTTCACTCCACATCTCGATCTTCTCTTTGGGTATAACACCCTTCATTCAAGGTTCTTGATCAGATTCTCTCGATTCCTATGGTTGACCCTTGGATTCTTTTTCTTGTTCTTCTTGTTCTCTTTCTTCTCTCCTCTTCCCTTCTTTCTTTATATTTCTTCTATTTCATCCATGCATTTCATGCTAGCTGCATTAGATTCATGTTGTACCCAGTGCTCTTTGCTTTGTTGTTTGCTTACTTGCTTTGTTCTTCATGTTTTTATGTTTTGCTTTTTCTTTGCCTTTTTTTAGTTTCTTAAGGAAGTTCCTTTCCTTTCAAAACTCGAGGGGGCACCCTAGCCATAGAGGCATTAATGGTAGTAATATCTCACCCTTTTACCCAAACTAGGCCACCCCCTTTTCTATGTTTTTTGTATTCTTACCCATAGGAGTTTACATATTTCTTTGATGCATTTACTTGGCCTTAAATACATCAAATAGGGGGCAAAATTTAGACATGAAAAAATTACCCACTAAGGTGAGTAATTTTCCCTAGATCCCTTGTTTTCTCCTTGGAAAGTAGGGTCATATTTGAGATAATTTTTTTCCTTTCAAATATTATCCATTCCTCCTAAATCCTATACCATTGGATCGAGCTTAAAAAGAGATTTCCAATGGTATATGATATGACCCATTTTGACTCTATTTGACCCTCCAAAATGCATTAAAATCACATGAGAGTCTAGCTGGTGCGATATCGTGGCCCATCTTTTATGGAGCATAATTTTGCATTTTAGGGTTTTCTCTTAAGAAAAACCTAATTTTCAAAGTTGATATTTTTAGGGTCGGTTGTGCTTAGTTTTTCCCACCCATTTCTCTTTCAAATCCACTATATAAGGAGGGTTTGAAATTCATTTCTTCCCACCAAGTTTCCAACCAAGCAAGTTAAAGCAAGTTCATGTTAACAATTCTTGATTAAAGCTCTATTTTCTTGAGGTTTTCTTCTTCTTCTTTCGTAAGCAATCTAACTCACAAGTGTGAAGTGTGATCTATTTGAAGCTTTGTTTTTTGCTGCATTGGATTGTTGATTATTGTTGCTCGCTTTGGTGGATTTGTGTTGAAGCCCTAAGGAGAGATTGACTACCTGGGAGATCTCAAACCTTTTTGCTTGCTTCCTCGCTCTCTACCAGGTGATTTTGCTCTTCTGCATGCATTTTTTTATTTTCTATATCATGCATTAGTCGTTTCACTTCAGTCTAAGGCATTTCACCTCACTTCTATGAAATCACACCTGGTATTCTACGAGGTGTGATTTCACCTTTGAGTTATTGCATCTGGTCTTTACGGGGTGCAATTTTTTTGGAGCTCAATCTGGGGGTAATCTATTATTCCAATTTTCATCATTGCATTCTAGACTACATTTAGAGCATAGTGGTGCATTCTATTTTTGTGATTTCATCATTATTCTCTGCTATATTGTATTATGTTTGTTTTCCTCCAAAGGTCAATTTTTGCTTTTAATTATCAAAGGTCAGCTAAAAGGACCTAGGGGTCTTGACTGATGTGCCTCCAAGAATTATTGTACAATGGCCTAAGTAGGCCCCCTAATGCTAATCATATTTTTAAGTGTTTTTTAAGTTATCTTGTAGGAACATGAATTATTGATAGCATTGGATCAAAGGATAAAAGCAAGGATCAACCACCGTATAAGCTAAGTATTATGATTAATATTTAGTTTTTTTGCTAAGTGCTTTATATTTCTATTATAAACCCTAGATCTAATTTTAAAGAAATATATTTAATTAATTTCTAGGCATTTGAAAGATAAAAAACATATAGTGTGCACTTAGGATTTATTATGTTTGTGCATTCTCTCTTGAGCCCTTGCTTAAAAGATTTTTTGTTTAAAACCCTAGGTTAGAAAGCATTCAAAGAAAGAATCATTCTAGGGTTAGCTCTTGTATTTTTGCATTTTGTATTTCTGCATTATCCTTTATATTTTATAGCATAGATCTAGAAAGGCCAAACTTAGGTGATTGCTTGAAACTAAATACATCAAACAATCTTAATAACCAGAGGACTTGGAGTGAGTCCTTAAACCATTCCTGGTGAACCCTTCCCCCTTTTAGCACCGAGTGTAGAGAACAAAACAGCCCCCGTGGTTCACCCCATAAGGCTTTCTACCTTTGTGGATCCATCCTTTGGGAATTGTACGCAGTAGGGTAGTTTTCCCCCTCTACAACACCCTATATTTTTTGGATCAAACTTTTCATGAGTACCATACTAAATATATTTTTATTGAGAGACAAGTATTTACAATCATGAAGTCATTGAAGAAATTTAGACAATACTTGGCTCAAATTAAGAATCTAGTTTATGTGGTACATTCATATGTTAGGAGTTTCATCTTACAAGGAGAATTGGGTGACAAAAGAGCTGTTTGGATTACCAAAATTCAATAATATGATGTGGAAATCCATCCTACAAAGTTACTCAGAGGAAAAGCATTATTTCAAGAATGGTAGCAAAATAAAGCTCTGATTATATATCAGTTTGGCAACCATCAGGATCTGGATAGAGGGAAGATAGTTCTTCAGAAGGGCTATATTGGGTTGATCAGTTGACAAGTTATTTTCAAATAGGAGTATGCCCTCAAGATCTTAATGCTTCATAGAGAAGGTATAGACTTCAAGATTTAAAATATATACTTTTACCTTAGGGAATATATAAATAAAACCTTGATGGAGTTCTAAAATATTTGAAATAAAATTAGAAACAAAATTTCATTGAAGATTTTCATGAAGGACCGTCAAGAGGACATCTTTCAAGAACAGTTACTACTAGAGATATGTAGGAAGGAATAGGAATGCTTCATTCCCCCTTAATTCTATCCAAGTAGAAGAACCCTTCCAGCAATAGGGCCTATATTTTATTGAAGTAATAAATCCCAACTCTTTAGCAAGTCACAAATACATTTTAACTGCCAGAGACTATTTCACCAGATGGGTTGAAGTAATTCCAACACAAATATTAGATTAGGATATTGTAATCAAATTTATTGAAGGTCTATCCACAATTTTTGGTCTCCCTGGAGCTCTAGTAAGTGATAATGATCCATATTTCATATGTGCAAAGTACATTGAGTTTACAAGTCAATATGGCATATGCTTAAAAAATCTTCTAACTATTACCCTCAAGGGAATGGACTAATAGAGTCCACTAACAAAAATATACTCAAAATTTTGAAAAGAGCATTGAAAGATAACAAAAGAAGCTAACATCTTCTCTTAGAACAAGCCTTGTGGGTAGATAGGATTACTATTAAGAAGTCAATAAAAACATCCCCTTATGCATTAGTGTATGGGAAAGAAGTTATTTTTCCCACTCATCTGTAATGTCCCTAATTTTTAATTATTAGGATTATACATAAAATGTGGTGTGTTAATGTTTATGTGGCTCGGATAAGAAAAAAAAAAAGGGGGTTATAAGGGTTGACGCCACATTAGGGAGTTATAAGGTTAATTTAGCTATTTTATTAAAACAAAATAAAATATAATTCTCAATGGAGAATTAGGGTTTTGGCTAATAAAAGGAGGCTTGGGCTTCATTCTACACATCCATGGTTATTGTAATTGATCTCTTTCTCTTGTATTTGGCTGCAAAGTCATTTGCAATTCTTCTGTGGACGAAACCCTGCAGAAGTGAACTCTTGTGGATGAAAACCTGCAAGAGTAAAGCCTTGAGGACGGAGACCCTCTTGGTTTAGAGGCAGAGGACGAAAAACCTTTTGTCTCAAAGGGGCAAACTCATCCAGGGTTTGCATATGAGCTTGTATTGATCAGCATTTATGGGTGGAGTTTCAACATTTCAGCCATTGAGGGCTTTATATCAGAAATTGATATCCAAATCAGCATTCAGGGTTTTTTGGCATTTGTTTGGAGGGATTCCATTTTCCACAAGCCATATATTGTTGATTCGACTTTCGAATTGGATAGAGAATGTCATGCCATTCATTTTGACAGGTTACAAGACATGGTTTTGTTAAGATTCAAAAGAGTTATGGCATTTTGAAGTTTGCTTGCCAGTCCAAATTTCTAATATCGCGTGCGCAGGAATTTCAAGTTGCAAAAAATTTTGGACCTGTTCTTCATGAGTTATTATTTTTTGCATTTCAGAGACTTATGCAGTTCCCAATTGATCAAATTTGTGAGTTAAAATATTGGTTGTAATTGTCCTCTTTTCAGATTCAATAAAAGCAATGTTTTAATAAAAACTATGGTGTTTTTCCATGATTATTGTGTTAGACAAATAGATCTGAGTGTGATTTAATTGATTCCTAAATTATTGCAAGAAAATTACTATTTCATTAGCTAAGGTTTGCCAAATTCAATTTAGGGCAGCACATTACAGTGGTATCAGAGCTGGTTTTTTCTGTCAGCCTATTTAGGGTTTGCCAAATTTAATTTAGGGCAGCACATTACAGTGGTATCAGAGCTGGTTTTTCCTGCCAGCCTATTTAGGGTTTGCTGAACATTTTAGAAATGATTTAAGTATTGTGTGGAAAAAAAATAAAAATCAGCTGCCGTGAGTATTTTTCAGACTTGGAAGTTAGGGTTTGGTTGTTGTTTTCAAATCTAGGGTTTCCAGTTTCTGGGTATTGGTGATTTGAATACCCATTTGGTTGATTTGGGCTTTAAGAGTTTTGGGTATTGTTAATTCAGAGCTCAGGATATTCTGCTAGCTTGTGGAAGCTTAATTAAATTTCAAATTCATGGAGTCTTATAATGATTGGTCTAGGAGACAGCGTGATTGGGATAGGACTCAGAGTGAGATACAAAAATCCATCAATCAATTAACTACAATGATGCAAATTTCTCTACCTTCAGTTTTTCCTCAGGATAAGGTTGATTTTTCATTCATAAAGTTGTCGAAGAAAGTTGGAGTTGAACAAAATACTTTACAAGATCCTAAAATTGCAGCTAATATTACGGCTAATAAAGTTGAGCTCATTGTCCCATAAAAGTTGGAAAAGCGGTTGATGAATCGCTATGTCACCTAAGTCAGCACCTATGGTTCCCTCTAAGGCTAAGGTTGAGCATCACACATCCAATAACAGAAAACAGATTCAATCTACAGAACATATCAGTAAAAGAATGAATGTAAGTTGTAAGCTCTATGCTTTGGGGAAACAACTTGAGTCCCAAAAATTGTCAAAAGATGTTCTTCTTGACAGTCTAAAGGAAATGGATACATGTCTAGTTAAACTAGATCAATCTGATCGTGAGGTTTTGAATTAGGCAGCGAAAGTACCTATAATTGCATTAGGCCAGCATTGGATTATGAGACATGCGATACAGGGACGTGAGACTTGCAGTCACCTCTTGTCTCGGTGAGATCATAAGGATTACAGCTCCGAAAGCACCCTATAATGACGACATCATGAAGGAGGGATTACAACTGATGGTTGACAGTTTTCATGGTTTGAATAACATCAGGGACCTATCCTATGGTAAGAAGGTTAGAATTTTGGAAGTGATGGCAAAAATTAGAATATATGTCTTTTTGCTTGATTTAGATTGTTCTAATCTTAGTCTCTAGATGTTTCGACATTTTATGGCTTCTATCAGTGAAGATCATGAAGACATTATATCCTCTTACGTGCAAACCATCATGGTACGCATCATTGAGGAAAGTGATGACTTTACCCAGCTCATCTTGCCCAAGTTGATGGCTGTTTTGAGGCAAGGACAGATTACCTCTTCAGCTGCACGTAAATTAGTTGACAATGTTTCCAAGCAGTGTGAGAAGAAGTTGAAACCTCTCTTGGTACAGGAGGAACAGGAGAAGGAAAAGAGACCAAGTGACTTACAGATGCGAGGACTACCTCTCAAAAGCAAGAATCAATTGAGAAGAGAACAACGTTGCTTCACTTGCCAAGAAGAGTGGTCACTTGGACATATATGTGGGCCCATAACCCACAAGTCCCAGGACAACTATAGTACCGAGGGTAATGATAGGACAACAATTGTGGAATTGCTTCCAGAGCAATCCAATGAGCTCTGTGAGACCTTGGACATAAGGTATGATGATCCTTGCATTTTTCCTGGCAACAGTTCATTGTTGCATGGTGTTTTTTTTCATGGTGAAGACTCCAAATTTGATGAGGAGATCAATGTCAATGAAGATGTTTTCTGGTTAAAGTTAGAAACAGAACAAACCAGAAAGTGGTTGGATGGTGGCTTTCTTGATGAGTTGGAGAGTTATGCTGATGAAGTAAATGAGAAGATTGATAGAGACAAATTTCCTTTTGATCAGGGTGCTGACTTGAACATTCAGACTGTTGAAATTCAAAATATAAACATGCCACCTCTTCAAGAAACTTGTGTGGAAGTACAAGAGGGCAAAATTGATGAAGATGAAGTTAATTCATCTTGTGGATCTCATTTTGGTGAGGGGCATAATGAATTTCGTGATAGTGGTGAGATCATAGAGCAAGCTGATTTTGACATTGTTAAATCAGCAGCTGGTGAGGATGTGCATGCAGTTGATAATTCTTGGGTTGAGCATGAGTCGGTCCTAACTTCAGTGCACGAAGTTGGAGAGTGTAGTGTCAAAAGGAATGCTGATCTAGTTGGGCAGCAATTGTCAGCCCATGAAAGCATCATTTGTACAAGTCTGACTCAATCAAAATATAAGCTTGATGACAGTGTTGTTTCGCTTCTCTCAAAAGAAAAAATAAATTCCTAGCACCTTGACTTCTAGAAAAGGAATTGGAGTAGAGGAACAAGAGCAGTCATATCTTTATTTTGAGAATAACATCTCCAATAAAAGTACCAAATATCATCTTTGTGATGCCACTGGTCAGCAGCTTTTTGAAAAAAATATCATCTCTAATGAAGCATCTCAGCAAGCACTTCAGGAGCCAGAACGGTCAGATTTTCATTTCGAACATGAAAAGAGAATCTCCAATGGGTCATAAACATCACCTTTATGAAGATGTCACTAGTATACAACCTTCTGAACAATATATCATCTTTAGTGAGGTATTTAATCAAGCAGCGTAGCAGCAAGAGCGGCCATACTTTCTTTTCAATAATAATGAATGGACTAATATTGAAGAAATTTCCTATATCTTGAGTATCTATCCCTTGAAAGATTTAATTCACATTCAGCCTAGTATTGTAAATATGGCAAATGCATTTTCACTTTTGATGTCTAGCATTCCACCTACAGCCATGAGACACGTGGACATTATATGTTTTAAGTACTTAAGCAGAATTCAGTCCTCATATGTATTCGGTACAGTCACGAAACAACAGCATATAAGTTCATGGAAATTGGCCTTAGAGGAAGAAGTTGCACTTGAAAGAACGTTTGAAGAATTAGTGCATTGCCCTGTGATGCAGGAGCATCCGGTGAAGGAAAAGCAATCTTGCATCCTTCAAATTATTTTCTTAATTCTCTGAGTACTTTGAATTTAGTGGGGTTCCTATCCTTTCCTACGGGGAAGTTTTGTAAAGGGAGGCAAGTTTCGGGGAAGTTTTCAAAAGCAAGGCAAAGGTTAAGCTGGAGTCGCGAAATCGCGACTCCGAAGGCGTGTAGTGGGCGAGGGCCAAAACCGTCGCGATATCGCGATGTCACAATATCACGACGTCGCGATATCGCGACAGTTTTGCGTAAAGCAAAGGCTGAGGCGCGGGGGGCCGCGATACCGCGACATGTCGCGATATCGCGACATGTCGCGATATCGCGGCCCGATTTGATTGTTGGTGTTCGAAGGCATGGGGGGGGTCGCGATACCGCGACATGTCGCGATATCGTGACATGTCGCGGTATCGCGGCTCGCGAAGACTGCGGGGGCCGAAGGCGTGGGGGGGTCGCGATATCGCGACAGGTCACGATTTCGTGACCTGTCACGATATCGCGACCAACGAAAGGCCGACATGTGGCCGAGAGAACGAGACCAAAAGTAAAACAAGCGAACGGCCTGGCAAGGTCAACTTGACACGTGGGCAGTGTGGAGGACACGTGTTTCTATTGTAATATGACAAGGAAAGAGCATGACCCGATGAGCCGTCCGCATGTAAGAAAACCAAAGAGGAAGGTCAAAGATATTAATAAGGAGGTGTAAGCCACGCATCCTTTTACTTCTGGCAACACGACAATTGCGGGAGATGGATTAATGAATGAAGCAGCGGTACAGAGTACAGTCAGTGTATTGCGACGGGTGCAGGGTATGGAAAGCGATGAATGCAGGCTCTGGACGGATCGGACAGTTGCCATTTATGGCAAATTTGAATTCTCGTCCTGGAGGGGGATTTGAATTTAAAATTTAATTAGGTGGAGGCATTGATTGTCGGGGGAGGACCGGGACCGCGTTAAAAGAGGAAATTTTTGTTTTCAAAGGGGGCGGACCGGAGAACAGAGGAGAGGTAGAACAGAGCCGAAGCTGAGACCGGCCTTTGTAAAGACTGCGGGCAATTTTATTTTGAAATGCATGTAAATATTCAAAATTTTAATGGGAATGCAGAGTTAGTCTTAAATCTGTTTTTCCGTGCTCCGTCAGTGGTATCAGAGCGGGAGTTCCTGAGTGCGTAAACAGACCGCCGGCCATGAGGCAGTTTGCGCCAGGACATGTGGGAGGGTTTGAGTTTGGGTGAAGATGCCTCCGAGAAGAAACCCAATGGGTGGAAGAGGCATGGCAGCGGAAGATTTCTGGGCTTTGCAGTGGCAATTCCAGGCCCTGCAAGAAGAGCTACGCAAAGGACGTGAGCCGAGAAGGGATGTAGACAGTGAGGATGAAGTGGAAGAGGAGAATGAGTTTGAAGAAGAGGAGAAAGATGTAGACCCGGCACAGGCCCGGCTATACAAGGCCATATCCCAGATCGGGAAGAGGCCGAAGTTAGAGGTTCCCACGTATTTCGGGAACTTGAACCCAGAGGAATTGATAGACTGGGTGAATGAATTAGAAGAATTCTTCGAATACGAAGAATTTGAAGACCCTAACCGGGTCAGATTTGCTAAGACCCGACTGAAGGGTCATGCTAGCATTTGGTGGAAGGGGGTACAGCTGGAGAGAAACCGAAGAGGAAAAGAATGGATTACCAGGTGGGACAGAATGGTGGAGAAATTAAAAAGACAGTTCATCCCTGTTGACTATGAGCTGGATCTGTTACGTAAAATGCAAAGCTTGAGGCAGATGAACAGAACAGTTCAAGAATATACGGAGGATTTTTATAAAATTTCCATCAGAACCGGACACTTAGAAGCCAGCAAGGAAAAAGTGGCCCGTTACATTAATGGGTTGAGACCGAGTGTGCAGGAGGAGTTGAGCTTGGTTCGGGTAAACACCATCGAAGATGCTTACCAGTTTGCTTTAAAGGTTGAAGGAAAATTGAACCGAAGGTTTGAAAGCAAGCAGAAGGTGAAAGAACCGGGAGGAAAGAACGGAGGAAAGGAAGAGAAGAAGGAAGAAGAGAGCAGCAGCCGAGGTCAGAAAGAAGAAGATGAAGACCCAAAACCGCAAGTTCAGAATAATAACTACCCGAGAGGAAGAGGTAGATCTGGACGCGGGTATGGAAGAGAAATATTTCGTGGAACCTGTTTCCATTGTGGAGAAGAAGGACATCGGGCATATGAGTGTCCACAACACCGAGAAAAGACGAACAAGAAACCGGTGGGTCCCGCAGAGCAGTTGTAGCAGTTGAAGATGCTGATTCAGAACATTCTGAAGAAGGCCGAAAAGGGAGAAGCCATGATTGTGAGAAGGACCATGCTGGTGGAAGAAGACCAGTCTGAGCAAAGGAGAAGCCTGTTCCGCACCCGGTGCAAAAGTGCGGGCAAAGTCTGTAATGTCATTATTGACAATGGGAGTACAGACAACTTAGTTTCCGAGGAGATGGTTACTAAGTTGCAGCTGGAAAGAAGGAGACACCCGCATCCATACCGGATTGCGTGGTTGCGGAAGGACCACCGAGCTTGGGTCCGGGAACAGTGTTTAGTCACGTTCCAGATTGGGAGATACAAGGATGAAGTCCTGTGTGATGTATTCCCTATGGATGCATGCCATTTGCTGTTGGGCGAGGCCATGGCGGTTTGATCGGAGTGCAGTGCATGATGGCCGTGCAAATACTTATTCCTTGGTGAAAAATGGAATGCGGCACAAGTTGAAGCCATTGCAGACCGAAGATGAGAAAATGTGCAGTAATGCCAGAATTTGTCTGGTAGAGGGCAGAAAATTCTGCCAGGAAACAAGATTTGAGCAAGTTGTAAAGGTTGATGAGTGTTCGGAGATTTTGCAAAGGAAGCAGACCGAACAACTTAGAAGTGAAGGTCACTTCTCCTTCTTACCGGGGTGTCTGATGCAGGAGCATCCGGTGAAGGAAAAGCAATCTTGCATCCTCCAAATTCTTTTCTTAATTCTCTGAGTACTTTGAATTTAGTGGGGTTCCTATCCTTTCCTGCGGGGAAGTTTTGTAAAGGGAGGCAAGTTTCGGGGAAGTTTTCAAAAGCAAGGCAAAGGTTAAGCTGGAGTCGCGAAATCGTGACATGTCACGATTTCGCGACTCCGAAGGCGTGTAGTGGGCGAGGGCCAAAACCGTCGCGATATCGCGACGTCGCGATATCACGACGGTTTTGCGTAAAGCAAAGGCTGAGGCGCGAGGGGGGGCGCGATACCGCGACATGTCTCGATATCGTGACATGTCACGATATCGCGGCCCGATTTGTTTGTTGGTGTTCGAAGGCATGGGGGGGTCGCGATACCGCGACATGTCACGATATCGTGACATGTCGCGGTATCGCGGCTCGCGAAGACTGCGGGGGCCGAAGGCGTGGGGGGGTCGCGATATCGCGACAGGTCGCGATTTCGCGACCTGTCACGATATCGCGGCCAACGAAAGGCCGACACGTGGCCGAGAGAACGAGACCAAAAGTAAAACAAGCGAACGGCCTGGCAAGGTCAACTTGACACGTGGGCAGTGTGGAGGACACGTGTTTCTATTGTAATGTGACAAGGAAAGAGCATGACCCGATGAGCCGTCCGCGTGTAAGAAAACCAAAGAGGAAGGTCAAAGAGATTAATAAGGGGGTGTAAACCACGCATCCTTTTACTTCTGGCAACACGACAATTGTGGGAGATGGATTAATGAATGAAGCAGCGGTACAGAGTACAGTCAATGTATTGCGATAGATGCAGGGTATGGAAAGCGATGAATGCAGGCTCTGGACGGATCGGACAGTTGCCATTTATGGCAAATTTGAATTCTCGTCCTGGAGGGGGATTTGAATTTAAAATTTAATTAGGTGGAGGCATTGATTTCCGGGGGAGGACCGGGACCACGTTAAAAAAAAGAGGAAATTTTTGTTTTCGGGGGGCGGACCAGAGAACAGAGGAGAGGTAGAACAGAGCCGAAGCTGAGATCGGCCTTTGTAAATCCTGCGGGCGATTTTATTTTGAAATGCATGTAAATATTCAAAATTTTAATGGGAATGTAGAGTTAGTCTTAAATCTGTTTTTCCGTGCTCCGTCACCCTGCCATAAATAGAACTGCAGATCGTTTTAGATCCAAGCTTATTTTAATGAAAGTTAGGGAGTATGGATGCTTGCACAACACAAAGGCGGAGAAGATACTTCAGAAAGAAGCATGTGTAGATCTTGATGTTGGGAAAATAAAGAATGGCTATTATCAAAAGGAAACAAAGTTTGTTGGCTCAAAATTAGATTTCTCTTTCATTATGTCTACAGTTGTTGATCATTTCCTATGTAGTTCGATTTCAAACAATGATGGTGGACTGGGTTTGGTCGATGTTGGAAGAATTGGGAAATTTTCACTCATTGCTATTCATGAAGTTCTTTTCTTGATATGCGTCATGACGAAATCAGAATTGTTATGCTCGGTGTTCATCATGTTTTTAGCAATTCCATCACTCTTTTACATGATACTCTTGTTGAGAATGATGTGGGAGTGATCCTAGGAGAATTGGGAAAATTTGGGAAGATTCATTTTATTACTGCTCACACCAAATCAGATTTGGTAAGAGCTATATCAGACCTGTTCTTGTTCAGTTTGGATGAACGTGGAGGCATATCATGGAGACAGTTTAGAGATATCCCTGCATGAGCAAAATTCAGTTTAGAAAAGGCTTTTGGGCAACTTTGGCAAGATTATGTTGGCGAGAAGCAAGGGATTGATTGGCTTCTTACTTGGTTTGGATATTTGTGCACACTTGAGACAGTCTTCACACATCTTTGAGAAAGTCTCATTTGGCCAAGCTTTTTACAAGGCTGGTCTTAAAGAATCAGGCTTACTCCACATACAGTTTGAACTGGGCAACGAAGAAATAGTTGGTTTCTCACTTGACTTGGATAAATGTGCACATTTGGAAAAGTTTCTATACAGGCCTGGTAAAGAATTATTGGAGCAACATCACCAGGTGATCAAGAAGGTATGTAGATGGATTGATGAAACTCTTGGTATCCTTCTTGACTTGGTAGAAACACATGGGTTAGTAGATTTCACTTATGGCCATAAAAATAATGATAGTATGATTGTTGTACTTCCATTTCTCAGTCCATGTTTCATGGATGCACTCATCACTATTATTGGTTTGGCCACATTTATGCATGATATGACTAATAGAGATGATGAGGGAAAAATTTTAGATGTCTTTCTCAGTGTTGTATTGAAGAAATCAGACCTGTTGAACTCACTTTGCAGTCACTCATCCATCATCATTGCTGGTTTATTAATACTCATACATGGTACAGTTGTAAGGAATGATAGAGCACTTAGTTTGGATGCATTTTGGGAATATGAACAGACCTTTTTTGCTGTTGTAATCAGAAAATCAAAGTTTTTACATGTTCAGGATTGGTTGGGCAGCAAAGAATTAGCTGGGTTTTCACTTGGCTTGGATGTATGTGTACATTTGAGACAATTTCTATACAGCCTTGGTGAAGTATTATTTGGGCAACGTACAGGTTTTGCATTCTTCTTTGGTAAGAAACCAAGTTTGGGACAGTTTGGGAAAATAATTATGATGTTGTCCTTTGCATTCACCCTTGGATCAACACTGTGGGAGTATGGTAAGATTTTCTTGAAGTTAATTTGGGACCCTGGAATCATTCTTGCTTATGACTCTGAATTGATTTGATGGAGTTTGTGTTCGATTGCTTGAGGACAAGCAATCTCAGGGGGGGATGTATTGTAATGTCCCTAATTTTTAATTATTAGGATTATACATAAAATGTGGTGTGTTAATGTTTATGTGGCTCGGATAAGAAAAAAAAAAAAAAAAAAAAGGGGTTATAAGGGTTGACGCCACATTAGGGAGTTATAAGGTTAATTTAGCTATTTTATTAAAACAAAATAAAATATAATTCTCAATGGAGAATTAGGGTTTTGGCTAATAAAAGGAGGCTTGGGCTTCATTCTACACATCCATGGTTATTGTAATTGATCTCTTTCTCTTGTATTTGGCTGCAAAGTCATTTGCAATTCTTCCGTGGACGAAACCCCTGCAGAAGTGAACTCTTGTGGACGAAAACTTGCAAGAGTAAAGCCTTGAGGATGGAGACCCTCTTGGTTTAGAGGCAGAGGACGAAAACCCTTTTGTCTCAGAGGGGAAAACTCATCCAGGGTTTGCATATGAGCTTGTATTGATCAGCATTTGTGGGTGGAGTTTCAACATTTCAGCCATTGAGGGCTTTATATCAGAAATTGATATCCAAAT
This sequence comes from Wollemia nobilis, assembly GCA_028583015.1. NCBI lineage: Eukaryota > Viridiplantae > Streptophyta > Pinopsida > Araucariales > Araucariaceae > Wollemia > Wollemia nobilis. Next base: position 6,094,838 of record JAQPPZ010002440.1, read on the forward strand.
CAGCATTCAGGGTTTTTTGGCATTTGTTTGGAGGGATTCCATTTTCCACAGGCCATATATTGTTGATTCGACTTCCGAATTGGATAGAGAATGTCATGCCATTCATTTTGACAGGTTACACGACATGGTTTTGTTAAGATTCAAAAGAGTTATGGCATTTTGAAGTTTGCTTGCCAGTCCAGATTTCTAATATCGCGTGCGCAGGAATTTCAAGTTGCAAAAAATTTTGGACCTGTTCTTCATCAGTTATTATTTTTTGCATTTTAGAGACTTATGCAGTTCCCAATTGATCAAATTTGTGAGTTAAAATATTGGTTGTAATTGCCCTCTTTTCAGATTCAATAAAAGCAGTGTTTTAATAAAAACTATGGTGTTTTTCCATGATTATTGTGTTAGACAAATAGATCTGAGTGTGATTTAATTGATTCCTAAATTATTGCAAGAAAATTACTATTTCATTAGCTAGGGTTTGCCAAATTCAATTTAGGGCAGCACATTACATCATCTCAAGATACCAGCTCTAATATTGGCTAGCCAAGATTATGAATTAGATCAAAATCTAATAGAGGCCATATTGATGCATCTTTTACAATTTGAAAAACATAGGATCAAATCATATGAATGGTTTTAAAATAACTCCATGGACATTAAATAATGATCTGATAAGAAGTCCAAATTCATAAAATTTAAGGTTAGTGATTTAGTCCTAAAATAGAATGAAGAAAAATCCAAACCAAGAAACCACCAAAAAATTGACTCCTTCCAGGATGGTCCATTTAAGGTATTTAAAGTTAATAATAACAATGCTTTCCAACTCCAAGATTAGGATGGGAATTTACAGCCAATCCTAGTTAATGGATATTATCTTAAGTTGTAATTTGAGTAAGAAATCCTTTCCCGTGTAATATATGTACATATGTGTATTATATTATCTTTTCTTTTAGCTTTTAGCATAGAGAAAAAAAGAAAAACAAAGGCAGCAACCCACAACATATTCCCAATCGAAATTCAAAACTATCAAAATCTAAGAAAATTATGCTATTTTGCTACGTGTTTTATGCCATGCCCAGAAATGAATAAAATGTTGATTGTGAGCCATGACAGGTTTTAGGCCGTGACCAATAAGCAAACAAGATGTCACTTACAAGTCGCACTATTTTTTGCCATTTTGAAATTTTTGAAGCGTAAGTCTAAGTGATAGCTCATCTACCGTCTTAATGGTAGAAGGCATGCATGCATGTTATTTAAGGCTACAATTTACCTGAATTTCATTTTGCAAACAGTGCTAAGATTTTGAGAACAATGACAATGAGACTAAGCAAATTTGCAGAGCATCAGAAGAACATTTTCAAAAAAAATTCCATAAATGGCATCAAAAGTTGTAGAGTAAGCTACTCAGTTGAATAACAATGAGGTTATACATTATATTGCCAAAGCATTGGCAGTAGTCGATATGAAAATGACATGGATAATAAGAAATAATCTTAGGAGAGAGATTGATTATATATTCTTCAAAGGACTACCATTTTCACTTCAAGGTACTTGTGTTGTCTACTCTCTTTTATCTTTTTATATCTATGATAATGTTCATCCCTGTCCAGAGTTAATTTCTACCATAGTAAAGTTCTGTGATCCTAAGGCTAAAGCAATAAAACAACTCAGAACAAAACCCTTTTCAATATAATTATGCAAGCTTGTTGTGATATTTTTGCCATGGGTAGAGTATCACCTATAAGTCCTAAGTCTTTCGACCCACAAAATGATGACCATTTTAAGAAATGGGTGTATAGATAATTCAAAACTATTAGCTTTTGATAAATGAGCCATGAGAGATAACAATCACAAGATGTAGAATAACATGCAAGAAAGTAAACTTGTTAGATGACTGAAGTATGATGAAATATAAAAAATATAAAATATTATAATGTAGCTATGGAGGAAGTGAGAAATCCATTAACAAAGCTATAGATCTACATCATATCCATCACTAGTAAATGGTGTGGAACACAATCCACTAACCTACGCTATCGAACAATATCTCCCGATGGTCCTTTCTATCTATCTAAGAGGCCATCATTATATAAGCAAAATAGGATGCTTGCCCAACACTCTAACTAGTTATACATAGGAGACCTTGCACATGTACAACTTGCACATGGACACTTGTCCATTTATTACAATACATGTAGTCACTAGATAACTTGCATAGGAAGTAATCTAGGTATGTATCTTGGAAGATACATTTACATAACATAAATGATGGAATAGACATTATTTCAAACACCCCCCTATATTAAATTATTTGGGTATTGAAGGCTTTAGTCTTCATTATGGATTTTCTTCATCTGCTTCTGCATGGTCTTCATCGTCTTCTTCTTGCGCATGATTTTTATTCAGGTTTCGTAGGTAATTTGTGTCTAGAGCTTCTTCCTTGGTTTTGCCCTTGATTATGATTTATGTATTCTTACTGGAAATTGAGCTACTATCATGCTCTTGTGAAGATGATTCTCCTTTCCTGTGTACAGAATCTTCTGAACAACTACTTAAGGCATAAGATTTTGAGTTAGTAGAACCATAAGTATTGATGCTACATGAGGATTGGAAAAAATTTCCAAGATATGATTCATTTAGTTCAGACTTCTTTTTGAGTGATTATATCATTTCTTTTTTTTCTTCATTTTTTCCTTGTAGTGTTTGTATGTGAGCAATGCCATGTATAATATGCTTGCAAAGTCTAGTAAAATACTATATTATATTTTCCAATGGTAATTGCTTCATTGAGACAAGTATGAAGATAGCATTCCATAGTATCAAAATTATGTTTTAGGGCTTCACTATGGATTATGTTTGAAGCTAAATCTAACCTTCCCTCTTATTTCATGAGAATATTCATGATTCCAAGTCTTATGGCATTAGATTTTTGCTTTCTGTAGCACTCATTAGTAGAAGTAGAAATTTGTATGACCTAAATTTTTATAGCCCCGATATTTTAAGATATGAGCTCCTTGATTGAAGTATATAAGCTTGATTTTGTAAAATAAATCTTTATAGATCCTTAGATTTGTGGACTACCTTGTAACTCCCACCTAATTTTAGGTTTTGAATTAAGCTTATATCTTCCCAACTTGATAATATTAGATAGATATTAACGTTTTAAAGTTTTGTAGAATGCCTTATGACTCCCTAATGATTTGAAGTATGCTATAGTGATTTTGTAACAATATAGTTCAAAATTGGTTGATTTTGTACAAGTTTTGCAAGAATCAAAAATCAACTTTTAACACCTTATTACTCCTAATTTAACTAAGCACTATTTATGTTTTGAAGAGGTTTTGATGTTGGAAATATTTTGTCCCCTTTTAGAGATTTGAGACAAGTAGAAGAAAAAATTATCCAACCTTAATAAATTCCCTTAATAACCTCTTTTATATCCCTTGGATTATTTCTAATTTTCAAATAAAATAAATTTGATGGAGTAACCCTTATGACTCCCAAGTTTAGAAAATTAGAGAAATGATAATAATATTTGCAATATAGTTTAATCCATGTTAAATTCCTTATTCCTCCTAAGTAAGATTGCAAATATTAAAATAATTAGATAAGTCACCCCTTTAGCTTTCAAAACCCTAAGTTTTAACCTTCTTTTATAATCCTTATAACTCCAACTTATGAAAGCAATCATTAATGGGATTTAGACCTTACCTTATACGCAATATCTCCTTGATGTTTGGTGCTTTCCATGGCTAAATATAACAACGTCTAAAATGTACCTCGAGCATTTGATTAATGGGGATTCGATGGCATGCTAGACATAAATGTTGTATGTAGGCGCTAAATTATTGACCTTCCAAAAATGGAGAGCTTTTAATGCTCCTTCCCCTTTGTCTTCCACGCTACAGTTCGAACATTTTTGTTGCTTCTCTCATGCCTTTACTATGCTACGTTCTTCCTTCAAACATCTTGATTGTGCTTCACACTTGCATGTTAGTCTTGGACTAAAATATATCTTTTAAGCAATGTTGATTATAGGCATTGTGACAAGTGTCATGTTTGTTGCAAATGAGTGCTCTTTTCTTTACGTAATGCTCTAGAATCTTTGTCCAATGCTTCTTGAAAATTTATAAGCCCTTGTGTGAACCTGGTGAAGAATACCAAGTCTCATGCCTTTGCTTGTAACTCCTTCGTAGAAGCCTCTAGAACGTTGAGAGGAATGATGACTAGAATGCCAAATATATTTTCTGCATAGAGACCATTAACTCCTTCAAAGATGGAGATTATAACTCCATAACTTTCTTGCTTTGCAACATTGCTTAGGCAACAAGCAAACTTTCTTTTTTGTAGATGGATGGGCGATGTGCTACTAAGCTTGGATGACAGTTTGATGCTTCCTTTGGTGAGTGTTCTTCTCCAAGATTGGGACCATGAATGTAACACCTTTCTCCCTTTCTTCTATACCTCCAAATGCATTATTTTTCTTCTTGTTGTTTTAATGTCCTTTTTCAAATTGATTTACACTCGCTTGTCTACGTAAATGTGTCTCATGGATGATTTGAAATGAGCTTTAATTTTGTGAAGAACACAAGCTTATACTGAGAGGGAGGGGGGTGAACAGTATAAGACCACTTTTTACTTTTTCCTTCAATTCAACTTTCAATTCAATATTATGCAGTGAATAGATAGCAGTATCAACAGCAGTAATCAAAGCAATGCACAAAACACCATCCACAATAGAGACACAACAATTTACGTGGTTCACCCAAAGTGGGCTACTCCACGGATAAAATCTTTCACTAAATTTTATCAATCCAACCTCTGGGAATACCTTTCCCGATTACAATGTTTATGGGCACCAACCCAAAGGAGATACCTTCCCCTAGCTCTGCTCTAGCTGGTGATCCTCTAGAAGACCTCTGCCTCCGCTGCCCTTAGCAAATGGAACTCTATCCATAGAAGACACCTATCTTCCCTGCTCTGGCTGGAGACCTCTGTCCTCAACTCTATCACCTCAAAGCTGGTCCTCGAATTTGCACTAAACACAGTCCTTCGGTCTAGCACAAATGTCCTCGTTCTCTTTCTCTGATCTGCACCAAACACAGTCCTTCGGTCTGGCACAAATGTCCTCTTCCTCTTTCTCTGGTCTGCACCAAGCACAATCCTCAACAGGTCCTCAAATCAGGTTCACAAAAGTGGTTCACAAGCTTTCACTACAGCTTGCTTGATCTTCACCCAAGTCTTCACCAAGACTTGTCTCAGATCTGCTTTGCAAGTTCTCAGAAGAACCTGCCCAAACTGCTCCACAAGCTTCAACAAAAGCTTGCTCAATGTTGTCCAACAAGTTCTCACTATTCTATCATAGCTGCACTTGGTTGAAACCAACTTTTGCACAATCTGCAAACATAGCAGCACTCAGCACTCGACGATCGAACTTCTTACTATGCGCTCTGTCTACGAATGTCGCAACACCAACAGCTTCTGCTCCTTTGCACTTTTTTGCTCTCTATGCGCTCTTGCTTCGCACTTAGCTCGATTTGACTTGACTCGGTCTCTGCACACCATGGACTTAACTTGCGCACATTCGATACTTATTTGATACTTTCAATCTCGAAACAGCCCTCCTTTTATAGCATAAATTTCAAGATCAAAACTTAAACTTAGTCAGCTGTTACCCTAAACTCCGTCGACTGCACAACCCTAAACTTCGTCGGCTCAAAGTTAACTCTGTCGGCTTCAACCGCCTTTGGTTCTGTAGCTTTTCCCGTGAAACTACAACATGTCACGATATCATGACACCTTTGCAGCCGTACACTTTCTTTTGCCTGTTGTCGCGATATCGCGACACTTTTGCTTCTTTAGACTTCCTTTTTGTTTTTGTCGTGATATCGTGACATTTCTGACGTCGTACATTCTCTCTCCTCTTTGAGTCATGAAACTGTGACATGTCACGATATCATGACATCTTCCTCCATTGGCGTCTTCACTTGCCTTCTGGTCACGAAACTATGACATGTCACGAAATCATGACATCTTCCTCCGCTGGCGTCTTCACTTGCCTTCTGGTCGCGAAACTGTGACATGTCACGAAATCATGACATCTTCATCCACTGGCTTCTTCACTTCTACCTATCGTGAAATCGTGACACTTTCTGCATCCGTACGCTTTTCTTTCATCCTATCATGAAATCGTGACGCTTTCAGCTTTCGAAAGCTTTCTTTGCAACCCGTCATGAAATCATGACGCTTCTCATTTCAAACTCTTCCCTTTGCTGCATGTCACGAAATCATGACAGTTCTCATTTCGAGTTCTGTAGCATGTCACAAAATCGTGACAGTCCTCACTTCGTCTTTTGTAGCATGTCAAAATCGACTTCTCACTAACTTAGCATGTCACAAAATCGTGACACTTTTCGAGATACTTTCTCTCTCTTCGAACTTGTCACGAAATCATGACAGTTCACACTGTGGACTCTCTCTTCTGCATCATGTCACGAAATCGTGACACTTTTTCGTCCGTACAACCTTCCTTGCAATATGTCACGAAATCGTGACACTTTTCCTTCTTCTGCCTTCCTGCACTTTTCGAGTCGTAAAAATGCGACATGTCACGAAATCGTGACACTTTCCACCTTGCTCTCCTTCTCTTCCAACATGTCACGAAATCGCGACAGTTTTTCCACTTGCCTTTTTCTCTGCCAACATGTCACGAAATCGTGACAGTTTTCCCTGCTTCTTCTCTCTCTTCCAACATGTCGCGAAATCGTGACAGTTTTGCTAGCTTCTCTCTCTTCCAACATGTCACGAAATCATGACAGTTTTGCCAACTTCTTCTCTCTCTTCCAACATGTCGCGAAATCATGACAGTTTTGCCAACACTTTCTCTCTCCTCTAACATGTCGCGAAATCGTGACTGTTTTTCTTGCCTGCTGCATACTTTTTCTTACTTGTCTTTTTCTTTGATCTTTTGCAAATGGGCCACTAAGGATTTCTTGGAAACTCACTGATCATGCTCTGAATAACCTTCATCAAAACAAATTCCTTGACATTAAATCAAATTCCTTCAAGAGCTTCTTGACATCAATGACAACTTCTACACTTGAGCAAAGGCAATGTACCCAAGGTACCCAAAATTGCCAACAATCTCCCCCTTTGTCATTGATGGCAAACCTTTACTAAAAACACATCTCAAGAGCCAAAACTGAAACCAACTATGCTAACAACTGAGAATCTTCCTTTGAAGTTTTGCTCCCCCTGACTTGAAGCTCTCTTCTTCACCTTGAAGCTCTCCCCCTTACTCATATCTCTCCCCCTTTGTCATCAATGGCAAAGGGTCACCTTTGGGGCTCGGGACTAAGAATGAGCCTCTTAGCTTAGTCCCTCCCCCACCTCCTGATGAGGTGATTAAAATAGGGGTGGGAGTAAAACTCCCATTAGGCACTGATCATCATCAGCGTCTATAACTTCCTTGTCGGGCCTTCTCTTGAACTCTTTGTCCATATTTCTGTTCTTGTCACTATTCTTGTTCTTGTTCTCATCCCTGTTCTTGTCCATGCCTTGATCCTTGGACCTGTTCATACCACTATTCCTGTTCCTGTACCTTGGAAGTTCAGCTCTACACTGTCTAGCTGTGTGACCTTCATTGTTGCACTTATAACAAGTAACAATGTTATTTCTTTTAGGCATACCTGTTCTTTGAATCCACCTGTTCTGACTAAACTTGTTCCTGTTATTTGCCTTGCAAAAAATTGCCTTATGCCCAAACTATTGACAAGAGTAGCAATACCCTTGAAAGAAATTACCACCTCTGAAACTGTCATTTACCTTCCTTACTTGAGTCATGCAATGCGAAGCCATGTGACCGAACCTGTGACACGCAAAACATCTGTCGTGAAATTTTCTTTTATTTGACCTCTTGGGTCCCGAAAACTTCTTCTTCGCATTCAGAATTCTATTTTCTGTTTCTGCGCATCTATCACTCACGGACTCTTTCTCTGAAATACTCTCTTCATCAGAACTCTCTTCTTTTTGAAATCTCTTACTAGATTCCCCAACCTGTTCCTTGTGCGGTTTAACAAAGCCAAGGCCTGTTTTATCTGTTGTCTTTCTTTGACCTTTGATGAGTGACTTAACCTTTTTGGAGCTATCTTGAAACCTGTAAAGCTTATCCTTGTACTCTTTAGTTTCTTCTTTCAAAGAAGCCATTTTCTGTTCTAACTCACTATACTCAAGAACCTTAGACTCTAACTCATCCTTGAGTTCTTGTGTCTTAGCCATAGAGAAGTCAAGACTTTCTGTAAGATCATCTCTCTCCATACAACATTCATCTAACTTATCCTTGAGTCTAGCATTCTTCTTTCTTTCCTTTTTCAAAGCACTAAGAGCATTAGTAAGTTCACTTTCAAGATCCTTTATTTGTTTGCTTTCTGAATCATCAAAGCCTTTTTCAGATTTCTTATCACTAGAGGTGCTACCCTTTTCAAAAACCATACATGCATCTTCCTTATAATTTTCTGAAGCATCCTCATACATACTAGCAACCAATTCATTATTTGTGCAATCATCCTCAAGGTGACCAAAATTTCCACATCTAAAACATTTCATGATAATGAATCTATGTTTCGGTTCTTCCTCTTTTTTTGATATGAACAACATCTCATTTTCATCATCACTAGAAGAACTTTCACTATCACTACTAGAACACTTACTTGCTTTGTCTAGGTAGAAGCTCTTCTTGTGCTTGTGAGAATGCCTCTTTCCGTGATTGTTGTACTCATCTTTGTTCTTCCTGTGATGCTTGTGCTTTTTAGAATCCTTGCTCTTAGAATCCTGTTTATCTTCATCACTTTCATACTTGGAAACAGTACAGTCAGTAGCATAATGACCAAACTTTCCACAATTGAAACATCTTATATTCTTCATGCTTTTGTGCTTTCTAGAGAACTTGCCTTTCTTGCTGTAATATGCCTCTTCATCACTAGAAGACTCATCACTCTCTTGAATCTGTTTACCTTTGGATTTCTTGGTAGCCTTGAAAGCTGCCTCTTTCTTGACATCAACCTTCACTTGAGTTCTCAACTCAAATGCTGCAAGTATACTATGGAGCTCATCCTTTTTCAACTTATCTAAATCTTTAGCTTCCTCAATAGCAAAAATATTTTCACTAAATCTATTAGGAAGAGATCTTAAAATCTTATCACAAACATCATTTTCAGCAAGCTCAAGACCTAAGTCTTTCATGGAGTTAACAACCTCATCCATACGAAGCATGTAATCACTAATATTTTCATCATCATTCATCTGGAGTTGTTCAAACATACCTTTGAAGTGTCTCAACTTGGCCTTTCTGACATTTGCATCACCTGTATGAACCACCTGCAACTGTTTCCACATTTCACTAGTTGTCTTGCAGTGAATCACTTTTGTGAGATCTGCTTTCTGTAAGCCTTTCAGGATTGCATTCATGGCTTTTGCATTGCTGTGATGTAGGAGCCTGTCTTCTTTAGTATACGGACCATGTTCAGGAATAGTGTACTCATCTTCAATCACTTCCTAGACCTCATTCCCAAGTGCCATTAGATGAACCTTCATTCTTGCACTCCAAAGACCAAAGTCTGATCCATCAAGAATAGGTGCTGCATTGCCACTTGAATAATCCATTGTGTTCTTTGCTAGCTTTTCCTTCAAGCTGTTAAACTTTTCGAAGGCACCCGCTCTGATACCAATTGAAGAACACAAGCTTATACTGAGAGGGGGGGTGAACAGTATAAGACCACTTTTTACTTTTTCCTTCAATTCAACTTTCAATTCAATATTATGCAGTGTATAGATAGCAGTATCAATAGCAGTAATCAAAGCAATGCACAAAACACCATCCACAATAGAGACACAACAATTTACGTGGTTCACCCAAAGTGGGCTACTCCACGGATAAAATATTTCACTAAATTTTATCAATCCAACCTCTGGGAATACCTTTCCCGATTACAATGTTTATGGGCACCAACCCAAAGGAGATACCTTCCCCTAGCTCTGCTCTGACTGGTGATCCTCTAGAAGACCTCTGCCTCAGTTGCCCTTAGCAAATGGAACTCTATCCATAGAAGACACCTGTCTTCCCTGCTCTGGCTGGAGACCTCTGTCCTCAACTCTATCACCTCAAAGCTGGTCCTCGAATTTGCACTAAACACAGTCCTTCGGTCTAGCACAAATGTCCTCTTTCTCTTTCTCTGATCTGCACCAAACACAGTCCTTCGATCTGGCACAAATGTCCTCTTCCTCTTTCTCTGGTCTGCACCAAACACAGTCCTCAACAGGTCCTCAAATCAGGTTCACAAAAGTGGTTCACAAGCTTTCACTAAAGCTTGCTTGATCTTCACCCAAGTCTTCAACAAGACTTGTCTCAGATCTGCTTTGCAAGTTCTCAGAAGAACCTGCCCAAACTGCTCCACAAGCTCAACAAAAGCTTGCTCAATGCTGTCCAACAAGTTCTCACTGTTTTGTCACAGCTGCACTTGGTCGAAACCAACTTTTGCATAGTCTGCGCAAACACAGCAGCACTCAGCTCTCGACGATCGAACTTCTTACTATGCGCTCTGTCTGTGAATGTCGCAACACCAACAACTTCTGCTCCTTTGTGCTTTTCTGCTCTCTGTGCGCTCTTGCTTCACACTTAGCTCGATTTGACTCGACTCGGTCTCTACGCACCGTGGACTTAACTTGCGCACATTCGATACTTATTCAATACTTTCAATCTCGAAACAACCCTCCTTTTATAGCATAAATTTCAAGATCAAAACTTAAACTATAGTCGGTTGTTACCCTAAACTCCGTCGGCTGCACAACCCTAAACTTCGTCGGCTCAAAGTTAACTCTATCGGCTTCAACCGCCTCTGGTTCTGTAGCTTTTCTCGTGAAACTACAACATGTCACGATATCGTGACACCTTTGCAGCCGTACACTTTCTTTTGCCTGTTGTCGCGATATCGTGACACTTTTGCTTCTTTAGACTTCCTTTTTGTTTTTGTCGTGATATCATGACATTTTTGACGCCGTACATTCTCTCTCCTCTTTGAGTCACGAAACTGTGACATGTCGCGATATCATGACATCTTCCTCCGTTGGCGTCTTCACTTGCCTTCTGGTCGTGAAACTGTGACAGTCGTGAAATTGTGACATGTCACGAAATCATGACATCTTCCTCCGTTAGCGTCTTCACTTGCCTTCTGGTCGTGAAACTACGACATGTCATGAAATCGTGACATCTTCATCCGTTGGCTTCTTCACTTTTGCCTATCATGAAATCATGACACTTTCTACATCCGTACGCTTTTCTTTCATCCTGTCATGAAATCGTGACGCTTTCAACTTTTGAAAGCTTTCTTTGCAACTCGTCACGAAATCGTGACGCTTCTCATTTCAAACTCTTCCCTTTGTTGCATGTCACGAAATCGTGACAGTTCTCATTTCGAGTTCTGTAGCATGTCATGAAATCATGACAGTCCTCACTTCGTCTTTTGCAACATGTCGCAAAATTGCAACAGTTCTCACTTCGACCTCTGCAGCATGTCATGAAATCGTGACACTTTTCAAGTTACTTTCTCTCTCTTCGAACTTGTCATGAAATCGTGATAGTTCACACTGTGGACTCTCTCTTTTGCATCATGTCACGAAATCGTGACACTTTTTCGTCCGTACAACCTTCCTTGCATTATGTCACGAAATCGTGACACTTTTCCTTCTTTGCCTTCCTGCACTTTTCGAGTCGCGAAAATGCGACATGTCGTGAAATCGTGACACTTTCCACCTTGCTCTCCTTCTCTGCCAACATGTCACGAAATCGTGACAGTTTTTCCACTTGCCTTTTTCTTTGCCAACATGTCGCGAAATCACGACAGTTTTCCCTGCTTCTTCTCTCTCTTCCAACATGTCACGAAATCATGACAGTTTTGCCAGCTTCTTCTCTCTCTTCCAACATGTCGCGAAATCGTGATAGTTTTTCCAGCTTCTTCTCTCTCTTCCAACATGTCGTGAAATCGTGACAGTTTTGCCAGCACTTTCTCTCTCCTCTAACATGTCACGAAATCGTGACTGTTTTTCTTGCCTGCTGCATACTTTTTCTTACTTGTCTTTTTCTTTGATCTTTTGCAAATGGGCCACTAAGGATCTTCTTGGAAACTCACTGTCCATGCTCTGAATAACCTTCATCAAAACAAATTCCTTGACATTAAATCAAATTCCTTCAAGAGCTTCTTGACATCAATGACAACTTCTACACTTGAGCAAAGGCAATGTACCCAAGGTACCCAAAATTGCCAACATTTTGTAGGTGCGCACATCCAATATGAGCCCTTGAATGGCTCCTTCTAGCTTGGGAGGAAGATTGTTGATGTCCGAACTTTGTTGGTTGTTATTTTCCCTATAGGAAAACATGCCCTAATATGGCACTTTCAAATCTACACTTATGTTGTCAAAAACCATATTAGAGTAGTGCAAGATAATGTATTATATTTTGTATAATAAGGATTTTAATATACCTTCTTTTGCACTCTATTTCCATATTTTTAAATTCTAGTTTTGTGGCAGATTTCTTGCAATACAAGGGTTTGAGGTTGTCTTTAACAATAGACACACCTTTCCCTTTTTACTTGGAAACTTTTGATAGCAAGACCAAGTTTCAATATTAGTAGATGAAAGTCCTTTTAATTGATGCAATTTTTTTGCATTTTTTCTTGGCATTCACTTGTAATGCTTTTGATTTTGAGACTCACCAAGTCTCACTTTCATAAGCTTCTATCTATGTTTTTGGTTAGTTATGTTCTTCTCCAAATCTGGATTATTCTAACCCTTTATGGTGGCTTCTATTGGCTACACCAAGTTGTAGATTTTTGTGCTTCAATAGTGTCGTTAGACACTTAATACAAATCAAACTTTGTGCCTTTTGGGAAACACAAAACTAATTTTCTTTTTTAGAGTGGTTTAATAGTACAAGCTCTTTGCTTTTAATGCACTAATATTACACCTTATCACTCCAATCAACTCTCAAATAAATGCACTAATAATCTATTGCAACTAATCAAGAATAACCTAAAATGAATCTTTAAGAGTTATTCTGCAATTTCACTACAATCAATGTTGTAGGACTTAGTCTTATTTTTCAATAATAGATAATAGGTATTTTATAGAAACTAATCTAGAATCTAATCAAATCCTAATAAATGTGCAATTGAATCCTTAAAAAGAATTTATTTTTCTTTGCACTTAAGAAGACTGAAATCTAATTTCCTTTTTGCAAATTTAATCAAATTTTAGTTGCTCCAATAAATCTAATAAGTAGTTCAACTTAATGAATATTTTTGTACCATAAGTTGCATACCTTTTTTTGTAAGTCTTCTCCCACTTTTGTAGAGGATGTAGACCTTGGTGTCTAGAAACACCAAGTTATTTTTTCTAGTAGGATGTATCGCACTACTCCTTCTTCACTAAATGATGGTCTTGAGCTTTCTTTTACAAGCCTAGGATTTGGTGGCTTGTTCTCCTCTTGTGTTCTCCTTATTATGCTAGATTTAGAGAATTATATGTCTCTAGGGTGGTGCCCCCTCACTGTGAGAGGTAATATTCAAATATCCAAGATTTTTTGAGCTTCTTCTATCTTCAAGTCCTCTTGCCAAGTTTTAACTTCAAGCAGGATCTTCTTCTAGGGTTTGGCACTCCTTGCCAATATTTTTATTCTCAAATTTGGCACTCCTTGTCAAATTCTCCTCTTTGTCTTGTTTTTAGATGGTGATAATTGTCCCAAGTCCTTCACTATTAGGGAATTCACCTAGATAGTGGATTTATCTAATGAGTTCTCAAAGAAATATCTTGATCTTCAACAAGGCTTCTCCTAGCCTTTCTTGAATGCTCAATGAGACCTTATCAAAGTCTTTGATTTGGCAGCTTCTTATGGTATTCCTTTAGACCTTTTCTTCAACCTTCTACTTCTAAAAGTGTTGGTGGTGAGATCTTCTCCTTGATCTTCTGATTCTGCGGCTTCTAGATTTGAGCAAGACTCTCCTAGTCCTTCTTCTTCTTCTTCCAATATTGGAATTTCTTCAATGAGATCTTCTCCTGATCTCTTCTATTTTGCTTCAGGATTAAACTGATTCTGAATAATATGATCTTCCTAACTTTCTTGTAGGAAGTCTCCCAACTCACTAAATCTTATGTTACTACAACAAGAATGTTAGTACTAAAATCTTTAGTCTACTTCTGAATCCAATATTCTTCTTTAATTCTTCTTTAGGATCAAGGCTTATGTGGCCTATTTTTATGTTAAGGCTTATGTGGCATTTTTCAGTACCAAGGCTCATGTTTTCTTTTTCAATATCAAGGCTACTATGGCATTTTTCAATATCAATACTTTTGTGGCCTTTTCAGTATAAGACTTATTTGGCTTATTCTACAAGGCTTCTATGGCCTTTCTATATCAAGGCTCTTGTGGCCTGTTTTTCAAGTGTTGATTTTTGCAATCTAGCAATGGAGATCTTCAATATCCTATCTTCACCATGATCCTTCACTAGAAGTCTTCTTTTGCAGTATTCTTCTCTTGCATGATGAACTAACCTCTACACTATGAGGGCACACCGATCATTGGGAAATAAAGTTGGAGTCTCCTAGATTTCTATCATAGGAGTCCTAATCCTCTAAGGATTAATTTCCTACAATAAAATAAACTTTAGGCACCAATTAGCAAATTCCAGATGACTTGGATGATCTTCACTAGATGATCCTTAAATCTAGTGGATTGAAATGTTGAGTCCTAGTCTTCATGAGTTTTCATAACAACTCTGTGGAAAATACTCTAGACAAAAATGATCTCAGTATTTTCTAAAATTGAGATTCCTTTCAATCCTTTCTTTGTGACTCTCCCAAAATCTACCACCTAGATACTCCTGAGATCTTTTGCCAGTGGTTGGTCCAATGGTGCATTAGTTTGAAAAAAATCTCAGGTAAACCAACAATGGTGGTTTTCTGTAGTGAACCAAAAATAGAAAGATTGATTATAATGCTAGAATAATAAAAAGGAATCGCTATTGTATTGTATTGGGAACCCAACAATTAATTAATAATTATATTCTTCGATGCCTCAACTATACCAAATTAAATGCCTATTTCTACGAGTGTGAAGGTGTGATCAAATGTCACAACCTTTGTGAAAGATAGAGTGATTAAAAAATTAACTAATAATGTGATTAGTATGGAGGTTAGGAGTAGAATCCTAACATGCCACCTTCCTTAAAAAGAGCTTTGTCCTCAAAGCTCAAAGTAAGGAGCTTCGTTGCTTGTTTTCCTAGTTGAATTTGTGCAAGTTCTTGTACTATTTTAATGTCACTTTTTCAAAGGCAAGGATATATTGAAGGTCGAAACATTAGTGGGGGGTTGCTAGAAAGAATAGTAGAATATTCCTTAGGAGAATTGTGATGATGGTAGGCTTTCGCTTTAGCCGATTCTTCCCGTGTAGAATGAAGGGAAAATAAAGGTGCACTCACTCTTTTGCCTCCTTTCTGAATTAGGCTGCCTATACGATGAGAACTCACTATTGGCGATGAACTTGTGTGTAGTTCTTTGAGAGTGTATGTCTTGCCTTCATTGTTTACTACATGGATGTCTACCTCATCTTTTTGTGGTGCATCGAGCACTTCTTGCACATCGACCTCATTTCCTTCATTGTTATGATCAGGTTCTTTGGTCATGTTGTGTACATCTTTCTCACCTTCTTCCTCTATGGAGTGACAGGGATCAACTATATTCAATAAATACAATGTTTGTGTAGCACAACAATGAAGGGGCCCAAATTTCTCATCACAAGTATAGCAGAGGTTGTTCGCTCATCGCTCCTCCATTTCTTGTAGGCTAAGGTACTTAACTGGCAAGGGTTTGTGTTTTGGAATAGTGTGCATGAATTTTGATTTATCAATAGGTTGCTCCCCATGTTGATGTTGAACATTGAATGTATCTTCGGCTAACAAGGCTAATCCAATGGCTTCATGTAGGGTGCGAGGAGTGTACATCATGATATTTACTCTAATTTCTTCTTTCAATCCATTGATGAACCCACTTATGAGGACTAATTCGTCCAACCCTGTGATGTGATTGGCGATATCCTGGAACTAAATTTTATATACACTCACTGATGTGATTTGACGTAGGTGGGCAAGATTAAGTAGCAAAAGTAGGTTGGGGTCGTGATATATTCTTCCATCAACCATTTGCATAGTCGTTTGGTGAAAAGGTGTCGCAAAAAGTGTTAAAAGTCATCACAAAAATTTCTTGAAAATTATCGTTAAAAATTGCATAAAAGTCATCCTTCGACCATTGCGATTAGGTTTTGGAGATTTTATAACCTTCGTAAGTGGCAGAATTAGCGAGAATTTTCAATGCCTTGACAAATTTTAGCAAGAATTTGCAATAGTAACAAGTCTTAGCAAAATTTATATTAGGGGCAACTTTTGGCAATGTTTAGCAAAAATTGTGCAATATTTTAGCAAAATTTCAAGATTAGCAGTTGTTCACAACTATGCAAAATTTGGTGTCAACTTTTTTGTGGCGGCGCTCCGTGGTAGGGTCGAGTGGAGACAAACGACACAAGGCACAAGGTCGGGTGGAGGTGCAGGCGGGCGGCAAGGTGAACGAGCTACGGGCAGAGAGGAGGAGCGGCGGTGGCTAGCGAATGATGGGCGGAGCGGAGGAGCGGTATGAGAAGTTGAGTGGCACAAGGAGGCACAAAGGGCAAGGGCACGTGGAGCTAAGTGGCACGAGGAGGCGCAAAGGGTTCATGGTACGAGCGCAGAGTGCAAATCGAAGAGCGTGAGGGGGGGTCAAATGAGTGGCTTCGATCACACGAGGGAAGGCTAGAGCGTGACCGAAGTCACAACTAACTACTCGCCCTGAATATTTTTTAAACCCTGCTTTGTCCCTCTTCCTATTGAATGTGGGATATGTGTTATATCCACTTTTTTAAAGTTTCTCTTGCCGGCATCGGAATATGAAGACGTATCGAAATTTTAGTTTTTTGGTGACGAAAAATGATTTAAAACTTTATGTTATAAGTTTTATTTTATAAAATATGGCCGGTTTTCTCCAAGACGTCGTCGAAAGTTGCAGACGTCGCTGCAGAACGTAAATTTTTTTGCGTGGATTGTTTCTGTTTTTGATCTGGGCGTTGACTACAAGATATTGGAGGATTTCTAGGATAGTTTGAGGGTATTTTTGGATTTGTTCCCTTCATATTATACCTTCCCAATGCTCTGAGTTCATTGGCGGTTGGTGAGTGTATTTCATTCTATGAGCTAATTAGATTCTTTGATGCTCGATCTGTGAACTTATACGATCTGTCGCTCGGTCTCCCAATGACTCTTGAGAATGAATCTACGGTGTTTGATGATATATGGACGTCTTAGGAATGATGTGGTGGATGATAAGATAAACATAGGTGCAGGATCTGAATGGCAGACGACTGGTGATGATGAACGGGGTGAAAATTTTATGTTTTGAAGCTGGCTCTGATACCATTTGTAGTGAACCCAATAGATAAATATTGATTATAATGCTAGAATAATAAAAAGGAATCACTTTTATTAAGGAATCATTGTTGTATTGTATGGGGAACCCAACAATTAATTAATAATTATATTCTTCGATGCCTCAACTATACCAAATGAAATGCTTATTTCTATGAGTGTGAAGGTGTGATCAAAGGTCACAACCTTTGTGAAAGAGAGAGTGATTAAATAATTAACTAATAATGTGATTAGTATGGAGGTTAGGAGTAGAATCCTAACATTTTCCTATTGACCTGCATAGAATAGATCTATTGTGGCTTTGATACCATTGTTAGCTTTTGATGAATAATCCATGTGAGATAACAATTACAAGATGCAGAATAACATGCAAGAAATTAAATTTTCTAGATGAATGAAGTATTTTGAAATATAAAACATGTAAAATATTACAATGTAGCTATGGAGGAAGTGAGAAATCCATTAACAAAGTTACATATCTATATCATATCCATCACCAGTAAATGGTGTGGAACACAATCCACTAACCTACGCTATCGAATGATATCTCTCGATGGTCCTTTATATATATCTAAGAGACCATCCTTATATATGCAAAATAGAATGCTTGCCCAACACTCTAACTAGTTGTGCATAGGACACCTTGCACATGGACACTTGTCCATTTATTACAATGCATGTAGTCACTAGATAACTTGCATAGGAAGTAATCTAGGTATGTATCTTGGAGGATACATTTACATAACCCAAATGATGGAATAGACATTATTTCCAAAAAAATCCATAAGTACTAGGAGCACTTTTCCCAGTACCCCAATTGCCATCGAGCAATTCACCAACCTAAAACTCTTTTCTATGCTAGCAGCATTGGTCGAGTTGGATTCTGACCAATATGTGAGATATTGGCAGATAGCTACAGTTTATTGCATTTCCAATGAAAATATGTATAAAATACCTATGGGAGATAGAAATAACATATCAATTTACTTTGACTAACCTGCCTTTCTTTCCAAGAGAATGCATGAGCAATTGGTTGAAATGAAGAAATATTTTGAAGCTTCCTCTTTCAGGCACATTTCTAATTTGGATTGAATGTTTCTCAATGCTACAATGCAATATATGCCATGGATAGCAATAATAGACAAATATGATAACATAAATTCCATACCAGTATATACATGGACTAGGGTTCTGAGCAAGACTAAATACTATTATGAATTCAATGGAGAATTTTTTGGGCTAACCCTAAAAATTATGTTTGGGCAATGCCCTAAAATTCCTCATCTAGCTAAAGAACTATTGTAAAAAAAGCAATTTGATGAAGGAGATTGGTATATTTTGATTGAGGGTACAGTCATTAGATTTTACAGCTTCATTGGGAAACCAATTTTGCTTCCACACTTTGTCACTAGTAGAATGTTGGTATTAGAATATTGTAGACAAGCTGACTACATCAATGTCACTTTTGGCACTAGGATAAGGAGAAAAGGGATGATGATTTACCCTCACAATGTGGAAGATATTATAGTAATAAGAAAGGGCCATTATGAGCAAATTACTCAAAACTTGGATAAACTAGGTCTTATTTATCTTCCAAAGAGATGGAGGTATGACCTAGCCAATACATTTTTGGAAAAGTTAAATACTCTCAATGGTGTTAAGGCTTCCAAGTTTGAAAGGACTTTGAGGCTGCAAATTGAAAAATACAAAAATAATAAGGAGAGTTGTCCATTACAATGGGATGTTAGAAATATGGAACCACTTTCCCCTTTGAAAGACTTTTATGAGCAATTGGTTGATTATGATCCTAAAAATAAGAAAACCCACTAGCTGAAGGAATCCAAAATTCAAGCTATTTAGGGTAAGTTTGGTTGGGATGAGGGTAAGGTTTTGGAATGGTGGAAAATGGGAGTGGAAATAAACATTATAGCCCCTAGGTTTGGCTGCCAATTTGATACGAATTTCTCTAAGAGATATGATAAACACATTAAAACTTGGATGGCCAAGAATGGTAAAAGCCTATCATTTAGCTTTAGAAAGGTTGAGATAGGAAAAATAGAAAAAGGTAAGGCTAAAGAAAAAAGGTCAAGAGGAAAAAGTAGAAGAAATATCAAACACCTCCAACTTCTCACTCCTCACCATCTCAATATTATGATGACACTGCAATAACTTCACCACCAGTAACTAAAGAAGCTTATTCTACTTTTGAACCTTTATAGGAACAATTGGAACAATATATCGTAGGGGATGTAATGATGAAAAATATGGGATATCCTAGTGGTGATCTTGGAAAAGACAAAACAAGAAATTCAAAAAATATTCAGGTGGAACAAAGGCCAAAACTTTGGCCTTGGGGGTAGAAGCTTCTTCACAGGACCTAATGGGAGATGAAACAAGCAATAGCTTAGGATTTTATCTTATTAAATTTACTGTTGTAGGTTTCCCCAAGCCCTCAAGTCCCCTTGTTCCAGAGGTTGCAATACCAAATTCACAACCATAAGATGATACTCGTAACGTTAAACCTTCAGTGCCTATTGTATTCAAAATAAAGGCAAAAGATTCATTAGAGGAGGTTGAGAAAGAGGTCAGTAAAAAAAAAATTGGACCAAACACAAATAGTTGAATAGATCTAGGTCACAACTACAAAGCAACCAATTCAAAAATTACAACAACAAAGTGTTGATGACATCTTTCAATAGACTACTTTGGTAGGAGAAGGTATGATTTCTATCACTTCTTCTCCTTCTCCTTCTCCTTCCACAAATAATTCCTCCTCCCATTTACAAGAGCAAAAGGAATAGAGGATATCATTTCCACTGCATAAATCCCCATCATCTCCATCAATATCTCTATTATCTCAATCCATTCCATCTCCACCTCATTCAATAGAAATTCCAATATCATCATCTTCCATTCACATCCCTTCACCTTCAATATCATCACCAATAGTATCAGCAAGGGAACAAGCACTTCCATATTCTCCACCATCTTCCATGGTTGTAACATTTGTTTCCATTTCAACACCTTTTACAACCCTTGCTATAAGCACAAATCCACCATCATTACTGCTACACCTCTTCCATGTATGTTAGTTACATTTTTCCCTTCACTCATCATTGTTTCCACCCTTTCAAATCATCCTACAATAGCTTCTTTGTAGAAGGTCAAGAATATCTCACTAAAGATCTAAAATATTTGGAGTAAGCAATTAGCTCAGGCTTCAAAAAAAGTTGCTCGATGGAGGAACATTATGATTGTTGATCTAGTTTCTAGGCAAGTGTTGTAGAATTTTATTATTATTAACAAAAATCATTCACCCATATTTAGAAATATCAAATCATTTAGCCACAATACATTATCCATAATAACAATCCACAAATGAGAGAGATATAGATAATATTGTTGGATATTTTGAGATCAGTTAGTTCTCATTGATGTCAAGGTGAAAAAGTCATCATTGATGCCAAAGTGAACATATGAAGTCATCATCAACACCATGGAGCACACCATTATTAACACCAGGAACAATGCAAATATTTGAAGAATAAGTTGGCAAATTAATATTTTATGAGGGTTTTTCGTAAACCCATGGTGGAAAATTAAATGTTTTTTATTATAAACATTATAAGGATATACAAACATTCTTACACATTGTTATGGCAGTGAAGGTTTAATTAAATCCATGGTGGAAAAATATTTTAAATCAAATCAGTGGAGTACAAGTTGCAGGTTTAAATTCACCCCATGAAAGACTTTAATTTTATTAAATTCAAAGGTTTTAAAATATAATTTATAAAATTTAAATTCTATTGGAATTTAAATAGTTTATAAATTGACAATGAAAAAAATGCATAAAAAAAAAAAACACAAAACATAGAGTTTTGCGATGGCAAGAGCGGGAACAGGAGCAGGAGCAGGAGCAGGTACGGATGCAGGGCTGGGGATAGGCTCAAGGAATGGTGCAGGTTTCTAGGTAGGATCGGGTTCGCGATCGGGGTCAGGCACGTCAGGGCCCGGTCTCGAGCTAGCAGGACCCTTGGCAGGCCTAGAGGATGGCTTTGCACCTGATCTGATTGGCGGCCATGGTAGGGATGGCATCTTGGGCCCTGGCCCCCAGGCTAGCCTCGATGCGAGCGCAGGCCTAGGGAAAAAGCCCCCTGATCCTAGGTAAGGCTCTATCTCGGGGATCAAACCCTCCTATCAACAGATTTTGGTAGGCACCAGGGCCCCTTCTTGGGCCCTGGGGTTAGGGCTTTCCCTTGAGGGCACCCACATTTATATTCAAGAGGAGGTCTATGCCTCCTTGTTAGCTGGTTCCTCTACCTCCCTGGTAGGGAAATTCTTGGGAGGGTGCCCAAACATGGAAACCATCCGCAGATGGGCGGCTACAAAATGGAAGGTGTCCGAGCATATTCAACTGGTTGCCCTGACCAAGGGTTTCTTCATCATCAAGTTAAATAACAGCGAGGATGCCAAAAAGATACTGTCGAGCGAGCCCTGGTTTTTGGGGTGCAAAAGCCTCTTCCTCAAGCGTTATGGAGCTGACTTCCACCCCAGCACCCAAAGCATCAATTTCACCCCGATTTGGGTTCGTCTCCTAGACCTTCCATTTCACCTATGGCACGAAGACATCCTAAGACTCATTACTCAGTCGTTCGGGGACTTGGTGGCCTTCGACCCTGCTACCAAGGTAGGATCCCATATGGTGCATGCCATATTTTGTGTCAACGCCAATATTGAATCTAAACTCCCCTCTTCGGTGACCATATCGTCTGGGTCCTTCTTATGGTGCCAGCCCCTGATCTATGAAAACAAACCTGCCTTCTGCCCCACCTGCTGCACTCAGGGTCACCTCCCCCACCAATGCCCGATTTCCAAAAAGGCTGATGGCCCTGTCCCCAAACTCCCTTCTCGATCAGGTCGGGCCCCGTCTCGAGGGCCCCCTCATGATGGCCATAGATTCCAGGCCTGGACCAGCAAGGAGGCTCCCCCTCCTGCCCAAAAGGACTCTCATGTCGACCCCGATCTAGAGGACGGTCTCCCCAAGATTTCTCCTTTCGTTGCTCCCTCCCCTAGGTCATATTTTGGGGCCTCAATCCTAGGTTCTCCCTCCCTTCCCGCTTCGAATTCCACCCCGCAGGCCCCTGCTTGTGCCCCCTCCAGGAATGTGAGCTCACTAGGCTCCTTTCCCCATTGGCTCCCACCTCTTTCGGGGCCCCCTTCTCCCCCCCACTCCCACTATCCCCCCCTTGAACCCCCCTACCCCTCCCGGTGATCCCTGCTAGGCTTCCTCCCTTGGAGTGCGGATCTGAGAGGTCAGATGAAGAGATCAACGCTAGTTCTCTATCCGAGCCTAATGAAATTAGTCCCAAGATGACCCGAAGCAAGACTTTTGCCACTGACTTTGGTAGTAAACTCAAAATAGGGCGGCCCACCCTGGGTGACCAGCGGATAAGGTTCACTAAAGATGACATAGCTAATGGCTCCCAAACAACTCTCCCTAACATTGGCGTAAGCTTCTCCAAGACAGATGCCATCCGACCCAAACCCCCTGCTAAGGTTAGGAAGGGGGCAAGCGACCCCACAAGGGTTTCAAATGAAGCTCATCAACTAGAATATTAGGGGTCTAAATGGGGCCCCCAAGAAAAGGATCCTTAGCCAACTTCACAGGGATCACTGCCCATCCTTCCTCATTCTTTAGGAGACCAAAATAGATGACATTGTTGCCCTACATGTAGCCCAAGCTACCTGGTGCAATTGTGAGTCCCTGTCTACCCCGACGGCCTGCTCAGTCGAGGGTTTTTTATGCATGTGGGACCCTCGGTCTTTTGAGGGAAGACTTATATCTTCTTCTCCCAGAATAATCAACATTTTGGTCCATTGTGTGAAGTCAAGGCGCTCGTGGATTCTGTCCAATGTCTACGCTCCTAACAACCCCATCGAGAAAGCAGCCTTATGAAAGGAGATTAGCTTGATGAGAGAAGCCTTTGCCCCCCAGCCCTAGATCCTAGCCAGGGACTTCAACAGCCCCCTGTTCCTTTCTGATAAAAATGGGGGCTCAACGGTACAATGCAAGAGCATGGAGGACTTTGGAGCCTTTACCACCCTCAATGAGCTCATGGACGTTAATCTGAAAGGAGCCAAGTTCACTTGGTCCAATAGAAGAGTGGGAGAAAATCATATACAGGTCAGACTAGATAGATTTTTCTTGTCCAAGTAAGCCCTTCCCATGTTTGTCGATGCCACCCTATTGGCCCTCCCCAAAATTAGGTCTGATCACAGCCCCCTCCTCAAAACCAACCATCGCCCCTCCCTAAATAGGCCTTTTTGATTTGAGTCCATGTGGCTGCATCACCTTGACTTTCAGGCCCAAGTAGGCCATTGGTGGGATCCCCTAGTCCTTGGACACCCCACTGAACAATTTTTTCACAAGCTGATACGCCTCAAAGAGCAACTCAAGGTTTGTAATAAGGAGGTGTTCGGTAATATCTTTGAAAACAAAGCGATTCTTAAAGATAAGCTCAAAGACCTTGAGTCCAAATTTCAAGCAGGATCCCAAGACCCGAGGCTCAGG
Organism: Wollemia nobilis; assembly: GCA_028583015.1. Classification (NCBI taxonomy): domain Eukaryota; kingdom Viridiplantae; phylum Streptophyta; class Pinopsida; order Araucariales; family Araucariaceae; genus Wollemia; species Wollemia nobilis. The sequence goes on from JAQPPZ010002440.1 coordinate 6,118,964, forward strand.
GAAGAGGAACGCCTTGCTTTTAGTGAGTATCACAACATTCTGGCTAGGGAAGAAATATTTTGGAGGCAGAAGTTGAGATCCCTGTGGCTCCAAGATGGCGATGCAAACACTAAGTTCTTCCACGCGTCGACTCTCAGGAACAGGGGTTCCAACAGAATTGCTGAGTTGGTGGGCAGCGATGACAGAATCATCAAGGAAGAAGAGGACATCCAGGCTGAAGCCACCCACTTCTTCTAGGAGCTCCTGGGTGACAGCCCCCCTATGTCCCCAGAAGCAGTTGAATCCCTTCTGGAACACATTCCTTCTTCTGTCTCAGCCATGGCAAATGAGATGCTTATGCAACCCTTGTCTGATTCTGAAATCCATGCGGCCACTTTCTCCATGAAGGCTGAGGCGGCCCCGAGCCCGGACGGATTCCCCCCTGATTCTTCCAATATTTTTGGGACATCATCGGGCAAGAAGTGTGTGTAGCCATTCGAGACCTACAGACTGCTAGCTCCATCCCTAGAGGTATCAATTCCACTTTCATAGCCCTGATCCCCAAGACCCAAGCAGCCAAATCCCTCTCAGATTTTTGCCCCATCAGCTTGTGCAATGTCCTACATAAAATCTTGACTAAATCCATGGCCTCCCGCCTTAAGGATATCTTTCCCCTGATTATTTCCCCCTATTAGGGCAGCTCGGTCAAAGGCAGACTGATCACAAACGGTGTTATTATCATGCACGAGACCATTCACTCGGCTGTCCTATCCAAAAAATCCTCCTTTCTGCTCAAGCTGGATATGAACAAGGCCTTTGACAAGGTTGACTGGGCTTTCCTGTCCAAGGTCCTCCTTAAGTTTGGGTTCCACCCCTCTTGGGTCAGGCTCATTAGCAACTGCGTGTCCTCCCCGTGGTTCTCCATCCTCGTCAATGGGTCCCCTGCCGGGTTCTTCCCCAGTTCCAGAGGCCTCCGCCAAGGTGACCCCCTATCCTCGATCCTCTTCATCATCCTGGATGAGGCCCTAGGGCATACCATCTCGGGCACTGTGACCCGTGGTCTCATTTCGAGCATCAGGCCTACGTCGGGCCTACCCCTTGTGTCCCACCAGCAGTTCGTGGATGACACCATCCTTGCCACCTCTGCCTCAATCCCTCAAGCCAAGACCCTCAAGCGTATCTTGACCCTATATGAGGAGGCAAATGGGCAGAAAATCAACCTCCAAAAAAGCAAGATTTTCTTCATCCATACTCCCTTGGCTAGGTAGATCAAAATCGGGTGGATATTGGGCTGCACCCCTGGTTCCCTTCCCTCCTCTTACCTCGGGCTTCCCCTATTCATAGGTGTGTCCTCTAAGGCCCTATGGGGTGGGGTGATTGAGCGAACTCAAAGGAAGCTGGGCCCTTGGAAAGGTCACCTCCTCTCACATGCTGGTAGAGCCACCCTCTTGGCATCAGTCCTGCAAAGCATTCCTATCTATTTCATGTTGGTCTTCAAAATCTCGGCCTCCATTGCAGCTCACATAAAACAAATTCAAAAATGATTTCTTTGGTCGGGTAGCGAAGATAAGAAGAGGATTCCCCTGGTCTCCCGGTCCCTGGTCTACCGCCCCAAAGGTGAGGGAGGTATCGGGCTCAGGCAGGTGGTCCTCATGAACAAGGCCCTCTTGTCCAAACAAGCTTGGAAGGTGCACACCAATACCCCTGATGAGTGGGTTAGCATCATGCATAGAAAATACTGTCATAACCACCCCTTCCTCAGTGAAGCTCAGCCCCAAGATGGATCAGCCTTTTGGAAGTCCCTGATATTCACCAAAGACATAATCCGAAAAGGGACCAGATGGATCCTCGGGGACGGAGCCAAGATCGACTTTTGGGAAGATAGATGGATTCATGATGAGGCCCTGACTACTGACAAAGAGCTTCTCATCCTCAAACCAGGGCTTGCAGATAGAGGGCCCAGAGTGTCGGCCTATCTTACCCAAAACCATGGGCGGGCTACCTGGAAACCCATCCTAGATCCCAGGCACCCGCTCCAAGCTGCTAGACTTTAGCGCCTCCTCAAGGTGACCGTCATCCCTTCCTCTGGAGGAATCGACAGATGCGTTTGGCATGGTATTCCCAGTGGAGTCTTTTCTATCAAATATGCTTACAATTTCCAAAGAGTCCCTGATGAGGCTCCCTTGCCAACCCGACAGGTGTGGGCCAAGAAGTTGATCCCCAAAATCAACCACTTCATTTGGGCGGCCGTCCAAAATAAGATCTTGACGATCGAGAATCTGATCAGGAGGGGCTTTCAGATCCCGAATAGATGCTTCCTCTGCTGTGCTTCTTGGGAGTCCACTAATCACATTTTTATCAATTGTCCCTTTTCATCCAAAGTCTTGGGCCTCATCCTTTCCCAATTCTCTATCGAGTGGGTGGCCCCCAACTCCATTTCTGACCTCCTGTCTCAGTGGCCCAACCCCTTTGCCCATCCCTTCATTCGCTTCCTCTAGGGCTCCTGCCTTCCTCATATGCTTTGGCAACTCTGGCTGGAGCACTACATTAGAGCCTTCTCCTCCCCGGCCTGCTCCTCCCAGTGGATAGCGACCAAGGCAGTGACCTTTGCCCATGAGAATTCTTGCTCCATCCCCTTGACTGAGGCACCCCGAAGACTGGGCGAGGCCACCCTCCTATCCTCCCTCAAAATTTAGCTTCCCCCTCGGCCCCCCCACCCTCTCCCGTAGTCTTGCGATCAAGTGGACTACCCCCCATCCTGGATGGGTCAAACTTAACTTTGATGGAGCTTCTATAGGAAATCTTGGGACCTCGGGTGCGGGCGGGGTCATCCGCTACAGTCACGAGGCCCTGATCTTGGCATTCGCTGCTCTGCTTGGCATCCAGACCAAAAACTTTGCTGAAGCAGCACCTCTCCTCAGTAGGCTGACTATCCTCAAGGAGTCTACCCCAAAATTCATCATCGAGGATGATTCCCAACTTATAATCAAAGCTGCCCGTAGCCCGAGAAGTTGCTCTTGGTGCATTCACAACTCCATCCAGGAAGTCCACACCATTCTCCAAGGGCTCCCTAATCATGCCCTTCAGCATGTGTACAGAGAAGGCAATAGGGCAGCCAACTTCATGTCCAACTAGGCCACCGTAGCAGAAGATTTCACTACCTGGACCACGAACTTCCCTGAAACTTTGGCCCAAATAGTATCGCAAGACAATTCCAGCATCGATGAGGGCCCAGGTGCTTAGCCTGCCCTATGTCAAGGCCCTGAAGATGCATGGCCATGCCCTGTGCTTCCCCTGCAGCATCCAATTCCATGGAGACCCCCTTCCCTGAAGGCTCCCCTTCCCCGAAAAGGTGCTGGCCCACCCAGAAATGTAGAACTCAGGTCCAAGACCCAGGCGAGGCCCTGACTCCTGCTCGAGTCGCAAAGGCCTGGCCTCAGGCAACCACTAGGCTACTGGCAGATCCAAGAAGTCCAAGGTGGAGGTCCCAAAGGCCACCAAAGGTAGTTCTGACTCAGGCAACAAGATGCAAAATTTGACGACTAGGGCCTTCCTTGACATTACGATTGACTCCCAAAGCGGCTTCCTCAGTGGCCAATGCCCTGGCCGAACCTGGTGCAGGCTTGGCAATGGCCCCGACAAGGAGAGGAACTGCTCTATCAGGTTGGGCCCTGTCCAGGCCAGGCCAGACCACAAGGCCTCCCGGAGCGGCGACGAGCAGGTTTTTGCATTTTTGGCATTTGCTATTTTGTGATTTTTCCATGTTTTGATGGCCACAGACCAAATTTTATAGTGCTGGTCTCATAGCCAGTCTGTATTTTTGTAGGAACTAGGGCCCTGGGCCCCAGACTATTGCCCAAGGGTGCAGCCCCAGTTTTTACTTGCAATTGTAGCCATGGCTTCCTATGTAACTAAGGTTTTGGGATCCTTCATCAAAAAACCCGCTGTAAATATACTGTTACCAAAAAAAATAATTTATAAATTATATATAAAGGTTTAAGTTAGCACCGACGTCATCAAAAATTAAGGAGCGCCAATGTCTAAATTCGAATGGTGGTTTTGTGTATAAATTAATGCCCAAAGGGGCATTCGAAACTTACCCCTCGATGAATTAATATTCCCATGCAAAAAGGTTGAAGGTATTTCATGCATCGTGAATGTTGAGGAAGAAGACAAAGAGCTTTGTCTTATTAGTGCCAGGGAAGAAGACAAAAAGAGGACAGCATATGGTTTGAAGTCACATAGGACACGGTGGTCCATTGGTGGTGCATGCTTTGTGAAGGCATTGGGAAAGGAAGCGCCCACGTTCGATTCTCGTGGATGTGCCAAGGAAGGTTGTCATTTTGTTCGCATTTGATTCGAGTGCCAGGTATAGAAGAAAGAGCATGAAGTGCTCATTGGTTCTCAAACGTGCGTCTAGCGCACATGGTGGTCAAGCCCACGGCTAGAGCGCTTGCGGAGGCAGAGATCGTGGGATCGAATCCCACTAGTGGCAAAGGTAATTTTTTATTTAAATTTTGCCTAAGGTTTTCTTAAAAGGGTCATTTGGAGTTATAAGGGTTTGTGTAGATTTATTTGTGTTTGGAGTTATAAGGGTTTGTGAAGGATTATTTTTATTGAAAATTGATTTGTGCTACTTGGAGTTAAAAGGGTTTTTGAAAGATTGTTTTGTTGAGAAGGGATTTATGTTATTAAGGTTTTTAAAGAAAGAGGATTTGATTCTTGCCAAAGTTCTACTTGTCATTTATTGATTAAAGAGGTTTTGAGTTATTTTGGTGGATGTTGAATTTATTTTTAGTTGGGAGTTTATAAGGTGTTATTGGATAAATACTTTATGTATGTTGATGGTTGTTTTTGAAAGGTGGAGTGATAAGGTGTAATTGAGTATTTACATTATATTGTGAGAAAGATTTATCTTCTAACCTCTTGAGATTGGCATAGAAGTTTGTGTGATTGTGGCAGATTTATGAGATCCCTTCATCATCAAGAAAAAGGTATGGGCACATTCTTCCATAGTTGAGTTGATTGATTGGTTTTCTAAAAATAAGTTTGGAGTGAAAAGGACTTGATTAGGGTTTCCTTTTCGAGAGTGTTTGAGTTAATGCTTCAAGGTTTTCTGGAATAAAGAGTTGTTAAAACCTTGTTTGATAAGCATTGTTGTTGAAGCCAGTGGTTGTGTGAAGAACTTGAACTAGGGTTTGAAAAGAACATGAGTATCATTGTTATGTGAAGATTGTTTTATGAGCATTGTTGTTGAAGTGAGTTGTTGTGCAAAGAACTTGAACTAGGGTTTGAAAAGAACATGAGTATCATTGTTATGTGAGATTTGTTGTTGAGCATTGTTGAAAACATTTTGAGTTGGTGATTACATGCTTGGACTAGGGTTTGTGAGAAAGGGGTGTTTCTTTGAGTGATTGGTTGAGTAGAGTTGGTTGAGCCTAGTCAAGTGGTTGTGTGAAGTGATTGTTCAAGTTCCTTAAAACAAACTATTCTATATTCTGATTTGAGTTGAGATTGAGCATTTGAGTGTAGAACATATTGAGTCTCTAACAATTCTCTTTATGCTTCTATGAGATTGGACAAGTTCTGTGTGGACTTGTTAAGCAGATTTGAGGTAAGTCTTTGAGGAGACTTGTGGACTGATTTTGTGTGAGTTTTTGTGGAAGCTTACAATACAATTGGATAAGTTCTAGTGGACTTATTTGACAATTAATTGAGCAAATTGGACAAGTTTTGAGTGAGCTTGTTGAGCAGATTGGACAAGTTTTGAGTGAGCTTGTTGAGCAGATTTGGACAAGTTCTGAGTGAGCTTGTTGAGAAGATTTGAGCAAGTTCTGAGTGGACCTATTGAGCATATTTGAGCAGGTTCTGAGTGGACCTATTGAGAAGATTTGAGCAGGTTTTGAGTGGACCTATTGAGCAGATTTGAGTAGGTTCTGAGTGGACCTATTGAGAAGATTTGAGCAAGTTCTGAGTGGACCTGTTGAGCAGATTTGAGCAGGTTCTGAGTGGACCTATTGAGCATATTTGAGCAAGTTTTGAGTGGACCTATTGAGAATATTTGAGCAAGTTCTGAGTGGACCTGTTGAGCAGATTTGAGCAAGTTCTGAGTGGACCTATTGAGAAGATTTAAGCAAGTTCTAAGTGGACTTGTTGAGAAGATTTATGCTAGACCAAAGGACTATGTTTAGTGTAGATTTGAGATAGATCTTTGGAGGTGACAGAGTAGAGAGGACAGTAGTCTCCAGTGGATAGAGATCCATCAGCCAGGGTAGTGAGGATAGGTCTTCTAAGTGGGGACAAGAGTCTTCAATGGAGAGAGATCCACAAGCCAGTGTAGTGGAGGCAGTAGTCTTCTAGAGGATCACCAACCAGAGTAGAGGAGAAGGAGTTCTCCTATGGATAGATATCCATAAACTTGATTTAGGGGATTAGTATCTCCTTTGGACAGAGGTCCATAAACATTGTAATAGGGAAGGATTCCCAAGAGATTGATTGAGAAAATTTTAGTGAAATATTTTCTCCGTGGAGGTAGCCATCATTGGGTGAACCACGTTAAATTTGGTGTCTCTATTGTGTGTGGTGATTTATGCATTGCTTTGATTATTGCTATTGATATTGCTATCTATACATTGCATAATATTGATTTGGAAAGAAAAGTAAAAAGTGCTCTTATACTGTTCACCCCCCTCTCAGTATAAGCTTGTGTTCTTCAATTGGTATTAGAGTGGGTGCCTTCATAAGAGTTTAACAACTTGAAGGAAAAGCTAACAAGAACATAATGGATCCTAAGGAGGTGTCCTCAAATAATTCAGCACCAATATTTTATGGAAGTGACTATATGTATTGGAGTATGATGATGAGGATCTACCTAATGGCACTTGGCAATGAAGTTTGGGATGTAGTGGAATTTGGATATGATCTACAGTCAATCCTCCTATAGATAAGGAAGGTAAGCTTCTACAACACTATAATTCAAAAGCAATGAATGCACTTGTGAGAGGTTTGCGTAGAACAGAGTCTATGAAAGTTATGCATTGTAGAACTACAAAAGAAATGTGGGATAAATTACAAGGTATATATGAGGGAGATAAAAGTGTCAAGAAAGCAAAGATACGAAATCTCAAAGGACAATTTGAAACATTGAGAATGAATGATGAGGAAAATATCAGTGCTTATCTAATTCGAATTGATGAGGTTGTTAATGATATGCAAGGACTTGGAATGAAGATTGATGAATCAGATGTTTGTGATAAAGTCTTAAGAACTCTTCCAAAAAGATTCAGTGAACAGGTTTCTGCTATAGAAGTGTCAATGGATGGTGATTCTTTGACAAGAGATAAGTTTCTTGGTATGCTTACAACTTTTGAGATAAGAACAAAAGATCCTATTCCCCATAAGGAAGCAACATTCAAAGCAATCAAGAAAACAAAGGGTAAGAAGTCAGAATCAAGCAGTGAGTCATCCAGTGATGAAGAAGCTAATTATGGTAGAAGAGATAAATATTCTAGAATATCCAGAGATCTAAGATCTGTTAAGTGTTTCAATTGTGGAAAGTTTGGACATTTTGCAATAGATTGTCAAGAACCAAAGAACAACAATGGTGAAGAAAAATAGGATCACAGGTACAGGGAATCAAAAAGATATAGGCGGGATAAGCATCAAAAGAAAAGCAAGGATGGACAAAATAGACAAGGAAATAAGTTCTTTCAAAGACAAAAGAGGAGCTACTATGCGGATAATGCAAGTAAGTACTCAAGTGATAGTGATGCTAGTTTTTTAGACAATGATAGAGATGAAGTCCTATTTATGATTGAGGAAAAAGAGCAAGTTAAGAAAAAGACTCCAGTAATTCTCAAGTGTTTTAGATGTGGTAACTTTGGACATCTTGAAGATGATTGTACAAGGGATGGTTATAGTTTTAGTGATGATGAGTATGAGAATGCACTTGAAGGACTAGATGAAAATATTCTAATGGCATTAGAAGAAGAAGTAAGTGATCCTATAGAAGACAAGCCAAAAGAGAGTAAATATGTGGACAAAGGTAAAAAAATAGAGGATTATTCAGAAGAGAATGGTTATGATCTCAAGGGAGAACTTATCTATGCCCTTGACATGGTAAAGAAGGTAAGAAAGCAACACTCTAAACTTGAAATTCAATTTCAAGAATGTGATGAAGAGAGAAGATTGCTCATAGAGGATTTAGAAAAATCAAAGGCTAAGGCAAAGAAGTTCAAAGATAAGTTAGAAGCAAAGATCTTGGAATGTGAGAAGTTAGCACAAGAAGTGGCACTACTAAAAGAATATTTAGAGGACTCCAAGATCAAGATGAAAGGATTTAAAAATAGCTCAAAGAACTTGGATAAGTTCATCAAGACACAAAAGACTACATCAAGGAAAACAGGTCTTGGATTTGAACAGGTTCAAAAGAAATGGGAAGGAGAGTCAACTTCAAGTTTTGGAGGAGAAGAAACCTCAGATGAAGATACTTGAGAAGAAGACAGTGTAAAATAAAGTGAGACATCTAAGGATGGGTTGGACAATAGAGAGTTCAACAAAGATAGGAACAATGCACAAAGAAGATACAGATGGAACAACAATCAGAATAGGAGACCAATGAGGTCAAGACAAGGAAACTTCAATGGAAGATGCTTTTCATGTCACAGGTTTGGGCACATGGCTTCACAATGCAGGACACATGAAAGACAAGAATATGGGAACATACAACCTTTTCATGGGTATTGCTACTCATGTAATCAATTTGGTCACAAGGCAATGAATTGCAGGGTTCATGATAGAAGAGGATATGGCTTCACTAAGAAAATTGCACCTCCAAGGAATAATAACATTAAGTGTTATAAGTGCAATAATAATGGCCACACAACAAAGTGGTGTAGAGCAGATATTCCAAAAACAAGTATGAATAGGAACAGAAATAGGAACATGAATATGAACAAGAATAGGAACAAGAACATGGATATGAATAGGAACAGGAACAGAACAAGAACATGGATGTGAATAGGAATAGGAATAGGAACAGGAATGTGGACATGGACAGGAACATGGACATGGATAGAAACAATCAGAGGAATCAAAAAATTTAGATAAGAAGAAAAGAGGATAAAGGTAAAGAATAATGCTTTCTGGGAGTAGAAATACTCCCACCCCATAATTAACCACCTTAACAGAAGGTGGGGGAGGGGCTAAGCTAAGAGGCTTATTCTTAGCCCCAAGCCCCAAAGGTGACCCTTTGCCATTGATGTCAAAGGGGGAGATATTTGAGTAAGGGGGAGAGATTTGGTATTTGAGAGAGCATTGAGACAGGGGGAGCAATGCCCTAGGGGGAGCAGAACAAAGGAAAGGTCAAGTTTTTAGTTAAAATAATTTGGGTTGCCATCAATGACAAAGGGGGAGATTGTTGGACATTTTGAGCTCAGTTAGTTGTCATTGATGTCAAGGTGAAAAAGTCATCATTGATGCCAAAGTGAACATATGAAGTCATCATCAACACCATGGAGCACACCATTATTAACACCAGGAACAAAGCAAAGAGTTGAAGAATAAGTTGGCAAAATAATATTTTATGAGGGTTTTCCATAAACCCATGGTGGAAAATTAAATGATTTTTTATTAAAATCATTATAAGGATATAAAAGCATCCTTACACATTGTGATGGCAGTGAAGGTTTAATTAAACCCATGGTGGCAGAATATTTTAAATCAAATCAATGGAGTACAAGTTGCAGGTTTAAATTTACCCCATGGAAGACTTTAATTTTATTAAAGTCAAAGGTTTTAAAATATAATTTATAAAATTTAAATTCTATTGGAATTTAAATAATTTATAAATTATATAAAGGTTTAAGTTAGCGCCGACGTCATCAAAAATTAAGGAGCACCGACGTCTAAATTCGAATGGTGGTTTTGTGTATAAATTAATGCCCAAAGGGGCATTTGAAACTTACCCCTCGATGAATTAATATTCCCATGCGAAAAGGTTGAAGGTATTTCATGCATCGTGAACATTGAGGAAGAAGACAAAGAGCTTTGTCTTATTAGTGTCAGGGAAGAAGACAAAAAGAGGATAGCATATGGTTTGAAGTCACATAGGACACGATGGTCCATTGGTGGCGCACGCTTTGCGAAGGCATTGGGAAAGGAAGCACCCATGTTCGATTCTCGTGGACGTGCCAAGGAAGGTCTTTTTGTTCGCATTTGATTCGAGCGCTAGGAATAGGAGAAAGAGCACGAAGTGCTCGTTGGTTCTCAAACGTGTGTCTAGCGCACGCGGTGGTCAAGCCCATGGCTAGAGCACTTGGGGAGGCAGAGATCGTGGGATCGAATCCCACTAGTGGCAAAGGTAATTTTTTATTTAAATTTTGCCTAAGGTTTTCTTAAAAGGGTCATTTGGAGTTATAAGGGTTTGTGTAGATTTATTTGTGTTTGGAGTTATAAGGGTTTGTGAAGATTTATTTTTAATTAATTTGTGTTTGGAGTTATAAGGGTTTGTGAAGGATTATTTTTATTGAAAATTGATTTGTGCTACTTGGAGTTAAAAGGGTTTTTGAAATATTGTTTTGTTGAGAAGGGATTTATGTTATTAAGGTTTTTAAAGAAAGAGGATTTGATTCTTGCCAAAGTTCTACTTGTCATTTATTGATTAAAGAGGTTTTGAGTTATTTTGGTGGATGTTGAATTTATTTTTAGTTGGGAGTTTATAAGGTGTGATTGGATAAATACTTTATGTATGTTGATGGTTGTTTTTGAAAGGTGGAGTGATAAGGTGTAATTGAGTATTTATATTATATTGTGAGAAAGATTTATCTTCTAACCTCTTTGAGATTGGCATAGAAGTTTGTGTGATTGTGGTAGATTTATGAGATCCCTTCATCTTCAATAAAAAGGTATGAGCACATTCTTCCATAATTGAGTTGATTGATTGGTTTTCTAGAAAATAAGTTTGGAGTGAAAAGGACTTGATTAGGGTTTCCTTTTCGAGAGTGTTTGAGTTAATGCTTCAAGGTTTTCTAGAATAAAGAGTTGTTGTTAAAACCTTGTTTGATAAGCATTGTTGTTGAAGCCATTGGTTGTGTGAAGAACTTGAGCTAGGGTTTGAAAAGAACATGAGTATCATTGTTATGTGAAGATTGTTTTATGAGCATTGTTGTTGAAGTGAGTTGTTGTGCAAAGAACTTGAACTAGGGTTTGAAAAGAACATGAGTATCATTGTTATGTGAGATTTGTTGTTGAGCATTGTTGGAAATATTTTGAGTTGGTGATTACATGCTTGGACTAGGGTTTGTGAGAAAGGGGTGTTTCTTTGAGTGATTGGTTGAGTAGAGTTGGTTGAGCCTAGTCAAGTGGTTGTGTGAAGTGATTGTTCAAGTTCCTTAAAACAAACTATTCTATATTCTGATTTGAGTTGAGAAAGTGATTGAGCATTGAGTGTAGAACATATTGAGTCTCTAACAATTCTCTTTATGCTTCTATGAGATTGGACAAGTTCTGTGTGGACTTGTTAAGCATATTTGAGGTAAGTCTTTGAGGAGACTTGTGGACTGATTTTGTGTGAGCTTTTTATGGAAGCTTACAATACAAATTTGGATAAGTTCTGTGTGGACTTATTGAGCATATTGGACAAGTTTTGAGTGAGCTTGTTGAGCAGATTGGACAAGTTTTGAGTGAGCTTGTTGAGCATATTGGACAAGTTCTGAGTGAGCTTGTTGAGCATATTGGACAAGTTCTGAGTGGGCTTGTTGAGCAGATTTGGACAAGTTTTGAGTGGACCTGTTGAGCAGATTTGAGCAGGTTCTGAGTGGACCTGTTGAGCAAATTTGAGCAGGTTCTGAGTGGACCTTTTGAGCATATTTGAGCAGGTTTTGAGTGGACCTATTGAGAAAATTTGAGCAGGTTCTGAGTGGACCTATTGAGCAAATTTGAGCAGGTTCTGAGTGGACCTGTTGAGCAGATTTGAGCAAGTTCTGAGTGGACTTGTTGAGCAGATTTGAGCAGGTTCTGAGTGGACTTGTTGAGTAGATTTGAGCAAGTTCTGAGTGGACTTGTTGAGTAGATTTGTGCTAGACCAAAGGACTGTGTTTAGTGCAGATTTGAGATAGAGCTTTGGAGGTGATAGAGTAGAGAGGATAGTAGTCTCTAGTGGATAGAGATCCATCATCCAGGGTAGTGAGGATAGGTCTTCTAAGTGGGGACAAGAGTCTTCAGTGGAGAGAGATCCACAAGCCAGTGTAGTGGAGGCAGTAGTCTTCTAGAGGATCACCAGCCAGAGTAGAGGAGAAGGAGTTCTCCTATGGATAGAGATCCACAAACTTGATTTAGGGGATTGGTGTCTCCTTTGGATAGAGGTCCATAAACATTGTAATAGGGAAGGATTCCCAAGAGATTGATTGAGAAAATTTTAGTGAAATATTTTCTCCGTGGAGGTAGCCATATTTGGGTGAACCATGTTAAATTGGTGTCTCTATTGTGTGTGGTGATTTATGCATTGCTTTGATTATTGCTATTGATATTGCTATCTATACATTGCATAATATTGATTTGGAAATAAAAGTAAAAAGTGCTCTTATACTGTTTCTCCCCCTCTCAGTATAAGCTTGTGTTCTTAAAATACCCTTAAGTTAGGGAAACACCAATAGTACTCCTTAAGGAAGGAATCACTCCACAAGTTCTCCCAAGATTAGAGAGCCACTCAAGGAGGGCAAATTCCATAAGCCACTTCGTGGGCAAAGACGATTACATAAGATTCATCTCCAATGATGATTACAATGATAAATATATCTTCTTTATATATCCATCTTCTTATTCAACTTTGAGGAGCCTACTACTAATATTATATTATATTATATTATATTATATTATATTATATTATTATATTATATTATATTATAATATAATATTATAATACAATCAACATTGGGTTATGTGTGGCCCATGCCAACCCTTATAAAATATAATAATATATCCCCAAATATCTATTCCTATGTACCCTACCATGCCACCCTCCTTACAAATGTTTCATCCTTGAAACATATGAAGAAACATGATAATATGATTTGCTAAGCAATGTTAGCAATTGGTACCAATATCGATCATCCATCCATCCAAGTGAAACACGTTGATGTTGGTATGTCATTTTGTTACTTGAGTATCCAAATCTGCTTCGTTGGCTCCACGCTTTTGCTGTTATATTTTGATAACTTGAATGATGGGTCCACTTTTTCCTTGATGTTGATGATCCACTCTAAAAAATAGGATCACTATGCTTTCTCTTCCAAACACTGTCGTATTTGGTGCCCTTTTAATTCCATGTAGACCTATAATATTGTTGCCTTGAACCATACCTCCAAGATTGTTGCTGCTCATGGTGGTGTGGATGGCGATATGGTGCAACCTTAACTTGATGTTCTACCTTCTTTGACTTCTCAAAATTTGGCTCCATTATTTTAAATTCTTCTACACATTGTTCTTTCATGTTCTCTTTTTTTGGTGTGTCCTTGTGCTCTTTTATCAAAGCTTCCTTGGACTTTGTTACTATTTTTTCCATCGAATCAGTTGTTGCTACTTCTTCCATGGACTCTGTTGTTGCTACTACCTTCTTGGATTCTGTTTCAGGTTCTTCAATTTGTTTCTCCACAACCACTTCTTGATTTTCCTTGGATCCTTGCTCCTTAAGCTGAGAAATATCCTGTAATGTTATCTTCTTTTTCCTGTGCCATAACTTCATAAACTTCTTTTGCACATTAATGTTAATAGTACCCAAATAATCTAACCAACGATAACCAATAACAATATCCTCATCATCCATGATGATCTTCAAATCATCAAAAATTTGAACATGCTCATCCTCTAGCTGTATATCCTTAACTTTTGTTGCTTGAACTTGCAACTTCTTAGCCAAAGCAATATTAATAAAATTATATCTGCTACCAGGGTCAATGGAAATAATAACCTGTTCCTTCTAAATTCTTCCATGAACCTGCAAAATAGAACTTTTAGCTGAATTTAAACCTTTTTTATTATGCTCTTACTTTTGTAAATCCAACGATGTTCCTTCTATATTCCTCTCGTTATCTTCCCTGACCTTTTTCTCTTTCTCCTTGAGTAATTTTATTTCTTTTTCATAGTCTTCATTATGTTTCTTTAAAACTTCCCATTCTTATTTCATTTGATTCCACTCATTTTGAAATCCTTGTAGTTTATTTTTAAGGTCTATGATGACATCCATCAAACTATCTATCTTTTTATCCCTTTACTCAAGTCCTTCCTTAAGATATATTTGTAGTTCCTCTTGGTATTCCATAAAAGTAGCTATCTTTTTATAGGGGTTCCAATCACTTAAGAATGCATGCTCCACTTCTTCCCAAGATAGCTCATTATGGATGCTACTAAGACATTCAAACCAATAGAGAGCAACTTCTCCAAGAAAATGAGGAAGAATACTTTTCCAAAGAGGATTTTGATGATACAAGGATTTAAATTTTTTCCACCAATCCCTAACATCAATATTATATTCTCCATTAAACTTTTGTAGTGCCATAATTGATGCCCTAATGCAACTAGGGTTTTTTAATAATATATATCATGCCCTAATGCAAACTAGATTTTTATGGAAATAAATATCTTCCCATTGATTTGAAGCTAAAAATCTGCATAGACAACTAGATCTTAGTCTTTCTTCCAAAGAAAATAAAGTGCAACTGATTTGCTTACCCAAACTAAACAAATTTTATCTTTCAAAAAATTTACGACTTGAAAATTTGTCACTACCCTTGTTCCATATGGCTGAATTTAGAAGGTCGTATCTCCCTCAATCATATGACCACTCATTTTAAATCTCTTAAAATTATGCACAAAGTGATCCAAGAATCGCCTGAATCGGATAAACTTTCGCAGAGATATGGCTTCTAAAAGATGAGATGTTTTTCCAAAAAAAAAGCTACAAAATTCGTCACTATCCTTGTTTCGGATTACTAGCTTCAAAATATCATATCTCCCTTAATGCTACTTGGATTCTTTCATATGACCACTCATTTTAAATCTCTTCAAATTCTACATAAACTGATCCAAGAATCGCCTGAATCAGATAAAATTTTGTAGAGATATGGCTCTTGAAAGTTGAAACATTTTTTCAAAAAAAAATGTTCTAATTTTGCAATTTCACACAAAAATCCTCACTTTGCCAAAATCGTTGCTCTGATACCACTTGTTGTAGAATTTTATTATTATAACAGAAATCATTCACCCATATTTAGAAATATCAAATCATTCAACCATAATACATTATCCACAAAAACAATCCACAAATGAGAGAGAAAGATAATACCCTTAAGGTAGGGAAACACCAATAGTACTCCTTAAGGAAGGAATCACTCCACAAGTTCTCCCAAGATGAGAGAGCCACTCAAGGAGGGCAAAGTCCATAAGCCACTTCGTGGGCAAAGATGATTACATAAGATTCATCTTCAATGATGATTACAATGATAAATATCTCTTATTTATATATCCACCTTCTTATTCTACTTTGGGGAGCCTACTACTAATATAATATTATAATACAATCAACATTGGGTTATGTGTAGCCCATGATAACCCTTATACAATATAATAATATATCCCCAAATATATATTCATATGTACCTATAGCACCCTAAAATTGGCATGGTTAAAACCTTAGTAAAATAATAATAAAAGATAAAAATTTGAATTTCAACCCCAAACCGCCTGTTACCCGCTTTCCTCATTTTTTGTGTCATTTTTAGGATTTTTTTTAACCGTTGGACAATATCGTTGCATAGTAGACAAAATCGTCCCCGATCTGACGAATTCGTCTAGAACAGAATGTCCAGACGATTTTGTCCCAAAACCAAATTTTCATAATTAGCTTTTGTTTCAACAGCCTCTCCAACTTGGGCAAAAACGTGTCTATGCATTTGGAGATTTCCCTGTTGGATATCTCCCAGATTGGGATGATCCCCAACCTCCTAAACCTCTTCCTAATCCTATATAAACTAGGATTTTTCTAGTTTATCCCCCTAAACCCCTTAGTTGACAGATTTCATTGTAGATTTAGTTCTTTATTCCCTCGCACTACTATCTATGTTCTATACTTTGCATTTTCTTGCAGGAACTCTACTATTTTTCAGTCGAATCTAGCTCGGATCGTCGTGGATGATCTCGGATGATTACGAACGATTTTGTCAAGGAGCACAGACGATATCGTACAATTGGAGGCGATCCTGACTGTAGTCCAGATTGGGGGCAATCAGAGTCTAGAGTTTGTGTTTCCTTAGCTTTCTCTGCATTTTTCCTATTGCATTTTTGCACTGTCTTAAATTATTATGTTTTCGCATCTTGGAGTTCACCTAATTTAGCATAACTGCATGATAAAGTTAAAATCAATCATTACATCTACTGCATTTCCTTATTTGTTATTGGAATCCATTATTTAGGCATGTTTGTTATTATTTCTACCATTCTCCTTTGCTTCTGTACTTGCATATTTGGTATTTTGTGTCTATTTTTATGATTGTAGGTTTCAGACGATTTCGTCAGATTTCAGACGATTCTGTCTGATTTCATACGACCTTCTGTGATTTGGAACGATCTTGTGAAATATCAGACGATTACGTATGAATTGAGGCAATTTGAACTGCTACAAGACTTAGAATCTTCATCAAACATCTGGAATCAGGTATGACACATTCTAATTAGCATATTCTCTGTTATTAGCATTCATTTCTATTTTTTGTATTCATTTAAATCAGCATTGGCATATAGAATAGTTTAGATTCATATTGGCCAAACCTAGGATTTGAATGATCGAGTATAAAAATGAACACACCAAACTCACTGTCAACCTAGGTGTGGAAACTGCCATTCAAAAGTTTCCTGGTGAACCCACCATCCATCGAAAATTCACCCTTATACCCCTCCCCCGAGAGGCGGGACCTTCAAAGGGCATCTCAATCCGAGGTATTGTCCCATCCTTTTCACATCCCCCTTCCTAGCGCGCATCCTATAGCCTGAAGGTAAGGATGCAGAAAATTTGGAGCGATACATTTTGGTGAACCCGACGTGAAACAAAAACCTTTTGAAAATAAAAATAATAAAAATCAAAACATAAATGCATTTAGACTTAAAAAAATTGCATATCATATTTAGATGGTAGACTATAATAAAATACGAGTTGTCACCATTAATGTTGAAAATCAACTAGCAGATATAGAGATTACTTTTGTGCTTAGAGTACCTCAAACAAGTAGGGTTCAACCTTTGTGGGACGAACTTGATAGGAGATTGAATCTCATTTCATCTAGAGCAACCGAACTTAGGCAAATTAAGAGGTTTGTCCTAGATAGAATCCTGGATCCCAATCAAGTGATTTTGTATCATGAACTTCAGAGAGCTTGCCATAGGTGGTTAGTAGATAAAAGAGCCCTTGTGTCTTCTGATTTGTATACCTTTGAGGAATACCTTGATAATGCAGTTGTAGTACATAAATTTATGTCTCGTATAGAGGACCAAGAGGTCATTCTTATGGATAGACAAAGATGGAGTAGAGTTCCCAGAGCTGTGTTATATCGAGAGTATTGTCATGAAATCTATCTTTACAAATTCGAATATGAGCACATTTTGTTGAATTCCTGAAAAACAATTTCCAATTTGAAGAGGAGCATTTTATGACTCCTGATGAACTTGATCCTATCAATGATATCTATAAACTATTTATAGAAAACTAAGTTATTATTTTATTATTGTTATTTCTTGTATTTAGTGTGTTGTTTATTGACATTATAAGCATAAAAACAAAAACAAAAGTAAAATCATAACAAAAAAAAATCAAAACATTTTCTTTTAAGTATTATAGTAGGTATATAATTAAAATATATACCTCCCAAAATCTGTCGCAAATATATTAATATATATTTGCTAAAATCTAAATTTAGACATAATGACTAGACTCAGGAATGGAAAACAAATTGAAGTAGAAGAAGATTGGTTAAGAAAACCAATAAATAACCCAGATGCCCTTCTTGAAGACCCAATTCAGGAAGAAGTAACCTTAAACCAACAAGAAGAAGAATTTGTGGACGCAAATGAACAAAAATAAAATGATAGAGAGGAAGGATCCTCATCTCCTAAAATAACTCCAGAAGGAGCTGTTACTTTTGAGAACATGGAACATTTTTGGAAATTTCTCAATACTAATATTGGCACTCTTAATAGAGTAGTTCATATGGATAAAGATCAAATTAGTGACACTCAAGCAACCCTAGAAGACATATATCACACACGCACTAATCCTTTGTCCTTCGTTGATCAAGAGAGTGATCGTGCTGGACCGTCCAATTTGGACATGGCTACTATAATCCAGAACATGCAACAACAACAGGTTACCCAACCACCTAGGGTGCCTGTTACCAAGCCAAGGGTTATTCCCACACAAAAGAAACCTACATTCACTACTCTATTTCTCCAAGCTATTGATCAATATACCTCAAATCAACAAAAGCCTAAAACAAAACCAAATACCAATTTCCAACAATTTGGGATACAACATAATACTACACCAAATCTTCTTCATAATACTCTTCCTACCAACCATTTGCATAATAGCAATATAGCATCTAATCCTTATGTCCCGCCTTCCTACGCTCATAAATCCCATACTCATGTGCCACCAAACCAATATGGTGGACAAACTGGTAATATGGAAGCCATGGTGAAACAGTTAGTCTCTCGTATGGACCAGATAGATCCCTACCATCCCTCGTACAATTATCGAGAGATGTGTAGTCAACCTCTAGATCCTATAGTTGTAGCACAACCATATCCCAAACACTTTCCTATGCCTGTCCTACCTATATATAAAGGAATTGAAGATCCCATAAAGCATCTTCGTATGTTTAGGGTAGCATGTCATGACATATCACATGATGACTTGCTATTACTAAAAATGTTCCCAAAAAGCTTAGGGGGGATGGCATTGGAGTGGTATTATCAATTGCCCACTCATTCTTTGAGAAATCTCGAAGAAACTGTCGAGTCTTTTGTGCATCAATTTAGCGCCTATATCAAAAGGCATGTAACCATTAAATATTTGTACAACTTGAAACAAGACAAAGATGAGTGTTTTGCTGACTTCTTAGCTTGATGGAGGCAGTTGATAGGAAAATTACACTTTGTGTTACCTTATCAGGAAATGTTGGATATTTTTATCAATAATTTACAAGAGCAACTATCCTATGAATTATCAAATGCTACCTTGACCACCTTCGATCAAGCTATAGATTTAACTCGAAGGGTGGAAGATGCTCTCATTAGAAGAGGTCAGCTCAAAAATAAAGATGATGAGAAAACATCCAGAAATCAATATAAAAATAAACAAGTTGTGGGTGACGGAGTCACTGATAGCGTAAACATTGCCAATGTTAATACTACAAAAAAAACAGAGAAGTTTATATTGAAACCTCCTAATAAACCACCTCGAGAATTTACTAGGTTAAATCAACCTTTATCAACCATTCTCCCGCAATTACTAGCACGAGGCTTGATCCAATTACTAGCTATCCAGGAACCTGATCCAACCATACCCGGATACGAAGCTAATTTACATTGTGATTTTCATAGAGGACCTGGACACGCTACCAATTCTTATAAAATATTAAAACATAAAATACAAGATTTGATTGATAATAATGATATGGAGGTGCAAGCCTTTCAACCTAAACAAAATCCTTCTAATAATGCTCAAAATAACATTCCCCAAAATCAGAATCAGAATGCCAATCAATCATTGGACATATTTCAACATCCTTTACCAAAGCATGGTAAAGAGGTGGCTAATAAAATTGAGCATCATAATGTTCCCCCTCCTACTCGATATGTAGGGACTATCAGTGGATAATTACCTGTTCATGATCCTCAAATATTTGACACAACTTTATCCATAGTTACGACCAGAACTCTACATAATATTCAGATACTTGATCTTAGTGACACTAAATATGAGACTGAAAGTGACATGGAAATCACCTCAAATCAATCGAATAGTTCTAAAGATGAATCAGATCCTATTCAACCTATCACAAGTTCTATGGTTCCAAAAGAACCATTTCCTAGAAGAGTCACTACTAGACCATATTCTCACCAATTACTTTCTAATGAACAAGCCATAAATGCTATACCAAGACCTATTCATCACTTGCAAAATAATATTGTAGGAACCATCGGAGTCGTTACCAGACAACAGGCTCAAAACTCTCAACAGGATCAAACTCAGACCGACGGATCAGCTCCATTTGTTTTGAAAAATCCCAATAAAGGGAATTATGTGCCTAATGTTCAACCTAAGCCTCCTTATAATATTAATGAACAATTATCCAATACTACAGCTAGAATTTCCCTTTTGGACCTGTTAAGATCCTCTCCTACCCATAGAGATGAATTAATGCTCACATTAATCCAAATGATGGTACCACAAAATATTCAACCTGAAGCCATGTCCAATACTATCATAACTCGCAAAATTGATTGTATTGACTTTCGAGATAGAGATATCCTGCAACATATTTTACATAAGGATAACCCCTTACATATTACTGCCCTAATTGGAGATGTAGCAGTTACGAGTCTTGATTGATAATGGTTCATCTTTAAACATATGTACTTTTGACTTCTACCAACGATTTGGGTTTAGAAGTGACAAAATGAAAAGAACTGATATGATTATAAAAGCCTTCAATGACGAGACACAAGAAACATGTGGAGTTATTACTATACCCTTGCAAGTTGGTCCTAGAACCCTAGATACAACCGTGTTTATTGTACATTGCCCTACATCATACAATATACTTTTGGGTCGCCCTTGGATCAATGCGATGCAAGCGGTTCCATCCACTTTACATCAGTGTGTTAAATTTGAATTTAAAAACCAGTTTGTTACCATTCATGGTGATCCTCGACACTTTGATATGTGTGCTTTGGCAGAACCTGTTGGAGTTCAATTCTGCCCTGCCCTGTCATCCACACATCCTAATTCTCATCATCCGTCCAAACGTGTGAAACACACACCCATAACATCATCTACTCCTTCAACTACACCTATACATATAGTTCAACCATCTTTTGAACAAACCACATCAGGACCTCAAAAAGATCCTAAAATTACAACCAATGCTTCCTGTTTTACTCCTATATCTTCCATACCTATAGACTCACCCATCAATATCCCTATAACATCTACATCCACTACAGGCATCCTTTCCACATCCGACGATGTAGGAAATGTTCCTTCTACCTCTTATGCTCTCACTGATGAGCTCTTACCCGATTTATCTAAAATTCTTATATTAGAAGAAGCCAACACTGCCATGCAAACTTCCCTCCTTTTAAATAAACTCCCACCCTCTCCTCGTACCTTGGGCCTCCCATAGCCTATGGGAAGTATCTACCAATTTGGGAGTTGTGCTTTTATTTATAAAGGATATGATTGGGGAAGAATACCTAGAAACATTAAGACACATTATAATGGATATGCTAGATTCTATTTTGCTAATGAATATATTAAAGCTAAGCCCATAATGCTTAAATTAGGATATAAAGGGAAAGGTTTGGGACCTTTCCAAAATGGTATGAAAGAACATTTTGAGGTAGAACCGTGGCTTGCCTGCTGTGGTGTGGGCCTATTTTCTAGTAAAGGTCAGCCCTTCCCATTTGAGGATGATGACCATCTTGTATGTTACCAATATTATCTGGATAAACAAGATTCTTTGCATACAAAGAATAATTCCTTTACCTGCAATATGTTATCCATAGCTTACCCTGAAATGATTGCCGAATCCAACGACGAGTTGGAGGGAGATATCTTTCATGATGTCATTGAGGAATTGTTATATAATGAATTTTATTTTGATGGCTCTATACCGAGTATAGCCCAGCTTGAAGCTACGACTCCTCAAGATGAATTATCCAAGTTAACCTTGGAAGAATTACAAGAATTGGGTGTTTCACCCGCCCCACCTAATTTTGACAAATATTTACATATGGAAGTTGAAAACGTTATAAAAAATAACATTGGAACCGAACATAACCCTCACATAATCAATATTGGATCAAAATTAAGTCAAGAAAAACAAGATAAATATATTTCATTTCTTAAAAAATATGAAGATATCTTTGCTTGGACATATGAAGACATGCCAGGTTTGGACCCTTCTGTAGTTATGCATCATCTTGTAGTCCATCCAGATGCTAAACCTGTTAAATAGAAACTTCAAAATATGCATCCTAAAGTGTCCTTACTAGTCAAAGGGGAACTAGAAAAACTGTTGGAAGTCATTTTTATACAAGCCATTGATTATGCTGAATGGATTTCAAATGTAGTTTCAGTAACTAAGAAATAAGCCACTAAAGTTAGGGTTTGCACAGACTTGAGAGATATTAATGTTGCATGCCCTAAAGATGATTTTCCTCTTCCCAACATGGATCAGATCATTGACTTTACTGCTGGAAGTGGAATGATATCCTTAATGGATGGATTTTCTGGTTATAATCATATCAGGATAGCTCTCGAAGATCAGGCTAAAACGACCTTTATTACCCCTTGGGGAACCTTTTGTTGGAAAGTGATGTCATTTGGCTTAAAGAATGCAGGTGCAACCTATCAATGAGCTATGACTTATATCTTTCACGATATGATGCATGATATCCTACATGATTATGTAGATGATATTATAGCTCGTTCCATCAAAGAAGATGATCATTTAAATGACTTGAGGAAAGTATTTGATCGATTAAGGGAATATCTTATCCGACTAAATCCAACCAAATGCATATTTGGATTTAAGTCCGATAAATTATTAGGGGTTATAGTTTCTTTACGTGGCATTGAAATTGACCCTCTCAAGATTGCAAATATCACAGATATGCCCGCACCCACCAATATATTGAAATTATGAAGTTTACAAGGTAAGCTTCAAGCTATTCACCGCTTCATCGATAAGTTGGCAGACAAAACTGGACCCTTTCTTAAGCTTCTTAAGAAAGATGTCTCTTTTCATTGGGACGAAGAATGCCAAGAAGCATTTGAAATCCTTAAGCAATATCTTCTTAAACCACCAATACTTTCCCCACCTAGATCTGATCATCCTTTTATCTTGTACATTTTTGCTTTCGATTCTGCCTTAGGAGTTATGTTAGCTCAGCTTGACGATGAGAAGAAAGAACGTGCTAATTATTACATCAGTAGAACCTTAATCAGTTATGAAACTCGCTATACCATATTAGAGAAATTATGCCTAGCGATCGTATTTTCTACACGAAACTACGAAATTATATGCTCAGTCATAAAATGTATGTTATTGCCAAATTCGATCCTTTGCGATATCTCATGAGTCGACCGTATTTATCTGGTTGCACAGCCAAGTGGGTTCTTGCGCTAAGCAAATTTGAACTCACGTTCATAGGACGAAGTCTGTTAAGGGTCAAATCATAGCAGATCAATTAGCTGTTGCACCCTTAGAATCTAGTCATCCCCTCATCATTGAGTTTCCTGATGAATGCCTTAAACTAGAGGTAGACCATTCAGGGCAATGGTCCCTATACTTTGACAGAGCCCGATGCATGAGTGGGGTTGGTGCGGGTATTATTTTAATATCTCCACAGAAACATGTTATACCTTTGTCATTTAAATTAACATTTGCTTGCACCAATAACACTGCTGAATATGAAGCTCTTATCCTTGGATTACGAGCTGCCTTGGCATTGAAAATTAAAAAATTATTGGTTTTTGGTGACTCTCAACTTGTCATAAATCAAATCAATGAATTTTATCAGACCAGAGATGATAAATTACGCCCATATAAAACATATGTTTTGTAATTATTATCCTTGTTTGATCAAGTTACTTTGGAAGCTATTCCTCGAACTAGCAATCGTGCGGCTGACGCTATGGCTACAGTTGCATCTCTTTTACCCTTGGAGTTAGACGATGAATATGCTACCATCAATATTCATCGACTCTAGGAACTCGCTTCAAGCAAATCCTGCTTAGAACCTTTGGATGTGTTTCTCATCAACGAAACAACTCCTGAACCATGGTACACTGATATATTTAATTTTTTGCAAAAAGGAACCTTCCCTGATGGTTGTACTAGCAACCAGCATAGGTTATTACATAGATAAGCAAGTCGCTTCGTGATTATTGGTAATACCTTGTATAGAAGATCTTTTGAAGGCATCTTACTATGATGTTTGAATCTAGAAGAATCTAGATCCGCTTTGAATGAAGCCCACAATGGATCTTGTGGGGGACATTTTAGTGGTAGTGCCATTGCTAAGAAACTCCTTTAGATAGGATATTTTTGACCTACCATGGAAAAATATGCACATAATTATATGCGACATTGCGACAAGTGCCAGAAACACGCTGACCTTGTCCATGCACCTGCACAAAAATTGCAGGCTATTTCATCTCCTTGGCCCTTTTCAAAATGGGGCTTAGACATCATTGGAAAAATCACCCCTACGTCATCCGATGGACACAAATTCATCATAATCGCCACTGAGTATTTCACGAAGTGGGTTGAAGCTATGCCATTAGCTTCTTGCACTGGAACACAAGTTTCCAAGTTTATTTTTAATCAAATTATTTATAGGTTTGGAATCCTGCCAATCTCATTTCAGATAATGGAACTTGTTTCAAAAATAAAGATGTTAAAAATATATGTCAAAAATATAAAATTCAACATCGTTGGTCCACTC
Source organism: Wollemia nobilis (assembly GCA_028583015.1). Lineage (NCBI taxonomy): Eukaryota > Viridiplantae > Streptophyta > Pinopsida > Araucariales > Araucariaceae > Wollemia > Wollemia nobilis. The sequence goes on from JAQPPZ010002440.1 coordinate 6,143,723, forward strand.
CCTATTATCCTCAGGGTAATGGCCAAGCAGAAGCATCTAATAAAACTTTAATCAAAATTCTCAAAAAATTGGTCAATAAATCCGGTCGAGATTGGTACATTCAATTATATCCTGCTCTGTGGGCTTATCAAACTAGTGTTCGAACCCCCACTGGAACATCACCTTTTGTCTTGGTTTATGGTGCTAAAGCCATTTTTCCCTTTGAATTAGAAGTTCCTTCTTTAGCTCTACTACTTCAAGATACTGAAGTAGGGGATGAATATCATGCTGGCAGACTTAGTCAGCTAGAACTTCTCGATGAACAGTGCATCAATGCTTTGGAGCATCTTCGTGCCTACCAACACAAGCTTAAGAGAGCATATCTCAAAAAATTTCATCACCGATCCTTTGAGATCGGCGACCTTGTCTTAAAATAAAATCAAAAAAATACAAATGCAACTAAAAACCTTAAAGGTAAATTTGAGCCCAACTGGCTTGGACCATATGTCATCACTGCTAAATTTGGATCGGGAGCATACAAATTATCTACCTTAGATGGTAAATAACTTAAAGAAACTATGAACATTATGCATCTCAAACGGTACTATGCATAAAATTCTGTCATTTCATCATTGTATATATTGTTATTTTGCATGTTGTTTCATTTTAGTCATTCATATAACAATTTCAAAAACAATCACATTGTGTATCTTATCAATTCATCAATCAAAATCAAAATATAAAAACATCAAAATCATAAAAATCTTCAAAAAAAATCTTTTATTTTTGTACCTGTCAAATTGTGCAGTATTGCAGTTATATTTTCAGTTATTTTGAATAAATTAGCATTTATTTGGAATCCCGCACTTTCACATTCACATGAATAAATATCTTGATTTTATTTTTGATTATTAATCTCTCATATATCAAAGTCCATAGTTGAATTAAAATAACATTTTGAGCATAGCGAATTGATCTTATTATTTACTTGAACCAAGTATATTGTAGCACCCTAAAATTGGCGCAGTCAAAATTATAATAATTACATTCACCTTAGTAAATAATTTAAAAATCAAATTTAACCTCCCAAACCGCCCGTTAACCGTCGAGAAATCCGTTTCCCCCTTTTTCGTGCCATTTTTAGAGGTTGTTTTGACCGTTTGACGATATCGTCGCCGATCAGACGATATCGCCCCAGATTTGACGATTTCGTCTGGACTAGGACGTCCAGACGATCTTGTCGCAAAACTGAATTTGCATAGTTGGAATCTGTTCCAACGGGTCTCCAATATGGGCAGAAGCGTGTCTGCGCCGTTGGGACCCTCCCCCGTTGGAGATCTCCCAAATTGGGATGATCTCCAACCTCCCAACAACTCCCCTAAGCCTATTTAACTTCTAGGATTTTCCCTCCCCAACCCCTGGCTGAATTTATCTGCAAAATGATTCCCTCTGCATCAACACATCCTAATCTTGCTTTTGCACTAGTCCCATAGCCATTTTGTTGTAGGTACATCACTGGTTTTCAGTCGGAGCCAGCACCCATCGTCGTCGACGAACCTGTTCAAATCGGAGGCGATCCTGTCGAATTCGAGGCGATTTCGTATGCGATGCGAGACGATCTCGACTGTAGTCTACATCGAGGCAATCAGTGCCTGAAGTTTGCTCTTCTTAACTCTTTCTCCGTCTTTTTATTCTGCAAATTAGACTATTTATTTAGTGTTTATGCTATTTTGCATTTGGTGTTCACCCATTTAGCTTAGAATGCATGTTAAGTTCATGATTTGCCATTAAAGTACAGTAATTTGCATTAATTTTTGTTCTTAAATATTGTTCAGTATTCATATTGCTATTTGGTGTAATTTGCCTCTGTTTGCACAGTAGGATTTTTTTGTATTTTGCATCTGTTTTCGGTTTTGCAGGTCTCTGACGAATTCGTCTGACGAATTCGTTAGATCTCAGACGATCTCGTCTGATTGCAGACGATTCTGTCGAATCTCAGACGATCGGGACTGCTTCAAAATCAGAATCTTCTTCAGACATCCGGATCAGGTATTCCCCGTTTTCCTCCTGTAAATTCTCTGTTTTCTGCTTTCAAATATGTCTGCTGTATTCATGGAACTTGCATTTTCATATAGTTTAATTTAGTTTCATTCGGCCAAACCTAGGATGAATGTTTAAGGTTAAAACGAACTCATTAAACACATTCCAAAAACCTAGGCATGGAAATTGCCATTAAATGTTTCCTGGTGAACCCACCATCCATCGAAAAATCACCAAAATACACCTCCCTTGAGAGGCGGGACCTTCGCAAAGTCCTCTCGTCCGAGGTACCGCATCATCCTTTTCCCATCCTCCTTCGGGCGCGGATCCTATAGCCTGAAGGTAGGGATGCGAAAAATTTGGAGCGATACATTTTGGTGAACCCGACGTGAATGCATCATAACCTTTTGAAAACAAAAACAAAAACAAAAACAAAAAAATTAGAACAACTAAAACTTAGATGCATTTTAAACATTTAAGGTTTAAAGTCATGTTTAGATGGTAGCTCCTAAAAAGAGGTTAGCAGTTACTATCAACGTAGAAAATCAATTGGCAGCTATAGAAGTTAATTCTGTCCTTAGTATCCCTGAAACAAGTAGAACTCAATCCTTGTGGAACGAACTTGATAGGAGACTTAGTCTCATTTCATCTAGGTCCACACAACTTAAACAGATTAAGAGGCTAGTCTTGGATAGAATCCTGGATCCTCATCAAATAGTTTTTTATCATGAACTTCAGAGAGCTTGCCATAGATGGTTAGCCTATAGGAGAGCTTTAGTATCTTCAGAATTATTCAGCTTCGAGGAATACCTCGAGAATGCAGACATTGTACATCGATTCCTAGGCCTTGTAGAAGACCAAGAGGTTGTTCTTACAGATAGAGAAAGATGGAATAGAGTTCCTCGTGCTGTGTTATATCGAGAGTATTGCCACGAGCTTTACTTCTATCAACCAGCATCTGAGACAGATAATATTACCATAGCCCTTTTCATCAAATTCTTAAAAGAAAACTTTCAATTTGAAGAAGAACATTTCATGACCCCTGAAGAACTAGAGCCTATTAATGATGTTTATAAATTGTTCTTAGAAGACTAGCTCATTTACTTTCAGTCTTGTTATTGCGTGCATCTATTGTTTCATTTGCTGTCTTTATTGTATTATTTCAAAAAAAATAAAAATAAAGAAAAACTAAAAAAAAAAAATCAAAAGACATAGTAAAAAACTTAAACATTTCATTTCCAATATTGCATTAGGTATATAATAAATATATACCTTTTAATTTGTTGCATATATATATATATATATATATATATATATATATATATATATATATATATATATATATATATATTTGCTGAAATCAAAACTTAGCACCATGCCTAAACTTAGGAATGGTAAAGAAACGTTAGGAGAAGGAGAAGATTGGTTACAAGATACAACTGAAAACCCAAATGTCCTTCTTGGAGATACAAATCCGGAAGGAGAAACTCTAGGTCAATCAGATGAAGACTTAGGGGAAGATAAAGAACAAGAAGCAAATGTTAAAGAGGATGGATCCTCATCCCCTAGAATAGCTCCAAATGGAAATATTGCCTTTGACAATGCGGAGCATTTCAAGAGATTTCTCATGGAAAACATTGATGACCTTAATGTGGCCATTCGCCTTGATAAAGGGCAAATTAGTAAAACTCAAGCAACCATGGAATATATGTGCAATATGCGGACTAATCCCTTGTCTTTCATTGATCAAGAAAGTGACAAGGGTGGACCATCCAATGCGGATATGGTCACTATAGCCCAAAGCATGTCAAAAAAATAGGTCACCCAACCTCCTAAGGAACTTGTTATTCAACCTAAAATCACTCCCACACAAAAGAAAATTCCCTTCACTACTTTGTTCCGCCAAACTATTGAGCAAAATGCTTTAAATAAACAGAAACCTAAAACAAAGCCAAATACAAACTTTCAACAATCCGGAATACAACATAATACAAACTCCCTCCATAATACTTTTCCTACCAATAATTTACACAACAATAACATGGCATCTAATCTGCATGTTCCTCCATCATATGCCCATAACACTTATGTCAATGCCCTACCAAACCAATATGGGGGGCAAACTAGTAATCTGGAAGCCATGGTGAAACAATTGGCTTCACGTATGGACCTAGATAGATCCCTACCGTCCCTCGTATAATTATCGAGAGATCTGTAGTCAACCTTTGGATCCCATAGTGGTAGCTCAACCATACCCTAAACATTTTCCCATGCCCGTCCTGCCTATATATAAAGGAACCGAAGATCCCATAGAGCATCTTCGCATGTTTAGGATAGCATGTCACGACATATCGCATGACGACTTGCTATTACTAAAAATGTTCCCCAAAAGTTTAGGTGGAATGGCATTAGAGTGGTACTATCAATTGCCCACTCACTCCTTAAGAAACTTTGAAGAAACAGCTGAATCATTTGTTCATCAATTTAGTGCCTACATCGAGAGGCATGTAACTATTAAAGACCTATACAATTTAAAACAAGATAAAGACGAATGCTTTGCTGATTTCTTAGCTAGATGGAGACAATTGACAGGAAAACTGCACTTTGTGCTACCCTATAGGGAAATGTTAGACATTTTCATCAACAATTTACAAGAACAACTTTCTTATGAGCTATCAACTGCTACCCTAACTACCTTCGATCAAGCTATAGATTTAGCTCGAAGAGTAGAAGATGCCCTCATTAGGAGAGGCCAACTTAGGAAGAAGGATGATGAGAAAACATCTAGAAATCAATATAAAAACAAACAGGTTGTCGGTGATGGAGTCACTGACAGTAGAAATGTTGCTAATGTCAATGCAACAAAGACAACAGAAAAATTCATATTGAAACCTCCTGACAAGCCTCCTCGAGAATTCACTAGATTAAACCAACCCTTATCAACTATTTTACCTCAATTGCTCGAAAGAGGTTTAATCCAACTGCCAACTATCCGAGAGCCCGACCCAAGTATACCCGGATATAGAGCTGATTTGCACTGTGATTTCCATAGAGGACCTGGACATTCTACCAACGCTTGTAAAATATTGAAGCATAAAATACAAGATTTGATTGACAATAATGAAATGGAAGTGCAAGCCTTCCAACCCAAACAAAACCCTCCTAATAATACTCAAAATATTGTTCCCCAAAATCAAAATCAAAATGCCAATCAAACTTTAGACATATTTCAACACCCTTTACCACGACATGGTAAAGAGGTAGCTAATCAAATTGAACATCATAATGTTCCCCCTCCTACTCGATATGTAGGAACCATTAGCGGACAATTACCTATTCAGGATTCTCAAATATTTGACACAACCTTATCCCTGGTTACGACCAGGACCTTACATAATTTTCAAACTTCGAATTCTAGTGATATAGAATCAGATAGTGAAAGTGAAGTAGACACTATTCAATCGAATAGTTCTGAAAACGAATCAGATCCTATTCAACTTGTCACAGATGCTAATGTTCCAGAAGAACCATTTCCTAGAAGAGTCACTACTCGACCTTCTTCTAATATAGTCCTTCCTTATGAACAAGCCATAAATTCTCAATCGAGACCGTTTCAACGTCGTCACTATAACATTGTAGGTACCATCGGAGTCGTCACCCGACAACAAGCTCAAAATTCCCAACAAGAACCAAACCAGAACGATGGATCAGCTCCATTCGTTCTGAAAAATCCCAATAAAGGGAATCATACTTCTAATGCTCAACCTAAACCCCCTTATAGTATTAATGAGCAATTGTCCAATACCACGGCCAGAATTTCCCTTTTAGATTTATTAAGATCCTCTCCCACCCATAGGGATGAGTTGATGCTTACACTGAGCCAAATGATGGTACCTCAAAACATTCAACCTGAAGCTATGGCCAATACTATCATCACTCGAGAGATTGATTGTATTGACTTTCGGGATAGAGATATCCCACAACACAGTTTACACAAGGATAATCCCTTGTATATTACTGCTTTAATTGGAGATGTGGTTGTCAAACGAGTCTTGATTGATAATGGCTCATCTCTAAACATTTGCACCTTTGACTTCTACCAACGATTTGGTTTTAGAAGTGATGAAATGAAGAAAACTGATATGATTATTAAAGCTTTTAATGACGAAACACAAGAAACATGTGGAGTTATTACCCTCCCATTGCAAGTTGGTCCTAGAACCCTTGAGACAACTGTGTTTATTGTACATTGTCCAGCATCGTACAATATACTTTTGGGTCACCCTTGGATCAACGCCATGCGAGCGGTCCCATCAACTTTACACCAATGTGTTAAGTTTGAGTTTAAAAATCAGTTAGTCACTATTCATGGTGACCCTAGACCTTTTGATATGTGTGCTTTGGCAGAACCCGTTGGAGTGCAATTTTGCCCTGCTCTGTCATCCACACATTCTAGTTCTTCTTTTTCATCTAAAACTGTGAAACATAAACCCATAACTTCATCTATTTCCCCTCCATTAACTTCATCCTCCCATAAAGATCAACAACCCTCTAAACAAATTATTTTAGAACCTCAAAAAGATTTTAAAACTACAACCAATCCTTCAAGTTCTATTCCTATAATTTCGCAACCCACAGAAACAACTATCATATCTTCCACATCTCAAGACATAGGTAATAAGCCTTCTACATCTTATGCCCTTTCTGATGACCTCTTACCAGATTTATCTACAACTTTAATATCAAAAAAAATGAATGCTTTCATGCAAGATTCAAACCTCTTAAATAAATTGCCGCCATCTCCTCGTACTTTGGGCCTCCCACAACCTATGGGAAGTACTTACCAAGTCGGGAGTTGTGCCTTCATTTATAAAGGATATGACTGGGGAAGAATCCCTCGGAATATCAAAACTCATCATGAGGGGTACGCTCGGTGCTATTTTACCAATGATTATATTAAAGCTAAACCCATGATGCTTAAAATGGGATATAAAGGGAAAGGCTTAGGACCTTTCCAAAATGGCATGAAAGAACCTTTCGAGGTAGAACCGGTGGCACGCCCGTTGTGGTGTGGGCCTATTTCCTAGTAAGGGTCAACCCTTTCCTTTTGAAGAGGATGATCACCTCATATCCTATCAAGATTATTTGGATAGACATGTTGATTTGCCTCTCCAAAATCAGTCATTTTCATGCAACATGCTATCCATAGCATACCCTGAAATGATTGTTGACCCCGATGAAGAGTTGGAAGGAGATATCTTCCATGATGTCTCTGTTGAAGAGATGTTGCACAATGGGTTTTATTTTGATGGTTCTATACCAATTATAGCTCAGCTTGAGACCACTAACCCTCAAGATGAATTATCTAAATTAACCTTACAAGAATTACAAGAGTTGGGCGTTTCACCCGCCCCACCTAACTTTGAAAGAGATCTACACATGGAGGTAGAAAATGTCATTAAAATTAATATTGGAACTGAGGACAATCCTCACATAATCAATATTGGATCAGAATTAAGCCCAGACAAACAAGAGCAATACATTGCATTCCTTAAAGAGTATGAAGATGTCTTCGCTTGGACATATGAAGATATGCCAGGTCTAGACCCTTCTGTCGTCATGCACCATCTAGTGGTCCATCCGGATGCTAAACCTGTTAAACAAAAACTTAGAAAAATGCATCCCAAAGTGGCTCTGCTAGTCAAAGGGGAGTTAGAAAAACTCCTGAATGTTATCTTTATACAGGCTATTGATTATGCTGAATGGATCTCAAACGTAGTTCCAGTCACCAAGAAAGAAACTACCAAAGTTAGGGTTTGCACTGATTTTAGAGATATTAACGCTGCATGCCCTAAAGATGACTTTCCTCTTCCAAACATGGATCAAATTATTGACTTTACTGCCGGAAGTGGGATGATGTCCTTAATGGACGGATTCTCCGGCTATAATCAAATTCGGATAGCTCCTGAAGACCAGGCTAAAACAGCCTTTATTACCCCCTGGGGTACCTTTTGTTGGAAAGTGATGCCATTTGGCTTAAAGAACGCAGGTGCAACTTACCAACGAGCTATGACCTACATTTTTCATGATATGATGCATGATATCCTACATGATTATGTAGATGATATTATAGCTCGCTCTCTTATTGAAAATAATCATTTAGATGATTTGCGAAAAGTTTTTAATCGATTACGAGAATATCTCATTCGGTTAAATCCGAGCAAAATGCATATTTGGAGTCAAATCCGACAAGCTATTAGGGGTTTTAGTTTCTTTACGTGGTATTGAAATCGACCCCCTCAAAATTGCGGCTATCACCGATATGCCCGCACCTACTAATATATCTGAATTACGAAGTTTACAGGGTAAACTTCAAGCTATCCGTCGCTTCATTGATAAGCTGGCGGACAAAACTGGTCCCTTTCTCAAACTTCTTAAGAAGGATGTCCCTTTCAATTGGGACACAGAATGTAGAGAAGCTTTTGAACTTCTCAAACAATACCTCCTTAATCCCTCGGTGCTTTCACCGCCTAAATCCGATCGCCCATTTCTTCTATATATTTTTGCTTAGATTTTGCCTTAGGAGCTATGTTAGCTCAACTCGATGATGAAAAGCGAGAACGTGCTAATTATTATATTAGCCGAACCTTCATCGGTTATGAAACCCGTTATACAACATTAGAGAAACTATGTCTCGCGATCGTGTTTGCTACGCAAAAATTACGACATTATATGCTTAGCCAAAAAAGTGTATGTCATTGCCAAATACGATCCCTTAAGGTATCTCATGAGTCGACCTTATTTATCGGGTCGCACAGCCAAGTGGGTTCTTGCTCTAAGCGAGTTTGATCTCACATTCATAGGACAGAAGTCTGTTAAGGGTCAAATCATAGCAGATCAATTAGTTGTTGCACCCTTAGAGTCTACTCATCCCCTCATTATCGAGTTTCCTGATGAATGCCTTCAATTAGAGGCAGACCTTGTTGAACAATGGTCCTTATACTTTGATGGAGCCCGATGCATGAGTGGGGCTGGTGCGGGTATTATTTTAATATCTCCGCAAAAACATCTTATTCCTCTGTCCTTCAAACTGACCTTTGCTTGCACCAACAATACTGCTGAGTATGAAGCTCTAATCCTTGGATTACGAGCTGCTTTAGCGCTAAAAATTAAAAACCTTTTAGTTTTTGGTGATTCCCAACTGGTTATAAACCAAATTAATGAAGTTTATCAAACCAGAGATGATAAACTGTGCCCATATAAGGCCTATGTTTTACAATTAATGTCTTTATTTGATCAAGTTACCTTGGAAGCCATTCCTCGAACTAGCAACCGTGCAGCTGACGCTATGGCCGTCGCTGCATCTCTCCTGCCCTTGGAGTTAGATGACGAATATGCGACTATCATTATTCGTCGACTCCAAGAACCCGCTTCAACTAAGTCATGCTTAGAGCCTTTGGATGTGTTTCTAATCAATGAAACTACTCCTGAACCTTGGTATATAGACATATATGATTTCCTCCAAAATGGGACCTTCCCTGCCAATTCTAATAGAAACCAGCGTCGGTTATTACGTCGACGAGCAAGTCGATTCGTCATAATTGGCAATACTTTATATAGGAGATCTTTTGAAGGTATCCTATTAAGATGTTTAAATTCAGAAGAGTCTAAATCAGCCTTGAGTGAAGCCCACGATGGATCTTGTGGAGGACACTTTAGTGGTAGTGTCATTGCTAAAAAGCTCCTTCGGATAGGATACTTTTGGCCTACCATGGAAACGGATGCACATGAGTATGTGCGCCATTGCGACAAGTGTCAAAAACATGCTGACCTTGTCCATGCGCCTGCCCAAGAGCTGCAGGCTATTTCGTCTCCTTGGCCCTTTTCTAAATGGGGCTTGGATATTATTGGCAAAATCAATCCTGTGTCTTCTGATGGACACAAGTTCATCATAACTGCCATTGAGTATTTCATGAAGTGGGTTGAAGCTATGCCTTTAGCTTCTTGCATCGGCTCACAAGTCTCTAAATTCATTTTTAATCAAATCATTTGCAGGTTCGGAATTCCTGCGAACCTCATCTCTGACAATGGAACTCCTTTCAAAAATAAAGATGTTAAAAAATTATGTCAAAAATATAAGATTCAACATCGTTGGTCCACCCCTTATTATCCTCGGGGGTAATGGTCAAGCAGAAGCATCTAACAAAACTTTAATCAAAATTCTCAAAATATTGGTCAATAAAACTGGCCGTGACTGGCACATCCAGTTATATCCAGCCTTGTGGGCCTACCGAACTAGTGTTCGAACCCCCACTGGAACTTCACCCTTTGTTTTGGTGTATGGTGCTGAAGCAGTTTTTCCATTTGAATTGGAAGTTCCTTCTTTGGCTCTGCTACTTCAAGATACCGAAGTAGGAGATGAATATCATCTTTGGCGGACTCAGTCAGCTGGAACTCCTCGATGAAAAATGCATCAATGCTTTGGAGCATCTCCGTGCTTACCAAAACAAGCTTAAAAGATCATATGCTAAGAGAGTTCGTCATCGATCCTTTGAGATTGGCGACCTTGTTTTAAAAGAAAATCAAAAAAATACAAACGCAACTAAGGAACTTAAAGGTAAATTTGAGCCCAACTGGCTCGGACCATACATCATTACTGCCAAAATTTGAATCAAGGAGCATACAAATTATCTACCTTAGATGGTAAAGAACTTAAAGAACCCATGAATATTTTACATCTCAAACGTTACTATGCATAAATTTGGTCATTTCATCCATGTATATATTTGTTCAAAATTACTATCTTGTATTTCTTTCAATTTATCCAAAAACATCAAAAACATTCATAAATCTCCAAAAATCTTCAAAAACTATCTATTGCATTTATTTAAAGCACTTGTTAAATTGTTTACTCAAAAACAAAAATCAAAATAAAAATCTAAAAATAGCTATATGCTTGACTCTTTCGAAACCAAAACAATATACAGAAGAAAGAGAGAGTCAACATTCTCAAAACTTCTCAAAAAATCGTTTATATATATTTTCTTACAATTATTGCGGTTATATGTTTCAACTTATTTTGGATAAATTAGCATTTATTTTGGAATCCCTCACTTGCACACTCACAACAAATAAATATCTTGATTTTATATGGCATGATTACTAATCTCTCTTATATCAAAGTTCACAAAATTCAATTAAATAAAGTTTGAGCATAGAGAATTGATCTTGTTATTTACTTAAACCAAGCACATCTTTTCACAATAAAATGATTATATTTGTAATTTCCATGTTTTGCTACATAGTAGAAGTGATTTCTTGAGCGAAAAGTTTCCCCTGCTATCCTATCATGCACATGGTCTAGAATCTTTGAGAATTGGCAAAAGGACAAGCTCACCCCTACCCAGAATAAAAATCCCTTGCTCTACAGCTAATCCGAGCAAGTATCCCTAGCAAAGAAAAAGAGAAGAAAAGTTCAAGAAAAAAGAGAAAAGAAAAATGTTATTTTTTCATTAGCAATGTTCCAAGCATTATCAAGCAAAAGAAATACAAAAAGAAAAATAAGCAAAGTTCAAAAGAAAAGCAAACAGAAAGCGAAAGCAAGAAAGCAATAAAATCCCTTTCCCTACCCTTTGAAAAGAAAAGAAGGGTTGATGAGCTTGAATCCACGGAATTCTCAATTATTCGAAAAGCTGTGAGGTAAGCCCCATAGCAGGTGGTTTGTGCCCAACCTTGCTTGGCCTTGGGTAACTCCTAGCGTGGCGATATGTCCGTCACATTAGCGACCTTCTTTTGTACTAACCTATGTCTGCTTATGGATTAGCTAGCTCTTGATAATCCGATCTACATAGTGGTCTAATATGGTTATATGCATCTACATCATGGTTAATGAACACTTATTTGGTTTCTTCAAATCACTTGTATCATAGTATCTTGCTCAAATCTGGTAAATGAACAATGCAATTGCACACACATTTGTATTTGAGAGATTTTGTCTATCATTATGATAAATCAAGATCGGAAATGAATTCACATATGCACATAGGGATTCCTTATAAATCTAACTTTTGTCTTCAAAGTACTTTGAAATATTATTTTTGCAATTTGTTGAAATAAATCAAGTACGAGTTGTTTACTACAAAGACAACTATATAAATAGAAAAATCAAAAATTTCTTTCAAAATACACAAATCAAATCATATATATCTGGTTGACTTTCGCGACGATGGTATAGTTCCAAAACCAAAATTGGAATTTTATGCCTAGCGCAAGTCCTCATTTTCATATTTCCTGTTCATCAAACATCAATCATGCAATAAAAATAACCTTTTTTGGATTTTCGCGATGACGGTATAAGTCTATACCTACATATTCTATGCCTAGCGCAAACCATTGTAACAATTTTTATTCCCCATTTCTTAAAAATCATGAAAACCATATGACTTAAATCATTATGTTACACAATTATGCTTTCAAAAGAACGAACTTTATCACTATTTTATGTCATTATGTCAACCTTCAACTTTGCAATGATGGTATAATTCCTAAGGAATTATTCACAAATTTTCTCACACTTAGGAATTTATGCCTAGCAAAAATCATTTTAAAAATATTTCATGCATAATATTTTTCATGGAAATCTGAAAACAAATCATTATCATCACCATCATTTTTCATCATTGCACCAAAGTCTTAAGACAGTCTCTTAAGCACTCTTTTACTTTTTGCAATATTTCTATCTTGGGATTAGCTTGACGACCGAGTGAGCGGCGACTCCATGAAATGGTCTATAATAGCGACAATGTCCTTTGAAATTATTGTTAGAAGTCTCTTTTTATTTTTTTATCACATTTTCATTACAAACAACCAATTTGTTACATCAGATTATTTCATTTCAAATATTACAAGCATGACATTCCAATTATAATATATCCACCGACATAATCACATGAAATCAATCAATCAAACATAAAAACATCATAAGCATCACATAAGACAAGTCATATGATCAAAAATAGCTCATCTATATATGTCACAAATATATGTACATCATCAAAACTGGATTGGTATGCCACAATCTGTACCTCGGCATACTCAATCCTCTATCAAACAAAAAATATATATAATACAACATCAATGTCCAGCCCTCTAGCCTCGAGAGCCCCTCGAGCTCTCTGCCTCATCTCCTCCCCCACCCTGAGGTGGACGAGGTGGCCCCATCGCAGTCTGTGTAGTCCTAGTCCTCGATCGGGACGTGGTCCTCGATGACCCGATCTTGATCGGATCTGCGATGTTAGCTGGAAGGGGTAGTCTATCTACCTATGGCACCAGCTGGAAGTATAGTGTCTGATAGAATGTCAGCTGGGCGATAGCCCGTGTCAACTCTCCAGAGCTCGCCCCTCCGCCCCGTGCCCTGAGGCGTGCAATCTCATCCCACAGTTGTGACACCTCAGCATGGTGTCGTGCAGCCGCATCCTGTAGCGTTTGCACCCGAGCTCCCAGATGATCTCTCTCCGCCTGGAGAGTAGCCATCTCGCTACTCTCTCCTGTGTCCACACCCTTGCCCTTATCGGGCGATGGTGGCCTCTATGGAGATGGGGGTCTCTCCTCCCTCCTCTCCCGCTGCCGTGGCCTCTCCTGTGCCTGTGGTCTCCTCTGCTCTCTCCCGTCGTGACCCTGGGCCGCCTCTATCGCTGCCTGGCGCCGCCTCCCTATCCGACGCACGACCGCGTGGATCGGACCCTGAGCCCTCGTCATCCGAGGAGGGCGGATGCCTACGTACCAGGCATCGTAGCCGTCAGCTACCCCTGCGTCATCTCCATCCACTGGCTGGATGGGGGCATCATCCGCATCCTGACTCTAGAATCGTTGCATGTCTGGAGCCCCGCTAACTGTGGTGTTATCCCGGACAGTCCGGGAAAACTCATAATCCCTGAGAGATGGGATCCCCTGCTGTAGACCAAATTGCCTCAAAACTCGGTCGTAGCGGTGGAGCTCCACCTCTCCCCTCTCCATCCTCAGCCAGCGAGACTCGCTTCGATGCGAGCTAGCTCCTGTCCATCCTCGGCCCACCCTGGGTGCCCTCACCATGGCCTCCGGGTGATCTGATCCGGGATCAACTCATCTAGCGATCTTCGGGACATAGGCAGGTCGATCCGTCGTTGTGCCCCTCTCCGGAGCCACCAGTAGAAGACTCGGGGCCTCTCCCCGTCTACCCCTGTCAGTGGAAGCCCTACCGGCCTCCGCATCGCAATGTGCTCCCAGCACCAAACCTGTAGTAGCGATGTCATCACCAGACATCGGCCGCCCTTGTACACGACCCCATACAGGATCCTGTACAATCGGCATAGAACAAAGCTGCCCCAGCAAAACCTGTACCCATGGTCCCGCATATCGTAGATCACATCTACGAGCATCCATGGTACCCTGCACCCGCTCTGGTGGCACAGCAGAAGTCCACCAACCACTCCTGCTAGAACTCGTGTGAGTCTGGATGCCCCAGGCATCTGGCGTAGTGCCTCGATGTTCACTCCGCCCTTCTCCAGGGTGAAGCTCGGGTCACCACACAGCCGTCCCATAGCGTGGCCCTGGTTGGCCGCAGGAGTGATCATCCGTCCTTGTATGGGGATTCTCAGAATCCTCCATACATCCTCCAGTGTGGGAGTCATCTCCCCTATCGGTAGCCAAAAATAGGAAGAACCCGGATACCATCTCTCTGCTAGGGCTGTTAGTAGCCCCATATCTGTGGATATTTGTGGCATCTCCGCCACATGCTGCAAGCCGGCCTGTGCCAGCAGATCTCGCTCTGCCTGTGTGAGCGCGGCCAAGTCATCTCTCAATCCTCCATATTTCCACTCCCTGCTCTTTAGCAATCCTCTCTGCAACATAAACAATAAACAACAAATAATCATTAATCAATAATTCAAATAATCAATAATGCAAGTTAAAAATTCAATTTTTTGCAATTGATGATATCGCCCACTATTGGACGATATCGTCCCAAATTTGAGCATAATCGTCTCCGATTTCGTAGTTCGAAATCGTCTCTAATTTGATGAAATCGTCCCCCTTTCGACGATTTCGCCCTTAGGCGAAATTGATGAAATTGAGACGATTTCGTCGAAATCGGGACGATTTCGTCCGATGACGTCGACGGCCCAAAAATGGCCGCGATGCTCAAAATTCATCTAAAAATCACTTAAAAAGCATGTAAATTCAAATTAAATCAGTTCTAGATTAGTCTAGACCCTTACCGTAGACCGCGTCGGACCTCTGCTGATCTGTGCGTCGTCTCCACCATTTTCTGCTTAGAGCTCTCAAAACGGTAAAAATGAACAGTAACAATGAATTAGGGTTTTACCCTATTTTTCTTAATTTTATTCAACAATAATTTTTTTTGCTTTTTCGCGTTTTTACCTCAAACGTTCGATTTGGGTAAAAACACGGAGGGGGCACCATAGTAAGCTGTCGTACGATTCGACCAAGAATCGTCGCCTAAAAATGGGTATAATTTTTTGCTTTCTCGTAGATCGAGAAGAACTCATCTTTAACGCATTTTCTTCGAAAAATTCGCTAAAGAGGGGGCAAAATGTAGCACCCTAAAATTGGCGCGGTCAAAATTATAATAATTACATTCACCTTAGTAAATAATTTAAAAATCAAATTTAACCTCCCAAACCGCTAGTTAACCGTCGGGAAATCCGTTTCCCCCTTTTTCGTGCCATTTTTAGAGGTTGTTTTGACCGTTTGACGATATCGTCGCCGATCAGACGATATCGCCCCAGATTTGACGATTTCGTCCGGACTAGGACGTCCAGACGATCTTGTCGCAAAACTGAATTTGCATAGTTGGAATCTGTTCCAACGGGCCTCCAATCTGGGCGGAAGCGTGTCTGCGCCGTTGGGACCCTCCCCCGTTGGAGATCTCCCAAATTGGGATGATCTCCAACCTCCCAACAACTCCCCTAAGCCTATTTAACTTCTAGGATTTTCCCTCCCCAACCCCTGGCTGAATTTATCTGCAAACTGATTCCCTCTGCGTCAACACATCCTAATCTTGCTTTTGCACTAGTCCCATAGCCATTTTGTTGCAGGTACATCATTGGTTTTCGGTCGGAGCCGGCACCCATCGTCGTCGACGAACCTGTTCAAATCGGAGGCGATCCTGTCGAATTCGAGGCGATTTCGTATGCGATGCGAGACGATCTCGATTGCAGTCTACATCGAGGCAATCGAGTGCACGAAGTTTGCTCTTCTTAACTCTTTCTCCGTCTTTTTATTCTGCAAATTAGACTATTTATTTAGTGTTTATGCTATTTTGCATTTGGTGTTCACCCATTTAGCTTAGAATGCATGTTAAGTTCATGATTTGCCATTAAAGTACAGTAATTTGCATTAATTTCTGTTCTTAAATATTGTTCAGTATTCATATTGCTATTTGGTGTAATTTGCCTCTGTTTGCACAATAGGATTTTTTTGTATTTTGCATCTATTTTCGGTTTTGCAGGTCTCTGACGAATTCGTTAGATCTCAGACGATCTCGTCTGATTGCAGACGATTCTGTCGAATCTCAGACGATCGGGACTGCTTCAAAATCAGAATCTTCTTCAGACATCCGGATCAGGTATTCCCCGTTTTCCTCCTGTAAATTCTCTATTTTCTGCTTTCAAATTTGTCTGCTGTATTCATGGAACTTGCATTTTCATATAGTTTAATTTAGTTTCATTCGGCCAAACCTAGGATGAATGTTTAAGGTTAAAACGAACTCATTAAACACATTCCAAAAACCTAGGCGTGGAAACTGCCATTAAATGTTTCCTGGTGAACCCACCATCCATCGAAAAATCACCAAAATACACCTCCCTTGAGAGGCGGGACCTTCGCAAAGTCCTCTCGTCCGAGGTACCGCATCATCCTTTTCCCATCCTCCTTCCGGGCGCGGATCCTATAGCCTGAAGGTAGGGATGCGAAAAATTTGGAGCGATACATATATCTTCTCACATTAAAATGATTTCATTGCAAATTCGATATGATGCTACATAGTAGAAATGGTTTCTTGAGCGAAAAGTTTCCCCTGCTATCCTATCATGCACATGGTCTAGGATCTTTAGAATTGACAAAAGGACAAGCTCACCCCTACCCAGAATAAAAATCCCTTGCTCTACAGCTAATCCGAGCAAGTATCCCTAGCATAGGAAGAAAAAGAAAAGTCAAAGAAAAAGAGAAAACAAAAAATGTTATTTTGTATCATCACAGCAATATTTTAGCATTATCTCAAATATCAAGCAAAAGTACAAAAAAGAAAAGAAAAAAAGAAGTAAAAAAGAAACGCAAAAGCAAAATGCCATAAAATCCTTTCCCTACCCCTTGAAAAGAAAAGAAGTGTGAATGAGCTTGAATCCCTATAATTCTCAATTATTCGAAAACTATGAGGTAAGCCCCATAACAAGTGGTTTGTGCCCAACCCGCTTGGCCTTGGGTAATTCCTAGCATGGTGATATGTCTGTCACATTAGTGACCTTCTTTTGTACAGGACCTATGTCAACTTATGGATTAGCTAGCTCTTGATAACCTAACTTACATAGTAGTCCGATGCGGTTACATGCATATAAATCATGGTCAACGAACATTCATTTAGTTAAGGCAAATTACTTGTATCAAATTATCTTGCTCAAAATTGGTGAATGAACAATACAATCGCACACACATTTGTATTTGAGAGATTTTGTATCATTATGATAAATCAAGATCGGTAATGAGCTCACATTTGCACATGAGGATCCCTTATAAATCTACATTTCTCTTTGAGATAATTTAAAATGTTTCTGTAATTCTTTTCGGAATAATTTTACCATTTTATTTCAGAATTCTTGTTTTCTATAAAAGCAATTATATAAATTTTCTCACAAAATCACAAAAATGATTTCAAACAAAATCTTCATATTATTATTTTTTTGTTTATCAAAAGTCACAAATTCATCTTGCAATAAAACCAAAAATCTATTTTTTTCTTTGGATTTCGCAATGATGGTATAAGTCTATACCTCTAAAAATTCTATGCCTAGCGCAAACCATTGTTCTAATTTTATTTTCCATTTATTTAAAAAAAACAAATTCATATGACTTGCATCATTATGTTACACAATTATGCTTTACAAACAAACGAACACTTATTCTATTTTCATGTCATTATGTCAAAATTCGATTTTGCAACCATGGTATAATTTCTAAGGAATTGTTCAAAATTTTATCACACTTAGGAATTTATGCCTAGCAAAATCATATTTCTTTTAGTATCTCATGCATACTATTTTTATGAAAATCTGAAAACAAATCATCAAACCATCATTATCTCCATCATTACAACACAAAGTCTTAAGACAGTCTCTTAAGCACTCTTTTACTTTTAACAATATTTCTATATTGGGATTAGCTTGACGACCGAGTGAGCGGTGACTCCATGAAATGGTCTATAACAATGACAATTTCCTTTGAAATTATTGTTAGAAGTCTCTTTTTATTTTTCATCAAATCACACCACCACAACTAATTATTTACATCAGATTATTTCATTTAAATTTCACAGCATGACATCAAATTCTAATATTTCTAAATGATATAATAACATGAATCATCAATCAAACATGCAAATAATTCAAACATTAAAGCATCATAAAAATATGTGAACAAGTCATATCATCAGAAACAAAACCATATATATATCAAAAAAATATATATATATATATATATATATATATATATATATATCATATCAAAACTAGATTGGTATGCCACAATCTATACCCTGGCATACTCAATCCTCTCAAAAATCTATACAAAATCTATTCGAGAAGCCCTCGAGCTCTCAGCCTCATCTCCTCCCCCACCCTGACATGGAGGAGGTGGTCCCATAGAGGTCTGGGCTGTATCTCGGGTCCTCATCGTCAATCGGGAGGATGTCCTCGTCGATCCCAGCCTGATTAGTTCTGCAATGTTGGCTGGCAACTGTACCCTCTGGCCCTCTGGAACCAGCTAGAAGTATACCCCCTGGTAGAATGCAATCTGCATCATAGACCACACTAGCTCGTCCCTGCTCGCCCCTCCGCTCTATGCTCTGAGTCATGTAGTCTCATCCTGCAGTGTTCGTACCTGAGTCTTTAGTTGAGTAGCCTCATCCTGCAATGACTGCACCTGAGCTTGGAGGTGGGCAGCCTCAGCCTGGAGAGTCGTCGTCTTACTGCTCTCCCCTATATCAACACCCTTGCCCTTATCAGGCGATGGTGGTCTCTCCCCCTGCTACGAAGGGAGTCTCTCCTCCCTCCACCCTATCTCTCGCGGCCTCTGTGGAGCCTGTGCCATCCGTTGGTGTCTCTCCTATGGGGACCATCACTGCTTTCTCCCCTTGCAACCCCGTGCTACCTCAATAATAGCCTACCATTGCCTCCCCATCTAGTGCACCACAACATGCACTAGACCCTACGCCCTTGTCATCCGAGGAGGGCGGATGCCTGCGTACCAGGCATCATAGCCGTCTGCAACCCTAGCGTCATCACCATCCACTGGCTGGATGGGGGTATCATCCACATCCTGACTCTAGAATCACTGCATATCTAGAGCCCCACTCTGTGTGGTACTATCCTAGACAGTTCGGGAGTACTCATAATCCCTGAGAGAAGGGATCCCCTACTGTAGACTGAACTGCCATAATACCCGATCGTAACGATGGATCTCTACCTCTCCTCGCTCCATCCTCAGCTAGCAAATTCACCTAATGTGAGCCAGCTCTTGCCCATCCTCTACCCACCTGGGGTGCTCTCGCCATGACCTCCAGGTGATCTGGTCCGAGATGAGGTCGTCTAGCAACCTCCGTGACATCGGCAGATCTATCTGCCGTTGTGACCCCCTTTATAGCCACCAATAGAAAACCCGAGGCCTCTCTCGGTCAACCCCTATCAATGGGAGCCTTACTGGCCTCTGCACCGCAATGTGCTCCCAACACCAAACCTGCAGTAGTGATGTCAAGACCAGACATCGACCTACCTTGTATACGACCCCATGCAGGATCCTATACAAGCGACAAAGAACAAAGCTGCCCCATGCAAATCTGTACCCGTGGTCTCTCATATTGTAGACTATGTCTGAGAGAACCCACAGTAGTCTGCATCTGCTCTGGTGGCACAGCAGTAAGCCACCAACCACTCCTGCCAAAACCTGAGTCAGCCTAGATGCCCCAGGCATCTACCATAGCGACTTGATGTTCACTTCGCCCTTCTCCAGGGTGAAGCTCGGGTCTCCAGTGAGCCTCATCATCGCCTGGCCTTGATTGGTCGTAGGCATCATCAGTCGTCCCTGTATGGGGATTCTCATGATCCTCCATACGTCCTCTAGAGTGGGAGCCATATCCCCTGTCGGTAACCAAAAATAGGACGACCCCGGATACCACCTCTCTGCTAGGGCTGTCAGTAGCCCCATGTCAGTCGATACTGTGGCATCTCTACCACATGTTGTAGACCGACCTGTCCTAGTTGGTCACGCTCTGCCTGGTC
Source organism: Wollemia nobilis (assembly GCA_028583015.1). Classification (NCBI taxonomy): domain Eukaryota; kingdom Viridiplantae; phylum Streptophyta; class Pinopsida; order Araucariales; family Araucariaceae; genus Wollemia; species Wollemia nobilis. The sequence continues at coordinate 6,164,287 of JAQPPZ010002440.1, forward strand.
GAGCATGGCTATGTCGTCTCTTAGTCCGCCGTATTTCCATTCTCAGATTTTTAGTAACCCTTTCTACAAAACAAACAATAAAACAACAAAATCATTAATAAATTAATCATTAAAATCAAATTAAACACATTTTAAAATCAAGTTAAAGATGATATCGTCCACCATTGGATGATATCGTCCCAAATTGGGCAAAATCATCCTTTGTGAGGACGAAATCATCTTCGATTTCACAACTTGGGGATCACCCTTTGTTGGACGAAATCGCCTCTAATTCGTCGATTTCGCCCTCAGACGAAATCAACGATCTAGGGACGATTTAGACGAAATTGAGACGATTTTGTCCCGACGACGTCGACGGCCTAAAAATGGCCGCGATGCCCCAAACAATCAAATTTAAATAAAAAAACTTGCACAAAGTTAAATCAAACCTAATCTACTAGGATTAGATCCTTACCCGTAGCCCGCGCCGGACCTCTGTCGCTCTGTGCGCTATCTCCACCATTTTTTTCTCTCTGCAGAGCTCTGGAACAGGAAAAGTGAACAGTAAAAATGAATTAGGGTTTTACCCTATTTTCTTAGTTTTATTTAAAAATCAACATTTTAAATTTTTCTTTTTCGCATTTTTTCCTCAAACATTCGATTTGGGTAAAAAAATGGAGGGGGCACCATAGTCAGCATTCGTACGATTCGACCAAGAATCATCGTCTAAAAAATTGAGTATATTTTTGCTTTCTCGTAAAACGGGAAAAACTTGTCTTTAACGCATTTTCTTCAAAAAAATTGCTAAAGAGGGGGCAAAATGTAGCACCCTAAAATTGGCATGGTTAAAACCTTAGTAAAAAAATAATAAAAGATAAAAATTTGAATTTCAACCCCAAACCACCTGTTACCCGCTTTCCTCATTTTTCGCACCATTTTTAGGATTTGTTTTGATCATTGGACAATATTGTTGCAGAGTAGACAAAATTATCCCCGATCTGACGAATTCGTTTGGAACAGAACGTCCAGACGATTTCATCTCAAAATTGAATTTTCATAATTAGTTTATGTTTCAATAGCCTCTCCAACTTGGGTAGAAACGTGTCTGCGTAGTTGGAGATTTCCCTGTTGGAGATCTCCCAGATTGGGATGATCCCCAACCTCCTAAACCTCTTCCTAATCCTATATAAACTAGGATTTTTCTAGTTTATCCCCCTGAACCCCCTAAACCCCTTAGTTGATGGATTTCATTGCAGATTGAGTTCTTTATTCCCTCGCACTACTGTTTGTGTTCTGTACTTTGCATTTTCTTGCAGGAACTCTACTATGTTTTAGTCAAATCTAGCTTGGATCGTTGTGGACGATATTGGACGATTACGGATGATTTTTTCAAGGAGCACAGACGATATCGTACGATTGGAGGCGATCCTGACTATAGTCTAGATTGGGGGCAATCAGAGTCTAGAGTTTGTGTTTCCTTAGCTTTCTCTGCATTTTCCTATTGCATTTATGCACTGTCTTAAATTATTATGTTTTTGCATCTTGGAGTTCACCTCATTTAGCATAACCGCATGATAAAGTTAAAATCAATCATTAAATCTACTGCATTTCCTTATTTGTTATTGGAATCCATTATTTAGGCATGTTTGCTATTATTTCTACCATTCTCCTTTGCTTCTGTACTTGCATATTTGGTATTTTGTGTCTATTTTTGTGATTGTAGGTTTTTGACGAATTCGTCAAATTTCAGATGATTTTGTTTGATTTCAAACAACCTGTGATTTGGGACGATCTTGTGAAATATCAGACGATTACGTACGAATTGAGGTGATCTGAACTGCTACAAGACTCAGAATCTTCATCAAACATTCGGAATCAGGTATGACACATTCTAATTAGCATATTCTCTGTTATTAGCATTCATTTCTATTTTTTGTATTCATTTAAATCAGCATTGGCATATAGAATAGTTTAGATTCATATTGGCCAAACCTAGGAGTTGAATGATCGAGTATAAAAATGAACACACCAAACTCACTTTCAACCTAGGCGTGGAAACTGCCATTCAAAAGTTTCCTGGTGAACCCACCATCCGTCAAAAATTCACCCTTATACCCCTCCCCCGAGAGGTGGGACCTTCAAAGGGCCTCTCAATTTGAGGTATTGTCCCATCCTTTTCACATCCCCTTCTGGGTGCGGATCCTATAGCCTGAAGATAAGGATGCAGAAAATTTGGAGCGATACAGTACCCTACCAGCAAGGAACAAGAATTGTCCTCACTCCTCTTATTGGTAAATCAAAGGAGGACGTGACTGTAGAGGATTATCAGCTAGAGGAGCACACTAAAGATATTTCTCAATTGCCCATGGAATATGAATTGGTTATAGCTAGAGCTCATCTTGAGACCATTTATGTGCAGAGTGAAATATGCAAGGATAAATATGAGAAATTGGAGGAAAAGGTTGAAAAGTTGGAAAAAATAATCAGTAATCAAAAAAAGTGGATAAAGTTGTAAGAAATGAGGCTAAAAACTGGTAGAACATGTACTAGGAGGCCATCAAATTCAAAGAGCAAGCTAAAGAGTTGAAGAAAAATAATGAGACCTATGAAGCTATAAAATAATAGCTTCAGGTTGAGAATACTAGAGTTGCATGTTTCTCCAAAGATAAAGTAAATCAGATCTAAAAAAATAAATATGGTCTGATATTATGGAGAAATATTCAGATATCCAGCCTGTGATTGATTTCATGGATGAGGCTAACCATTTTTTACAAGAATCCAAGGAAGATTTCGATAAGGCTACTTAAGAGCTACAACCAATGGTGTTACAAGCAGAAAGAATACATAAGTTGTCTAAAAATAGATTCAATGCTATTGTTAAGCCCATCCCAAGTAAAGCATGGATTATTGCAATATTAATAGCTAAAAATATCCTCAAGAAGAAAAATTTAACCCAAAAGGGGTGGCTATTAATGGATAGAATCGAATGTAAGATCCAAGAGATTATTTATGCCAATAAAGAAATGATGCAATATGGTTTCGAAGGATTTTGAAATGAGGAAAATATCCTTCTAACAAAAGAAGACCTTCAGACTAGCTTAACATTGATTATACAATATGAGTCTAAAATAGATGCTTGGTAGGACTTGATTAATCAAGATCAAGTCACTCAAATGATAAAATAGTTAACCAAGCTCAAATATTTAATGGAATATCAGGTAGATAGGGGACATTCCATATCCTATGAAAAAACTACCAAATTGTAGTTTTTTCATTAACAGCTAATGGAGATAGCTAATACCACTCAAGCAGCTTGTCAAGCCTTAACAATATTGGATCATATGATTCAATTGTTTGGAGTAGAAAAAAAGGATGAGACTGGTGAAGAAGAAGAAAATAGTGAAGAAGAAAAGAGAATTAAGAAGAGGAGAACAAAGAAGAAGAAGAAGATAACAAGGAAAACAATATTGAAGATACTGAGAAAGTGCAAGTGTTGAAAGCAGAGAAATAGACTCAATAGGAAGAAGCGCAAAAATAATGAGGATCTCCTATCGAGTAATCTAAAATATTTTTTACCACCACAGTTGTCAAAAGAGCCTTGAAAACATGCTTTGCAAATATTTTGATCCTAACAAGTGTTAGAGGTAGTAAGGAAAGCATGAACATGTAACTATCATGAGAAAGTCATGCCATTGAGCTTTCAAAAGGAGAAGCAGACTTGTTTATTAGATATTCATATTTACCTCTTACATTGCTTCTATGTGAACCATTACTCTCTAAATATCTTTATAAATGTTCAAGAGAGTGATGGTCATAGGGAAGTTATTCTTTGAGATAAAATTTGTAGCTAGTTGGAGTCTATTCTACCTTTTATTTCCCTCCATCTATATTCATTTCCACTTCCTTATCCCATTATTTCATTCATTCACCCATTCCTTCACTCATCCCACTTCATCCTTCCATTTATTTTCACTATCTCCATTCATCCACATAATCATTTCATAATACCTATCCATTTAGATTTTGACTCCAGTTACTCAAAGGATAAGTCTCTGAGTTCTCAAACTTTGCTAGGAAAGTTACTTGAGAGGTTCTAGAATGTAGGTCCAAAAGACCACATGCTTAGAGAATTTTGCAAAAAAATTCTAAAACTTTTCTAATTCCAAAGAGGTGCTCTAAACCATGACAGTGGCTCAACACAACATGTCCTAGGTTACGTTCAATATGGTTAAACAAGCCCTTTGTGCATTTCAAATCATGGATTAGAGTAGAAAAGGAGATCCTATATTAGGATAAAGGGTTTTACACCACATGGCTCAAAACATGGTTCTACATTACGGTCAGTGCAGTCAAATATGACATGGTGGTATTTTGAATTATGGCCAAGAACATGGTTTTCCATTACACACCTCAACACTTGGTTCCACACCACGATCAATTTTGGTCAAAGCACTTGGGAGACATCTCAATTCTTAGCATGGAGTATGGTTCTACATTGCATAGACTAGAGCAAGATTTTTTGTAACGTGAATTCAAGCTTAACATGCCTACACTCTACGTTGCAGTGAACATGATCAAAGTCCCAACTTGGATAATCCAACAAGTAGCTTAGAACATGGTTCTAATCGTTCGGGGAGAGGTCTACCACAGGTTTCTAATAAAACCTTTGACACAGCATAATAAAACAAAAACAATATGATTTTTTATTTAATATTCGCCCCTCAACAACATTACACTTACATCATAGGCACATGTATTTATATAGAGAATGGGAAGAGGAAGGATGGAGGGATAAGGTGGTTGGAGAGATAAAGGGAAAAAGAATTGGATGGATAAGGAGAATGGAATATGCGGAGGAATAAGGAGAAAGAATATAGGAGAAGAAATAGGAGGGGAGTTAGGGAGAATAGGACATAGGGAAAAATTTGCCGACAAATCTTGCCAACAAAACTTAAGAGTTTTCACACTTAGGACTAGAAAAAAGAGATTTTTCTAAGCCACTTAAGTAGAAACCCTATTCACACTTGCAACAGGTTCCCCATTGTGTGGCTCAACATTTGGTTCTACATTGCACACTTTAGTGCATGGTTATACGTCATGGTCAACATAGTCAAAGTTGCTATCTCGATAATCCAAATCTTAGCTCAGAGCATGGTTCTATGTCGTGTTGTCCAGAATAAAATTTCACGAGCATATCCTTGTATTAGAACACTCTTGCCCCAGGCTATGGTCAAAGTAGTCAAATGACTCAAGATGAAGATTTAAGCATTATATTAGAGCATGTTCTACACCATGAATGATGAATAAGGTGAAAGGAAAAGATGTCATAGGTCGCAATATACTCTAGGTCATGAGATGTTTTAGATCATGAACAGTAAAAGTGTGCCAAGATTTTAAAAGCTCCAATCTTAGCTCTCCAAAATCATATCAATGATCTACATAAAATTTATCTTGAATCATGTATAAATGCAATATTCAACATGGCATAAGGTTACAGGTTTCCATTTGAGTTGTTTCCAAGATGAAATTGAAGAAGAAGATGAAGCGATAAAAAATCAAGATCCATAAGCTGATTCAGTTTCAAATCTATGGTAGGGTAGCCACAACAAGAATATGAGATGGTATCAATTTCTTCTTGACTAGATCTACAGCTGGAGACATGAAAGTTAAACAACTTGCAGAGGCCAAGTTGTAGAAGATTCATGGAGCACACAGTTCCCTTCTTTCTTAAATCAAATAGGAGGCTGCTACCTCAACATCTTGTTGATCTAGCACTCCAACTTCCTTGTAATGTTCCTAATTTTTTCAAATTTACTACAAAACTATAAATAGAGGTTGAACTCTTATTTTAAAGGATTGACTCTAAAGTGTTTGCTTGCCCTACTATTGTACACTTTCTACAAATTAATAGGATCATTACTTGGATGTTTTCCTTAGACTTGTATCTTCATTTCTTGTGGAATATCAACCCTTGGAGTCATTGCTACTACTGCTACTATGGTTAGTTTATTCTACTAATTTGGATTGATAGATTAGAGCAAATTGAAATGCTTCATTTCTAAATGTATGCTTGGAAAGGATTCTATTTCTGTTAGTCAGAGTGTCAATCTAATTTTGATTGTTTGGATTATTGATACCATATATGTTTGGAATAATCCTTGAGGTATGCATATTTTATATAGTTTTGAATGATGTTAATCACAAGTGTTGTTTGTTGGAGATTGATTTGTTAGATATTCTTTGTAGATGCCTACGTTGTTAGCTTTATTCGTCCACTATTTTTTTTGTGTAAAACATCCTAGAAGGGATGCCACTTTCGGGTAATACCCAAGGAGGTAGGGGTATCTCTTTTGCCAAAATTGCCAAGGGCTCGCACCTAACCTACCACATTTGACATACTCAAGAAGAAAACCTGAAACAACAAAAAACAAGAACACACAATAAGATAAAAAAACATGCTCCTTGAGTGTGTCAAAAAGATAAAGCACGACCAAACACACACACATTAAGATTACAAAAAAATACAACATGAAGCACACAGAAAAATATGAGAACAACATAACAAAACATAAACATGACAAAAACAATAGAATGCTACAAAGACACAACCAACAAAAACAACCAAAACCTAAAAAATAAAAATAAAATAAAAAAACAACCAACAATAGACAACAAACAAAAATAAAAACATAGAAAACACTCACACACCAAAACACAAAAACACCAATTAACACAAACATGCAAAAAAAAAAAAACAAGAGCAATAAAAATACAAGAGCAATAACAAAAAACACAAAAAAAAAACACACAAAACAACAAAAACACAAGAACAACACAAAAACAAAAAAACACACACACACCTCAAAAAACTAAACAAAAAAAAAAAGAAAAAGAAAACAAAAAAAAAATTGAACACAACAATGACCTTTGTAGACCAAAAGACTTTTACGGCAAGAATCAACAAATGAAACAAAAGAAATATTAGTTTGAGCTAGGGAACTAAAATACCCTGATCGAACCAAAGAGAAGCAAAAATAAAGCAAGAAGAAAGTAGGTACCTCAAGAACTGGAGCCATACAAAGAAATGATATAAATAAGAGCTTCCCTTATTTGCGAAGCCTACCATCTAGGAGGGTGGTCATAGTAAGTAAGATCATCTTTGTCCAAAGCCCAATTAGCTAAAGCATCAACACTCTTGTTTTGATATCAGACCAGAATATTGTAATAAACTTTTAAAAATCCCATTTGAATTAACTAAATCTTCTTAATAATTCTTTTAATTCTCCAATCAACCTTATGATTCTTAGAATGAGTCTTCAAAATATTAATCATGAGTTGAGAATCAAACTCAATTAGCACCTTTTCCCATATAATCTTAGCAACCTCTTGAAGGCATTTAAGGATATCATACCCCTCAATAAGGTTATTGGATAAAATATCCAAATTATCAGTAAAAGTAAAAACTAGGGAGTCATCTGAAAGTCTACCAATTTCTCTTGCACTAGCTTTTCCAGGGTTCCCTCTAGAGGCTCCATCAGTATTGAATTTTCCAAAATCCTTAGAAGGAGGTTGCCAATTCCTTGTTCTATCCATATTGCAATTACTCACATTTCCTTTAAGCTAGTTTCCCTTAGAAGTGTTAATCTTCAATCTTGCATCACTTGATCCCATCTTTGGTGGAGGTTTTGGGGGCGATTAAGGAGTTGTTGGATTGATTCAACTAAGTTGGCAATGGTCTTTTGCCAGATATGGTGAATATCCTTCCTATTTTTATTAAAAAAAACTAGTTGTTCCTTTCATTCCAGATATTCCAAAGAAGAATGGTAGAACCCATCAAAACTAACTGCCTAATAAAATGATCAACACCCTCTTGTTTAGGCCAATTCCTCCAAATTTATTCAAAAGTAAAAAATATTGGACCACTGTAAGCCAAGTAAAGTGGTCATTCTCCTCTATAGCTAAAATGCTAAAGTACACTCGATAAAAATATGGTTAAGATTTTCCACATTCTCTCCACACATTTCACATCTAAAAGTGCCATGAAAACCATGCTTCATAAGCACCCTGCAATGCAATAAAATCCAAGTAAAGAACTTCACCATAGGCTAGAGCTTTTGAGACCACAACTGAGAAAATATGTCAGATGATTGGTTGGGATTATTATGGCATAAGGACAAATAAACTTGAGAACTAAATACTCACCCTTAGTAGTGTTGTTCCATCCAAAAAAATCTTTTTCAAGGGACCAAGGGAGATATCTCATATGAAGGATGCATTGGATATATTGTCTTTGCCTTTCTAGGATTTGAATAGGCCAGTCCTCAAGGATCCAATATCTACAAACATATAAATTACCGATATGGTACCGACAATAGGTAGCCACCTTTATCTAGTTAGCTTAGTGAATCTCCTCCATCCAAGGCCTCTGATCGAGAAACTGAGTTATCAAAGGCTTGTGACCATCCCAAGAATTAGTCCAAAAATTTGCCTATTGACCATTATGAATGATCCAAAATAATTTTTTCTTTATCAAATCCTCACTAGTCTTAAGAACTACTAAAATGAGAGAACCTTTGGTAGGCAATTGATAGCGAACAAGGTCTTCAGGACTTTTGTTCTCAGCATATTTAGCATGAATATTATTGTCCCAAAGAGCATTAGGGTTATGCAAAATCCTCCAATATAATTTAGCATCTAAAGCTTTATTTTTATTAATAGCAGACTAGAATCCTAACCCCCCTTCATTCTTAGGAAGACAAAGTGTCCCATTTCACCAAGGCCCATTTTCTTTTCTCCTTAGTACCACTCTAAAGGAACCGATGACTGATTTGATCTAGTTATCGAAGAATAGCCTTTGGGATATTCAACATGGTAGAAACATAAATAGGAATAGCTTGAAGGACTAATTTTACCAAGGTGATTCTACCCTCAGAAGAAAGCCACCTATTGGTCCACTTTCCAATTTTCTTCTTGACTTTTTCCAACAACCAATTCCAATATTTTTTTCTGTCATGGAATATTGATGGGAATACCTAAATAAGTGATCTAAAGGGAAATATTCTTAAATATTAATTTATCCAAGACCATGGATTCATGTTTGGTAGAGCAATGAAATAAAATGACTTTAGATTTATCTTCAATGATCAATTGCCCAGTAGCATTAGAAAAATATTTAATGATTTGCTTAATATTAGAAGCTTCCTTAACTGTAGCTTTACCTAAAAGAGTAGAGTCATCAATAAATTGAAGATGAGAGATAGTTCTAGCTCCATGAGCAATGGTAACTCCCTCAAGGGTTTTTTTTTTTTTTTTTTGTTATAGTCCTACCCAAGCATTAAGCAAGAATGATGAATAAATAAGAGGAAAGGGGGTCACCTTGCCTAATACCTCTAGAAGTTGGAAACAACTGAGAAAACCTGCCATTTATAAGAACTAAGTAGGAAACTAAAGAGATACATCCCATAATCCGATCCATCCAATCCTGAGAGAAACCCAATTACCTCAAAACTTTGATAAGGAAGTGCCAATCCACTCTGTCATAAGATTTGGATAAGTCTAATCGAATGAACATGAAAGGATATTTTTGCATATCCGTGGAATGGATGGCTTCTTGACCAAGAACTGTCTCATACACTATTTGATGCCCTTCCATATAACCCCCTTGTTCAAGGGAAATAATATTATGCAAAAGAGGCTTCAACCTTTCTGCCATGATCTTAGTAATGATTTTGAGAAGAACATTACATAAATTAATAGGTATAAAAGTTGAGATATGATCAGCCTTTTGAGATTTTAGAACAAGAGTAATATAAGTTTTGTTGATAACCTTCAAAATTTCTTTGGCTTTCCTGGCTTCTTCCACCACCTCTAATAAATCAGCATGAAGGATATCCCATAACTCTTGGTAGAACTCAATGGGAAAACCATCAAGACATGGGATTTTCCCTTTTTGCATTTTAAAAACTACCTATAGTAATAGGAGCAGTCGAAATAGAGTTATCCTCATAAGTGATAAGAGAAGGGATTACTTGAAGAACATTTTGTTGAGAAGTCGAGTCAAGAGGAGTAGCAACAAAAAGAATGGAAAAGTAATTGACAAAAATAGAGTTCATGCCATCCCAAATGTAGAAAACATTTCCATAATCTAATTTTAGGAAAGAAATGAAGTTGTAAGATCTTGGAGCTAGAAGATATTTGTGGAAGAAATTTGTGTTTAGATCTCCTTCTTTGAGCCATTGAATTCTAGATTTTTGCTTCCATAAGATTTCTTCTCTATTTTCCCATTCCTCTAACTGAGTTGTGAGATTAATTTCACTTGCACTTCTACTCTCTGTGAGGCCATCTAAATGGATTTTATTATTCAAATTTTTAAGCTGAGTAATAACTTCATGTTGTTTTATGAACATCCTCAAACTCCTTCCAATCCCAAGTCTTGATTTTGGATTTAATATAATGCAATATTTTGGCAAAACAAAACATCTTAGTCTCGTATCTAGGTTTACCTTCCTTCCACCATTTTTGTACTCAAGCTCTAAATAACTGTCTCTAAGCCACATTAACTAAAAATGAAAAGTAGAGAAACTCACATTGGTTTTCCACATTTCCACCATGACTGGCCAATGATCAGAACTAGCATTGTTAAGAGTCTTCACTTTAGGAATGTGACCATCGATTAAGAAATTGTTAGAGAGCAAGAACCTCTCCAATCTCTCCATTATAAAAGCTAAGCCTTGCCTTCTGTTAGACCAAGTCATAAGGTAATTATTTGGTTGGATATCCACAATATAGAGGTTTGCAATATATTCGCTCATGAGGTCAGTGCTCCTGTCCAAATTTCTATTTTCCCCCATTTTCTAATCTAGAGAGAGGATGGTATTGAAATATCCTTTGATCAAGATCCAAGCTTCAAAAAAATAAGAGATAATATAATTTATATCTTTCCACTATCTTCTTTTTTCCTCCAAAGTAGTTAGAGCATAAATAGTAATGCATAGCACAATTTGGTTGGAATGTCGACTTTGAATAGCTATAGCCAAAAGATCCCAACTGCAAACCATATGGTGAATAACTACTTCTTTTGGGTTCCAAAGGCAAGTAATGCCACCAAAAGTCCTCTAAGAACTGAGAGAAATCACTTTTCTAGTTGGTCAAATTTTACTAGCAATTAATTCCATTTCCTCTATTGACATCTTCATTTCTTGAAGGAAAACAAGATGCGGATGATTTATCTATATCATTCTTCTAATTTCATTTTGTTTTAAAATACTCCCTTTGAGTCCTCTAATATTCCAAGTGATGATATTCATTAATACCAATACTGAAAAAGTTGGGAAGGGTATTAATCTTACCTTCCTCTACAATATTTTTACCTTCTTTTGCCCTATGATGTTGATTGGTCTTGCAACCTGCATTTTGATTAGAATCCATCTTCAGTTTTTTTCCTTATTTCTTGACTTACTCCAATTGAATTTGAGATGGCTTCTAACCTTGAAGAATGCATGTATACAACCAATGTTTTACAAGAAGGTTCAACAAAGTCTATATTGGAACTTGTATTATTTGAAGTTTTAACATTTAAAATATTATTTTTCTTATGTATATTTTCTCCCTTTTTATGTTGAAAACCTTTGATTTGTTGGTTTATCTTTGAGTTCTTCCCTTCATATTTAAATTGTATTTCTAATATTTTTATTTCCATTATTTCCTCTTCCTCGCTTGGGACATCATTTATTGAAATAATTTCAAACATATTAGCAGATAACTTAGATTGATCCTTCATAACTGGATTTTTTTAGTGTTCTTCTTCTTAGGCATTTGGAAACCTGATGAGTTTATATCTTTATTCTTTTGATCTAAAATATTATTTGGAAAAACACTAGTCAAATGACCATATTCATGGTAAATTCTACAATGAAAATGAATGTTCTCATAGTCCACTACTTGCTCCCAAGTATCCTCCCCAAATTGTAATGTGATATTTTTAGTTAGGGGTTTGTCAAAATCCATTAAAATACAAATCCAAGTATAAATAATATGTTCAATTTTTTGAGTATAATAAACAGTCATCATAAAATTTCCTAAAGAGTTTCCAATTGAAGAAAAAATGATTGAATTCCAGAATTCAATAGGGAGGCCAAAGAGTCTAACCCACACGGGACCTATAGAAGGCATCTCTTCTTTGGCTTTAAATTTAGTATGCTAGGGCTTCATGAAAATCCTTGCCCTTCCAAAGAACCAGGGACCCCCTTGAAATGTTTTCTTTCTATCTTAATTATTAGAAAATGAAACAAGAAAACAACCATTTGGATAAATAGATATTTGTAACTCACCTTTAGTTTTCTAGCTTTTTGTAGCCCAAAATTTGAAAGCAGATAGGCTCGAACAAAAACCCACAAAATGATAAATTAGTCCTCTTTTTTCCAGATCTTCAATTCCATTTTGAATGTTACCCATATGAAGCTTAACAATAGGAGTTGTCTGAAGTTGAATTTGAAGAAGACAACTATACTTGGACCAACAACAGGAGAGGTCAGAACCTAATAGTAGAAAAATTAGATAGATGCATTCTCTCATATCATTGGCTGGATGAATGAACTTGTGCTAAAATTAATACCTTAACAAGGATTGTTTGAGATCACTAGCCAATAAGAGTTAAAATGGTGGTTAGTGAATCCAAAAAAATATCATATTTTAAATATGAGCAGATTTTGGGAAGACCATCCTCAATTTGTTGATATGATTGCTCAAACATGGAATTCTTAAGGTAATGGTGGGTTGTATGCTCTTCCAAAACAAATTAAAGCTATGACATATAGATTAAAAGAATGGAACAATAACACTTTGGAAACATTCTTGAGAAGAAAAAATAACTAAAAGATAAAATTTTAGATAGAAAGAAGAAATGATAGAAATAAGAGCTTCCCTTATTTGTGAAGCCCACCAATTAGGAGGGTGGTCATAGCAAGTAAGATCACCTTTGTCCAAAGCTCAATTAGCTAAAGCATCAACACTCTTGTTCTAATCTCTGACCACATGATTGTAATCAACTTTCAAAAATCCCATCTGGATTAACTGAATCTTCTTAATAATTCTTTTTATTCTCCAATCAACCTTATGATTCTTAGGAGTCTTCAAAATATTAATCATGAGTTGAGAGTCAGAATCAACTAGCACCTTTTCCCATCCAACCTTAGCAGCCTCTTGAAGGCCTCTAAAGATACCATACCCTCAATAATGTTATTGGATAGAATACACAAATTCTCAGCAAAAGTAAAAACCAAGGAGTCATTTGAAAGTCTACCAATTCCTCCCATGCTAGCTTTTCCAGGGTTCCCTCTAGAGGCTCCATCAGTATTGACTTTTCCAAAATCCTTAGGAGGAGGTTGCCAATTCCTTTTTCTATCCATATTACAATTGTAGATTAAAGATACAACGCCAAACAAAAGATAAAGAAGTCACGATAAAAAGCAAGACAGAACATAGTTGTACAAAACAAACGATTTTTATTAATCAACAGAGTTTAAAAACTCCTTTTGAGTACAACGGGCACTGTAACCCTTTTCGTGATACAAAAATTACAATTTGTGCTAGGGTTCTCCGAAACCCTAGGCGGCACAATGTGGTGGCGTCTCCGAAGAACGTATCTTTAACCCCAACAAGGTGAGTGGGCTTTGTTGTATCCTTTGGCTCGGACCACTCCAACTTAAACAGCTGCTATCAACACACCAGATCTGCCATTAAAATCTTGCACACATTAACACTATCAAGGAGTTAGAAATTAATAAGAGGGCTCCACTGTGTGAGCCCTCAGAAACAATTTAAAACCCTAGAAAAATAGAATGCAGGAGTTCAACAACAGATTAATAAAAGAAAATAAGTTACTTGCTTTAAACTGATTTATACCTGTTCTCTGTTAACGCGGCTAGACCAGGCGGCACCTGGAAGTAATGTGGCTGTCAAATCGGCTGCAGAAGGCGCCCTGGTGCACTCGTTGAATGCCCGCGTGCTTCTGAATCAGGGTTTCAGACGCCGGTCTGCGTCTGTGGCTGCGGGTAAACGCCCGCGGGCACTTGCGACAAGAATGGGGAATTCTACAGAGTGTTGCAGAAGAGATGGCGGTGAAGTTGGCGACGGATGCGGCGATGGATGCGGCGAAAAGGATGCGGCGATGGATAGCTGAAGAGATAGATGAAATAGAAGAGATAGGTCCAAAAGATAGCAAAGATAGAAAAGATAGGAGAAGAAGATAGAAGTAGGGTTTGAGCCATCAAGGTGACTCTATTTATAATCTACTCTTAGGGCACACTTTAGGGTTTTAACGACACTTTGAACGTGTGGCTAAGATTAAAGTGGATCCAAGGGTAGAGAATAAATCTAGGTTGTGAAACGGATTAAGATGGATGGACGGATGAGATTAAATGAAGGATGGACGGCTCAGATTAAATCACTTAAACTATATTTATATATATATTAAAATATTAAAAATATATATATAAATATTAATTTAAATAAATTTGGGGATGAAAAATGGCGGGAAAGGTGAAATTGGGCCAAATAATGGCGGGAAAGTGTGGATTTGGGCCAAATAATGGCGGGAAAGATGGATGATTGACATGTGGCTGACAGGAAGGTATAGATGACTTGCAAGTGGCTGGATTTTGGTGTCTATAGATGCCCCTTTTTGAGTTGCTTTGTGTGAAGACACAATGCAGCACAAAAACTTAAGACACCTGAAAAGCTGGATCAGACGCAACTCTCTCTCAAGACTAAAGCACAACTTTGAAGACCAAAGAATAAAAGAATATTTAAAATTTTATCGGCTTACCCCCTCAATTGGCGAGCGAGAATGGTTCTCACAAGCCAATTGGAAGAAATTTGGAAGAAAATGAACCGTTTTTGCCCCAACGGTGAAAAAAGGGGTTGGTGTATGAACCATCTGTTTATGTCCCAACGGGAAAGGGGTTGGTGTACAAACCAGAAAAGAATATGATTGAAGACGATATGAGTGATGTGAAAGATGGACCGTTTTCTGCCCCAACGGTTATAAAGGGATTTTTGCCAAATTGTAAATTCCATGATCATGTAAGATGAATTCCACTATAGGAAAATTAGAAATTGATAACGGATGCCCCAACTCCGTGTGTGAGTCCATACTTGTTGATGAAATTGCCTTGTTGGCGCCATTGATATGCAGAGATGAAAGATGCATGAAAAGAGTCCAGAACTCGAGAGATGCTCCTAGTGACTTGTATGGATAATTCCTCGGGTCGGAACCAATCAACCTAGGTAGCCTCAATCTCTAGCAAGACTCAAAATAATGATGATATTAAAGATTGTCCATGTTTAAGGCCCCATGAACTAGGCCATCAATGACAAGCTGTTGAGCAAATTAATCTTGGTATGAGGTCACTTGAAAAGTAGAATACCCAAAATTGATTTCCAATTTTCAAACAGTGAAATAATTGATGATGATAAATGGTAAGTGTCCTTATGGTGGTTTAATCCTCTTACCGAATTGCATGGATTCAAATCGTTGCAATCGCCAAGGTGATAGAATATACCACTAGATACGAGGTTTACTTTAATTTGATTTGGCAAAAATATGCATGATGAAAGAAGAATGAATGAAATTGACGATAGATCCGAAGAATTGATGAATGTGGTTAATTTTGTGAAGGTTTTGAATATTTTTAACCCAATTTGTAAAACAATGATGAATGATGCGCTTTTTGAGCGAAATGACAAAATTTGTGTCTAAAGCTGTTGTAACCTTCACAAAATGTTTTATTATGATAAGAAGAATGGATGAATGCAATTTGATGAAATTTGGAGGAGGTAAGCTTCAATTTTGCAAGTTTTGTTCCTTTATTCAATACTGACACCAAACGCCGGTCTGCATTTGGGGGTGGCAGAGACGCCCGTCGGTGTTTAGGCGCTCTGCAAATGCAGCACTGCGTCTGAATGTGCCATGAAACGCCCCACTACATTTCAGGGCACCAAAACCAGCTATTTAAACAGTTTCAGCGAGAATTTCGCTCATTTGTGCGTTCGAGCTTGAGAGAAGTGCGTCTGAGGGAGTGGAGTGAAAGGTTTGTGTGGGAGCTATGGCGGGGATAGGAGCGGATGCGCCATTGCAACCAGCGAAGGTATTTTTTCATTTAAGCAAGTACTTATTATGTGTTTTTTTTTTTTTTTTTTTTTTTTTTTTTTTTTTTTTGGAAAAAAATTTGTAACAAATTTTTGTTTTGTTGTTTTGCAGCTTAGGGTGTTAGAGGCACGACACCGATTCTCCCCTATCATTCCGGGGATGAGGAGGTCATTGTCCCAGGCCAATAGGGATATATTGGAGGTAGTGGGGCTAGCGGAGGCAGCCCGGTTGGAGGTAGTTCGGGCGGATGAGGGGTACCTCTCGGCTTTGGCCGAGAGGTGGGATCCAGATCGGGGGACGTTCCGGCTCCCGGCTGGAGAGATGACGGTGACGCTTGAGGATGTATACCGCATCCTCAAGGTGCCCGTGGAGGGGGCACGGGTGGAGGTTGGACGAGATAGGGCCACGGAGATGGCTAAGTTGTTTGGGGATGACTGGAGGGAGATCCGGACGGAGAGCGGGGGGATCCCATACTTGGCCATGTATACGGCCAAGGAGTTGGTAGCGGTGGAGGCTCTGATGATGTTCGTGTTGACCAACATTGTGGCCCCGAACAGCATCGGGTGCAGGTTCCCATGGAACCTGATGGGTGTAGTGAGCGAGATGCTCACTAATAGGGTAGTGTATGCCTGGGCGCCCGCTTTATTGGCGTAGGTGTACCGGGAGTTGTATGAGGTTCGAAGACGGGGCCGGAAGGGCCTGGGTTGCAGTGTGGTTCTCCAGTGCTAGGGCTGGGAGCACTTCAGAGTGGCCCGACCGGAGGGGTTGCCATGGGCTCACTGGGACATGAGCCAGGCTTATGGTAGGAGATGGCCAGTGGCGGAGGAGAAATGACTCGAGCCGCCCCATGAGATCGGGGCAATGGTATAGGAGACTATGGGCGGACTTGACAGATGCCCAAGTCATTTGGAGGCCCTGGCGGGGGGCAAGGTGGATCGGGGATGGAGAGCACCTGAGACGGGTGCGACAGGCCGGATGGGTAGTGGGGCGGAGCCACAGTGAGGCGGAGTACATACAGATGTCTCGAGTACTCCGCCAAGTCGGATTGAGGCAGGATGTCCCCGGTGAGCCAGTGCGCTACCGGAGGCACGGATCAGAGGGTGATTTGCCATGTGCCAAGCCGTGGAGGGAGGCGGCAGAGGACGATGAGGACATGGAGATCCCCGACGTGGATGACGTCGGGGTGACAGCTGAGTATGCAGCATGGATGGCCGTAGAGCCGAGGTGGGAGCCACCATTGGTGGTTGGTGGAGCCGGAGAGCCCGAGGCTGGGGTTGGAGAGGGCGAGGGAACCGTGGAGGTTCCCAAGCATAGGGAGGGTCCCCGCCTTCGATCTGACAGTCGAAGGCGAAAGGGGAAGATGGCACGGCAGGCTTCGGGGAGCGAAGATGACAGGGAGGATGGCGGAGAGGGCCTAGGAGAGGCCGTAGGAGAGGCTAGGGAGGTACCCCCTAGCGGGCACGAGGACGAGTTGATGCAGCTGCAGCAGCAGATAGCAGAGCGTGATGCTATGCTAGCTGCCCGGGATGAGAGGATAGCTCGGCTGGAGCAGCAGGCGGTGGAGCGGGATGCCCGGTTAGCTGCTCAAGAGGAGAGGATGGCCCAGCTACAGGCGAACTTGGATAGAGCGACCAGGGTGCCCCAGGATGACAGGGTGATGAGACTCCAGGCAGAGCTAGCAGAGCGGGAGCGACGACACGGGATAGACATAGCTAGGCTTAGGTCTAGGACTCGTTACATTGAGGCTCTGGAGGACACATTGTTTAGGCATCACATTGTGTTGCCTGATCCTCCATCCTCTTCTGTCTCTAGGCGTAGTGAGTCTAGGCACACCACTAGGTCTAGGGCTCCTACTAGGTCTCGGGGGTCCTGTTTTGATGGTTAGCTTAGTGCTTAGATGCACTCTTTATGAGCCTTGGTGCTCTATTGTATATTGTAGCCTTTTGGCATTCCTCGTACGAGTTTGACCTTTATACAATATATATATACATGGCTTTTATTTATTTGGTGTTTTACTCTCTTTTGTGTGAATGCCTATGTTTTTGTGATGCATGTTTTTATATGTTTTAATGTTTTTGATGCATATGTGATGGAATGGAATGCAAACTTATAGATGATTAATGCGAGACTAAGTAAATGAAATATGCACTAAGAAGCACTCATACTTTTAGATAGTTAGATTTAGCCAACTTTTATCATAATTGTTTAATCGGGGGCACCGAACTTGGTGGCTTGTGAATGGATGACGTATGGAATGACATGAATATGGAAGAAGATATGGAGGATGATATGGAAGAAGATATGGAGGAAGACTATTTTACAAAGACTCAAACATGCTAGTGGTATCAAACAAACTTACTAATACTGCCTAATTCAACTAGGACCAAATGTGTGTGCATGCGAGTTCATTAACCAAATCAGAAGCATGGTAGTGACTCTAGGCAATCAAAAACCTGTGTGTGTGCAAGTGTGTTCATTAACCTCATCTTGCATAAATTAGGTAACCCTGTTATGGAGAAGACCCCGAAGCTAGTTTGTCCGTATGAGCATTCAGAGGTCTCTTTTTGAGGAGAGACATGTCGCCACGCAATGAGTATACTCCATTTCCAGTCAAGCGTCTATAGCCCCGATGAAGGTTAACTCCATAGTCCATGTTGTTTTTGACCTTTGTAAGCCTTGGGGATGACTACCTATCCGTACTGATTGGACAAGTAGTACAATCCTTACAACTTGTTTGGGATCAGTGGTGTGTGAAAAGATGTTCATTTCCTTAGAGCTTTGGGGAATCGGATTCTCAACCGAAGTATGATGAGAATTTTACCCTATCCTTACTACTCTGTTTATATTTATATTTTGTGATTGCTTGTGATAGTGGTAAGAACCATTGTTTTATGGACTATGTTTGCATGATAGGACAAACGAGGATTACCCTTTTCACTTCAAGGCACAACCCAAGGATGGTGTTATCTCTCTTTGACACAAGATGTTTTTAAGATGTGAAAATGTGATAGGTTCAAGACCGCTTTTGAAATCATTTCCCAATACTCAAGATTTTATTTAGTGTAATTTGTGATATGGCCCTAGAGAACTTTGACATGCATTTCGAAGTTTGCTTAAAACACTAGGAATGGTTGAGTGACTGAAAACATTTTGGCAATGTAAATATGTGCAAATGGAAAATGGGTGTACGAATGACAATTCGGTTTGATGGATTTTATGAAGGTGCCCCTGATTAAGGCAACATGACTTTTGCTTGACCAAATTTTATATCCAAAAGATAGAATGGTCTCTAACATGATATGCAACTATGGCTGAAAATGAAATGTTATGGTTTTCAATGAGATGTATGCACATGAAATGCAATGTTTTTGAATGAGATGTATGCAACTAACAATGAAATGCAAATTCTTTTTATTTTATTTGTTTTTTTTTTTTTTTTTTTTTGGTAGTGGTGAAAACCACTATTTTAGTATATACATATAATACAGGTTTGGATTATGGCTTATGGATGTGGCGGAGGGGGTGG
Organism: Wollemia nobilis; assembly: GCA_028583015.1. Classification (NCBI taxonomy): domain Eukaryota; kingdom Viridiplantae; phylum Streptophyta; class Pinopsida; order Araucariales; family Araucariaceae; genus Wollemia; species Wollemia nobilis. The sequence goes on from JAQPPZ010002440.1 coordinate 6,183,939, forward strand.
TTCACCTCGTTCTTGTGGAATAAGCAAGCGAAAGATGGCCTCTTGGAGAGGGAACAATTGGAGATAAAACTCGTCTTGTTTAATGAGGGGAACAATGGGCGCCGACTCTTCTTCAGATTCATCACCATTTGACATGACGTCAAATTCTTCATAGGCTTCATCTTCGGATTCGTCGGGGTGGAGGATTTCTTCTTCTGAATTAATATTAATGCTTTGAAAAGCTCGTTCAAAAGAAGAAAGGGATGGAAGTGGTTGGTAGCCAAGACCAAAACGCTCAGTGGGTCTCTGATATGGCATATCGATGCGTTCAGTTACCCCTTGCTCGTATCGACCTAGGCCAAATTGCTGCCAATTATGTCTGTGGAAATAGCGAGAGGGAAAACCCTCCATCCTTTCGATATTGGTAGGGACTGGATGCTTAGGTTCTAGTATGGTGGTAGGACTAGAAGATGACTCTATTCCCCCATATACAAAATTAATGGAATTTGGCATAGAACCCATGTTATAAACCGATCCAATGGATAAATGTTGGTCATGTGGACGACCAAAATCTTTAACTGTTTGCACATTGAACGGTGTGATGTGGACATCTTGGATGGCATACTCACCAATACCTGCATCGGTGAGATGGACCTTGACTTGGGAGGGAGATGGACTAGATGATGGAATAGAAGAATGTGGGATAGAAGAATTGGAAGGATTTGGTTGGGTTGATGCTTCACTAACTTGTGAAACATCGGTCGGTGATGGTTGGGAAGATGGAGGAATAATAGGTGATGTTGAAGAAGGTGTAGAAGAAGGGGGTAATGACGTGGAAAGAGATGATTGGTCATGGCCACATGTGCATGTGGTCACTGATGAAGAAGAAGGAAGATTAGTAGATGAAGAAAGTGGTGAATGAGATGGAATAGCGGAAGAGGAAGATGGTTGCGATATGATGGGTAGCTCCTCAGGAATGGGAGCTCTAGCAGAAGATGGTATAGAAGAAGTAGATGGGGTCAAGAAAAGATGAGTGGATGGCAACACAATCTCATAAGGATTTGAGACATAGTTGCAATGTTTGAAGGGTTCAATGTCAGCGGGTACACAATGAACTCGTCCCTCATATACATACTTCGAGACATTGATGCGATATAGAAGGGACACATCTCATCTCCCTAAGCCAAGGCCGTCCAAGCAATACATTGTATGCCATGGACCCTTCCAAGATGTGAAACAAGGTATGCAAAGTTCGGGCCCCTACCTCAATGGGCAAGATAATCGTGCCAACCGTGGAAGATAAAGCATCATTGAATGCTTTAAGAGTAAAAGTCGACTTTGTGATAAGGGATGGCGACAGCTTTAGATGACTCAACGCCGATGTTGTAATGATATTGATTGAGGAACCGGTGTCAATTAAGACTCTCTTGAATGGCTTGTGATCGATCTTGGCCATGATATGCGGTGGAGGATCTATACTTTCTGTTGACATAGGTTTGATTTCAAAATCATAGAAAGTGATGGAGGGCTCCATGCATGTTTGAATACTCCCCACAAAGTTGTTGAAGGCATTAGTATCTTGAGTTTGAAGCTCGATTGACTTTAATATTTCCATTAATGCCTCTCTATGCGGGGGAGATTGTTGAATGAGGTCATAGATCGATAACTTGGTAGAAGCCATTTTTAAAGTGGTAGTTAACCTGCTACTCAATGACATGATGGGTCGTTGGCATTGAGTAGAATGATTTAGCGGTTGTTGAGAAGTACTAGCACGTCGTTGGGTCATTGTTACCTGAGGTGGACTGGGGGTTTGTACAGGTGGCTGTGGTTCAACCTGATTTGGTTGGTTCGCCCTTTGACCCCGGGTTACTACGTTAATAGTACCCACAAAACCTTGGTATTGTTGTACATGGTTGACTTGATTAGGAGGAGTTACCTGAGTTACTCCCCCTGAAGTTGTTGGAGCTTCCTCCCGATGTGGAAGGGGTGTTTGAAATACACCAAGATTTTGATTTTGTTGGGCTAAGGGGCTATCCAATTTAATGGCTCCAATCTCAATAAGATCTTGGATCACATGTTTGAAAGCTGTACAATTATTGATATCGTGCCCATTTTGCCTATGATAAGGACAAAATAGGTACTCCTTGTAATACTTCCCCCTTCTAGATGGTTCTAAAGGTTTAAACTCAGGTAAAGTTAACTGATTTGTGCTATATAACTTGTTGAATATGACCGCATATGGTTCATCTAAAGGTGTGAACTGTCGCTTGGGACGATTGTTTTGCCAAGGTCGAGTTTCCATGGTTGGCCCGATATTGTGAGCTGGTTGAGGAGGGGCGGGTACCGCATGATAAGCAATTGGTTGCGGTTGACTTTGCATTACTTGTTGTTGTTGAGCCATTACGGGCTGACTCGCCACCACTTGATTAACTTGGTTAACATTTGAGGTTGTACTAGCCTGTGTTTGTTTGTTTTGGCCATAATTATTATTTCGTTGTTGGCCCTTTTGTTGCCATTCTTTTCTACGGGGTTTTAAAACACCCTCTTGGACTTTAATGTCTTCTATGATACTTGCTTGGGCCAAAGCCTCTTCAAAAGTCCTGTATTGTTGTAATTGGAGTAACCAAGAGATAGGTTTTAGACAACTCTGGGTGAACATTTTGGTTAACTCCTCCATTGGTAGGGAGAATGGCAGTTTATTAATGATAGCCCTCCAACGGTTTCCAAAGTCATAAACAGTCTCATCGTCATGTTGCTTGAGCTTGTATAAGTCGGACAATGAGACTCTCTTTTGTACATTTAGGGAGAATCGTTCTAAAAATAGATTAATCAATTGCTCGTAAGCATAAATGCTATGGTGAGCTAAATGATTGTACCATTGTACAACATCTCCTCCTAATGTCTGAGGAAAAGTTCTGAGCATAAGAGCATCATTATTTTGGATTCTAAAGCGAGCATGCATGAATGAGCTCACATGTTCATGAGGATCCTCGGTTCCTCGAAATTTGTCAAACTTCGGTAATGTGAAATCGGTCGGATATGGCGGTGAAGGTACCGAAGGATGAATTGGTTGATTGATCAACGACCTTAGCGTAGGTTTCGACTAGATGAGCCGGGCATGTTGAGCATAAGGTTGTCAATCTGTTGTTGCATAGCATGGAGTCGAGAATCTTCATGAAAATTTTGATTCGTTTGATGATTATGATGATGCAATGGAGGAGTGGAAAAATGATGAGATGGGATGAAATTGCCTGGATTAGGCGGTGTGGAATGGACAGGTTGTTGGTATGGATGATACCGAAAAGAAGGTGATTGGGGTGAATGATGAACTGGACTGGGTTGGGAGAAAGGTGGGGTAGGAATGGACACCACCGAAGATTGGGGTACCCAGGTGGGGCCTGAGCTAAGAAAAGCTGGCTGGGTAGAAATTGGTTGGGGTGTAGGATTTACTACGACAGGTGGTTGAGCATTTTGTTGCTGTTGTTGCTGAAGCAACTTGTCGAGGTACTCCCTAACCTTATTAATCTCTAACCCAAGGGAGGTGGGATGATTGGATGAAGGTGGAGGGCAGGCTGCCATGGTAGTCACAGGAGACTGCATAGCAGGGGCAATGAAGGTGGCTGAAGTAGGCGGTACCTGGGAAGAAATAGTAGATTGTGCCCCAGGTAGGGTGAAACCATAAATGGTTTGGGAAGAAGAGGGTTGAAATTGGTCATGGCTAGAGGAGGTTCCACCAACCTCATAGAGAGAATTGGTGTACACCGGGGTAAATGGAGGAGAAAGTGGTCGGGAAGACACTACATTTGTCTCCAAAGGAGGACAATTGAGCATCTGGGAAGATGTTGGAGATGAAGCCGGCTGAGCAGATACAACATTAGCCTCAAAAAAGGGGTTAGTGTAGACACTGAGTGAAACCGGCGGGTATGGTTGATGCAATATCCCTGTTGAAAAATAGAATCTTGCATAGGGGAATCTTGGATTGGCTCAAGGACATAACCGGTGCCATCTCTTAAGTGAGTTTGCACTTGGGCCATATCAATGTGGGTAATATGACGGGAATTGTCTTCCTCCATGGGCATGGCCATGCGATAGACGGTAGAAGGACGTGAAAGACCACGAGGCGAACCTCGCCTGAAATTCACTAGGATAAGTGGCCATGTTGGTGGTGGGGATGTTCCGTGAATTACCCATTTGATTATTTAGATTTAACATTTTAGATTGATTCCTTGTTAAGACCATGAAGCAATAAATCTAAACAAATTCGGAAAAGAAGAATGCAAAACTTGAATGATAAATTTACATTAAAGAAATTATCAGAAAACAGTCACAACCTAGGTTTCAACCAATATGTCTTACCTGCGGTTAATTAATTATTTTCTGATCTTAATCTGTAGTAAATTTTAAGTGTCCGGTTTATGAGTTTTGCATGTGATCTAATCTTGAATTATTCACAAAAAAAGGTAAAAACTATGGCTAGGAAAGGACAACGAGATTCTTACTGGTGATGAAATCCAGCAAGTTTGCTCGGGGGTGACCTATGGTGTCTAAGGTAGAAGTTTAATGGATGGAGATGAATTCCACCGTCACTAAACTTCAAGCAATACCTAGTGATGAAATCCAAGATATTATTGTTTTAAATGCAATATGAAATGCAGTGAATTTTATTTTAAGTGTTTTAGTTGTCTAATGTATACATACAAAGCTATAAATCAAAAGTTCTAATGATCTAAGCAAGAGGCCACTGAAAACATGCCATTTCCTCTGAAGAAGTGGAGTACACCGTTTAAAACCCCCTGCCTACCAATGATATCGGATATCAAAGGAGCAACCGGAAGGTTCGTCCACTTCTCTGCTGGAATCACCCAATGGCGGGAGTACTATTGACATCCAATCAATAGTCCTACTTAGATAACTAAAACAGATAATTCGTAGCTATTCTAATATGCAGCTAGGTATGCAAAATTTTTTTTTTTTATGCAAGCAACAACCAATAATGCAATAAAAAAAAAATGTAACTAAAAATAACTGTTCTTTTCAAGATTACTTAGTTTTTGTTCATTTTAAAGCAATGATCTGAAAAAGAAGCAGAATACGACAGAAAAACCAAAAACGTAAAAAGTACAGCAAAAGAAAAATGCACTTACTCGGAAGCCTACGCTTTTCTGTAAAACTGCCTTCAAACGCCCAAGGGAGTCTGCACAGGCTGAAACGCACCTCTGCGTTTCGTATTGGACTTCCAGACGCCGCTCTGCGTCTGCTACGTTTTCTGCAAACTCCTCAGAAACCCTAGTTCGCTGGAACAACGAATTTCATGATTTCTGGAACCTGCAAAATAAAACAAAAATAGGAATAGATCAGTAAAGCAAGTATTAAAAACATGAAACCCTAGGGGGTCCCACCGTGATCGCCATTTGTAGATTAAAGATACAACGCCAAACAAAAATAAAGAAATCACAATAAAAGGAAGTACAAAATAGTTGCACAAAACAAACAATTTTTATTAATCAGTGGAGTTTAAAAACTCCTTTTGAGTACAACAGGGCCTGTAACCCTTTTCGTGATACAAAAATTACAATTTGTGCTAGGGTTCTCCGAAACCCTAGCTGGCACAATGTGGTGGCGTCTCCGAAGACGTATCCTTAACCCCAACAAGGTGAGTGGGCTTTGTTGTATCCTTTGGCTCGGACCACTCCAGCTTAAACAGTTGCTATCAACACACCAGATCTACCATTAAAATCCTGCACACATTAACACTATCAAGGAGTTAGAAATTAATAAGAGGGCTCCACTGTGTGAGCCCTCAGAAACAATTTAAAACCCTAGAAAAATAGAATGCAGGAGTTCAACAACAGATTAATAAAAGAAAAGAAGTTACTTGCTTTAAGCTGATTTATACCTGTTCTCTGTTAACGCGGCTAGACCAGGCGGCACTTGGAAGTAATGTGGCTATCAAATCGGCTACGGAAGGCGCCCTGGTGCACTCGCTGAACGCCCGCGTGCTTCTGAATCAGGGTTTCAGACGCCGGTCTGCGTCTGTGGCTGCGGGTAAACGCCCGCGGGCACTTGCGACAAGAATGGGGAATTCTGCAGAGTGCTGCAGAAGAGATGGCGGCGAAGTTGGCGACGGATGCGGCGATGGATGCGGCGATGGATGCGGCGAAAAGGATGCGGCGATGGATAGCTGAAGAGATAGATGAAATAGAAGAGATAGGTCCAAAAGATAGCAAAGATAGCAAAGATAGGAGAAGAAGATAGAAGTAGGGTTTGAGCCATCAAGGTGGCTCTATTTATAATCTACTCTTAGGGCACACTTTAGGGTTTTAACGACACTTTGAACGTGTGGCTAAGATTAAAGTGGATCCAAGGGTAGAGAATAAATCTAGGTTGTGAAACGGATTAAGATGGATGGACGGATGAGATTAAATGAAGGATGGACGGCTCAGATTAAATCACTTAAACTATATTTATATATATATATTAAAATATATTAAAATATTAAAATATATATATAAATATTAATTTAAATAAATTTGGGGATGAAAAATGGCGGGAAAGGTGAAATTGGGCCAAATAATGGCGGGAAAGTGTGGATTTGGGCCAAATAATGGCGGGAAAGATGGATGATTGACATGTGGCTGACAGGAAGGTATAGATGACTTGCAAGTGGCTGGATTTTGGTGTCTACAACAATTACTCACATTCCCTTTAAGTTGGTTTCCCTTAAAAGAGTTAATATTCAATTTTTGTATCACTTGATCCCATCTTTGGTGGGAGTTTTGGGGGTGATTAAGGAGTTGTTGGACTGATTCAACTAAGTTGGCAATGGTATTTTGTCAGATATAGTAAATATCCTTCCTATCTTGATTAAAAATTTGGTTGTTCCTTTCATTCCAAATATTCCAAAGAAGAATGGTAGAACCCATCCAAACTAACTGCTTAATAAAATGATCAACACCCTCTTGTTTAGGCCAATCCCTCCAAATTTGTTCAAAAGTAAAAAAATTGGACCACTGTAAGCCAAGTAAAGTGGCCATTCTTCTCTATTTTCTTAGAGGCTAAATTACACTCAATAAAAATATGGTTGAGAGTTTCCACATTCTCTCCAAACATTTCACATCTAAAAGGGCCATGAAAACCATGCTTCATAAGTTGCTCACCAGGAAGCACTCTACGATACAATAAAATCTAAGTAAAGAACTTCACCTTAGGTCAAAGCTTTTGTGTTAGGATCTCATCCTAAAAATATTTTGTAATTTTCATTATTATTTAATGACCCACTTCCAACATGGGGGGATCCCATCTATAATGTTATTTTATAATATTTTGTAATGTATGTGGCAAGTTAGGCTCCTAGCCAAGTGGGGCCATTTGATTTAACCATTATCAAGATTGTGACTAACATCTGGTAGAAGATTCTAGCTCGAGTGGCATTTTGCATGTAATCCAACTCTTAAGCTTAGGGTTAGGGTTGCATTTAGACTTTCTTTAAAAGCTACGAAGCCATGTACGAATGTATCTTTTTGCAACTTAATGAAATATTGAAGGAGGTTGCCCCCTCGAAGAGGCTTGCGATTCTAAGTTATTTGTGAGATTGTTTCAATTCTACAATTCCTTTCGGCATAGTATTATTCTGTTATTGCTTTTATTTCAATTATCTTTCAGTATTGTATGTATGTGAGCTTTATTTCAATAGTAAGTTCCTTACAAGTGGTATCAAAGTGCTTTTTAGGGTCGATTTCTACTGCGACTATGATAATTCTTGCTCAACCATTTTTGCTTGTTAGGTATAATTTTCTTGTGTTTTTCATTATGTTTTCCTTTATTCAAAAATCCAATATATATATATATATATATATATATATCTACAAAAAAATACAGTCTTTTTTTTTGTAGTTGAGCAGACTAGAAACCTTGTGTCACAGGTTTTAAAATATCATGGAGTTGTCATTATTGGCTAAGCTAGATAGCCCATAAAGCATCTAATGAAGTGAGGGGCGATCAAGCTCCAATACCTAGGCCTCAGATAGCACTTGCGCATAGAATCGAGCTCCCACGCATCTTCGGGTGTATCTAGAGACCATTTTAGGTTGAACAAAATTTAATCCAGTAGGAAGCTTTTCGACCTTGTATCATCCATAGTCCACGGGACATAGTATCCTAGATGATTACCCTCTTGTACTATTAGAGAGGCAAATAGTATGCTCAAGGGTATGTGTGGAATCATCCTTGAGTAGTGGCCTGAAATATTGGTCCGAGCATTATTGTTCGTCACTAGGGTATAACAGAGGGCCTATGGGTGTTACACACTCCTCTACCTAGCATGCCATGGTTATGTTAAACACTTCAACCTAGAAAAATACACATCTCCCTATTCTATTGAACCTACATTCATAATCCCAAAAAGTGAGCATATAGAGGACTTCCATATCATAGAAGAATGCACTTTGCATGCACCAACAATTAGGACAGAGTTCGTAAGTGTCTCTAATAGTCTAAAATATTCCAATATCATCCGGATCAGTGGTAGTAACAGTCGAGTCAGTAATAGTACCAGTCAGGTCAATAACAGTAGCAGTCAGGTCAATGATAGTAACAATCAGGTTAGTGATAGTAATAGTTGGGTCAGCAATAGTAACAATAATAGTCAACTCTAATAGTTAGAAAATACAAGTGGTCAGGGTCATAAATAGAACCATCAGTGTTAGTAACTGTAGTACGAGTGACAATACAGTGATAATGTGATCAGTTGGCAGAATGCACATATCAAGATAGTTGATCCAGTATCCAACTTGTGAACTATAGCTCCAAATAAAAAATTACTGCACAAGTAGACCCATAAAAAATAGCACCTAAGAAATCAAAAATTGTGAAAATCAAAGCTATAATGAATAATTTATATTGGTTTTATTATTACTCTAGTTTGAGTAATTCTTAAACCAAAAATAGGAAAAAATAGCACTAAAAAAAGTCATAACAGGCCCTACCAGCAAAGGTGAGAAGTCACATTTTGATCGAGGTCAAGGAAAGGGAACAGATGACTCTCACCTTTGCTTTGATCATGATACTACCTTCAAGATGCCAAAACTAGACTTTCCTAAGTTCAATGGGAAGGATGTGGATGGTTGGTTGTCATGTTGCTCAGTTATTTAAACTCTAGGATGTCTCCATTTATCACCAAGTTTAAATGGCTTCTTTCAATCTAGAATCTGAAGCCTTACAGTGGTACCAATGGTTGCTAAAAACTCTTCTTGATCCTTCTTGGGTAGACTTTGAGTCTCAATTACTCACTCGCTTTGGCTCTAGTGAGTATGATGATTTTACAGGAAATTTGTCAAATTTGAAATAAACTTTAACATTTCAAGATTACCAAATACAATTTGAGAGATTGGCCAACAAAAATACATAATTGAATGAAGGGTTTTTTATGATTTTTTTTGTTAGTGGGTTGAGGGAAGATCTCTAAGCTGAGGTCACAATGTTTAAACCATAATCCATGATGTAGGGTATCCAATTGGATCATTTGACCGAGTCCAAATTTTCATATTAGAGGTATATATCTAAATTTCCACAAGCTAAACCCTCTTTTCCTCCTAGATTCCATAATCAAAATGAACAAAAACCTGTTGCACCCATTACTACACCCAAATATTTAACCACTACCGAAATGGATGCGTGACACACCCAAGGGTTGTGCTATAATTATGATGAAAATTTTTCTTGCGGGCATAGGTGTACCTAAAAGAAGTTGTTCCTCATCGATGTTGATGAGCTTGACACCAGCGACCATTGTGATGATGACACTGAATCAGTAGAGGAACCACCCAAATTGGAGGAAGAAAACCAAGATGAACCATAGGCTAAAATTTATGTTCATGCTCTTGTTGGAATTACTACTCCCCAAACCATGAAATTTATGGGGTATTTCAAGGGCTTGCATCTTACCATCTTGATTGATTCTGGCAGTACACACAATTTTATTGATCCCCGCATTGCCATGCAGGTAAATTGTTACGTACATACATGTAATTCCTTTGAGGTTATGGTAGCAAATGGAGGGACCTTACCTTGCAAAGGTAAATTTTGTAATGTTAAGGTCAAGATTAGGGATTATGAGCTCAAACAGGATATGTTTGCACTTCAACTAGGGGGATGTGATATCGTGTTGGGAGCTCAATGGTTGGGCACATTGGGAGTCATATCATGGCACTTTTTTGAGCTTTGGATGTGATTTTCATAGAATGGACAGTCCTACACTCTCTATGGATTAAAAGTAGGGTCTTCACAAATTATCAGTTCTAGTCGGATGGAGAAGTTTAAAAAAATATCTCAGGGTGTAATAGCTCATATTTTTTTAATCCAACCTCATCCTTCAGAGGAGGATTTTGTTCCTGGAGATTTGCAACTTATTTTGACCAAGCACAACTCTGCTTTTGCTAAGCCAACAGAATTACCACCTTGTCGCTCTCATGACTATGTTATTCCCTTGTTACCTGGAAATGCACCACCCAACATGAGACCGTATCGGTATACTCATGCTCTTAAGTTAGAAATTGAGAAGTTAGTATAGGAATTGTTAAAAGTCGATGTCATTTGACCAAGCAACAATCCTTACTCTTCTCTAGTGTTATTAGTACGCAAGAAATATGGGTCCTAGTGGTTGTGTATTGATTATCGAGAGCTCAATAAACTCGCCATCAACGATAAGTTTCTTATTTTGGTTGTGGATGAAGTACTAAATGAACTTCATGAGACTATGTATTTTTCCAAACTTGACCTTCACTCAGAGTACCATCAAATCTGGCTCAAGGATGAGGATATTTCCAAGACTGCTTTTCATACTCATGAAGGTCACTATGAGTTTTTGGTAATGTCATTCGGCTTGACTAACCTTCCACTTTCCAAAGCCTCATGAACAATATTTTTCATCCGTTCCTTTAAAATTTCATCCTAGTCTTCTTTGATGACATTCTGGTGTATAGTCGCTCATGGGAAGAGCATCTTATTCATGTGAATCAGACTCTCCAACTGTTAGCACAACATCAACTCTATGCTAAGCTTTCCAAGTGTTCTTTTAGGTTGGAAAAAGTGGAATATTTGGGACACATTGTCACTAAGGAGGGCATCAAATTTGATCCCAAGAAGATCCAAATGTCTTAGGGGATTTTTAGGGCTTACAGGTTATTACCGTAAATTTGTTCATAACTATGGTAAAACTGTAGCTCCCCTCACTTCCATTTTAAAGGACTCTTTTACTTGGACGAGACCCCCTGAATAGGATTTCCTAGAATTGAAGTGTGTTATGACCACTATGCCTTTTTTGGCCATGCTAGATTTCTCCAAACCGTTTGTCATTGGAAGCGATGCTTTAGGTCATGGTATTGGTGCAGTATTGATGCAAGGGAGACCCTTGGGCTTCACTAGTAAAGCTCTCTATGGCCATAATTTGGGAAAATTCACTTATGCCAAGGAGATAATGGCAATTTTGCATGCAGTAACCCATTGGTGACCATATATCATTAGGCACCATTTCTCCATTAAAACAGACCATCAGAGTCTCAAATACTTTTTGGAGCAGCAAGTTGCCACCCCTGAACAACAAAAATGGGTCTCTAAACTCATGGGATCTAATTATGATATCACCTATAATAAGGGTAAGGATAATGTTGTGGTCGATGCTCTCTCTCGCCAATTTGAGGCTCTTAGTATGGTGTGTGCCATTTCATTTCCAGTACCCCAATGGATTGATTCCTTATGCCTTGAGGTACATCAAGATTTTAAATTGCAAACTTTGGTTGCTTCCCTACATACTGAGCCTACTTCATGTCTAGGATACACTTGGGATGGCCAGGTTTTGTGTCACCACCAATTTCTTGTTGTTCCCCACAAGTCCCAATTTTGGGAACTTCTTATGATAAAACTGCATGCTACCCCATTTGCCAGCCATTCAAGAATTCTCAAAAAATATGAACGACTTAAGCACACTTTTTTTTGGAAGGGTATGAAAAAGGACATTTAGGATTTTGTGACAACTTATGATACTTGTCAATGGATGAAAGGTGAAACGGTGCGTTATCCAAGCACTCTTCAACCCTTGCCCATTCCTAACCAGGTTTGGACGGATATTTCTATGGATTTTTTTGAAGGATTACCTAATTTCGGAGGTAAATCTATTATCTTCGTGGTAGTGGATCGTCTTTCAAAATATGCTCACTTTTGTTCCCTATCCCATCCTTACATAGCATCCACCATTGCCCAAAATTTCCTTGATTCTATCTTTCGTCTTCACGGTCTACCCTCTTCCATTATGTTTGATCGTGACCCAATCTTTACTAGTCACTTCTTACAAGAATTGTTTAAGTTGCAAGGAACTCAGCTCAAAATAATTTGAGCTTATCATCCACAAACGAATGGCCATACGGAGATTGTCAACAAATGTTTGAAAACCTGCTTTACCTCAGATCATCCGATGCACTAGGTGAAATGGATTCCTTTGGCTGAGTGGTGGTACAATACTTCCTACCACACAACAACCAAGGTTACCCCTTTTGAGGCAGTTTATGGGTTTCCTCCGCCCATGCCTTCCTCTTAAATTCCAGGTAGCTCCAAGTTCCATGCAGTTGACACTACTCTCAATCAACATGATGATATCCTCTGTCAAGTCAAGATGAATTTTGATGCGGCCTATCATAGGATGTGCCAACAAGCTAACCAACATCATTTCGAGCACAATTTTGATGTGGGTGATATGGTTTTCCTTTGCTTGCAGTCATACAAACAATTGTCTCTCCAGCTTCATAGATGCCAAAAACTTACCACAAAATACTATGGGCCCTACTAGGTGTTACAACAGATTGGTGCCACTGCCTACAAATTGGCCCTTCCACCTACATCCAAGCTTCATCCAGTTTTTCATGTTTCCTCTCTCAAAAAGGTGGTGGGCAATCAGGTACAGGTTTAATCTGCACTTCTATATTTAGATGAAGAAGGTTCTATCTTGCTAGAACCCAAATAGTTGTTGGATCATCGGACTCACACTCTATGCAACCGCACCATTACTAAAGTCCTTATTCAGTGGTATGGACTCCAACCAGAAGATGCTACATGGGAGTCTCTCCATCAAATCCAACACCAATTTCCTCACCTTTAGCTTTGAGGACAAAGCTTTTTGAAGGGGGAGGACATGTTATAATCTCATCCTAACATTATTTTGTAATTCTCATTATTATGTAATGACCCACTTCCAACGTGGGGGGATCCCATCTATAATGTTATTTTACAATATTTTGTAATGTATGTGGCAATTTAGGCTCCTAGCCAAGTGAGACCATTTGATGTAACCGTTATCAAGATTGTAACCAATGTTTGGTAGAAGATTCTAGCTCGAGTGGCATTTTGCATGTAATCCAACTCTTGAGCTTAGGGTTAGGGTTGCATGTAGTCTTTCTTTAAAAGCTATGAAGCCATGTATGAAGGTATATTTTTCAATTTAATGAAATATTGAAGGAGGTTGCCCCCTCAAAGAGGCCTGCGATTCTGAGTTATTTATGAGATTGTTTCAATTCTACAATTACTTTTTGCATAGTATTATTTTGTTATTGCATGTATTTTAGTTATATTTCAGTATTTTGTGTGTGAGATTTATTTCAATAGTAGGTTCCTTACATTTTGAGCCCACAATTAAGAAAATATGTCAGATGATTGGTTGGGATTATTATGGCATAAGGTCAAATAACCTTAAGCAACAAAATACTCACCATTAGTAGTGGTGTTCCTTCCAAAACAATCTTTTTCAAGGGACCAAGAGAGATATCTCATATGAAGGATGCATTGGATATCTTGTCTTTGCCTTTATGGGATTTGAATAGGCCAGTCCTCAAGGATCCAATATCTACCAAACTCTAAATTACTAGTATGGTACCAACAATAATTAGCCACCTTTATCCAATTAGCAATGAAGCTTCTCTATCCAAGGCCTCCAATCAGGAAACTGAGTTATCAAAGGCTTTTTACCATCCCAAGAATCAATCCAAAAATTTACTTGTTGACCATTATGAACGATTCAAAATAACTTTTTCTTTATCAAATCCTCACCAGTCTTAAGAACTGCTAAAATGGGAGAACCTTTGGTAGGAAATTGATAGCGAACAAGGTCTTCAGGACTTTTGTTCTTATCATATTTAGCACGAAGATTATTGGCCCAAAGAGCATTGGGATTATGTAAAATCCTCCAATATAATTTAGTAGCTAAAGCTTTATTGTTATTAATAGTAGACTGGAATCCCACCCCTTTATTCTTAGGAAGACATAAAGTGTCCCATTTCACCAAGGCCCATTTTCTTTTCTCCTTAGTACCACTATAGAGGAATCGATGACTGATTTGATCTAGTTCTCGAAGAAAAGCCTTTGGAATATTCAACATGGTAGAAACATAAATAGGAATAGCTTGAAGGACTCATTTTAACAAGGTGATTCTACCCCAGAAGAAAGCCACCTATTGGTCCACTTTTTAATTTTTTTCTTGACTTTGTCCAATAACCAATTCCAATTTTTTTTTCTATATTTGAATATTGATGGGAATACCTAAATAAGTGATTGTAAGGGAGGTCTTATTACATCTTAATTTATCCAAGACCATGGATTCCTGTCTGGAAAAGCAGTGAAAGAAAATGACTTTAGATTTGTCTTCATTGATCAATTGCCCAATAGCCTTAGAAAAATAGCTAATGATTTGCTTAATGTTAGAAGCTTCCTTAACTATAGGTTTACCTAAAAGAGTAGAGTCATCAATAAATTGAAGATGAGAGATAGGTCTAGCTCCATGAGCAATGGTAACTCCCTCAAGGGTTTTGTTTTCTCTCTTTTTTGTTATAGTCCTACCCAAGCATTGAGTAAGAATGATGAATAAATAAGGGTAAAGGGGGTCACCTTGCCTAATACCTCTAGAAGATGGGAAAATTTGAGAAGTCCTACCATTGATAAGAGCTAAGTAGGAAACGAAAGAGATACATCCCATAATCCAATCCTGAGAGAAACCAAATTGCCTCAAAACTTCGATAAGGAAGTGCCAATCCACTCTGTCATAAGCTTTGGATAAGTCTAATTGAATGAACATAAAAGGAGATTTTTGTGTATCCATGGAATGGATGGCTTCCTGAGAAAGAACTATCTCATCCACTATTTGACGTCCTTCCACATAACCCCCTTGTTTAGGGGAAATAATCTTATGCAAAAAAGGCTTCAACCTTTCTGCCATGATCTTAGTAATGATTTTGAGAATAACATTACATAAAGAAATAGGTATAAAAGCTAAGATATGATCAGTCTCTCGAGCATTTGGAACAAGAGTAATATAAGTTTTATTGATATCCTTCAAAATTTCTTTGGCTTTCCTGGCTTCTTCCACCACATCTAATAAATCAGCATGAAGGATATCCTAGAACTCTTGGTAGAACTCGATGGGAAAACCATCAAGACCTAGTGTTTTCCCTTTTTGCATTTTAAAAACTACCTATTGAAGCTCTTTGATAGTAATAGGAGCAGTCGAAATAGAGTTATCCTCATAAGTGATAAGAGAAGGGATTACTTGAAGAACATTTTGTTGAGAAGTCGAGTCAAGAGGAGTAGCAGCAAAAAGAATGGAAAAGTAATTGACAAAAATAGATTTCATGCCATCCCAAATGTAGACAGCATCTCCAAAATCTGATTTCAGAAAAGAAATAAAGTTGTGAGATCTTGGAGCTAAAAGATATTTGTGGAAGAAATTTGTGGAAGATTTTTGCTTCCAGAAGAGTTCTATTTTTTCTCATTCCTCTAACTGAGCCGTGAGATTAATTTCATCTGCACTTCTACTCTCTGTGAGGCCATCTAAATGGATTTTCTGATTCAAAATTTTAAGTTGAGCAATAACTTCATGTTTTTTTTATGAACATACCCAAACTCCTTCCAGTTCCAAGTCTTGATTTTGGATTTAATATATTGTAATCTTTTGGTAAAACAAAACATCTTAGTCCCATACCTAGGTTTACCTTCCTTCCACCATTTTTGCACTCAAGGTCTAAAGGAATTGTCTCTAATCCACATTAACTGAAAATGAAAAGGAGAGAAACTCGTATTGTTTTTCCACATATCCACCATGACTGGCCAGTGATCTGAACTAGCATTGTTAATAGTCTTCACTTTAGGAATATGACCATGGATTAAGAAATTATCAGAAAGCAATAACCTATCCAATCTCTCCATTGTACAAGGTAATCCTTACCTTGTGTTAGACAATCATAAGGCAATTATCTGGTTGGATGTCCACAAGATGGAGGTTTGCAACATATTCGCTCATGAGGTCAGTGCTCTTATCCAAATTTTTATTTCCCCCCATTTTCTCATCTAGAGAGAGTATGGTATTGAAATATCCTACGATCAATATCCAAGCTTCAAAAAAATGAGATATAATATAAGTTATATCCTTCCACTGTCTTCTTTTTTCCTCGAAAGTAGTTAGAGCATAAACAATAATGCATAGCATACTTTGGTTGGAATGTCAACTTTGAATAGCTATAGCCAAAATATCCCAACTTCCAACCATATGGTGAATAAATACCTCTTTTTGGTCCCAAAGGAAAGCAATGCCACCAGAAGTCCCTTGAGAATTGAGAGAAACCACTTTTCTAGCTTGTCAAATTTTACTAGCTATTAATTCCATTTCATCTATTGACATCTTCATTTCTTGAAGAAAAACAAGATGTGGATGATTTATCTGAATCATTCTTCTAATTTCATTTTGTTTTGAAATACTCCCTTTGAGTCCTCTAACATTCCAAGTGATGATATTTGTTAATACCAGGGCTAAACAAGTTGGGAAGGGTATTAATCTTACCTTCTTCTACAAGCTTTTCACCTTCTTTTGCCCTATGATGTTGATTGGTCTTGCGACCTGCCTTTTGATTAGAATCCATCTTCAATTTTTTTCCTTGTTTCTTGACTTAATCCAATTGAATTTGAGATGGCTTCTAACCTTGAATAATCCATGTACACAGCCAATATGTTACCAGAAGGTTCAACGGAGTCTATATTGGAACCTGTATTATTTGAAGATTTAACAGTTAAAAGATTGTTTTTCTTACGTATATTTTCTCCATTTTTTTTGTTGAAAACCTTTGATTTGTTGGTTTATCTCTGAGTTCTTCCCTTCATATTTAAATTGTGTTTCTAAGATTTATGTTTCCATTATTTCCTCTTCCTCACTTGGGACATCATTTGTGGAAATAATTTCAAACATATTAGGAAATAACTTAGATTGATCCTACATAACTATTTTCTTCTGAGTGTTCTTCTTCTTAGGCATTTGGAAACATGATGAGTTTATATCTTCTTTCTTTTGATCTGGAATTTTATTTGGGTAAACACTAGCCAAATGACCATATTCATGGCAATTTCTATAATGAAAAGGAATGTTCTCATAGTCCACTAATTACTCCCAAGTGTCCTCCCCAAATTGTAATGTGGTCTTTTTAGGTACGGTTTGTCAAAATCCATTAAAACACAAATTCGAGCATAAATAATATGTTTAAATTTTTGTGGGCACATGAGAATTAGGAGCAGTGGAAAAATATAGAAATATTATATTCAACCTTGGAAACATAATAATTACAAATTTTAAATAGTGGTTGATTAAACAACCTTATGGAATATAGGAGAAGTTAAGAAAAGAAGAAGAATAGGGAGGAAAGGAGAAAGGGAATTTGGTGTTGCCCGCCTTGCCGCCCATGCTGTCCAATCTGCCCAGTCAGTTGTCATCCAAGTCAAACTACCTGCCCAGTCAGCTGTCATCCAAGGAGGTAAAAGGGTAAGATCCAAAGCTTACCGTTGCAAATAATTTTTTTACTCCTTTTAACTGGATTAATTTCCAACATTCTCCCCCTTAAAGTTGAGAGGACTAACTATACATTCTCTCAGATTTATATATTGAGATTTAGTTATACCTTTGGTGAAGATGTCTACAATATTATCCAAAGTGCTACAATATTGAAGCTCAAATATTTGTTGTTCCACCATATCTTGAATGAAGTGATACTTCATATCAAAATTCTTTGATTTGCCATGGTGGATAGGATTGTATGCCAACTGAATGGCACTTATGTTATCACAATACGGTCGAGTTGGACCACTTTTACTTTCTCCAATCTCTTCAAGAACTTTTCTCAACCATAGGGTTTGAGTACTAGCATGTGTGATGGCTATATACTCAGCCTCAGTCGATGACAATGCTACAACAGTTTGTTTCTTGGAACTCCATGTAATTAGTCCTGATCCTAGACTAAAACAATTTCCTGATGTAGATTTATTGTCATCTATATTGCTGCCCCAATCACTATCACTGAATCCAACTAATTTCACAGAATTATATTTTTGGTAATGGATTCCAAAATCCAATGTACCTTTTACATATCTTAAGTTTATTTTAGTTGCTTGTAGATGCAGCTCAAATGGACTAGCCATAAACCTTGAAACTAGAGAAACAACATATTAAATATCAGGCCTTGTGTTGGTGAGAAACATCAGACTCCCAACCATACTTCTGTAAGTGGTCATGTCAACCTTTGATGCTTCATCGTCCTTGCTTAATTGGATCCCATGTCTAGTTGGAGTTGCAACTGATTTGCACTGCTCCATGGCAAATTTCTTGATCATGTCTCGAGCATACTTGTATTGACATATGAAGATCCCTTTATTTGATTGATGCACTTCCATACCTAGGAAGTATCACATTAAATCAAGATCTTTCATCTCAAACTATTTCATCATGGAGTTTTTGAACTCCATATTCATTTTATTGTTACTACCCATAAATATTAGATCATCCACATACAAAAAAACTATGAGAATGTCTACTCCATGCTTTAGGTAGTATAGAGTTGGTTCACTTTTGTTTCTCGTGAATCCATACTCGCTAAAATAGCCATCAATCGTGAGTACCAAGCTCTTGGTGCTTGCTTAAGGCCATAAAGTGCTTTCTTCAATTTGTAAACAAGGTTCTCCTTTCCTTGTTCTTGAAAACCTTGAGGTTGTTGAACATAAACCTCTTCTATCAAGTATCCGTTTAGAAAAGCACTTTTCACATCCATGTGTTGAACATTCCATACTTTATGCACTGCTAAGGAAAGAACTGATCTGATTGTTTCTTGTCGTACAACAGGAGCAAAGGTTTCCTCATAGTCAATGCCAAATTTTTGAGTAAAACTTTTGCTACTAGTCTCACCTTATGCCTTCCAATGCTTCCATCAGCATTGTGCTTGGTCTTGTAGACCCATTTACATCCAACACATTTTTTCCTTTGGGTAGCTTTACTAGCTGTCATGTATCATTATTTTTTATAGAGGTTATTTCTTCTTTCATGGCTTCTTGCCATACATTTTGAGTACAAGTATTCTCATAGCTAGCTGGTTCTAGTTGTGTACTAGCCAATAAATCATAATTTACTACATCTCCCGTAGGATCATGGGAGTCATCATCCCCATACAATTGTAAATTTTCAAGTTGTTGCAAAATTGTATTCATTTCACTAGCTTGGCTTCTAGTGAATCTTCTCTGGAAATTCTGATCCAACATTTGAAAATATGGATGATGTTGTAATGTTCTTTTGCCTCTTGATGGAGAGTCTCTGTCAATTTCCATCGGTGAAGAACTTACTGATCTTTGTGGAGAAGGACTTGGAGTGGCAGTTGAAGTACTTGATGTAGTACTCCTGCTTGGGCTTGGAGGGGGTGGTGTGCCTTTGCTTTTCTTGGGAGACACCTGCTGTACTTGTTGTACCTATGAAGAATTTACATCTTGGGACTCATCATCAACAAAAATTCTTTGATGACCCCATTCTCCCCCTTCATCAAAAATTACATCCTTGGAGAGTATAACTTTATGAGTCTTGGGATTGTAGAGTCTATATGCCTTTGTAGACTCACAATACCCTAGAAATATACAAGATTGACTCTTTGGATCAAGCTTCTTCCTTTTCTCATCAGGAATGTGTGAATATGCTAAAGAACCAAACACTTTGAAGTGCTTTACATTAGGTTTATTTTCGTGCCACCCCTCATAAGAAGTGACACCATTTAAAATAGAAGTAGGACTTCTATTTAGAATATATACATTGGTTCTTACAGCCTCTGCTCAGTACATATGAGTTAGATGCTTAGTCTGAAGCATCGATCTCACCATTTCAAATATGGTGCGGTCCTTTCTCTCGGCCACACCGTTTTGTTGTGGGGTATAGGCAATGGTGAATTGCCTTTTAATCCCACTTGCTTTACAATATTTCAAGAATGCTTTTGAGGAGTATTCACCTCCTCGATCTATCCTAAGATATTTTACATAATTCCCACTTTGATTCTCTACATTGTTTCTAAAATCTATGAAGCAATCAAAAGCTTCACCTTTATGTTTCAAAAAATAAATCCAGCACATTCTAGAGAAGTCATCTATGAAAGTGAGAAAATAAGAATTGTTTCTGAGACTCTGTGTTTGCATTGGTCCATAGATGTCTGAATGTACTAACTGAAGTGGATAGCTGGCTCTCCAAGCTTGTCCTTTTGGAAACTTTGACCTTGAGTGCTTTCCCAAAGCACATCCTTCACAGACCTTTTCTTCATTGATTTTAGGAAGTCCTGTCACCAGAGCTTGAGAAGTGAGAAGTTTCAAGCTAGCAGAATTAAGGTGACTATATCGCAAGTGCCAAAGCACACTTGGATTTTTTATAGCTACATTTGCAAGTTGAGCTCCTCCTGGATCACCAAATTTGAGAGGGAATAACCTGTTCTTGGTCATGGGGACCTATGTGATGACACGATTATAATTATTTTTATCAAAATGATACATTGTCCTTCATCAAATACAAGCTTGTAATTTTTTCCCATCATTTGTCCAACGCTTAGCAGATTGTGTTGGAGCTTTGGAGTGTAATAGATGTCATGTACTTTCTTTAGTCCTTCTTTGGTTGGAACCTCCATGGCTCCAATACCCTCTACTTGCAATGTCTTATCATCCCCTAATTTGATTTGGAAGTTATAAGTGGAATTTAGAGTAGCAAATAAATGTTCTTTGCCACTCATGTGGTTTGAACAACCATTATCCATAATCCATGTGTCATTTAGATTGTGTTCTGATTATCCATATGAAAGAAAAATATTAGAGGTGTCATCTTCTTCTCCATAATTACCATATTGACTACTGCTGCCTTGTGAATATTTTAACCAACAGTCGTGAGTGAAGTGACATGGCTTGCCACAGTTGAAACACGCTAATTTTGACTTATCACTTCCTCGCCCTTGATTTCCTCGATTTTTATTTTGACCTCTTTGTTGATTGCTTACTTTATATGAGTTGCCTCCTCTGTTGGAATTGCCTCCTCTGTTCTGGTTGCCTCCTCTATTTTGATTGCCTCTTCTGTAGTTGCTTCTACCTCTACCTCTTTGCTTGCCTCTGCCTTGACTTCTTCCCCGTCCTCTTCTATTATTTTCATTGGAAGTGAAGGCCTTATCATCACCTCCGTAGTTGGTTGAAGGAGTTTCATGAAACCTCTCTTCATGTGACATTAATGATCCGATTAATGCATCAAATGTTAAAAGGGAAATATATTTGGATTCTTCTATAATTATGGCAATATGGTTCCATTTATGTGTAAGTGTTCACAACACTTTTGTTACAATTGTCTCAGACGTGATTTTTTTGTCTAGTGTAACCATTTTATGCACAATTGCTTTTACTCTAACATAATAATCACTGACTTTTTTATCATCTTTCATTCGAATATTTTCAAAATCACTCTTCAGTGTTTGAAGCCTTACCTGCTTCGCTTGATTACTACCCTGGAATCCATCACTTAATGCATTCCATGCAGCTTGTGCAGTTGTACAAGCGATGATTCTAGAGAATATGTTTTTCTCCAATGCAGCTTGGAGATGAGAAAGAGCGGAAGAGTTGCTCTTTTTCTCTTCTTTTCATGTTTTCTTGTCTGCGGCATTTAGTTTTGTCTAGTCTGAGGGTTCTGTGTAGCCCTCTTATATTATGTCCCACAAACCTCTTCCTATGAGCAAGGTCTTCATATTTATAGACCAATACTCATAGTCATAACCATTAAATTCTAGTATAGGTAAGCTATTGTGTGAGGCCATAGCTACCAAAAAACTCTTTATTTCATGGTTACAATAAAATACTTTGTTGTTTGAAATAAGGAAATAAGAAGAACAAAGAAATAAGAGATTACAAACTTAAGTCAATCTGACTTGTTCTACTCTATCATTCGCTGTTTATTCCTCTTGATGTGGGGATGCTATCTCTTGATTCACAAAATTATCTGCTACTTCTTCTTCATCATCACTTATCAATATTATTTTCGGTGATTCTGGTTCTAAGATTTCCACTGAAATACTATAATGTGTATACTCTGATTCTTGTGGTGTAGCTTGTACAGATTTTGATTGTTCAAATTGACTTATGAATGAATTGTCTTCAAAGTCTACCTCATACCCTGAGTCAGGATGCCTTTGATGTGCTATCACTGCATTTTGAAGCTGGCTAAACACAATGTTGAGCCCATAACCTCTTAATTTTTCATCAAACCTCTCTGCACCTTCTCTTGCTAGAATTGCACATAAGACTTGATAACAGCCATTTGGTCTTATCATCAATGCCTCTTTACAATTTGTCGATTTGGATCTTTTGTCTCTTTTACAAACAAAACTAAGCCTCTTAAGCTTATTACACAAAAGTTCTACAGTTTATGATTCCTTGAATCAAGTGAAAAATTTATCCTTCGATTACAATAATTGTCTCTTAGACAATGTCTTTCTTTCTTATATGATATATATTAAAAAATATATATTACAACTCTCCATAATATATTACAATAATTTATCCACTCATGTAGAGGATTTGGAGAGCAAGTGGGTAGTTACAACTCTCCAGTTATCGAGAGGCCTAGGTTCAAATCTCTCCCCTCACATGTTGCGGATATGTTGTATATAAAAGGTTCCTCATCAAAATATATATATATATATATATATATTACTATTTAATAGATTAAAAATAATTGCTTTAAAAAAAATTAGAAAAGCAATTATAATTAATATATTTAATTTTAATAATAATATATAAAAAAAATTATATAAAAAATTTATCCTTCGCAGGAATTGAATTCGCGACCTATTTCATGCAAGAATTTGTCCTAACCAACTCGGCTACCACTGCGATGAGAACCCAAGGGTAAGATTACAAGTATATTCTGTTTTGGATCCGATTTCAACAAAAATAAAAAAATTTCAAGCTTTCACTGTCATTGGGTTTTGAACCCGCGACCTGTAGGAATGCGGGCACCTTATGGCTGGCTCCACGAGCCAGTCGAGCTACGCGACTCGACGGGAAGGCAAGGGAAGCTTGCCTTCCTTATACTTCTCTCGGTCGTGCTTTAATTAATTTTTTTTTTTTGGTATTTTTGTCCCACATCGACCATGTGGAGGGCGATGAAGGTGTTTAAAACCTTCAACGAGAGAATACTCACTCGATTGCCTTCGAGCAATCAGTGATCACCCTTTTGCCTCCTTCTCAAGCAATCACTCCCTACCACATTGCTTCCTTTGAGCCTATCGTTTGTTGCCACATTGCTTGTCCTCATTCTACCACGTAATCAATATTTTTGCCACGTAATTGGTCTGTATTAGTTCTGAGTCATCTAGTCTGCATTAGCCTTGTTCTCCTCTCGCCACATGGCGCTCTTCTGTTGGTTATTCTGAGTTGCTCCTCCTCATGTGCTTGCTGTGCAGGCCTGCTCCAGACCTCACCTTAGTTCATGAATCACAGGCCTTCTTAACCTCAAATTACATGCTGTAGGTCCCACTCGACCTTGCCTCGATGCTCATGCTTCCTGGTTCCTCCACCTCAATCCTCAGGCCTAGTTCCTCCATTGACCTCGATTCTAGCACCCTCTCCGACTTTGGATTTGATACCAGATGTGGGCACGTGAGAATTAGGAGCAATATGAAAATGCAAAAATATTATATTCAACTCTAGAAACATAAGAATTACAAAGTTTAAATAGTGGTTGATTAAAAAAACTTAGGGAATATAGGAGAAGTTAGGAAAAGAAGAATAGGGAGGAAAGGAGAAAGGGAATTTGGTGTTGTCTGCCTTGCCGCTTATGTCATCCAATATACCCAGTCAGTTGTCTTCCAAGTCAAACTACCTGCCCAATCAGTTTTTGTCCAAGGAGGTAAAAGGGTAAGATCCAAAGCTTACTGTTGCAAACAAATTTTTTACTCCTTTTAACTGGCTTAATTTCCAACAATGTTTTAGTACAATCAACAGTCATCGTAAAAGTTCCTAAAAAGTTTCCAATTGAAGAAAAATAGTCAGATTCCAGAATTCAATAAGGAGGCCAAAGAGTCTAACCCACTCGAGACCTGTAGAAGGCATCTCTTCTTTGAATTTAAATTTAGTATGTCAGGGCTTTATGAAAAGCCCTAGCCTTCCAAAGAACCAGGGACCTCATTGAAATATTTTATCTTTATCTTCATTATTAGAAAATAAAATAATAAAATAACCATTTGGATAAATAGATATTTGTAACTCACCTTTAGTTTTCTATATTTTTGTAGCCCGGACTTTGAAAATAGATAGGCTCGAATGAAAACCCACGAAATGATAAATTACTCCTCTTTTTTCCATATTTTCAATGCTACTCTGAATGTTACCCATATCAAGCTTAACAATAGGAGTTCCATCAACTGCTTTAAGACATCATGACTCTATTTTTCTAGGATCCATATTAGGCATTCTTAGAGGTTTACGTGATGCCCTAAGATTAATATTAGCATTACGCTAAGGTTGTCCACCATGAAGGGCATCCCTAAAATTTATTTTTGGGATTGAGTCTTAGAAACTCTTACCCTTGATAGGGGTTTCCATTATGGATTTATTTTTTGGGTGCACCCTAGAACCCAATTCACTTGACATATGAGCTATTTTTTGATCAATTGCTTGAAACTTGTTTCGTGATCTCTTTAATCAATACCCTAGACACTGTGGAAGTTATGATTTTCACTTTTCTTTTGTGTAACAAATTGGAAGTCATTGTCAATCAAGTTCACATAATGAATATATGTTGAAAGATAGATTTCTAACCCATATTGGATCCCCTACAACATATCCTGTTAAACTATTGAGCAAAACCCACAAAAATATTGGTCTTTAGGGCTCGAAGGCTCTAAAAACCAACCTTTGGAGCTGCTTCCACTCAACCCAAATGAAAGCCTTGCAATTACTTGCCAAAAATATTATTCACACATAGGGATGTGCTAGGATATATGTTGCTCCAAATTATCTAAAAATTAGTGGAGAATTTCTAGGGTTTGTTAGGCATATACCTTCAAAATTTCAACTCAATCCGAGTTCAGATAAGTGAAATATGGCCAAAACAAGTTTGGTAGTTTGGGCAGTCCTACGAAAAACATCCTCTCATTCCATCCGAATAATTTTTGTAATATATCTTAAATTAAACTTTAGGGTCTCTGTCCACTATTGATCTATTACTTTTAAACCCTTTCCCCTTTCTATCCCTATCTTTATACATTTAACTAAGCTTAAATGAGTCAACATTCAACAAGTTAACAAGGTATACCAGCCTACTCTAGAGGTTGGGTTAAAAGCAATTTTGACACATCCAATATCAAGGTTTGTGTTGTTATTAGCAAGTGTTCACGTTCTAAAAACCATTGCAGATGATAGTCATAGTTCAAGTTCACCTTGATGTCAATTCAGACCCCAACAAGTCCAAGGTAATATTCTTATATGAAAGAGTCTACAAAGAAGAGGATATCATGGACCTTTTAAATATGCATTATGTGAGAAGGATTTAGAAACACAAACCATGTACTTCTTCATTGTTCCTTTCCTCGTACCATTTGGGTTAATGTTTTTTTTAAATAATAATATTTAGGTAGCTCCCTCAACATTGAAAGAGTTGATGAAATGTTGGATTAATTATTTAAAAGCTAAAACATTATATATTATATGGCCGATTATATTATCATTATTTGTTAGAATTTATTACTTTAAGGTACAATAGATTTTTTTAAAATAAATCTCAAAATTATGCCCAAGTTTGGAACCATATTATTGCCTCTTTTATATAATGTTTACAAATATGGTGCTCATCATAGGAAGTCTCAAATATAGAAAATGAGGTGTTAGCCTCTTGGTTATAGGATTCAAATATACATGTATTAACACAAAGAATTAGATTCAATCTATGATAAAATGGAAATGTCCAAAATATGGGTTTATCAAAAAAAAATTTAATGGTGCTTGCAAAGGAAATCTAATAAAAATTGGTGGAGATGATATTTTTTAAATAATGAAGGCAAAATTCCCCTAACCTACTCAAAATTATATGGAACTTCGAATAAAAAATATCAATGCAATGACACTTCTTATAGAGATTAAAATTACAATTGAAAAAATATTAAAAAAATATTTGAATTAAAGAGGATTCACCAATTATCATTAATACTATCAACAAAAATAGATGTGGGGATTTGATAAAAAATAAAATTATTGTTGATATTTATCAATTTATATTTAAAGACAATCTCTTGAAAATATAAGCATATCTATATGAAATAAAAAAGAAATACAAAATGATATGATTTTTTTATTGGAACCAACAATTATATTAAATAAAAGAGGTTACAATAAAAAAGGAGATGGAGAGATTGCAACTTGGGGTCCAAGGCTACCCACACGATCAAAACCCTAAATAGGGTACCAAAACCAAAGTTCAAGAACAACCAGAGAAACCATAATATGAGGCTCAAGGTCAAATACAAAACCAACCCTTAAAAGGGTAAACAAACAACATAACTAAGCATAATAAGTTGCTCCTCAAGGAGGAGGATCATTCTTTGACCCAAAAGAGCCCAAACCATGAGGATTATCTATCGACAGATCAATAGACCAAGAGTTATCAGGATCCCAGTGTTCATCAAAGGAACCCTAATACCTCAACTAAGGGGAGTAGAATTGATCAAAGTTGAAGGTGATGATGGAGTAGAACGAGCAAGAGGAGAAGTAACCGACCAAGGAGATGGGTCAAGGCTCAAACTAGTACCATGATCAGTTGAGCGATGTACAAGACTCCAACCATGTTGTGGAGAGTGTGAATACGAATGATGCATGCTATGAGATCTGGGAGGAGATCGAGCCCTACTATGAGCACTAGCAGAATGACCTAAGATTGGAGAACGTCACCCCCTCGAGTTACTACATCGAGACCTTGGAGAAACTGAGGAACCTTGAGGCAGAGGGAGGTCAATCGAAACTCTACTAATAATGCATGGAGCCTCACGCCAATACTCAATAAGATTCATCAAATGCACCAACTCATGCACCACCTTGGAAGCCTGTGAATGGATCTGAATGGTAACAGTAGAAAGCATCATATTCTTTTCATTTATAGAAAACTGTAAAGAAATTAAATCTCTAGAATAGATAGCAACATTCCTAGCTTTCCATAGCTAAAACAAACTAATCGCATAAAATAAATTCCATAGAGCAACAATATAAGCAAGCCAACAACTATTATCACCAAAAAAAATAATCTACTATTTGAAGAACTCGAGATAAAAACATTTAAATGAGTGAATCCAAGCCAAGGGAAACTAAGCACAAGGACAAAACCAAAACAAATGCTTAAATGTTTCAAAACAACAAAAAGCATGACACTTAGGATTAGGAATACCAACCCTACTGAGCCTCTCTCTCATAGGAAGACCTTGATAAATAAGAGACTAGAGAAAAAAGGTGATCTTAGGTTCAAGATTAGAATGCCAAATATATTTCAAATGAGCAATCCAAGTATAGGAGGTAGAGTGAGTCTATCATCTCTCATTAAGTTTGTCAATACTAGGGGAAAAAGGGCTAAGTTGATAAAGCAAGGAAGAAGAGTAGTTACCCAGGTGTTGTAGGTGATTTGGAGAGGAGAGGGCAATCCTCCAAGGGAGGTCCCAGGTTCAAATCTCCACCCTACCAAAAAGCTGAATTGGGTATCCAAAATCCAATTGATAATGTTGGTGCGAGCACGGTCGGGTGCGACTCTCGGGTGACTTTGACGGTGTAGAACCCCTTGTTCGTGGTCTCTCAGACCAAGGCAACCCCGCAAGGGGTTTTTTGCTTTAAAAAAAAGGAAGAAGAGTAGTTCTTGAAAGGAGTATGTACATTCCAATGTCAATCCCTCTACCAGGCACTTGGGGGCTAAAGGTCAAGCTTATGTAGCATGACATCAAACATAAGCTCCTAGATATTAATAATAGAAGGAAGAGCAAAGTTTTGAAGATTAAATTTATGCTTGAGATCATGCCAAGGAATCTAATCTTGAGAATGCACTAAATATTTAGTAAAGCAAATGCCTTTGTGAAATAGCCTCAAAGCTTTAACCCCTTGCATATCAACAAGAAGAACCGAAGAGTTAAAATAGGAGACCACCATATATTATGAGAATTGAATGAAATACCATTATGAAAACCATCACCAATCCAGCAAAGATGAGGTTTCACCACCTCAAAAGCCTACCAAATACTTTTAACAACAAAAGAACCCTAAATATTAATCGAGGCAGAAGTAATGATAAGAGTGTGAAGGCCAATATTAACCCAAGCTTTATGCTCATAAGGCAACCCTGAAGAGATACAAAAGTGAATTAAAACCTTCCAGGCTTCAAGGCCTTCGATAGTTTTAACCACCCACTTTGCACATAAATAAATGTTTTGCCTGTAGATGTCAATGATACCCATCCTACCCTTATCACTAGGCATGCAACAAATATCCCAAGCAATCCAATGAAAACAATGCAAATTCTTCCCCTTGGCCCAAAGAAATCCCTAAGGATTATGGCCAACTTCTTATAAGAATTATTAGAAGGAGCCCAACAAGAGGAATAGTAAACATGGGTGGTAGCAAGAATCTTAGTGCAAACCTAAAATTTACTAGCAAGAGAAAAGGGACATGAGGTCCAATAAGAAATCTTCTTTTCAATTCTATCAATAACATATTGCTAGATTTCGAAGGATGAGCAATCAAAATCAAAGGGATTGCTTAAGAACTTAAAACACTCACTCACCCCTTTGAAGCCAATGCCACGATAAATATCTAAACCAAACAGGTAGAGTAGAGGAAACAAGGTGGAAAAAAAGAGACTTGGACCATTGGATGTTGGAACAAGAGGCCTTACAAAAAGTGTCTAGACAAGCCAAAGTAGTCAAAATAGAAACCTCATCCTCACTAGTAGTGAGAAAAGAATCATCCATAAAATACCCATTAACAAGTTGAGTAGACATATCAGACAAAAGAATTCCTTTTATTAACCCCTTACACATTTGACTAGAAAGAAGATAACCAAAACCTTCAGCCGCAAAGGAGTAAAGCGAGGGGGCTAAAGGATAGCCCTAGAAAATAGAATGAAACAAACCAAAATCCTCTTACTTATACCCATTAATAGTGAGACAAGTCGAAGCATCAACAAACAACATATTGACGACCTTAATAAAAAGGGCCAAAACCTGAGAGCTTTGAGCATGGCAAGAATAAAATACCACTCAATACGATCATAAGCTTTCTCAAAGTTAAGCTTAAGGAAAAATAGCTTTTGGCTAGAGACACACACCCATTCTAAACCTTCCTAGATAGCAATAATATTATCCAAGATATAACGCCCTTTAATGAAACTCGTCTGCTTTAGTCTGGTAATCACAAGAATAATATTTTGAATACGAAGAGCTAAAGCCTTGACCAAGATCTTATAAGAAACATTAAGCAAAGAAATAAGTCTCCAACTAGTGATAAGCTCTGGATTACCTGTTTGGGAATGAACTTAATGTTTCCACGATTGATAATACTAACTAGAGAGTTATTGGCTAGTGCTTCATTATAGACATTGAGCAGATCAGGTCCAGTAAACTTCCAAGTGGCTTTATAAAACTCGTAGGGAAATCCATTGAGACCAAGGGACTTATCATCTGATATAGTCGTAAGAGCATTATGAAGCTCAACAAGCAAAAAAGAATCCTCACACAGATGCATGTTATAAGTAGACAACTTAGCAAGAACAACATCAAGACACTACTAGAGCACCATCTGACGTTCCAAAGAGTCTTGTTGCACTTGACAGACAAGTTTACAATGATCCACAAATATCGACGCGATATCAAGAAGAGAAGTCAGCCTATCATGAGAGACTTTAATAGCCTTGATCTAGATTTTGGCCTTCTTGGAATGAAGAGATTTGAATTTTTTTGGATGGGCGATCAGCCACCCTTAACAAATGCAGACGAGCCTGAAGCTGAGCCCCATGGGCTTCATGTCATTCATGGAGCATAAGTCAGTGGCAAAAACCAACAACCCTAGCTTGTAACTGTCAATCATACAAATAATTTTCTAGCAAAGATAATTTTTGTTGATACTCCTTCGTGACAACCGAATCAACACACTTTTTGACTTGTGCCACCTGTTTGCAAAAATACCGCATGAAAGAGGTAGTACAGATAATCACCTCATTCCACTAAGAAATCCAACTAACAAAATGAGGAGACTGAGGTAATAAATTTTAGACTCTCTCAATAATGGAAATCGTGCCAGAGCGTTGTAATAAAGAAATTTTTAAATAGAATTGATTGCACGAAAAATTGAATTGGTAGCCACTCCACTCAATATGGAATAAAATCGAGAAATGATCCGATAGTAGGAATTGATCCCAGATCGTCACAATATTATTATTGGCAATAGATAAGAAACAAATTGTTGTTCTAACATCATAACTCTATCAAGATGCTTACATACTATGTCATTACCAACACAAAAATTGGACCACGTGAACCATAATAACTTTACTAATAACTGGATTCTATAATTCTACCCTCATTCTCCCCTCAAATAAAGGCATCCCTAGACAAGTTATTGGTAAATTTTCCTCCTCCATTTGAAGCAACCTACAAATTCTTGCTTTGATATTAGTGTTGAGCAAGGTACATCGACAATATTGTCATTGTTATCAACACACTCAGATGGACAGGTTAATGCAGTGGACAGTTGTTCAGAGGTTGTTCAAAGTATGTACAGTGATGTTCAATGCTTATGAGGATGTTTTTGATGTTCGGGTGAAGTTGTTACAGGTTGTTCGTGCAAATTTGCAAAAGTTGAAAAAATCGTCAGGAAGTTGTCAAAAAATTGTAAAAGTCATCACGGGTACAGTTGGATAGGATGGATCAATTTGGAACATGCCAGCATGTCAGGAAATAGTCCAGAATAGTTTTGGAGGTGTCATCATAGTGTTTGGACTGATTGGTGACGTTTTCGGTATCTTGGCGGATGATTTGGCAAGTGGTTGTACAGGCCAAAAAATGGCAGTTTTGTCAGAAGCACTACAAGCAAACCGAGAAGAATTTGATAGTGAAATTCGAACTAGATGTAGTCATTATCTTCAAGAACATATGTTCCAAATTTCCACCAAAATGGAGAAATGAGGCGAATGTTACAAGTGTTTCAAGACTGTCACAAAAACGCTCTTTTTGGAAAAAGTGTGTCAGCAGCAATTTTTGTGGAGGTGGTACAGGTGAACCGTAAGTATTTATATAGTAAGATTCGGACTGGATATAGTCATTATTGCAAGGATTCTACTTTTCAAATTTTAGAGAAAACAGAGTTACGAGGTGAGAGTTATGATTGTTGCAAAAATGGTACAGGTCACTTTTATGTCGATTTGTTCCACTTATGCAAAATCCTTCAGTTGGTCATTTCGACCTTGTAGAGTCGCCAGAGTTTCGGTTTCAGTGTTGTTACACCTTCAAGGCATCAAATAGAGCATCTTTAAAAAAAAAATTAAGTTTCACGTGGCTCCGAAGTAAGAGAACGAGTAAGGTGTTGATTCTTTGCATGTGACGTGTTTGACGAAATGCCTTCTCAAAATAAAAAAAAGAAGTTATATTGTTTTAAGAAGTTTCATTAAAGAAAATATTTTTAAAATTGAAAAGGGAAAAAGAATGCAAGTGTGTGATTTTTAAGTGACAAGGGATTTTATTGAAAAGTGGGGACTTTATTTTGTGAAGAGAGAAGTGTGTATGGAGAAAAATAAAGAGTGAAAATCCGTGATTTTTGGAGAGTGGTGAAAAATGTCACTTCAGTATTTTGGGCATAATTTTCTCATATGATATCCATTTTGGCTGAAATTTTGAGAGGAGTTCGCAGACAAAGTTTTGCACAATACCCAGAAAGAATTTAGCAATTGGCAGAATGAGCTAAGAAAACAATCATTTTTTTTTGTGATAAGAGAAGATTCAAATTCTGAGTAATGCAGAGAGAGGGATGTTATACTGGGTGAAATAGAAAGTTTTAGATTTTGAGCTTACAGACCACAGAGGGTTTTGGTTTCAGTGAATACATTCATATATGTCATTTTATTATCAAAATCAAGTGGGTGCTTGGTAGAGGGGTTGGTGCTCCTTTTTGTTGGTGTAGATAAATCAGGGGTTGGTGCTCCTTCTGTTGGTGTAGATAAATCAGGGGTTGGTGCTCCTTCTAGTGGGTGCTGATAAATTGATTGTAAAGTTGGTGCTTTGCAAAGACTGGATTTGGATGGGAGTCCAAACAGTAATTTTTTGGGATGTAGCCAAATTAGTGAACCTCGGTACATCTTGTGTTGTGTGATGTTCTCTTGTTATACTTGCTTTATTTGGTTTTATGTTTTCATTGTTTTGGCTTTGAGTGTTGAAGATTTAATTTTTAAAAAGCTATACTGATTCACCCCCCCTCTCAGTGTCATTGTGAGACTAACAATTGGTATCAGAGCGAGGTTCCTGAATAATTTTAATTGGCTAGGGTAATCTTAGAAGTGACACAATGGCAGGTGGCGAAGGCTTCTCATCAAACAAAGCACCATTGTTTGATGGAACTAATTATGCATTTTGGAGACTCAAGATGCAGACATATCTTTGTGCTTTGGGATGCGACATTTGGGATTCAATAGATAGTGGATACACAATACCCACCACTTCTCCAACCGATACTGTCGATAAGAAACTATTTGAGAATGACTCAAAAACAAAGAATGCTATCATGTGTGGATTAGTGGAAAATGAACTGATAAAGATTATGGGTTGTAAAACGACAAAGAAAATATGGGACAAACTAAAGAGCATTCATGAAGGAGACGTTAAGATCAAGGAGGCCAAGTTATAAACACATCGATCTCAGTTTGAAGTATTAAAGATGAATGACGATGAGAATATAGAGGCATATATGTTGAGATTTAATGAAGTCATTAATGCGATTAGAGGACTCGACGAGAAAATCAAAGATTC
This sequence comes from Wollemia nobilis, assembly GCA_028583015.1. NCBI lineage: Eukaryota > Viridiplantae > Streptophyta > Pinopsida > Araucariales > Araucariaceae > Wollemia > Wollemia nobilis. The sequence continues at coordinate 6,217,304 of JAQPPZ010002440.1, forward strand.
TATCATCGTGAAAAAGGTATTAAGATCCCTTTTCCAAAGATTTGATTCTAAAGTTTTAGCTATAGAAGAAGCTAAAGATCTAAATTCTTTTAGTATGGATGAGATGCATGGTTCTTTGACTGCATATGAGATGAGAATAGGAAAATCTAAACCCACAAACAGAGAAGCTACTTTTAAAGCCCATAAAAATATGAAAGCAAAACAAGAATCCGAGGAAGAAGAGACATCAGATGAAATGGAAGCAAACTTTGTTCAAAAACTAAAAAGGGGAAAAGAAAAATATAGAGGAAAGTTATTGTTTAAATGTTTCAACTATGGAGGCGTTGGGCATTTTTCAGCTAAATGTCCACTTAATGAGAATAACAAAAGTGATGAAGGATCACACGAAGAAAGAAGTGACTGAAAGAAAAAAACAAATTTCAGAAAAGGCAACTTCAAGAAGAAAGGTTTCATCTCCAAGAATGTCAGTTCATCAGAAGATAGCTCTAGTGAGGATTTTGAAAAGAAAACAGGTGAAGCTCTTTTCATGGCACTCAAAGAAGAAAAACCAAAAAAAGAACAGGAATATGATGGAGAAGAAATTGACGCAGAAGTGAATTTGGAAGAGGAACTAATTGCAGCTCTAGATGAATTGAAGATAGAAAGAAAAAATAATAAGAAAATTTCAAGAAATCTTGAGGATGCAAATGAAATCATAACAAATTTGAAAGTACAGATAGAAGAATCTAAGAAAATATTTGAAGATCTTGAAGTGCAAATAACTATGAAAATAGATTATTGCAGCAAGTTAGAAGAAGATATTGTTGGTTTAAGAATGCAGCTAGAAGAGATGAATCAGAAAATTAGTTGTTATCACAAACGTGAAGAAAGTTCTATGAAGCTGGATAAGATCATAAATAACCAAAAGACTACAGGCATCAAATTTGGTTTGGATTTTGATGAAGGAGAATCGTCAAATGGATCAAAGGCCATAAATGAAGAATCCACAAATAATGAAGAGAAGAAACAGGTTGATCAAACAAAAACGAATCATGCAAAGGAAAGCAATAATGCAAGGCACGAAAGAAGAATTGACAATGATGGCTTCACCAATGTCACACATCAAAGAAGAAGAAGATTTATGGCTCCTACGACAACATGGCAAAGACCACCATCCAGGTTCAATCATCTCTTTTCTGATTATTGTTTTAAATGCAATGTTTATGGACATAAGATCTCAGATTGCAATTATAATGTAGGACCAAGGAATTGTACCAATAGAAATGTTTTTTCACCTTTGATGGATTATGCAGTAGAATATTATAACTATCATAATTTTGGGCATATTGCAAGAAATTGTCGAAGTACATTTACATCAAATCAATTTCAGGGAAGAAAATTTCAGCCAAATGGAATAAGACAAAATAGAAAATTTTCCGAAAAGCATGCACAAGCTACTGAAAAATAAAAGCCAAAACAAGAGCCCAAAATTGTAATCAAACCTGAGTGGAAAGAAAAAGAGTGACCTAAGGAAGAAAATGAATCCTTGATTGTACATAAGGCATTTAAATGCTCTTTCGTATTCCTTTAAAAATTTATTCAAAGCTTTTGTCTCATTTATCCTTGCCCTTACAAAAAGGGTTGTATCATCTACAAACTATTGATGGGTGATGTTGTTGATGTTATTACAAACCTTAAGTTCACTTATAAGCCCATAGTTGTAAGTCTTCTTTAAGTTCTTACTCAAAACCTTTGCCATAATAATGAACAAATAAGGAGATAGAGGATCTCCTTGTCTAAGGCCTCTATTGGCTTTAAAATATTCTATTACTAACCCATTCACCAACGCTGAATAAGAAACTGTAGACACAAGATTTAATACATCTAACCCAATTTTTCTCGAATCTAAAGTTTTCTAAAACTACAAAAAAAAATCAAGTTTTAAGATCATTGCTTTCTCTTTTCTTGAAGTTGTTGAATGTATGACTTCATGAGCTACTATGATCCCGTCTAGAATTTGTCTCCCTTTCACAAATCCTCTTTGCTCTTCTGAAATGATTTTTTCAAACAATGGTCTTAATTGATTCACCATCACTTTGGAGATAATCTTATATGCCATATTACATAGGCTTATGGGTCTAAAAGAATCAAACAATTCAACATCCTTATTTTTTGGAATTAGGGTAAGATATGTTGCATTTATTTTATAAGGTATATATTGTTTACCCTAGGTTGTTCCACTGCCACAAATAAATAATCCTTCACTATATCCCAATTATGTTGGTAAAAAGCTATAGAGAGTCCATATAGACTTGGGAATTTACCCTTATTAAAAGAGAAAAGATCTAAATGAATTTCTTCCAGAGTAATAGACCCCATCAGTTTCCTATTGTCTTCATTCGTTATAACTGAAGGAACATCTTGAAGAAGTTTATCATTAAGAACTTTAGTCTCCTTCGATCCTAGAATATTACGATAAAAAGACTTTACCTCTTTTCTAATTTCACTTTGACCTTCAATCCAAACCCCTTCTATAGATTTAGTATTATTAATTTTGGATGTTGATCTTTGTACTATAGTCATCCTATGAAAAAACTTTGTATTTTTATCTCCTTTTTTTAACCAAGTATGTCTTGATTTTAATCTTTAGAATTTCTCTTCCTTATTCAAAATATTATGATATTCACTAAGAAACTTCCTTTCCTCTGAGCTTGGATTATTATGGTCACTTTTTTGAAAATTTGAAAGTTTATCTTTTAGTTATTTCTTCTAAAAAATATTTTCAAAAATGTTCTTGTTCCCTTCTTTTAATCTAGATGTCATAGATTTAATTTGTTTTGGAAGAACATACAACCCACTATTACCTAAATAATTTCACGTTTGAGCTATCATATCAACAAATTGAGGACGGTCTTCCCACATCTACTCATATTTAAAATATGATATTTTTTTTAATTCACTTGCCACCATTTTAACTCTTATTGGCCAATGATTTGAACAAATCCTTGTTAAGGTATTAATTTTAGCACAAGTTCTTTCATCTAGCCAATAATTTGACAGTATGCATCTATCTAGTTTTTTTGCTATTAGGTTTTGACCTCTCTTGTTGTTGGTCCAAGTATAGTTGTCTTCTTCAAACTCAACCTCCCATAGATTATTGTTTTGAATAAAAGCTAAATCTCTTATTCTTTGGGTTAATTTCCTAATTCCCCAAAAAATTTCATCCAACTTGGTTATGGCATTAAAATATCTTATGACCATGAATCATATTTCTTGGTCTTTACTTCTCATAAAGGCTTCAATCCCACTCTAAACTACTAATCTACCTAACTGAGTTGTAGGTCCATAGACATTGATAAGGATAAAACAAATATCTGCAAAGTAGCAAGTGACTAAAGAGGCTATCCAATGCCTAGTTTTATGAATGGTTACACAAGAGGTTCTAGAAGGATTCCAACAAGTTAGAATTCCCCTTGTCACTCCTTTAGAATCCATAGCATCCTATTCACATCTTGCCCATACTGCTTTCATAATTTTTGAAACTTTTTCTTTTGTCATTTTAGTTTCCTGGATGCAAAGAATATCATGCTTATTACTTAAACATAGGTCTCTAATACACCTTTGCTTTAAGGGGGCATTAACACCCCTTATATTCCATGAGATGATAATCATGTCTCATTAGAGACTTTTGGCCTCGCCTGCGTATTACCAATATCATTTTGTTGTTTGGCAAAGAGAATTTCAACCAGCTTAGTTTGTGTTCCTTTCTCTATGTTTGCTCTTACTTCCTTGGATATTGCTTGATAATTTGAGGGTTTTCCTGTTTTTGCCTTGCCTATATCAGGAGGTCTTATCATTCTATTCCTCAATTTTATTTTACAATTTTATTTTTCATCTTATTTGTCCTCTTTTGGCTCTATTACAAAAGCTTTTTACTTGTCCTCTTCATTTTTTGGTATCTTCTTATTCATGACAGAGGTATTAACTTCTAAAATTGAATTTTCTTTACCATTTTTTCTCTTGAATAGTGCATGGTATTTCAAGAGAGTCCTTAAAATTTGATGAGACACATTCCTTAGGTTCATCAAGAATGTTCTTCCTTAAATTAGGATCATACTGAACAAACGATTCCTTGTTAATATGTTGAAACTGTTGTCTTGTGTCCTCTAAGTTTTGATCTACTTTTTCTTCATAGGCTAAAGTCTCAAAAGAGTTAATATTTTTTCCAATATCCTTCCTTACTGGTGTATCGCTCCAAATTTTTCGCATCCCTACCTTCAGGCTATTGGATCCGCGCCCGGAAGGAGGATGGGAAAAGGATGGTGCGGTACCTCGGATGAGAGGACTTTGCGAAGGTCCCGCCTCTCAAGGGAGGTGCATTTTGGTGATTTTTCGACGGATGGTGGGTTCACCGGGAAACATTTGGCGGCGGTTTCCACGCCTAGGTTTTGGGAATGAGTTTTGATGAGTTCGTTTTATTTTTAAACATTCATCCTAGGTTTGGCCGAATGATTCTAACTTAAACTACATGAAAATGCAATTTAAATGAATACGACAAACGGAAAAGAAAGCAGAAACGAGAGAATTTGCGGGAGGCCAAATGAAGATTACCGATCCGGAAGTCGATGAAGTTTACGATTACTTGTAGCGATCTGGATCGTCTGCAATTCAACGGGATCGCCTTCAATTTGATAAAATCGTCTAAAGCGACGGGATCGTCATGCAATCGGCGGACGAATTCATCGAGAGACACGCAAAACGACAAACGGATGCGAAATACAAGAAATTCTATTTTGTAAACGAGGGGCAAACTATATGAAAAAGTAATATGAGTATTGAACAATATACAAGAACAAAAGTAAATGCAAATCACTGTGTTTAGATAGCGAGAATATGATCTTAATATGCAAACTAGACAAAATGGGTGAACTCCAGATGCAATATAGTATAAAAATTGAATAGACAATCTAATTTATAGCATAAAATGACGGAGAAAAGAGAAAGAAGAGCAAACTCCGAGCATCGATTGCCTCGATGTGTCTTTGCGGTCGAAATCGTCTCGCATCGGAACGAGATCGTCCCGAATTTGATGAGATCGCCTCCGATCTTGACGAGGTTACGTCGGCTGCGATAGATGCTGGCTCCGATTGAAAACCGAGTGGTGTACCTGCAATAAAATTAATATAGGACTAGTGCAAGAGCAAATTTGAAGTGTTTTAGCGCATAGGGAGTTGATTTACATAAAAATTCAGCCGGGGGTTGGGGAGGGAAAAGTCTTAGAGTTAAATAGGCATAGGATAGTTGTTGGGAGGTTGGAGATCATCCCAATTTGGGAGATCTCCAACGGGGGAAGGGTCCCAACGGCGCGGACACGCTTCGCCCGGATTGGAGACCCGTTGGAACGGATTCCAACTATGCAAATTCAGTTTTGCGACGAAATCGTCCGGACGTTCTAGTCCGGACGAAATCGTCAAATCTGGGGCGATATCGTTTGATCGGAGACGATATCGTCAAACGGTCAAAACAAGCTGCTAAAAATGGCGCGAAAAAGGAGGAAACGGGTTTCTCGGCGGTTAACGGGCGGTTTGGGAGGTTAAATTTGAATTTAAATTTATTTACTAAGGTGAATGTAATTATTCCAATTTCTTTGCGCCAATTTTAGGGTGCTACATTTTGCCCCCTCTTTAGCGAATTTTTCGAAGAAAATGCGTTAAAGATGAGTTCTTCTCGATCTACGAGAAAGCAAAAAATTATTCCCATTTTTAGGCGACGATTCTTGGTCGAATCGTACGACTGCTTACTATGGTGCCCCCTCCGTGTTTTTACCCAAATCGAACGTTTGCGGTAAAAACACGGAAAAGCAAAAATTATTGTTGAATTATTTTGAATAAAATTAAGAAAAATAGGGTAAAACCCTAATTCATTGTTACTATTCATTTTACTGTTTTTAGAGCTCTGGAGCAAAAATGGTAGAGACAGCGCACAGATCTGCAGAGGTCCGCCGCGGTCTACGGGTAAGGGTTTAAACTTAGTTTAGATTGATTTAATTTGAATTTACATGCTTTGTAAATGAATTTTAGGATGAATTTTGAGCATCGCGGCCGTTTTTGGCCATCGACGTCGTCGGGACGAAATCGTCCCTAGTTGGACGAAATCGTCTCAAGTTCGTCAATTTCGCCCAAGGGCGAAATCGGCGAAAAAGGGACGATTTCGTCAAATTAGAGACGATTTCGACACGCGAAATCGGAGACGATTTTGCTCAAATTTCAGACGATATCGGCCAATAGTGGGCGATATCATCTATTGCAAAAATTTGATCTTTAAGTTGCATTATTGATTGCTAAAATTGTTATTAATGATTGTTTGTTGTTTTGATTGTTTATGCTTGCAGAGAGGATTACTAAAGAGTAGAGAGTGGAAATATGGAGGATTGAGAGATGACTTGGCCGCTCCGACACGGGCGGAGCGAGATCGGTGGCACGAGCCGGCTTACTACATGTGGCGAGAGATGCCACAAGTATCTACGAGACATGGGGCTCCGACGGCCCTAGCAGAGAGGTGGTACCGGGGCTCTTCATGCTTTCGGTTACCGACGGGGAGATGACTCCCACACTAGAGGATGTATGGAGGATTCTTAGAATCCCCATACAAGGGAGGATGATCACACCTGCGGCCAATCAGGGCCACGCGATGGGACGACTCTGCGGTGACCCGAGCTTCGCCCTGGAGAAGGGCGGAGTGAACATCGAGGCACCGCGCCGGATGCAGGGCATCTACAACGACACGAGTTTTGGGTGGGGTGGTTGGTGGACTTCTGCTGTGCCACCGGAGCGGATGCGAGGTACCATGGATCCTTGGCGGATGTGATCTGCGACATGCGCGACCATGGCTACAGATTTTCTTGGGGCGGCTTTGTTCTATGCCGGCTGTACGGGATCCTTTACGGGGTCGTGTACAAGGGCGGGCGATGTCTGGTCATGACATCGCTCCTACGGGTTTGGTGCTGGGAGCACATTGCGGTGCGGAGGCCGGTAGGGCTTCCAGCGATAGGGGTTGATGGGGAGAGGCCCCGAGTCTTCTCTCGGTGGCTCCGGAGAGGGGCACGGCGACGGATCGACCTGTCGGTGTCCCGGAGACTCTTTGGATGACTTGGTCCCCAGACCGGATCACCCGGAGGCCGTGGAGGCGGCATCCGGGGTGGGCGAGAGGATGCACAGGAGGCGGCTCGCATCGGGCGAGTCTCGCGGCTGCAGATGGAGAGGGGAGAGGTGGAGCTCCACCGCTACGACCGAGTGTTGCGATAGTTCGGTCTACGGCAGGGGATCCCATCTCTCAGGGATTATGAGTTTTCTCGGACTGTCCGGGATAACACCACAGTTAGCGGGGCTCCAGATATGCAGCGATTCTGGAGTCAGGATGCGGACGATGCCCCCATTCGGCCGGTGGATGGGGACGACACGAGGGTAGCCGATGGCTACGATGCTGGTACGCGGGCATCCGCCCTCCTCGGATGACGAGGGCACAGGGACCGATCCATGCGGTTGTGCATCAGATAGGGAGGCGGCGCCAAGCGGCGGTAGAGGCAGCCCGGGGTCACGGGAGAGGAGAGCGAGAGGAGGCCACGAGGCACGGGAGAGGCCGCGGCGAGAGGGAGAGGGAGAGGAGGGAGGCGAGACCCCCATCTCCACAGAGGCCACCATCGCCTGATAAGGGCAAGGGTGTGGACATTGGAGAGAGTAGCGAGATGGCTACTCTTCGGGTAGAGAGAGATCGTCTGCGAGCTCAGGTGCGGACGTTACAGGATGCAGCTGCACAGCACCAGGCTGAGGTGTCGCGGCTACGAGACGAGAATGCTCGTCTCGGGGCACGAGGCGAAGGGGTAAGCACTCAGGAACTGTTGCGGTCGGTTTCTCAGACCACATTCTATCAGGCGTTATACTACCAGGCGGTGCCAGAGGGCCAGAGGGTACAGCTGCCACCTGCCATAGCAGATCCTATCAGGACAGGGTCGACGAGGAGCTCATCTCGGTCGACGACGAGGACTCGCAGTACCACACATACTGCGATGGGACCACCTCGCCCTCCGCATGGCGGGGGAGGAGATGAGGTCGAGAGCTCTAGAGGCTCTCGAGGCTAGAGGGCGGGATACTGCCACTGATATTGTATTATACTTGTATTGATAGAGGATTGAGTATGCCGAGGTACAGATTGTGGCATACCAATCCGGTTTTGATGATGTATATATTCTGTTGATATATATAGATGAGATATTTTTGATCATATGACTTGTCTTATGTGATGCTTATGATGCTTTTTATGTTTGATTGATTGATTGAGTTGATTGATGTAATGATTTTATTGATGATTCATGTAATTATGTCGTTTTGGAAAATATTATAACTTGGATGTCATGCTTTAAATATTTTAAATGAAATAATCTGATGTAACAAATTGATTGGTTGTAATGAAATGTGATAAAAATAAAAAGAGATTTCTAACAATAATTTCAAAGGACATTGTCGCTATTATAGACCATTTCATGGAGTCGTTGCTCACTCGGTCGTCAAGCTAGTCCCAGGATAGAAATATTGTTAAAAGAAAAGAGTGCTTAAGAGACTGTCTTAAGACTTTGTTGTAATGATGCAAATGATGATGATGATGGTTTGCTTTCAGATTTCCATAAAAATATTATGCATGAAATATTGTAAAATGATTTTTGGTAGGCATAAATTCCTAAGTGTGATAAATTTTTTGGATAATTCCCTAGGAATTATACCATCATTGCAAAATTGAAGGTTGACATAATGACATGAAATAGTGATAATGTGCATGCTTTTTGTTAAAAGAAATAGAATTGTATAACATAATGATTTAAGTCATATGGTTTTGATGAATTGATTTTTAAATGAATGGGTAATAAAATTGGTATAATGGTTTGCGCTAGGCATAGAATATGTAGGTATAGACTTATACCATCATCGCGAAGATCAAAGAAAGGATAGTTTTATTGCATGATTGATTTTTGATGAACAGAAAAGATGAAAATGAGGACTTGCGCTAAGCATAAAATTCCAATTTTGGTTTTGAAACTATACCATCGTTGCGAAAGTCGATAAGATATATATGATATGTTTTGATTGAAATTTTTGATTTCTTCTATTATATAGTTGTCTTTGTGGTAAATAATTGTACTTGATTATTCCAAACAAGTTGCAAAAATAATATTTCAAAGTATTTTTGAAGACAAAAGTTAAATTTATAAGGAATCCCATGTGCATAAGTGAATTCATTGCCAATCTTGATTTATCATAATGATAGACAAAATCTCTCAAATACAAATGTGTGTGCAATTGCATTGTTCATTTACCGAGTTTTGAGCAAGGTACTATGATACAAGTGATTTGAAGAAACCAACTAAGTGTTCATTAACCATGATGTAGATGCATATAACCATACTAGGCTACTATGTAGATCGGATTATCAAGAGCTAGCTAATCCATAAGCGAGACATAGGTCCAGTACAAAAGAAGGTCGCTAATATGACAGACATATCACCACGCTAGGAGTTACCCAAGGCCAAGCGGGTTGGGCACAAACCACATGTTATGGGGCTTACCTCACGGTTTTCGAATAATTGAGAATTCCAAGGATTCAAGCTCATTCACCCTTCTTTTCTTTTCAAAGGGTAGGGAAAGGGATTTTATTGCTTTTCTTGCTTTCTTTTGAACTTTGCTTATTTTTCTTTTTGTATTTCTTTTGCTTGATAATGCTTGGAACATTGCTTGACATAACATTTTTCTTTTCTCTTTTTCTTGAATTTTTCTTTTCTTTTTCTTTTTCTAGGGATACTTGCTCGGATTAGTCTGTAGAGCAAGGGATTTTTATTACGGGTAGGGGTGAGCTTGTCCTTTTGCCAATTCTCAAAGATTCTAGACCATGTGCATGATAGGATAGCAGGGGAAACTTTTCACTCAAGAAATCGGTTCTACTATGTAACAAAACATGGAAATTACAAATATAATCATTTTATTGTGAAAAGATGTGCTTGGTTTAAGTAAATAACAAGATCAATTCTCTATGCTCAAACTTTATTTAATTGAATTTTGTGAACTTTGATATAAGAGAGATTAGTAATCATGCCAGATAAAATCAAGATATTTATTGTGTGAGTGTGCAAGTGAGGGATGCCAAATAAATGCTAGTTTTGTCCAAAATAAGTTGAAACATATAACTGCAATAATTGTAGGAAAATAATGATTTTGAGAAAGTTTTGAGAATGTTGACTCTCTCTTTATTTTGTATATTGTTTTGGTTTCGAAAGAGTCAAGCATATAGTTGTTTTTGGATTTTTATGTTGATTTTTGTTTTGGAGCAAAAGGAACTTTACAAGTGCTTTTAAAAAATGCAATAAATATTTTTGAAGATTTTTGAAGATTTTATGAATGTTTTTGAGGTTTTTGAATAAATTGAAAGAAATACAAGATAATGATTTTGAACAAATATATACATGGATGAAATGACCAAATTTATGCATAATAACGTTTGAGATGTAAAATATTCATGGGTTCTTTAAGTTCTTTACCATCTAAGGTAGATAATTTATACGCTCCTGATTCAAATTTTGCAGTAATGATGTACGGTCCGAGCCAGTTGGGCTCAAATTTACCTTTAAGTTCTTTGGTTGCATTTGTATTTTTTTATTTTCTTTTAGAACAAGGTCGCCAATCTCAAAGGATCGATGACGAACTTTCTTATTATATGCTCTTTTAAGCTTGTTTTGGTATGCCCGGAGATGCTCTAAAGCATTGATGCGTTTTTCATCTAGGAGTTCCAGCTGACTGAGTCTGCCAGCGCGATATTCATCTCCTACTTCGGTGTCTTGAAGTAGCAGAGCCAAAGAAGGAACTTCCAATTCAAATGGAAAAAGCTGTTCGGCACCATATACCAAAACAAATGGTGAAGTGCCCGTGGGGGTTCGAACACTAGTTCGATAAGCCCACAAGGCTGGATATAATTGAATATGCCAATCACGGCCAGTTTTATTGACTAGTCTTTTGAGAATTTTGATTAGGGTTTTGTTAGAAGCTTCTGCTTGACCATTACCCTGAGGATAATAGGGAGTAGACCGGCGATGTTGAATCTTATATTTTTGACATAATTTTTTAACATCTTTATTTTTGAACGGAGTTCCATTGTCGAGAGATGAGATTTGCGGGAATTCCGAACCTGCGAGATGATTTGATTAAAAATGAATTTAGAGACACAGTGAACCGGTGCGGGAAGCTAAAGGCATAGCTTCAACCCACTTCGTGAAATACTCGGTGGCGGTTATGATGAACTTATGTCCATCGGAAGACACGGGATTAATTTTACCAATAATATCCAAGCCCCATTTAGAAAAGGGCCAAGGAGAAGAAATAGCACTGCGGCTCTTGTGCGGGCGCATGGACAAGGTCGGCATGTTTTTGACACTTGTCGCAATGGCGCACATATTCATGTGCATCCGTTTCCATGGTAGGCCAAAAGTATCCTATCCGAAGGAGCTTTTTAGCAATGACGCTACCACTAAAGTGTCCTCCACAAGATCCATCGTGGGCTTCACTCAAGGCTGATTTAGACTCTTCTAAATTTAGACATCTTAATAGGATACCTTCAAAAGATCTCCTATATAAAGTATTGCCAATGATTACAAATCGACTTGCTCGTCGACGTAATAACCGACGTTGGTTGCGATTAGAATTAGCGGGGAAAGTCCCATTTTGGAGGAAATCAAATATGTCTGTATACCAGAGTTCAGGAGTAGTTTCCTTGATTAGAAACACATCCAAAGGCTCTAAGCATGACTTATGTGAAGCGGGTTCCTGGAGTCGACGAATGATGATAGTAGCATATTCGTCGTCTAACTCCAAGGGTAAGAGAGATGCAGCGGCGGCCATAGCATCAGCTGCACGGTTGCTAGTTCGAGGAATGGCTTCCAAGGTAACTTGATCAAACAAGGCCATTAGTTGTAAAACATAGGCCTTATATGGGCGAAGTTTATCATCTCTGGTCTGATAAACTTCATTAATTTGGTTTATAACCAATTGGGAATCCCCAAAAACTAAGAGGTTTTTAATTTTAAGCGCTAAAGCGGCTCGTAATCCAAGGATTAGAGCTTCATACTCAGCAGATATTGTTGGTGCAAGCAAAGGTTAGTTTGAAGGACGGAGGAATAAGATGTTTTTGCGGAGATATTAAAATAATACCCGCACTTGCCCCACTCATGCATCGGGCTCCATCAAAGTATAAGGACCATTGTTCAACAAGGTCTGCCTCTAATTCAAGGCATTCATCAGGAAACTCAATAATGAGGGGATGAGTAGACTCTAAGGGTGCAACAGCTAATTGATCTGCTATGATTTGACCCTTAACAGACTTTTGTCCTATGAAGGTGAGATCAAACTCGCTTAGAGCAAGAACCCACTTGGCTGTGCGACCCGATAAATAAGGTCGACTCATGAGATATCTTAAAGGATCATATTTGGCAATGACATACGTTTTTTGGCTAAGCATGTAATGTCGTAATTTTTGCGTAGCAAACACGACTGCGAGACATAACTTCTCTAACATTTGTATAGCGGGTTTCATAAGCGATGAAGGTGCGGCTAATGTAATAATTAGCTCGTTCTCATTTTTCATCATCAAGCTGAGCTAACATAGCTCCTAAGGCAGAATCTGAAGCAGAAATATATAGAAGAAATGGGCGATCAGATTTAGGCGGTGAAAGCATCGGAGGGTTAAGGAGATATTGCTTGAGAAGTTCAAAAGCTTCTCTACATTCTGTGTCCCAATTAAAGGGGACGTCCTTCTTAAGGAGTTTAAGAAAGGGACCAGTTTTGTCCGCCAGCTTATCAATGAAGCGACGGATAGCTTGAAGTTTACCTTGTAAACTTCGTAATTCGAATATATTAGTGGGTGCGGGCATATCAGTGATAGCCGCAATTTTGAGAGGGTCAATTTCGATACCACGTAAAGAAACTAAAACCCCTAATAACTTGCCGGATTTAACTCCGAATATACATTTTTTTGGATTTAATCGAATGAGATATTCTCGTAATCGATTAAAAACTTTTCTTAAATCGTCTAAATGATGATCTTCAATAAGAGAGCGAGCTATAATATCATCTACATAATCATGTAGGATATTATGCATCATATCATGAAAAATGTAGGTCATAGCCCGTTGATAAGTTGCCCCGGCATTCTTTAGGCCAAAGGGCATCACTTTCCAGCAAAAGGTACCCCAGGGGGTAATAAAGGTTGTTTTCGCCTGGTCTTCAGGAGCTATCTTGATCTGATTATAGCCGGAGAATCCGTCCATTAAGGACATCATCCCACTCCCAGCAGTGAAGTCAATAATTTGATCCATATTTGGAAGAGGAAAGTCGTCTTTAGGGCATGCAGCGTTAATATCTCCGAAATCTGTGCAAACCCTAACTTTGGTGGCTTCTTTCTTGGTGATTGGAACTACATTGGAGATCCATTCGAGCATAATCAATAGCTTGTATGAAGATAACATTCGGGAGTTTTTCTAACTCCCCTTTGACTAAGCAGAGCCACTTTGGGATGCATTTTTCTAAGTTTTTGTTTAACGGGTTTAGCATCCGGATGGACCACTAGATGGTGCATGACTACAGAAGGGTCTAAACCTGGCATATCTTCATATGTCCAAGCGAAGACATCTTCATACTCTTTAAGAAATGCTATGTATTGTTTTTGTTTTTCTTGACTTAGTTCTGCTCCAATGTTGATTATGTGAGGGTTGTCCTCAGTTCCAATATTAATTTTAATGACATTTTCTACCTCCATGTGTAGATCTCTTTCAAAATTAGGTGGGGCGGGTGAAACGCCCAACTCTTGTAATTCTTGTAAAGTTAAATTAGATAATTCGTTCTGAGGGTCAGTGGCCTCAAGTTGAGCTATGGTTGGTATAGAACCATCAAAATAAAACCCGTTGTACAACATCTCTTCAACGAGAGACATCATGGAAGATATCTCCTTCCAACTCTTCATCGGGGTCGACAATCATTTCGGGGTATGCTATGGATAGCATGTTGCATGAAAATGACGGATTTTTAAGAGGCAAATCAACATGTCTATCCAAATAGTCTTGATAGCATATGAGATGATCATCCTCCTCAAAAGGAAAGGGTTGACCTTTACTAGGTAATAGGCCCACACCACATCGGGCAGGCCATGGTTCTACCTCGAAAGGTTCTTTCATGCCATTTTGGAAAGGTCCTAAGCCTTTCCCTTTATATCCCATTTTAAGCATCATGGGTTTAGCTTTAATATAATCGTTGGTAAAATAGCACCGAGCATATCCATCATGATGGGTTTTGATATTATGAGGGATTCTTCCCTAGTCATATCCTTTGTACATGAAGGCGCAACTCCCGACTTGGTAAGTACTTCCCATAGGTTGTGGGAGGCCCAAAGTACGAGGAGATGGCGGCAATTGATTTAAAAGGTTTGAATCTTGCATGAAAGCATTCATTTTTTCTGATATTAAGGTTGTAGATAAATCTGGTAAAAGATCATCAGAAAGGGCATAAGATGTAGAAGGCTTATTACCTATGTCTTGAGATGTGGAAGGTATGATAGATGTGTCTGAAGGTTTTGAATTTATGGGATTAGGACTTGAAGAATTGGTTGTAGTTTTAAGAGCTTTTTGATGTTCTACAGTAATTTGTTTAGAAGGTGGTTGATCTATATGGGAAGATGAAGTTAATGGAGGAGGAATAGATGAAATGATGGGTTTATATTTCACGAGTTTTAGATGAAGAAGAACTAGGATATGTGGATGACGAGAGCGAGGGCAAAATTGCACTCCAAGCTGGATTATGCCAATGCGCACATATCAAAAGGTCTAGGGTCACCATGAATAGTGACCAACTGATTTTTAAACTCAAACTTAACACATTGGTGTAAAGTTGATGGGACTACTCGCATGGCGTTAATCCAAGGGCGACCCAAAAGTATATTGTACGATGCTTGGCAATGTACAATAAACACAATTGTCTCAAGGGTTCTAGGACCAACTTGCAATGGGAGGGTAATGACTCCACACGTTTCTTGTGTTTCGTCATTAAAGGCTTTGATAATCATATCAGTCTTCTTCATTTCATCACTTCTAAAACCAAATCGTTGGTAGAAGTCAAAGGTGCGAATGTTTAGAGATGAGCCATTATCAATCGGGACTCGTTTGATGGCTACATCCCCAATTAAAGTTGTAATATACAAGGGATTATCCTTGTGTAAACTGTGTTGTGGGATATCTTTATCCCGAAAGTCAATACAATCAATCTCTCGCGTGATGATAGTATTGGCCATAGCTTCAGGTTGGATGTTTTGAGGTACCATCATCTGGCTCAAAGTAAGCATCAATTCATCCCTATGGGTGGGAGAGGATCTTAATAAATCTAAAAGGGAGATTATGGCGGTGGTATTAGACAACTGTTCATTAATGTTGTAAGGGGGTTTAGGTTGAACAATAGGAGCATTATTTCCTTTATTAGGATTTTTTAGAACAAATGGAGCTGGTCCATCGTTTTGGTTTGGTTCTTGTTGGGGATTTTGAGCTTGTTGTCGGGTGACGACTCCGATGGTACCTACAATGTTATAGTGACGACGTTGAAACGGTCTCGGTTGAGAGTTTATGGCTTGTTCATAAGGAAGGACTTCATTAGAAGAAGGTCGAGTAGTGACTCTTATGGGAAATGGTTCTTCTGGAACATTAGCATCTGTGATAGGTTGAATAGGATCTGATTCGTTTTCAGAACTATTCGATTGAATGGTGTCTACTTCACTTTCACTATATGACTCTATATCGCTAGAATCAAAAGTTTGAAAATTATGTAAGGGCCTGGTTGTAACCAGGGATAAGGTTGTGTCGAATGTGTGAGAGTCCTGAACAGGTAATTGCCCGCTAATGGTTCCTACATATCGGGTAGGAGGGGGAACATTGTGATGTTCAATTTGATTAGCTACCTCTTTACCATGTCTTGGTAAAGGGTGTTGAAATATGTCTAAAGTTTGATTGGCATTCTGATTTTGATTTTGGGGAGCAGTCTTTTGAGTATTATTAGGAAGGTTTTGTTTGGGTTGGAAGGCTTGCACTTCCATTTCATTATTGTCAATCAAATCTTGTATTTTATGTTTTAATCTCTTACAAGCATTGGTAGAATGTCCAGGACCTCTATGAAAATCACAGTGCAAATCAGCTCTATATCCGGGTATGCTTGGGTCAGGTTCTCGGATAGCTGGCAGTTGGATTAAACCTCTTTCAAGAAGTTGAGGTAAAATAGTTGATAAAGGTTGGTTTAATCTAGTGAACTCTCGAGGAGGCTTATCGGGAGGTTTCAAGATGAATTTTTCTGTTGTTTTTGTTGCATTGACATTAGCAACATTTCTACTGTCAGTGACTCCATCACCGACAACCTGTTTGTTTTTATATTGATTTCTAGATGTTTTCTCATCATCCTTCTTTCTAAGTTGGCCTCTCCTAATGAGGGCATCTTCTACTCTTCGAGCTAAGTCTATAGCTTGATCGAAGGTAGTCAAAGTAGCTATTGATAGTTCATAAGAAAGTTGTTCTTGTAAATTGTTAATGAAAATGTCTAACATTTCCCTATAGGGTAGCACAAAGTGCAGTTTTCCTATCAATTGTCTCCATCTTGCTAAGAAATCAGCAAAACATTCGTCTTTATCTTGTTTTAAATTGTATAGGTCTTTAATAGTTACATGCCTCTCGATGTAGGCACTAAATTGATGAACAAATGACTCATATGTTTCTTCAAAGTTTCTTAAGGAATGAGTGGGCAATTGATAATACCACTCTAACGCCATTCCACCTAAACTTTTGGGGAACATTTTTAGTAATAGCAAGTCGTCATGCGATATGTCGTGACATGCTATCCTAAACATGCGAAGATGTTCTATGGGATCTTCGGTTCCTTTATAGATAGGCAGGACGGGCATGGGAAAATGTTTAGGGTATGGTTGAGCTACCACTATGGGATCCAATGGTTGGCTACAAATCTCTCGATAATTATACGAGGGACGGTAGGGATCTATCTGGTCCATACGTGAAGCCAATTGCTTCACCATAGCTTCCAAACTACTAGTTTGCCCCCCATATTGATTCGGTGGGGCATTGCCATAAGTGTTATGGGCGTAGGATGGAGGAACATGCAGATTAGATGCCATGTTACTATTGTGTAAAACATTGGTAGGAAAAATATTATGGAGGAGTTTTGAAGTTGGATTGTGTTGTATTGTAGATTGTTGAAAGTTTGTATTTGGCTTTGTTTTAGATTTTTGTCTATTTAAAGCATTTTGCTCAATAGTTTGGAGGAAGGAAGTAGTGAAGGGAATTTTCTTTTGTGCGGGAGTGATTTTAGGTTGAGTAACAGGTTGCTTAGGAGGTTGGGTGACCTGTTGTTTGGTCATGGCTTGGGCTATAGTGACCATATTCGCATTAGATGGTCCACCCTTATCACTTTCTTGATCAATGAAAGACAAGGGATTAGTTTGCATATCAAGCGCCCGTTCTAAGGTTGTTTGAGCATCACTAATTTCCCCTTTATCAATACGGACTGCCACATTAAGGACGTCGATATGTTGATTAAGAAATTTTTGAAAATGTTCCGCGTTGTCAAAAGTGATGCCTCCATTTGGAGCTATTCTAGGGGACGAAGATTCTTTAACACTTCCTTCTTGTTCCTTATCTTCACCTAAGTCTTCATCTGATTGACCTAGAGTTTCACCTTCCGGATTTGTATCTCCAAGAAGGACATTTGGGTTTTCGGTTGTATTTTGTAGCCAATCTTCTCCTTCTCCTAAAATTTCTTTACCATTCCTAAGTTTAGTCATGGTGCTAAGTTTTGATTTCAGCAAATATATATATATATTTATATATATATATATATGCAACAAATTAAAAGGTATATATTTATATATACCTAATGCAATATTGTAAATGAAATGTTTAAGTTTTTTTACTATGTTCTTTGATTTTTTTTTTTTTTTTGAAACAATATAATAAAGACAACAAATGAAACAATAAATGCACACAATAATAATAAGGCTGAAAGTAGATGAACTAATCTTCTATGAATAACTTATGAATATCATTAATAGGTTCAAGTTGTTCAGGGGTCATGAAATGTTCTTCTTCAAATTGAAAGTTTTCTTTTAAGAATTTGATGAAAAGGGCTATGGTGATATTGTCTATCTCAGATGTTGGTTGATAAAAGTAAAGCTCATGGCAATACTCTCGATATAGCATAGCTCGTGGAACTCTATTCCATCTTTCCCTATCTGTGAGAACAACTTCTTGGTCCTCTACAAGGCCTAGGAATCGGTGATTACAATGTCTGCATTCTCGAGGTATTCCTTCGAAAGCTGAACAACTCTGAAGATACTAAAGCTCTCCTATAGGCTAACCACCTATGGCAAGCTCTCTGAAGTTCATGATAGAACACTAATTGATGAGGATCCAGGATTCTATCCAAGACTAGCCTCTTAATCTGTTTAAGTTGTGTGGACCTAGATGAAATGATACTAAGTCTCCTGATAAGCTCGTCCCACAAGGATTGATTTCTACTTGTTTCAGGGATACTAAGGACAACATTAACTTCTATGGCTGCTAATTGGTTTACTACGTTTATAGTAACTGCTAACCTCTTTTTGGGAGCTACCATCTAAACATGATTTTGAACTTTAAATGTTTTAAAATGCATCTAAGTTTTAGTTGTTCTAATTTTTTTTTGTTTTTGTTTGCTTTTGCTTTTGTTTTCAAAAGGTTATGATGCATTTCACGTCGGGTTCACCAAAATGTATCGCTCCAAATTTTTCGCATCCCTACCTTCAGGCTATTGGATCCGCGCCGGGAAGGAGGATGGGAAAAGGATGGTGTGGTACCTCGGACGAGAGGACTTTGTGAAGGTCCCGCCTCTCAAGGGAGGTGCATTTTGGTGATTTTTCGACGGATGGTGGGTTCACCGGGAAACATTTGGCGGCAGCTCCACGCATAGGTTTTGGGAATGAGTTTTGATGAGTTCGTTTTATTTTTAAACATTCATCCTAGGTTTGGCCGAATGATTCTAACTTAAACTACATGAAAATGCAATTTAAATGAATACGACAAACAGAAAAGAAAGCGAAACGAGAGAATTTGCGGGAGGCCAAATGAAGATTACACGATCCGGAAGTCGATGAAGTTTACGATTACTTGTAGCGATCTGGATCGTCCGCAATTCAACGGGATCGCCTTCAATTTGATAAAATCGTCTAAAGCGACGGGGATCGTACGCAATCGACGAATTCGTCGGACGAATTCATCCAGAGACACTGCAAAACGAGCAAACGGATCGCGAAATACAAGAAATTCTATTTTGTAAACGGGGGCAAACTATATGAAAAAGTAATATGAGTATTGAACAATATACAAGAACAAAAGTAAATGCAAATCATTGTGTTTAGATAGCGAGAATATGATCTTAATATGCAAACTAGACAAAATGGGTGAACTCCGGATGCAATATAGTATAAAAACTGAATAGACAATCTAATTTATAGCATAAAATGAGAGAGAAAAGAGAAAGAAGAGCAAACTCCAGGCACTGATTGCCTCGATGTGTGCTGCAGTCGAAATCGTCTCGCATCAGAACGAGATCGTCCCGAATTTGATGAGATCGCCTCCGATCTTGACAGGTTCGTCGGCTGCGATAGATGTTGGCTCCGGCTGAAAACCAGTGGTGTACCTGCAATAAAATTAATATAGGACTAGTGCAAGAGCAAATTTGAAGTGTTTTAGCGCATAGGGAGTTGATTTACATAAAAATTCAGCCGGGGGTTGGGGAGGGAAAAGTCTTAGAGTTAAATAGGCATAGGATAGTTGTTGGGAGGTTGGAGATCATCCTAATTTGGGAGATCTCCAACGGGGGAAGGATCCCAACGGCGCGAGACACGCTTCTGCCCGGATTGGAGACCCGTTGGAACGGATTCCAACTATGCAAATTCAGTTTTGCGACGAAATCGTACGGACGTTCTAGTCCGAGACGAAATCGTCAAATGCAGGGCGATATCGTCTAATCGGAGACGATATCGTCAAACGGTCAAAACAACTGCTAAAAATGGCACGGAAAAGGAGGAAACGGGTTTCTCGACGGTTAACGGGCGGTTTGGGAGGTTAAATTTGAATTTAAATTTATTTACTAAGGTGAATGTAATTATTCCAATTTTACTGCGCCAATTTTAGGGTGCTACAACTCGGTCTCCACTATTTATTTTCTTTTATTTTTCTAGATCTATTTTTTAGAAGTTGAAAACCATCTTCATTCATAACCATTTGTAAGTTTCTCTTATGGTTTTCTACATATGATTTTTTTGGGCTCTTCTTAGGGCATGATCTCTCAATATACCCAACCTCATGACATCTTCTGATGTGCAAGGTGCAACCAAAGTATTGTCATTGTTGTCAACATAGTCAGGTTGATCAGTTGATGCAATGGACAGGACTGGATAGGAGTTGATTGATGAACAAGGTGATGGACAGGAGTTCATTGATGAGCAAGGTACAACCAAAGTATTGTCATTGTTGTCAACACAGACAGAGGATCGGTTGATGCAATGGACAGGAGTGCAAAGGTCGTTAGATGGATCGGTTGATGAAGTGAATAAGAGTTCAGAGCAGTCAGAGCATGTACAGTGAATTTTCAAAAAGACAGAAGTGGCCCAGATGCAAAAGCTCAAAGAAAAAGACAAGAAAGAAAACTGTTGCGATATCGCGACATGTTTTCTGTCACGATTTCGCGACATCTCGAAGGAGAGAGAAACTGCTGTCAAAATTGTCGCAATTTTGCGACATCTCGGAGGAGAGAGAAACTGTTGTCAAAATTATCGCGATTTCGTGACATATCGAAGGAGAGAGAAAATGTTGGCAAAACTGTCGCGATTTCGCAACATGTTTCATTTTCGCAGTTCAAAGCGAAGAGAAAGAGGAGAGAGAAAAAGATGTCGTAATTTTGCGACATGTTTAGAAAGCGCAAGGCAAGCTGTCACGATTTTGCGACATGTTGGAAGAGAGAAAGCAAAAAGAAAACTGTCACGATTTCGCGACATGTTGGAAGCAAAGAAGGCAAGTAAGAAAACTGTCGCGATTTCGTGACATGTTTGGAGAGAAGGCACAGGCAAAGAAAACTGTCGTGATTTCATGACATGTTCGGAGAGAAGGCGCAGGCAAAGAAAACTGTTGCGATTTCGTGACATGTTCGGAGAGAAGGAGCTCGTAAAGAAAAGTGTCACGATTTCGCGACAATCTGCAAGAGAGGTAGTACGAACAAAAATGTGTCACGATTTCGCGACATGTTTGAGAGAAAGAGCTTGCAAGGAAAAGTGTCACGATTTCGCGATAATTTGTAAGAAGGATTGTACGGACGGAAAAGTGGCACGATTTCGTGACAGGTTCGAAGAGAAAGCGCCAAGGAGAAAAAGTGTCGCGATTTCGCGACAAGTCGGGTTTTCGCGATCCGATGACAAGAGGAAGCGCTAAGGAGAAAAAGTGTCACGATTTCGCGACATATTGCAGGATAGAGAAGGCAAGATAAAAAGTGTCACGATTTCACGACAATGTGAGTGCAAGAGGAAGCACCAAGGAGAGAAAGTGTCGCGATTTCGTGACATGTCATGTTTTCGCTGGTGCTTGCAGAGAAGAGTGTACGAAAGAGTAAGATGTCACGATTTCACAACATGTCATGGTTTCGCTAATGCAAGCAGATAAAAGTGCAAGGAAGCGAAAGTGTTGCGATTTCACGACATGTTCCATTTTTGCGGGCAAGCGATAGAGAAGAGGTCAAGTTAGCGAATGTGTCGCAATTTCGCGACATGTCAGGTTTTCGCTGGGGTTTACGGAGAATAGTGTACGGAAGAGAAAGATGTCGCGATTTTGTGACATGTTTCGTTTTCGTTGGTTGAAGCCAAGAAGAGTAGCGAGAAGGCGAAAGTGTCACGATTTTGTGACATGTCTGGTTTTTGCTAGAGCAAGCCAAGTAGAATGTATGAAGGCAAAAACTGTCACGATTTCGCGACATGTCGAGTTTTCGCTGGGTGAAGCCGAGAAGAGTAGCAAGAGGCGAAAAGTGTCACGATTTCGTGACATGTCGAGTTTTCACTGGGTGAAGCCGAGAAGAGTAGCAAGAGGTGGAAAGTGTCGCGATATCGCGACAGGTCATGTTTTCGCGGGTAGAAGGTGAGAAGAGTGCAAAGAGACAGAAGTGTCATGATTTCACGACAAGTGGCAATAGCACGCTAACTGACAGTTAAATGGAGTAGAACGACAGTTAAAGGGACAGCTGTAAAGAAAACAAATGCATGCCCAAGTGGAGAAAACAAACAGTCAAAGAAGGAGAAAATGAACAGTCATCAAAATAGAAACATAAACGCATGCATGCACAGAAAAGGATACGAACAGTCATGATCGAGACGACGAACAGTCATGGTAGGGTTTTATGTGTAAATTCGTAACATGCATCGTGTTTGACGAAAAGCCTACCCTATGTATAGACAAAAGCAGTTACAGTTAAAAAGCATTACAACTGACAAGTGGCGCATGAGAAATAAAGAAGCCGTTACTTTTAATAGGCTGCATGCGTGAATGTGGAAGTGAAGAATAGAAACAAAACACTGTTATAAAAGGAGATTTGCATGAAGTAGCAAGGTTGAGCTTTGCGTGGGAAGATAGAGCAGCATGTTGCAGAATAGAGAAAAAGAGCTGTGAAAAAGTAAATACAAAGCACGATTGAAATGCAGTAGAGAGAGTGCAGTAGAGAGTGTGCAGCAGATAAGATGCAGCAGAGAGTGTGCAGCAGATAAAATGCAGCAAATAGAGTGCAGCAGAGAGAGTGCAACAGATAGAGTGCAGCAGAGAGAGTGCAGCAGTGAGAGGCTGGTTGTAAGTGAGCTGTGAGAGTGTTGTAAGAGTGCAGTAAGTTGTGAGAGCTGCAAGAGTAAGCTATAAGAAAGGGTTGTAAGTATGCAGTAAGTAGAGCTGTAAAGGAGTGTATGCTTCTTTGAGATTGATTTGAGTTAAGATAGACCAGTGAGGGTCTTGTAACACAGAAGGCATTTTTATGTCAATCAAGATTTAAAATAAAAATCCAAGTTGGTGCTTGGAATCAGGGGTTGGTGCTCCTTCCAGTTGGTGCTGGTAAATTAATTGTAAAGTTGGTGCTTTGCAATGGTTGGATTTGGATGGGAGTCCAAACAGTCTAGTTTGAGGAGTAGCCAAAATTGGTGAACCTCGTTACATCTTGTGTTATGTGATGCTCTCTTGTGATACTTGTTATTTCTGGTTTTAAGCTTTCCTTGCTTTGGCTTTAAGAGTTAAAGTTTTAAGTTTAAAATAGTTGCACTGATTCACCCCCACCCTCTCAGTGCTATTGTAAGTCTAACAATTGGTATCAGAGCCAAGTTCTCAGTTTTGGCTAAATCAATCAGGGTTGATCTTGGATTAGTACAATGGCTAAAAAGAACAGATCCTCTTCCAAAAAGGCATCTCAGCCAGTTTTAGTTCTTGTGGAAGAGAAAACTGAACCAGAGAAGGTAGAAGAAGTGGATTCTGAAGTATGCAATGAAAACCTGGAGATTGAAGTAGATCTTGAAGGAGAGTTGATCTCTGCACTTGAAGAGTTGAGTATAGAAAGGAAAAAGAACAAAAGAATGTCCAAGAAGTTAGAAGAATATGGGGATGAGATTGAAGATCTTTTCTTACAGGTTCAAAAGGCCAAGAAATCAGAAGAAGCCTTGAAGACACACCTAGATGATGAGGATGATGTATGCAGCACAAGTGAAGAGGAATCCAACAAAGTTATTGTTGATCTAAAGCTGCAAGTAGAACAGTACAAAATGATTGAAGATATTCTCAGGTCTCAAATCAATGAGAAAGAGACTATTTCTTGCCAACAAGAAGAGATTATTTCATTGAAGAAACAACTAGAAGAGGCCAATGTAAATCTCAAATATGAGAAGAGCACAGAGTTGCTAGATAAAATGATAAAGCAACAAAGAAGCTCCACGGCTAAGTCTGGTCTTGGATATGAAGCTGAACAACCATCATCTTCCAAAAATGCAGAGAAGAAGAAGTTCACTGATAAAGGAAAGAAGAAAGAAAAGTCTAAAGCTGAATCTTCAAAAGGAAGAAAATATCAAAGAAGATCTACAACAAAGCAACCACAACAAAAGAGGTTCTATCACTCTCACTCTTTTAATAATAATGCTTTTGATGGCTATTGTGTTAGATGCAACCATTACGGTCACAAGGCATTTTATTGTGGACAGAATAATAGATCAAAGAATTATGCTGATAAAAATACATCTGCTTTTCTAAGTGAACACCATGTGCAATGTTTTAATTGTAATGGCCATGGGCACATAGCAAGGTTTTATCCAAGCACTTCTGTATCCAATCTAAGGCAAGACCATAGATTTCTTCATACACACAAAATGCAATACAGACAGGGAATAAAACATGTGCAATGTTTTAAATGCAACGGTCAAGGGCACATAGCAAGGTTCTATCCAACCACTTTTGTATCTTATCTAAGGCAAAACCCTATATTTCATCAGACACAAAGAGGGCAACACAGACAGAGAATAAATCATGTGCACAACAGAAAGGAAAATAATCATCCTTCAAGGATGCACAAGAGACAACCCCGCAAGAGAAATGGTCAGGTTCACGAAAAGGTTCAGAATAGGGTTGCAGGTGAAAACCCTCAGCCTAAGTTCAAAAAGGACTGGAGAAAGAAAGAAGAAAGGAATTCGTGTCTCCTTGGACAGAAGGAGATTACTCCTCTACTGCATTAAGCAGCTCCAGGTGGCACATCCTCAGGGGGAGCAATATGAAAGTTTCATTTTAATGCTCCTATGTATTTGTCTGGGTATCTGAGGATGAAAGACCAGCAGTCAAGAAATTGTTGTACAGTTGTCAAAGTTTTTGTTGGTTTATGTAGTGGACTGTGGAAGTACCGTGAAGGGTTGTGATTAAATTGAGAGCTGGCACCCTTGGTAGTTTTGATATTTGTCATTGTTTTACTGTTGATGATTCTTCTGCCACTGTTCTAAATTATGGATCATAATAGATCAGATTTTTGGTTTAATGAAAGAATGCATGCGTGCCCTAGCTGCGTACTTGTGTTTCGTTGCAGCAGCTGATAGGCGTTATCTGAGATAGAACATACAACAAAGAGATGCCAGAGTCAAAGAAAACAGTGGCACTAGCACCCAGTTCGTCAAGAGTGCCAAGTGGCACATGCATGGCAGAGATGTTGAGAGAATAGCTCCCAGGTGGTAAAGCGTCAAGGAGGACAAGATGCCTATGCACCTATGAAAGTCTTGCATTATTTGAGGAATGCGAGATATTGCCTGAGTAAGCAGAATACTGAGAGTTGATGACTGTGCGCTGATTGAGGTTCCAATGCTAGAGGTAACGGTTCAGAAGGATGAGTTTGAGTAAGGTGTAAAAGGATATATTGTTTGTCTTTTTATAGTTGACTTCTAAGGATTGGAGTCATAAGGTGTTTTAAGGAATAAATATTTTTGTGGTTACTTTTATGATCTAACCCTAACTTGGTGGCAAAGTTGAGGGTGGTGTTGGTAACAGGTTGAAGAACTATTCTCTTCTTCTTCAAACAAAGAGGAAGCATTTTGCACTAGGGTTTATGTTAGCAAGTCTTGCTACTTGCATTAAGATGGTGAAACCCTTAGTTGGTTGTTTTGAGATTGATGGTTGAGTTGCTGTCATAGAGGTTGTTTTGATCAAGTTAATGCTTTACTTGATACATGATTTGGGCTTACTCCATTGAGTTTGATTTGAGCAAATTATTCTCTGCATTGGTAATATATGTTGGTGGCTGTTTTGTTCAAATACCTTTGGAAGGAAAAGGATGTCTACTAGTTTCATTTTCATGTAGTGAATGGTTGAATGCTTCAAGGTTAATCTTGAGTTGAATGATGTTGATTAAACCTTGTCTATAAGCATTGTTGTTAAAGCCCTAATTGGTTGAGAAAAGATATTGGTTGTGGAAAGAACATGAGTCTCATTGTTATATGAGTTATTGCATGGTTGGCAATTGTTGGGTTGTGTTTCATGTTCTTGAGAAAAGCATACTGCATCTATCTTATTCTTTTGAGATTGAGATTGAGGTGAGATTGAGATTGGGAGTTAAGTATAGAACATATTGAGTCTCTTAACAATTCTTTTTATGCTTCTATGAGGTTGATGAATCACATTGGGTCTCTAACAATTCTCTTTGTGGGTTCATGTTAAGCAAGTTTTTCTTGATGAACTTGTGAGCTGATTTGTACAGGGTCTAGTGAGGACTTGTGAGCTGATCTGGACAAGTTCTATAAGAGCTTGTTAAGCAGGTTCTTAGTGAGCCTATGATAGAGTATAGAGGGTTGAGGCTCAGAAGACAGCGTGAACTGAAGTGGTCACATATTCCCAAGAATAGTCTAAGAATTGACTAGCTATCGGGATCAAATTCTTAGGGGGAGCATTTATGCATTTGTTTATCTTATTGCTCATATTTATGATTTTGGCTAACAGTAATAATTTTTGCCTGAGAATGTTGTGCATGGACTCAAGGGGAGTTTTGCAGCCGCCCTTTGGTATTATTGTCAAAGGGGAAGAAGAGTTATAGATAATTGCAAGCAATTACGTGTGTTGCCAACAATTCCAAAGGGGGAGATTGATGTGCAAGGTGCAACCAAAGTATTGTCATTGTTGTCAACACAGTCAGGTTGATCAGTTGATGCAATGGACAGGACTAGACAGGAGTTGATTGATGAACAAGGTGATGGACAGGAGTTCATTGATGAGCAAGGTACAGCCAAAGTATTGTCATTGTTGTCAACACAGATAGAGGATCGGTTGATGCAATGGACAGGAGTGCAGAGGTCGTTAGATGGATCGGTTGATGAAGTGAACAAGATTTCAGAGCAGTCAGAGCATGTACAGTAAATTTCCAAAAAGACAGAAGTGGCCCAGATGCAAAAGCTCAAAGAAAAAGACAAGAAAGAAAACAGTCGCGATATCGCGACATGTTTTCTGTCGTGATTTCGCGACATCTAGGAGGAGAGAGAAACTGCTGTCAAAATTATCACGATTTCGCGACATCTCGAAGGAGAGAGAAACTACTGTCAAAATTGTCGCGATTTCATGACATATTGGAGGAGAGAGAAAATGCTGGCAAAACTGTCACGATTTCACGACATGTTTCATTTTCGTAGTTCAAAGCGAAGAGAAAGAGGAGAGAGAAAAAGATGTCACAATTTCACGACATGTTTAGAAAGCGCAAGGCAAGCTGTCACGATTTCGTGACATGTTTAGAAAGCGCAAGGCAAGCTGTCGCGATTTCGCGACATGTTGGAAGAGAGAGAAAGCAAAAAGAAAACTGTCGCGATTTCGCGACATGTTGGAAGCGAAGAAGGCAAGTAAGAAAACTGTCGTGATTTCACGACATGTTTGGAGAGAAGGTGCAGGCAAAGAAAACTGTCGCGATTTCGCGACATGTTCGGAGAGAAGGCGCAGGCAAAGAAAACTGTCGCGATTTCGCGACATGTTCGGAGAGAAGGAGCTCGTAAAGAAAAGTGTCGCGATTTCGCGACAATCTGCAAGAGAGGCAGTACAGACGAAAATGTGTCACGATTTCACGACAATTTGTAAGAAGGATTGTATAGACGAAAAAGTGTCGCAATTTCGCAACAGGTTCGAAGAGAAAGCGCCAAGGAGAAAAAGTGTCATGATTTCGTGACATATCAGGTTTTCGTGATCCGATGACAAGAGGAAGCGCTAAGGAGAAAAAGTGTCGTGATTTCGTGACATATTGTAGGAGAGAGAAGGCAAGATAAAAAGTGTCACGATTTTGTGACAATGTGCAAGAGGAAGCACCGAAGAGAGAAAATGTCGCGATTTCGTGACATGTCATGTTTTCGCTGGTGCTTGCAGAGAAGAGTGTACGAAAGAGAAATATGTCACGATTTTGCGACATGTCATGGTTTCACTAGTGCAAGTAGAGAAAAGTGCAAGGAAGTGAAAGTGTTGCGATTTTGCGACATGTTTTGTTTTCGCGGGCAAGCGACAAAGAAGAGGTCAAGTTAGCGAATGTGTCGCGATTTCGCGACATGTCAAGTTTTCGCTGGGGTTTGCAGAGAATAGTGTACGAAAGAGAAAGATGTTACGATTTCGCGACATGTTTCGTTTTCATTGGTTGAATCCAAGAAGAGTAGCGAGAAGGCGAAAGTGTCACGATTATGTGACATGTCTGGTTTTTGCTAGAGCAAGCCAAGTAGAATGTACGAAGGCAAAAACTGTCACGATTTCGCGACATGTCGAGTTTTCGCTGGGTGAAGCCGAGAAGAGTAGCAAGAGGCGAAAAGTGTCACGATTTCGTGACATGTCGAGTTTTCGCTGGGTGAAGCCGAGAAGAGTAGCAAGAGGTGGAAAGTGTCGCGATATCATGACAGGTCATGTTTTCGCAGGTAGAAGGCGAGAAGAGTGCAAAGAGACATAAGTGTCGTGATTTCATGACAGGTGGCAACAACACGCTAACTGTCAGTTAACTGGAGTAGAACGACAGTTAAAGGGACAACTGTAAAGAAAACAAATGCATGCCCAAGTGGAGAAAACAAACAGTCAAAGAAGGAGAAAATGAACAGTCGTCAAAATAGAAACATAAACACATGCATGCATAGAAAAGGATACAAACAATCATGATCGAGACGACGAACAGTCATGGTAGGGTTTTATGTGTAAATTTGTAACATGCATCGTGTTTGACGAAAAGCCTACCCTATGTATAGACAAAAGCAATTACAGTTAAAAAGCGTTACAACTGACAAGTGGCACATGAGAAATAAAGAAGCCGTTACTTTTAATAGGCTGCATGCGTGAATGTGGAAGTGAAGAATAGAAACAAAACACTGTTATAAAAGGAGATTTGCGTGAAGTAGCAAGGTTGAGCTTTGCATGGGAAGATAGAGCAGCTTGTTGCAGAATAGAGAAAAAGAGCTGTGAAAAAGTAAATACAAAGCATGGTTGAAATGCAGTAGAGAGTGTGCAGCAGATAAGATGCAGATAAGATGCAGCAGAGAGTGTGCAGCAGATAAGATGCAGCAGAGAGTGTGCAGCAGATAAGATGCAACAGAGAGTGTGCAATAGATAAAATGCAGGAGATAGAGTGCAACAGAGAGAGTGCAACAGATAGAGTGCAGCAGAGAGAGTGCAGCAGTGAGAGGCTGGCTGTAAGTGAGCTGTGAGAGTGCTGTAAGAGTGCGATGAATGAGTCGTGAGAGCTGCAAGAGTAAGCTATAAGAAAGGGCTATAAGTATGCAGTAAGTAGAGCTGTAAAAGAGTGTATGCTTCTTTGAGATTGATTTGAGTTAAGATAGACCAGTGAGGGTATTGTAACACAAAAGGCATTTTTATGTCAATCAAGATTTAAAATAGAAATCCAAGTTGGTGCTTGGAATCAGGGGTTGGTGCTCCTTCCAGTTGGTCTTTGGTAAATTAATTGTAAAGTTGGTGCTTTGCAATGGCTGGATTTGGATGGGAGTCCAAGCAGTCTAGTTTGAGGAGTAGCCAAAACTGGTGAACCTCGTTACATCTTGTGTTATGTGATGCTCTCTTATGATACTTGCTGTTTCTGGTTTTAAGCTTTCCTTGCTTTGGCTTTTTGAGTTAAAGTTTTAAGTTTTAAATAGCTGCACTGATTCACCCCCCCCTCTCAGTGCCATTGTAAGTCTAACATCTTCTACATCTAAAAGATATGTTTTCATAATCTATGGTTTGGGTCCACATCTTATCCCCATACTTAAGAATGATTGATTTTGGTAAAGCTTTAAATAGCCAAGCATAAATAGCCAAGAATCCATCTTTTATCATATCTAAAATCTCAAGGAATTCTCCTAGAGTGTTGCCTATTGCCTTAAAAGTGTTTATTTCCCAAAATTCAATGGGCAACCCAAACATCCTGACCCAAACCGGTACTAAAGATAGATTTACATTTTCATGTGAGAAGCCTTCATACCAACGGGTAAGGAAGAGTTTTGCTCTTCCCATAAACCAAGGACCCTCTTTTAGGATATTTTTCTCTTTCTTCTTTGGAACAAAAAAATGGATAGAAACAAACCTTTGAGAAGAAATGATAGAATCACTTCTAGAGACTTCCAACTCCTATCAATCCATTTTCTCAAGGTCGAAGCCCCTAGCCAATACCCATTAAATTTACCAAAAACTACCATATCTTGGAGCAACGAGGATCTCTTTGAGGTGCACTCACTAACCTCTACCACTAGAGATGATTCTAAGGATTTAACTATAAATCGATCAATGGAAAGGAAACTAAAATTCAATCTATTAAAATTTATTGAATGTCCTATAACAAATATGATAAAAACTTTATAATAATTTGCATGCACACTTTTTAAGATAAAGAAAGGGAAAAAAAACTTAGCTGAAAAATTCTATGTTGAGATAGAATCTCTTGCCTTATTGAAGTCCTAGCCCTTCATTGCTTTTTCCATTATTCGAACCTTAGTTGACAAATATTTGCACTTTTATTTTTCGCGACTTGAAAAATCATCACTACCCTTATTTTGGATGGTTGACTTTAGAACCGTATCTCCCTCAATATTGCTTGGATTATTTCGTATAACTATTTATTTTAAAGTTATTCAAATTCTACACAAATTAATCCAAATATCAGCGGAATTGGATAACCCTTTGCAAAAATATAACTTCTAAAAAATAAAACGTATTTGAGAAGAAGAAAAAAACATCTAAAAAAATCTAGTAAAAGTTAAAAACTATGCCTGTAAGTGGTTTATAAACCCCAACACTTGCCATCAATGGGGTAGTAGGCTTAAAAGTGCAAGTCCTTGGTTCCACTTTGTGGGATTGCCATACTCTTTGCCAATGGGACAGTAGGCTTAAAAGTGCAAGTCCTTGGTTCCACTTAATGGAATTCCTCATCCCTATTAACATTGAGTTTGGGTATGTGTGGAGGTTGGCCTTCTTGTTTTCTAACCTGTTAATGTGACGATGCAAGTCTAGTGACATATTCCATGATTGGAATTTCGTTCCACGTTATCTATTTTGTTAGTGTAGTTTGTGTGTGTTTGTGAATAATCCCACGTTCCACGTAATTATTCTATTAGTGTAGTTTGTGTGTGTTTGTGAATAATCCCACGTTCGTGTTGTGGGCTTGAGTGGTTTATAAACCCCAACACTTCTCAAACTCTTTACCAATGAGATAGCAGTAGGCTTAAAGGTGCAAGACTTTGGTCCCACTTTATGGGATTCCTCACCCCTAATAACATCGAGTTTGAACATGTGTGTGGAATATGTCCCTTTTGATTTCGAAGCGCTTTCTAACAAATTAATATAAAGATATAAATCTAATAAAATATTCCATGATTAAAATATCTTTCCAAGTTAAAACTATCCATCTTAATCCATCTTTAAAGTACTTCAATCATATTCACATAGCAAAACATTCCGACGTAACCCAACAATGTTCTTGTTATACCTTGCATTGTGATCCAGGGAGAGCGACAGCATGCAGCTATTTCTCGGATTTGATTTCTGCAATTAGGGCGCTGG
The DNA here is from genome assembly GCA_028583015.1 of Wollemia nobilis. Lineage (NCBI taxonomy): Eukaryota > Viridiplantae > Streptophyta > Pinopsida > Araucariales > Araucariaceae > Wollemia > Wollemia nobilis. The sequence continues at coordinate 6,248,985 of JAQPPZ010002440.1, forward strand.
AAATTCACCAATTTTGATCTGAGTGGTGATTAAGTGCAGAGAAGCGTTTACAAAGAACCAAACAGCTATGTGCGTAAGTAACAATCACACTAAATCCCACTAATGTTGGTAATGCTTTCATTTTCAAGCATATTGCGTCGTTTCCTATGCGTATCTTTCATGACAAACAAATGACAGGCCCAAATCCACTGTTTTACTATTTTGATATATGTCTGAAAAATCTCTGTAAAATTTTCAATGTTCAGTTGCACAAGGGATCGGTCAGGTGAAATTTGTGGTTTTATTTCAAAACCTTAAAGTGATAATCTTTCACACCTGAGTGGATTTAAAGGCAAAGGCTTGGTATGTTAGATTCGAGGTTCAAAGTTTGAACTCGAAAAAGATAACTTATATATCCCTATAAACAGATAGCATGACACGAATGCCTCCTCCACGCAAAGCAGGTTGTCTGAACTTTTAAAAAATTACTTAACCTACAGTTAACCCCAAGTAGGATGGGTCACTGTAAGCTATTTCAGAGTCACTGGTTATTCCAGAGGGCTGGACCTTAAAAAGCCTAAAGCTAACCCCAAGTAGGATCGGTTTGTAGGATATTTCAAAGTCGCTGTATATTCCAGAAGTTTGGAGACCCAACAAGGTCTCATTTTTATGATACTTTCATATGCTTAAAGAATATTAATAACGGTTATTTTTTTTCAGAAAAAAAAATGTAATAAAAAATTTGTATCAAGGGACACACTATTTGATTCATCACGGAGACGACGGAGTGGAACAGAACTCACTAGAACTAGTCACCCAACCAAAATTGATAAGAGGGTATCAAATCCCACAAGTATGCAAGGTAAGTTACATTAGACCCAACACGAACACAATCACCTTGGTGGCCCCTTAGGGAACACAAATACCTTGCTATCCTCCAATTCTGGACACTATTGGGATCCAAGCACGGCTTACATCTAATTATCTTCGCTAGTAAAATTTTTGGCTTTTTTCCAATGTCTATTGTCTTCTACAGTCTGAGTGCCTGACGGTGAAGGCTAGTGTACTCCAGATACGAGGTGTAGGGTTTGAATCTGAAGGGGGTTAGGGTACGTTCGTCCCATAGGCAGATAGCACAACAGGATTGCCTCCTTCCATGCATAGTGAACCCAGGGAGTATGGAGTGGCCTGATATGTACAATCCTTGTGAACCTTAAAAGTTACTTAAGTTATACTCCAATTTCCATAATGATCTTCAGCTGCTAAGGGCCTGGGCTGTTTAAAACAAGTACTGTGAGAAGTGGAAGATGACTGTTCCTTCAGAGTAGACTCCCTGAGAAATGAAAGATAATTGTTCCATCAGAGTAGATAGCATAATGCTCTCCAGTGCTTCACAATAGTTTAAATGATGTGGGAGCAGCCAGACGGTTACGGAAGGGGTAACCGTCACTCGCTTTAGTGCATGAAATGGGGAGAGGAACAGGCAGGAGAAATGGACAAAAAACACTGGCGGACCATTTTGATTTGTAACCGTCCAAATCCTATATTAAAAGGGAAGCGGCAATGGAGGTGGCTGGGAAAGAAAAATAAAAAAGAAAAGAAAACGAAGAAGTGGAAGGAACAAACAAGATAGACAGAGAGGGAAGGAAGCGACAAAGAGGCAGACAGAGAAAAGAAAATGAGAAAGAGAAGGACAGTAGATCGGGAAAAAACGTGCCGATAGGGGAGAAACTGAGGAGAGAAATGCTTGTATGGGACAGGCAAGAATAATGGGAAGCAAAAACTGGTGGTTGAATGTTCTATAATTTGCATACCATGTAATTGCAAGGTTACAGAAGTATGGCAAGCCAATTTTAGGAAACGGTTGGAGGATGGCTATGGGCCAAGCCAATTTTAGGAAACGACTAGGGGACGGCTAGGGGACGACAAGTATAATAGTATTTGATGGGCTGCCCTCATCATATTTAGAATAATTTACACAACAAAAATAATCTCATTTACAACAAAAATAGTTTACAACAAAAATATTTAGAAGCCATTAGTCTAATTTACAACAAAAATAGTCTCATTTACAACAAAAGACACAATGTACCTACAAGAAATTAAACTTTTATACTTTTGGTGATGTGTATTCACCATGTACTCGCTTGTGCTTGATAAGAATGAATAGAAGTTGAACAAATGTAGGCGCTTTGCATGTTATTGAGAAAGTGATTCTTAAACAATATGAGGAATGCATGAACAAAGGCATTGGTGTGTGGTAGATTTGGAGGTAAAATAGAATGAGACAGGTTGATAGATGGGTATAAACAACTACGAATATGGTGAGTAAAACCCCAAGCAACATGTGACCGAAACAAATGGATAGCGCATGGATGACATGACAATCAAAGGACAAGTTAGAGTATGTGATCCAGGAAAAACATGGTAAAGAGGTGAGGAAATAATATTTGATACAGAATATATATAATATTCATCATTTTGTAGATTGCAACTAAAGACATAAATGACTGTACTACAAATCAACATCAGTTACAAAATATTCTCAAGGTAAGACAAAACTACATAAAGCATCATGAATGCAGAATGCAAATTAAAATGACAGAGGTGACATATGAGAACATGGCATAATGTACCTTCTGTTCCAACCTAGAGATGCATATCTTTATTTTTTCTCAATGCACAACTGATCTGCAGCAATCTATACACTCCAGAATAATAAATTATCATGTTTAATTTTTAAAATAAAAAAAAAAAATGAGTTTTTTTTTTTAAATCTTAAGTGACGCCCTGTGGGGAATGGCGGGGAAATGTTCCCTTTGCCGACCCTCCGTTCTAGGGATGACAGGGATAGGGGGACGCGTCCCCGTGTATCCCTGTGTAATTGTAATGGCCTCTTTGACCGATGAATAATAAAAAAATATACTTCTGAGCTATTGTGTACATGTGAATACATTTTGCTTGAATTGCATGTCATGTAAGCTTGTATTGTGCAGGAAGTGTAGGACGGGAATGGTGTTATCAAGGGAAACACAGTTTGGGTGAGTGAGTCATGTAGTCTGAGGAGATGTTGCTGTTAGAGTGCCGATGTGCTGTATGTGTGATTACCATACATGCTTGCCAAAGGGGGTGCCATTCGAATAGAAATCCTCCAGCTCTAGAGTGGCCATAGGAGTTGAGATTCGATGCATTGAAGTTGAGCACCGTTTGATTGGAAAATGTAGAAATGATTTTTAATATATTGAAATTCAATTCCATTTCTACTTAAACACATTTCGAGATCTGCAGCAAATATTACACAGATTTATTTGGTTACAACAATGCACTCTCCCTTTGTTGCAATCGTACATCTACAGCCAACAGCAACCCGCCATCATCCACATACCTCCATTAACCTTTTTCGTACGAATGAACGAGGCAAGGGTCATATTTATATAAGTAGAATTTAGTTGCACCCTTTAACTACTTTACACCTCATCATTCTACAAATTACATTTGACTTGCATTAGCTTATATTTACATTTCATTTCATAAGTCACTTTATGACTTTACCGTACATGTTAATATTTCACTTTATCACATATAATATTAAATTATGACTTTATAACTTTAATTAAACATTATTTAAATATATGTATGCACATTTTGTCATTTAGTCAATCACTTTGCGTACAACTACAAAATAACACCAAAATGACAAAACTTATTTACTAAAAACATAAAATCAGTTTTGCTTGCCTACAAAAAAGTCATTCAAGGTTGGGCCGTTCAAAGTAGGAGAGCCATCCCATTAAACTTGCTGAATATTGTTTTATGACAGAAGAAGCAACGTAGAAAACCGTTTAACGCAGAGATCGTTCAAGGTCATTTCGGACCAGACAAAGAATATAAGGAAACATTTTACAATTGTACAATATTGAGGAATGTTTAACCCGCCAAACAATCAAAATTGCTATACTAATTAATTTATTGTATAGCGACGGGGTTCTACAATACTGCATTATTGTATAGTATAACCAACCATTCATTTGGGACCGCCATACAATCATCTATCGTACGATAGGAAAGGTCATACAATATTTGAAATTGTTCTACGATAGGAAACACCAACGTATGAAGGGAGTTGCAGGTTGGGCGTCTGCATCATTTTGGTATCAGAGCTAGTAGATTTGTGAGGTTTGATACGTGCCCAAGGAGAGATGGCACAATGGGGAAGAAGAAGACTGTAAGGCCCTTGAGCCACGGATATAGCTGAAATGCTAAGAAGAATTATTGCTCGACTTGATGCAATCGAAACTGCCCAAAGGAGGGGCGTTAAAATAGAAGATGTGAGTGACAATGAAAAAGAAGAAGTTGGTCAACAAGAAGCTCATGATGAGGAGTGAGAGGAAGAACCAGAGGAACGATTAATCCGGGCAATTTCTAACATGGGTAGGAAGCCAAAGTTAGAAACCCCATCATATAATGAAAGTTTAAACCCTGAGGAACTCATTGATTGGATTGTAGAGATGGAGAAATATTTTTATTTTGAATTGATAGAAGACCCCAAGAAGGTGAAGTTTGCCTGTATGAAGCTAAAAGGGCATGCGTCCTTGTGGTGGGACCATGTTCAAACTAAAATATAAAGAAAAGGAAAGGAAAAGATTAAGACACGGGAGGAAATGGTCACGAAATTGAAGGCCAAATTTCTCCCATCGGATTACCAAATTGGGTTGTTTAGAAGACTTCAAAACCTCAAGCAAAAGGAGTTGGGAGTGAAAGAGTATATGGAGGAATTCTATAAATTGACCATAAGGGCTGGTCATATTGAAGATGATGAGGAGAAGGTGGCAAGATATATAAATGGACTAAGGTTGTCCATACAAGATGAAATTAATTTGTTTTGAATCAAAATTGTTGAAGAGGCATACCGGTATGTGCTCAAGGCCAAGGAAAAGTTGTTGCGAATGCAATAAAACAATTCCAGAGGAAGAGGATGATCCTCTCGAGGAAAAGAATAATCAAATAATGGTAGAGGGGTAGCATTTGCAAGAAGTTAGTACTTCTCAAGGTGATTTCAACCAAAGTACCCAAGAAAAAAGTGAATCGTCAAGAGGATGAGGTGAATTTGGTAGAGGTAGAGGACGTGGTTTTGTTGGCAAGTGCTATAGATGCTTAGAAGGACATAGGGCATTTGAGTGTCCTCAAGCACAACAAATTAGTGGCGCGTAAAGGAAGCCTGTAGTCAAATTGTACAAGTAGATGAGAAGAGTATTGCTTCATTGAAGTACATGGAGGAACCGGAACAAGGAGAATCTCTTATGACGCACAGAGTATCATTGAACCTGAGCAAAGAAGGAGCTTGTTCAGGATGATGTGTAAATCTGGAGGGAAATGTTGCAAGGTGATTGTGAACAGTGGGAGTATGGACAATTTAGTTTCTACAAAGATGGTAGAAAAGCTTGGGATGAAGAAGATTGAACACCTAAACCCATACAAAGTCTCATGGTTGCAAAAGGGGCATCAAATTTTGGTAAATGAACAATGTATGGTAGATTTCCAAATTGGTTCTTACACGGATGAGATACTATGTGATGTTATGCCTATGGATGCTTGTCATGTCTTGTTGGGTAGACCATGGCAATTTGATAGAAAGGTAGTGCATGATGGTAGGGAGAACATCTACACTATTGAAAAGGATGGCAAGGAGTACACATTAAGTCCATTGAAGGACAAAGGAAAAAGAGTGGACAACAGTCCTACAGTGTGCCTGAATATAGATAAACAATCCTTGAAGGATTATGAGACCAAGTTGAAGGGAGAAAAGGCAATGTTGAGAGAAGTTGTGAAGCAAGTGGAGGAAAAGGCAGAAGCAAGTAAAAGGATAAGTATAGGGAAGAAGCAATTGACCTAGGTCACTAGTAGTAGTGACAATGGAGATGATGGTGCAACTATTCCTGTTGTAGAGAAAAGGAAAAACAGAGAGATAGGAGTAGGAGATGAATGTCATGATGACGTTGATTGCTTTGTTGGCCATGACAAAGGCCATATTGCCAGAGTTGATAGTGACAATGGTACTTCAAAGTGTGGTGAAGGACATTGTGATAGCGATGATAGAGATTAGAGTGGTGATGAAGAGTTTGGGTGCTTTGAAAGGCACACCAAAGGTATTGGCTCCAAGTTAATGAGAAGAATGGGGTATACTGGCAAAGGATTGGGAAAATATGGGCAAGGTGTGAAAATGCCCATAATGCCAAAAATAAGGCCAAGGAATGAAGGCCTTGGATATGCAGGACAAGTTGGAAGCAATGGGATTAAATTTGTAAAAAGAGAGAATAGTACAAGGAATGAAGGTTCGAGGATGGGTTGTTGTAGTCAATGTGGAAGATTTGGACATGTTGCAACCAGGTGTTGGAACTTACATCCTTGTGAGAGATGTGGAGGATATAATCACTCCAAGAGAAGGTGTTGGCACCAAGAGGAAACAAAGTGCATGTTGAATGTGGTTGGATGGATGTGATGGAATGGAACAAGGTGAAATGAATGTTGAGTGTATTCTATAAGAGGAGATTTAGTTCTCAGAGGAAGGCAAGGACAAAACAAAAAAATTGGCCTTGTGGTGACAGCTAGGCTAAAATGGTAATAGCTTGGAAGAACACTTCATGCTTATGAGTTGGAACTCATGGAACATTTCCTCTTACCCGATGAGCATGATGTGGGAGCAGCCAGATAGAAAACACCAACAAACTCTTTTGATTTGTAACTGTCCAAATGCTATATTAAAAGGGAAGTGGAAACGACAATGGAGGTTGTCAGGAAAGGGAAAAGAAAAGAAAACGAAGAAGTGGAAGGAACAGAGAAGATAGACAGAGAGGGAAGGAAGCGGAAGACAAAGGGGCAGACAAAGAAAAGAAAATGAGAAAGAGAAGGACAGTAGATTGGGGAAAAGAACACACGGATAGGAGAGAAATTGAGGAGAGAAATGCCTGTATGGGACAGGGAAGAATAGCGGGAGGCAAAATTTGGTGGTCGAATGTTTTGTAATTTGCATACCATGTGATCGTAATGGGCTCTTTGGCCGATGAATAATAAAAATATATCCTTTTGAGCTATTGTGTAAATGTGAATACATTGTGCTCGAATTGCATGTCGTGTAAGCTTGTATTGTGCAGGTAGTGCAGGACGAGAATGGTGTTATCAAAGGAAACTCAGTTTGGGTGGGTGAGTCATGCAGTCCAAGGAGATGTTGCCGTTTAAGTGTCGATGTATTGTATGTGTGATTACCATACATGCACTTGCCAAAGGGGGTGTCATTCGAATAGAAATCCTTCTAGAAGATGTTGCCGTCCAAGGAGATGTTGCCGCCGTTTAAGTGTCGATGTATTGTATGTGTGATTACCATACATGCACTTGCCAAAGGGGGTGTCATTCGAATAGAAATCCTTCTAGAAGATGTTGCCGTCCAAGGAGATGTTGCCGTTTAAGTGTCGATGTATTGTATGTGTGATTACCATTGTATGTGTGATTACCATACATGCGTTGGAGTTGAGCGTCATTCGATTGGAAAAGTCATTCAAGGTTAGGCTGTTCAAAGTAGAAGAGCCATCCCATTCAACTTGTTGAATATTGTTTTATGAAAGAAGAAGCAACGTAGAAAACTGCTTAGCGCAGAGATTGTTCAAGGTCATTTTGGACCAGAGAAAGAATAAAAGGAAACATCGTACAGTTGTACGATTTTGAGGAATGTTTAACCCGCTAGACAATCAAAATTGCTGTACAAATTAATTTATTGTATAGCGACGGGGCTTTCTGATACTGCATTATCGTCTAGGAGAACCTACAGTTCATTTGGGACCATTGTACAATCATCTGTTGTACGAAAGGAAAGGTCGTACAATATTTGAAAGCGTTGTCTGATAGGAAACACTGACATACGAAGGGAGTTGCAGGCTGTGTGTTTGCATCATTAAAATAGTATGATTTTTTTTCCTCACCATGTGTGTGTGCGCCTAATATCATTATAGCTTGTAGTTTAAAAACAACTGTGTTTCATCATTTTTCCATTTAAGTCTAATACATTTTAGATTTTTTGTTGTCAAGGTGTGTTCAATTTCAAGTGGGGTTCCGTCGATGGTTTCATTTGGTAATTCATAAAAATTGGTTTTTAGTTTGCAATTAATTTTAAGCTTGATTACTGTGTATAGATTGGGAGGATTCTCTAGTTTAAGGTAATTAATATAAACTTATTGTAATACTGAAGTTTCTTTTTCTTTTTCTTTTTTTTTGTTGAAATTGTTTTTAAAATAATTATATTTTGAATGTTTGAATTTTGTACCAATATTTCAATATCAGATCTGCATTGGTGTCTTGATATTTTAACCATTTTGGAATTTGCCCAAGTTCTTTTTCTAACCTTTTTAAAGCCAAAGATGGATTAGACAATTTTTTTTTTGTTGTTGAATTAAAGCGAAGTACAATGGGTGGCATAAGTGGGGCCACACTTCCTGGGGGCACAACGGGATCCTCCCTCCCCGTGATTTGAATTTGGGTAGCCTGGATAACAGTCCAACGACATACTAATATGGTGTCCCTGCAGGACGGATTAGACAATTATTGTTTGGCCATGACTGGATGTCTATCCTATCTTAGCTTGGCTTGTTTATGTTTGTAGACAATTATTGTTTGGCCATGATTGGATGTCTATCTTATCTTAGCTTGCTTTGTTTATGTTTATATGGCACAGAACATTTTAGGGATTCAACCTCAATGTGTAGCGTTGCTACCTTTGAGGAGACTAGGGTTGGGTTTATTACTTTTAATATTAAGGTTACTAATTATAAATATAAGTATTTTTTAATTTGCTTAATTTTATTCATTATTTGTCAGATATGCTTCTTACCCCACTTTGCAACTGTAGATTGTCCAATGTTATTAGGATAAAGAGTATACTTTTTTTCTATCCCATTTCCAATGTCTTGGGACTAATAGAAAATTCTTGAAGTGGTATGTACCATGCCCATGCAATATATACTCACTTGCATTTCTTTAAAGTTCATCGGTTCTTAATTAATGTAATGGGTATAAATGTGCTTATTTGAAATATGTACTAAGAAAAAAAAACAGAATTTTGACAACATTTGCAATGTGATATCTTACTGGAGGTATTGAATGGTTGAAATTTTATGAACAGTGTGAGCTCAAGATTTCTTTTGTGTGGCAATTTTGTCAAATGTTGTTGTTGGACATACTCTAATGAAGAAAGGAAAATCCTACTGTAGAAGTCAGAAGTTGTATTGAAAACCTTTATGAGATGATTCAGGCTTATACAGATTAACAAGACTTGATTTACTGTGAGCTTGGTCAAAAGATTGACAACCAAAGAGGCACACAATTGAACTAATAATATGAGGTAGAGTGAAAGCTTTCCTTTGCTCACATTAAGGGACTTATACACCCAATAGATGTATTAAATTGGCTGTGACTTAAAAAATCGCAATTCACCTTTACCATACAAGAGATCATTGCCGTGCACCACCCTCTTGACTTATTCATATTTGGTCCTGTTGCCAACTATTAACTAGTTTATTAGTTAACATTTGATCTTGAATGGTTGTGATTGAGGCCATAGTCACCCCAATTTAGTGAAGTTGTCTTGTGTAAAGTTTTATGTAATGCTGTAGGGTTATTTGCCAGAAATTGACATGTTACACGCTTTATCTTTTTGCCACTTATTTCTTTTACACAAGAGATACTAGGTAGTTATAACCCCATCATTATGAAAAGATGCTTTGTGACTCCTTTATCATGAGAACATGCTTTGGGACTCCCTAACTATTCTTTTCAAGTCCCTATGATGTGCTATGATGTTTACAACAACTCATTTTTTTTGAAACTTAATCAAAAGGATTCCTTATAACTCCTCTATTTTAACCTCTATGGAAAGATTCTTTCTGATATTTATCTATTTTAACCTCTATGAAAAGATTCTTTCTGATATTTATGAGATTATAATTGCACGCTCTTGTCATGTGTCTCACATAACTAAATATGTATCTAAGTTTCTAACAGAAATAAAATACAAAAGTTGCTTTTTCACCTGAATACAACCTAGGATCATAACATGTATTCATGATTATGAGCATAGAGGAGCCTCTTCCTTCTCCTGCTGATTTGGGTTAGCAATTCCTAACTTTTTGTATTTTATTGTCTTCAAATAACTCTGCCATAGACCCGTTTCCAAGTTTTTCTTTGTATTTGCCACGGATATCTGAAAAACTCGGGCATTTATAGATGAAGCGTTCCTCTGCCTGTACTGTCCCTGTGCTGCATAGAGTACATATCCTTTCTTCCCATTGTTCTTTGGGCGTTGTCCATCTCCCTGTTTCACATCTAAGCCTATGAGAACTAGTCCTTATCTGAGCAATGAGGATTTTTTCCTTCCACTTGATTTCAGCGCCTATATACACTTTTTCCTTGTGGTCATACATTGGGTTAAATTTTGCAATATAATATTGTCTTTTCTTGCTTGCATTTTTCCACATTCCACTTCTAAACTTTTCATTCACATAATTTTTTTTGTCTTTGTTGACATTTGGGCATTCATTTATGTTGATTTCCCAACGTTTCATCTATTTCTGATTTTGTTTCATCCATGTATTCTTCCGCCTATGCAACTCTTCGTCCCTAGCCACCCGTTTTTCATGTTTTCTATTTTTTTTCAAGTAACATAACAACTTGGTCATAACAATTGTTTCTAAAGGGAACATTTTCAGCTAGAATAATTTCATAAGGGGTTGTGGCCTTAATTTTGAGAAAATTTGTGATTAGATATTTTTGAATCCTTTCTATTTGCCTCCATTTTGCATTTGTTGTGCCACTAGCCCACACCTCGCAACCATACAACAAAACCGGTGTAACAAGTAGGCCAGATAAGACCTTGGTGGTCTTCCAGTCCCACAACTCGGCATTCCTAAACCTGTTTTGAAGTGCATATAGTGCTCTCCAACCACTTTGAGTTCTTTTCATCCTACATGTATTCCAATTAAGTTTGTCATGAAAGTCTATGCCCAGGTATTTGTATTCTACTACTACCTCAAGTGGTTCTCCTGCAAACTGAAATTCGAGCTGTTGCTTCTTCTTTTTTGCTGAAAAAATCATAATTTTTGTTTTGCTCGTGTTCACTTGCATCCCAACTTCCTTACAAAAGAGTTCTAGAGCTCGAAGGTGATCTTCTAGATCTTTGGCTGTTTTGGCCACAAGAATTACATCATCTGCATACATGTGGAGTTTTACCACATATTTGGCTAAGTGCACACCCTCTCCCCAAATTTGTTTATCGATACTCACGTGAGTAAATAAATAAATATTTAACAAAATATATATATATATATATATATATATATATTTTTTTTTTAAATATTATTTTAATAAGTTAAATTTAGATAATTTAATTTTAGATATCATTAATTATTATTTAATTTATTATAAACATGTAATGAAACATTTAACTCACCATTTAATGTGAAAGCTGGCTTGAAATTATATAGACGAGGGTATACCCCTTGTTAACAATATTGAATTTCCTCAACTGTCATCCGGAGATTCCATCGGCCACGCGCTGAAATTCAAGCTGTCGCAGCCAGGTATGCCACGGAAGATTTCTGGCGAACGTCACAGTACGTGACGTTTTCTGGAACGAGTCCCGACCAGGGGCAAGTGATTTTGGCGGAGCAGGATCCGGCACTGTTGGATTCGTTTCAGCAGTATTTGAAGAGCAGTCAGTCCACAAATCTAGATGATTTTTCAGCGCAGGACATACTGTAAAAGGATTTTGATTTTATCGGTCTCGAGGAAAGCGATTTTTTTTTTTGAACTTTTAATTTCTCCCTGGGCTGCCCAAGTCCCGACCGCACTCGGACTTGGCCGAGTCCAGAAAAAAACGAGTCCGAGTGGACTCGACGCGGCTGAGTCCACTCGGACTTGGAGTCGAGCTGAGTCTGACAACACTCTGAGATATGTTTATGATGTATGCCATGCACTTCTTGTTGGCATGACATGTGTAGCATTATCAATGGATTCAAGCTTTTAGACATTGTTTTTATTTCTCAATTTATTTGTCTAGGGTCTTTAAAGTTTTTTAAACTAGTTGTTTCCTTGAGCTTTCCGTGTTTCAGAGGAATTTAGGGGCATGCATTTCCAAAGGCGTGTCCTTGTCGTGCAACTTGGATTTTAACATTGTGTCCTCTGTTTTGATATTGCAACAGAACGTGCATCTTTTCAGTGAATATTTTACTCATCCATAAATGAACATCTTGTTTGCTTCTTTTCGAAAAGATAATTCTGATTGGACATTGATTTCTTCTTTTTAGAAAGACAATCCCAGGGTACTCATAGAAATGTCTGTTCCCAAGCCTGTACAAATTCTGATTGGACATATTGATTTCTTCTTTTTAGAAAGATTATCCCAGGGTACTCATAGAAATGTCTGTTCCCAAGCCTGTACAAATAAGGCTTTATTTTATTTGTTTATAAATTATGGATAATTTGTATAGCTGTTTACAGAATGAGTCCAACTTGAATGTTGGCAATTCACCATGTTGTTCTGATAATTTTTTGCTTAATACACATTCGTTATTCTAAATGCGCATATTGTATAATCCAGGTGTTATAACATTGCAGATTTGTGTGATGTGAAGTCTTGCAGTATGTTTGTAGCATGTGGTCGCTTGTTGCGTTTCCCCTATCATGTTCCAGTAATTTCATGGAGGCACATAGTTTCTCGCTCATTTCAGCATTGTGGCCTTCCATCACACATTCAAAGAGATGATTTGTATGATAGGCCAAAACCTTGGCTTGTTGTTGGTTTGGGCAATCCAGGACAGAAGTATGAAGGCACTAGGCACAATGTAACTCTTACCTCTTCCCTTTTATATTTATATGTGGTTCAGTTGAGTTCATTGATATACAATTGTCTGCTGAAATTGTGACTTCATTCCTTTGAATTTTAGAGTATATTTGTTCTTTGATCTTTTTTTTTCAACTCAGGTAGGCTTTGAGATGATTGATTATATTGCTCAAACAGAAGGAATCTCTATCGACTCATTCCAATGTAAAGCACTATGTGGAAAAGGTAAATAATTAGTTTTTGTCGAATTTCTTCAATCAGGGTGGTAGATTTTAAGGTGATAGTTGTCCTCGAGTCTTGGAGGTCAACACATGCAAGAATTATTTCAAGCTTCATTCATAAATTGTATTGTTTGATTGATCACCTCTAAACTGTGATAACATTAATGTTCTACCCTGAAATACCAGTGGGTTCTAACTAATTTCTTGCTTCCATATTTTCACTGAATGAAACAACTTGCAGGGCATATTGACAATGTACCAGTTCTCCTTGCTAAACCCCAAACTTACATGGACCTAAGCGGAGAATCAGTAAGTATTACATAAATGTTATGCTCAACATTCATTTAGTTTTTGTAATACTTGTCTTTTAGTCACTATGCAGATGATGGGTGAAATGTGTCAGACAATTGATATACCCTTTACGCCTAATAACTCATGTTAAAAATGATCACTAGTAACATAAGTCAGTAATTAATAGAAGATACTATCTAAGCTAATCAACACTATTAATGGCCATCCTGATCCCTAAATTTTACAAATTCGTTCAGTCTGATCCTGTGTAGTATAGAACTGGAGCTCACTTGCACTATATTTGACAAGTTATTGGATATAATAGGCGATATGCTTCTATATACTTAGTTTTAGTTTAGGGGATTATTTACAAGCTTCAGAACCCATTGGTGAACATTTTTCAACCTGTAAATCTGCAGGAATTCTTTTTGACAACACTGTTTGACATTCTGTATTTAGGGCTGTTTTGTATTCAGCTCCTGTTGAAGCATGTGCTATAATGGGTGGTACCTTATATACACACCTGAATTATGAGTTCCTAACATTATATATGATCATTATTATTTTTTTTAAATAAAGGGGTAAAAATTTATTGATAAGAAGACAAGATTACAGAGTACAGCGAAGCCCTCAACCAGGACTCAAATAAACAACAAAACAGGCTAAAACCACCAAACAGGATCGAAACCCGAAGAAAACAACAAGAACAAACCATATTAAGTCTGGACATCCTTGTGGATCAACTCCCAGAGGCGTTGAGAGTCTCCAGCTGGGAGACTCTCCCAGTTATCCATATTCCAAGGACCCGAAAGCTCAGAAGCCCTTTTGGCCGAATAATCAACAACCCCATTCCATTCCCTTGGTATGTGCACAAAGGAGATAAATTCGAACTCTTCACTAATTCTGAGAATCTGAATGGCCACAGAGACCAACTGCTAATTAACATCCTCCAACCTTTTGCTGTTTAAAAGATTAACCAAAATTTGAGAGTCGGACTTGCAGATGCTCCTACGCCAGCCAAGAGAAAACCCCCCTTGCAAGGCCTCGAGAATCACAAGAGCTTCCATAAAATTGTTGGAGTGAACACCTTTATAAATGGAAAAGAAAAATCTGACCACGCCAACAGAGTTTTTTCCAACACCGCCAATTCCGGCATGTCCAGGATTGCCTCTGGACGACCCATCAGTATTAATTTTTAAAATTCCTCCAGGGGGCAGCCTCCACCTACCATCTCTCCGAACTTTCTTGCTGAGCTGGGGAACCCTGCTAGGGTGAGAAGAGTCCGCACCAACCCCAAAGAGACCAAGGGCCTGCCGTACCTTCTCCTCCCTAGAGTCCAAAAGAGGATCCACATCACATTTGCTATGGATAGTTTCCTGAACCATACACAAGATCCTTTGCCAAATCTGTTGAACATCCAAATGTCTACCCTGAAATATGCGACGGTTCTGTTCGAGCCAAATCTACCAGATGATGCAAGAAGGGCCCAAATTCCAAGCCACCTGGAGGAAGGGAGCATTGGCTGGAGGTCTGCCCAGACTGCTCGAAAACTCCACTAGGAAGAGCACATGAAAACAAGGATGGTTCCAGGCACTCCACCAACGGTGCCAAATGTCTCTAGCAAGGGAGCATTGGAAAAATAAATGAGAAGAGTCATCCTCATTATTACCACAAAGGACACAAAAATAGGGACCTTGAAATCCCCTCTTCCTCACGTTATCCCAAGTGAGGCATTTATTACGAGCAACCAGCTAGAGAAAGAAGTTACATTTAGGCCAAGCAAATCTGTTCCACACCTTTTTCCACCATGTGACAGGGAGGCTCCCGAACTTTTGCATATCAAGAACCTGATAACCATAGGCTATAGAGTAGGTTCCCTTGGGATCAAGGTTCCAAGCCAAAATGTCTTTACCCCTCAGCGAAGAGTAGGGCCTCCCCGCAAGAATAATAGCAAGCACATCTCTGTCCGCGGCCAATCCCCCCTGGGGCCATTTCTACGGATCTTTCCACTTGTACATCTTCCAGATTACCAAAAGGCTAGATTCTTTTAAAGTCCTCCACACGAGACCAACTCGCTTCCAAGAAACAAACGCTTAGGGAACGTAACCTGGGATATTGAGTCAAGATAGGAGGGTGGCCATCCCAAGAATCCTCCCATAAAAGAGCATTTGATCCCCGATTGCAAATCCAGAACAAACCTTGCTTAATTAAATTAGCCCCTCTTTTTAGAGTGTCCCAGATAACCGAACCTTTCCCAACCAAGCTGACTCTAGGGATCTCAGCCTCAGAAATACCTCACAAGTACTTACAAGATAAGATTTTAGCCCATATATGATCTTGAGAAGTACACCATCTCCAGTAGAGTTTCACAACCAACCTACCCAAAAAGAGCCCCGCCTGTCGCAACCCAGGCCTCCCTCTTGAACCGGCCTACAAACAGAATCCCACCTAATCAAACTCCATTTAGATTGAGTAAGTTTTCCAGACCACAAAAACTGTCTTGACAAAGCATCCATGTCCTTGATAAAACGAGAGGGAGCTGTTTGCACAAAACACCTGTAAATGGGTAAAGCTTGAACAACAAATTTTAAAAGCAACACTCTACCCGCAAAGGAGAGCCATCTGACGGTCCAGTGATTCACCTTCCCTCTAAACTTATCAAGCATAGACTGCCAAGAAGATCTAGGCAAAGGATGAGACGAAATCGGAATACCAAGATAAATGAAGGGGGAGTCCCGACCTGGAATCTTAGAATTCTAGCAATCCTGGCTTGAATAAGAGGAGGGGTATTGAAGAAGAAAATAGAAGACTTGTCCTCATTAATCAACTGCCTAGAAGCACCAAGATATATGTCAAGAGACCGTCTAATGTTGCCAGCTTCCTTGGTAGTGCCAACTCCCAGCAAAGCTGTATCATCAACAAATTGAAGGTGGGAAAGAGGCGGCGAACTTCTATCCCACTTCCAACCGTGAATGAGACCATGCCTAACCTGAGACTTGAGAAGTCTTTCCAACCCTTCCGCCATAATGATAAACAAATACGGAGATAGAGGATCTCCTTGCCTCAATCCCCTCGAGGCCTCAAACAGCTCCGACGGCTCATTATTAACAAGAACAGAGAACGAGGAAGAAGAAACACAACTCATCAGCCATCTAATCCATTCCTTCTCAAAGCCAAAAGCAGCAAGAACTTTATGAAGAAAGGACCATTTGACCCGGTCATAGGCTTTGGCCATGTCCAACTTAATGAACATAGATTTCTCCTTAGAAGTTTCCATTGAGTGAATAGCTTCCGTAGCAATAATAACCGCATCTTGTCAAAGCATTAGGTGAATCATTATATATGATCATTATTATCAATAATGTAAGCTTGTAATTAATACAAAGTTTAGATCTTGGTGTTGTGGCACAGTAGTTAGGTGGAGCAATAGAAAAATGTAAAGTATTATTAATTCACCAAAATGCAGTGTTTACAATGCTTAAATAATAGGAGAATTAACTGCCTTAGAAAACTTAGGGAATAGATAGGGAAGAAGAAAAATAGGGAGGAAAGGAGGAAAGGAAATAGGAGTCGAACTCCCTGCCGTCCATGCCGTCCAATCTGCCCAGTCAGCTGCCGTCCAAGCCATCCAATCTGCCCAGTCAGCTGTCGTCCAAGGAGGTAAAAGGGTAAGGTCCAAAGCTTACCGTTGTCAAACAAATTTTTTACCTTTTACCGCTTTAACTTCCAACATTCTCCCCCTTAAAGTTGAGAGGACTGACTATACAGTCTCTCAGCTTTATATATTGAGCTTTAGCTATACCTTTGGTGAAGATGTCTGCAATGTTATCCAAAGTGTTGCAATATTGAAGCTCAACTATCTGTTGTTCCACCATGTCTCGAATGAAGTGATACTTCATATCGAAATGCTTTGATCTGCTATGGTGGATTGGATTGTATGCCAACTGAATGGCACTTATATTATCACAATACAGTCGAGTTGGACCACTTTGACTTTCTCCAATCTCTTCAAGGACTTTTCTCAACCATAGGGCTTGAGTACTAGCATGTGTGATGGCTATATACTCAGCCTCAGTAGATGACAATGCTACAACAATTTATTTCTTGGAACTCCATGTAATTAGTCCTGACCCTAGACTAAAACAATTTCCTGATGTAGATTTCCTATCATCTATATTGCTGCCCCAATCACTATCACTGAAGCCAACTAATTTCACAGAATTACATTTTTGGTAATGGATTCCAAAATCCAATGTACCTTTTACATATCTTAAGATTCTTTTAGTTGCTTGTAGATGCAGCTCAGATGGACTTGCCATAAACCTTGAAACTAGAGAAACAACATATTGAATATCGGGCCTTGTGTTGGTGAGAAACATCAGACTCCCAACCATGCTTCTGTAAGTGGTCATGTCAACCTTTGATGCTCCGTCGTCCTTGCTCAATTGGATCCCATGTCCAGTTGGAGTTGCAACTGATTTGCACTGCTCCATGGCAAATTTCTTGATCATGTCTCGAGCATACTTGTGTTGACATATGAAGATCCCTTTGTTTGATTGATGCACTTCCATGCCTAGGAAGTATCACATTAGACCAAGATCTTTCATCTCAAACTATTTCATCATGGAGTTTTTGAACTCCATATTCATTTTAGTGTTACTACCCATAAATATTAGATCATCCACATACAAACAAACTATGAGAATGTCTACTCCATGCTTTAGGTAGTACAAAGTTGGTTCACTTTTACTTCTTGTGAATCCATACTTGCTGAAATAGCCATCAATGCGTGAGTACCAAGCTCTTGGTGCTTGCTTGAGGCCATAAAGTGCTTTTTTCAATTTATAAACAAGGTTCTCCTTTCCCTGTTCTTGAAAGCCTTGAGGTTGTTGAACATAAACCTCCTCTGTCAAGTATCCATTCAGAAAAGCACTTTTCACATCCATGTGTTGAACATTCCATCCTTTATGGGCTGCTAAGGAAAGAACAGATCTGATTGTCTCTTGTCGTGCAACTGGAGCAAAGGTTTCCTCATAGTCAATGCCAAATTTCTGAGTAAAACCTTTTGCTACTAGTCTCGCCTTATGCCTCTCAATGCTTCCATCAACATTGTATTTGGTCTTGTAGACCCATTTACATCCAACACATTTTTTTCCTTTGGGTAGCTTTACTAGCTCCCATGTATCATTATTTTTTATAGAGGTTATTTCCTCTTTCATGGCTTCTTGCCATACATTTTGAGTACAAGCCTTCTCATAGCTAGCTGGTTCTAGCTGAGCATTAGCCAATAAAGCATAATTGACTACATCTCCCCTAGGATCATGGGAGTCATCATCCCCATACAATTGCAAATTTTCAAGTTGCTGCAAAACTGTATTCATTTCACTAGCTTGGCTTCTAGTGAATCTTCTCTGGAAATTCTGATCCAACATTTGAAAATATGGATGATGTTGTAATGTTCTTTTGCCTCTTGATGGAGAGTCTCTATCAATGTCCATCGGTGAAGAACTTACTGATCTCTGTGGAGAAGGACTTGGAGTGGCGGTTGAAGTACTTGATGTAGTACTCCTGTATGGGCTTGGAGGGGGTGGTGTGCCTTTGTTTTTCTTGGGAGACACCTGTTGTACCTGTGAAGAACTTACATTTTGGGACTCATCATCAACAAAAATTCTTTGATGACCCCATTCTCCCCCTTCATCAAAAATTACATCCCTGGAGAGTACAATTTTATGAGTCTTGGGGTTGTAGAGTCTATATGCTTTTGTAGACTCACAATACCCTACAAATATACAAGCTTGACTTTTGGGATCAAGCTTCTTCCTTTTCTCATCAGGAATGTGCGCATATGCTAAAGAACCAAAAACTTTGAAGTGCTTTACATTTGGTTTCTTTCCGTACCACCCCTCATAAGGAGTGACACCATCTAAACTAGAAGTTGGACTTCTATTTAGAATGTATACACTTGGTTCTTACAGCATCAGCCCAGTACATATTAGTTAGATGCTTAGTCTGAAGCATCGTTCTCGCCATCTCAACTATGGTGCGGTTCTTTCTCTCTGCCACACCATTCTGTTGTGGGGTATAGGCAGTGGTGAATTGCCTTTTTATCCCACTTGCTTTACAATATTTCAAGAATGCTTTTGAGGAGTACTCACCTCCTCGATCTGTCCTAAGACATTTTACATAATTCCCACTTTGATTCTCTACATTGTTTCTGAAATCTATGAAGCAATCAAAAGCTTCATCTTTATGTTTCAAGAAATAAATCCAACACATTCTAGAGAAATCATCTATGAAAGTGAGAAAATAAGAATTATTTTCGAGACTCTGTGTTTGCATTGGACCACAGATGTCCGAATGCACTAACTGAAGTGGATAGTTGGCTCTCCACGCTTGTCCTTTCAGAAACTTTGACCTTGAGTGCTTTCCCAAAGCACATCCTTCACAGACCTCCTTCTGTTCGTTGATTTTGGGAAGTCCTGTCACCATAGCTTGAGAAGTGAGCAGTTTCAAGCTAGCGGAATTAAGGTGACCATATCGCAAGTGCCAAAGCACACTTGGATTTGTTATAGCTACATTTGCAAGTTGAGCTCCTCCTGGCTCACCAAATTTGAGAGGGAATAACCGATTCTTGGTCATGGGGACTTGTGTGATGACACGATTACAATTGTTTTTATCAAAAATGATACATTGTCCTTCATCAAATACAAGTTTGTAATTGTTCTCCATCATTTGCCCAACGCTTAACAGATTGTGTTGGAGCTTTGGAGTGTAATAGATGTCATTCACTTTCTTTAGTCCTTCTTTGGTTGGAACCTCCATGGCTCCAATTCCCTCTACTTGCAATGCTTTATCATCCCCTAATTTGATTTGGGATTTATAAGTGGAATCTAGAGTTGCAAATAAATTTTCTTTGCCACTCATATGATTTGAGCAACCAGTATCCAGAATCCATGTGTCATTTAGATTCTGTTCTGATTGTCCATATGAAAGAAAAATATTAGAGGTATCATCTTCTTCTCCATAATTTCCATATTGACTACTGCTGTCTTGTGAAGATTTTGACCAGCAGTCGTGAGCAAAGTGACCTGGCTTGCCACAGTTGAAACAAGTTGTTTTGGACTTGTCACTTCCTCGCCCTTGATTTCCACTTTGTCCTGGATTTCCTCCTCGATTTTGATTTCCACCTCTATGTTGATTGCCTCCTCTGTATGAGTTGCCTCCTCTGTTGGAGTTGCCTCCTCTATTTTGGTTGCCTCCTCTGTAGTTGCCTCTGCCTCTACCTCTTTGTTGTCCTCTGCCTTGACCTCTTCCACGTCCTCTTCCATTGTTTTCATTGGAAGTGAAGGCCTTCTCGTCGCCTCCGTAGCTGGTTGAAGGAGATTCCAGAAATCTCTCTTCATGTGACATTAACGATCCGATTAATGCATCGAATGTTAAAGTGGAAAGATCTTTGGATTCTTCTATAATTATGGCAATATGATTCCATATCTGTGGAAGTGTTCGCAACACTTTTGTTACAATTATCTCAAGCTTGATTTCCTCGCCAAGTGTAACCATTTTATCAACAATTGCTTTTACTCTAACACAATAATCATCGACTTTTTCATCATCTTTCATTCTGAGATTTTCAAAATCTCTTTTTAGTGTTTGAAGCCTCACCTGCTTCACTTGATTACTACCCTGGAATCCATCACTCAAAGCTTTCCATGCAGCTTGTGCAGTCGTACAAGCGACGATTCTAGGGAATATACTTTTCTCCAACGCTGCTTGGAGATGAGAAAGAGCAGAAGAGTTGCTCTTTTGTCCTTCTTTTCATGTTTTCTTGTCTGCGGCACTTAGTGTTGTCCAGTCTGAGGGTTCTGTGTAACCCTCTTCTATTATGTCCCACAAACCTCTTCCTATGAGCAGGGTCTTCATTTTTATAGACCAATACTCGTAGTCATAACCGTTGAACTCTGGTATAGGTAAACTGTTGTGTGAGGCCATAGTTACTAAAAAACTCTTTTTATTTCATGGTTACAATAAAGCACTCTGCTTTTTCAAAGAAGGAAGGAAGAAGAAAGAAGAAAGAAGAGATTACAAATTTAAGTCAAATCTGACTTGATTTACTCTATCATTGATTGCTTGTTCCTCTTGTTGTGGGGATGCTATCTCTTGATTCATGAAATTGTCTGCTACTTCTTCGTCGTCACTTATCAATATTATTTCTGGTGATTCTGGTTCTAAAATTTCCATTGAAATACTATAGTGTGTATATTCTGATTCTTGTGGTGCAGCTTGTATGGATTCCGATTGTTCAAATTGACTCCTGAAAGAGTTATCTTCAAAGTCTGCCTCGTACCCTGAGTCAGGATGCCTTTGATGTGCAATTACTGCATTCTGAAGTTGGCTAAACACAATGTTGAGCCCATAACCTCTTACTTTTTCATCGAATCTCTCTGCACCTTCTCTTGCTAAAATTGCACATAAGGCATGATAACAACCATTTGGTCTTATCATCAATGCCTCTTTACAATTTTACAATTTTGATCCTTTATCTCTTTTACAAAAAAAACTAAGCCTCTTAGGCTTATTACACAAGATTTCTACAGTTTGTGATTCCTCGAATCAAGTGAAAAATGAACCCTTCTATTACAATGAATTGCCTCTTAGGCAATATTCTCCTTCTTTTATAGTATTAAAAAAATCTATATTGCTATTTAATAAAAAAAATAATTGCCCTTTAAAAAACAATTTTTTTAAAAAACAACTATATTTAATTTATTAAATATAATATAAATAATTAATTTAATAATATAAAGAAAATTTTCAAAAAAAACTTAAATTTTTTTTAAACCCTTGCAGGAATCGAACCCGCAACCTATCTCCTTCAACAAATCGTGCTTACCAACTCGGCCACCACCGCCGATGAGAACCAAAGGCAAAGAACATCAATTTCAAGACTTTCGACTTTTGCTTTCATAAAAAAATAATGAAAAAATGTTACCGTCGGGTTTCGAACCTGCGATCTGCCAGGGGCGGGCGCCTTAAGGCTGGCTCCTCGAGCCAGTCGAGCTGCGTGGCCCGACGGGAAGGCAAAGGAGGCTTGCCTCCTTTATCTTGTCGCGGCCGTGCACAAGACAAAAAAAAATTAAAGGGACTTTAGTCCCACATCCACTGTGCGATGTCGTTTGAGGTGTTTAAAACCCTCAACGTGCACAATGTCACTCGATTGCCTTCGGGCAATCAGTGACCACCCTTTTGCCTCCTTCTCGAGCCTGTCTCTCCTCGCCACATCGCCTATCACCTTTGCTCGCCACGTAGCCTATCTTCTGGTCTGCCACGTCACCTATTGTCTGGTCTCTGGTCTGCGTCGACCTTGCTCTCTCCTCGCCACGTGTCGATGTCCGATTGGCTTCTCCTATGGTTTGCTCCTCCTCCTCGTGTGCTCTCTATGTGGGCCTTCTCTCGACCTCACCTCGGTTCATGATTCATGGGCCCTCTCGACCTCACCTCGGTTCACATGTTATGGGCCCTCTCGACCTCACCTCGTTTTTTTGGTCTCCTTCGACCTCGATCCATGGGCCCTCTTCGACCTCGCTCTGATACCAGATGTGGCACGGTAGTTAGGTGGAGCAATAGAAAAATGTAAAGTATTATTAATTCACCAAAATGCAGTGTTTACAATGCTTAAATAATAGGAGAATTAACTGCCTTAGAAAACTTAGGGAATAGATAGGGAAGAAGAAAAATAGGGAGGAAAGGAGGAAAGGAAATAGGAGTCGAACTCCCTACCATCCATGCCATCCAATCTGCCTAGTCAGCTACCGTCCAAGCCATCCAATCTGCCCAGTCAGCTGTCGTCCAAGGAGGTAAAAGGGTAAGGTCCAAAGCTTACCGTTGTCAAACAAATTTTTTACCTTTTACCGCTTTAACTTCCAACAGGTGTTGGTAAAAAGAATGTAACACAGGATGCTTTATTTGCATTTATGAGCTCCAATTTATAATGATTTACAATCTGGTCATCAGTTGTTGATATAATCAGATCCTAAAAGTCCTAACAAGTTATCCCTACAAATCCTAACAACTTATCCCTACAAATCCTAAAAACTGTTGTAACAAACAATACAATAATATAATTCCCTATCGTATCTATTTATTCTAACACCCTCCTTAATGACTAACCCAAATACAATCTCAAGCTTATCCCTAAATTTTACATATTTTTCTCTACCTAAGGGTTTAGTCATTACGTCAACAATTTGTTCAAAAGTTGGACAATAATTTAGACAAATTCTTCATGCTCCACCAACTGCCGGATATAGTGATAATGAACTTCAATATGTTTTGTTTTGGCATGATATATTGGATTCTTAACCAACTTGAGCAAACTTTGATTATCACAATGAAGCGATGTTGATGATATTTGATCCATTTGAAGATCATATAATATGAGTCGCAACCAAACAACTTCACAACCTGCACTGCATGCTGCCTTATATTCTGCTTTAGTTGATGACAAAGCAACTGTATGTTGAAGTTTGCTCTGCCAAGAAATAGCCCCTGATCTAAGAGTAAACATGTAGCCAATAGTAGATTTTCGATCATCAATTGATCCTGCCCAATCTGTATTAGTGTATCCAACCAACTGAAAATCATTAGATTGTTGGTACAATATACCAAAGTCAAGGGTACCTTTGATATATCTGAGAATACGTTTTGCAGCTTGCCAATGCTCTCTTTGGGGCTTTGACATGAAATGAGACAAATAATTCACTGCAAAACATAATTTTGGTCGAGTGGTTGTAAGATAAATCAAGCTGTGCACTAACTGATGATGTATTGACTCATTGACCGGAGATGAATCAGAATAGGCTGACGGTTTCAGCCAAAATTCCATAAGTGTAGATATTGGATTACAATTTGTCATCTAAAATCTTTCCAAAAGTGTTTTGGCATACTTGCTTTGTGATATAAACATAGTATGATCAAGTTGCCAAAATTCTACACCGAGGCAGTAATGAAGGAGCCCTAAATCTGTCATATCAAAAATTGAACACAAATAAGATTTTATTTGTTGAATAAGGTGGGCTCCACTACTAGTAATATCAAGGTAAGATTTTATTTGTTGAATAAGGTGGGCTCCACTACTAGTAATATCAAGGTAATTAACATACACAATGAGAATGACAATGTCATTAGTTAAAGTTTTGATGTAGAGATTAGGATTAGAAAAGCTCCGACTGAGTCCTGAATCTCTAAGATGTCGATCAATTTTGATATACCAGGTGTGGGGAGCTTGCTTAAGTTCGTATATGGACTTAATCAATTTGCAAACCAGTGTTCTGATATACCTGCCAATCAAACTGTGTTGCAATGGAGAGAACTAACCGTAAAACTACCATTTTTGCTGTTGGAATAAATGTCTCTTTGTATTCTAAACATTCCTTCTGCGCATACCCTTTAGCAACAAGACCTGTCAATTGAACCATTCGATTTACATCTTACCTTGTAAACCCATTTAAAACCAGTGGGTTTCTTTCCATTCGGTAACTCACATGGTTCCCATGTTTTATTCTTCATCAATGAGTCAAATTTTGCCTCTATGGCAGCTTCCCAATCTGGTTTACCTCTGGCCTCTTCATAATGGTTGGGTTCAAAATACTGTGAAACTAAAGCAAAATTTACCTGCTAATTCATTTGTCTAGACTCTTTTCCAAGTTGCCTACATCACCCAAATACCGCTTTCTCATCCTCCTTGATGTCTTTTATTGCCTGTGTAAACCATTTTGGTTGTTGACATGACTCTCGTTGTTGGCAAACTTCGCTTGGTATACCTTTGCCAAGCTCTGCTCTCCAAGGTCAACCCAAAATGGATTTTCAACACACCAATGTGGCTGAGTCTTCACATCTTTCTTTTTATCATCAACCTTTGATGTATATGAATCCAAGTGAACTTCACTACCTGTTGTAGTACCATCAGTAGTTCTATAACATTCAGTAACCTTAATAGGTTTACCATCACCTAACAAAGGAGTCTTCTAATGTACAATAACATCTCTATTAATTACAATCTTGCTAGTAGAGACATCAAGTGATCTGTATGCCTTAGATTATTCACTACAGCCAACAAACATGAAATTTTTGTCTTTTGCATTTAGCTTAGTTCTTTTCTCCTTAGGAATTAATGCAAAAGCAACACAACCAAAAATATGGAAATGACTAACCAAAGGTTTTCTTCCAGACCAAGCTTCTTCTGGAGTAACATTTTGCAAAGCTTTACATGGACACCTTTTGAGAATGAAGACTGCAATATTTACTGCTTCTGCCCAGTAACAATATGGTACATTTCGGCTATGCACCATGCATTTGGCCATCTCGATGATTGTTCTATTCCTCCTCTCTACTACCCAATTTTGTTGTGGAGTGTAAGGAGTTGTATACTGCCTGTGTATACCCTCATGCCTACAAAAATCTTGAAACTGTTTTGAGGTAAACTCACCTCTATTATCTGACCTCAAGACCTTGATTTGCTTTCCAGATTGTTTCTCTACAAGGGCCTTAAAAGTTTGCAAATATGAAAACATTCAGACTTGAGGAAGTGTACCACATCCTTCTCAAAAACTCATCAACCATCAACAAAAAATATTTTGCACGATAAACCAAAGGGGTATTTATTGGACCACACAAATCAATATGCACTAAATCCAAAAACACATTGTGCATGCCAAGACTTACCCGTCTCAAATGGTTGACAACTTTGTTTTCCAAGTTGACATCCTGCACATGTATGCTGCTGCTCTTGAATGGATGGCAATCCATGAACCATGTTAGCGAGAATTGAAAAATACATAGTTGAGGTAACCAAACATCTCATGCCAAAGAACAAAACTATTGTCTTCAACTGCCAAGGTAAATGACTTGGCAGACTTGGCATCAACTAATTTGTACCCCTTCTCACCTATACCAAGAGCAATGAGCTTGTTTTTACCCACATGCATCACCTCACATCTGTTTTCATGAAAATGTGCAGCAAGTTGAGAATTCCTAGTGATTTCACTAATGGATAGAAGATTTTTGTTCATATCAAGAACATACCGAATATTCTTGAAGGTGTACATAACATTGTTGTTCAATGTCACACTAACATCACCACACCCTTCAATAAAGTATGATCTTCCATCACCAAGTGAAACAGACTCGTTCATACTTAGATCTTCAATGAAATTAACATACCAGTCTTTCCGACATGTATAATGTCTGAATGCCCCAGAGTCAAAGTACCACTTAGTAGATTGACCAGATGAACTCTAAATTGTTACAAAAGCAAACTTCACTTCTTGATCTTCTATCTCAGAACATTTACTTGTTTCTTCCCTTGCTGATTTTGTTTATTCTTTAACTTATTGTAATCCTGTTTGAAATGACCAAGTTTTCTGCAGTAAGAACAAGTGACTTGGGACTGCTTTATATTAGAATTTTTACCTTGCTTGTGATGAGATGATGAAGGCTTGGCAGTTTGATTGCCTTTGGGTTTGGCTTTAGCAGTAAATGCACTCTCTGTACTCCCTTAGGTGAATACTCTCATCTGTGATTGTCTCCTCTCTTTTTGTAAAAGTAAAGAAGACATCTTTTCAAAATTAGGAGTTTTAGTTTGAGCAAACAAATGCAGAGACTCAATAAAAGACTCATAAGATGAAAGCAAACATTGCAAAACATTGTCGACCATGTGCTCATCATCGACTATCTTCTAACTAGCAGTTAATTGATCTCTTGAATTCTTCAAGTGTGTTAGGACCCTCCTAACATACCCTAATACTTATATTATTTATTAATTATATTTTAGGGTCACAACCCTTCACTCTTACAACTATTAGACTAGGTATTTAAATGCAATCCAAATATGATAATAAGGCATCATCGAACAAATATATTAATTAAGTCTATTGTGGGTTTTTCTACCTTACAATCAAAAAGCGATTCAATATAAAAATGATTCCTCCTTCCGCACTATTTAGTTTCATACCATCTGGATCAGAGCTAGATCAAGGAGCAAATTCACCATTAAAATTTTTTCCCACCGCACATTTCAGCCAGTCCACATTCGCGAGGATGCAAACAACATTCACGCTTCACGGATCCGTGTCATAATCCTCGCAGAAAATTAAACCTTCTCCTAAGGTACGAATTAAGTTGTCTTACACCCAAATTGCTCGACCTTTCGCTTGCTGCCGCCCTGCCAGTCTGCCTTCCCGCCTGCCGCCTTGTCAGTCGGCCTTCCGCCTGCCGCCCTGCCGACCGCCGTGCGCTCTCGACCCTGACGCCTCTACAAGCTACCGTTAAATAACAGAGAGCACCAAATTCAAAAAGTTGATAGGGCATTGCCCACCAAATTTTTTATTTTTATTTTTATTTTTTTGCTCACCTGTACCAAGTCATATTGATCGTTACCTACACCAACCGCAATGGCTGAAGGACGACGATCACTGGATTCCATTCATGAGAAACACGAAAGGCTCGCTGAAGAAGTTCAACAGGAAAGAGAGGAGAATACCCGTAACACAAGAGAACTCTTCGAGAAAATATTTGCAATGGATGTTAAACTTGATGCCATCAATCAAAATCAGGCAACACCACATGCAAATTCAACCAACAACGGGTCATCAAACCGAGCAATGTTAGGAGGTCCACAAACTTCCATTCTACCACGGACGACCAAATTAGACTTCCCAAAATTTGAAGGAGGAGACCCTACAAACTGGATCTACCGAGCAGAGCAATATTTCTCACTAAATCAAATTCCGAAAATGCAAAAAGTGCATATCGCCTCCTTCCACTTGGAAAACGACGCCATCCAATGGTACCAATGGTTCGAGAAAACTAACGGCACTCCGACGTGGTCAACCTTTACACATAATCTATTAGTGCGATTCGGCCCTAGCAAGTTTCAAAGCTTTACAGGGGCCCTCACTAAATTATGCCAAACCACTTCGGTAAGCGAATACCAAGCAGAATTTGAAAGGCTAGCTAATCGAACATCCGGATTAGACGCTGCCTTCTTTCAAGAATGTTTTGTCAGCGGATTAAAAGAAGAAATTCGAATAGAGGTGCAAATGTATAACCCTACAAACATGTTAGAGACCATCGGCTTGGCGAAATTAGCGGAGGACAAAATCAAGGCACGGAATCGGTTCACAAAACCAACTTGGGGGAAACCATCAAACACTTATACCAACCCCAAACCAATGCAAAATGGACGAACCCAAAACTCCTACACAGCCCCCCAAAATTAACCCCGCTCTACCAATTAAGCGTCCGAGTTTCAAGGAAATGAAGGAAAGACAAGCTAAGGGTCTTTGCTACCATTGCGATGAGAAATTTGATGGAAATCATAAATGTGCCTCACAGAAATTATATATTCTAGATTCCACAGAGGAAGGGAATTCTCACCGAAGAGGAACCCGAACTCGAAGTAGAGGTATTATCCAACACACTTGAAAGTGACGAAGAAAATGCACCAAAGGTTTCCTTCAACGCCCTTGCCGGATTTTCTGCCCCTCAAACAATGCGAGTTAAAGGGTATTTTAAGAAACAAAACCTTACCGTGCTCCTAGATTCTGGTAGCACGCACAATTTTATCGATCCAAAGGTGGCTAAACAAGCAAATTGTTTTATATACCCTTGCAATAACTTCGAAGTGATGATTGGAAACGGCGGAAAAATTGCATGCAAAGGAAAATGCAGAAATATAAAACTAACTATGGGGGTTTATAACATGAAAGGCGACATGTACGTCCTACCCCTAGGTGGGTGCGACATTGTACTAGGCGTACAATGGTTACGAACCTTGGGCGTAGTCCAATGGGAATTTGATGAACTATGGATGAAATTCACAAGCAAAGAACCAAACCTATATTATCCAAGGCCTGAAATCAGGACCTTCCCAAATCGTCAACTCGCATAGAATGGAGAAAATTATCCGAAAAGGAAACAAAGGAATGGTCGCCCAATTATTTTCAATTCAACCTAGTCACAAAGAAGACGAGACACCAGAGTTACAAAAGATTTTAGACCACCATAAGGCGGTATTCAATGAACCAAAAGGACTACCTCCACAACGAAGTCACGATCACACTATTCCACTATTTCCAGGGCATCAACCTCCTAATATTAGACCTTATCGTTATCCATACCTCCAAAAGACCGAAATAGAGAAATTAGTACAAGAGCTTCTTAAGGCAGGAGTCATTAGACCTAGCAAAAGCCCTTACTCCTCTCCAATTATTTTAGTTAGAAAAAAGGATGGCTCGTGGCGTTTATGTGTCGATTTTCGAGCGCTTAATAAAATGACCATCAAAGATAAATTTCCTATTCCGGTCATAGACGAGCTATTAGATGAACTCCACGGGGCAGCTTATTTTTCCAAGTTAGACTTACGGTCAGGCTACCACCAAATACGAGTCAATGAAAAGGATATTCCTAAGACGGCCTTTCGCACTCACGAAGGGCACTACGAATTCTTGGTGATGCCATTTGGCCTGACCAACGCTCCTTCTACCTTTCAAAGTCTAATGAATAAGGTATTTCACCCTTTTCTTCGTAAATTTATATTAGTTTTCTTTGATGACATTTTGATTTATAGCAAAACATGGGAAGAACATTTGGACCATGTTAGACAAGCGTTCCAAATCTTGAAGGAAAATCAACTTTATGCAAAAAGATCAAAGTGTTCCTTTGGAAAACAAGAAATTGAATACTTAGGGCATATTGTCTCAAAGGAAGGAGTTATGGTAGATCCTTCCAAAATCGAGGAGGTGAAAAATTGGCCTATTCCAAAAACCTTAAAAGCTCTACGTGGGTTTCTTGGACTAACGGGATATTATAGAAAATTTGTCCAAAATTATGGTAAAATCGCTGCTCCTCTAACAACATTACTTAAGAAAAACGCTTTCAAATGGTCGTCTAAAGCGGATGAGGCCTTTATCACCTTGAAAACTGCAATGTGTACCACCCCTGTTCTAGCCATGCCCAACTTTTCTAAACCGTTCGTCATTGAAAGTGACGCTTCGGGAATAGGAATGGGAGCCGTACTCATGCAGGATGAAAGGCCTCTAGCTTTTATAAGCAAAGCATTTTCTCCTAAGAATTTAGCTCGCTCTACGTATGAAAAAGAGATGTTGGCGATTGTCCATGCTATTCAACATTGGAGGCCTTACCTTATTGGCCAACATTTCATTATACGCACTGACCATCATAGCTTGAAGTATTTTTTGGAACAAAGGACTAATACCCCGGAACAACAAAAATGGGTTACTAAACTTCTTGGCTATGATTATGAAATTACATATAAAAAGGGAAAGGACAACATGGCAGCCGATGCACTTTCTAGAAAATTTGAAGATATGCCTCAAGTCCATGCTCTTTCCTCCCTTATTCCTAAATGGGTAGATGAGGTGCATGAAGAATGGATAAATGATCCTACTATCCACGCCTTAATTCAACAACTTCAACATAATCCTAGTAGCAAACCTCCATACACTTGGAAGGACAATATATTAAGATACAAAGGGAGGATGGTCCTCACCCCCAATTCAACTTATCGTGAAAAACTTCTTCATGAGTTACATACCTCACCCACTCGCAGGCCACTCAGGGGTTCTTAAAAACCTATAAAAGAGCCACTACCTCCTTCTATTGGGTAGGAATGAAAAATTACATCAAAAACTTTGTAAAAGAATGTGAAGTTTGCCAAAGACAAAAGGGGGAGACCCTCGCTATTCCAGGATTACTTCAACCTCTTCCTATACCCACCAAAACATGGGCAGATATTTCTATGGACTTTATTGAAGGATTACCAAAATCAGGAGGAAAAACAACCATTTTCGTAGTCGTTGATCGTTTATCTAAATATGCCCATTTTTGTTCCGTGGCTCATCCTTATACCGCTAGCACTATAGCCCACCTCTTCCTAGATAACATCTTTAAATTACATGGTATGCCCTCCACAATTGTTAGTGACCGCGACCCAACTTTCACTAGCACCTTTTGGAAGGAATTGTTCAAATTACAAGGTACTCAACTTCGTATGAGCTCCGCTTACCATCCTCAAACCGATGGCCAAACAGAAGTTGTAAATAAATGCTTGGAAACATACCTTCGATGTTTTGTTTCCACTCAACCACTCCATTGGGTAAAGTGGCTTTCACTAGCGGAATGGTGGTATAACACTTCATACCATACGTCCATCAAAATGACTCCTTATGAAGCACTATATGGTCAAACACCACCATCCCTCACTTCCTATATTCCAGGGACTACAAAAGTCCATGCGGTGGAAACGGAACTTGCTAATAGAGATGACATACTACGGATCCTAAAAGAGAACCTACACACCGCCCAACATCGCATGAAGCAAGCAAGCCGATCAACATAGAAGCGAACGTAGTTTCCACGAGGGTGATATGGTTTTCTTACGTCTCCAACCTTACCGTCAATCCTCTCTTAAACAAAAAGGTTCTCAGAAGTTAGCACCCAAATTTTACGGGCCGTATAAAGTTCTCCAACGTATTGGGACCGTTGCTTACAAACTAGAGCTTCCTCCCTCTTCCAAACTTCACCCCGTATTTCATGTATCTTGCCTTAAGCTCGCAGCTTGGAGCCCATATCACGACACAAACCACTCTCCCTGAACTCTCCGATGATGGAGTACTTCTAGTCGAGCCAGAAGCTATCTTGGATCGCCGCTCTCGTCACCTTCGTACTCGCGATATCACGGAAGTTTTAATCCATTGGAAAGGTCTACCTTTAGAAGACGCAACGTGGGAAAATTTTCAAGATATCCAGCAGCAATTTCCAAATTTCCAGCTTTGAGGACAAAGCTCCTTTAAGGGGGGTGGCATGTTAGGACCCTCCTAACATACCCTAATACTTATATTATTTATTAATTATATTTTAGGGTCACAACCCTTCACTCTTACAACTATTAGACTAGGTATTTAAATGCAATCCAAATATGATAATAAGGCATCATCGAACAAATATATTAATTAAGTCTATTGTGGGTTTTTCTACCTTACAATCAAAAAGCGATTCAATATAAAAATGATTCCTCCTTCCGCACTATTTAGTTTCATACCGAAGTGCATGAGGTACTCAGAAATAAACCCTCTTTCGTCCAAGTGGAAAGAATAGAAAAGATTCTTCAAAGCATGTCCTGCTTCAGATGTTTGAAACTTATTCTGCAATTTTGTCTATAGTGTTGTAGCATTATCTTTATTATGACTACCAGGATTTAAATTATTTTCAACAAACAACATGAGAAGCATCAAAGCTTCTCTATGTCACTTGTTGAAGTCATCAACATCATCTTCTGGTCTAGTTTCTTTCTTGAGAACTATATTCGCCAAATCTCGATACTCACAAATTGTAAGTATCTTATGGCTCCACACACTATAATTTCTTCCAGTCAGTTTCTGTGAATTTGGAAGAATTAGTTTAAATATTTGTCATTCTTCCACTAATGACAACCCCAAACAGCAAATGTTGAATGCCAAACATGCCTTGAACACCAAACTCAGAGCAACAAATGCCAAACACTGCACTCTGCTCCACCCAAACTCAAAACTTGGCCGAACTTAAAGCTGCATTTTGCCAAGCTGGAAATGTGAGCAACCTCCAACCCTCACTTTGCCCAAGTTGGAAACGTGGCAAACTCCAAGCTGCGATTTACCACAGCCTAGCAAACTTGCAAGCATGATCCAGGCATGTGACCTTTTTGGGGCATAGCTTTATTCGCGAATATGCCCGAAAATATATATTTTTGATCTTAACTGCATTGTTAGGGGCATAACTTTGTGCTCAAGATTCCGTGTTGATCCATAGAAGAAGCATTGGAAAGATTAGAGAGAGAACAACAATTTCAATAGACAGCTTTGTGGCAAAACGCTTCGGAGGCCCTAAAAAATGCAAAGCAAAATACTTACTAAAAATAGTAAATTTCTATTTTTAGATTTCCTTAGCTAGAATGAATCTCTAGCTATGTTGACACATTAGTTGAAGACAAAGCACAAAAGGACAAGGTATATGTATTTAATTCATTTAAGATGCACTTTGTAACTCATGGAATGTGAATCACTATATTTCCGTACGGGTCTTCCAACTCACGAAAGGTGAACCACCACATTTCCATATGGGTGATCTTTCATATTTTATATGGTGGATTTTCAACAAACCTGATTGTAAAAAGCTTGAGTAATGGATGCGATGTTATAGCCTCACATCTCTTCTCAAAGATTGCTTTGCATTGTAATCTTTGTATTGAGCAATAAAATCATTTTGCTATTTTGCTTATATATTTTTGTGTTCTGGTTTTTTATACTTTGTTATTTCTAAATGACACTCTTTCTTGATCTTCTTAATTCAAATTTTGATTTCTGGAACAGTCAAAATTCTGAGTTTTGGATCAGTGGTATTAGAGCAGTCTGTCTTTTGAGTGTATGACCATAACCATGAGATCATGATATCAAAAGTTTAGGTATTAGACACGATATCCCTTTGATTACCTCCCATGTTGTTCCAAACAATCTCAGCTGAGAACTAGAATGGACAACATCGAGATAATTGATCCTTTCAAAGAGATGTTGAATGAAGCACTCATGAAATAAAGGAATGAGATGATGAATCAAATTGGCTTAAATTCTTCAATGTCTCCTTGCTGCAAATCCTGCAACCTCCTCCACACAATCTCTCATTGCCTTAGCACCATTCAAAGCTCTCACACCTTTTAAGGTGCAGGTAATAATTGAGATTCCTACTTTTTAAAGAAAAATCAATGTTGATGCCCTAGAATATCGGTTAGATCAATTATCTTCCAATTGCTTTGTAAATAAATTCATTGACAGTGAGAAAATCACTTTTGCACTTTTAAAAGCTTTAGTTTGTGTTTGAAATTGGTGAGAAGAATATTATAATAGGGTTACGAAAGAGAATGAAGTAGTGTTCACATGGGCTTATTTCATGGAGGCCAGCATGGAAGAATACTATCCCATGGAGCCTATGAAGACCAATATATGTGATGGCAACGATTGTGTCAAGGTAAAGACCAATTTGTTCAAGATTATACTAATGCTTTCCACTAGTAAAACTAGGTATTCAAGATTGCAGTGGGCTGCAATGGTACGTTCGAGAGGACATGGACCTCAACGAATTCAAGACATTGGGAGAGGCATATGAACTTGTTGTCAAATTGGAGCAGAAGCACAAAAACAAAAATAGAAAAGGAGGAGCAAATAATAAAAACCAGAACACTAAGTACCAGCCAAAGAAAGGCAAGATTAACTCTCCAAAGAATCAAGACAAAGTGGGTTAACCCCAAAATTAGAATTGGAAGCAGAAAAAGGACTCCCAAGAAAAGAATCCCCCAAAGGCCAAGACTGGCAAATGGTGTGACTATCACAAGAGCAACCGACATTCGAGGGAGGAGTGTTGAGCAATTTAGTCATTGTTTGCTGAGTTGCAACCCTCTACATCCATTGCACCATTGCCTCCACATCCATAGGTTCAGGATAGGGGGACGTGAATTGTGGAAGCCGAACCAAATGTGACCATTGCCATCACACATACAACACTAGAAGAGTCACAAGAGGAGGAACACTTGTTTCACTCACAAATGTGGGTTAAGGGTAAGCCATTGCATTTCATTGTTGATATTGGGAGTAAAAAAGAATCTGATTTCTGCTTAGATGGTGAAGGATTTGAATTTGCTTGCCATACCATACCCGCAACCATATAATGTTGGATGGTTACAACAAGGGAAAGACATTCATGTCAGTCAACAATTTCACCTAGGTATTCAAGATATTGAACGACATTGAACCCTCAAGTATTGCAGTGGGCTGCAATGGTATGTTCGAGAGGACATGGACCTCAACGAATTCAAGACATTGGGAGAGGCATATGAACTTGTTGTCAAATTGGAGCAGAAGCACAAAAACAAAAATAGAAAAGGAGGAGCAAATAATAAAAACCAGAACACTAAGTACCAGCCAAAGAAAGGCAAGATTAACTCTCCAAAGAATCAAGACAAAGTGGGTTAACTCCAAAATTAGAATTGGACGCAAAAAAAGGACTCCCAAGTAAAGAATCCCCCGAAGGCGAAGACTGGCAAATGGTGTGACTATTACAAGAGCAACTGACATTCGAGGGAGGAGTGTCAAGCAATTTTGTCATTGTTTGCTGAGTTGCAATCCTCTACATCCACTGCACCATTGCCTCCACATCCATAGGTTCAGGATCGGGGGAACTGAATTGTGGAAGCCGAACCAAATGTAACCATTGCCATCACACATACAACACTAGAAGAGTCACAAGAGGAGGAACACTTGTTTCACTCACAAATGTGGGTTAAGGGTAAGCCATTGCATTTCATTGTTGATATTGGAGTAAAAAAGAATCTGATTTCTGCTTAGATGGTGAAGGATTTGAATTTGCTTGCCATACCATACCCGCAACCATATAATGTTGGATGGTTACAACAAGGGAAAGACATTCATGTCAGTCAACAATTTCACCTCTCTTATGCCATCAAGCCCTTCAAAATTGAAGTTTTGTGCAATGTTGTGCCCTTGGATGTTTGTGATGTCATTTTGGGCTAACCATTTATGTGGAAGAGGCATGGTGTTTATTAGTCTAGGCCTTGAAGTGTCATCATCACTGTCGGTGGTCGGTGCTTCAGGATACCGAAGGTATTCCTTCCACCTCTTTTTCCTTAATTGGTGCAAAATAATGAGAAAGATGATAGCCAAAACTTGAAAATACATTCCATTGATGATCAAGCTGCAAAGTAGGACCATTGCTACATCAATTGCAGGCCCTGCATAAGAAAGGCAGATGGACCGGATTGTAGCAGAGTATGATGACTTGTTCAAGTGGCCAATTAGGGTTCCACTTTATTGTGAGGTAAAGCATTCCATTGATTTAGTTTCTAGTTCTTCTTTATCTAATGCGCCTGTTTATCATAGATTAGTCCTTGAAGATGATAAAATCAAGAGACAGGTCGAAGAATTGATTCAAAAGGTGCACATTAGACCAAGTGCTTCACCATGTGGCAGTCCAATTGTCGTGGCTCCAAAGAAAGATGGAACATGGAGACTACATTGGCTACAGAGCTTTGAATAAAATCATTGTGAAGAATTGTTATCTACACCATTGGATAGATGATTTGCTAGACCAGCTCCCTGGTTAAAAGTTTTGTCAAATTTCATAGTAGTTTTCAGAAAAGAATGGAATCAAATATTACCCAATATTGCTTGTGAAAAGAAATACATAGTGTAAAGAAAAAACACAACCTATGATGGGGTGTCCATAGACACCAAAATATCTTCACTCAAAGAGAATCAAAATTATACTTAACTAATAAAGAAATGATCGATGAGGGGGTATTTATACCCAATTATATGTTGCCTTCACGTCAAGTTTATGAGATCAATCCTTAGGAATAAAATATTATAAAATTACGAAAGTTACCTTTTTAAAGGTTTATGTAGGTCTAAAAGGCAAACATAACAATAAGTTGGTCGTCGCCTCAAGAGAAGCTTAACTACTACATATTTCAACATCTCCCTTAAGTTGAACGGGGGACACAAAGAGAGGCCCTTGTGTTGGATTCCCCCCTTAAGGGACACTCTCCCACTCCAAGAAGCTCTTGCACGTGCGCAAATGTGACCTCGGGCGTGATCTTGGTCAAAATGTCTGTTGCCTGCTCCGATGAAGGAACAAAGACTAGGTCTAACATGCCGCGAGCGTGAAGCCATCACACAAAGTGCATCCATATCTCAATGCCCTTTATCCATTGATGAAACACAGGATTGTAGACAAGCTAGATAGTATTATGATTGTCACAGTGAAGAGGAATTGGAGAGCCTTGAGGAAATGCCAATTTCCTCTAAAATCATCAACATCCACCTAAGATGCTTGGCTGCCTCATTGGCAGCACAATATTTAGCCTCCGTAGAGGACTGAGAGATGGTGGATTGGCGTCTGGAACACCATGAAACTATTAGAAATTGGAGTGTAAGCATTAGGAAATATATTAGATGCAAAGGGATTAAATAGTACAACATAGGCTAGAAATAGCCTTAGGAAATATTAACAAAATAATATCCCCTAACTTGATGCTAACAACAACGCGCTTCACAAATAAGCGCTAACTTACTAACAGCTAACAACGTAGTCAAATTGACTACGACTACTAACCTACTAACCCCAAGATATTCCACAGTGAATATCTTGTAGGTAAATAGTAAAAGTAAATACCTAATGGTAAAAGTAACAAACTACTTTTTACCATGCGGTAAATTAAATCTACCTAGGAGAATCTACTAATTACCAAATGAGGTAATAATCATAGTTACTGTAGCATAGTAACTCTAACAGATCTGGACTGGATCCCAAGTAGACCATGAAAGCTGTGGTGGACAGCCACTCATCCAAATCTCTTGCCCAACCAGTATATGAAAAACTTGTCAGAACTGGAGGAGAACCAATAGAATAGTGAATGCCCATCTGATATGTCCCTCTAATGTATTTGAGAAATCGCTTGGTTGCTGTCCAGTGACTATCCCGAGGAGCCTACATGTACCTGGAACAGTAGCTAACGACAAAGGCTATATCCGGTCTAGTGTGACTGAGATAAAGACGACCTATAAGAGACTGATATAGGGTAGCATCAACCAAAGGTGTAGTGCAATCAGCGTACAACTTCAAAACTAAGGCAAAGAGGGTCATAGCAGGTCTGCATTTAACCGGTTGAGCTCTTGCATTTGATCCAAGTTTTTAACCATTTGATGTCATGCCATTTGAGTTTGATCCAA
Source organism: Wollemia nobilis (assembly GCA_028583015.1). Taxonomy (NCBI): domain Eukaryota; kingdom Viridiplantae; phylum Streptophyta; class Pinopsida; order Araucariales; family Araucariaceae; genus Wollemia; species Wollemia nobilis. The sequence goes on from JAQPPZ010002440.1 coordinate 6,287,210, forward strand.
GTTTTTAACCATTTGATGTCATGCCATTTGAGAGAATCTGCAAACTTCTTATGTGAGAATGTCTCTGTTTTTTATTGAGACCTTTATTTGCATTTACTAGTTCGTTCTGAATGAATTCCCATCTCTAATTGCAATTTATGCTGACTTTCATTTATGATTTTATTTTTTAGGTTGCCCCGCTTGCAGCATATTATAGGATACCTCTTCACAATGTGCTTCTGGTATACACCTACTTTGGTTTGTGTTGAAAGTAAATTTATATTTCATTTCATTGTTCTTTCAGGCCAAATTTTACAAGTAGATTACAAAAACTTTAACAAAGGATAGTTATAGTAGGTGTTTAATTTGTGACAAACTTTTTGTATGTGAATTTTGTGTCTTCAGATGTTTGATGATATGGACTTACCCTGTGGCATACTACGACTTTGTCCAAAGGGGGGACATGGAGGTCACAATGGGTAATACTAGCAAGGAAGAATTCCTGTTTTGCTTTTTATTTTTATTTTTCCTGTCCTTTGCTTTTTGGAAGAAATTTTGGATTTTTGTAAATCAAATTTTATATTTTAGGAAAATTGAGAGAATTCAACCATTGATTGAACTACAAAAACAATTCTACAAGGTTACGGGTGCGCGGGTGCGGGTGCGGGTGCGGGTGCGGGTGCGGGTGCGGGTGCGGCCCCCGCCAAAAACAGGGTTCACCGGGTGTGGGTGCGGCTATTTTTTAATTATATATATATATATATAATAAAAAAAATTAAAATTAAAATAAATCATAAATTAAATAAATAATACACATAAAAAAAATATTGGATATAAGCACTCTTTGGTTGAGTGTTCTTTCTTTGGCTTGTAACCTACAGTGGATTCTCTTTGTCCTTTATCTATCTATCTATCTATCTATATACATATTTTGAGGCACATTTTTTAGGGTTACCCCTCATTGTTATTTACTTAAAAGCATTTACTTGCTCCCCCCCTCTCTCTCTCACACACACACACATTTTATCTCAAGGGATATTCCCTCACCCTCTTACTTTTTACTGTCACATTTGTGTGCTCCTAAGTGTGGACATTCATTTCTTTTCATTTCTGTATGCATTGTTAATATTGTTATCCTCTTAAGATGATTTCATAGACCTATTATTGTATTAAAACATTTAGAGCAATTCATTAGTAATTTGCACTCACAGTTATAACCTTGGATTTTTGGGCTCAGGGTTATCTCTTAGGATTTGTGGGCTAAACCCTCTTGGATCTTGATCAATGGTATTGGAGCAGGTTCCATCATGCTGGATTTGTGCTTCTCAAGAAACTATCTAGACATTTATAAATCTATTGAAGACTCCCATAGGTCCTAGAGATCAATTTGTATCTGGATGAACAGAGGATCAAGTGAAGCCTCCTTTCTCCATCTCTTTTCTTTCCCAACTGTGAAACTTTGTTTTGGTCTCCAGTTCTTCATCCAGTCTGTAGTTTGAATTTCAGTGAAGTGGTAGTTTCTAATATATCCACATTTCATAATCTCCAAAATAATATTCATATCATGGCCACAATGCAGAACAAGAAGATAAATATGTGTTGAAGTAAAACAATGAAACGGGAGGCCCTAACTTCTTAAGGTGGGATGATTGGTTTGGCAGGGTCGATAAATCAATGTTAGCATCTTGTGTTCATGTGCAAGTGATTGGGATTCAAGGTCTGAAGGAATTTTTGTAAACTAATAGCTGAGAGCCAAGCGCAATGACATTTGATGGTTAAATCCTTATCACCAATTAGGATGAAGAATAATGCAGTCGCAGCATGTAGCAGTTATTTATAGACCTTACTCTAACACCTTTGATTGAGCAGCAGTTGCATAGAACTAACACACAGGAAAATTTGGTTGTGGCACTTACAATATACTAATGAAGATTTGCTAGATTTAACTATTTAGCACTTGGCCTTTGTAATCAGTCTCTTATCCTGGCAGAAGTAGTGATGGTAGGATGTGAGAGCGTGATTGAGCTCACTGAACTTTGGAAAGAAGGGTAGACACAAACTCTGGCAAAGATAAACATCCTTGATACAAATATGGCCAGCCTTATGCCAGTGTTGATATTTACATGGGATATTTGCATACATAATTTGCCGTTCAAACTGATATTCATCTGTTGAAGATGGATAGTCTCTAGCAAAGGACTTTTCAACTCTAAAGTAGCACATTGTTATGCATATATAATTGAATTCTGAGCAAAAGCGAGATCTGAGGCTGACACATTCACCAAGTGTATCCCCATTTGTTTTAAATGCAGGCAAGTTCTATAATGTAAGGAGTATTAACTTACCCACTCAAATAAAATGCGCAGATGGTGGTTCTTCAATATTATTAAGAACTGAAGGCCAGTACTTCATAAAGAGGCCAGCTCTACAAAAGGATAGTTTTCAACCTTCTAAACATTTCCCTGCTAACCTTTATTTGCAAAGGGAGCTAGAAAATTTCCATAGGCTTCCTGCCTAATATCAACAACACTTGGAACTTTATTTGATTCGAAGAAAATCACCTAGGGTGTTCAGCAGATTTCTGCAAAACAATAAAATTTTAATTAGGACATGGTATAAAAGATGCTACGTAAGGACTCCCCACTTTTTGAACATTCGCCATATCTATTGGGTGGCTTCCTTTTTCATATGACAGTCAGTTCCTTGGCACTTTGTCAGCTCCTAAATCCTGGATTTTAAGTATCTCAGCCCGAATAAAATCCTTTGCAGCTCTTTCTTGTACCCAATGGTATCTTCACTCCACATTGTTCCACTAACAAAATCGAAGTTCGAGGAGGCTGCCTTTCTCTAGGAGGAGGCATGGCAGAGTTAAATCCAAAAAGGCTGATCCCAGAAACTGTTGTTCTCTTTTCACAAAATTCGCCAACACCATGAAATCTTTAAACCTTTCTTCTCAAGTGATAAATCTAGGGGAATTGTGTTCATTTGTTGGAACATCTCAGAACAAACTGCCTCTTGAATGAATATTAAGTATATTGATTCTCATAGTTGAAGGCTATTTAGTAGTAATCATTGTTGTGGCGAAGAATCTGATCCATCTTACGTTTTTAATTCTTGTAATGTCTTAACTTTTTAAACTCATTTTTGTTTTGTTTTTGGTGTCAGCAGGGTAAAAAGCGTGGTCAAAGCTTTTAAACAGAACAGTGATTTTGCTCGTCTACGTATTGGTTAGCCGTACTTTGTTAATTGCTCTTTAATTACTTCACTATTCATGGGGGAAGAAAAATTCTCCTGTTTCAGTTAAACAAAACAAAGAATAAATGACTGATTTACTTGTGGCCAGGTATTGGTAAACCACCTCGCAAGATTGATCCCAAGGCATATGTACTTGAAGTATTCAATTTAAGTGCCTGTGAAAAGGTGTTTGTGCTTACTGCTATGTTGTACAATGTTGACTGTTTCTTTTGCCGTTGATTACTAAAAATTAGCACTGTCCGTTTCTATTTGAAACTCTAGGATGTTTCAGGAAAGGACATTGATAACTTTTCATGGCCTGGAATTTGGATGCCAAAATAACTTTTGAATATCAACCAACAAAAATTTGAATTTACAACAATAAGGACCAACAAAAAAATCTGAAGCCTTCATCAGATTATCTTGTGTTGCCAATTGTCAATAACTATTGGTAGAAACCTTTATGCTCCAATTATATTTGTTTTGACAAAGTTTTTAACAACAGGTCAATAATGCCTTGAAAGAAGGGACTGAAGCTGTGAGGTTTCTTACCTCGGAAGGCTTTTCTGAAAGTGCCACTCGTTTTAATCTAAAGCAGAAGTATAAGTATCAGAAAGTTGATTACTTGGATTTTGGCAAAGGCCATGACATATGACACTAATGCAGGGGTAAGCAGAATTGTATTTTGCTGCTATATTTTGGTCCTTGAAATCTCTGGTTTTCATTTAGACAGGTTTAAAATCATGGCAGTCAAAAATCCATTAAAAATTAATCCTTGAGAGAAAATCATTCAAGGATGTGGTGGTGATGGAGCAAACTGAATGCAAATATCATATTTATTATCTTTTACAATTCAAAAACTTTGGGGCAATTGTATGTATCTTATTATTTTCGAACATTGATTATCTTCAATGGAGCGCATAACATGACTCTTGTTATGCATTAAAAGTATGAAGTAGTTAGTATACCTTTATATGTGAAGTAATTTTAGATTTAAAAATTTCGTGGAATGGGGAGAATCTTTTGAAAGACTATTTACTCAAAGCATTCTGTGATGATAATTCTTTCTTTTCACTTTTAGTATAGTGGAATGATACGAAACACAGTCATTTGCAAAATTTACAATATGCTTTTATCCTTGTAACTATCTTAACATATTGAAAATGGCTATCATTGAAAAATATAATAATATATAGAAGGTGTGGTGATATTATATGCCTGGGAAGACAGTATTATATCTCAAATATTTTTAGAATTCAAATGTCCTATTTTTCTTTGGACTGACAATGTCTTATTCTTGAGTATTGGAGCAATGCTGTGAACTAGTGTGCATAAGCAATTGAATCTCCAGGGTCATTGATACAGTACTGCATTTTCTTGATTCAACACCTTTAATTAGGAAAATTTACAGTATTGCAAAACGTTGACATAAATAGGATTTTTCTTGGAAAATTCCATATAGCATTTTTTTGTTTCTTTCAGGATAGGAATGACAAAAAACACGGGGATGTGATTATGATGCAACAAAGGTCGAGAAGCCGTTGTTTTGGAGATAGATGGGGACAACTGCTTTAAAAAGGGAGGAAAAAAGAAGACAGTTATTTCTGAATTATGGAATAAAATTATATGATAAACATTCCATATGCCAAAAGGGTGCATGAGTGTCCAATAAACATATCAAGTTAATTTAGTCCATCAATATGATATTAACTGGAATAAGTACTAAATAATAAAACATTGTAGTGGCCTCATCCTTTTTGTCGTTCATTTCACCCATTGCTACTTGTATTTCTAGCACATCATGTCATCACCCTTTCCTGAGAGTCACTTCCAAAATCAAATGTGTGCTTTGGGAACCCAACCAATCCCTCCTACATCAAATGTGTGCTTTGGGAACCCAACCAATCCCTCCTACAACTTGATATGCAGATGAAGACTGCAATGATTTTGCATTTATAAAATATTATATTTATACAAATTGAGGAGAGAGATGTTTGTTATATCTCTTTGAGAAATTGAATGCCAGACTTAAACATACCTCCTTACGACATCCATGTGCAATTTACATTAAACTACAACCAAGATCATCTTGGAATTTCTTGAACTTTGTATGTGCAAGAGACTTGGTGAAGATGTTTACACGATCTTTGGTGGGACAAAATTGGAGCTGTACATTATGCTTCCAAACATGTTTGCGAATGAAGTGGCATTGAACCTCAATATGTTAAGAGCACTCATGAAATACTAGGTTGTGAACAAGTTTTATTGTAATTAAGATTTTTACCCTACCGCAAAAATCTTCTAATTGAGATTTTGCACCCCGAATTCGATTTTCAACAAGTTTGGATGGGATTGCTAATGATTTCTCCCAACCTTTGGATTTAGGTTGGCTTCCCATTGACCTTGCAAAATCCTTCTATACTAATGTAAACTATGTTGCATGGGAGAAAATTGTGGAAAGAAAAATGCATGAAAAGTTAAGTGTGAAAATAAAATTGCTTGGAAGAGTGCAAGAGATTTAAGCAAATATGACTTTTATACCACAAGGAAAGTGTGTGATTAATCAATGCACAAGAAGTCAAATAACATCAATTTCCACCCATTCATTTGATTATGATATTGATATACAAATGACAAGATGGGCTAGAAGGGCCATGACATAGCCGTGATTCACTTGACAATCACAAGGGAAATGACTAATGTAACGCGTAAGGACTTGCCAATTTCTTACAGCCTCATGAGTACAAAGTACAATGCGGGTTTCATAGAGCGAAGACTCGAATTATTATGGCCAAAAGATGAATACAAGAAGGGTCCTATGCCTTTATTTATAGTAAAGGTTTACTCGAGTTACCTGGGGTGAGAAACAATTACTTCTAGTAAAAGTAAAGATTTGGGGGCAACTTTGCAACACCAAATGTTACATGTTTGCAATTATGCCTCTAACAAATGTAGAAGACTTTCAAAATGACTTAGTGCATCACTACATGCCAAAATGTCACTTTTCAAAAGATTTGCCTTTGGATCTACACCTTTAATCTTCCTTTGTGATTGTTTGAACGGTTCACTTTGGTGTGGTGAGCTATTCACTCACATTTTGCAAGCAAATTACTCACTTTTATAGATAGGTTTGCTCATTTTGTTGAATGAATCGTTTGTATTTTGCAAACAAATTGCTCGCTTTTACAAGTAGGTTGGCTCCTTTTATTGAGTGAATTGCTCCCTTGAGCCTTGGTCTTTTTTGCTAGCAAATCAATGGTTGCAGCAAATCAGTTGTTTTTTTCAAGCATATTAGTCAAATTTTGAGAATTTTAGTGTACCTTCACATCTTATATACTGGTTTCAAAGCTTGGATATTGGAGAATAGAGAAGTGGAGGTCTTGGGGATTTGATTCTCTTTAACCAGAGAATTTAGAATTTAAGTTTCGAAGAAAATAGTATACATTATTGTTGTTGTCATGGCATATGATAATGCTTCACTACTCATCCCAAAATTTATAGTTGAAAATTATAATTATTGTTGGATAAAAATGAGCAATTTGATGATTTCCAAAGAAGGAAGTCCGGAGTATTGTGAAACATGGATACAAGAAACCATTACATTGGAGTATTTTCTTAGTTAAAAAAAAATAATAAGGAGAAAGTACAAAGTAAAGATGTCTTGGCTTGTATCACATAAGCTATTCTTAATACAAGCATTTCCCCAAGAATTGCAAGTGTCAAGACTTCCAAAATAGATTGGGAGACCTTGAAGATAGCCTATCTAAGACTTGCTCAAGTGAAATTATAAACATTGAAGAAAGAATATGAAAATTAGAGAATTAGTGACAATAAGAATGTGAGAAATTATTATGCACAAAATTGGTGTCTATGGAAAAGAACCAACACAAGGAGATGCTGTCACAAAAGTATTGAGAACATTGAAACTAAAGAGGAACAAGTGTGTAATGATATCAAAGAAAGTAGATTTGAAGAAGTTGGAATTTGAGTAATATGCGGGATAACTCATGTCTCATCAAGAAAAAATTAAAAATAATGAAGAAGAAAACTTGGAGTAATATTTTACTTCCAAGGGAAGAGTGTCAAAAAACATGTTGGAATACGTGGTGGTTAAGATTCTCGAGGCAATGATTGACTATTTGTACTTATATTTGTTATATTTGCCCTTTGGGCACATGCAAAACTTGAAAAGGTGCTCTTGTATTTTTTGTAATATTTTATTCTTGAGGGTTGGTCTCACAACCTTGACCTAAAGGCATCATGTATTTGGATATAAATACCCCTTCATACCAAACTTTTTGACTATCAGTTGGAGTGTAATTTCATTTCCATTCTAGTGAGATTATTGGTGTCTATGGACACCCCATTATATTTTGTGTTTTTTTTCACTCTATGTATTCCTTTTACTAAACAATTATGGGTAATATTTGATTCCATTTGTTTCTAGAAAATACTATGAATTTGGACACAATAATGGGGTCAACTCAAGTTGTAATTCCCCAAGACAAAGAAGTGAATAGCAAAATTAGTATTCTACAAAAGAAATAGGCCATGGTAGAAGAGGAGTCTATAGGGGAAAAAGTAGAGGCATATTTGTAGATAACAAGAATGTTCAATGCCATTATTGCAAAAGGTATGGACATTAGAAATATAATGTAGAATAGAGGCTAGCATTAAAGGGAGCAAAAAGGTAAACATTTTACATAAAGAACATGAGAGACCAACAAATATATTCTTTTCATGAAATGTGGTAGATGTTTCAACTAAAGAGTCTTGGTGCTTAGATTTTGGTTATTCAAATCATTTGACTAGTACGAGGGAGTTGTTTATGGATTTGGATGAATCAAACAAGAGCAAGTAAAATTTGGAGATAATAAAAGCATTGGAGGTTGAAGTAAAAAGAACATTGTAAGTTGACATAAAAGATGGAAACAAAAATATTTAAAATACTTCATTCGAGGCTTGAAGTAAGCTTTGTTGAGAGTGGGGCATCTTGTAGAGAAAAACTACGAAGTGGTGTTTAAGAATAATGAATGTGTTCTCTATGACAAAGCAAAAGGAAACCAAGCAATCACTTGTACCTATGACAAAGAACAAAATATTCCCTTAGAAACTTGGAGGATAAGAGAGTAATTTGTGGCACACAACCATTGAGAATACTAGTTAATTATGGTACCATAGGTATGGTCACTTAAATTTTTGAAGCTTGTATTTGTTGAATGTTGAAGGAATGGTCCATGCCGCCTTGTTTACAAGTAAGAGTTGAAGTGTGCAAAGGTTTCATATTGGAAAAACATCATAGAGAGATATTTCCAAAAGAAAGCATATGGAGAGAATCATACCCATTGGGGTTGATTCATTTTGATATTTGTGGTCCAATGCATACAAAAAAGCTAGTAAATCTTTCTACTTTATTACTTTAATTGATGATCCTAACAAAAAAACTTGGGTACATTGTTTGAAGAATAAGAGCGATGATTTTTTAGTATTCAAGATATTCAAGTCCATGGTAGAAAATGAAAACATATTAAAATCAAGACATTAAGGATTGATCATGATGGTGATTATTGTTCCAAGAAATTCAATCAAGTTTGTGATGAACATGAGAAGAAGATAATTGATAGAATCCTATACACCTCAATGAAATTGAGTGGTAAAAAGAAAGAATATGATAATTATGGAGATGACAAGAGGTATGGTACTAGCAAAAGGTTTGGGTAATTATTTGTGGGCTAATGTAGTTGAAACAATAGTGTATATCCTTTAGAAGTCTAAAAATTGCAATAAACAATATAACCTTTGATGAGGTATGTTATGAAAAGAAGCCTTCAACAAGTTAGTTGAGAGTGTTTGGTTGTTCAAATTAAGAAAGGAAGCAGTTATATCCAAAGAGTCAAGCATGTATTTTCATTGGTTATTTACAAGAAAGCAAAGCATATAGATATAACCCCAAATCTAGACAATACATTTTGTTTAGAGATGTGATGTTTGATGAAGGGGGAGTACATGGATGACAAGTAGAAGAGATTGAAAAGACATTAATAATCGAAGATTTTGGTGTGTTACAATCATTAAGAGGAGACACAATTATTTCTTCAATGATGAGCACAAAAGGGAAGAGGATATTACAATCACATCTAAGTTTCTAAATGTTGGATGAAAGTTTTGATAGTAGATTTACAAGAAGCAATCACAAGCCAAAGAACATAGGCAAAAGGAACAGACATAATTTTACAAACTATGCACTATTGTCCATGATTGAAGTGAAGACCTCAAGTTTTGAAGAAGCAATGCAAAGCAAGATATGGACCAAATGCATGAAAGAAGAATATTGAAAAGAGCGATACTTGGGAGTTGTGTGAAATTTTAAATTACGAGGCAATTGGACTGAAGTGGGTGTTCAAGGATAAGTACAATAGTGATGTGTCAACTCATAGGCATAAAGTAAGGCTTAGTGACAAAGGGAATGCACAACAAATTGGCATAGATTATGATGAGACATATGGATCTATCGCAAGGCTAGATATAATTAAAATGGTCGTAGGCTTGGCATATTAAAAAGAATGGACTATACATCAACTAAATCTAAAAAGTATATTCTTGAAGGGAAAGATTGAAGAAGTGTGTGGAATGTCCACAATGATTTCAAGAGAAAAGTAAAGAAGGATACATCTACAAGTTAAAAAGCATTATATGGACCGAAACAAGCACCAAGGGCATGGTATTCAAGATTTGATGTGTACTTTGTGAAGTGTGGACTTATGAGAAGCATGAATGATCCCATGTACTACAAAAGGTAAGATGATGACATTTTGATTGTTTGCTTATATGTTGAAGATCTAATTTCCATGAGAATTCATCAAGAATGAAGAGAGAGTTCAAGCAAGATATGATATAAGAATTTGAAATGAACAATTTGGTTTTCATGCGTTATTTTCTTGGCATGGATGTACACCAAATAAATGATGGGGTCTTCATTTACCAATCTAAATATGCACATGATATGTTGAAGAAGCTTGACAAAAAGTTGTAAAGATGTTGCTATTCCTCTTGCATAAGGAAAAATAATGTGCAAAGATTATGGAAGTGGAAAAGTGGACGAGATATAAGTTTGATTGGTAGCCTTATGTACTTGACAATATCAAGACTAGATATTGCATATATAGTCTAATTCAAGATTCATTTGTAAGCCATTAAAATATCATATGAGAGTGGCTAAGAGAATATTGAGTGACTTAGATTAGGGAGGCTCAATTGGTGATAGAAAATCTACATTAAGGATTGTTTTTCATTGTGAAAGAGATCGGTAACTTGGAGTTTAAAGAAACAAGCAATATTTGCACTTTCAACAGTAGAAACAAAGTATATAGCAACTACACCAGTAAGCACCCAAGTACTATGTTTAATTTGAAAATACCTTGTTGGAAAAGTAAGGAAGAACAACTACTGTTTTTCGTGACATTATAAGTGCAATTCAAATGAGAAAAAATTCTATTTTTATACAAAATTAAAGCATATTGATATGAAGTATCATTTTATTAGGGAATTAATTTGGAAAAAGGAAATTGAATTGAACTACAATTTGAAAAATTAGTATGGAAACATTTCTATAAAGATAGTGGCAATTTGAGGACCCCATCCTAACATTATTATGTATTTCTCATATTATTATGTAATGACCCCTTTCCAATGTGGGGACCCCATTATAATGATATTTTATAATATTTTGTAATGGTATGTGGTAATTGAGGTGCCTAGACAAGTGGGGCCATTTCATGTAACCATTATCAAGAATGTAACTATTGTTTGGTAGAAGATTCTAGCTCGAGTGGCACTTTGCATGTAAGCCAACTCTTGAGCATTAGGTTAGGGTTGCATGAAGTGTATCTTTAAAAGACAAGGGTCCATAAACGAATGTATATTTTGCATATTGAATGAAAGTATTGAAGGAGGTTGCCCCCTCGAAGAGGCCCACGATTCTGTGTTGTGATTTGTGAGATTAACATATTTTTGCATTTACATTTCGTATTGCAATATTCTGTTCTTTCATGAATTTTTGTTTTTATTGCAATATTTATGTGAATGTGCTTATTTTAATTAGAAGGTTCTTAACAAGTGGTATCAGAGCACTTTCTAGGGCCGTGTTCCACTATGACTATGATAGTTCTTGCCCTACCATTTCGATTGTTAGGTATAAATTTTTTGTGTTTTCATTTTTTTGCTTGTTTTCTTATTTAAAAAAGAGAAAAATCTAGCCCATTTTTTGTATTAGTTATTAGGTTAGAAACCTTGTGTCGTGGGTTTTAAAATATCATGGAGGAGTTGTCATTATTGGCTAAGCTAGATTATCCATGTAAAGCATCTAGTGAAGTGAGGGGCGATCAAGCTCCAATACCTAGGCCTCAAACAACACCCGTATACATGGAATTGAGCTCCCACATATCTTCAGGTATATTGAGAGACCCCCTAGGATTAGGAGAAACCTTTAGCCCTAGGAATATTTTTAACTATGTATTCTCCATAGTACACCGGACATAACATTCGAGAAGATCACCCTCCTGTACTATCAGAGAGGTAGGTAGTGTGCTTAAGGGTATGCGTGGAATCCTCCTTGAGTAGTGGCCTAAAATATTGGTCCGAGCACTATCGTTCGTCACTATGGTATAATAGAGGGCCTATGGGTAGTACATACACCTTAGCTTAGAGTACCATATTTTTGTTTATCCTGCATGTCAAAAAAAAAACACAAAAAATGAGCATACTAAGGAGACTACACTATCCCAAAATTAACTGAACACAAATGATCAAAAAAAAAAAATGGTGAGAATAACAATCACAATAGGGTTTGTTAGTAATATTCAGATAACAATCAATAATAATCAAGATAGAGTCTACCAACATCAATAACAATTACTTGTAACATTCATGAATCATAATAAACAAAGAATTTGTCAATAACAATCAATTAAGATAATTGTCAAAGATAGTGAGTTATAGTGTTAGTGATAAAACAATGTTAAACAAAAGAGAATCTAGTAATACATAGTGTAGAGTCTAGTAAGGGGTTGTCCAACAAAAGTTAATTTTTTAAGTGAACTAAGACTCCAAGAGAAAAATAGATAACACTTGAAGACAACACCCCTAGAATAAAAAATGTTTAGGGTGCTAAAAAATGTCATTATGAGACCTAGTCCATTATGCTCATCTTTTCAAGCTAATCATTTTGATATAAAGCACCCAAACATTTTTTTTAACTCATTACTAAAAATAGTAACTCTTAAAACAATACTTCTATTTTTAGTAAGTTAGTGGGAGTGGTTCAAATTGTACCTAAATGGTTAGAGGAACTAGAGGACACCAAAAGGAGTTAGAATAAGGTAACCTTATGGAGCAAATGAGTGTCACACTCACTAACCTTGGAAATGAATTTAAATAGATGAGGGAAGAAGTATCACTTATGAGAGGTGACCATCTTAGATCCAAAGTTGCATTTGAAGAAAAATTCCTAGAGGTTGAGGATAGATTAAGGGAAGGCCCAAAGGTGTTTGAGCATCTTAACATTGAAAAACCAGGTGGTAGTTTAGGCAATAAAGAGAAGGGAGTCCATAAGGAGAAAGAAGGCTATCATTCTCTTTTTGACATAGATACTCCATTTAAGATGCCTAAATTAGACTTTCCTAAGTTCAATGGAAAGGACATTGATGGGTGGTTATGTCGAGCAGATCAGTTCTTCAAACTTCATAATGTACCTAAATATTTGTGGGTCACCATGGCATCTTTCAACTTTGAATATGAAGCCTTACAATGGTATCAATGGTTACAAAACATGACTCCAGACCCTTCTTGGAAATATTTTGAGTCACAATTACTCACTCGTTTTGGCCCTAGTGAGTATGAGGAATTTACAGGAGCCTTAACCAAATTAAAACAAACCTCTATTGTCCATGACTATCAGACCCAATTTGAGAAACTGGCTAATAGGACAAAGGGGTTGAATGAAGGATTTTTTTAGAGTTGTTTTATCAATGGATTGAAAGATGATATCAAGGCTGAGGTCAAAATGTTCAAACTATAGTCTATGATGCAAGCCATAAGATTGGTGAGATTAGCAAAAGAAAAAATTTTGGCTCAAAGGAGACCACCTAAATTTCCATAGGCCAAACCCATATTTCCTTCCAAGTTCACACCAAATATTGGCAATAAATCTACCCCATACAAGCGTTTGACTATGGAAGAGATGGATGCCCATCGAGCACAAGGCTTATGTTATAATTATGATGAGAAGTATTCACTAGGGCATAAATGCACCCAAAATAAGTTATTTTTGTTGGATGTAGAGGAATCAATAAGCAGTGAACAACTTGATGATAAAGTAGAACCATCAAAGGAACAACTTAAGGATGAGGGTGAAACACAAGAAGAACCATAGCCAAAAATTTTTGTCCATGCCCTTGCAAGAATTTCTACCCCTTAGATGATGAAGGTAGTAGGATTCTTCAAAGGACAACATATTACAATTCTCATTGATTCAAGTAGTATGCATAACTTTATTGATCCCCGAGTCACCAAGCAAGCAAATTGTTACATACATGCTTGCAACTCCTTTGAGGTTATGGTGGCAAATGGTAGAACATTACCTTGTAAAGGTAAATGCCATAATGTTAAGTTGAAGATAGGGGACTATGAACTCAAAATTGATATGTTTGCTCTTCAATTAGGAGGATGCGATGTTGTGCTAGGAGCTCAATGGCTAGGTACCTTGGGAACAATAGCCTGGAACTTTACAAAATTATGGATGCAATTTTCATAGAATGGTAGGTCCTACACTCTTCATGGTTCACCAATAGGATCTCCATAGATTATTAGTTCAATTTGTATGGAGAAGTTAAAAAAATCTTCCCATGGGGTAGTAGCTCAAATATTTGTAATTCAACCACAAACTTCAATCGAAGACAAGCCCCAAGAAGATTTGCAACTCATTCTGACTAAGCATGATGCAATTTTTGTGAAACCGATAAAATTACCTCCATGTCGTTCCCATGATCATGCAATACCATTGGTACCTAGTAGTGTGCCACCTAACATCAGACCTTACCGGTACCCCTATGCCCTTGAGTCAAAAATTGAGAAATTGGTACAAGAATTGCTACAAGTAGGAGTCATTTGGCCTAGTAATAGTCCTTATTCTTCTCTAGTCCTATTGGTTAGAAAGAAATATGGGTCATGGCGATTGTGTATAGATTTTTGTGAGCTCAATAAGCTCACCATTAAGGATAAATTTCCTATTCTAGTGGTCAATGAATTGTTGGATGAGCTACATGGTGCAATGTTTTTCTCCAAGTTGGATCTTCGCTCGGGCTATCATCAGATAAGGCTCAAGGAGGAGGATATTCCTAAAATAACATTTCAAACTCATGAGGGCCATTATGAATTTTTGGTTATGCCATTTGGCCTAATGAATGCACCATCCACATTTTAGAGCCTCATGAATAACATCTTTCGCCCATTTCTTCGCAAATTTATTCTAGTTTTCTTTGATGATATTTTGATTTATAGTCACTCTTGGGAGGAGCACCTCATACATTTGGATCAGACTCTACAACTTTTGTCTCAGAATAAACTTTATGTTAAGAGGTCTAAGTGTTCTTTTGGGATGATAGAAGTGGAGTATTTGGGACACATTGTCACCAAATATGGAGTTAAAGTTGACCCTAAAAATATTCAAGTTGTTCAAGATTGGTCGAAACCTCACACTCTCAAGGGACTTCAAGGATTTTTGGGACTCATAGGGTATTACCACAAATTTATCAAAAACTATGGAAAAATCGCAGCTCCTTTAACAACCATGTTGAAAAAGAATTCTTTTACTTGGTCAAGCCTAGCTGAGAAGACTTTCTTTGACTTAAAGCATGCCATGACAACCACCCAGTGTTAGCCATGCCTAATTTTTCTAAACCTTTTGTAATTGAAAGTGATGCTTCAAGAAATGGCATAGGAGTCATGTTGATGCAAGAGGGAAGACCATTGGCCTTCACTAGTAAAGCACTTTCAAGCCAAAATTTGGGTAAATCTACTTATGCAAAGGAGATGCTAGCTATTTTGCATGTGGTTAATCACTAGAGACCCTATCTCATTGGGTGTCATTTTTCCATCAAAATAAACCACCAAAGTCTCAAGTACTTCCTAGAGCAATGGGTCACCACACCTAAACAACAAAAGTGGGTCTCTAAATTAATGGGCTATGACTATGAGATTACATATAAAAAGAGAAAGGAGAACATCATGGTTGATGCACTCTCTCAACAATTTGAGGATCAGAGTATGTTAAATGTTATCTCTTCTCCCATACCTCATTCACTAGATTAATTCTCTCAGAGAGGATATGATCAAGGACTCAGGATTGCAAACTTTGATCACCAAACTTCAAACAGAGCCTAACTCATGCCTGGGATACACTTGGGATGGACAAGATTTGAGATACCTTGATCGCCTTGTTATTCCCCAAACTTCACAATTGTGGGAACTCATCTTGAAGGAAATGCATGCCTCACCAACCGTAGGATATTATGGGTTCCTCAAGACTTATGAAAGGATTAAGCGTACTTTCTTCTAGAAGGGAATGAAGAAGGATATTCAAAATTTTGTGGCTGAATGTGACATGTGCCAAAGAATGAAAGGAGAAAAGGTGCATTCCCCTAGAACTCTTCAACCCTTTCCCATTCTAGAACAAGTATGGACCTTTTTTTTGAATAAATATTTCCATGGATTTTATTAAAGGGTTACCTAAGTCAGGAGGAAAATCAATTATTTTTGTGGTAGTGGATCATCTCATGAAGTATGCTCATTTTTGTTCCCTCTCCCATCCCTACATAGCCTTAGTAGTAGCCCAAATCTTTCTAGACTCCATTTTTTACCTTCATGGCATGCCCGCATCTATTGTGTCTGACAGAGACCCTACCTTCACTAGTTACTTTTGGAAAGAACTATTTAAGTTGTAGGGAACTTAGCTCAAAATGAGTTCAGCCTATCATCCACAAATGGATGGCTAAAAAAATTGTTAACAAATGCTTGGAGACCTACCTTCATTGCTTTACCTCTGAACATCCTACACAGTGGGCAAAGTGGCTTCCCTTGGCCAAATGGTGGTATAATACTTCATATCACACCATGACCAAGGTTACCCCTTTTGAAGTAGTTTATGGTCATCCTCCATCAACACCCTCCTCCTACATTCCAGGAAGCTCCAAGGTTCATGTTGTTGACACTACACTCAACCAACATGTCGTAGTCCTCTATCAACTGAAGATGAATTTAGAATTGACCTAGAACCGTATGCACCAACAAGTTGATCATCATCATTTTGAGCATAACTTTGAAGTAGGAGATATGGTTTTTCTCTATCTACAACCTTATAAATAGTCCTCACTCCAGCTCCGCAGATGCCAAAAACTAACTACCAAATACTATGGTCCCTACCAGGTCTTACAATGGATTGGTGCAATGACCTACAAATTGGCCCTTCTAGCTACGTCAAAGCTCCATCCTATCTTTCATGTCTCCTCTCTCAAGAAGGTTATGGGTAATAAGGTACAGGTTCAATCTATTTTACCAAAACTGGATGAAGAGGGTTCCATCTTGCTCGAGCCTGAACAAATTTTGGATTGTAGATCATGCACTCTTTGAAACCATGTCATCACTGAGGTTCTTGTTTAATGGTGTGCATTACAACTGAAAGATCTCCAACAGCTTGTTAGGACTCCATCCTAACACTTGATGTAATAGTCCTTGTAGAACGTGGGTAGTACCCATGTTAATATTCTATAATATTTTATTATAGTTTTGGATTAAGAAGCGCCAATGCCAAATTACACCCTTCTATGTAACCATTTTTTTCAAAAATGTAACTGATTGTAGGTAGGAGATTCTAGCCCGGGTGGCATTTTGCATGTAAGCCAACCTTGGGAGTTAGGTGCTAGAGAAATTCCTTAAATTTGTGAGGTAATATTGTACACATATTTTTGCATAATTGAATGACATATTGAAGGAGGTTGCCCCCTCGAAGAGGCTTACGATTTAGTGCTATTGCGATATTGTTCCTTTTCTACAATTTATTTTCATATTGTGCATTTTATTTCCAAGTGTGTTGTGAGCATGTGTGTTTATTTTCAAGTATTCATGCGGGAGTGTTATTTTTAATAGTAGGTTCCTAACAAGTGGTATTAGAGCACTTTCCAAGGTTGTGTTCTACTACGACTGCAACATATTCCGCCAATTCAACTGTTAGGTATAAGATTTTTGAGTTCAGTTTTTTTGTTTGCAAGTTTTCCTTATTAAAAAAAGAAAAAAATTACATATTAAAAAAATGCCAAAAAAGAAAAAAAAATTTACAATATTTTTACAATAGTTGAGTAGGTTAGAAACCCTGTGCTGGGGGTTTTAAAATATCATGAAGGATCTGTCGTTATTGGCTAAGCTAGATAGCCCATAAAGCATCTAGTGAAGTGATGGGTGATTGGGCTCCAGTACCCAAGACTTAGACAACACTCCCGCACGAAATTGAGCTCCCATGCATCTTCGGGTGTATCGGGAGACCATTTAGGATTTAACAAAATTTTATCCCTAGGAAGCTTTTTCAGACTTGTATTGTCCATAGTGCATGGGACACATCATCCCAGAAGACTACCCTCCCATACTGTCAAAGAGGCAGATAGTGTGCTCAAGGGTATGTGTGAAATCCTCCTTGAGTAATGGCCTGAAATATTGGTCTAAGCACTATTTTTCATCACTGCGGTATAACAGAGGGCCTATGGATATTACATACACCCTTGCCTAGAGTACCTTGGTTCTGTTTAAACTTGTAAACAAGGTTGTTCTTCAAGTCTTTTGTTCTGCTTAACCTGCAACCAAAAGCCCAAACCTATTATTGTATCCTACATAGAAGTTGAGCATATAAAGAAGACATCCCTATTCTAGAATTCCTACATGCACAATAGGCAATACAAACTCCCAAAAAAAAAATAGGGGGACAAGAATCATTACAGTCTAAAATAGGGGCTTAGATTCAGCTACAATCAAAAAATTCCATTACTAACAGTGAATATAGGGTGGTTAGGAATAACAGGGTCATAACAGTCACCTACACAGTTAGAATAGTTACTTATGCCAGTCTGAATAGTTAGGGAATATCAGTGATAGTCAGAATCAGATAGGGAACAAAATAATATTAGTAATCAGAACATACAGGATAAATACAGTTGACAGAGTTTTGGAAACCAATCTTCAGAGGCAAACCTAACCTCACCAGTAAAAAAAATCATGGACATAGGTGGTAGAAAAAAAGAAGCCACCAAAAATATGCTAAATTGTGTAGATCGCTGAAAGAATATGTGGCTAGCTTAAAGCCATAATTATTTCATGAAATCATGGCAATTGCTCAAAAATTGAAAGTATGCTATATAGAGCAAACCTTAGAAAATTGGGATAAAAAATATTTAACTATAGAAATTCCTACTGTTCATAACAAGCCAGTTAAGAGCAAAGCTATTATGTTAAGTGATTAAAATGATAAGGAAGTGCAAGCAAATGAGCTATTCCAATAATCTCAATCTTAATATATTAGACAAGGATATTACAATTGTCATGACCCTCCCTGGTGGGACTCTTAGCATGAAAAACCATATGTTGATCAATGATGCTTTAACACCTAGTTTTGTTATAAATGAATGACCATATGAAGTTTTCTTAGGACTAAGATGTAATGTTCTAGTAAGAGAATATTATGTACTAAATAAAAGAATAATTAATAAGGGAATACTACATTTAATTTAAATAAAGAAATATTATAAATAAAATAATATTTATAATAAAAGGATATATATATATATATTGTTTTTTTTTTAATTTTTTGATTGTACATGGTGGAATCGATAGCCGCTACGATGATCCAAACATGCTTTCCATCTTTTATGTCCGTCATAGTATTTTGCGTTATCCGCCCGAAATCCGCCACACAGTACTTCGCGTAGTCCGCCCCTATAACCACCATGCCACAATCATTTTAAACATTTTACGCCGCTGAAAGGACTAGAAAAGGGATAAGCGTTAAGTCTGGTGAGGCCTGAGATTTGAACCTTGGAACTCCATCCCCCTTACAGGGTTTGGATGAACCAATTGGTCTACACCTCAAACCTTAATTTTTTTGATTTTACATGGTGGAATCGATAGCCGCCACGATGATCCGAGTACACTGTCCGTATTTTATGGCTGCCATAGTATTTTACATTATTCACCTCAAAAGCCATCACACAATACTCGCACAGTCCACTCCTATAAACACCATGCCACAATAATTTTAAACCTTTTACGTCACTGAAAGCACCAGGAAAGGGACAAGTGTTCAGTCCAATGAGGCCCAAAATTTGAACCTTGGACCTCCGCCATAAAAGGATATTATAATTATAATAAAAGACTATTATAAATAGAGGGATATTTATAATAGGAGAGCATTATATATTTTATAATAAAAGGATATTATAATAAAAGACTATAAATAGAGGGATATTTATAATAGGAGAATATTATATTTATTATAAATAAGAAATTGTTTATAATAAAAGAATATAATATAAAGTAAAATTCATAATAAATGATTATTATAAATTAAAATAATATTTTAAAAGAATATTATATTCATACATAAATATTTATAACAAAATATTATTATAAATAAATGAATATTTAATTATTATAAAAGAAAAGAATATTTATAATAGACGACCATTATATTTATTTAAAAAAAGAGGTGGAGATATTATTTTGAAATTTGGAATTAAAAAATGTATTTTGAAAATATTTGGTCACCTTGGGAACACAGAGCCTTCAATTCGAGCAAGTATGCAGTTATAGGAAAGTAAGACTTGTCCCTTGGTATATGGATAAGGAAAAATGAGGATAAGAAGGAAGGCTCGCTAGAGGAAAGGGGCAACAATCATAGACTCAAGGAGGGGGAATTCGTTTGGAACCAAGAAAGGGAGGTGAAGGCGGAAGCAATGGTGGAGACCAGCCTTGTGAAATGAACCAGGTTGGAATTATTAACTTGCGTGGATAAAAAATAAGCAAATTAGAAATTAAACAAAGTCTCTATTATCAATTAACATTTTCCCAGGGTGAATGATGGTGATATGAGGAAAAATTGTGAGGGACATTTTTCGCAGGACTACCCAAACTTCCAAACTTGTTTTGGTAATATTTCACTCATCCGGACTTGTATTGAGCTAAAATTTTGAGAGTAGATGCCTGAAAAATCCTAGAACGTCTCCACCAATTTTTAGATCATGTGGAGCAACAAAGATCCTAGAAAATACTTATGTGTGAACGAGACTTTTAGCAAGGGACTGTGCGAGGGTTTCATCTAGGTTAAGCACAAGCAGCTCTAGAGGCAACTTCATGATTGAGGAGTACTCATGTGACGTTTGTGGATCACATAATAAGGGTCGTGGTCATGAATATCTTTGAGACTACTCCATTAATGAGGAGTATCAATATGTGAAGGTCATGATCTAAAGGATAATCTACTTCTAAGATAGTCTCTAAAAATGAATGTGGATTGATGGGTGTTGGGTAAAATTGAAAGTGCACTCTATAATACAATAAATATGTTCAAAGGTGAAGTTGGAAACATAAAGTTTGGGTCTTGATAGATTAGAGTAGAACTTTACAAAATGTAAAGTTGATGCTTCTACTAGATCCATCACATAAAGAGCTTTCCAACAACTATATTGTTGGAAATAAAGCTAGTAAAAGGAGTAAAAAGGTGTAAAAATTTGTTTCAACTGTAAGCTTTGGATCTTACCCCTTTTACCTCCTTGGACGATAGCTGACTGGGTAGGTAGGTTGACTTGGACGCCAGCTGACTGGGTAGGTAGGTTGACTTGGACGCCAGCTGACTGGGCGGATTGGATGACAAGGGCGGCAAGGCAAACCAATTCTATTTCCCTTTCTCTTTTCCTCCTTATTTATCCTATTTTCCTAACTTCCCTATATTCCCTAAAGTCGTTTGGAGTTACCATTATAAATACCATTGTAATCTAAATTTTCTAAGGTTCAATATATATTATTTTCTATTCGCTCCTAATTTTTCTCTCACAAACCACATTTGGTATCAGAGTCGAAGCCGAGAGGGCATGAGGATCGAGGTGAGGGAGGCCCAAGGACCGAGGTGAGAGAAGCCCACAACACATAGCCCGAAGCAAGGTCAAGGTGGGACCCGCAACATGTATATTGAGGTGAGAGAAGCCTGAAGCACGCAGATCAAGGCAAAGTATGGAGCAAGCTAGCACAACAAGCACGTAGAGATAAGAGCGACGTAGGAGGACCTATCACAGAGTGACATGTGGCGAGAGGAGGATGACTCAAGAGCTGACATGGATAGACACATGGCACGAGGAGGAGGAGCAACATGGCAGTAAAGGGAGCAACATGGTGAGGAGAGGTTGGTTGAAAGGAGGGAAAAGGGGTGATAGCTGATTGCCCGAAGGCAATCACTTCATTACTCACCCGTCTAGGGTTATAAACCCTATTTTTGCCCTCGTCTTGCTCAATGTGGGACAAAAGAATTTCAATTTTTTTATTAAAATCGCCATCCACTGCATTTCAAATAGAAAATATTCCTCCTTCATACACAGCCGTGGGCGTAGCTTGAGCGACTAAGGAGGAGCGCTTGTGAGTAGGGTGTCTCGGGTTTGAATCCCGCCAGACACATTTTTAATTTGTTTTTTTTTTAATCTCCGGACAGCACAAGATAGAAAAGGATCACGGATCCTTTATGTTTCAAATAGACACCGTGGCACATTGGTCAAAATTTTTGTGACAGTTAAGAAGTCACGGGTTCGAATGAGCTAGAGGATAAATTTTATTAATTTTTTTTATCATTTAAACTTTATAATATTTAAAATTATTAAATATTAATTTAATAAAATTAAAACTAATTTATAATTATTTTAAAACTTAGATTTTTAATAATTATAAAGTTATTTTTTTATTAAATATGAATATTTAATTTTTTTATTAAGTTTAAATTTTAAAATTTTATTGTAAAAGCCCTAGAGGCTTGATATTGTCAATTATTGGAGCCTTGTAAATTTCACATTTTGTGAAAATTTCAAAGATTTTAAAAGAGGTTAAAACTTTCCTAAGAAGAAAGAGTGTGTAATAAGCCTAAGAGGCTTAGTTTTTTTGTAAATGGCATTGATGATAAGACCGAATGGTTGTTATCATGCCTTATGTGCAATTCTAGCAAGAGAAGGTGCAGAAAGGTTTGATGAAAAGGTAAGAGGTTATGGACTCAACATTGTGTTTAGTCAACTCCAAAATGCTGTAATCACACATCAAATGTATCCCGAATTAGGGTACGAAGCGAATTTTGAAGATAACTCATTCAGGAGTCAATTTGAACAATCAGAATCCATACAAGTTGCACCACAAGAATCATAGTACACACACTACAATATTTTAGTAGAAATCCTAGAACCAGAATCACTAGAAATCATACAGATAAGTGACGACAAAGAAGAAGTGGCATATAACTTTGTAAATCAAGAGATAGCATCCCCACATCAAGAGGAACAAGTAGTCAATGATAGAGTAGAACAAGTCAGATTGGACTTAAATTTGTAAGCTCTTCCTTCTTTCTTATAATTATTTCCTTATTTCAAACAACAAAAGTACTTTATTGTAACCATGAAATAAAGAGAGGTTTTTGGTAACTATGGCCTCACACAATAGCTTACCTATACCAGAATTTAATGGTTATGATTATGAGTATTGGTCTATAAATATGAAGACCTTGCTCATAGGTAGAGGTTTGTGGGACATCATAGAAGAGGGCTGCACAAAACCCTCAGACTTGACAACACTTAGTGTCACAGACAAGAAAATACGAAAAGAAGAGAAAAAAAGCAACTCATCTGCTCTTTCTCATCTCCAAGTTGCATTGGAGAAAAGCATATTTCCCAGAATCGTTGCTTGTACGATTGCACAAGCTGCATGAAAAGCATTGAGTGATGGATTCCAAGGTAGTAATCAAGTAAAGTAGGTAAGGCTTCAAATATTGAAGCAAGATTTTGAAAATATCCGAATGAAAGATGATGAAAAATTCGATGATTATTGTGTTAGAGTAAAAGCAATTGTAGATAAAATGGTTACACTAGGTGAAGAAATCAAGCCTAAGACAATTGTAACAAAAGTGTTGAGAACACTTACACAGAAATGGAACCATATTGCCATAGTAATAGAAGAATCCAAAGATCTTTCCCTTTTAACATTCGATGCATTGATCGGATCATTAATGTCACATGAAGAGAGGTTTCCTGAAACTCCTTCAAAAAGCTACGGAGGCGATGATAAAGCATTCAATTCCAATGAAAATAATGGAAGAGGACGAGAAAGAGGTCAAGGTAGAGGCAGAGGCAACTACAAAGGAGGCAATTCTAACAGAGGAGGCAACCAGAACAGAGGAGGAAATTCTAATAGAGGCAAATCATACAGAGGAGGAAACCAACAAAGAGGTGTAAATCAAAATCGAGGTGGAAATCAAGGATAAAGTGGCAATCAAGTGCGAGGAAGTGACAAGTCCAAATCAGCATGTTTCAACTGTGGCAAGCCAGGTCACTTCGCTTGCGACTGCTGGTCAAAATATTCATAAGGCAACAACAGTCAATATGGTAATTATGGAGAAGAAGATGATATTTCTAATATTTTTCTATCATATGGCCAATCAAAATAGAATCTAAATGACACATGGATTTTGGATACTGGTTGTTCCAACCAGATGAGTGGTAAAGAACATTTATTTACTACTCTCGATTCCACTTATAAATCCCAAATCAAATTAGGGGATGATAAGACATTGCAAGTAGAGGGTATTGGAGACATGGAGGCTCCAACCAAATAAGGACTAAAGAAAGTGCATGACATCTATTACACTCCAAAGCTCCAAAAAAATTTGCTAAGCGTTGGAAAAATGATGGAGAACAATTATAAACAAAGTATTATATAGTGTCTATATAGTTGTTGAGAGATATTTGGGAGAGAAGAAATAGGGAGGAAAGGAAAAAAGAATTAGGATTCAAACTCTTCCTGCCATCCATGCCATTCAATCCTGCTGACTTGGTTGCCGTCCAATGAGGTAAAATGGTAAGGTCAAAACTTACAGTTGAAACAAATTTTTTACCATTTTACCATTTTAACTTCCAACATTCTCCCCCTTAAATTTGAGAGGACTGACTATACAGTCTCTCAGCTTTATATATTGAGATTTACCCATACCTTTGGTGAAGATATCTGCAATATTGTCCAAAGTGCTACAATATTTAAGCTCAACTATCTGCTGCTCCACCATGTCTTAGATGAAGTGATACTTCATATCGAAATGATTTGATCTACTATGGTGGATTGGATTGTATGCCAACTGAATGACACTTATGTTATCACAATACAGTCGAGTTGGACCACTTTGAATTTCTCCAATATCTTCAAGGAATTTTATCAACCATAGGGCTTGAGTACTAGCATGTGTGATAGCTATATATTCACCCTTAGTAGATGACAATGCTACAATAGTTTACTTCTTGGAAATCCATGTGATTAGTCCTGAACCTAGAATAAAACAATTCCCTAATGTAGATTTCCTATCATCTATATTGCTACCCCAATCACTGTCACTGAAGCCAACTAATTTCACAAAATTACATTTGTGGTAATGGATTCCAAAATCCAATGTACCTTTTACATATCTTAAGATTATTTTAGTTGCTTGTAGATGCAACTCAGATGGACTTGCCATAAACCTTGAAACTAGAGAAATAACATATTGAATATTGGGCCTTGTGTTGGTGAGAAACATCAGACTCCCAACCATGCTCCTGTAAGTGGTCATGTCAACCTTTGGTGCTCCATCATCCTTGCTCAATTGGATTCCATGTAAGGTTGGATTTGCAACTGATTTGCACTGCTCCATAGAAAATTTATTGATCATATCTCGAGCATACTTGTGTTGACATATGAAGATCCCCCTATTTTATTGATGCACTTCCATGCCTAGGAAGTATCGCATTAAATCGAGATCTTTCATCTCAAACTTCTTCATCATGGAGTTTTTGAACTCCATATTCATTTTAGTGTTACTACCCATAAATATTAGATCATCCACATACAAACAAACTATGAGAATGTCTACTCCATGCTTTAGGTAGTACAAATTTGGTTCACTTCTGCTTCTAGTGAATCCATACTCGCTGAAATAGCCGTCAATACGTGAGTACCAAGCTCTTGGTGCTTGCTTGAGGCCATAAAGTGCTTTTTTCAATTTGTAAACAAGGTTCTCCTTTCCTTGTTCTTGAAAGCCTTGAGGTTGTTGAACATAAAACTCCTCAATCAAGTATCCGTTTAGAAAAAATCACTTTTCACATCCATGTGTTGAATGTCCCATCCTTTATGGGCAGCTAAGGAAAGAACTGATCTGATTGTCTCTTGTCGTGCAACAGGAGCAAAAGTTTCGTCATAGTCAATGCCAAATTTTTGAGTAAAACATTTTGCTACTAATCTCGCCTTGTGTCTCTCAATGCTTCCATCAGCATTGTATTTGGTCTTGTAGACCCATTTACATCCAACATACTTTTTTCCTTTGGGTAGCTTTACTAGCTCCCATGTATCATTATTTTTTATAGAGGTTATTTCCTCTTCCATGGCTTCTTGCCATATATTTTGAGTACAAGTCTTCTCATAGCTATCTGGTTCTAGCTGTGCACTAGCCAATAAAGCATAATTGACTACATATCCCTTAGGATATTGGGAGTTATCATCCCCATACAATTGCAAATTTTCAATTTTCTGCAAAACTGTATTCATTTCACTAGCTTGGTTTCTAGTGAATCTTCTCTGGAAATTTTGATCCAACATTTGAAAATATGGATGATGTTGTAATGTTATTTTACCTCTTGATGGAGAGTCGCTGTCTATGTCCATCGGTGAAGAACTTACTGATCTCTATGGAGAAGGACTTGGAGTGGAGGTTGAAGTACTTGATGTAGTACTCCTGTTTAGGCTTGGAGGGGGTGGTGTGACTTTGCTTTTCTTGGGAGACACCTATTGTACCTGTGAAGAATTTACATCTTGGGACTCATCATCAACAAAAATTCTTTGATGACCCCATTCTTCCCCTTCATCAAAAATTACATCCCTAAAAAGTACAATTTTATGAGTCTTGGGATTGTAGAGTCTATATGCTTTTGTAGACTTACAATATCCTATAAATATACAAGCTTGACTTTTGGGATCAAGCTTCTTCCTTTTCTCATCAGAAATGTGCGCATATGCTAAAGAACCAAAAAATTTAAAGTGCTTTACATTGGGTTTCTTTCCATACCACCCCTCATAAGGAGTGATACCATATAAACTAGAAGTTGGACTTCTATGTAGAATGTATACACTGGTTCTTACAACATCAACCCAATACATATTAGTTAGATGCTTAGTCTGAAGCATCGTTCTCACCATATAGACTATGGTGCGGTTATTTCTCTCGGCCACACCATTTTGTTGTGGGGTATAGGCAGTGGTGAATTTCATTTTGATCCCACTTGCTTTACAATATTTCAAGAATTCTTTTGAGGAGTACTCACCTCCTCGATTTGTCCTCAGATATTTTACAAAATACTCACTTTATTTATATACATTATTTATGAAATCTATGAAGCAATCAAAAGCTTCATCTTTATGTTTCAAAAAATAAATCCAACACATTCTAGAGAAATCATCTATGAAAGTGAGAAAATAGGAATTGTTTTTGATACTCTTTGTCTGCATTGGACCACAAATGTCCAAATGCACTAACTGAAGTGGATAGCTGGCTCTCCATGCTTTGTCATTTTGGAAACTTAGACCTTGAGTGCTTTCCCAAAGCACATCCTTCACAGACCTCATTTTGTTCATTGATTTTGGGGAGTCTTGTCACCATAGCTTGAGAAGTTAACAATTTCAAGCTAGCAGAATTAAGGTGACCATATCGCAAGTGCCAAAACACACTTGGATTAGTTATAGCTACATTTGCAAGTTGAGCTCCACTTGGATCACCAAATTTGAGAGGGAATAATTGATTCTTGGTCATTGGGACCTATGTGATGACACGATTACAATTGTTTTTATCAAGAATGATACATTTTCCCTCATCAAAAACAAGTTTGTTATTTTTCTCCATCATTTGCCCAATGCTTAGTAGATTGTGTTGGAGATTTGGAGTGTAATAGATGTCATTCAATTTCTTTAGAACTTTTTTTGGAACCTCCATGGCTCCAATGTCTTCGACTTACAAAGCTTTATCATCCCCTAACTTGATGTGGGATTTATAAGTAGAATCTAGAGTAGCAAATAGATTTTCTTTGCCACTCATATGGTTTGAGCAACCAGTATCTAAATCCATGTGTCATTTAGATTTTTTTTGATTGTCCATATGAAAGAAAAATATTAGAGGTATCATCTCATTCACCATAATTTCCATATTGACTGTTGCTACCTTGAGAAGATTTTGACTAGCAGTCGCGAGCAAAGTGACCTGGCTTGCCACAGTTAAAACAAGCTGTTTTGGACTTGTCACTTCCTCATCCTTGATTTCCACTTCGTCCTAGATTTCCTCCTCAATTTTGGTTTCCACATCTGTTCTGATTGCCTCCTCTATTGGAGTTGCCTCCTCTATTCTCATTGCCTCCTCTATAGTTGCCTTTGCCTCTACCTCTTCGTTGGCCTCTGCCTTGAGCTCTTCCACATCATATTCCAGTAATTTCATTGGATGTGAAGGCTTTATCATCGTATCCATAGATGGTTGAAGGAGATTCCTGTAATCTCTCTTCATGAGACATTAACGACCCAATTAATGCATCAAATGTTAAAGTGGAAAGATATTTTGACTCTTCTATGATTATGGCTATGTGATTCCATATTTGAAGAAGTGTTCGTAACACTTTCTTTACAATTGTTTCAGGCTTTCTTCATGAAGAGTAACCATTTTATCAACTACTGCTTTCACTTTGATGCAATAGTCACCAACTTTTTTGTCTTCTTTCATTTTAAGATTTTCAAAATATCGTTTCAGTGTTTGAAGCCTCACTTGCTTCATTTGATCACTTCCCTGGAATTTGTCTGTCAAAGCTTTCCATGCATCTTGTGTAGTTATACAAGCGACTATTCTAGGGAATATACTCTTCTCCAATGCTGCTTGGAGATGATAAAGAGCAGATGAATTGCTCTTTTGCACTTCTTTATTTGTTTTCTTATCTGCAACACTTAATGTTGTCTAGTCTGTGGGTTCGATGTAACCCTCTTCCACTATGTCCCATAAACCTTTCCCTATGAGTAAGGTCTTCATTTTGATAGACTAATACTCGTAATCATATCCATTGAATTCTGGAATAGGTAGATTTTTATATGAGGCCATAGCTGTTATAAACTAAAAAACTCTCTTTATTTCTCGGTTACAATAAAACACTCTGCTTTTTAACAGAAGAAGAAAGAAGAGATTACAGATTTAAGTCAAATCTGACTTGATTCACTCTTTCAATGCGTGCTTGTTCCTCTTGCTGTGGCACTGCTATTTCTTGATTCATGAAATTATCTGCTACTTGTTCTTCATCATCACTGATCAATATTATCTCAGGTCATTATGGTTCTAGAATTTCTACTGAATTACTGTAATAAGTATATTCAGATTCTTATGGTGTAACTTCTATGGATTTTGATTGCTCAAATTGACTCCCAAAGGAGTTATCTTCAGGGTCTACCTCGTACCCTGAGTCTGGATGCCTCTGGTGTGCTATTACTGCATTCTACAACTGACTAAACATAGTATGTAGTCCATAAGCTCTCACTTTTTCATCAAAATTTTTGGCATTTTCTCTCACCAAAAGTGCACATAGGGCATGATAACAACCACTTGGTCTTATCATCAATGCCTCTTTACAAAATTTAGTTTGATATTTTGTCTCTCTTACAAGGAAAAAACACTAAGCCTGTCAGGCTTGTTACACAAAATTTCCAGTTTGTATAGCCTTCTAGATTATCACAGTATTCTTTTACACTACAGTTTTTGATTCCTCGAATCAAGTGAAAAGCCCCTTCTTATACAATAAATTGCCTCTTAGGCAATGCCAATTTTTTTTTTCTTTTATATAGTCTATTATAATTTTAAAAAAGTTGTAATTATAAGTTAAATAATAATAAAAAATATTGATTTTATTAAAAAAACTTGAAAAAAAAACAACATATTTTAATATTATTATTAAACCTATATAAAAAACTTAAAAAAAAAAAATTATAAAAACTTAAAAAACTATATAAATTTTTTTTATCTCCGACCTTTTAAAACTTAACCTTATGCAAAAAGGATTAATATGTCAATCCGACCTTGACCTGATGCCAACATAATAAAAATTAAATTGAGTCCGTAAGTCTAGGTGGATTGGTAAGTTGGGGTGCTTACCGAGAGGAGACCTAGGTTCCAATCCCACGGGCTTGCCCATGCACAGACAGTAGCCCAGATCCGATTCCTCTGAGTGGTGCACCAGATTGATGACGACGGTGCAACCCCTAAGCATCCGGTGGTCCCCATATCACATCGAGTTATCATATACCGAGATGGTGGAAGTCCTGGGATCCTTCGTAGATAGTTTGAACCCTACCAGTTGTGCTGGTAGTTACTAAAAATCGTGATTGTAACCATTGCTTCTATATATAAAAAAAATAAAAAAAATAAAAATTAAATTGTGTTGGGTTTCGAACCCGTGACTTCCCCTCTATAGAATAGCGCGTCACCAAGTGCGCTACAAGCCTCTTTAAGCTTCAAAATGATGGGCGTAGTATTTAAACTGATGGGCAACAATTTTAAACCAAAAAAAATTATAGTTTCTTTATCCCACATGCAACATGAATTGAGCTGTGAAGGGGTTTAAGAGTACGATGGCTCACAAGGGTATTCAATTTCCTTCGAGCAATCAGACCTTTCCCTTTTGCTCTTCATTGGGCGAATGCCCTTCCACCACGTTGCCACCTCGCGTCCGCTTGCCACGTGTCCTGCTTACTGTGTCCACCATGTCACCTCCTTACTATGTCCGTCACGTCACCTCCTTGCTGTGTCTACCTCTGGTTAGCTTGCCACGTGTCTACCTCTTGTTAGCTCACCACATGTCCACCTCTAGTCTGTATTCTGCCAAGTCACTTGTCAGTCACCTGGGGAATCATGCTTGGTGTCCTCTAGTCAGCTGGTCAACCTCGAATCGCATGCTCTCTATGGGCCTCCTTTTGACCTTGCCTTGGTGCATGCTCTACAGGCCCTCTTGACCTCCTTGAGGATCGTGCCTCCTGTGGGCCTCCTCGACCTCCTTGAGATCTGTGCCTCACCTGTGGGTCTCCTCAGGCCTCCTCGAGATCCATGCCTAGCTTACCTTGAAATCCTAGACACCCTCCACTCTGATACTAGATATTGTAATCACAAATCAATATGCAAAAATTCACTATTCATTCTATCAAAGTCAAAATTACAAAGTATTATATAGTGTCTATATAGTTGTTGAGAGATATTTGGGAGAGAAGAAATAGGGAGGAAAGGAAAAAAGAATTAGGAGTCAAACTCATCCTACTGTCCATGCTATCCAATCTTGCTGACTTGGTTGTCGTCCAATGAGGTAAAAGGGTAAGGTCAAAACTTACAGTTGAAACACTTTTTTTACCATTTTACCATTTTAACTTCCAACAGGAAAAATGTTCTAGATCTCCAAGAACATGAATAATCCTTTCTTGATACTCATATTTGAGAGATTGATGTAAGGTGGAAGGTACTTCCCTCATAGCGTGTCTCCATGGTCTTCCAAGGAGCATATTATAGGTTACATCACAAGATATGACATAGAAGAGGGTGTTTAAGACATGAGTCCCCACTTTGATAGGTAAAGTGTGTTGGCAATTTGAGTTATTTTGTGTTATCATTGATGTCACATGGATCACATTGAGTTTTGGTGGCAAAAGCACTTCATAAATATTCATTTATGACATTTTGGAGAGCATGGATATATACAGGGTTTTGTGGCACAAGAGGCATATAATATTTAATTTTTAAATATTATACTAATAGTTTTTATTAAAACCAATGGTAAAGGTTTTTATTAAAACCAATGGCAAGGGTTTTTATTAAAACCGACAAAAAGGTTTTTTAATTAGACCAACGGAAAGGGTTTTTATTAAAACCATTGGAAAGGGTTTTTCATTAAAACCAATGTGCTAAGATATCTCCAAATGATGATGGATGAAAATGTTTTTTCAATAAAACCTAGGTGCAAAAATTTTCATGGAAAAATTCAAAAGAACGAAGGAGATATCCCAATTCAAAGATAAA
The DNA here is from genome assembly GCA_028583015.1 of Wollemia nobilis. Taxonomy (NCBI): domain Eukaryota; kingdom Viridiplantae; phylum Streptophyta; class Pinopsida; order Araucariales; family Araucariaceae; genus Wollemia; species Wollemia nobilis. The sequence goes on from JAQPPZ010002440.1 coordinate 6,318,858, forward strand.
AGATGAATTATTAAATATTTATTTAATAATTCTAAGGTCTAAAGTTTAATTAAATTATCCGCCGACGTGCAAAGGTTAGGATGGCAAATCAAAGTTTACCGACGTCATTTGAAAGTATTGAAAGGCATATAAATCAAATAAGACTTTGGTTATTTCATTACAGGAAAAGGAGAATAATTAGCGCATGAGAGAGAGTCATCAAAGGGAGGCAACGTAGAGGTCAAACAAAATATTGAACTCAAGGGCAAATACAAAATCAGAAGCTGTCGAAACTGATATCACACTGGACAACGTAGCGCAGTTGGTAGGGCATCATCTTTGCACAAGAGAGGTCTATGTTCGAATCCCGCCAGGAGCAAAAGTTTTTGTGAGAGATTCATTTCGTTTTGACAGCCGAGTGCAGAGATTAAAGGAAGTGTTTGGGATTGAATCCCAATGAGGGTCAGCGCTCACGTGGTAAATGCTTCACTGTGTAAGCAATAAGGAACAAAGTTCAACTCCCACTAAGGTGTGAAGGCGCATTGAACATTGACGATCGCGAAGGTGTGAAGGTGCATTGATTTTTGGGCAAAACGTTGACGATTTCGAAGGTGGTAAAGGTGCATTGATTTTTGGCAAAGACTTTAACATTTTCAAATATTATGGAGGCTACGAACTTCATAAAAAGGTATTTATATCTAGCGCATGGTAATAGTTGATATTTCCAAAGTTGTGGTGCATTAAAATCATTTCTGCCAAAATTAGGGAGTCATAAGGTATTTGTTGGAAATAAATGATTGTTGTGTGTGCTTAGGGAGATATAAGGTGTTGAGATATTATTTGTTATTGCTATGTGTATTTAGGGAGTTATAAGGCATTGAATTAAACAATTGAAAATTATTGTGTGTACTTGTGGAGTTATAAGGTGTGAAAACAAATAAATAAAAAGCATAGGTGCTTGTTGTTTATGTTAATGAATTTAGGGAGTTATAAGATTGTAAAGTGTTGAACATGTATATGTCCTAGTGCATGGTTTGATTATGAAATTAAACTAGGAACTTGAGACCTAGTTAATTGCTACATTTAGTTAGAAGAAATGCACATGAGTTAGGGTTTGAATTTGAAGACAAATTGCTTGATTATGTGCCTTGACTATTGAGAGGAAGTGGATGGATTAGAAAATCAATTTTATGGATAAAATTGATGCTTGAGTTCATAATTGCTTTAGTGGAGTTCATTGAGAGTATTGCCACTATTGAGAAGGTTTTTGCTATTTCTTTGAGGAGAGTATTGTTGGTTACTTGTTGAGTACATTACCTCTATTTGAGACCATTGAGGAGATCATTTGATAGTCACTTGTGGATACATTTGTCTTTAATTTGAGGAGATCATTGTTGGCTATTTGAGAGCTCTTTGCTTGAGGGAGTTGTGCTTGTTCCTTGAGAGCTTATTGACATTGCATGAGGAAGATATTATTGAGAACCTATTTCTATTACTTGTGGAGATTGTCCTTGGTTGGTTGAAGTCCTCATTGTTATTGCTTGGAGAGGTTTTCATTAGAGAGCTCATTAGCCATACATTTGAGAGTATATTGTTGAGCATTGTTGTCATCCATTTGAGAGTATTTGTCATACATTGTTGAGATCATTGTGGATCATTGTTGTCATCCATTGAAGACTACATTACCATTCATTGTTGAGTTCATCATTGAGCCTTGCATTATTTGATTTGTGGTCGATATTTGAGTGCTACTTGAGAGTGATTAGTTGAGCCTTTGAGAAGGCTTTTGGGATAGAAATTTTGGATAGTTTTGAGACAACTTTTGTGCATGATTGGTTGAGCCTTTGAGAAGGCTTTTGTGACAAATTTTTGGACAGATTCGAGATAGCTCTTGTGCATGATTGGTTAAGCCTTTGAGAAGGCTTTGAGGATAGATTTGGGACAACATTTGAGTATAATTTCTTGAGCCTTTTGTGAATGCTTTGAGGACAGATTTGGTACAACATTTGAGCATCATTGCTTGAGCCTTTTTGTGAAGGCTTTGAGGACAGATTTGGGACAACATTTGAGTATCATTGCTTGAGCCTTTTGTGAAGGATTTGAGGAAAAATTTGGGACAACATATGAGTAGGATTGTTTGAGCCTTGTGACAAGGTATTGAGGCAGATCTGTGAGTAGTGAAAGAGAGAATAAAAATGGAAAAACTCATCAACACCAGTTTCCTAGCTAAGCAGATCAGTGGAGTGCCTAGCTGAGCATATCAGTGGAGTGCCTAGATGAGAAGATAAGTGGATAGCCTAGCTGAGAAGATCAGTGGATAGCCTAACTGAGATAATTAATGGAGTGCCTAGTTGAGAAGATCAATGGAGTACCTAGCTAAGCAGATCAGTGGATAGCGTAGCTGAGCAGATCAGTGGATAGCCTAGCTGAATAGATTAGTGGATAGCCTAGCTAAGTAGATAAGTGGATAGCCTAGTTGAGTAGATCAGTGGATAGCCTAGCTAAGCAAATCAGTGGATAGCCTAGCTAAGCATATTAGTGTATTGCCTATCTAATAAGATCAGTGGATAGCATAGCTGATCAGATCAGTGGATTAGTGTATTGCCTATCTAAGAAGATCAGTGGATAGCATAGCTAATCAGATTAGTGGATAACCTAGCTAAGAATATCAATGGATAGCCTACCTGAGTAGATCAGTGGATTACCTAGCTGAGTAGATCAATGGATAGCCTAGCTTTTAGCAGATCAAAGTAATCATTTGTATTGCGATAAAGATCCCTATTTTGTTGTGAAATATTATAAGGATATTATCTTGTGGACTACCCCACATTTGGGGAACCACGTTAAATCTTGTGTCTCAATTGTGTGTGGTGATTTGTGCACTTGCTTACTATTGCTATCTACGTTATTAATACACACTATTGTATTTGGTAATTGCAATTGAGGACATTAATTGATATTGGTTTGGAAAGAAAGTAAAAAGTGGGTACTATACTGTTCACCCCCCCTCTCAGTATAAGATTGTGTTCTTCAAAGTGATAGTGCATGTTACCTCTAATTATTCGAAGGCTCTAGTGATGAGATTCATTTTTTGCAAATCATTTTCATTTAAGTCAAAATTTTGCAACCTGATATTTCATACATTCAAGGTTGATCCATTGTCTACTAGGACCCTCTTGATATATTTATCACCTATTTGAGTTATGATGTAAAGAGGAGAATCTCCTAATATGATTTCAAAGGGAGTATCCTCCTCACATAATTCTAAGCTAGCATTGTTTACTCTAGCTAGTCCAACCATGTTGGCAATATTTTGGAGATATATCTTAAGGGACTTCTTGCTCACTTAAAAGTTTTAGCAATATTTCTCTATGAGCAGGTATGTTTTTAGCAATTCCAAAAGGAAGATTTTTGTGGGTACCTCTTCTAATTATTGGTGAAGATCAAAGGTATGCAAGGTATTTTTGGAAGGTGTGAACACCAAATATGACTTATTAGGAATATTGATATTTGTTCTTAAAATAACCAATGGAGGTTGGTCCAAATATTGATTCTTTGCTTGTTGCCTAGTCACGGTGTACAAAGATATTGATAAATGTATAATGCCTACAAAGTTGGCTTATTTTCAATCATGTGTTGGTAATGGATCTTGAAAGATACCCATGCATTTTTTGGTATTTTTTGGTTTCTTGAACGTTATTTTCCTTCCTCAATGAGGTCTTGGATAATATTCTTTAAATTTTTGCATTTATTGGCAGTATCTCCCTCCATCTAGTGGAAGTCATGGTATTCGTCTTGTCTATACCAAATAGGCACCCCTTTGGATAGATCCCAAGGTTTTATAGGTGGAAGTTCCACAAATTTAGAATTAAGGAGCATTTTTAGCATAAACGTTTGACTTTGTTCAGTATTCATGTATTCTCTTTGGGATTTTTCCTGTCTTTGGATGACTAACTTTTGAGGATCATTTTGAGTGGTATTTATGTTGTTGTTTTGATGAGAGTCGGTTACACTGTCTCCTACAACATGTTTGTTTTTGTATTGCCCCTTGTTAGGGTGTTTTTCATCTTATTTCTTGTGACAAATTCTACCCTTTTAGCCATATTGATGACTTATTCAAAAGAGGTTAGGTTTGTCATTTCCAAAGGATATGAAAATTTTTCATGAAGGTTTCATATGAAAATATGCAATATTTCTTTAGGAGGAGGAATGTATTAAAGCCTTCCCACTAAACATCTCCACTTGGCTAAGGAGTCTGACAATTTCTCAGTATTAGATTTCTTGAGTTGATAAAGATCATCTATAGTAACCTTATCTTCTATGTAGATTGAAAAATTTTTAACAAAGGCTTCTATAAGTTCCTTGAACTTCTTGATGGAATGATGAGGTATTCAAAAATACCATTCTAAGGCTAAGCCACTAAGACTTTTAGGAAATAACCTAAGGATAAGTTTTTCATCATGGTTGATGTCACTACAAGCTATTTGAAATAACCTTAGATGGTTGATGAGATCTTGCTTTCCATTGTACATTTAAAATTTGGGAGTTTTAAAGTTCCTTGTAAATGGATGATTAATGATAATTGGATCTAATAGTTCATTGTAGAAATCTTCAAAAGAGTACTTTAATTTAGATTTTCCTTAAAGAGAGATAATTTGACTCTCAAGTTATTCGAACTTGGAGTACCTCTTTTCTAAGTCAAATATTTTAGTGTTGACGTATTGAATATCATTTTATGGAGGGTTTGGTGGTGTGGGTAATGTTATTAGTAGCTGCATAGGTGGTTGAGTGAAGGTTTGTGACATGAAAGGTATATTCAAAAGAGTTGAAGTATTTTGATTTGATGTTATGGTAGGAGGGACTTGGCTAAGTCCCATATTGTGAGTGTGAAAGAGATTTGTGGTATTGATTGTATAATTAGGGGTATTGAAAATGGGTTTCCTATGGTGGGTATTCCCATATATATGGTTGGAGGTATTGTAGAATCGGTAGGTTGTGTCATAACGATATTGAGACTTGCCAAGTTGTTTCAAGTTTCATTGATTTGAGCAATGGTTGATTGATCATTAGAATATTCAATATTATCATGCATTGTAGTTGATTTTATTTCTACTTGTTCTCTAAGTTCATCTCTAAGAACATCTAAAAATATATCCTTATTTCTTTTGATGTATTATTTGACATGATCTATGGTTCAAAAAGAATTTTGTTCAACAATTTGTTCATGTTCCCTAGTTGCTTGTTGTGACCAAGGGTTTACTTCTTGTTCAATGTGCTCATGGGAAGATTCCTCATGAGATGTAGAAGGTGGACCCTTGTTTTGGGTGTTGTAAGGATGTTGAGACATGGTTTGAAAGTTTGGTTATGAAGGAGATTAATTTATTAAAGTTTTGTTTCCATAGTACTTATAGCAAAGAATAGAAGATGTTTAAAGTCCTTGTCACCTTGGAAAACAACCCTTATTATGAATCTCGTTAATCCACCGTGATATACTAGCCAAATAATATTGTTCCCCTAAGGTTCGTACTTCAGTTTACTCAAGGTATCATTACCCTTCTCCTAGTAGGATTAATAATTGGTTATGTTCTTGTTATCTTAATTTAATGTGATGTAAACTAAGCAATAAAGTTAGATGATCTTGTTTATATTTAATTTTTTTTTATCTTTGTTAAGGGAAAAAGAGTGTTCACGTCAGGTTCACAAAATATATATATGTGGGACAAATCATGTTCTATTTCTCTTCAGCCTAATTTAATGTCAAGTGTGTGTGGGGGAGATTTGTTAGAATCTCTGCTTCCCCACTTGAAGTTCTCTTTCCAAAGGAGACCCTGAAAATACAAAGATTATATACACAACTACACTCCTACTCAATGCTTTTTTATCATGCCTTGTAGAAGTTGATGTTATGCTTGTTTGATCGATGTTTTATGGGTGTATTTAAAAAAAAACCTAAGGTTTCTGATTGCTATCTATCTCAACTCTTTTTTGAGCCTTAATGGTTATTTAAACCTAAAATTAAATGATCATCCAAAAGCAATGCTAAGGATTTTATCACACACATGCAAGAATACAAGAGATATCCTATATGATTTTCAAGTTTGTATAAGCTAACTAGGAGATTACGGGAAGATGTAAGAAGACAAGATAACCTAAATGCAACTAAATAATTTTTGCTTCTTTGCCTAAGTACTTAAAAATGATCAATAAGATAATATTAAGTCTAGGGTTCCTTGATTGATTAGTTTAGAGGTGTTTTGTAAAGAAATGAGAACATTTTGTAAAGCAATTAAAGTATTTTGTAAATGATTAGGGTTTCTAGCTAAGGTTAATTTTCTCAAATTAAATGTCATTTTAAGACACAAAAAAACAAAAAATAGAAGGGAACATAGAGAAATATAAAATCTAGAGCTAGGGAAGTTCCAAGTGGTAAAATCACCTCTTTTAGAAGCCTATTACCAAATTCACCACTGAAACTGCTAAATTCACCACTGCTACCAAATTTGCCACTAAGGTGGCGATTTTGGTATCTACATAAAAAGACTAAAAACATTAGGGTTTTTTGATTTAAGGGGTGTGTCTAAGGGTTGGATAGAATATAAATCTTGTCTAAATAGTTGATCAAACCCCTTATTGATGAAAGTATGCTTACCTCTCGAAATGGATTTTTGGCCTTTTGCAAAATTCACCACTATCAAATATGGTCAGTCATGAATTTGGTTCTGAGTATTTTTTGGTTGTCAAATTCACCACTGACTATGTAGGGTGGCAAATTTGGTCTAAAAAAAAGATTTTGAAGGTTTTTAGGGCTATTTTAAGTGGATTTTGATGGGGTTTTGAGCTAATATTATAGGGTAATGATCCCAATAATGTTTGCTATTGTTCTAAGTGCAAAAATAATAGAGAATGCTATAAAATATCTATCAATTTATGTTCTAAATGAATGCTTTGATAACGGGTAGAGGAAATGCTTCAATGGCTATTTTGAACAACCAAAGAATGTGAAATAGGTATCTAGGAGTGCAAGAGTGTTAGGAATATAGCAAGGTTATCCTAATCCTTGCAATATTTGTGAAATTGATGAAAACATTAATGCAAAGTGCCTAAAACTATGAAAAATATCCTATGAAATGTAGTTTTTAATAGTTTTGGAAGAAAATTAATATGAATTAGGAATTGTAAGGGAAGCTACCAGTGGGATGATAAGGTAATGAAGAACCTATATCCAACACTAAAAGACAACTTAGTAATGAAATGAGATGCTTAAAATGCTTTGAAATACTAAGAAAACAAAACTATGTATGTATGAAATGAAGAGAACTAGCATGCTAAATACTTAACATATGGAAGTATAAAAGCATGGAGGTGAAAATAATAATTAGTATGCTTGTAATGAAGATAAAAATGCTATAAATGAAAGAAAAAGTATTCAAATGTTATGGAAGCAAAATACATGAAATAACCCTACAAAATAGAGAGGTTAGTGGTCAAGATGAAGATAGCAAGTAAGAGGACTCCTATAAAAATTACAAAATGATGTTATATGCATGAAAAGAGGTCTAAAAAAGTTTTAAATCAGACCTAAAAATGAATATATTAAAGCCTACAAAATAAGGGTAAGCCTTAAACAAGATAGAAGCATGAAATATGAGAGAAATTATGCAAGTAAATGAAGTTAGCAATCTAGCAAAGCTATGTTAGAGAGCTAAAATGAAAGGGAAGAAAGTAAAGGAAGGAGATAACTATGCTAAGGATGATATCACCTAGAAATGGCCTCTCCCTTACACCAAGAAGATCTCCTTGCCACCAAGCCCCCTTGCCTTGCTTGACTCTCCTTCACAAATGCTTGCAAATGGATGGGGAATGCTTGAAAATGCTTGCTAATGAAGAATGCTATGGAAGAAAGGTTGAAATGAGGATGCTAGAAATCTTAGTAGAGTATAGCTACAGTAAAAATCCATGCCAAATGCCTACCCAAGGGGCTCCTTAAATAGGATTTGGGAGGGGAATTGGGGGGAAAAGGATAAGATCAAATTGAAAATTATGCATCTAGTGCATTTTTGGGGTGTGTGGGATCAATGGTAGAGGATAGAGGAGGGTAATTTGTGTGCTCCTAGTTTGTACCAAAATATTTTGAGTCATTTGTCCAAATTCGCCACTGGTGACCAAATTTTCCACTAGAAAATTTGGCGATCAGATTGGCGAATTTGATCAGGAGGCCAAATTGAATTTTTAAATCTTGAAATTTGAAATTTTACCAAATTTTCCACTAGCCAAATTCACAACTGGTGAATTTGATAGGAGTGGTAAATTTGGTTAGAGATGATTTAGATTGTTAGAATTTGATTTTTGCAGTTTCACCAAATTCACCACTCATCTTGCCAAATTCACCACTAGCAAATTTGTTCAAAGTGGAAAATTTGGTAAAGGTGAAAAATGGTGCCCAAAATGTTGGGAAATGACCATATTGAAGTTTTGTAACATTTGCAATCAATTTTAGGAAGTTTTGTAATGTTTACGATCAATTTTTACAAAGTTTTTCCTAGTGTGTCAAAATTGGGTGTCTACACTACCTTTACAAGGACTAAGGTTTCAATAACTTTCCATTCTTTATTATCATAAGATTTGATAATGATATCAAAATTTTCTAGATCTTGTTTATTTAATCTAATCCTTTTGATGAATTTAATATTGCACACATTAATGGTAGATCCATTATCAATAAGCACCTTTGATAAAAGTTTCATCAATTTAATAGGTGATATGAAGGGGGAATTCCCTAATTATAGATGGGTATGGAACATATTCCTCCGAAAAGGCTATGGTTGTATGATTAAAAACAAGAGTTCCTACAAAATCAATAAAGTTAGCTAGACTAATGTTTTGAGGAACTATTTGTTCATTTAATAGTTTAAATAGATTTTATATGTAAATTGAATAAGTTTTTAATAATTTGAATAGAAAAATCTTGGCAATGATATCTTCAAATTGTTATCATAGATTAAATTCTGTTTTCCTTTATCTTAGGCCTTTAAAATTAAGGATGATATCTCAAGAAGATCTGGTTTAGATTGTATAACTAGGGGATTATTGATAGGTGGATTTGATGACTGGGCTTTTTGTTGTTGTTTTGTCATTGCATGGATTATTCTAGCCATATTATGGTTAGGTGGCAAGAAATTTTGATATTGAATATTAGTAGTTTAATTTTGATGATTTGATAGAACATTTTGGAAAATTCCCAAGTCTTGATCACAGACATGGCTAGTTGGGAGTCACTAAAGGTAATTTGCCCTTCATGTATGAGGTTTGGAATGAAGGTCTGTTACGAAACTTTATTTTCACTAATAGAAATCACTCTACAATATGCAGAAATATCAAATCATTCATCCACAATAACAATCCACAAATGAGAGAGAGATAGATAATACCCTTAAGGTAGGGAAACACCAATAATAATACTTAAGGAAGGAATAACTCCACAAGATCTCCCAAGATGAAAGAGCCACTTAATAAGGGCAAAGTCCTATAAGCCACTTCATGGGTAAAGATGATTACATATGATTGATCTCCATGATGATTACAATGAAAAATATATCTTTTATATATCCATATTATAATTCTACTTTGGGGAGCCGACTACTCATATAATATAATATTATAATACAATCAACCTTGGGTTATGTGTGGCCCATGCCAACCCTTATACAATGTAATAATATTTTTCCAAATATATATTCCTAGGTACCCTAACAAGGTCCTAAGGATTTTACATTTATTAGTGGAGTGTCCATGGATGCAATAAAAAGTGCTTTGTTTTATAGCATTGAATTTGGGTAAAGTCTCTTTCAAGATTCAGAGGTCTTATAGGTGGGAGTTCAACCATATTTACCTCTAAAAGTTGTTCCAAAATGGAAGAAGGAGGTTGGTTTAATCTACCATTACCTCCTAACCCTTCTTGTTTTTTAAAAATTAGTTTTTGAAGGGATTCTATAGTACTTCCATTATTATTGTTTTGTCTAGAAGTTGTGACTCTATTTCCTATAACTTGCTTTTAAAATTATTTCTTCACTTTTGATTAGATGAAGACTTATCATCTTCCTTATTGAGCTTTAGTTATCCATTTCTTGAAGAACATGTGCTTATATTGAGAGGGGGGGTGAATAATATAAGATATATTTTTTTGCTTTTTAATCCATATGATATCATCAACAATATTAAATCAATAAAAATCACACAAAGCATCACACACATGAGAGACATGATTTAACGTGGTTCACCCAATGTGGGCTACTCCACAAAGAAAATATTCCTTATAAATGTTTCTCAAATAACTTATCTTGGGAATCCTTTACCTATTACAATGTTTATGGACCTCTGTCCAAAGTAAACACCAATCCCCTAATCAAGTTTGTGGATATCTATCCACAGGAGAACTCCTTTCTCCTCTGCTATGGCTGATGATCTTCTAGAATAACTGTTGCCCCCACTACACTGGCTAATGGATCTCTATCCACTAAATACTCCTGTCCTCACTTGGAATACTTGTCATCACTACCCTAGCTAATGGATAGCTATCCACTGGAGACTATCATTCTATATACTTTGCCACCTCCAAATCTTTATCTCAAATATGCACTAAACACAGTCCTTCAGTCTAGTACAAATCTACTCAATCTCTATCTCTGATCTGGTACAAACCTGTCCTCAAATCTGTACCAAACTCTGTCCTCAATATTTATCCTCAAATATGTGCTCAATATCTATCCTCAAAATTTTATTGTAAGCTTCCACAAAAGCTCACACCAATCTGTTCACAAGTCTTCTCAAAGACTTACACTAAATATGCTCAACAAGTTCTCACTAGAACTTGTTCAATCTCATAGAAAAATATAGAGAATTATTAGAGACTCAATATGATTCACATTCACAATGCTCACTCACTTTTAATGTCTCTTTTTACCACATAAACATATAGAAAATTGTTAGAGACTCAATATATTTCACACTTACAGACACTCAACCTCTTTCTCAAATCAATATGGAACAATTTGTTTTACAAAACTTGAACTATCACTCTAACACATCCACTTGAATAGGATCAACCAACTCTACTCAACCAATCACTTAATGAAATAATCCTTGCTTACAAACGCTAGTCCAAGCATATGAACACTCACTCACTTATTTCCAACAATGCTTATCAAACAATCTCACATAATAATGATACTTGATGAGGCAGAACATTGCCTCATACAAAGACTACTTTTGATAACTTTTTAAACTATTTGGAACCACTTATGATATGATTTTGTACTAATTTTAGTGATACTATGCATTATATGATGATGTTTGCATATTGGAATGATAAAGTGCATATGACCTATTTTGACTTTTTATCTATGTTTTATAATATGTTTTAGTTGTATTATTTAGTATATTTTGCATTAATTTAATGTTGTAATATTAAGGTGCTGCTATCTATTTGGTTTTGTGCTTCTTTCATAAGCTTTCCCCACCGTTTAACCATTTTAAATAACCAAAAGGTGCCAAAACTTTGTCAACAGTTTGATTGTGCAGAAAACAGGAACTTTTCCATACAAATTCCAGCCAGTTGTACATATACAACATGGCTTGGAATTTGTCCACTCCAACTCATGCAAAAGATGGAATCAGTCTTCTGGGCACTTATGGAGACTATTTCCACCATCACAACTATTCTCATGTGCTTCTGGAGCATGAATTAATATAAACTTTGTTCTGCTGCCTGATATTCCGGAGCAGCTTCGAAATAAGCGCAGAAGACATAAATTTGGTCAAATGCATCTTTAATTGCAGTAAAAGGGAGGTAAACGGTGGTTGCAACTATTCTAGGGACATCCCTATCCTTTCCAACACCTGTCCCTCACCAGATAAAGCCAACAGCTGGAATGGATAAGGTTTAATGGATCAGATCCCTGCATTTTTGGGAAACATAGTCCTGCAACAGTTGTAACAGTCTTGTATTGAAGCACCAAACCTTATCACTATTGTACCTTGCTTGTATAAATAAAATGCTCCCATTTGGTTGAGCATATAGGAGAATATAGGATAAGAGGATATAGGTACTAGGAGATAGAGTAGTCCAAGTGTTGTAATTGTGTACTACAATAGATCAGTAGTCTGCAGAACTTCCCTTGCACTGCTGATATGCTGATAATGAAATAAAGGTGCAATATTTGTCATTCATGTTTGCTTCTGAGTTTAGTGTGAGGATTTGATAGTGTAGAGCAAGTACTCTTCCCCTATTTTGGTTCAGGAAGCAAGGGCCACTTCCAGGCCTAGAAGAGGGATTATTCCTGCTAGAGTTCTGCTAATTTCTTGTTGCAGTAGGTCAATAGGAATATGACAACTTTTTGCATAGTTAATATTGAATTAAACTTCATCTAGCATGTGGCACATGAATGCATTATAGTTAAGTCATCTAGAATAGATTTTATAGCATAACATTTTCTATTTCAGCTTTAGCATTTCTTGTCTGTATTTCCTCATTTGCATCAGAGAATTTCTTGTTAATTCAGTTTGCTACAGATTTGCAATATTTGCTTACCAACCTTTGAATTTCATCATTGTCTTAGGTTTCATTTTCTGTAGGTGTGAAGTTTCAATTCTGAAAAGTTTCATTGTTGTTATAGTTAATTCTGTGATTTCAATTTTGTTATTTTAAATTCTGTCAATTAAATTCTATCATTTTCAATTCTGCAATAGTTCAGATTTGCTTTTCCTGCAACTGTGTGAATTTCAATTATGCAAGGATAAGTAGGCACTCAGTTTTAGTTTCTAGGAGATTAAAAGGGACACCTGACACCCCCAAAACACTAATTGTTCCATGAATAAGGCCATGATCTAGATGAACTAAAAATCAGTCTGTTAACCCCTGCTTTCGTATATAGCCTTGGACACCGCCCTGGATTGACACATAATGATTAAATGATGAAGATTTGATGACACTCATCATTTTTGGCACCGTTTTTGGGGACACTTAGGTGTTGTTAGGAGAGGTCTAGCAGTCCAAAAACTGTCCTGTTTTAGGAAACAGGTTTTGGAAACCTGAGGTTTAGTTTATTTAGTAAATAGGCATGAATGCATAGGCCAAGAGACGAAAGAGGAAGGTTTATCAAAACTGGATCTTTTCCACCAAGGCGTTCTTCACGATCAGGTGAAGATCTACCTATGTATGAACTTCCTGAAAGACTTAAAAGAGAATCATCTTCTTCATCAACTAAAATTGTAGGATCTTTGCAAGAAGAGCTCTTAGAGGCACTTGCTTCTAGACATACCCATAGGGCTGATCCATCTGAACCAGTTGAACAAATTAAAGCTGAGGAAGCACCTATGGCAGAACAAGGAGAACATGATAGGGATATTGTTGGTCATGATGCTGAAAATCCTCCTGTTAGAACTTTTGAATACCCTATTCATCTGAATCCTACTCAGAATGCTCCTATGAAAACAATTTCACCCTCAGTATTACCAATATTTAGGGGAGTTGTTTCTGAAGATCCTGATCAATTTCTGTTTGAATTCAAGGTTTTGTGTCAGACTTATGACTATGTCAATGATAACCAGAAACTGAAGTTATTTCCCTCTACACTCAAAGATGCAGCCTTACGGTGGTTTATGAGCCTTGAATCAGATTCAATCCGCACTTGGGATCAAATGGAAACTGCATTTTTGGATAAGTATCAGGAGTATTGTAGAGTGAGAAATAGGAAGGATGAGTTATTTCAGATAAGACAAGAAGAGGATGAAAACTTAGAGGATTATCTTGATAGATTTACCTTTATCCAAAAGAGATGTGGTCCTGTGGAAACTGACTTATTAAAAACTATATTTCTGAGAGGTTTGCAGGATGATTCTAGAGAAGTATTAGACTTAATGGGAAAAGGAGATATAAACCAACTTGATATTAATGATATTGTAGAGTTGTGCAGAAATTATTCCTGCACTAGGCAAAGAAGAAGGAAAAGGAATCCTGGTAATATTGATATAAAATATTTGATGGAGGAAATGGCTAATATGAAAACTGATATACTTGTTCAACTAAACACTGCTTTAGGAGAAAGAAATACAAGAGCCAATTCTTCACCACCCATGTCTATCTATTGTCCTAGGTGCAGAAATAAGCATGCTCTGCAAGATTATCCTTTGGACAAGACTTCAATTTCAGCAATTTGTGGCATTTGCTCAAAGGAGCATAAAACTGATAAATGTCACCTTTTGCCCCATCTTCAGAGTGTTTTAGAAACCCAAGTTGAAGAACTTCATGCTATTGGGCAAAGGCCAGGAGGCAACTTCATACAAAACCAAAATGCCCCTCGCTTTTCTTCAAATTGGGGACAGAATCCTTGGAATATGCCATGGGCATATACCGAACCTCCTCCCCAAACTTGGAATCAATCTTGGGCAGCCCCTCAAGATTGGTCACATTCTGGTTGGAATCAGCCATGGCATTCAGTTAATCCATCTTGGGTACCAAATCAGTCAGGGCAAATATGGGGGCCACAATACCCATCCTATCAAGGGCAGCAGAGGTATCAATCACCAAATCAACACTTGTTGCTAGCCCCTAATCAAAATTTTTAGGGAAGAGTTCAACCACAACAAACACAACCAGTTAAGCAACCTCCACTTCCAGCTCAGCCTATGGCTAACCCCAATAACAACAGACAAGCAACCCCTGTTTATGGAGCTGAGTCTGAAGAGACTACTGCAGTCCATGTCCTTGATTGTAGTAACATCCAGTTACATTCAGGGAAGGTTTTACCTGACCCTGCACCACCCACTATTGAAGAAATTGATGGAAAGCAAGAATTTTCAAGTCCAAAAAAACCACAAACAGAGCAAAAAGAAGAAAAAATAGAAAGTTTACAAGGAAAAATTGAACCTGCCTCGACAGACCTACCGTATCCTGAAAGGTTTGACCACACTATCACTGCTCCTGAATCAGAATTAATCATAGAATTGAGGAAAATGTCTATCTCACTCCCTTTGTTGTAGGCAATAAAGGATGTACCTCTGATTAGGAAAACCATTCAGGAGTTGTGTATTAGGAAACCTGGCAGGAAGAAGAAAGCCTTTCCTAAGACTATACAAGTAGAAGGTAAGTTGGCTGACCTACTTTCTAGAAAACTAGTACCCCCTAAATATGGTGATCCAGGGAGTCTAGTAGTTACAATTACTATTGGGTTAGTTCAAATTCCAAATGTACTTATCGATTTAGGAGCTGCAATCAACGTGATGACTAAGGAAACCATGCAAAAATTGCAGCTCAATAACCTTAGTCCTACTACCACAGTTTTGGAAATGGCAGATAGGTCAGTGGCTAAACCGGAAGGAATTCTGGAGGATGTTGCCATTGAAGTGTCTTCTTGGGAATACCCTGTAGATTTCTTAGTGTTGCAGCCTAGAAACTCAGCTAATGGCTATCCTATTATTCTAGGATGACCTTGGCTTGCCACTACAACTGCATTTATAGACTGCAGGTCAGGTGAGATGACCATTTCAAATGGTGTAGACCTGAAAAATATTTCCTTGTATCCACCAGCCCAACCTTCAGCCAAATTTTCTGGACAGATATGGTATCCTGAGTCTGATGAAGAATAGGAAACTATTGTCACCTTGGCCACCATTGTAGTAAAAGAACATATTGAAGAACTTAATTCACCAGAAAGAGAAATCTTTGAACATGAAACAATTTTGGTGAAAACATTGCAAGAAGAAGGCCTTAGGGATGATCAAATTCTTGTCCATCATTTGTTATGGAAATATGAAGAACAAACTGCTGAACATCTGTCATCTATTCCACTACAAGAAAGCTCCTTCACATTGCCACATGGATGGCATCATCATCTTCTGACTTCTTTCACCTGTCCTATGCAAATGATCCCATCAAGTATCACATTTACACCAGAATCAAGAGTATTTCATACTCTACAGCCACATCATTGTCCCTTAAATGCTTTAATCAGTAAATATGAGGTTGTCAACTCTGTTTATCCAGGGATTAAGCAGATTGAGATACAACCAAGAAAATTTTTGAACATTAATAGTTGGTTGACTAATGAGCAAGAAGCCAAATTATTTGTTGTTTTACAGAGACATGTTCAAGATTTTGCTTGGAGTTATAAGGACATGACTGGCATTCACCCTGATGTGTGTACACATAGGATATACACTGAAGATGTCAAACCAGTAAGACAACCACAAAGGCATCTGAATCCCGCTCTGAAGGATATTGTTAAGGAAGAAATCGAAAAACTATTGGATGTAGGATTCATTTATCCAATTTCAGACAGTAGGTGGGTTTCACCATTGGTCATTGTTCCAAAGAAAAATGGGAAGATGAGAGTATGTGTGGACTACAGGGAATTGAATAAGGTCACACATAAAGATCACTTTCCATTACCATTTATAGACCAAGTGTTGGACACCCTTGTTGGTAAGAAATTTTTCTGTTTCCTTGATGGTTTTAGTGGTTATAATCAGATCCAGGTTGCACCAGAAGACCAGGAAAAGACAACTTTCACATGTCCTTGGGGAACATTTGCTTACAGAGTGTTACCCTTCGGTTTGTGCAATGCACCAACAACATTTCAGAGAGCTGTTTTGGCTATCTTTTCTGATCTAACAAATGAAAGTGTAGAGATTTATATGGATGACTTCACAGTGTTTGGAGATACATTTGAATATACTTTAGAACAACTTGAAAAAGTTTTAATATGCTGTGAAACATATCATTTGTCTCTGAATCTCGATAAATGTTTCTTGATGATGGAAGAAGGAATTGTTCTTGGACATCATATTTCTGCTTATGGAATTAAAGTTGATCCTAAAAAGGTAGAGGTCATCAAGAACCTTCCTCCTCCAAAAACTCAAACTGATGTCCATAGTTTCTTAGGACATATTGGCTTTTATCATAGATTTATTGCTAATTTCAGTACCATTGCTAATCCAATGTTCGCATTATTAACAAAGGATTCTGAATTTGTTTGGTCTACTGGGTGTCAATAGTCCTTTGAAGTTTTAAAGGAAAAGTTAACAACTCCACCTGTATTGAGAGGTCCTAATTGGGAGTTACCCTTCCATATTCAAACTGATGCTTCCAATACTGCTATTGGAGCTGCATTAGGGCAGATTGAAGATGGAAAACACTATGCCATATACTACATTAGTAAAAATTTGACTGGAGCTGAAAAGAATTATACCACAACCGAGAAGGAATTTTTAGTTGTGGTGTATGCTATTAATAAATTTTGACACTATATCACAGGATATCCCGTATTCATCCACACAGACCATGTTGCTATAAAGTATTTGATGAATAAACCCTTGGTTAGTGCATGAATTATTCATTGGTTAATACTATTGCAAGAATTTGATATTACTATAGTCAATAAACCAGGGAAGTCTAATGTAGTGGCAGATTTCTTGTCAAGATTGTCAAATGCAGATACGGAGGAATTGGTTGAGGATGCATTTCCTGATGAGAAATTGTTTGTTGTTTTTGTACAATCTCCATGGTTTGCAGATATAGCTAATTATTTAGCTACAGGGAAGATTCCTCTTCACTTTACTCCTAAACAAAAGAAACAGTTGATCAAGCAAAGTTCTTCTTTTGAATGGATAGGAGGTTTATTGTTTAAATGCAGTCCTGACCATGTTTTGCGTAGGTGTGTTCGCAAGGATGAGGTATATGATATCCTACGAGCATGTCATGATGAACCTTCAGGAGGACACTATTCAATCAAGAGTACAATTCGAAAGATCTTGGGTACTAGTTATTACTGGCCATCTTTGCATAAAGATGTGAAAAATTATGTTAGACATTGTGATGCATGCCAAAGGATGGGAAAACCTACCTTCACTAGTGAAATGCCATTACAACCTCAATTAGGTACAGAACCATTTGAAAGGTGGGGGCTAGATTTTGTAGGACCCATTGATCCACCTTCCCAAGGGAAAGTGCATATCTTGGTATGTACTGATTATGTAACCAAGTGGGTAGAAGCCCATGCTTTTAAGCATGCCCGAGAAGAGAAAGTTGTTGATTTCCTGTATTCACAAATATTTCTACGATTTGGAGCCCCACATTCTATCACCACTGATCAGGGACCTCAGTTTACCTCAAAATTTGTTGAAGCCTTTACAAAGCTGTATGAAATCAAACACCAAAAATCCTCACCTTACCATCCGCAAGCCAATGGCCAAGTTGAAGTGACAAATAGGGAATTAGAGAGGATCTTAACCAAAACTGTAGCAGCCCATAGGAGGAATTGGGTGGAGAAGTTACCTGAAGCAATTTGGGCTTACAACACTACTTGGAAATCCACTACTGGATTCACACCATATGAATTGGTTTATGGTAAAAAGCCTCTTTTGCCTATTGAATTTGAGTTATTGACTCTTCGAACTACTTTGGATGTAGGTATTGATTTGTCATAGGCACAAACGGACCGAATTCTGTAGCTCAATGCATTGGATGAGCTACGGAGGGATGCATTGCACCAGATTGAGATGATCCAAGTCACAACGCAAGTTGTGGCATGATAGTCATATCCAACAACGGAAATTTCAACAAGGCGATTGGGCTTTGTTGTTTGACTCATGATATGAAGACTATCCTGGCAAGTTGCAGACTCGGTGGCTCGGACCTTATCAGGTTGAGGAGGTATTTGCAAATGGAGTTGTACATCTTTCACCAATAGATGATTCAAGAAGGAAAATGGTGGTTAACGGTCATCGTCTTCGGATATATCACAAACCGTTAACCAAGGAGGAGTTTCTCAAGCAAGTAGGAAACTTGGATGTATCAGTATTGGAAGAAACCACTTCTTCCAAGATGGACTCAATCAAGTGACATGAACCAAAATATATAAAAAAAAATAAAATAAAAATATATATAAAAATATATAATAATAATTCAGAATGTGAAAACCTCTTTGAGGCGCATCTGAATTGGGCTTACATGAAAACCGGTTTTTCGGCATGTTTGCCTCACGGACCCGCCACCATTCCATTCATTCTCACCATTGTTTCACTATTTACCATTCCATTCATTTTCACCATTGTTTCACTATTTACCATTCCATTCATTCTCACCTCTGTTTCACTATTTTCCATATTGCACCTGTTACACTCTATGAGGAGTCAACTTAAAATCAGTAGAAAACAACATTTGTACAAAATGTAGATAGAATGGTTTCTTCAGGTATGTGCCTTTTTCTATTTTAATATTGTAAATATTTATTATGTAGTGTATGATATCCCTAGTTAGTATAAAGCATACATAAGGTCTGGTTCCAGAAAGTTATCAAGGTAGTCTAAGGCAGAAAAGGCTCTTCAAATGCTCTTGAAAGGTACTGCTCTGGAATGAACCTGCTGCACATAACAAGTTTCCGAATGAAGAAGCTTTAGAATTAGTTTCGGAATGAAAAGGGTATATGCTCTGGAATGGACTATGCAATAAAACCGATTGGAATGAATTAACAAAAAGGTTAATTCATTAATCTCCAGAATCACGTGGCTAAAAAGTCAAATAAATTAAAATTTCTGAAGGTTTTGCGCCAATTGGGTTGGAAATAGTATTTGGAATGCAGGTTTCAAATTCAAGTTCCAAAGAAAATATTTGAGGGGGCATGGAGTTTCAAAAATTGTCGCATGTGACCAGTATGGCACACAACTCAAAGCCTGTTGAAAAGGAGGACTCTCGTAAAAATTTAATTATCCCATATCACTCTCGACAGCTACAATTATACGATGACACGCAGTAACATCCGGTTGATGGTAACTTTTGCATGCAATGAATTGCCACCACGTGCCAAGTTCATGTTACCTAGCACGTTTGGAAGTTATTCTGGCGCTGCACTCATTTACTCTTCACCCTCGAGCATTACTCTTTACAGACTCAAGTATTCCAAAGCTGAGAAAAACCTGTAGTAAAATTTTTAGACCTAAGATACGTAGAACCCCAATCATTGATAATGGGAGGACAGAAGAATAAAATTGAGCCAGATAACATAGAATATTTGCAAAAATATGGGGAATGCATGCAAATTTTTACTGAAGGGGGATTTTTGCCCTTCTTGCGCAAGTTCGATGGGTATTCAGAAGGGTTGGCTGCTGAGTTCGCACGTACCTTCCGCAACAACCAAATTCATATCAACGGCATGACCATCCAGGTAAGCCCTGAAATTCTCAGCCAGGTTATTGAATTACCATTGCATGGGGTTCAAATTGGAAAATCAAGGAAAAATACTTTAGTTGAACTTGTAAATCAGTTCAGGGGAAATGAGGATAGGCCCACTGAGTTTGTATTAAGTAATAATATCTGCAAGGGGGTCAAAAGAACAAGTTTATAGCCTCCTTGGGATGAAGTTGCAGTATGGGTCATTAGGTTTTTGACCTACGATGGGCAATTCCCTGTCCTCTCAGGACATCATATGCGAATTTTAACCCATCTTCGTCATGGCCGCTCAAACCCTGAACTGAAGGTAAATCTGCCTCTGTACCTATACCAGGAGCTGGTAAATATGGCCAAAAAGTACCAAGCAGGAAAAGGGTCTCCCAAACACCATGGCCTAATCAAGATGATATGCAGACATCACTTCAGGGGAAACCCTAGAAGCTTTGATAGGTTTTTTCATGCATGGAATGAGTTGATTGAGGAAGAGGCAGTTGAAAGCCCTGGATCTGAAGAAGAGGTAGAGGTTGAAGGACCTGAATCTGAAGCAGAAATAGAAATTGAAAGTTCTGAACATGAAATTGAAACTGAATCCTCTCAAAAAGAAATTCCCTCCTCACCACAGGGACCTCCATCCTCCAGGACAAGGAAGCAAAGAGAGAAACAGTCTAAGATTGATCCTGTAGGAAAGAGGAGGAAGGTTACATTTTTTGAAAATGTAACTATTTTTCCCACTCAGTCCACTGAGCAATTTGGAAGTTCAAGCAGGGAAGGGCAGATGGAGAAGGGAACACCTGAAGCAGACCCTGCCCTAGGATTGACAAGCCCTATTTCACAATCTAAAAAGAAACAAAAGCAATCAACTTCGGGATTGAGAAGGTCTTCAAGACTTCAGAAATCCACCAACATAGGTGATGTGGAAAAGGAAGAAGGAACTGCACATGTTGATACCCTTGAGGTGAAAGAAACTATGGAGAAAGTTGAAGATATAAGTACCAAGGGCACGGATAGTGCAACAGATATGGCTATGCCTACAATGTCCCTCAATTACCCACCAGATTCAGAAGATAGAACCATAATAGAAGAAGCAGAGGGACACACCACTATTGCAAAAATGTCTGCACCACTTGTGGATTATTTAGATTCTGAGGAAGAATCTGAGGCAGCTGAAGAAGGAAAGAATGATTTGAGCACTGAAGAAGAAGAGGAAATGGACATCAAGACTCAGTTGCATGCAGCCAGGAGTGTAATTAAAACACAGACAGGATGGATTGAACAAAGTGAAGCTTCTTTGAAGGAAAAATATGATATTATTGCTAAGTTATGGCAAGAGATAGAGGTTGTAAAGGCTAGACTCACACTTCTAGAGCAGCATCCTCCTCAGTCTGACTCTAGAGATGAATTAGCCAATATTCTGTTGAACTTGGCTGGTGATGCAACCTTATTTGAGAGGAACTCACCAATTTGCAAAAGCACCATAGCAGGTTGAAGACAGAACAAAGGATGAGCTATTGGAAATTTTGGGTACCTTGAGTACATTGCCTTTGCTCAAGTGTAGTTGTTGTCATTGATGTCAAGGAGTTCTTGAAGCAATTTGTTTTTATGTCAAAGAATTTTTTTGATGAAGGTTTCAGCATGGTCAGTAAGTTTCCAAGAAAATCAGAGTAGCCCAGTTGCAAAAGATCAAGAAAAATACAAGTTAGAAAAAGTATGTAGGCAGCTGGAAAAACTATCGTGATTTTGTGACATGTTTTAGGAGAGAGAAAGTGCTGGCAAAATTGTCGCGATTTCGTGACATGTTTGAGGAGAGAGAAATTTTTGGCAAAACTGTCGTGATTTCATGACATGCTGGAAGGCAGAGACGAAGCAGGAAAAACTATCACGATTTCATGACATGTTGGCAGAGAAGCAGAGCAAAATGGAAAGTGTCACGATTTTGCGACATGTCGCATTTTTGCGACTCAAAAAATGTAGGAAGGTAGAGAAATAAAAGTGTCACGATTTCGCGACACATTTCCAGGAAAGTTGTTCGGACGAGAAAGTGTCGCGATTTCGTGACATGTTGCAGGAGAGAGAGTCTGAAAGGAAAAGTGTCACGATTTCGCGACATGCTGTAGAAGACAAAGTGAGGACTGTTGCGACTTTGTGACAAGCTGCAAAAATCAAAGTAAGGAATATCACGATTTCATGACATGCTGAAAAGCTTGAAGAAAGAATTGTCATGATTTCGCGACATGCAGCAAAAGGAAGAGTCTAAAACAAGAAGCGTCACAATTTCACGACATGCTACAAAGAAGTTGTACAGATGAAGAAAGTGTCACGATTTCACAACAGGTTGAGATGGTAGTATTGAGTTGCAGGAAGTGTCACGATTTCACGACAGGTTGAAGAGAAAGCTTGCGAATGCAGAAAGTGTCACGATTTCGCAACAGGTTGAGTTGGCAGCATTTAGTTGCAGAAAGTGTCACGATTTCATGACAAAAATTAGAAGCAGGTCTTCTATAGGAGAAGTGTCATGATTTCATGACAGAAGCAGAGAGGAAGGCTTTGTAGACAAAAGCGTCGTGATTTCACGACATGTTCTAGTTTCACGGGCATATGGCAGAAAAGAGCTTAAGGCAGCGAAAGCGTCACGATTTTGTGACATGTTTCGTTTTCACTGGTGCAAGCCGAGAAAAGGTTGAAGAAGCAAGAAGGGTCGTGATTTCATGACAGAGTTGTAGTTGATGTCAGCAGAAGCAGATGTGTCACGATTTCACAACAAAAGTGGAGAAGAAGGCTTTGAAGTCTAAAGCGTCATGATTTTGTGACAGGAGTGAAGATGACGTCAGCAAAAGTCAGAAGTGTCATGATTTCATGACAAGCACGTTGTCAAGGCAGACAAAGGCAAAAATTGTCACGATTTCATGATAGCAAACAATAGAAGGTGTACGACAGGAAAAGGTGTTGTGATATCGCGACATGTTGAAGTTTTGTGCCAGAAGCTACAAGGAGGCAGTGAAGCTGACAGAGTTAAATCTAGGCCGACGTAGCGTAGGGTTTTGCAGTCGACATGGTTGAAGGGTAAACAACCGACTAAGACCAAGGTTTTAATCTTGAGATTGTGAGTATAAAAGGAGGGCTGCTTGAAGATTTTGGCATTGATCATGTGTGCGTTCGAAGTGTGATTTGCACAGATAGAGTGCAGGGAGAAGTTCAATCGTAGAGGTGCATAAGTGGAAGTCTGATCGAATGCTGTGTTTGTGCAGAGTGTGTGAAAACTATGCTACTATGTTTGAGCAGAGAGTGCGAAGACTATGCTGCTGTGTTTGCAAAGAGTGTGCGAAGACTATGTTGCTGTGTTTTCACAGAAGTGCATAAGTTGATCGAGTGCTACTGTGTATGCGTAGACAGTGAAAAGTTGGTTTCAACCAAGTGCAGCTATAACAAAAAATAACAGAGAAAGAGGATAGATTTGTGCTAGATCGAAGGATTGTGTTTGGTGTAGGTGAAATATTAGCCTGTTCATCCCCCTATGCGAATGGTTCAGGAGTGCTGAGAATTGACAAAAGGACAAGCTCTTCCCCATCAATTCCCCCTAATAAATAGTGGTTTTCACCACTACAAAAAATCCCAATCACCATTGGTCCCTAAGGTTGTAAGGATTTGTACTACACGTCCCTGCCAAGGATGGGTAGTCATCCCCAAGGCCTAAAAGGATTGATGCCATTCAAAAAAAAAATTCCCACAAGCCATCATCACGACCATCTCCAATCACCTTTGGTCTCAAATTTGTAAGGATTCGTACTACACGTCCTTGAACAGGATGGGTAGTCATCCCCAAGGCCTAAAATATCAATGCCCTGACTTCATCATATCCCTAATCCCCTTTGGTTCCCAAAGTCGTAAGGATTCGTACTACATGTCCCTGAATAGGATGGGTAGTCATACCCAAGGCCTAAAAGGATCAAGGCCATTCATAAGCCACAAACCTACAAGCTCAACTTTGTGACCTAAAATACAAAATCAAATAACAATGGTTATCACCACTATTCACAATCCTTTCTCAAAAAGAAAAACAAAAGAATAAAAATAAACAGTGATTTTCATCACTATGTATACGAGCAAGTATCCTAAACCGTTGAGCAAATAAAAAGCCTCAACTTGAAATCCTTGGAATTCTCAGCATTCAAAAACCATCTAGGTGATCCTTATTACGGGTTTGGTAGACAGCCTACTTGGCAATGGCGGTATCCTAACCACATGATGATATGTTTGTCACATTAGATTTGCATGTGAGTAGACCAATGTTTGCATGTGGATGAGCTAGCTTATGGTACCTTAGATTGTCCCATGGATTAATCTTACTAAATCCAACAACAAAGTTAGTGGAGGTAATTAGGTGATCCTCTGTACAAGTTTGGTTGATAGCCTATCTGGCACTGGTAGTATCCTGACAAATACCACATAAATGAACTCAATTGCACACACAGGGATGTGAAATACCTTGGTTAAACTCAAGTCGGATTTATACCTTGTTCAAAAGTCTTGTAAGATAAATGTACAGTTTTGGCTAGTTAGTTAAAATATCTAAATCTTAGAAAAGCTTAACTACATTTAAAAAAAAATAACTGGAACATTTCATTACGTACATCACCATCAAAAAATATGCAAAATACAAAAACAAAGTTATCACATGCAAAGTCATTCCACAAAGCCATCCCATAAGTACAAAAGCCAATAAATCTTGTACAGTCTATGGTGCCATCGACCAAGTTATCAACAAATCATTTCATTCATTCCATATGCACACATCATATAATTCAACACATCTCATTCATAATACCACATGTATACACCATCATAAATAATTATGCATAAACGAAAAAACAAACCATGAAAAGTGTATAAACACAAAGAAAGTCATCTATATATATATCATCAAAAAAATTCTTGCAAGCTACAATGAACCGGTCCTCTGACCTTGCAACAAAGCAAAAACTCAAAAACCCCCAAGCCTAGGGCGTCGGCCACCATGATCATGCAGGATCGGTGCAACAAGAACTACCCCCCGTGGTGTGGATCCTATGGGACCCCTCAGGGTGACTGTTGCTTGCCCCCGCATCATGCCCACTAGCCCTCCCATCATCCAATCACCTATGACGAGATAATGCTGACTGCTCAGTATCCTTGCCCCTCGTCCAGCATGAAGATCCACCTCCCGAGGGCTTAGGTACCCGCCCCATGAGGCAGATGATCTCTCCCTCTAGATCCATTCGGTGTCGACACCACTCCGCCTCTCGTTGATGATACATCGCTACTACATCGTCAAGCTGTGCCAAAACCTTCTCCCTCTCTACCAAATGCATCTGTAGAAGATCCCTCTCCTATGCAACATCTATGTCCCCATCCCACCGACGGTACATAGTAAATGTGTTCTCCCACTCGGCTAGCTAAGTCTATAAGATATCCCTCTCTTGCAGAGCCTCCCCCAGCTCCTCATCTCGCCTCTGAAGTAGCCCCGCTAATCATGCATTCTTAGCGTGCAACCCTGCCTCTGTGTCCTCAAAAATTGCCTAGTGCATAGGCAAATCCGGGACAGTAGCCTGCTCTGGCTCCCACTGCTCCGAGATGTCCTACGTCTCCAGCTGATCCAAAACCCCAAAATCCCCCCCAAAATCATCCACCTCTACCATATCTATGTCCTCCAGTAGAACCCCCCAACCCTCACCTGGTGCCTCTGCACCCTCATCACCTGCTGTTGCTACCTCTACATTTCCTAGAGGCCCCTCGCCTCACCATCATCACAAGGTCCACCACTGGTCATACTCCACAGTAGTCTCGATGTCATCCATGTTTGGGACGTCAATCGCAGTATCTGAATCCTCACCCAGCGACGCAATGACTGGCCAGACTAGAGCCCTCTCATCCCCCCAACGCCGATAGATCAAGGGATCACCAGGAAACCCCTGGCACACCCCAAAATATCATGTCACTCGACCATATGGGAAGAACTCCTGCTTAGTCCCGTGCCAACCAATCAGCCACCTCCCCCTACAAACCCACTAGAGCCACTCTCCAACCTCAAGACAGGCTGGACAGTCCCGATAGGGGCACCAAAACACCTCCCTTAGAGCAAGCCAAGCGAAGGCATCGGCATAGTGCCCTATGACACCTGCCCACCATCGACTCTGTCCCTGCTCCTCAGAACGCCATCACAATGCCCCATATCCGATATCTCGGTCTACCATCTCCACCCGTGTCATCCATGGCAACCCAATCGACCTCTCCAATGCTATGTGCTACCAAGCCCAGCACTACAATGGATAGCTACATCCAATCCCCTTCTGCCTTCGACAACAGACCTCGTACAACTCATCATAAAGCTATGCCAGCAGAATCTGTCCCCATATCATGATCATAGGTGCATCCGTAGGACACTCCAACAACCTCAACACCACCTCCAATAGGTTCCACGGGAACCTTGCACCCGAAGACTCAGGTAGCAACATGTTGGAAATGAGGCCCATCAGTACGACGTGCCTCACACCCAACACACCCATCTACAGCCACCATCGAACCAAAATACCACCAATCTGGCAGTCACCCTCTACCCTCTCCACTAGGCTATCCACACCCAACTCCTCCCCATGCCCGAAGCAGTGTGTCAGCACTGCTGTTCTTTGATCTTGTGGTGTCATCCTGATCGACAGTCCGTCTATCAAAATTCGCAAAATTCAATCAACATCCTCCAAGGTCACTGTCATCTCCCTTGTTGGGATATGGAAGGTGTTGGTCCGGGGATCCCACAAGTTGATCAGGGCCATCATATAGGCTTGATCCTCGACCACAGGCTCCAGTTGAGTCACCTGCTTGAGCCCAAGGGCATCAAGCCACTCCCAGTCAGCCAAAGTCAGCGCCTCACGTGCTTCAGTAAAAACCGTAGGCACACGATACCGTCTCTTCACAACCTGCAAAAGAAAACAACACAAAAACATTAACACAATGAAAAACTGTACAACAATAACATGCATATACAACAATGCATAAAACCATGTACGACTAAAAAAAAAAAAAAAAAAACAAAACGAGCACCAAAATTCACAAAAAATTCAAAAAATAATTTGTCAGTCCTAGGGCTTTTAACTCTAAAATGATAACTTAAAAACAAACACAAAAAAATTCGAAAAATAATTTGTCAGTCCTAGGGCTTTTAACTCTAAACTGATAAATTAAAAACAAACACAAAAAATTCAAAAAATAATTTGTTAGTCCTAGGGCTTTTAACTCTAAACTGATAAATTAAAAATAAACACAAAAAAATTCAAAAAATAATTTGTTAGTCCTAGGGCTTTTAACTCTAAACTGATAAATTAAAAACAAACACAAAAAAATTCAAAAAATAATTTGTCAGGCCTAGGGTTTTTCACTCTAAGTCTAAACTGGTAAATTAAAAACACAAACAAAAACAACAAAAAAATAACTAGGGTTGAGTTACATTTTTAAGCTCAGTTTTACCCTACGTTTCTAAACTAACTTTTGATCTTTGTTTAACTAGGGTTAAACTAAGTTTTAAGCTAAGTGTTAATTTTGATAGACTAGGGTTTCATTTTTAAATTTGAAAAACAAAAAACAAAAGGACAAAAAACAACTAAATTGTGGTTTTCAAATTGTAACGCAAACAAACAATAAAGAGGAAGAGCACTCACTGGTCTCGCTTCGGCTCCACCGTTGGATGATCTGGTCCGTGAACTCATGGTGACGAGAAAAATTTGGCAGCGCTTCGCTTCGTAGAATTGACCTCCTCCTCCTCAGAGCTCCAAATCGCCAGGAAAAACAAATGCAAATGAGTCCAAAACCCAGTTTTGGCCCTTAAATAGGCTTTTTGAGCCTGTAATCGTTCCTCCCTGGGATGAGCACTCTAGTTAGCGCTCGTACCACCCTGAGACCATTACTAAATTGGTATTCGTCTCACCCAAGGACGAATACAGAGCAAAATTTTAAAAACAACAAAAAAATGCATAAAAAAAAGCAATAAAAGTGTCCGATAAGAGTGCTTTTGCACTTGACATTTTAGGCATGCAAAAAAGATGTCGGGGTCACAAATCCTCACTATCCTACTCTCTAAGAAGGCTACCATAGTCGGACCGCTCCACGGGATGATGAATTTTTGAGAATTTCATCCCCAAAAAGGCATCACAAAAAGGGTTCAAACCCACCAAAAATAGGTCAAAATGTTCAGAAACTGCTTAAGCATTCCACAATAAACAACTCAAGGCACCTTTACATAAGTCATCTTGGGTCAAGCTACTCGTCTCTTTTCTCATGTCGGTCATTCCCTCACTGATTTGTCGCTTGAGGGGATAGTCACACTTAGTCACCAATCAACAAAGATATACCTAATCAAGGAAATAACATGCATTCAAAGGATCATTGACAAAGACAATCATGCTCCCGCTTGGGGCAGCAAACAAGCAATAATCATAAGCTGATCAAACACTTGGCATTCATGAATCATGAACTCAAGGTTCCCAGAGACAAAAGGTTGTGCCCTTTGCCTATTCATGACTGATCAATGTCCAAGCTCAAGTAACACCTCACCAAAAAAGGTTAACACTTGAATTAAGTTCCTTAGCTCATCAGAAGTAAGGATTCAAGAATGCGTGCCCTTTCCATACTTGGGGAACCAAGAGTTGGTTAGGTTACTAAGAAACCCTAATCATTAGTGCTTTAGGTATCTATTTTTGCTCAGCATTGTGCCTTGCACAGTGCTTCCCAAAAATGGGCATCTGTAGACACCAAAACAACACCAATCCAATTATTTGACAACAAGCATCAATCACATTGACACACACAACACCTAGGGTAGCCCCCAAAGGTTAAACTATGGTCCTAACCACTACCAAAAGTAGTTTGGAATGTCAGACGTCAATTTTGCACCTTTTTAGCACTTTGCTCCCTAATCGTCCCACCCAGGGATGAATACAAACTGGTATTCATCTCACCCAGGGATGATTATCAGCATTCGCTCCAAGGTGGGGCAAATAGTAAGTTTGACTAGCAAAAAGTCAAACCTCGACAAGTCCGCCAGTTAACTGTAGCTTCAGGCCATGCAATTGCGAGGAATGACTTCAAATCAAGGAGAGAGACTTCAGTCATGCATGTCTTTGATCTTGGAGGCCTCATGCAAGGAGACTCTAAATCAAGGAATAATATTTTTCTCAAAATAGGACATGCAACTCCAGTGGCACCCTCGCATGCACATTCAAACAGAGAGACCCTAGGTCTATAAATTGGTGAGTCTTCTCACCCCAAAGGATATATAGAGAGGAGCTTTTGGAGCAATGAAGTGTTGCTAAAATATATCCTCACCCATTATTTGTGCTTTCACATCCTTGATCTCTCTTTTGGATGGAGGTTATTGGGTGATTATTGGAGGCGCATTCTAGAACCAAACACGAACATTTGGCCACAATATCCCATCCAATTTTTTGACACAACCCCATAAGAGTTTTTTGACCCATCCCAAGTGGATCGGTGCCGAAACAGATTCCCAAACGGTGGGCGTCCTGCCCCCAGGCACCCCCCAAACTGTCGTAGCCCTAATCGCCCCACCCTAGAGAAATTAGAAATATATGATAGATTTATTTGATTTTTCTTTTGCATCTAATTCTAGGTTGTTTACATATGCTATCATTTAAATTTCATGTGATTCTGACAAGTTTTGATCATGTATTTATCATTTCTCGCCTTTACTAACATGTAGGTAGCATCATCAAATTACTAGTGATAGAAGCCAAATTGAGAAAATTTGACCTTCTGGGTCTTCCCAAAATACCTCCAATTAGCTAACCCCAACTTTGTAGGTGATTTGGAGCTTCCTAGGTGTGACATTTGGAACAGTGTTTTTTGACACTTTGTTGTAGGTCTATTCATCCCGCCCCGGAGAAAATACAAATATGTGGCTAATTTGTGGATTTTTCTTTTTGTAGTGCCTTCCCGATGATTTTTTATGCCCTTTTCAAGTTTTTAGTTCATTTGGATCCATTTCAGTTATCATTTTATTCATATTTTGCATATGCTAGTTGAAGGCGTGGGGATTGCATGTTTTATTTTATATACAGGTGCTACTGACTATTTTTTTGTTTCCTTGAACATAGGATCTGGAAATTAGAGGAGCAGAAAGGAGTTAAGACTCATAAATGCAAGTGGTGACGACGTTTTGGTCCACCCATTTTACATGTGGGCACGTGGAAGAAGGAATACCTTCTGTTGATGTGACGAACATATTTAACGCTCCTAGCCCCTGAAAATGGAGGAGGTAGATTTTAATCGAGTTCTGAAACATAGCAATAAAAAGGGCTATCTTTCATATTGGATTTATATTGGGTTTTGATTTGTTTATGCATCTTTTCTCAATTTGGCCTCTATCATCGAAAATTTGGTGATGCTACCTGCATGTTAGTAAAGGCTGGAAATGATAAAAACATGATCAAAACTTGTCAGAATCACATGAAATTTAAATGACATCATATGTAAAAAACCTAGAATCAGATGCAAAATAAAAATCAGAGAAATCTATCACAAATTTCTAATCGCTCTGGGGTGGGGCGATTAGGGCTGCGACAGTTTGGGGGGCGCCCGGGGGTAGGACGCCTGCTGTTTGGGACTCATCAACGCAAGCGACGATGAATTTTTGGTCCGCCCATTTTACATGTGGGCATGCGAAAGAAGGAATACCATCCGTTGATGTGACAAAAACATATTTAACGCTCCTAGCCCCTGAAAAGGGAGGAGGCGGATTGTAACCAAGTTCTGAAACATATCAATAAAAAGGGTTGTCTTTCATATTGGATTTCTATTGGGTTTCGATTCGTTTATGCATCTTTCCTTTCATACACTTTCAATTCATAGGATTAAACGTTATCTTTTGTTTCGTTCGCATCACATCTTGGATTCTCCTTTTTGTTTTCGTATCCTCGTGCTTTCACAAACTTTATCATTTTTGTACCTTGCTAGTATAAATAAAGTGCTCCCATTTGGTTGAGCATATAGGATAAGAGGATATAGGTGCTAGGAGATAGAATAGTCCAAGTTTTGTAATTGTGTACTATAGTAGATCAGTAGTCTACAGAACTTCCCTTACACTACTGATATGCTGATAATGAAATAAAGGTGCAATATTTGTCATTCATGTTTGCTTCTGAGTTCAGTGTGAGGATTTGATAGTGTAGAGCAAGTACTCTTACCCTCTTTTGATTCAGGAAGAAAGGACCACTTCTAGGCCCAGAAGAGAGATTATTCCTGCCAGAGTTCTGTTAATTTCTTGCTGCAACAGGTCAACAGGAATCTGACAACTTTTTGCATGGTTAATATTGAATTAAAATTCATCTAACATGTGGCACATTAATGCATTATAGTTAAATCATCTAGGGTAGAATTTAAAACACAATTTTTTTTGTTTCAGATTTAGCATTTGTAGTCTGCATTTCCAAAATTTCTTGTTAATTTAGTTTGTTCCAGATTTGCAATATTTGCTTACCAACCTTTGAATTTCATCATTGTATTAGGGTTCATTTTCTACAGGTGTGATATTTCAATTATGAAAAGTTTCATTGTTGTTATAGTTAATTATGTGATTTCAATTTTGTTATTTTAAATTATGTCAATTAAATTCTATCATTTTCAATTCTGCAATAGTTTAGATTTGCTTTTCCTGCAACTGTGTGAATTTCAATTATGCAAGGATAAGTAGGCACTCAGTTTTAGTTTCTAGGAGATTAAAAGGGACACTCGACACCCCCAAAACACTAACTGTTTCATGAATAAGGCCATGATCCAGATGAACTAAAAATCAGTCTGTTAACCACTGCTTTCGTATATAGCCTTGGACACCGCCCTGGATTAACACATAATGATTAAATGATGAAGATTTGACGACACTCATCAATACTCATGATCTTTGCAAACCCTAGTTCAAGTTATTTACTCAACCAATCACTTCAACTAATCAAACAATCATTTTCACTCCAAATTAGCATTCATAACATTCAAAAATCACTCACTAGGAATATGTGCCCATACCTTTTTGTTTGATGAATAAAATCACCTCAAAATCTATCTTAAATATAATTTTCTTCTTTGCCAATTTCAATGGTTAGATGACAAAATATCACACTAGCTCTCTTTAGAAATATTTCTCAATCACAAAAATAATCAAACTAAAATACACTTCATTACTCCTTTGAAATTAGCAATCATCAAAGCATACAAAAATTAATTACTCAATTACTCCTTATAATCTCCAATCTTTAATTAACAACCTCCAAAATCAAACCCAAAAAAAATAATGCTTCCTATCCTTTTATCTCCCTCGAATTCTCAATAATCAAACTTTAAAAATAAACTTTATAACCCTAAAAAATATTTATTTTATCCAACCTTTAGCAAATCTGAAATAAAAATTAACCTTGGCAAATCATGAGCGCATACCTCTATTTATGCAAAAAGGGCCTCAGCGGGTTTTGAACATGAAACCTATTAGAGTATCTTTTAAGTTCTACTAGGATATTCTGTTTGAGTTATCACTCTTGTTGAGATTGATAAACTCCTAGTTATGATTAGATCAGATCTATTAGGTTGTTGTAATCCAACGGCTCATTGAAGATCAACTTTACTATTTGTGCATAGTTGATATCATGGAATAATCAATCAAGTATTCTATTTTTTAACATGGTATCAGAGCGGCCTTTCCCTGCCCTGGTGAGCCTGAGGAGCTTTTCATCATGAGGGGATTTCCCTCATGGAAATACCCTCTTCCTTCATTTTTTGGATACAGAGGGAGTATGCTCTCCATCCTTTGATGGATGGATCAAAAACCAGAAGTTGAAAAATTAATGGCTGCAAATTTTTAATCAATTTTTTGAGTGATTTTTTTAGGTGACCAAGGATTCTGGTGTGAGGTGAAGATCTATTTCAAATCCTAACATTTGGTTTTCTGAAAGGAGTTTCAGAATCTTTGTTTGGGTTGTTGTCCAAAATTTTAATGCAAATGGGAATTTTTGAAAAAATGGAGAGAGGCTGCAGCCACTGGGACTTCCCGGATGGTCACCCATCCAATGCTAATTTGGGATAATGTGCTTAACTGCAAAGTTTTACTAGTTTTCATCACCAGAAAACCCTCATTAATCTATGTGGCCCCTTACAACGATGATGAAGAATGTGTGGCCACTATGTGTGTCACTACAACACGACATCGCTTACTCCTAGTGGTGAAGACTGAAGTTCACGACTCTTTGGATGTATCGTTGGTTCTAGATGAGAATCCATGCTATGGCGCAAAGTTCATCACTGTCTCATCCTGTGGCGATAGAAGTGTTGTTACTTTTGTCTATGCTTGTGCTGGTGTGTTAATTTTTTTTTGTTTGACATTGACTATGATGATGTTTGTTTTGTGATCGCGGAAGACATCTGAGCGTTGGTGAAGAGCATTCATGGACAACTGCACGATATTACAGATTGCCCCTATTCTCTCACATGATTTTGACATGGAATCAAATTTTTTGAAACAATCTGGGCCTCACGTAGGAGACTCCTGAGGAATGGGCTCGTTTATGTAGTTATCTGTGCACGCTTTGTTTACGCAAGCTCCCACTGGTGATGCTAAAAAATGCTATATTTTTTCAAAGGATTTGTCAAGAAAATTGATATATTTTTCCTTTTTCAATGAGTGGTAGAAGTGAGTGTAGACACGTTGGGGAGTGTAGAAGTGAGTGTAGATACATAGCAATTGTGCGCATCGAGGCGACGCGATGCTGCCATTCACAGTAAGAATTTGATCAGAGCACTTCGATGGAGGCCAAATTGACATCCTGATGGCACTGTGGAGATGGCATCTAAATTCAGCTTTTGACGCATCTCCTCATCACCAAATACTTTCTACAAAATAATGGTAAAATTATTGCAGATGTTAGGTTACAAATTTTAATGGGTGAGCTATAGTTGTTGGGGAGCAACCTCACACATGTTTTCGTGACGTAGATGTTCTTTTTGGCAAAGGGATTATTTGGCGATTTCTTTGACGAGCCCATGTCACTTCGGTGGGTTGTGTCACAAAGATAGGCTGTGCAACCCCCTTATAAGCTTGGAGAATCGTGGTGGAATGATCGTTGGAACCTGTGCAATGGATTGCATGTTTCTTTAGCTTAACGGTACGCGATGCTCTAAGTTTTTGTATTATATTGCCATGACTACATTTGGAGGCAATCGAGTTCATGGAGGAGATCTGGCACACGATAGCACTCACGGAGTCTATCTGGTTCTTCAATACTATGAGCTTGCTACGGAAAAATTGGAATCACGTATGCGAAAGAGGAGCTACTATCTGTTCGATAGCACCATTGTAGTGGAATGCTAAGCGAACAATGTGCTGGCCAGTATCAAGGCATAGTTTGATATGATTTTTTTCTACTCCAAAACATGGCAACCATGACAGCTTGAACGTGGAATTCCAACGAAGGTCCCGACAACGACAAGATTAGTCGGTAGTGGTAAATTATTTTTTGCAAAATGGTAGAAGGGCGTTCATAATAGAGGTAAAATTTCATGAGTTGCTACAATACCATTGTTAAAGACAAACACAACCTGGCGCGTGATTGACTGGGAGATGTTCATTGTTTGTCTTCATTTGAGCATCATTGCAAAGCTTCCAAATGACTACATGCCACGAGAACTGTCCTGATGGTAATTCAATCTACCTTTATTCAATGGAGATGCAGTTAGCGTATTGAGTGCACATGACGACATTGCAGTTACGCATGAAGCTTTTATCATACTCCTGCTTATGGTCCGATCTGTCAGATATTTGGTGCTAGTAATTTTTTTTTTTGTGAAGGGCCTGATTCATATTTTTTCTGCCACTTGTCCCTGTAACAGATCACGGACACGATCACAACCATAAATTATTTCTGGCAAGGTTTTGCGGTGGATTTTTTTTTGACTGCATGAAGAGTGTTGAACCATGGGCCTGCTTGTTTTCACGCTTTGTGTCTACCTGTGAATGCCTAGATGAGTCCTATGATCTACGACGGATTTTGCTCACGACCAAGGTGAGGGTACCATGAGATTTTTTTGATGGCACTAGAGTATTTTTTATGATATTATTTGATGGCGTAACACTTGGAGAGTTACGACGACTGAGATCACAGTGTTTGAGTTGAAGCAGATGCACAGGTGCCCCATCTCTCCTACCCGAGCAACTTTCAACGACTAAGCTGCCACTTTGGCACTGTTTGATGGCTAAAGTCAGCCTTCGAGCATAACCATTAGCAATACATAGAATTTTTTAGCAAGTCCGAGAACACAATGACAAGTTGTTTTTTATGAATATTCTATTTTGTTGTTACCTACGAGAATGCCATCAAAGTTTTTTTGCTATGATATTGAAGTTCTTTGAGTCACCATCGGGTCATTGACGATGTAGCATGGAGAAAGGCTGCTAACCACTGCTAGAAGAGAAGAGAAACCTGTTTCAATAGTTGTAATATTTTTTTTTAGTACGGTAGCCATCATATATCAAAACCCGAGTAGAAGTCCTTGACCTTGGAGCCTAGAACATCGATGACGGGCGAGTGCTGACACATATCTGCAAGACTTTTTTGGGATAGCAACTATTCCATGTTGTTATTGTTAAGCATATGCTGAACATACTACTTACCTATTTTGATTGACACTGTACAACCTTCGATTGAAAATTGCTCCAACTTAGACTCCTCTTGCTTAATAACCTTTCTTAGCTGGGAGACAAGAGATGCCCTGCTCATTTCAGTGGTTTCAAGCTGTTGAATGCATTACCTTAAAACATTATCATGTTCCCACACTTTATCTACTATATTCAATTCATGTAGATCTCAAATTTGGGTCCGTTGCAGACTTCTTGATGGAAGTTGTCCTTGGGGGGATGAAGAGGACATCTTCCTTCCTCTCCATCCTCCATGCACATCTTCCTTCTTCTTTTTCTTCTATTATGGTAGGTGGTTTTCTCCTTTGAGATTTTTCAACATTCCTTTGTTTTGTTGTTTGTCCATGTGTTTTGGACCTTATTTCAGCCCATTGTGCTCATATAGGTGGAAACCGCATACTTATGCTTATGGAGTCGATTTGGACTACCCTTGCGATTTTTGTGGTTCTTTCTCCATCCTATATTCACACTCCTTTTTGTGAGACACTTTGGTTTTAGGAGAGTTATCTTTAGTGATATTTTTTTTTTTTGATCACATATTGTAAATGAGTACCTTATCAGGCCTTGTTGCCGGGACTCATTTCTGTGGCTATACCATCTCTATTTTATAGGAGTACCCTATCAGGCCTTATTTTTGGGACTCATTTTTTGTGGGTATGCCACATCTTGTTTATTCCTTTTTTAGTTACCCCTAGTATAACTTAAAGGGGGTGTTAGAGTATCTTTTAAGTTCTACTAGGATATTATGTTTGAGTTATCACTCTTGTTGAGATTGATAAACTCCTAGTTATGATTAGATCAGATCTATTAGGTTGTTGTAATCCAATGGCTCACTGGAGATCAGCTTTGCTATTTATGCATAGCTGATCTCATGGAATAATCAATCAAGTATTCTATTTTCTAATAGAACCTCTCCAGTCGAGCACCTTAGCAAGATGCTAGCCCACCACGTGGGCTACGTGCCTTCCCACAATGAGGAAAGCTAGCGCTTTTCATTGTGGTTTCCCTGATGATGCAACGCTCAACAAAAAAAATCACCCCCACTTTGTAAAACTGAAGCCGATAGGTTTCGAACCATGCACCACGAGCCTTTCACACTTAGCGCCTCCCATGATTGCTAGCTGCTCTACACCATGTTGTGCAATGGATAAGGAGCTCTACTCCTCTTTGTCCTTTTGTTTGCCATCGAAAACTCTTAAACGTGAATCTCTTCTTCCCTTTACACACAATTTTTGAGAGCATAGCACATACAAATAGTATGGATAGGTTTTGATAAAGTCTTGTCCCCATTTTTATATGCGTAGACCAAGCTTTGAAAACGTCGACAAATAATTCAAATTTTTGAATTCGACTTATAAAATGAATTTTATAATCCTAAATTTAGGATTATTTTAATTAACATAAATTAATTTTATAATTAAATTATAATTAATCTATAATTAACTTAATGACTTTAAAATTTAATTAAATAATTAATAAATTAGTTAATAATGAAATTATTTAAATTAATTTATAATTAATTTAAATCTCCCCTTTTACTATTATAATAAGATATTATAATATTATTTTGCTTGGGCCTCTTTAAACCTCATCCGACCACCTAGAATGGAATCTGACCAACTGGATGTGGACTTTCTTTTGCACTGATTTCAGAACCGCTTCTTCTTGCATTGCTCACTAAAACCGACTCTTGACATCAATGACAACTCAATTACTCAAAATGTCCAACAATCTCCCCCTTTGTCATTGATGGTAACCCAATTACCTTTTACCATTTCCTTGACCTTTTCTATTCTATTCCCCTTGGGAAATTACTCCCCCTGATTTAATGCTCTCTTCCTAAATCAAATATCTCCCCCTTACTCAAATTTCTCCCCATTTAACACCAATGGCAAAGGGTAACCTTTGGGGCTTAGGGCTAAGAATGAGTCTCTTAGCTTAGCCCCTCCCCCACCTCCTCTTGAGGTGGTTAATTCTGGGATGGGAGTATTACTCCCAGTTTTCCTCTAAGATACTCAAAAGTATCTTTTGGAATTGGCTTAGGGAAGATGTTTGCTCTGCTCCTTTGTAGTAACATATTCCAACCTGACTTGTTTATCTGTCACCTATTCTCTCATAAAATGATATTTGATCGAAATGTGCTTTGTCCTGGAGTGCATCACTAGATTCTTTGAGATACTTATAGCACTTGTATTATCACATAATATAGGAATAATATGATCATGTTTTATCTTGAAGTCTTCTAGAGTTCGCTTCATCCATAATACCTATGTACAACTGGCTACTGCTGTAATATATTCTGCTTCTATTGTAGATAAGGATACTGATGCCTGCTTATTACTCAGCCAAGATACTAAACGGCCTCCAAGGAAGAATGCTCCTCCACTTGTGATTTTTCTATCATCAATGCTACCAGCCTAATCTACATCTATATATTGTGTGAGTGTGAAATTATCACTTTTGGGATACCAGAGTTCAAAATCCATAGTCCCTTTTAGATACTTGAGAATTATCTTTACTACTGCCACATGTGTTTCCTTAGATGTTGCCTGAAACCTTACCACTAATCCCACTAACTGCACTATGTCTCATTTTGTAGCTGTAACATACAACAAGCTTCCAATCATAGATATGTATAATATCTAATTTGCCTCTAGAGATTCATCATCCTTACTTAACTTACATCCTGTAACCATGGGGGTACTTACCGGTTTGCAATCTTCTAACTTGAATTTCTTTAGAATCTCTTTTATATACTTGGTTTATGAAATAAATACTCCTTTCTCTGATTGTGAAATCTGAAGTCCAAGAAAGAAGGACAACTCTAAAGCATAGACATCTCAAATTCATCCTGCATGTTCTTTGTAAATTCTTTACACATTTTATCATTGTTTCCCCCAAAAATGATGTCATCAACATAAACAACCACAATTAGTAGATTATTACCTTTATTTTTGATGTATAAGTTATTATCCGCTATTCCTTTTTTGAATCCCTATTCCTGAAGATACTTATCCAATCTTGAGTACCATGCTCTAGGAGCTTGTATTAGACCATATAATACCTTTTTCAATCTGCATACATGATCTAGTTTATCTGTTAATATGAATCTCTTTAGCTATTCAATATAGACTTCTTCTAAAACACCATTTAGAAAGGCTAACTTAACATCCATTTGATATACCTTGAAGTTTTTAAAACTTGAGAAGGCTAAGAACATTCTTATGGCTTCAAGTCGTGCAACTGGAGTAAATGTCTCATCAAATTCAATTCCCTCTACCTATGCATAACCTTTGCATACTAAACTTGCTTTATTTTTGACTACCTGTCCATATTTATTTAACTTGTTTTTGAATACCAATTTTGTGTTGATCACATTTTTTTTCTTTGGTCATGGAACAAGTTTCCAAGTCTTGCTTTTCTCTATATGATCTAATTACTCATCTATTGCCTTAATCCAGAACTCATATTCACTTGCCTGATTTAAGTCCTTTGGCTCAATCTTAGATAGCAAAGAAAAATTTGCTTGTTGAGATGGTGTTATTATCCTTCTCCTTGTCTATATTTCATCTGGATTCCCAATTATTAGATATCTTGGATGATGCTTCTGTACATACCTAAATGGAGTTTTAGGAAGAAGTCTTTGCGTTTCTTCTTCTTCTTCATCGAATTCCTTATGAAAATCTTCTTGACAACTTCCATATTCCTGATACATAATTTGCTGAACTGGTTATCTTGAATCTATCTTCTCATAAATAGTTAAATTTATACTTTCTACAATAGTGCATGTTCTCTTGTTGAAGCATTTATAACCTTTACTCTTAGTGGAATAACCAATAAAAATTCTCTCATCACATCTTGGATCAAACTTGCCCAAGTTTTGCTCTTCCCATATTATGTAGCACTTGCTTCCAAAAATCTTGAAGTATTTTACAGTGGCCGGTATTCCTTTCCAAATCTCATATGGAGTCTTGTGATGGTTTACTCTTATTTGAGCCCTAGCGATTATATATAATACTGTGTTGATTGCTTCCTTCCAAAATCCTTCTAAAATTTTGGACTCATTTAACATAGCTCTAGCAATATTCTCAACAGTCCTATTTTTCCTTTCAACTAGTCCATTTTGTTGAGGAGTTCTTGCAGCTGAGTATTCTCTCTTGATTCCATGTTAACAAAAATATAAAAATTCATTTGAGGTAAATTCTCCTCATCTGTCAGATCTCAAACACTTAATCCTCTTGTCAGTTTCATTTTCAACTCATTCTTTAAATGCTTTGAATTTTCCAAATGCTTTCGATTTATCTTTGAAAAAAGCTACCCAAACCATTCTAGAATAATCATCTATAAAAAATATGAAGTAACTCTCACCTTGAATACTCTATGTTCTGGTAGGACCACATAGATAAGTATGTATTATACTTAATGGCTTGAATGATATATCCCTTTGTTTTAAAGCTTGTTCTAGTTTGCTTTCCATGTTGACAAGGTGCACACATTATGCTTTGTGGCCTTTTTAGCTTGGATAGCCTGCTTATTTGTTATGTTTACTATGTTGTCAAAGTTCAAATGATCCAATATTCTATGCCACAACCAACTCTCATCTTCTTGTGATAGAAATCACTTTTCCCCTTTGATCTCATTAAGCGTATATAGATTATTTGGAGTTCTTATTGCATTTGCAATGACTTTTCCAGTTTTTGATTTTCTTATCTCACATCTATCTGGGTAACCATACGACCTTGATAACAAAGTTGACTTATACTTAGCAGATTATGTTTTAACCCTTTGACATATAGTACATTTTCTGTTCTTGTTTTCCCATTATCTAAACTCAAAGTTCCTCTTCCACCAATTTTTTTTGATCCATTATCACCAAAACTTACTTGAAGAACACAAGCTTATACTAAGAGGGGGGGTGAACAGTCTAAGACCTATTTTTAATTTTTCCTTTATATTACAAAATAGTAAAGCAATATACCCACAACAATATCAAAACAATACACAATATCATCCACAAAGTGACACCAATTTTTACGTGGTTCACCCAGAATGGCTGGGCTACGTCCACAAAACTTTTCTCTAAAAGTTATCTCAAAGTTCTTTGGGAATCCTTCCAAATTACAATATTTATGAGCCTCTACCCAAAGGAGATACCTTCGCCCAAATAGAATTTATGAGCCTCTGCTCAAAGGAGATACCTTCCCCAATCTGAATTTATGAGCCTCTGCTCAAAGGAGATACCTTCACCTCTGCTCTGGAAATGATCCCTCAGAAGATCAACTATCTCTACCTCTTGCCAGCACGTGGAACTCCTTTCCACTGAAGACCTCCTATCCTTAATGCTTAGCCTAAGAGACCTCTGCCTTCTATGATCACGTCCACAGCAGCTCAGCAACCTGTACCAAACACAGTTAGTCGGTCTAGCACAAGTCTTCCTCTGTCTGTTAGATCTATCCAACACTTGA
Organism: Wollemia nobilis; assembly: GCA_028583015.1. NCBI lineage: Eukaryota > Viridiplantae > Streptophyta > Pinopsida > Araucariales > Araucariaceae > Wollemia > Wollemia nobilis. Next base: position 6,360,238 of record JAQPPZ010002440.1, read on the forward strand.
ACAGATCAATCCTTTGCACACAAGCCTTCTCAAAGACTTGCCAAATCTGTCCTTAGGTTCTTCTCAAAGAACCAATGCACCTCTGTCCTTAAGTAGCAACACTCTACATTCATCTTTGCCCTTGTGCTCTCTATGCCCTCTGCTCTCTTTGCGCAATCACAATCGCACTTGATCGAACTTCAACCTTTGCACCTCTGCATAATCACTACAGACATCGTCTTCGCACACTCTGCTTCCTTTGTGATCTTTCACACTTAGAATGATTCGACGAAATGCACTCTACACACTACGATCGAATTTCACACTCTGCTCTCGACGATTGAACTTCTTGCTCTGCGCACTATCTACGAACGTCGCACACAACAACATCTACATTCACTATCAACTCTCCAAACAACCCTCCTTTTATAACAGAATTTTCATGATGAAAAATTTAATCTTAGTCAACTGTTATAACAAATGCAAACCCTAATCTTCGTCGGCTACAAGCCCTAATATTTGTCGGCTTCACTACCTCTGTAACTCTTCTATAGCTTCTTCCGCAAAAATACAACATGTCGCGATATCATGACACTTTTTGCTTTCTTAACCTCTTCTTGTTTTGCACCTGCAAAAGTAGAACATGTCGCGAAATCGTGACACTTTCACTTCCTTGAACTCTTCTTTGCTTGCACTAGCGAAAACGGAACATGTCGCAAAATCGTTACACTTTCGTTGCCTTATGCTTTTCTCTGCATTTCGCCCGTGAAAATGGAACATGTCACAAAATCGTGACACTTTCGTTGCCTTGTGCTTTTCTCTGCCTTACGCCCGCGAAAATGGAACATGTCACAAAATCACGATGCTTTCGCCTTTGAGCTCTTCCTCCTTGAATTTGTCATGAAATTGCGATGCTTCTTCTTCCATGCTCTTTCGTTTTGCTTCTGTCATGAAATCGTGACTCTTCTCCTATTGAAGACCTGCTTTCTATTTCTATCACAAAATTGTGACACTTTCTCCAACCGTATGCTGCCAGCTCAATCTGTCGTGAAATCGTGACAATTTTTGCATCTGTTTGCTTTCTCTTCAACCTGTCGCAAAATAACGACGCTATCAACTTTTCGTACACTTTATTTGCAACCTTTCATGAAATCATGACATTTTTAGCTTCCGTACGTCTTCTTTGCAACCTGTCGCGAAATCGTGACTCTTTCAACTTTCGTACGTTTTCTTTGCAGCCTGTCGCGAAATCATGACGCTTTCAGCTTTCGTACGTCTTCTTTGCAACCTGTCGCGAAATCGTGACATTTCTTACTTCGAAACCTTTCCTTTGCTACATGTCACGAAATCGTGACAGTTCTTACTTGGAACATTTTCATCTTCAGCATGTCGCAAAATTTGCGACGGTTCTCACTTTGAACTCTGCAACATGTCACGAAATCATGACAGTTCTTACTTCGAACTCTGTAGCATGTCACAAAATCGTGACACTTTTTGTGTTACTTTCTCTCTCTTCGAACTTGTCATGAAATCGCAACAATTCACACTATGGACTCTCTCTTCTACATTATGTCACGAAATTGTGACACTTTTTCTTTCGGACTCTCTCTCCTGCAACATGTCATGAAATCACGACATTTTTTCGTCCGTACAACCTTCCTTGCAATATGTCGCAAAATCATGACATTTCTGACTCCGTACATTCTCTCTTCTCTTTGAGTCACGAAATTATGACATGTCGCGATATCGCGACACTTTTCTAACTTGCTTTCTCTCTCCTACTTAAGTCATGAAAATGCGACATGTCGCGATATCACGACACTTTTCCAACTTACTTTCTTTCAAACCTATCAACTTGGGGTTTGCAAAAGACCTTTGAAACTGTCATGCCGTAACCTTCATCAAAACAAATTATTTGACATCAAATTAAATTCCTTCAAAATCTTCTTGACATCAATGACAACTTATTCACTTGAGCAAATGAAATGTACCAAAAGTACCCAAAATTTCCAACAATCTCCCCCTTTGTCATTGATGGCAAACATTTATTGAAAACACTTCTCAAGAGCCAAAACTAAAACCAACTATGCTAACAACTGACAAACTGTGCCCACAACTGAGAATATTCCTTTGAAGTTTTGCTTCCCCTGACTTGAAGCTTTCCTCTTCACCTGAAGCTCTCCCCCTTACTCATATCTCTCCCCATTTGTCATCAATGGCAAAGGGTCACCTTTGGGGCTCGGGACTAAGAATGAGCCTCTTAGCTCAGTCCCTCCCCCACCTCTCGATGAGGTGATTAATTCTGGGGTGGGAGTAAAACTTCCATTAGGCACTGATCATCATCAGCGTCTATAACTTCCTAGTCGGGCCTTATCTTGAACTCTTTGTCCATATTCCTATACTTGTCACTGTTCTTGTTCTTGTTCATGCCTTGATCCTTGGACCTGATCATGCCACTGTTCCTGTACCTGTATTCTAGAATTTTAGCTCTACACTGTATGATTATATTACCTTCATTGTTGCACTTGAAACACTTGACGATGTTGTTTCTCTGAGGTAAACCTGATCTTTGAATCCACCAGTTCTGCCCAAACCTATTCTAACCAAACCTGTTCTGGCCGAACCTGTTTTGATCAAACCTATTCCTGTTATTTACCTCGCAATAAACTACCTTGTGCCCAAACTATTGACAAGAGTAGCAATACCCTTGAAAGTAACTAGCACTTCTGAAACTATCATTTACCTTCTTCACTTGAGCCATGCAATGTGAAGCCATGTGACCAAACCTATGACACGCAAAACATCTATCATGAAATTTTCATTTATTCAACCTCTTGGGTCTTGAAAACTTCTTCTCATTCTGAATTTTGTTTTCTTTTTCTGCGCATCTATCATTCAAGGACTCATGATCTAAAATACTTTTCTCATAAAAACTCTCTTCCTTTTGGAATCTCTTACTAGATTCCCCAACCTGTTCCTTGCGTTTCTTACCAAAACCAATACCTGTTTTATCTATTGTCTTTCTTTGACCTTTGATGAGAGATTTAACCCTTTTGGAGCTATCTTGAAACCTGTAAAGCTTATCCTTGTACTCTTTAGTTTATTCTTTCAAAGAAGCCATTTTCTGTTCTAACTCACTATACTCAAGAACCTTAGACTCTAACTCATCCTTGAGTTCTTGCGTCTTAGCTATAGAGAAATCAAGATTTTCTATAAGATCATCTCTCTCCATACAACATTCATCTAACTTATCCTTGAGTCTAACATTCTTCTTTCTTTCCTTTTTCAAAGCACTAAGAGCACTACTAAGTTCACTTTCAAGATCCTTTATTTGTTTACTTTCTGAATCATCAAAGCCTTTTTCAGATTTCTTATCACTAGAGGTGCTACCTTTTTCAAAAACCATACATGCATCTTCCTTATAGTTTTCTGAAGCATCCTCATACATATTGGAAACCAAATCATTATTTGTACAATCATCCTCAAGATGACCAAAATTTCCACATCTAAGACATTTCATGATAATGAATCTATGTTTCGGTTCTTCCTCTTTTTTTGATATGAACAACATCTCATTTTCATCATCACTTGAAGAACTTTCACTATCACTACTAGAACACTTACTTGCTTTGTCTAGGTAGAAACTCTTCTTGTGCTTGTGAGAATACCTCTTTCCTTGATTGCTGTGCTCATCTTTGTTCTTTCTGTGATGCTTGTGCTTTTCAAAATCCTTGCTCTTAGAATCCTGTTTATCTTCATCACTTTCATTCTTGGGAACAGATACGATCAGTAGCATAATGACCAAACTTTCCACAATTGAAACATCTTATATTTTTAACGCTTTTGTGCTTTCTAAAGAACTTGCCTTTCTTGCTGTAATATGCCTCTTCATCACTAGAAGACTCATCACTCTCTTGAAGCTATTTACCCTTGGATTTCTTGGTAGCCTTGAAAGCTGCCTCTTTCTTGACGTCAACCTTCACTTGAGTTCTCAACTCAAATGCTGCAAGTATACTATGGAGCTCATATTTTTTCAACTTATCCAAATCTTTAGCTTCCTCAATAGCAGAAATATTTTCACTAAATCTATTAGGAAGAGATCTTAAAATCTTATCACAAACATAATTTTTAGCAAGCTCAAGACCTAAGTCTTTCATGGAATTAACAACCTCATCCATACGAAGCATGTAGTCACTAATATTTTCATCATCATTCATCTTGAGTTGTTCAAACATACCTTTGAAGTGTCTCAACTTGGCCTTTCTGACATTTGTATCACCTGTATGAACCACCTCGCAATTGTTTCCACATTTCACTCACTATCTTGCGGTGAATCACTTTGGTGAGATCTCGCTTCACGTAAGCCTTTCAGGATTGCATTCATTGCTTTTGAATTGCTGTGATGTAGGAGCCTTTCTTTGTTAGTATTTGGACCATGTACAAGAATAGTGTAGGAGCCTTTCATTCTTGCACTCCAAAGACCAAAATCTGACCCATCAAGAATAGGTGTTGCATTGCCACTTGAATAATCCATTGTGTTCTTTACTAGCTTTTCCTTCAAGCTGTTAAAATTTTGAAGGCACCCGCTCTGATACCAATTGAAGAACACAAGCTTATACTGAGAGGGGGGGTGAACAGTATAAGACCTCTTTTTAATTTTTTTTTTATATTACAAAATAGTAAAGCAATATACCCACAACAATATCAAAACAATGCACAATATCATCCACAAAGTGACACCAATTTTTATGTGGTTCACCCAGAATGGCTAGGCTACGTCCACAAAAATTTTCTCTAAGTTATCTCAAAGTTCTTTGGGAATCCTTCCCAATTACAATGTTTATGAGCCTCGGCCCAAAGGAGATACCTTATCCCAAATAGAATTTATGAGCCTCTACTCAAAGGAGATACCTTACCCAATCTGAATTTATGAGCCTCTGCTCAAAGGAGATACCTTCCCCTCTGCTCTGGAAATGTCCCTCAGAAGATCAACTGTCTCTACCTCTTGCCAGCATGTGGAACTCCTTTCCATCGAAGACCTCCTGTCCTCAATGTTTAGCCTAAGAGACCTTTGCATTCTATGATCACGTCCATAGTAGCTCAACAACCTGTACCAAACATAGTTAGTCGGTCTAGCACAAGTCTTCCTCTGTCTGTCAGATCTGTCCAACACTTGAACAGATCAATCCTCTACACACAAGCCTTCTCAAAGACTTGCCAAATCTATCCTCAGGTTCTTCTCAAAGAACCAATGCACCTCTATCCTTAAGCAGCAGCACTCCACATTCGTCTTTGCCCTTGTGCTCTCTATGCCCTCTGCTCTCTTTGCACAATCACAACCGCACTTGATCGAACTTCAAACTTTGCACCTTTGCACAATCACAGCAGCACCATCTTCGCACAATCTACTTCCTTTGCGATCTTTCACACTTAGAATGATTCGACGAAATGCACTCTGCACACTACGATCGAATTTCACACTTTGCTCTCGGTGATCGAACTTCTTGCTCTGTGCACTATTTACGAATGTCACACACAACAACATCTACATTCACTATCAACTCTCCAAACAACCCTCCTTTTATAATATAATTTTCATGATGAAAACTTTAATCTTAGTCGATTGTTATAACAAATGCAAACCCTAATCTTTGTCGGTTGCAAGCCCTAATATTCGTCGGCTAATATTTGATTTTGTCAGCTTCACTGCCTTTGTAACTCTTCTGTAGCTTCTGTCATGAAAATACAACATGTCGCGATATCGTGACACTTTTTTCTTTCTTAACCTCTTCTCGCATTGCACCCGCGAAAGCAGAACATGTCACGAAATCGTGACACTTTTGCTTCCTTGCACTCTTCTCTACTTGCACTAGCAAAAATAAAACATGTCATGAAATCGATACTTTTGTTGCCTTGTGCTTTTATCTGCCTTTCGCCCATGAAAACAGAACATGTTGCAAAATCATGACACTTTCACTGCCTTGTGCTTTTCTCTGCCTTACGCCCGCAAAAATGGAACATGTCGTGAAATCATGACGCTTTCGCCTTTGAGATCTTCCTCCTTGAATTTGTCACAAAATCGTGACGCTTCTTCTTCCATGCTCTTTCGTTTTGCTTCTGTCATGAAATCATGACTCTTCTCCTGTTGAAGACCTGCTTTCTGTTTCTATTGTGAAATCATGACACTTTCTCCAATCGTATGCTGCCAAATCAATCTGTCATGAAATCATGATAATTTCTGCATATTTTTGCTTTCTCTTCAACCTATCGTGAAATCGTGATGCTATCAACTTTCCATATGCTTTCTTTGCAACCTGTCATGAAATCACGACGCTTTCAGCTTTCGTACGTCTTCTTTGCAACCTGTCACGAAATCGTGACTCTTTTAGCTTCCGTACATTTTCTTTGTAGCCTATCACGAAATCGCAACGCTTTCAGCTTCCATATGTCTTCTTTGCAACCTGTCGTGAAATCGTGACATTTCTTACTTCAAAACCTTTCCTTTGCTGCATGTCGCAAAATCGTGACAGTTCTTACTTGGAACATTTTCATCTGCAGCATGTCATGAAATCGTGATGGTTCTCACTTCAAACTCTGTAGCATGTCACAAAATCACGACAGTTCTTACTTCGAACTCTGTAGCATGTCGCGAAATCGTGACACTTTTCATGTTACTTTCTCTCTCTTTGAACTTGTCGTGAAATCATGACAATTCACACTACGGACTCTCTCTTCTGCATTATGTTGCGAAATCGTGACACTTTTTCTTTCGGACTCTCTCTCCTGCAACATGTCGCGAAATCGTGACATTTTTTTGTTCGTAAAACCTTCCATGCAATATGTTACAAAATCGTGACATTTATGACTCCGTACATTCTCTCTCCTCTTTGAGTCACGAAACTATGACCTGTCGCGATATCGTGGCACTTTTCTAACTTGCTTTCTCTCTCCTGCTTAAGTCACAAAAATGTGACATGTCACGATATCGAACACTTTTCCAACTTACTTTCTTTTGAACCTGTCAGCTTGGGGTTTGCAAAAGACCTTTGAAACTGTCATGTCGTAACCTTCATCAAAACAAATTATTTGACATCAAATCAAATTACTTCAAAAGCTTCTTGACATCAATGACAACTTATTCACTTGAGCAAATGCAATGTACCCAAAGTACCCAAAATTGCCAACATTACTGATCCTCTATTGGTTTCTTTTAGTTCAATAAATTTGTCTTTGTATCCTGTCATGTGTCTAGAGCAACCACTATCAAGATACCATTGTTCTTCTTTATCCTAAGCATGAAGGGATATGTTTGAACTAACATTGATCTATAATTTTCATTCTCCTTTTTCTTTTTTTTAGTTGTTTTTCTTGACTCAGGAAGTATCATTTTACATCATCTAGCCTTGTGCCCAAAATTATTGCATTTGTAACATATAATATCATTATTCATAAGAGGTGCAAAAGAATTGAAATTTCTATTGACATCATTTTTTCCCATAACCAATGCAGTGTACATCTCTATGACCATATTTGTTACAAGAAAAATAATAGCCATGGAAGAAATTATGTAACATGTTTGGACGACTTTGAGATTGTGGTTGAGTGCTTCTCCATTTGTGAATAACTATCATCCAAGGTTCTTATTCTTTGCTTTCTTCCTTCCTGATGTATTTTCCTTTTCGAGTATACTTTACTTTCCTATATTTATTTGAAGTTTCACATTTTTTAAGACATAACTCTTCTTTTTGTTTCCCATACTCTATATCTTGTAGTACCTTGATCCTTTCAACTTCATTCCTTAAATAATTTTTGCTTCCAATATTTCATATTCTATTTCTCTAACTCTTAATAGATCCGTCATATCCTGCTCAATATTCTTTTCCTCTTCTACCTTTATCTTAAGTTCTGTGAGACTTTGTAGAAGTTCTGTATTTGCTTCTTCATCCTCTTGAATTTGTTCCTTCAAGATCCAGTTCTTTTATCTAATCCTTTCCAAATTCATGAGAGCAGTAAAAAATTCATCTTTTATATCAAACATGGTCTCTTCTTCATTTTCTGAAGTTATGTGTATTTATGACGGATCCTCTTCCAAGCTGTTAATATTTTCACAAAGAGACCCGCTCTGATACCAATTGAAGAACATGTGCTTATACTAAGAGGGGGTGAATAGTATAAGATAATTTTTTTTTCTTTTTAATCCATATGATACCATCAACAATATTAAAGCAATAAACATCACACAAAGCATCACACACATGAGAGACATGATTTAACGTGGTTCACCCAATGTGGGCTACTCCACAAAGAAAAAATTCCTTATAAAATTTTCTCAAAATATTTCTCTTGGGAATCCTTTCTCTAATACAATTTTTATGGACCTTTGTCCAAAGGAGACACCAATCCCCTAATCAAGTTTGTGGATATCTATCCACAGGATAAATCCTTTCTCCTCTGCTCTGGCTGGTGATATTCTAGAAGAACCATTACCCCCACTACACTGGCTAATGGATCTCTATCCACTGGAGATTATCATTCTCTATACTCTGCCACCTCCAAATATTTGTCTCAAATTTGCACTAAACACATTCCTTCGATCTAGTACAAATCTACTCAATCTCTATCTCTAATCTAGTACAAACCTTATCCTCAAATCTACACCAAATTCTATCCTCAATATCTATCCTCAAATCTATCCTCAATCTCTATTCTCAAATCTGTATTGTAATCTTTCACAAAAGCTCACACCAATATATCCACAAGTCTTCTCAAAGACTTACCTCAAATCTACTCAACAAGTTTTCACTAAAACTTGTTCAATCTCATAGAAACATATAGAGAATTTTTACGCTCAATATGCTTCACATTCACAACAATGCTCAATAACTTTCAATCTCTATTTTTACCATAGAAACATATAGAGAATTGTTAGAGACTCAATATGTTTCACACTTAAAAACACTCAACCTCTTTCTCAAATAAATATGGAACAATTTGTTTCACAAAACTTGAAACAATGATACTCATGATACTCATGAGTATCACATAACAATGATACTCATAACAATGATACTCATGAACTTTGCAAACCCTAGTTCAAGTTATTCACTCAATCAATCACTTCAACTAATCAAACAATCCTTTTAACTCCAACTTAGCATTTATAACATTCAACAATCACTCACTAGGAATATGTTCCCATACCTTTTTGTTTGATGAAGAAAATGACCTCAAAACCTGTCTTAAACATAATTTTCTTCTTTGCCAATTTCAATGGTTAGATGACAAAAATATCACACTAACTCTCTTCAGAAATATTTCTCATTCAAAAAAATAATCAAACTCAAATACACCTTATTACTCCTTTGAAATTAGCAATCCTCAAAGCATGCAAAAATGAATTACTCAATTACTCCTTATAATATTCAATCTTTAATTAACAACCTCCAAAATCAAACCCTCAAAAATAATGCTTCCTATCATTTTATCTCCCTCAAATTCTTAGTAGTAAAACTTCAAAATATAAACTTTATAACCCTCAAAAATATTTATTTTATCCAACCTTTAGCAAATTCGAAACAACAAATAACCTTGGCAAATCATGAGCGCATACCTCTCTCTATGCAAGAAGGGCCTCAGCAGGTTTTGAACACAAAACCTCTCCAACCAAGCACCTTAGCAAGGCGTTAGCCCACCACATGGGCTATGTGCCTTCCCACAACGAGGAAAGCTAGTGATTTCCCTTTGTGGCTTCCTCAATGACGCAACACTCAACAAAAACAATCACCCCCGCTTTGGAAAACTGAAGCTGGCAGGTTTCAAAACTTGCACCATGAGCCTGCCACACTTAGCGCCTCCCATGATTGCCAGCTGTGCTACACCGTGCTGTGCGATGGAGAAGGAGCTTTGCTCCTCTTTTTCCTTTTGCCTGCCATTGAAAACTCTTAAACGTGAATCTCTTCTTCCCTTTGCGTATGATTTTTGAGAGCATAGCACATACGAATAGTATGGACAGGTTTTGATAAAGTCTTGCCCCCATTTTTATATGCATAGACCAAGCTTTGAAAATATCGATGGATAATTCGAATTATAAAATAAATTTTATAATCCTAACTTTAGGATTATTTTTATTAACATAAATTAATTTTATAATTAAATTATAATTAATCTACAAGGAAGACTGCTTGGCCTCTTGGCTGTCCATTCTATGGGATGTTTTTTTTGACCATATTCTATTATTTTTATATGGGCACAAGCTACTCTGCATGGTGCTTGCATGATTAGTTTTTGTCTTTGTTAGTTCTTTTTTGCGTCTTTCTTTTCTGATGGCCATAATATTAGGCTTCCATAGTTTAGTTTGGCTGTATTCTAATGGAAGAGTAGGTCTTGGCCATTTTTGTTGTCAGTTTAAACTTTTAGGGCTTGGCCTTTGTCCAGTTGGTCAGTGGACCCTATTTTGTAAAATGGTTTTGGGTCAACCAGTTAAAACCCGGTGTTAATTATAATATTCTCTTACTTACCAAAAAAAAAAAAAAAATTATAATTAATCTATAATTAACTTAATAACTTTAGAAGTTAATTAAATTAATTTATAATCAAATTATTTAAATTAATTTAAATCTCCCATTTTAATATTATAATAATATATTATAATATTATTTTGCTTGGGCCTCTTTAAACCTCATCTAACTACCTGGAACATAATCTAACCAACTGGATGTGGACTTTATTTTGCATTGATTTCAGAACAACTTCTTGCATTGCTCACTAAAACTGACTCTTGACATCAATGACAACACAATTACTCAAAATGTCCAACATTTCTAATGAGAGTAGATTCTACTTGTTTGGCCAATTGAATAGTGTGTTCAAAAGAAGGTATTATGGATATTTCCAAGGGATAGGATAGATGTTCATTAAGGTTCTTTTTAAAGACACTAAGGAGATCCTTTGGAGGGGGTTTATATTCTAATTTTTCCACTAATGACCTCCACATTTTTAAGAAACTTGATAAAATTTCCTCCTTCCCTTGATTTAACTAATATAAATTAGTGAGAATATCAGTTTCCTCTATGTCAATAACAAATTGTTGAATGAATTTCTCACCTAGTTCTCAAAAACTTCTAAGAGAATGACGAGACAATTGATAATACCATTCCAATGCTGACCCAACAAGAATTTATGGAAATATTTTTAGTAGTAATAATTCATTTTATGCTACACTCATGTATGTGATTATAAAGAGTCCTATATGATACAAAATCACCTGACCCATCATACTTGGGTAACTTAGGGACTTTGAAATGATGTGAAAAACGATAATTAGCTCTAAGTAGGTCTAATGGTTGATTGCACATATTGTCAAATGTGCATATTTACCTCAAAAATACTTGGAGTGAAGACATTTGTTGAGTCAACTACTGTACATGGGACATAAGGACTTGGACTTCATGATAGGATTATCTTGTCAGAATTAGAAAAAATTGTGATGAGAAAAATGTATTTGATATATTAATCAAAGGATGCATTTGAGAATTTTGATTAAAAGAGGGATTTGATTGAGAAACAAAGGGGTTTGAGGAATTATTGAAGGGATTAGTTGGTGGATTTTTAGGATAAAACATGGGGGTCATATTGAAACTTCTAAGGTTAATTATGTCAAAGGAAGTGGTGTCAGAGGTAGGAAGAGCTAGATTATAAACATATCCTCCTCTTGGATTTAAAAGAGAAGGTTGTTTGGTTAAAACCAATTGAGACATCAATCTGCTAGGGGGAATTTCTAATTGATTTGATATTATAGTTGGAGAAGTAGGATGACTCAAAGTTGTTTTCAGTAATTCCTCTATATAAAGTAATGTGGGTTGTTGCCCCACAAAAATAATTTGGTTAAGAATTCCTCCTCCTCTAATGATACTAGGAGGTTTAGACCTTGAAGTGTTAAGATATATATGTACGAGCCAATGAAAAATATTTTTCGGATCAAAGGTAGAAGAAATCGACTTAGGTTGTTGAATATTTTCTAAATGAGACATATCACTAGCAAGGTGGGATAACTTATCTAAATGTTCTAAATTATCTATGTTCATGATCATTAACAAAGTTTCTTTATTTTTTTGAGAAAAAGCGATAAGATAATCTATATATCCAAATATTACTTCTCCCCTTTCATTATGTATGGGGGGAGTTTCCAAGGGGGGAAAGTTGTTCGCCCTCTTCTTCATATACAAAATTTTTGAACACTGTCAAATTTTCAAGAAGGAGAGATAAATGCTTTGTGTTATAGATTATTTTATGAGCCAAGATTTTGGTTATGTATGGAGGTTGTTTTTTAGTCATACATGGAAAAGAGGAATTAATTTTATTAAGTCTTTTTTTACAAATTTTATTAAAGAAGAATGAGAAGATGTTTTAAAAATTCCTTGTATCCCCTTTATGATAACATTGTTCCTCCTTATGAATCCTATTAGCCTACCATTTTATACTCACTAGAATAGATAACCCTCAAGGTCTAAATTATGGTTTACTCAAGGGTTTGTTAACCTTCCCCCAACAGGACTAACCTCTTATTATGTTCTTGTTATCTTTAGTTAATATGATTTAAGCTAATTAAATAGTTTAGGTGGTATTTGATTAAAGTGTAGTAAATTTTTAGTTTAATTGAGGAAAAATGTTTAGGCTGAAGGTTGTGAAACCCATGTGGTGTTCACATCAAGTTCACCAAATATGTAGACTTTTATTTGAGGATGCTAGTCTCCAAACCCAAGGTCTACACTCAAAAAAGGATTCTTGCCTAAATTCCATTATTATTTGAGATATTTGGTGGATAGAAAGGGTTCATCAAGATTTTTTATGGATTCATTCTAAATATTATTGTTTGGTGTGTGTATTATGCAGTCACCTAAGTTTTTGATAACTGAAACTATATGATTTTGAGAAAGAATTTCAAAATATGATGCAAAGAATACATTGGTGCAATCAATGTCTAAGTCCTATATGCACTTGTAATTTCTTGTTAAATTACACTAAAATAAAACAAGGAACACCTTTCACTTTCAAGAAAGGCCACAAGAGGAATGCATGAAGAAAAAATCTAATATATATGCAAACTAGATGCAATTCTAATTTTATGCCTAATGAATATTAAACATGTTCCTTGGTACTTAAGAGAAAGTAATTCTTGTAATGCGTAGACTGATAAATCCTAACACTAAGTTCCTTGATTTTTGTTATTTTATTAAAAAAATATAATAAAATATAGAACAAACAATAATATTGAATTAATGCAGAAACAAATAAAAAACTAAAAAAAACTACTTAAGAACTTGTAGAGGATGAAATCACAACTTGGATTCTAGTTCACCACCTATGACATGTTTGTTGCTTATGCATGGATTTTTCACCTGCGACAAGTTTATCGCTTGTATACTCGTGAATTTACAAAAAAATATAAAAAGAGGAAAATAATAGATATGTTAGTTTTAGGGGGATTTCTTGATGTTGGAGGTGTTAAACATCCTTGTTTGTAGTCAATCCTCTTTTTCTTTTCAAAAAATATAAAATCGACCTTAGAAGGGAGATAAAATGCATAGAACTAGAATGTAACTATTGTGAAAACTAACTTAAGTTTGAATTGAGTATTATAGGATGACCCTAAGATTAGTTATAAAATTTTTAATTTTTCAAGTTGATCGAGGGTTGATTAGAATGAATTTATAGTCTATAGGGTAAATTTACAGTCTCACAAATTTACGGCCTGTGGGCTCTATGACCTAAAAATTTGATTCTAAGGTTGAAACAAAAGTGGTTTCAGGATGTAAAATGATGGATGGACTAAAAGGATGTCAAGGATTCAATATAGGATTAAAAAACCTAGTCAAAAGGTTATCTAGATGAAGTCACAACCTACTAGTCCTACTAGCCATAAATTTATATTTTACTATTGTAAAGGTCGATTCAAGGAAGAATCTATTGCATCATGCTATAAAGAGGTGATGGGTGGATTTTTGGCTAATACCTATGAGTCCTACAAGGAAACTAAAGAAAGTTTGAAAAAACCTGATACAAACAAAAATAGCCCGTTGAAATGAATTAGCAAGAGAAAATAAGATCCTATAAGAGGGATAAGATTAAAGGATACAAAGTGTAGGGAAAACTAATTAAGCATCAAAGATCATAAAAGAAAAGCATAAAAAGAGAGAAATACCCTTTATACCACAATAAGAAAGCTTATGCATGCAATATCATAGGAGACTCAAAGCCAAAAAAGTATCTTGAAGAAAGAAACTACATAATAATTCTTGTTTAATTGCTAGAGAAATTTTACAGAGCTTTGCTATTATGAAATCACTTGTTGGTTTCAAGATGGAGGTCCCGAATTTATAAAAATTTTGGGCTTTTGTAGGATAGAAAAAGGCAACATTTAAAAGTATTCACACAAGTGGAAAGAAGCAAGTTCCAACTAGGTTAAAGACTAAGTTGAATATTTGACATGCTTTTTTCGATTTGGCATGAGCAAGAAGTAAGTGAAGTTAGAAATATATTGAGGCATTTGAATATCGTTAGAGTTGGCACAAGTGTTGGAATGAGAAAATTTATATTTTAAAGGTGTAGAAACAAATTCACAATCTAGACAAATATGTAGTTGTGATTTTTATTGGGCTACAAATCTATCCATATAATAGTTAGAGAGGTAAGAATTTGAAATTTTATGCTAAATTACCATACCAAAAAAATGTTTACAACATGAAAAATAATTTTGTAGCCTGCAAATTTATCTGAGTGGTAAATGCATCTTGAGAATTCTAATTTTCATGATGAAGGCTTGGAAATGACTTAGATAGGTTGTCAAAATTGACTAGAATCCTCAAATACAATGGATGATTAAAATTGGGTATCTACACCTAGACATAAAACCAAATCTATCATTTTAATAAGTGGTTTTTATAGGTATACCATAACATAGATGTGAGAAAAAATACCATGGGCTTTTTTTGTAGTCATAAGGCCAACGATATGAATTTCCCCAAAGCATTTTCAATATTTTCAAAGACCTTTGCCAAAATTTTCAAGGGTACGCAGGTTGAACAATTGAACCCACATTGAGACTTTTATAACAACTCCTATATGAGGCTTAAACCCTAGTGACCAATGACACCTATATGGACCAACACTACTAAAAACTTAGGGCCCTTCTATGTAGACCTAGTCATAGTATTCCCCTTGGTGAAGGTTACCAAGAAGAAAATTTTTGACATCAATGTGATAGAAGCTTTTGCTTTTAAAGACCATTTAATTTTGATCCAACCCTTTGAAGCTGCTAGACTTGACCACACTCGCATGAATTTATAGCTTAGGTTGCTTTGCAAATTTAACATGTTACCTCTTATAATAGTATTACTAGTTGGGAGGGAACCCCATCCTATGCAAGAAAGGTCTTGTTGGATTTTTGAGAAAATTTCAAAGCCTCGAACTAAGGCCAACCTAACACCTTACCTTTTTTTATTGTGGTTAGTCTGAGAAACCTCTACGATCGATGCTAAAGGCTAAGCATACCTATCCCAACCATGACCTTTGGACACCTTAAATTTTAATTTGAGGGTATTTGTAAAAAAGGGTTTAACTTTGCTCTTCTATCCCTCCTAATGTGCTTGCACTCCTAGATACTCAATCCTTGAAACTAGGTCATTTTTCAGACCTTGTGATGATCCCTAGGCCTATCCCATCTTCTTGTTGGAATATGTAATGCAACATTGTGTAAATTATTCTTAGACTAAAATATAAAGTCTAAAGAATAATATTTGAATTAGAATATAATTCTATCTTATGTAAAATATTCCCACCCAATTAATAAATAAATTAAGGGTGCTAGGAATATTTAATTTTTTGAAAAAAAGTTATTTCTCTTTTCTAGAAAATATTAGAAAGTAACTAATCACTTTCTAATATTTGATAGATGCCACTTATCACATATCTCAAATATTAGATTGTGATAAAATTAGAAAGTAACTAAAGCACTTTCTAATATTTGATAGATTGTGATAAGATTAGATTGTGATAAGATTTAGGGTTGTAGTAGAAAAACTTCTCTTTAAATAGGGGTGTTTTCTACTACATATTATCATATCTTATCATATCTTGTCATATTGACTTGTGTTGTAGTTTATGTTGATGCATATTGTTGCATAACATTGAAGCATTCTTGTACTATTGAATCATTGAGTAATATAGTGAGCTTCATAGTGGATGTTTCCCTTCTTCATTTGAAGTAGGGTTTTACCACTCAATATTTGTGTTGTGGGTTTACCTCTTTTATGTGTGATTGATCTTGTGGAGCATTCTTCGATCTTGGGGAGATTTTGCTTGTCTCACATTTGGTATCAGAGCGGTTGGGATCTCCATCAAGTGTCTTCAATCCTTTGAGGTGAAAAACCCATTAAGGTATATTTTTTTTTGCATGCATTTGATATTTGGGTATTTTATGTAAACTTATTTTGCAAATATGCCATTAGGGTTTATAGATTTATTATGTTTTTAGATCTAGTTGTTAGATCTTTTGCAAACAATATTTTCATTTTAAATCTATAATTTTTTTTTGGCATTAAGCTTTTTGTTGGAAAGGTTTTGGAGCCAAACGGACCCCATGGTTGCGTTCGGAAGACCCAAAAACCCCTATTTCCATATATAGTCTTTTTTTTTATTTATTAAAAAAAAAATAGTCGGCTATATATATATATATATATATATAAACAATTTTGCTTTATAAAAAAAAAAACAGTTTTGTTTAAAAAAAAAAAGTTTTGCTTTATAAAAAAAAAAATAGTTTTGTTTTTAAAAAAAAAAAATAGTTTTGCTTTATAAAAAAAAAAACAGTTTTGTTTTTTTTGAAAAAGTTTTGCTTTATAAAAATCTTTAAACTTTTTCATGTCATTTTTTTATTAATAAAATAAATTTTATTAATTTAATTGCATTTTTTTAAGCAATTTTTTGTATTAAAAATTATTATTATTCTCCTTAAAATGCAATATTTTTTTGTCTCACATTAACAATGGTTGTTTGTGAGTTTGCTTGTTTTGCAAGGTTATCCAAGTATGTTTTGGAGTATACAAGGCAATTTCGGATCAATTTTTTCACTCTCTTCCCCTATTTTTATTAATTTCTTCTAATCTCTCTCCAGTATTTGCTTGAAGCATACTGTAAATTAATGTAACTTGTATCTCTCATTATGAAAGTAAAAGAGAATGAAAGTGAGAGTGAGAGAGAGAGAGAAGAGGGAGGGGGGAGGAGGAGAGAGAGAGAGAAAGAGTGTATTTGTGTTTTTCTTTGTGTCTCCACTATCTCTTGTTCATCTTTCTTACATTTTGCATCTCAACTAATCTAACTACTAACTTTCTACTAAACAATCTACTAACCAACTAACTTGCAATTTACTAATTTTCATATTAATCAAGAAGGTTAAAAATGAATCAACTTCCTAACCACAACTTTAGTATTTGATTAAAATTTACTTAATCTTGCAACACAGTTTATATTTGCTAAACACCTATTGAATCCAAAAGAATCCGCTCTATCGGTAGCAAGTCCTTTTTGGGTCCTCGTACCTGTACCCTTTTGGGTAGCTTGGTTGACCTTGGGTGAGATGAATTGGCAATTCATTAGGCTATAGCAAAACCTAAAATGAACACTAACTTACTAACTTATTGACTATCTAACATTTAACAAATATTTTATGGTTCAATTCAAGTTAGTTTATTTTGTTGCAAGATGATTGTTATGGTTAGTTACCTTCTTATTGCAAGTTAATCTATTGCAAGTTGATCTTGGTTTATTCAATTGCAATATGGTTATAGTTGTTTATTGCAATATGGTTATAGTAGTTCATGATTATCTTTCATGATGATCAATCAGCTATTGCCTTGGCTAAAAATCATGTAATGCATCAAAGGACAAAGCATGTTGAAATCCAAGCCCATTTTATCAGAGAGAAGGTATTGGATGGGACTATTCAGTTGGAGTATTGCCCATCATCTTCTAATTCTGCTGATTTGTTCACCAAACCTCTTCCCAAGGAGCAGTTTTGTAAGCTGAGGGACTCACTTGGTTTGGTGAAGTTGTCCTCAAGGGGGAATGAAGTGTAGTTACACTTGTGTGATGACAACTTCATCCTTATGAGGTGTTTTGTGCTATATATATGAGTTGATATTTGGTGGTATAATTACTTTTTGCATCTCTTTTGAACATGGTACTTTCTTGTTTGCCTTGTGCAACTTTTGTACATGTTACTTTGTAGATGGCATTGTGCAATTATGGTATATGATGCAATTGCTTTATGCGACTCTTTTACATGGTACTTTCTTGTTGCCTTGTGCAACTTTGTACATGTTTTTTTATGTAGTTGGCATTATGCAATTGGTTTATCATGGTACTTTCTTGTTAGCATTTATGCTACTTTTGTACATGATATTTTATGGTTGGATTTATGCAACCGATGTGCACACTTTATTATTTTCATATACCTTATGCAACTCTTGTACATGGTACTTTTTTGTTAGCCTTGTGCTACTTTTGTACATGGTACTTTAGAGTTTACATTATCATGGTACTCCTTGTTTGCTTTATGCAACTTTGTACATGATATTTTTTGATCAACTATATAGCACGTGACTATAAGTATGGCTTGGCATCTTTTTGTGATGACTTATAGTTCACTATTTGTTAGATCAGTTTTGTTATCATATTTGGATATTCATATATGTTGTGGTGAATATATTTATGATGATGTATCTAATTGATCTTATGTTGAGCTGCTTGTAGCTTGCAGGTACTTCCATTTGGGATTTTGTAGGCTTACTGAAGACACCCTTGTGATGTTTTCTTCTTGTCATTTGCAACCACTTGTGGTTGATGGATGGCTTTGTAAGTTGCTTGTATCTGAAGCTACTCCGTTTGGGGCTTGCGGTCTCATTTTGGCCCATTTTGTATTGGTGCCTTATTGTAGACCATTCTTGGTCATAAAAGCTCATTGTAACTATATTACTCATTTGATTCTCATCCCCGTTTGTATCTTTAGGGGGAGAATGTTTCTTTGTCTCATAATTCCTTTCCCCAATATTGCATTAAGGGGGAGTGTTGGAATATGTAATGCAACATTGTGTAAATTATTCTTAGACTAAAATATAAAGTCTAAAGAATAATATTTGAATTAGAATATAATTCTATCTTATGTAAAATATTCCCACCTAATTAATAAATAAATTAAGGGTGCTAGGAATATTTAATTTCTTGGGAAAAAGTTATTTCCCTTTTCTAGCAAATATTAGAAAGTAACTAATCACTTTCTAATATTTGATAGATGCCACTTATCACATATCTCAAAGATTAGATTGTGATAAAATTAGAAAGTAACTAAAGCACTTTCTAATATTTGATAGATTGTGATAAGATTTAGGGTTGTAGTAGAAAAGCTTCTCTTTAAATAGGGGTGTTTTCTACTACATATTATCATATCTTATCATATCTTGTCATATTGACTTGTGTTGTAGTTTATGTTGATGCATATTGTTGCATAACATTGAAGCATTCTTGTACTGTTGAATCATTGAGTAATATAGTGAGCTTCATAGTGGATGTTTCCCTTCTTCATTTGAAGTAGGGTTTTACCACTCAATATTTGTGTTGTGGGTTTACCTCTTTTATGTGTGATTGATCTTGTGGAGCATTCTTCGATCTTGGGGAGACTTTGCTTGTCTCACACTTTTATATTCACCTTTGTACTTGCTTATATATTCATGCCTATAGCATCTTCTGATCCTACTCGTTTCCTAGCTCCCACTCATGCTCCTACCAATTTTAAACTTGGTAAAACAAATTTAAAATATATTATAGATTATAAATTTTAATTTAATTTATGTGAGTAAATATTTTATTAATAAAAGACAATAAAATTTTGATTTTCAAATATGATGTATACATATTAAGGTTTAGTCATTCCACTAAAATTTTAGTTTACAATATTGAAAAATATTTCTCATATTCTATGTGAGATTAAAGTTATTCAAGAGAATAAAATTTTAATTTATACTATAAACTTAAAAAACAAGTTAACAATTAGTTAAAATAATTTTATAAAATGTAATGATAAAGGATGAGGGTAATACAACTTTGCTAGAGTTTTTGGTGTGAGCCACGTTAGGTTTCTTTCTAGATATTTTCATGGCCTCCATACCCTATGGCCTAACAATTTACGTTGGTGTTGCAAGGGAGACAATTCCTGTCAGGTATTTTGTCAAGTGTATACCTCTCAAGTCATTACTAGGGGCTTGGATCTCTTTAGCATGGGCTCCCATGACATTACTATTTGACTAGTACAAAGTCTTACTAGAATTTTTTTATTTTTTATTTTGTTGACCCTACACATGTCACAACTCTTTATCAACATGGTCCTTGGCATTTATGGAGATCTTTTCTTGTTATCTCATCATGGACCCATGATTTTACTCTCTACAAACAAACTCCTCAAGTTTTTGGTCTAGGTGGAGTTCCTTGGTCTTTCCATCCCTTTGTGGGTTGGTTTAGACCAAATCGCCAATGTCCTTGGGTGTGCGGTTATCACTAACCCTAAAAAAAAATTTAATCCTTGTATGACCAGACAAGTATGTTTAGAGGTAGATTTGTCAAAGGATCTACTCGATTCCATCACCATTCAAGTGGGGAGGCCACTATTTCTTAGTGGGTGGTTTACATTAATCTCCCAAACACCTATTTTTATTGCCAAGCACTCGATCATAAGGTGAAGCATTGTTCGAGTATGTTGCATCTCAAGCTAAAGTCAACTTCTATGCCCACCCTTGTGGTAATCACTCAACCTAAGGTGGATGGTTGGACCACTATGAACCATTTAAATTTTTTTATTCTCATGTTGTTCCCACTTCACATATGATAATTTTTACTGATTTACAAATGGTGGTTGTCACACGCTCGCAACATTCAGTTCCACAAATGATGAATTTTTCTAATCCATAACTGGTGATCATCACAAGATCCATGCCTTAACTTCCATAGATAACTATTTTTCCTATTCCATAGTCCTCACCCACGAAGAGCACAACATCAGATGCAAATCCCTCATCAATGGAATTGGTGGTTCCTACAGAGGAAGCAAAATTTGAGAATCCTTCCCCTTCTGTGCGGTTTCAACATTTCCATAGTCCTTGATAGGGGAAATTAAATGGGGATAGTGTACTTGAAAAATGGTTTCACCCATTCAAACTTGGGTGGGTGAGTGCCAAACCTAGAAATTTTAATAGCTTTGGGGCATTGACATTACTTGAACAGACGTAGGACAATGGAGTCTCAGCGAAGCAACCATTCTTTACATGTGATACTAGGGGTCATAAGTTTACTTGTAAAGATTTACTTACACAAGCACCTAAAAGAACCAACCACTCTACAAGTTAGATCTCTTCAGAGTTACAGTTTTCTAATTTAGGGTTTTTTGATTTAGTTTATTTTCAATTTCTCAATTTTGTAATGTAAGCGATAGATCTCTTGGTGATCTATTTGTCATATTTTTTGTTTTGTCAGGCCCTTTTGGCCTTGGTTTAGTTTCTTGCATAGGCTTTGGGGTGTGCTTCCATACCACCCATTTTTTTGTGAATTTGTACTCTTATTATTTTTAATAAGATAAAGTTCAATATATATTAAAAATAATATATTTTTTCAAATATTGTTAGCTCAACTCATTAATCCTTTTAATTAAAAAAAGCCTCTCTTATCAAGACATTTATATTTATAAATGTAATTATATAAATAAAATAAAATTACATATCACTATATTCGATGTCATATAACCATTTAAAAATGATATTTTAGATAAGAAAATCACCATCATGGTAAGCATGTGAATACAATCATTAGTCGAATCATCATACATATTTAGTTTGAATTTTATTTTTGCAGTTGGAAATATGAATAAAATTTATTTATTTTTAAGATGAAATTAACCATCCATAACTAAATTAATCATCCATAACTAAATCAACCATCCAAAAAAATTAAATGAAGTTTTTTTTGTGGAGATTTTGCTAGTGTTTTTTGCTTGCATGTTGTTGTTGCCTGTTTGCTCTTTCATCGACCACCATACCGCTAGTGCCCTTATAGGATCTAAACACACTATGCATTTTTGTGTAACTACTCTGCCTTGGGTGGGGGTATCCTTCCCTTTCGATGGTCACCTCTCAAGCTACCATTTCAATGGTTAGTGAAGTTGCAGCTATGGAGAGCCATGGCTCCAGTAAAATGACCCATGAATTTTATCCTGAAGGTAGTTCCTCTATGTCGAACATAGTCCTACCCATGCAGGATTTTGATAAAGTGTGCAACTGGCTTGAGAGTCACACCCTAGTTGGGTAATTTTTGGGGAGGATTCCTAGTGACTTGCTAATCCATTAATGGAGTTAGCAATTCTAGCATCCATATGACATAAAAGTTGACCATATTCAAAACCTTACTAAAGGTTTTTTTTTTTTTTTTAGTTTATCGATCTGGAACATATCATTGTAATTATGAGTAAAGGTCCTTGGTATATTAGGAATACCCTTTTAATTCTTCAGCTCTAGCACTGTAATTTTATAGTTTTTGCTAATGTTTCCCTGCGTGTCCCTGTTTAGGTGGAATTCCATTTGGTCATTATTGCCACAACTTGTTACACCCATTGGCAATTTTGTGTGCATGTAGCCATAGAAATTCTATGTTGTGTGGCCATACAAACACTTTGCTTTAAAATTTCTCTCTCAAAGGATGTTAAGGATTCTATTGATATTCAGGTTGGTGAGACCTATTTCCAACAATGGGTGTTTTATATCAATCTCCTCAATACCTATTATCGATGTTAGTCTATAGTTCACAAGATAAAAGACTACTCTCTTATGGAGGGTCGATTAAAAAATTGAGCCCCAATAGAGACTTCAACACCTTTGAACATAGTTAAATATACCCCTCCTACTAATGGAGGTGAGAAATGGACATCTATCACCAGAAGAATGGTAAAGGAAACTAGCCATAACCTTATGTGGGATCTGGTAAGAATAAGTCTCAACCAAGCTCTCAATCAGGGAGCTCTCATGCAACCTCTACAGAAGTAGGTACCTCTAGTGGTAATAACAAAAATATTTCCCCAACTCTTCAAGCCTTCCATTCATATAAGCCATCATATATGTCAGAGTCCATCCCCTCAAGTAGATGCCCTATCCCTCCACCTAATATGCCTAGTGAAGTTCCCTCACAAAACCCTCATCACTCTCATAGTCTAGTTAGGGAGGCCTCAAGCATCCCTCTAGAGAAGTGATGATAGATAGATTTTTTTCATGAAAACCATAATAGGTTTCTCACAAACACCTTTGAATATTTGATAGATTTTGAGGACTCTGAGGTCATCGAAGGAAATATGCTCCTCAATCATATCTCATAAAGTGCATGTCTTGGAATGTCATGAATTTGACAGTTCATGTGCGCAAGTACATAGTACATCAAGATTTGAATGAATTCAAGACAAAATTTAGCAATATTGATATTCTTTTCCTTCAAGAAATCAAAGTCACTAACTTTATTTTATCAAGTACTTGCTCCATTCTCTAGCCCCGAGGTCACACATTTCATACTATGCATGACATAGGTAAAGGACGGGCATTCATATACCTTTCAAAACCTTATCATTCTAGACTGATCTCTTGGGGTTGTGACCCTTCTAATCATGTCATCTGGATTGTGATGGAGATTGATGACCATATTCTTGGTGTGCTCAACATCTATGTACCTAAAGATGCCAATGGTCATTATGCACTTTGGTGGTGGGAAATGCTCTTATCTCCCATTATTGTTTGGTTACTCTATGAAGACTTCAATATGATCGAATTCCCACATGACAAGGTGGGCCTTCTTTTCGTGAGGTGGGCCATAAGGGAAAGAAAAACATGGCTTTTCATGAAAGAAAATTTGGGGCTCTCTGACCCTAGTAGCTACTTTTTACCCTCTTTGTTCCCACCTAGTGCCTGGTTCACATGGTCTAACAATCAACAGGGTGAGAGTCATGTTCTAAAAATATTGGATAGATCCATGCTCTCAGATTCTAATATTTTCTCCTCTAAGTGGTCCTCATATTCTTCTCCCTTTATCTCTATCCACCTCGAGCTTTGCTTGTCTGACCATTCTCCCATTTACTTTTTCATTCTGGTTTCTTTTGCCCCCACTCCTATTTCTCAATATTAATTTTACCTTAATACCTCTATTATGCACCACCCCATGTTGAGGGCCTATGTTATTAGAATTTGGAACCTAGTCCCTAGATCGAAAGGGGTCTCAAGCTATATTGATTGGTGGAATGTTTCTATCCAATGCACTACCAACTTCCTACACTTGCTTTGGTGTAAGTGATGGGGATCTACAAATAGCTCACAACAGATTCTTAATTCTCATTCATTACAGTTGGAAATAATTTACAATAATGGCAGTAGTCTGCCATTTAAAACTCCTTCATCCTGAAAGATAGTTTATTTTCTTTTTCTCTTACAGCATCTTCCGCCCAAGAAGAAAAATAGTCTAAACTGGTCCAGAATCACCCTCTTGCCTTCACGACTGCAACTATGGCTCAGCAGTTCTTCGACCCTTGTGCATGCCTTCACTTCCCCTTTTAAAATCTTTGGCATGACTCTTCGTTTCATTTCCCGTGCCTCTTCGTTGTCTTCGCTTTCGAACGCCTTTCTTTTCGACCCTTGATCTTCGTCTGCCTTCACTGCACCTCGGTGCCACATACTGTTCAAGGCTGCCATTGTAGGCTCTGTCCACTTGTCAACCATTGATGACGTTCGGTATACCACCGCTCGGTAAATTCCTCTGTAATGGCCCTTGTAACCGCCTGCGCTTTCTTTTCTTTCGTTGGTCGCGAAAATGCGACATGTCATGATATCGTGACACTTTTGGCTTCCCTGCCTTCCTGCCCTCTTTGAGTCACAAAAATGCGACATGTCGCGATATCGTGACACTTTCGGCTTTCCTGCCTTCCTGCCCTCTTCGAGTCACGAAAATGTGACATGTCATGATATCGTGACACTTTCGGCTTCTCTACCTTCATGCCTCTTCGAGTCACAAAAATGTGACATGTCACGATATCGCGACACTTTCGGCTTCTCTACCTTCCTGCCCTCTTCGAGTCGCGAAAATGCGACATGTCGCGATATCGCGACACTTTCGGCTTCTCTACCTTCCTGTCCTCTTTGAGTCACGAAAATGCGACATGTCATGATATCGTGACACTTTCGGCTTCTCTACCTTCTTGCCCTCTTCGAGTCACAAAAATGTGACATGTCGCGATATCGCGACACCTTTTCTCCCTTGTGCCTTCTCTCGTCCTTGGGTCATGAAAATGCGACATGTCGCGATATCGTGACACTTTTTCTCCTTTGCGCTTTCTCTCGTCCTTGGGTCACAAAAATGCGACATGTCATGATATCGCGACACTTTTTCTCCTTTGCGCTTTCTCTCGTCCTTGGGTCGTGAAAATGCGACATGTCACGATATCGCGACACTTTTTCTCCTTTGCGCTTTCTCTCGTCCTTTGGTCATGAAAATGCGACATGTCACGATATCGCGACATCTTTCCCTTTCGGCTCTTCTTTCTCCTTTTTGGTCGCGAAATCATGACATGTCACGATATCACGACATCTTTCCTTTCTGCCTTCTCCTCGCTTCTAGGGTCACGAAATCGTGACATGTCATGATATCGCGACATTTCCTTCCTTGCTTCCTTTCTGCTTCTTCGGTCGTGATTTCACGACATGTCACGAAATCATGACATTTTCTCCTCTGCGCCTTTCCTGTCTTCTTTCGGTCACGATTTCGTGACATGTCACGAAATCATGACATTTTTGCTCCACGCCTTTCCTGTCTTCTTTCGGTCGTGATTTCGTGACATGTCACGAAATCATGACATTTTTGCTCCACGCCTTCTCTCTCCTTCTTGAGTCGCGAAAATGCGACATGTCACGATATCGTGACACTTTTCTCTATCGCGATATCGCGACATCAAGGCAAACACTTAGAAATTTTTTTTGTCGATGCAAGATTGCTCTGCTGCCACCGGATGCTCCTGCATCAGACACCCGGGGTGGATTGAGAAGTGTCCTTTACTTTTGTACTGTTGGAGGAAGACCCAGGCGGTCGACCTCTATTTTTGACAACCAAGTTGCATCTTCGATAGGTCTGCCCTTCCACTTGACCAGATATTCAGAATACTGCCTGTTCCTGGTACTTTTGCTTGCTCGAGTGTCTAGTATTTCCTCGATCTCGTCTGCTGCTGGAGTAGATGTTGGAATACTCCATAATTTTGTACTTGGTGTCTCGCTACTGCCTCCTTCATGATACTCTACCAAATCTACAATGTTAAAAATAGGTGATATGTTAAGGCCACTTGGCAATTCCACTTCATACGCATTGCCTGAATCCTATTTTCCTATAATTCGGCATGGTCCAAACTTCTTCATCTTCAACTTGTTATAGGTTTTAGCAAGAAATCTCTCTTTTCTCAAATGGACCATGACTTCATCACCCACTATGAATTCCTTGAACCGTCACTTTTGGTCTGCCCTTGTCTTATATTGGTTGTTCATGTTAGTAATGTGCTTCTTCACTTCTTCATGCACACTCTTCAGATGCTCTGCAAAGTCCTCAACCTCGACATTGCACTTTTCCCCTGTATCCATCTTCCTCAACTCAGAAGCACTCCTTGGACTGCTCCCATATATTATCTGGAATGGAGATTTGTTAGTACTCCTATTGACAGAATTGTTGTATGCAAATTCTGCCTGTGGCAAAACCAAATCCCATCCCGTGGGCTTATCCCCTATCAAGCATCTCAATAGATTTCCCAGACTTCTATTCACCACCTCCATTTGGCCATCGGTCTGTGGGTGGTATGCAGAACTGAATTTCAAATCTGTCTTCAATTTCTTCCACAAGGTCCTCCAGAAATGCCCAACAAACTTGGTATCTCTGTCAGAAACGATACTCTTTGGTAGACCATGAAGTCGTACCACCTCTTTGAAAAATAAACCCGCAACGTGAACTGCGTCACTAGTTTTCTGGTAGGGAATAAAATGTGCCATCTTTGAAAACCTGTCAACCACCACGAATATGGAATCATTTCCCCGCTGCGTCCTTGGTAGACCAAGAATGAAATCCATACTGACGTCCTCCCATGGTCTCTCTGGTATAGGTAATGGCTGATATAATCCAGTGTTCTGGCTCACACCTTTCGCCATCTGGCATACTCTATAGCTTTGTACAAACCTCTTCACATCTTGCTGCAGTTGTGGCCAATAGTAGTTCTCACTAACCAGGGCAATGGTCTTGTCCCGACCAAAATGTCCAGCCAGCCCTCCACTGTGTTTCTCCTTGACTAGATTTTCCCTCATTGAACTCCTTGGAATGCATAATTGACTTCCTCTAAACAACATTCCATCTTGGATCAGAAAATCCAACCACTTGGTCCTGTCCAAAGTGACAGGTGCCAAGCAAGCCTTCCAGGCTTCTGCAAAATCAGGATCTTCAGGGTACAAACCCTTTAGTTCATCAAATCCTACCACTTCCACCTTCATTTTTGTCAACAAACACTACCTTCTACTTAAGGCATCTGCAACTCTATTTGAATTTCCGCTCCTGTGCTTCAACACAAAGGTATAACTCTGTAGAAACTCAACCCATTTCAGGTGCCTCTGATTTAGCTTCCCTTGGCTATTAATATACTGTAAGGCCTGATGATCAGTATATAGAACAAACTCTTTTGGCAACAAGTAATGTCGCCACTTCTTTAGAGCCTGAACTATAGCATAAAACTCTTGATCATAAACTGAATACTTCTTCCTAGCATCATTGAGTTTCTCACTAAAGTAAGCAACATGTTTACCTTCTTGACTCAAAACAGCTCCTATGGCACTACCACTAGCATCACAATCTACCTGAAATACCTTATTAAAATCTGGAAGTGCCAAAATAGGTTGCTCTGTAACCTTCTTCTTCATCATATCAAAGCTCTTATCTGCTCCTAAGGTCCACTTGAATTCTTTCTTATCCCCTCTCATTGTTTCTGTAAGGGGTGCACAAATACTGCTGAAATTCCTAATGAATTTCCTGTAAAAACTTGCTAGACCATGAAATGATCTTACCTCAGTCGTGCTTCTCGGAGTAGGCCATTCAATGATAGCTCTCACCTTTTTTGGGTCCATTTTTAGACCTTCGGCTGAGATGACAAATCCCGGGTACACTAACTCTTTCTTCACGAAATTACACTTCTTCAGATTTATTAACAACTGCTCCTCCCGTAGCTTCTCAAAAACCCTTCTGACCTGCATCAGATGCTCTTCCAGGGTTCTGCTAAATATTAAAATATCATCCAAATAGACAATGATGAATTTGCCTAAAAATTCTTTCAATACCTCATTCATCAACCGCATGAATGTGCTTGGTGCATTGGTTAGCCCAAATGGCATGACCAACCATTCATACAAACCTTCTCTGGTCTTGAAGGTTGTCTTCCATTCATCTCCTTCTTTGACACGAATCTGATGATAACCACTCTTCAGATCAATCTTTGTGAAGTACTTGGCTCCACTCAAACAGTCCATAATGTCATCCATCCTTGGCAATGGAAATCTATACTTTATGGTGATCTTGTTAATGGCTCGAGAGTCTATACACATTCTCCACTCTCCATATTTCTTTGGTGCTAGTACTACAGGTACTACACATGGACTCAAGCTCTCCCGAATCAGTCCCTTTTTTAGCAACTCTTGGACTTGCCTGTTCAGCTCTTCAGTTTCTATAGGAGTCATTCTATGTGCTGCCTTATTGGGTAAACTAGATCCTGGTACCAAATCTATATGGTGACTGATCTTCCTCACTGGTGGTAAACCCTCAGGCACATTATCAGATACAATGTCTGGAAATTCTTCTAATAGTCCTAAGACTTCTACAGGGGTATCCTTGCATTCTTCCTTCCTAACTCTAGGAATTAATGCATAGCACATATGCTCATGCTTTAAACTATCCAAAAATCTTCCCCCTTCAACTAAACAGATTCTAGAGCTGCTACATACCTTTTTGCCCGCCTCCTTCAAGGGCTTCAGCTTATGGCGCACTCCATTCTTCGTCACTAAGTAAGTGTTGGCGCGACCATCATGCACTGCACACCGATCAAACTGCCATGGCCTTCCCAACAACAAATGGCAAGCATCCATAGGCAGGATGTCACACAGGACCTCATCACAGTACTTCCCAATATTAAATTTCATCGAGCATTGCTCACTGACCAAAGCCCTATGGTCCTTCCGTAACCACGCAATCCGATATGGATGCGGGTGTCCCCTTCTCTTTAACTGTAACTTGGTAACCATTTCTTTTGAGACCAAGTTATCAGTACTACCATTATCTATAATAATGTTATAGACCTTACCCGAACTTCTGCACCTTGTGCGGAATAGGCTCCTTCTCTGGTCTGATCCTTTCTCCTCATTCAACAGGGTCCTCCTTGTAACCATAACTTCTCCTCCCTCTGCCTCCTCAGAATGTTTTGATTCAGCACCTTCATCGGCTACAGTAGCTCTGGCAGGACCCTCAGGTCTCTTATTCGTCCCTTCTCGATGTTGTGGACACTCGTATGCTCGATGTCCTTCTTCGCCATAGTGGAAACAGGTTCCACAAAATCCTCCCCTTCCAAATCCATGTCCAGATCTACCTCTCCCCCTTGGGTAACCATTGTTCTGATTACGGGGTTGGTAGGTGTTCCCCTCTTCCTGATCCTGGGTATTACTGGTTTCACCAGCCTTCTTCTGATCCTTATATTTTTCTCCACTGGTCCTTCCACCAGTTCTTCCCCCATGACCTCTTCCTCTTTGCTTACCCTCAAACCGTCTGTTCAGCTTCTCTTCGACTTTGAGGGCAAACTGGTAAGCATCCTCGATGGTGCTCATCCTAACCAGACTCAACTCTTCTTGAATACTGGTTCTCAACCCATTGATGTAACGGGCCACCTTCTCCCTGTTAGCCTCTGCATGGCCGCTTCCGATTGAGATCTGGTAGAACTCCTCTCGTATATTCTTTGACAGATCTGTTTGACTGTCTCAAACTCTGCATTTTTCTCAACAGGTCCAATTCGTAATCTACAGGAATAAACTATCTCTTCAACTTCTCTACCATTCGATCCCATCTGGTTATCTTTTCCTTTCCTCCTCTATTTCTTTCTAGCTGCACTTCTTTCCACCATATGCAAGCATGGCCTTTCAACTTTGTTTTTGCAAACTTGATCCGATCTCGATCTACAACCTCCTCATACTCAAAATATTCCTCCATATCATTGATCCAATCAATTAACTCCTCTGAATTGAGACTCCCAGAATACGTGGAGACATCAAACTTTGTCTTCTTCTCGATCCGAGATATAGCCTTGATTAATCTGGCTTCTGCAGGATCCATTGCTTCTTCTACAACCGATGGTTCATCAACCTCCCAAGATTCATCTTCACTATGGTCCTCTCTCCTTGGTTCAACCCCTCTTCGCAACTCCTCTTGCAGGGCTTGCACTTGCCTCTGCAAAGCTCTAAAATCTTCTTCAGGTACCACATTCCTTCCACCACCATGGTTTCTTCATGGAGGCATTCTTCCTCACTCTCTTCTCACAACCCTTCCATAGATCCTGGTGCAAACTGCCTCACTTTCGATGATCTGCTCACACACTCAGGAACTCCCGCTCTGATACCACTTGATGGGGATCTACAAATAGCTCACAATAGATTCTTAATTCTCATTCATTACAGTTGGAAATAATTTACAATAATGGCAGCAGTCTGCCATTTAAAACTCCTTCATCCTAAAAGATAGTTTATTTTCTTTTTCTCTTACAACATCTTCCACCCAGGAAGAAAAATAGCTTAAACTGGTCCAGAATCGCCCTCTTGCCTTCACGACTACAACTATGGCTCAGCAGTTCTCCGACCCTTGTGCATGCCTTCGCTTCCCCTTTTAAAATCTCTGGCATGACTCTTCATTTCATTTCCCGTGCCTCTTCGTTGTCTTCGCTTTCGAACGCCTTTCTTTTCGACCCTTGATCTTCGTCTGCTTTCACTGCACCTCGGTGCCACGTGCTGTTCAGTGCTGCCACTGTAGGCTCTGTCCACCTGTCAACCATTGATGACGTTCGGTATACCACCGCTCGATAAATTCCTCTGTAACGGCCCTTGTAACCGCCTGCGCTTTCTTTTCTTTCTTTGGTCACGAAAATGCGACATGTCGCGATATCGTGACACTTTCGGCTTCCCTGCCTTCCTGCCCTCTTTGAGTCACGAAAATGTGACATGTCACGATATCATGACACTTTCGGCTTCCCTGCCTTCCTGCCCTCTTCGAGTCGTGAAAATGCGACATGTCGCGATATCGCGACACTTTCGGCTTCTCTACCTTCCTGCCCTCTTCGAGTCGTGAAAATGCGACATGTCGCGATATCGCGACACTTTCGGCTTCTCTACCTTCCTGCCCTCTTCGAGTCACGAAAATGCGACATGTCGCGATATCGTGACACTTTCGGCTTCTCTACCTTCCTGCCCTCTTCGAGTCATGAAAATGCGACATGTCGCGATATCGCGACACTTTCGGCTTCTCTACCTTCTTGCCTTCTTCGAGTCATGAAAATGCGACATGTCACGATATCGCGACACCTTTTCTCCCTTGCGCCTTCTCTCGTCCTTGGGTCATGAAAATGCGACATGTCGCGATATCGCGACACTTTTTCTCCCTTGCGCCTTCTCTCGTCCTTGGGTCGCGAAAATGCGACATGTCACGATATCGTGACACTTTTTCTCCTTTGCGCTTTCTCTCGTCCTTGGGTCACGAAAATGCGACATGTCATGATATCGTGACACTTTTTCTCCTTTGCGCTTTCTCTCGTCCTTTGGTCGTGAAAATGCGACATGTCGCGATATCGTGACATCTTTCCCTTTCGGCTCTTCTTTCTCCTTTTCGGTCGTGAAATCGTGACATGTCGCGATATCGCGACATCTTTCCTTTCTGCCTTCTCCTCGCCTCTAGGGTCACGAAATCATGACATGTCGCGATATCGCGACAGTTTCCTTCCTTGCTTCCTTTCTGCTTCTTCGGTCGTGATTTCGTGACATGTCGTGAAATCGTGACATTTTCTCCTCTGCGCCTTTCCTGTCTTCTTTCGGTCATGATTTCGTGACATGTCATGAAATCGTGACATTTTCTGCTCTACGCCTTTCCTGTCTTCTTTCGGTCGCGATTTCGCGACATGTCGTGAAATCGTGACATTTTTTCTCCACGCCTTCTCTCTCCTTCTTGAGTCACGAAAACATGACATGTCGCGATATCGCGACATCAAGGCAAACACTTAGAAATTTTTTTTGTCGATGCAAGATTGCTCTACTGCCACCGGATGCTCCTGCATCAATAAGATTGCTAAGCTTCATCATTGCTTCAATTTTGTTCTTGAGCGGGAGTTAGAAGTGGCCTCAACTCAACTTCAATCCAATCCTTTCAATGAGGATATTTAGAGGTAACTCACTATGGTTAGACACTAGCTTATAATGGTAAAGCACTATGATGCCAAAGGGGTGCAAATCAAGGTGAGGTTGCACTGGAGTTCTTTCAATGCTTGCATCCTTGTAATCAATTTATGGGTATTAAAGCCCTTAAAATTAATGAAGAGCATATTCCTAAACTTTCTAGTATTCTCTCTACTTTTGAAGAGCACAACCAAACTATGTTTGCGGCTCAGGCCCACTCCTCGCAACATGACTAGGCTCTTAAATAATACCTTTATGTTGTCCCAGAGCGGCTTTCTGAGTCTCAAAGAGTTGCTTGTGAAAATGCCCTCTCTTTGAATTATCTAGAGGAAGCTCTTTCTCATAGTCAATGATAAGTCCCTTGGTATTGATGGCTTTCTCTAAGAATTCTACAATTCCCTTTGGGATACTGTTGGGCCTAATATTCTCAAAGTCTATCGGGAGGCCTTTTCTAAGGGTTATTTGGGCCCTAGTATTAATCAAGGGATTATTAAATATATCCCCAAGGTCGGTGATCTTGAAATAATCACCAATTGGAGATCTATTACTCTCCTTAATGTTTCCTGTAAGATCATTTTCAAAGCCTTGGCTTTACACATCCGCCATCTCCTTCCTATTATTGTGAGCTCAGAGTAAACTAATTTCATTTGGGGCAGGTTCATCCTTGATAATATTATTTGTATCTAGGAAGACATGGAGTGGGCTCGCAATTCCAACCAACGATCATTGTTCATCAAAATTGACTTTGAGAAAGCCTATGCCAAGATCAATTGGTTATTCATTCTAGCCATGCTTAAAGCTCTTGGTTTTGGACCCTGCTTAATTAGTTCTATGGAAATGATTTTTGTTGAGGCTTCTACTATTTTATCCATTAACAAACACAAGTACTCAACCATTGGGCTCTTTCGATCCATTAGATAAGACTGTGCATTGGTGCCATCCCTTTATGTCCTCGTTGCCGAAGGGTTTGGCTATTTACTAGCTCACCATATTGCTCAAGGGTCTAATAAGAGAATTTTTCTCCCTAGAGGTGAGACTCAGTTTATCAATGGTCATTTTTTTGATGACTCTTTCCTCACTATTATTGAGGAAGAAGGTGTAATTCAATAGGTGCTTGCTTGCTTGGAAACTTTTTATCTGGCTTTTGGATCCTCCATTCAATGGATAAAGACTCAATGTTATAGGTAGTATCTTGACTCGATGCTCCACTGGCTTAGTTAATATCAATTGAAGATCATCCACAAGGGGAAAATATTTCATTTTTTAGGTATTCCTTATGCCTTTAACAGTTTATTTCCAAAGCTATGGAAGTATGTTATTAACAGGGTGGAACAAAAAATTACCTACTCGTCCACCAAGAAGCTCTCCCTTGCTGGTAAATTCTAAATTTGCACAAAAGTCCTTGTTGCCACCCATGTTTATTATTCTTCCTGATGAGTCCCATACAAAAACTACTATAAGCTTTATAATATTCTATGAAACTTTTATGGTCCTCTTCCAATAATGGTTTGAGATTCCACCGTGTTGCCTAGGAGTATTATTATCTTCCCAAAAGCCATGGTGGGCTTGGCATTCACAATACCTAGCATCAAGGTTGGGCCCTTTGTGTTAAGTGGGTCATCATAGCCCTCATAGGAAATGAGGTTTTGAAGATTATCATTCAATACTATATCAGTGAAGGTTCCTTTTTTGGTCATAAGAGTTGGGGGGCATGAGGTTCCCTTCCCTCCTTGTTGCCCCAGTGTCTATCAAAGTGTCAAGATCCTTCATCATTAGGATAATTTGAAAAAATTGGGAGAGTGTTAAGCCTTGGATTAGATGGAATGACCAGAGCTTCTAGCATGGCCTTTTCATCAACCAGATGAATATTTTGTAGTTTCCTATTCTCATCTACCAAGGTTCCCTGCTTGCATAGGTTCCTTGGGTTCATGCACTTAGATTCTTTTGTAAAGGTGTGCGATGCATCACCGATTTATTTCTTATCCTACTAGGGATTGGCTCTCTTGGGATGACTTTAGAGTCAAATTTAGGCTTAGTCAATCTGATAGGGATACTTTTGAGGTTGTCAAGGCTGCTCTCCTTGACTCCATGTTACACAAGATTTATGTGCTTTCGTAAATACCGTGCTAGAAGAACTAGAAGTGGTATCTAGACACTCCGCTACAAAACTATATGGCTCGATTGGGTATGGATGGCTCTCTCCTTTCCTCCACATGATTGATAAGCTCAATAAATGATGGAATATATCTTCCCCTCGACTTGTTTGGATGTACAAGTTCTAAACTGCTTGGGTTCCTTTCTTGTAGCAGAAAATTTCTTGCTTTTCTTGGAGTTTTTTGCACCAAGGGCTTCCTGTTGGGGAGCATTTCCAGCATTTAGGTATACCTAACCCTTCTTGCCCTTTTTGTATTCAATCTAAAGAATTTTTTGATCTATTTTGGTTTTGTGCTAGTGCTCATTCTCTTTGGGAGTGGCTTTTTCCTTTTTTAGATGCTATTCCTTTGCCATGTTTGAGTGGAAGCATATCATTTTAGGAGACCCCCCACCCTTGCCAACTATTTTCTTTGAAGTGTGGTACTTGTTTCGTGTGGTGACGATGTTAAACATATGTAGAGCTAGAAATAATTGTTTCTTTGGTAAGTGTTCTTCCTATTTGCACATCTCTGCTTTTGAATGTTGGTAATTTTGGGTTTGAGATCCTAGCTTCTTGTCTATGAGTTGTCATTGATGTCAAAAGGAAATGGCATTAATGTTAAGAGGATGTGTTGGCTTCAAAGGTGGAAGATTCCAAGAGAATATTTTTAAGAGAATCCGGAGAGATTCCATTGGCAAGGGTTTTTCATTAAAACCAAACCGGTTTTTATTAAAACCAAGTTGGATAGGGTTTTTATTAAAACCAAGTTAAATGGTTTTTATTAAAACCAATGGAGGTTCTCTTTATTATTTATTTAATTATTATTTAAAACCCTTCAAGGTTTTAATTAATTAATTATTTAATTAATTAAGGGAGAAATTATTTTTAATTTATTAAAAATACTTAAAGGTTTTTAAACCTTTTTTTATTCTTAATTTATTAAAATTATTTAAGGGTTTTTAAACCCTTTTTGAAAAGACTTTTGATTAATTTCGAAATGGTCTTTATTTTCGTCGACGTCAAGGTGTCTTCGAAGAGACTATTTATTCTCCAACTCCTAAGGTTGGAAGGCTAATTAATTCGAAATTCCTCGAATGCAATTTGCGGTGTTTGTGCTCTGTATTCGTTGTGATCGAAGGAAGACTTAGAAGCACGTGCGGTTGAAAAGTCTTCGGGAGTTTTTTTGAGGGTGAAGTGGAGGGAAGTTCACTTGTGAACTTCGTAGCCCGCGTGGGCTAGTGGCAGCGAAGGCTGCTTGTTGGGCGCTTGCATTGGCGGAGGTCACCGTTTCGAGTCTCGCGGGGGTGCTTTGCTAGAGTAACACACGTTTTTATTAAAACGTCTTTATGCCACGAAATTCGGAGTTTCTTGGACAACGATTTATAAGGTGTGATTAAATTTTATGAGTTTTGGCTTTTGTGATTAGCATTGAATAAAAGCTTAGGAGAAATAAGGGCATATTTCTTTGGATGTATTTTTAAGATTATTCTTTGCTATGCTAAAATTAAAAATGGAGGTATAAGGTGTGAGTCTGTGATTGTTGATTTATTGGCATGTTATGGTGGTTGTGTTTAAAGAAGTGGAGCTAAAAGGTGTAATAAAGGAAGTTTATATTATTGCTCATTTCTTTTTATTCTAACCCTAACTTGGTTGGAAGTTTGAGAGTTGTGTGTGGTGACGGCTTGAAGGTTCAATTATCTTCTACTCCAATAAGGTATGGGCACATTCTTCTTATGAGTATGATTGGTGTATGTTTTCTGAAATAAGGTTGGAGTGAAAAGGTATTCTACTAGGTATCCTTTGGCTAGGTGTAAATCCTATTTTTTGGTTTGTTGAAGACTACTTATGCATTGTTATCCTTAAGGAGAGTTTTTGGTGAATGCATAATTTTTGGTTTGAGATAGTGGAAGCTTTGTGCACTAGGGTTTATATTTGTGAGTCTAGCTACTTGCATTGAGTTGGTGGAACCCTTGGTTGGCTGTTTTGAGTTTGATGGTTGAGTTGCTTCCATAGAGGTTGTTTGATCAAGTTATTGCTTTACTTGATTCATGATATTGGGCTTACTCCATTGAGTTGATTTGAGCAAGTTATTCTTTGCATTTGGTGATATTGTGTTGGTGGCTATTTTGTTCAAATATCTTTGGAGGGAAAAGGATTTCTACTTGTTTCCTTTTCTTGTGATGATTGGTTGAATGCTTCAAGGTTGATGTTGAGTTGAATGGTGTTGGTTGACTAAACCTTGTTTGATGAGCATTGTTGTTGAAACCCTAATTGATGGTGAAAAGAACATGAGTATCATTGTTATGTGATTCTTTGCATAGTTGGCAATTGTTGGGGTTTCATGTTCTTGAAAGAAAACATTCTATCCTATCCATTTCAGATATTGAGTTGAGTTTTCAGATTTGAGATTGAGATTGAGCTGAGTTGATTTGAGTTGAGTTTTGAGATTGGGATTTGAGTATAGAACATATTGAGTCTCTAACAATTCTCTTTATGCTTCTATGAGTTTGAAAAATCACATTGGGTCTCTAACAATTCACTTTGTGATTTCCTACTAAGAAAGTTTTTCTTGGTGAGCTTGCTGAGTTTTTGGACAGGTTCCAGTGGGGACTTGTGAGCAGTTTTTGGACAGGTTCCAGTGGGGACTTGTGAGCAGTTTTGGACAGGTTCCAGTGGGGACTTGTGAGATTTTGGACAGGTTCATGGGGACTTGTGAGCAGTTTTTGGACAGGTTTCGATGGGGACTTGTGAGCAGATTTGGACAGGTCCTAGGCAGAGGACTTGTGAGTGAGTTTGATAGTTCTATCGGAGAACTTGAGGACAGAGGTGCATTGGTTCTATGAGAAGAACCTGAGGACAGTTGGCAAGTCTTTGAGAAGGCTTGTATGGAGAGGATTGATTTGTTCAAGAGTTGGACAGATCTGACAGATAGAGGAAGACTTGTACTAGATCGACTGACTATGTTTGGTACAGGTTGTTGAGCTGCTGTGGATGTGATCATAGAAGGCAGAGGTCTCTTAGGCTAAGCATTGAGGACAGGAGGTCTTCGATGGAAAGGAGTTCCACGTGTTGGCAAGAGGTAGAGGCAGTTGATCTTCGAGGGATCATTTCCAGAGGAGAGGGGAAGGTATCTCCTTTGAGCGAGAGGCTCATAAATTTTGATTGGGGGAAGGTATCTCCTTTGGGCTGAGGCTCATAAACATTGTAATTGGGAAGGATTCCCAAAGAACTTTGAGATAACTTTTAGAGAAAAGTTTTGTGGATGTAGCCCGACCATTCTAGGTGAACCACGTTAAAATTGGTGTCACTTTGTGGATGATATTGTGCATTGCTTTGATATTGCTTTGGGTATATTGCTTTACTATTTTGAAGTATAAAGGAAAAAGTAAAAAGAGGTCTTATACTATTCACCCCCCTCTCAGTATAAGCTTGTGTTCTTCAATTGGTATCAGAGTCGGTGCCTTCGAAAAGTTTAACAACTTGAAGGAAAAGCTAGTAAAGAACACAATGGATCATTCAAGTGGCAATGCAACACCTATTCTTGATGGGTCAGATTTTGGTCTTTGGAGTGCAAGGATGAAGGTTCATCTAATGGCACTTGGGAATGAGGTTTGGGAAGTGATTGAAGATGAGTACACTATTCCTGAACATGGTCCTAATACTAAAGAAGAAAGGCTCCTACATCACAACAATTCAAAAGCAATGAATGCAATCCTGAAAGGCTTACAGAAAGGAGATCTCACCAAAGTGATTCACTGCAAGACAGACTAGTGAAATGTGGAAACGAGTTGAAGGTGGTTCATACGGGTGATACAAATGTCGGAAAGGCCAAGTTGAGACACTTCAAAGGTATGTTTGAACAACTCAAGATGAATGATGATGAAAATATTAGTGACTACATGCTTCGTATGGATGAGGTTGTTAACTCCATGAAAGACTTAGGTCTTGAGCTTGCTGAAAATGATGTTTGTGATAAGATTTTAAGATCTCTTCCTAATAGATTTAGTGAAAATATTTTTGCTATTGAGGAAGCTAAAGATTTGGATAAGTTGAAAAAGGATGAGCTCCATAGTATACTTGCAGCATTTGAGTTGAGAACTCAAGTGAAGGTTGATGTCAAGAAAGAGGCGACTTTCAAGGCTACCAAGAATTCCAAGGGTAAACAACTTCAAGATAGTGATGAGTCTTCTAGTGATGAAGAGGCATATTACAACAAGAAAGGCAAGTTCTCTAGAAAGCACAAAAGTATGAAAAATATAAGATGTTTCAATTGTGGAAAGTTTGGTCATTATGCTACTGCATCGTACTATTCCCAAGAATGAAAGTGATGAAGATAAACAGGATTCTAAGAGCAAGGATTCTGAAAAGCACAAGCATCACAGGAAAAACAAAGATGAGCACAACAATCAAGGAAAGAGGTATTCTCACAAGCACAAGAAGAGTTTCTACCTAGACAAAGCAAGTAAGTGTTCTAGTAGTGATAGTGAAAGTTCTTCAAGTGATAATGAAAATGAGATGTTGTTCATATCGAGAAAAAGAGGAAGAACCGAAACATAGATTCATTATCATGAAATGTCTTAGATGTGGAAATTTTGGTCACCTTGAGGATGATTGCACAAATAATGATTTGGTTTCTAGTATGTATGAGGATGCTTCAGAAAACTATAAGGAAGATGCATGTATGGTTTTTGAAAAGGGTAGCACCTCTAGTGATAAGAAATCCGAAAAAGGCTTTGATGATTCAAAAAGCAAACAAATAGAGGAAGATATAGAGGAAGGTGAAGTAGATCTTGAAGGTGAACTTATTAGTGCTCTTAGTGCTTTGAAAAAGGAAAGAAAGAAGAATGCTAGACTCAAGGATAAGTTAGATGAATGTTGTATGGAGAGAGATGATCTTATAGAAAGTCTTGACTTCTCTATGGCTAAGACACAAGAACTCAAGGATGAGTTAGAGTCTAAGGTTCTTGAGTATAGTGAGTTAGAACAGAAAATGGCTTCTTTGAAAGAGGAAACTAAAGAGTACAAGGATAAGCTTTACGAGGTTTCAAGATAGCTCCAAAAAGGTTAAGTCACTCATCAAAGGTCAAAGAAAGACGAGATAAAACAGGCCTTGGTTTTGTTAAGCCACACAAGGAACAAGTTGGAGAGTCTAGTAAGAGACTCCAAAAGGAAGAGAGTTCTGATGAGGAAAGTATTTCAGAAAAGGAGTCCTTGAATGATAGATGCACAGAAATAGAAAACAGAATTCAGAATGAGAAGAAGTTTTCAGAACCTAAGAGGTCAATTAAAGGAAAGTTTCAAGGCAGATGTTTTGCTTGTCACAGGTTTGGTCACATGGCTTCACATTGCATGGCTCAAGTGAAGGAGGTAAATGACGGTTTCAGAAGTGCTAGTTACTTTCAAGGGTATTGCTACTCTTGTCAATAGTTTGGGCACAAGGCGGTTTATTGCAAGGCAAATAACAAGAACAGGTTTGGCCAGAACAGGTTTGGCCGAACAGTTTGGTCGAAGGTTTGGCCGAACGGTTTGGTCGGAATAGGTTTGGTCGAAGCTGGTGGATTCAAAGATCAGGTTTACCTCAGAGAAACAACATCGTCAAGTGTTTCAAGTGCAACAATGAAGGTCACACAATCAGACAGTGTAGAGCTAAAATTCTAGAATACAAGAACAGGAACAGTGGCATGATCAGGTCCAAGGATCAAGGCATGGACAAGAACAGGGATGAGAACAAGAACAAGAACAGTGACAGGAATAGGAATATGGACAAAGAGTTCAAGAGAAGGCCCGACAAGGAAGTTATAGATGCTGATGATGATCAGTGCCTAATGGGAGTTTTACTCCCACCCAAGAATTAATCACCTCATCGGGAGGTGGGGGAGGGACTAAGCTAAGAGGCTCATTCTTAGTCCCGAGCCCCAAAGGTGACCCTTTGCCATTGATGACAAAGGGGGAGAGATTTGAGTAAGGGGGAGAGCCTCAAGACAGGGGGAGCTATTTATGTTGAGTTTACGTGTTGTTGAGAAGCATGGTTTGCCATCAATGACAAAGGGGGAGATTGTTGGCAATTTTGGGTTTGAGATCCTAGCTTCTTGTCTATGAGTTGTCATTGATGTCAAAAGGAAATGGCATTAATGTTAAGAGGATGTGTTGGCTTCAAAGGTGGAAGATTCCAAGAGAATATTTTTAAGAGAATCCGGAGAGATTCCATTGGCAAGGGTTTTTCATTAAAACCAAACCGGTTTTTATTAAAACCAAGTTGGATAGGGTTTTTATTAAAACCAAGTTAAATGGTTTTTATTAAAACCAATGGAGGTTCTCTTTATTATTTATTTAATTATTATTTAAAACCCTTCAAGGTTTTAATTAATTAATTATTTAATTAATTAAGGGAGAAATTATTTTTAATTTATTAAAAATACTTAAAGGTTTTTAAACCTTTTTTTATTCTTAATTTATTAAAATTATTTAAGGGTTTTTAAACCCTTTTTGAAAAGACTTTTGATTA
This sequence comes from Wollemia nobilis, assembly GCA_028583015.1. Taxonomy (NCBI): domain Eukaryota; kingdom Viridiplantae; phylum Streptophyta; class Pinopsida; order Araucariales; family Araucariaceae; genus Wollemia; species Wollemia nobilis. The sequence goes on from JAQPPZ010002440.1 coordinate 6,401,471, forward strand.
ATTTCGAAATGGTCTTTATTTTCGCCGACGTCAAGGTGTCTTCGAAGAGACTATTTATTCTCCAACTCCTAAGGTTGGAAGGCTAATTAATTCGAAATTCCTCGAATGCAATTTGCGGTGTTTGTGCTCTGTATTCGTTGCGATCGAAGGAAGACTTAGAAGCACGTGCGGTTGAAAAGTCTTCGGGAGTTTTTTCGAGGGTGAAGTGGAGGGAAGTTCACTTGTGAACTTCGTAGCCCGCGTGGGCTAGTGGCAGCGAAGGCTGCTGTTGGGCGTTGCATTGGCGGAGGTCACCGTTTCGAGTCTCGCGGGGGTGCTTTGCTAGAGTAACACACGTTTTTATTAAAACGTCTTTATGCCACGAAATTCGGAGTTTCTTGGACAATGATTTATAAGGTGTGATTAAATTTTATGAGTTTTGGCTTTTGTGATTAGCATTGAATAAAAGCTTAGGAGAAATAAGGGCATATTTCTTTGGATGTATTTTTAAGATTATTCTTTGCTATGCTAAAATTAAAAATGGAGGTATAAGGTGTGAGTCTGTGATTGTTGATTTATTGGCATGTTATGGTGGTTGTGTTTAAAGAAGTGGAGCTAAAAGGTGTAATAAAGGAAGTTTATATTATTGCTCATTTCTTTTTATTCTAACCCTAACTTGGTTGGAAGTTTGAGAGTTGTGTGTGGTGACAGCTTGAAGGTTCAATTATCTTCTACTCCAATAAGGTATGGGCACATTCTTCTTATGAGTATGATTGGTGTATGTTTTCTGAAATAAGGTTGGAGTGAAAAGGTATTCTACTAGGTATCCTTTGGCTAGGTGTAAATCCTATTTTCTGGTTTGTTGAAGACTACTTATGCATTGTTATCCTTAAGGAGAGTTTTTGGTGAATGCATAATTTTTGGTTTGAGATAGTGGAAGCTTTGTGCACTAGGGTTTATATTTGTGAGTCTAGCTACTTGCATTGAGTTGGTGGAACCCTTGGTTGGCTGTTTTGAGTTTGATGGTTGAGTTGCTTCCATAGAGGTTGTTTGATCAAGTTATTGCTTTACTTGATTCATGATATTGGGCTTACTCCATTGAGTTGATTTGAGCAAGTTATTCTTTGCATTTGGTGATATTGTGTTGGTGGCTGTTTTGTTCAAATATCTTTGGAGGGAAAAGGATTTCTACTTGTTTCCTTTTCTTGTGATGATTGGTTGAATGCTTCAAGGTTGATGTTGAGTTGAATGGTGTTGGTTGACTAAACCTTGTTTGATGAGCATTGTTGTTGAAACCCTAATTGATGGTGAAAAGAACATGAGTATCATTGTTATGTGATTCTTTGCATAGTTGGCAATTGTTGGGGTTTCATGTTCTTGAAAGAAAACATTCTATCCTATCCATTTCAGATATTGAGTTGAGTTTTCAGATTTGAGATTGAGATTGAGCTGAGTTGATTTGAGTTGAGTTTTGAGATTGGGATTTGAGTATAGAACATATTGAGTCTCTAACAATTCTCTTTATGCTTCTATGAGTTTGACAAATCACATTGGGTCTCTAACAATTCACTTTGTGATTTCCTACTAAGAAAGTTTTTCTTGGTGAGCTTGTTGAGTTTTTGGACAGGTTCCAGTGGGGACTTGTGAGCAGTTTTTGGACAGGTTCCGGTGGGGACTTGTGAGAGTTTTGGACGGTTCGTGGGGACTTATGAGCAGTTTTGGACAGGTTTCGGTGGGGACTTGTGAGATTTTGGACAGGTTTCGATGGGGACTTGTGAGCAGATTTGGACAGGTCCTAGCAGAGGACTTGTGAGTGAGTTTGATAGTTCTATCGAGAACTTGAGGACAGAGGTGCATTGGTTCTATGAGAAGAACATGAGGACAGTTGGCAAGTCTTTGAGAAGGCTTGTATGTAGAGGATTGATTTGTTCAAGAGTTGGACAGATCGACAGACAGAGGAAGACTTGTACTAGACCGATTGACTATGTTTGGTACAGGTTGTTGAGCTGTTGTGGACGTGATCATAGAAGGCAGAGGTCTCTTAGGCTAAGCATTGAGGACAGGAGGTCTTCGATGGAAAGGAGTTCCACGTGTTGGCAAGAGGTAGAGGCAGTTGATCTTCGAGGGATCATTTCCGAGAGCGAGAGGGAAGGTATCTCCTTTGAGCAGAGGCTCATAAATTTTGATTGGGGGAAGGTATCTCCTTTGGGCCGAGGCTCATAAACATTGTAATTGGGAAGGATTCCCAAAGAACTTTGAGATAACTTTTAGAGAAAAGTTTTGTGGACGTAGCCCGGCCATTCCGGGTGAACCACGTTAAAATTGGTGTCACTTTGTGGATGATATTGTGCATTGCTTTGATATTGCTTTGGGTATATTGCTTTACTATTTTGAAGTATAAAGGAAAAAGTAAAAAGAGGTCTTATACTGTTCACCCCCCCTCTCAGTATAAGCTTGTGTTCATTGAAAAGTCTAATATTATTTTATCTATGTATTTTCATATTACAGTTCAATCCAATAAGTTGGCCATGGAGCTCACTCATCTTCAAGAGCTTATTGATCAATGACGAACGTGTTATGCACAATCAATCGGATTCCTCTTGAGTATGATACTCCTTGAAGAGGAGTGTCGCTTGCTCCCAAAATGCACTCCTATCCAGCTCAAGGTCCTTACAAAGATAGTCGTGGCTACTTGACTATTCCTCTCTCTCCCAACTCCTCGACTTAATGTTTGGGATAATTTAGGAGCTTCGATGATTGTTGCTAGCCAAGAGCCATTTGTTTATGGTTGGAAGGATGTTCCCAACACTTCTAGACAAGGGAGGGTCTCATGATGCTACTGTTGGGTGGGAATCGGTCCTAGGGATGGCTAAACCCATATAATGGAGCCTCATTATTATATAATCAATTAGTTTTGTTATCTATTTATTCTGTAAGGCAGTGTTGATTAAGTATAAATTGTTTGTTTGATTCCCATCTTGTTTTGACAGAAATAATTTTTTGGCTAATAACATTAACCACATAATATATTTATCACTTTTTTTATAAAAATAGATTCTATTAATTTTTTAATATAATACTTTATATAATTAAAAAAATAAATGAACTCAACCCCAATTTGGACTCTTCCATTGAGTTTAAATGGACTTTTACCGAACAAAAACATTTTGGTTACTACCTTTTAAGTGATCGTCACATGCAATACCCATTACCTTATGAAGAAGCCATGTACTACTAAGAAAACAAATTTAAAAAATTACCTAGAGATGCTTAAGACTGGTTGGGTGTTGCACTTTTCTTCAGAGTTCTTTGTCAAAAGCGGTCAAACCGAGTTCAGGGAAATTGGCAGATTGTCCTTGGCAGATTATTCTTGCAGGGTCATGTCTTCTCCTTGCAGGGTCATGTATAGTCCCTGGCAGATTATTCTTGCAGGGTCATGTATAATCCTTGGCAGATTGTTCTTGCAGGGTCATGTCTTGTACTATACAGTAAAAATGGAAGAAGAATACGGCATCTCTTGGTAACAAGTTTTGCAGCAGTCCGATTATAAAAAGTCAAGTCACCCAGAAGAAAGCAATCTGCCGACACTGTATATGCAGATGAATATCCCATGAACCTCAAGACCCCAAAGGGGATTGGGCTGCGCTAACATCACGTGAGCCCCCGCAGGTACTTAATCGTACAATGGTAAATTAGGGCGTAAAAGTTTTAAAGGCGGCAAGTTTCAATTCAAATTAATGTCTTATATGATAGCAGTTTCAAGTAAGCCGGGAAAGAAAACAAATGGAGAAGCAGAAGCAGTCTTTAACTATTCATCGCACTGACGGACAGGTCTTGGGTGACAAGGCGTCTCGCTTGAATATCGAGCAGAAGTTGTTGAAGAAAGAGGAGGAGAGAAAGAAAGGCATGGCGGTGACCAAAACGAAGGCCGTAGTAGACGTGAGAATTGCGGCGGTTGCGGTCGCTCTGCGAGTAAAAGTGAAGATGGCAGCGATGCCGCCATTACTGCAAGCTCAGGCTTTTCGCTGCGCCAGACATGCATTGGACGCCATGGATCAGCCAGGGAAACCTAGCTGCTCTAAAGTTGCCGCCGCCCTCAAGCAAGTAATGCTAATATTATCTGTCTCCTCATAACTTTTCTTTTAATGTCAAATGTATATCTATACAAAGACGTAAGACTACGAGAAGCTCTGTGGGTGATCATAATAATAATATAAAGAAGAATTAATGGGATGGGTTTTAAAATTGATGTATGCAGGAGTTCGATGAATGTTACGGGCCTGCGTGGCACTGCATTGTGGGAAGAAGCTTTGGGTCGTTTGTAACTCACTCTTTTGGAGGATTCTTGTATTTCTCTGTGGACAAGTTATCGATCCTTCTGTTCAAGACCACGCTTGAACCGGTGCATCCAAGTTTTTGAAGAAAAACTATATGCAGAATCTTTTTGTTATAGACTACATTGTCATTGTCATTTAGGGTTTACATAAATCTACTGTTTTGCAACCCAGGTAGGAAGTGCTGCTTCATAAGACTAATTTAGACGGCATGGTCTTTTATTCTTTTAATTTTCTTGGGATTTTTGTATGCCAAAAATTCAGCTATCTTTAGCGTTGTTCACGAGAGGTGCAAGGAGAGAGATTAAGTCTATTACTCCTTTGTTGGCATAGCAAATGATATCCAAGAATGATTCATCTGTTCCCATGGTATAAAAGACTATGAGCATATATGATCGGGATATGAAACAAAGTGTTTAAGATTTTCCTTTTGAATTTCATAAGCTTTTATTTTATTTTTGAAATGATGGTTATTTAAAGTCTTATTTTTAGTTCTAATACAAAATTGTAATTGTTGCCTCGCTTTTTTATTTATTTTATTTTTTTGAAATGATGGTTTGTTTGAAACAAAGCCCAAAGCCCATTTTATTATCTTTGTTCTTATTTAAATTTTAATTGTTGTCTTGGTATGTTTGGTTTATAGACGTTTTAAGATCATTAATGTGAACAAAAATTATAAATTATGCATTTTTATTAGCAACTTGGTTGAAGTAGAAAATATTAAAGGTGAGTTTCATATTATGCTTCAATAATTCTATTTTTTTATTTTTACATAAAAAGGTTAGTTGATTTGGAATATACTAAAAGATAATGGTTTTTTATTGCTTTATAGTAATTAGAATGTTATACTCTCAAATATTTTCCTTGGAAGAATGTTTGGTTACTTGAGACCTTTTTGAAAATTCTTTTCATTTGGATTAGAAATGTTCAAAGATCAAAGTGTATATTAATATGAGCAATAATTCCAGATTATGCATTTTTATTAGGAACCTGGTTGAAGGAGAGGATATCAAATAATTATCACATGAGCTTCATATTATTTTTCAAGAGTTATATTTATCCATACTTACATAGAAGGATGAGTTGGTTTAGAATATTTCAAAAGACAATGGATTATTGGTCAATTTGAGATATAAGAATTTATATGGGTAAATATAAACTATTATATAGGGAATTTTAGAGATTCTTACTATGATAGTACACTTCAATCACTAGCTAGTGCAGTCATAAAAAATTTTCACCTTTTTTTTGAGATACTTCATACAAGCTATATGTATTTATTGAAACTCTATGTAAGTTACAACACTTAACAATTTTATAATTTGTCAAGATTTTACCACTTAATGTATTCTATGTAGTTAATGTAATTTACAGTAATGCATTTAATGACAACTTTAGCTTTGTAATACTAGTCATAACATTCAATGCAATAATACAAATTCTAACATAAACTCTAACACTTAGAGAGATCCAAGCATGATTAAACATAAATGAATAGACTTATAATATCACAATATTTACATAATTACTACACTACATTCAACTTCAACTAAAATACAATCCTACCACTCATTAATGTAAGCTCATATTGAAGATATTATATTATTTGGTAAATGATAAAGTATTCTCATTGTATAATTGTAAATTTATAAATATTAGATTAGGGTGTGAGTTATTAGATTAGGGAGTGTGATTTATATGTATCATATAAATAAGTCAAGAGTCATGTGTTTAGGTTTTAAGTATACAAGAGGTATGTCGCAAGATGTAAAATCAAGATACATGAGAGGTTTATCAAATGTGTGGAATAGAAAATGACCCATATCTCAAATATGTAAGAAGAGCAATAGTCAAGTATTCAAGAGTCATCTTCTAAGGTTATATTATGGAGATAAAGCTCCATGGATTATCATAATCAAGAAGCATCAAAGAATTGTAAGATCAAGCAAGATAATTGTAACAGAGATCTTGTATATTTGATCAATAATATTATGAGTTTTATTATTGAATTGTTATTATTATTTTATAAATATGATTAATTGATATTGGTTAGATAATTGTATGCTTCAATATTAATTTATATCAAATATTGGATATTGGGATCTATGATTAAATATGGAAAAATTACCATTAGTGGTGACAAAGTTACACTTTAACCATATTGAAATTTAAAATTTTAAGCTATAAGAAGAGTTCAAAGCTATATTTTGGATTTTTTTTTTTGAAGCCAATAAAAAAAGAAATTTATTTGGGAAGGTTTGAGAATTGGGTTGGTGGCTTCTGGAGAATTAGAGAATAAATTTGGATGTTAAATGTGATAAAGAATTAGGTAGAATAAAGTTTTTAAAAAAGAAGCTAAGAAGCATAAAGGCAAAGCACCTATGTGAAGTCAAAAGGTGAAGTTGGATTATGACCGAGGTAGAAGCAAAATTTTACTGGAGGTAAAGACTGTAGCACCTAAGTGAGAAGGCTATGGTCAAGATGGAAGTGAAAGTTTATTGAAGGCAAAATACTATAGCACCTAAGCAAGAATACTGTGACCAATACAAAAGTGAAAGTTTGATGGAGGCAAATACTATAGAACCTAAGAGGGAAGTCATCTCTGTTCGAAACACTTAAAAGATATTCACACCTATTATTCAAGAAATTAGATATTTATTACATACTATGAAAATAGAATCTGAGTTGAAAACTTGTGTAGTTGTTGGAAGGTTGAGGTTAGTTTGTTGGAAATAAAGCTAGTAAAAGGAGCAAAAAGGAGTAAAAAAGGTAAAAAATTTGTTTCAACGGTAAGCTTTGGATCTTACCCCTTTTACCTCCTTGGACGACAGCTGACTGGGCAGGTAAGTTTGACTTGGACGACAGCTGACTGGGCAGGATTGGACGGCAAGGGCGGCAAGGTGAACCAACTCATTTTCCCTTTCTCTTTTCCTCCCTATTTCTTCTATTTCCCTAACTTCCCTATATTCCCTAAGTTCATTTATTTTTACGAGTATAAATACCAATGTAACCTATTATTCCTAAGGTTGAATACAATATTAATTTCCTATTTTTTGCTCCTAATTTCTCTCAAACCACATCTGGTATCAGAGCCGAAGCCGAGAGGGCACGAGGATCGAGGTGAGGGAAGCCCGAGGACCGAGGAGAGAGAAGCCCATAGCACACAGCCCATAGCGAGGTCGAGGTGGGGCCCGTAGCACGTAGCTCGAGGTGAGAGAAGCCAAAGTCATGAGGAAGTCAGGCCAGCACAGCAAGCATGCGAAGACAAGAGCGATGCAGGAGAACCAATCAGAGAGCGGCACGTGGCGAGAGGAGAACAAGACCCACGCTGACTGGACGACTCAAAAGCTGACACGGATAGACAACATGGCAGCAAAGGGAGCAACGTGGCGAGGAACGGTTGGCTAATCGGAGGCAAAAGGGGTGATCGTTGATTACCCGAAGGCAATCATTTCAAAAGGCATGCACCTAGGGTTATAAACCCTTGCATTGCCTCCATCCTACTGAATGTGGGATTATTGTTTTTTTTCTTTGCAATCGGCGACAAGAGCTTGTTAAATACAAAACCCTCCTCCTCCATACTCAGCCATGGGCGTAGCTCGAGCGGCTAAGGCGCAGCGCTTGTGATCTGGGTGTCACGGGTTCGAATCCCGCTGGGCACTATTTTGCTTTGTTTTTTTGAAATCGCCTGGAAAGCATAGTTGAAAAGGATCGCGGATCCTTTGAGTTTTAAATTAAACTCCGTGGCGCATTGGTCTAAGGTTTTGTGACTATCAAGAGGTCACGGGTTCGAATGGGCTAGAGATAAATTTTGTTTAAATTTTTTTATTATTTAAACTTTAGAAATTTAAAATTATTAAATATTAATTTAATAAAAATTAATTTATAATTATTTTAAAACTTAGGTTTTAATGATTATAAAATTATTTTTTTATTAAATATGAATATTTAATGTTTTTTAATAAGTTTAAATTTTAAAATTTTGTTGTAAAAGCCTTGAAGGCTTAATATTGTCATCCACAAAGAGATTGTACATTTCACTTTTTTGTGAAATACTCAGAGATTGAAAGAGAAATTGATAACTTTCCTAAGAGGAAAGAGTGTGTAATAAGCCTAAGAGGCTTAGTATTTTGTAAAAGGCATTTGATGATCAGACCTAATGGGTGTTATCATGCCTTATGTGCAATTCTAGCAAGAGAAGGTGCAGAAAGGTTTGATGAAAAGGTAAGAGGTTATGGACTCAACATTGTGTTTAGTCAACTTCAAAACATAGTAATCGCACATCAAAGGCATCCTGACTCAGGGTACAAAGCGGATTTTGAAGATAATTCATTTAGAAGTCAATTTGAACAATCAGAATCCATCCAAGCTGCACCACAAGAATCAGAGTACACACACTACAACATTTCAGTGGAAATCCTAGAACCACCATCATCAAAAATCATACCAATAAGTGACGACGAAGAAGAAGTGGCAGATAACTTTGCAAATCAAGAGATCGCATCCCCACATCAAGAGGAGCAAGCAGTCAATGATAGAGTAGAACAAGTCAGATTTGACTTAAATTTGTAATCTCTTCCTTCTTCCTTCTTCTTCTTTCTTTCATTCAGCAAAGTACTTTTGTAACCATGAAATAAAGAGAGTTTTTTGGTAACTATGGCCTCACACAATAGCTTACCTATCCCAGAATTTAACGGTTATGACTATGAGTACTGGTCTATAAAGATGAAGACCCTGCTCATAGGAAGAGGTTTGTGGGACATCATAGAGGAAGGCTATACAGAAACCACAAGGTGGACCACACTTAATGCAGTAGACAAGAAAACTCGAAAAGAAGAGAAAAAGAGCAACTCATCTGCTCTTTCTCATCTCCAAGCCGCATTGGAGAAAAGCATATTTCCTAGAATTGTTGCTTGTACGACTGCTCAAGATGCATGGAAAGCATTGAGTGATGGATTCCAAGGTAGTAATCAAGTGAAGCAAGTAAGGCTTCAAACACTGAAGAGAGATTTTGAAAATCTCCGAATGAAAGATGATGAAAAAGTCGGTGATTATTGTGTTAGAGTAAAAGCAATAGTAGATAAAATGGTTACACTAGGCGAAGCAATCAAGCCTGAGACAATTGTAACAAAAGTGTTGCGAACACTTACACAAAAATGGAACCATATTGCCATAATTATAGAAGAATCCAAAGATCTTTCCCTTTTAACATTCGATGCATTAATCGGATCGTTAATGTCACATGAAGAGAGGTTTCCTGAAACTCCTTCAACCAGCTATGGAGGCGATGATAAGGCCTTCACTTCCAATGAAAATAATGGAAGAGGATGGGGAAGAGGTCAAGGCAGAGGTAAGCAAAGAGGTAGAGGTAGAAGCAACTACAGAGGAGGCAATCAGAACAGAGGAGGCAATTCCAACAGAGGAGGCAACTCATACAGAGGAGGCAATCAACAAAGAGGTGGAAATAAAAATCGAGGAGGAAATCCAGGACAAAGTGGAAATCAAGGGCGAGGAAGTGACAAGTCCAAATCAGCTTGTTTCAACTGTGGCAAGCCAGGTCACTTCGCTCGTGACTACTGGTCAAAATCTTCACAAGGCAATAGTAGTCAATATGGTAATTATGGAGAAGAAGATGATACCTCTAATATTTTTCTGTCATATGGACAATCAGAACAGAATCTAAATGACACATGGATTCTGGATACTGGTTGTTCAAACCATATGAGTGGCAAAGAACATTTATTTGCTACTCTAGATTCCACTTATAAATCCCAAATCAAATTAGGGGATGATAAGACATTGCAAGTAGAGGGTATTGGAGCCATGGAGGTTCCAACCAAAGAAGGACTAAAGAAAGTGCATGACATCTATTACACTCCAAAGCTCCAACACAATCTGCTAAGCATTGGGAAAATGATGGAGAACAATTACAAGCTTGTATTTGATGAAGGACAATGTATCATTTTTGATAAAAATAATTGTAATCGTGTCATCACACAGGTCCCCATGACCAAGAACAGGTTATTCCCTCTCAAATTTGATGAGCCAGGAGGAGCTCAAATTGCAAATGTAGCTATAACAAATCCAAGTGTGCTTTGGCACTTGCGATATGGTCACCTTAATTCTGCTAGCTTGAAACTTCTAACTTCTCAAGCTATGGTGACAGGACTTCCCAAAATCAATGAACAAAAGGAGGTCTATGAAGGATGTGCTTTGGGAAAGCACTCAAGGTCAAAGTTTCTGAAAGGACAAGCATGGAGAGCCAACTATCCACTTCAGTTAGTACATTCAGACATCTGTGGACCAATGCAAACATAGAGTCTCGAAAACTATTCTTATTTTCTCACTTTCATAGATGACTTCTCTAGAATGTGCTGGATTTATTTTTTGAAACATAAAGATGAAGCTTTTGATTGCTTCATAGATTTTAGAAACAATGTAGAGAATCAAAGTGGGAATTATGTAAAATGTCTTAGGACAGATCGAGGAGGTGAATACTCCTCAAAAGCATTCTTGAAATATTGTAAAGCAAGTGGGATCAAAAGGCAATTTACCACTGCCTATACCCCACAACATAACGGTGTGGCAGAGCGAAAAAACCGCACCATAGTTGAGATGGCAAGATCGATGCTACAGACTAAGCATCTAACTCATATGTACTAGGCAGAGGCTATAAGAACCAATGTATATATTCTAAATAGAAGTCCTACTTCTAGTTTAGATGGTGTCACTCCTTATGAGGCATGGTACGAAAAGAAACCTAATGTAAAGCACTTCAAAGTGTTTGGTTCTTTAGCATATGCACACATTCCTGATGAGAAAAGGAAGAAGCTTGATCCAAAAAGTCAAGCTTGTATATTTGTAGGGTATTGTGAGTCTACAAAGGCATATAGACTCTACAATCCCAAGACTCATAAAGTTATACTCTCCAAGGATGTAATTTTTTATGAAGGGGGAGAATGGGGTCATCAAAGAATTTTTGTTGATGATGAGTCCCAAGATGTAAATTCTTCACAAATACAGCAGGTACAACAGGTGTCTCCCAAGAAAGGCACACCACCCCCTCCAAGTCCAAGCAGGAGTACTACATCAAGTACATCAACCACCAGTCCAAGTCCTTCTCCACAGAGATCAGTAAATTCTTCACCGATGGACATTGACTCTCCATCAAGAGGTAGAAGAACTTTACAACATCATCCTTCCTTTCAGATGTTGGATCAAAATTTCCAAAGAAGATTCACTAGAAGCCAAGCTAGTGAAATGAATTCAGTTCTGCAGCAACTTGAGAATTTGCAATTGTATGGGGATGATAACTCCCAAGAACCTAGAGGAGATGTAGTCAATTATGCTTTATTGGCTAGTGCACAGCTAGAACCAACTAGCTATGAGAAGGCATGTACTCAAAATGTATGGCAAGAAGCCATGAAAGAGGAAATAACCTCTATAAAAAATAATGATACATGGGAGCTAGTAAAGCTACCCAAAGGTAAAAAATATGTTGGATGTAAATGGGTCTACAAGACCAAGTACAATGCTGATGGAAGCATTGAGAGGCATAAGGCGAGACTAGTAGCAAAAGGTTTTACTCAAAAATATGGCATTGACTATGAGGAAACTTTTGCTCCTGTTGCAAGACAAGAGACAATCAGATCAGTTCTTTCCTTAGCAGCCCATAAAGGATGGAATGTTCAACACATGGATGTAAAGAGTGCTTTTCTGAATGGATACTTGATAGAAGAGGTTTATGTTCAACAACCTCAAGGTTTCCAAGAACAGGGAAAAGAGAACCTTGTTTACAAATTGAAGAAAGCACTTTATGGCCTCAAGCAAGCACCAAGAGCTTGGTACTCACGCATTGATGGCTATTTCAGTGAGTATGGATTCACAAGAAGCAAAAGTGAACCAACTTTGTACTACCTAAAGCATGGAGTAGACATTCTCATAGTTTGTTTGTATGTGGATGATCTAATATTTATGGGTAGTAACAATAAAATGAATATGGAGTTCAAAAACTCCATGATGAAACAGTTCGAGATGAAAGATCTTGGTTTAATGTGATACTTCCTAGGGATGGAAGTGCATCAATAAAATAAAGGGATCTTCATATGTCAACACAAGTATGCTCGAGACATGATCAAGAAATTTGCCATGGAGCAGTGCAAATCAGTTGCAACTCCTACTGGACATGGGATCCAATTGAGCAAGGATGATGGAGCATCAAAGGTTGACATGACCACTTACAGAAGCATGGTTGGGAGTCTGATGTTTCTCACCAACACTAGGCCCGATATTCAATATGTTGTTTCTCTAGTTTCAAGGTTTATGGCTAGTCCATCTGAGCTACATTTACAAGCAACTAAAAGAATTTTAAGATATGTAAAAGGTACATTGGATTTTGGAATCCATTACCAAAAATGTAATTCTATGAAATTAGTTGGCTTCAGTGATAGTGATTGGGGCAGCAACATAGATGACAGGAAATCTACATCAGGGAATTGTTTTAGTCTAGGATCAGGACTAATTACATGGAGTTCCAAGAAATAAACTATTGTAGCATTGTCATCAACTGAGGCTGAGTATATAGCCATCACTCATGCTAGTACTTAGGCCCTATGGTTAAGAAAAGTTCTTGAAGAGATTGGAGAAAGTCAGAGTGGTCCAACTCGATTGTATTGTGATAACATAAGTGCCATTCAGTTGGCATACAATCCATTCCACCATAGTAGATAAAAGAATTTTGATATGAAGTATCACTTCATTCAAGATATGGTGGAACAACAAATAGTTGAGCTTCAATATTGTAACACTTTGGATAATATTGTTGACATATTCACCAAAGCTATAGCCAAAGCTCAATATATGTATCGCTCCAAATTTTTCGCATCCCTACCTTCAGGCTATAGGATCCGCGCCCGGAAGGAGGATGGTAAAAGGATGGTGCGGTACCTCGGACTGAGAGGACTTTGCGAAGGTCCCGCATCTCAAGGGAGGTGTATTTTGATGATTTTTCGACAGATGGTGGGTTCACAAAGAAACATTTGACGGCAGTTTCCACGCCTAGGTTTTGGAATGTGTTTAAATGTGTTCGTTTTAACCTTAAGCATTCATATCCTAGGTTTGGCCGAATGAATCTATATTAATCTATATGAAAATGCAAGTTCAATGAATACAGAAAATAGATTTAAAGACAGAAACAGAGAGAGTACAAAATGCAAGATGAGGAATACCTGATCCGGATGTACGAAGAAGATTCGATGTTGAAGTGGTCTGGATCGTACGAGATTCGACAGAATCGTACGCAATCGGGACAAGATCGTCGAGATCGACGAATTAGTCGGACGAATTCGTCGAGAGACCTGCAAAACCGAAAGCAGATGCAAAATACAAAAAATACTACGGTGCTAACGAGAGGAAATGATATAAAATGGCAGCAATGTTATCAAGCTGCAACTTAAACACAGAAACAGAAATGAATTGTGCTAATTTGATGATAATTAAGATTTAATTATGCACTTAATCTAAATGGGTGAACTCCAAATGCAAGATAATATAAAACACTGAATAGATTATCTAATTTGCAGAATAAAATGACAAAAAAAAGGGTTGAGGAACGCAAACTTTAGGCAATGATTGCCTTAATACGGACTGCGGTCGAGATCGTCTCGCATCAGTACGAAATCGCCTCGAATTCGACGGGTTCGCCTCCGATCCGAACAGGTTCGTCGGCGACGATAGGTGCTGGCTCCGGCTGAAAAACAGTGTTGTACCTACAACAAAATTGATGTGGAACTAGTGCAAATGCAAGATAGAGATGATTTAACGTATATGGAATTGAATTGCAGAGAATTTCGGCCAGGGGTTGGGAAGGGAAAATCCTAGAGACTAAATAGGCTTAGGGGAGTAGTTAGGAGGTTGGAGATCATCCCAATTTGGGAGATCTCCAACGGGGAGAGGGTCCCAACGGCGCGAGACACGCTTCTGCCCAGATTGGAGACCCATTGGAACAAATTCCAACTTTGCAAAATCAGTTTTGCGACAAGATCATCCGGACGTCCTAGTCCGGACGAAATCGTCAAATGCAGAGGCGATATCGTCTGATCGGCGACGATATCGTCAAACGGTCAAAACAACCTCTAAAAATGGCGCGAAAAAGGGGAAACGGATTTCTCGGCGGTTAACGGGCGGTTTGGGAGGTTAAATTTGAATTTTAAATTATTTACTAAGGTGAATGTAATTATTGCATTTTTTTGCGCCAATTTTAGGGTGCTACATTTTGCCCCCTCTTTAGCGAATTTTCCGAAGAAAATGCGTTAAAGATGAGTTCTTCTCGATCTACGAGAAAGCAAAAATTATTCCCATTTTTAGGCGACGATTCTTGGTCGAATCGTACGACGACTTACTATGGTGCCCCCTCCGTGTTTTTACCCAAATCGAACGTTTGAGGTAAAAACGCGAAAAAGCAAAAAAATTATTTTTGAATAAAATTAAGAAAAATAGGGTAAAACCCTAATTCATTTTACTGTTCATTTTTTGGTTTTAGAGCTCTGGAAGCAAAAATGGTGGAGACGACGCACAGATCAACAGAGGTCCGGCGCGGTCTACGGGTAAGAGTCCAGACTGATCTAGAATGCTTTAATTTTAACTTTACATGTTTTTTAGATGAATTTTAGATGAATTTTGAGCATCGCGGCCGTTTTTGGGCCGTCGACGTCGTCGGGATGAAATCGTCCCGATTTCGATGAAATCGTCTCAATTTCGGCAATTTCGCCCGAGGGAAATCGTCGAAAGGGGGACGATTTAGTCAAATTAGAGACGATTTCGAACTGCGAAATCGGAAACGATTATGCTCAAATTTGGGACGATATCGTCCAATAGTGGGCGATATCATCAATTGCACAAAGTTGAATTTTTAATTTGCATTATTGATTATTTGAATTGTTGATTAATGATTGTTTATTGTTTTGTTGTTTATGTTTGCAAGAGAGGATTACTAAAGAGCGAGAGAATGGAAATATGGAGGTTTGAGAGATGACTTGGCCGCTCGACACGAGGCGAGCGAGATCGGTGGCACGGGCCGGCTTCGCATGTGGCAGAAATGCCACAAGTATCTACGGGACATGGGGCTGCGACGGCCCTAGCAGAGAGGTGGTATCCGGGGTCTTCATGTTTTCGGCTACCGACTAGGGAGATGACTCCCATGTTAGAGGACGTATGGAGGATTTTGAGAATCCCCATACAAGGATGGCTCATTACTCCTACGGCCAATCAGGGCCGTGCTATGGGACGGTTATGCGGTGACCCGAGCTTCGCCCTGGAGAAGGGCAGAGTTAACATCGAGGCACTACGCCAGATGCCTAGGGCATCTACACTCACACGGGTGCTAGGCTGGAGTAGTTGGTGGACTTCTGCTGTGCCACCGGAGCGGGTGCGGGGTGCCATGGATGCTCGTAGATGTGATCTACGATATGAGAGACCATGGCTACAGGTTTGCTTGGGGCAGTTTTGTTCTATGCCGGTTGTACAGGATCCTGTATGGGGTCGTGTACAAGGGCGGCCGATGTCTGGTTATGACATCGCTACTACGAGTTTGGTGCTGGGAGCACATTGCGGTGCGGAGGCCGATAGGGCTTCCTATGATAGGGGTTGACGGGGAGAGGCCCCGAGTCTTCTACTGGTGGCTCCGGAGAGGGTCACAGTGGCGGATCGACCTGTCGATGTCCCGAAGGCTATTGGATGACCTAGTCCCGGACCAGATCACCTGGAGGCCATGGAGAGAGCATCCAGGGTGGCCGGAGGACAGACAGGAGCTGGCTCGCATCAGGCGAGTTCTTGGGTGAGGATGGAGAGGGGAGAGGTGGAGCTCCATAGGTACGACCGAGTTTTGAGGTAGTTCGGTCTACAATAGGGGATCCCATCCCTAAGAGACTACGAGTTTTCTCGGACTATCCGGGATAACACTACGATTAGCGGGGCTCCAGACATGCAGCGGTTCTAGAGCCAAGACACAGATGATGCCCCCATCCAGCTAGTGGATGGGGATGACGTAGGGGTAGCCGATGGCTACGATGCAGTACGCGAGGCATCCGCCCTCCTCGGATGACGAGGGCACAGGGTCCGATCCATGCGGTTGTGCATCGGATAGGGAGGCGGTGCCAGGCGGTGATGGAGGCAGCCCAAGGTCACGGCGGGAGAGAGGTGAGGCGGCCACAGGCACAGGAGCGGCCGCGATAGAGAGAGAGGGAGAGGAGGGAGGTGAGACCCCCATCTCCACAGAGGCCACCATCGCTCGATAAGGGCAAGGGTGTGGACACAAGAGAGAGTAGTGAGATGGCTACTCTTCGGGCGGAGAGAGATCGTCTGCGAGGCTCAGGTGCAGATGCTACAGGATGCGGCTGCATGACATCGGGTTGAGGTGTCATAGCTACGGGATGAGATTGCATGCCTCAGGGCACGGGGCGGAGGGGCGAGCACACAGGAGCTGGCATGGTCGATTGCTCAGACCATGTTTTACCAGGGCATCTACTTCCAGATGGTGCCAGAGGGTCAGAGGGTATAGCTGCCAGCCGGCATTGCTGACCCTATCAGGATTGGGTCCTCGAGGACTACGTCTCGATCGAGGACGAGGACTACACAGACGGTGATGGGGCCACCTCCTCCACCTCAGGGTGGGGGAGGAGATGAGGCAGAGAGCTCGAGAGGCTCTCGAGGCTAGAGGGCGGGATTGACATTTGTATGATATGATTATTTTTGATAGAGGATTGAGTATGCCGAGGTGCAGATTGTGGCATACCAATCTAGTTTTGATGATGTACATATGTTGTTATATATATATGAGATATTTTTGATCATATGACTTGTGTCTTTGTGTATGTTTATGATGCTTTTATGTTTTGATTGATTGATTTGATAATTGGATGTAATTATGTCGTTGGAGATATTATAATTTGAATGTCATGGTGATATTTTTAAATGAAATAATCTGATGTAACAAATTGATTGTTTATGATGAAATGTGATAAAAATAAAAAATAAAAAGAGACTTCTAACAATAATTTCAAAGGACATTGTCGCTATTATAGACCATTTCACGGAGTCGCTGCTCACTCGGTCGTCAAGCTAATCCCAGGATAGAAATATTGTTAAAAGTAAAAGAGTGCTTAAGAGACTGTCTTAAGACTTTGTTGTGATAGTGCAAATGATAATGATGATGATGGTTTGTTTTCAGATTTTCATAAAAATGTTTGTGCATGAAATGATGTTTTAAAATGATTTTTGCTAGGCATAAATTCCTAAGGGTGATAAATTTTTTGGATAATTCCTTAGGAATTATACCATCATTGCAAAATTAAAGGTTGACATAATGACATGAAATAATGAAAATGTGTTTGCTTTGGAAAAGCATAATTTGTGTAACATAATGAATTAAGCCATATGGTTTTCATGATTTTTGAATAAATGGGGAATAAAAATTGTTACAATGGTTTGCGCTAGGCATAGAATATGTAGGTATAGACTTATACCATCATCGCGAAAATCCAAAAAAAATAGTTTTATTGCATGGTTGATTTTTGATGAACAGAAAATATGAAAATGAGGACTTGCGCTAGGCATAATATTTCAATTTGGGTTTTGAAACTATACCATCGTCGCGAAAGTCAATCAGATATATATGTATATGTTTTGTGTAGTTTGAAAGAAATTTTTGATTTTTCTATTATATAGTTGTCTTTGTGGTAAACAATTGTACTTGATTTATTCCAAACAAGTTGCAAAAATAATATTTCAAATTATTTTGAAGACAAAAGTTAGATTTATAAGGAATCCCATGTGCATATGTGAATTCATTTCTGATCTTGATTTATCATAATGATACACGAAATCTCTCAAATACAAATGTGTGTGCAATTGCATTGTTCATTTACCGGTTTTGAGCAAGATACTATGATACAAGTGATTTGAAGAAACCAAATAAGTGTTCATTAACCATGATGTAGATGCATATAACCATACTAGGCTACTATGTAGATCGGATTATCAAAAGCTAGCTAATCCATAAGCAGACATAGGTCTGTACAAAAGAAGGTCGCTAATGTGACAGACATATCGCCACGCTAGGAGTTACCCAAGGCCAAGCGGGTTGGGCACAAACCACCTGTTATGGGGCTTACCTCACAGTTTTCGAATAATTGAGAATTCCAGGGATTCAAGCTCATCAACCCTTCTTTTCTTTTCAAAGGGTAGGGAAAGGGATTTTATTGCTTTCTTGCTTTCTTTTGAACTTTGCTTATTTTTCTTTTTGTATTTCTTTTGCTAGATAGTGCTTGAAATATTGTTGTAATGATATAAAATAACATTTTTCTTTTCTCTTTTCTTTTTCTTGAACTTTTCTTTTCTTTTTTTTTGCTAGGGATACTTGCTCGGATTAGCTGTAGAGCAAGGGATTTTTAATACAGGTAGGGGTGAGCTTGTCCTTTTGCCAATTCTCAAAGATTCTAGACCATGTGCATGATAGGATAGCGGGGAAACTTTTCGCTCAAGAAATCAGTTCTACTATGTAGCAAAACATGGAAATTACAAATATAATCATTTTATTGTGAAAAGATGTGCTTGGTTTAAGTAAATAACAAGATCAATTCTCTATGCTCAAACTTTATTTAATTGAATTTTGTGGACTTTGATATAAGAGAGATTAGTAATCATGCCAGATAAAATCAAGATATTTATTTGTTGTGAGTGTGCAAGTGAGGGATTCAAAATAAATGCTAATTTATCCCAAAATAAGTTGAAACATATAACTGCAATAATTGTAAGAAAATATATATAAATGATTTTTTGAGAAGTTTGGAGAATGTTGACTCTCTCTTTCTTCTGTATATTGTTTTGGTTTCGAAAGAGTCAAGCATATAGCTGTTTTTAGATTTTTATTTTGATTTTTGTTTTTGAGTAAACAATTTAACAAGTGCTTTAAATAAATGCAATAGATAGTTTTGAAGATTTTGGATGATTATGAATATTTTTGATGTTTTTGAATAAATTGAAAGAAATACAAGATAGTAATTTTGAACAAATATATACATGGATGAAATGACCAGATTTATGCATAGTAACGTTTAAGATGCAAAATATTCATGGGTTCTTTAAGTTCTTTACCATCTAAGGTAGATAATTTATATGCTCCTGATTCAAATTTAGCAGTAATAATGTATGGTCCAAGCCAATTGGGCTCGAATTTACCTTTAAGTTCCTTAGTTGCATTTGTATTTTTTTGATTTTCTTTTAAAACAAGGTCGCCAATCTCAAAGGAGCGATGACGAACTTTCTTAGCATATGATCTTTTAAGCTTGTTTTGGTAAGCACGGAGATGCTCCAAAGCATTGATGCATTTTTCATCTAGGAGTTCCAGTGACTGAGTCTACCAGCACGATATTCATCTCCTACTTCGGTATCTTGAAGTAGCGAGCCAAAGAAGGAACTTCCAATTCAAATGGAAAAACTGCTTGACACCATACACCAAAACAAATGGTGAAGTTCCAGTGGGGGTTCGAATACTAGTTCGATAGGCCCACAAGGTGGATATAATTGAATGTGCCGATCCACGGCCGGTTTATTGACTAATATTTTGAGAATTTTGATTAAGGTTTTGTTAGATGCTACCTTGACCATTACCATGAGGATAATAGGGAGTGGACCAGCGATGTTGAATCTTATATTTTTGACATAATTTTTTAACATCTTTATTTTTGAAGCAAGTTCCATTATTAGAGATGAAATTAGCAGGAATTCTGAACCTGTAAATGATTTGATTAAAAATAAATTTAGAAACTTGTGTGCCGGTGCGGGAAGCTAAAGGCATAGCTTCAACCCACTTCGTGAAATACTCGGTGGCGAGTTATGATGAACTTGTGTCCATCGGATGACACGGGATTGATTTTGCCAATAATATCCAAGCCCCATTTAGAAAAGGGCCATGGAGATGAAATAGCCTGCGAGCTCTTGTGCGGGCGCATGGACAAGGTCGGCATGTTTTTGACACTTGTCGCAATGGCGCACATATTCATGTGCATCCGTTTCCATGGTAGGCCAAAAGTATCCTATCCGAAGGAGCTTTTTAGCAATAACACTACCACTAAAGTGTCCTCCACAAGATCCATCGTGGGCTTCACTCAAGGCTGATTTAGACTCTTCTAAGTTTAAGCATCTTAATAGGATACCTTCAAAAGATCTCCTATATAAAGTATTGCCAATTATTACGAATCGACTTGCTCGTCGACGTAATAACCGATGCTGGTTTCTATTAGAATTGGCGGGGAAAGTCCCATTTTGAAGAAAATCAAATATGTCTGTATACCAAGGCTCGGGAGTAGTTTCATTGATTAGAAACACATCCAAAGGCTCTAAGCATGACTTATTTGAGGCGGGTTCCTGGAGTCGACGAATAATGATAGTGGCATATTCGTCATCTAACTCCAAGGGCAAGAGAGATGCAGCTGCGGCCATAGCATCAGCTGCACGGTTGCTAGTTCGAGGAATAGCTTCCAAGGTGACTTGATCGAATAGGGACATTAATTGTAAAACATAGGCCTTATATGGGCGCAGTTTATCATCTCTGGTTTGATAAACTTCATTAATTTGGTTTATAACCAGTTGGGAATCACCAAAAACTAAAAGATGTTTAATTTTTAGTGCTAGAGCAGCTCGTAATCCAAGGATTAGAGCTTCATACTCAACGATATTGTTGGTGCAAGCAAAGGTCGGTTTGAAGGACAGAGGAATAAGATGTTTTTGTGGAGATATTAAAATAATACCCACTTTAGCCCCACTCATGCATCGGGCTCCATCAAAGTATAAGGACCATTGTTCGGGATGGTCTGCCTCTAATTGAAGGCATTCATCTGGAAACTCGATGATGAGGGGATGGGTAGACTCTAAGGGTGCGGCGACTAATTGATCTGCTATGATTTGACCCTTAACAGACTTCTGTCCTATGAATGTGAGATCAAACTCGCTTAGAGCAAGAACCCACTTGGGTGTGCGACCCGATAAATAAGGTCGACTCATGAGATACCTTAAGGGATCATATTTAGCAATGACATAAGTTTTTTGGCTAAGCATATAATGTCATAATTTTTGCGTAGCAAACACGACTGCTAGACATAGTTTTTCCAATTTTGTGTAGCGGGTTTCATAACTGATGAAGGTTCGGCTAATATAATAATTAGCACGTTCTCGCTTTTCATCATCAAGTTGGGCTAACATAGCCCCTAAGGCGAGAATACGAAGCTGAAATATATAGGAGAAATGGGCGATCGGATTTAGGTGGTGAAAGCACGGGTGGATTAAGGAGGTATTGTTTGAGAAGTTCAAAAGCTTCTCTACATTCGGTATCCCAATTAAAGGGGACATCCTTCTTAAGGAGTTTAAGAAAGGGACCGGTTTTATCCGCCGGCTTATCGATGAAGCGACGGATGGCTTGAAGCTTACCTTGTAAACTTCGTAACTCAGATATATTAGTCGGTGCGGGCATATCAGTGATGGCCGCAATCTTGAGAGGGTCGATTTCAATACCACGTAAAGAAACTAAAACCCCTAATAGTTTGCCGGATTTAACTCCGAATATGCATTTTTTTGGATTTAATCGAATGAGATATTCTCGTAATCGATTAAAGACTTTCCTTAAATCATCTAAATGATTATTTTCAATAATAGAGCGAGCTATAATATCATCCACATAATCATGTAGGATATCATGCATCATATCATGAAAAATGTAGGTCATAGCTCGTTGATAAGTTGCACAGGCGTTCTTTAAGCCAAATGGCATCACTTTCCAGCAAAAGGTACCCAGGGGGTAATAAAGGTTGTTTTAGCCTGGTCTTTAGGAGCTATCTGAATTTGATTATAACCGGAGAATCCATCCATTAAGGACATCATCCCACTTTCGGCAGTGAAGTCAATGATTTGGTCCATGTTTGGAAGAGGAAAGTCATCTTTAGGGCATGCGGCGTTAATATCTCTAAAATCTGTGCAAACCCTAACTTTGGTAGCTTCTTTCTTGGTGGCTGGAACTACATTTGAGATCCATTCGGCATAATCAATAGCTTGTATAAAGATAACATTCAGGAGTTTTCTAACTCCCCTTTGACTAGCAGAGCCACTTTGGGATGCATTTTTCTAAGTTTTTGTTTGACAGGTTTGGCATCCGGATGGACCACTAGATGATGCATGACTACGGAAGGGTCTAGACAAGGCATATCTTCGTATGTCCAAGCGAAGACATCTTCATACTCTTTAAGGAATGCGATGTATTGTTCTTGTTTTTCTTGACTTAATTCTGATCCAATATTGATTATGTGAGGATTGTCCTCAGTTCCAATGTTAATTTTAATGACATTTTCTACCTCCATGTGTAGATCTCTTTCAAAATTAGGTGGGGCGGGTGAAACGCCCAATTCTTGTAATTCTTGTAAGGTTAATTTAGATAATTCATCTTGAGGATTAGTGGCCTCAAGTTGAGCTATAGTTGGTATAGAACCATCAAAATAAAACCCATTGTGTAACATCTCTTCAACAGAGACATCATGGAAGATATCTCCTTCCAACTCTTCATCGGGGTCGGCAATCATTTCAGGGTATGCTATGGACAGCATGTTGCATGAAAACGACTGATTTTTAAGAGGCAAATCAACATGCCTATCCAAATAATCTTGATAGCATATGAGATGATCATCATCCTCAAAAGGAAAGGGTTGACCCTTACTAGGAAATAGGCCCACACCACAGCGGGCGGGCCACGGTTCTACCTCGAAAGGTTCTTTCATGCCATTTTGGAAAGGTCCCAAGCCTTTCCCTTCATATCCCATTTTAAGCATCATGGGTTTAGCTTTAATATAATCATTGGTAAAATAACACCGAGCGTATCCTTCATGGTGAGTTTTGATATTTCGAGGGATTCTTCCCGAGTCATATCCTTTATAAATGAAGGCACAACTCCCGACTTGGTAAGTACTTCCCATAGGTTGTGGGAGGCCCAAAGTACGAGGAGATGGCGGCAAGTTATTTAAAAGGTTTGAATCTTGCATGAAAGCATTCATTTTTTTGATATTAAGGTTGTAGATAAATGCGGTAAAAGTTCATCAGAAAGGGCATAAGATGTAGAAGGCTTATTACCTATGTCTTTAGTTGTGGAAGGTATGATAGATGTGTCTATAGGTCTTGAATTTA
Source organism: Wollemia nobilis (assembly GCA_028583015.1). Taxonomy (NCBI): domain Eukaryota; kingdom Viridiplantae; phylum Streptophyta; class Pinopsida; order Araucariales; family Araucariaceae; genus Wollemia; species Wollemia nobilis. The sequence goes on from JAQPPZ010002440.1 coordinate 6,425,005, forward strand.
TAAAGATAGAACTTGAAGGATTGGTTGTAGACTTAAGATCTGTTTGAGGTTCTAAAATGATTTGTTTAGAGGATTGTTGATCTATATAGGAGGATGAAATTAATGGAGGGGAAATAGGTGAAGTTATGGGTGTATGTTTCATAGTTTTAGATGAAAAATAAGAACTAGGTTGTGTGGATGACAGAGCTGGGCAAAATTGCACTCCAACGGGTTACGCCAAAGCACACATATCAAAAGGTCTAGGGTCACCATGAATAGTGACCAACTGATTTTTGAATTCAAATTTAACACATTGGTGTAAAGTTGATGGGACCGCTCGCATGGCGTTGATCCAAGGGCGACCCAAAAGTATATTGTACGACGTTGGGCAATGTACAATAAACACGGTTGTTTCTAGGGTTCTAGGACCAACTTGCAATGGGAGGGTAATAACTCCACACGTTTCTTGTGTTTCGTCATTAAAAGCTTTGATAATCATATCGGTTTTCTTCATTTCATCACTTCTAAAGCCAAATCGTTGGTAGAAGTCAAAGGTGCAAATGTTTAGAGATGAGCCATTATCAATCAAAACTCGTTTGATAGCTACATCTCCAATTAAAGCAGTAATGTATAAGGGATTGTCCTTATGTAAACTGTGTTGTGGGATATCTTTATCCCGGAAGTCAATACAATCAATCTCTCGAGTGATGATAGTATTGGCCATAGCTTCAGGTTGAATGTTTTGAGGTACCATCATTTGGCTCAATGTAAGCATCAACTCATCCCTATGGGTGGGAGAGGATCTTAATAAATCTAAGAGAGAAATTTTGGCCGTAGTATTAGACAATTGCTCATTAATGTTGTAAGGGGGTTTAGATTGGATATTAGGAGCATGATTCCCTTTATTAGGGTTTTTCAGAACGAATGGAGCCGATCCATCATTCTGGTTTGGTTCTTGTTGAGAGTTTTGAGCTTGTTGTCGAGTAACGACTCCAATGGTACCTACGATGTTATAGTGAAGACGTTGAACTGGTCTCGGTTGAGCATTAATGGCTTGTTCATTAGAAAGGAATATATTGGAAGAAGGTCGAGTAGTGACTCTTCTAGGGAATGGTTCTTCTGGAACATTAGCATCTGTGACTGGTTGAATAGGATCTGATTCATTTTCAGAACTATTCGATTGGTTTGAAGTAATGTCTAGTTCACTTTCACTATCTGATTCTATATCACTAGAATCAGAAGTTTGAAAATTATGTAAGGGCCTGGTCGTAACCAGGGATAAGGTCGTGTCAAATATTTGAGGATCCTGAACAGGTAATTGTCCGCTAATGGTTCCTACATATCGGGTAGGAGGGGGAACATTATGATGTTCGATTTGATTGGCTACCTCTTTACCATGTCTTGGTAAAGGGTGTTGAAATATGTCTAGAGTTTGATTGGCATTTTGATTTTGATTTTGGGGAATGGTCTTTTGAGTATTATTAGGAGGGTTTTGTTTAGGTTGGAAGGCTTGTACTTCCATTTCATTATTGTCAATCAAATCTTGTATTTTATGTTTCAATATTTTACAAGCGTTGGTAGAATGTCCAGGTCCTCTATGGAAATCACAGTGCAAGTCAGCTATGTATCCGGGTATAGTTGGGTCAGGTTCCCGGATAGCTGGTAATTGGATCAAACCTCTTTCAAGTAATTGAGGTAAAATAGTTGATAAAGGTTGGTTTAATCTAGTGAATTCTCGAGGAGGCTTGTCAGGAGGTTTCAATATGAATTTTTTGTTTTCTTCGTTGCATTGATATTAGCAACGTTTACTGCTATCGGTGACTCCGTCACCGACAACTTGTTTGTTTTTATATTGATTTCTGGATGTTTTCTCATCATCCTTCTTCCTAAGTTGGCCTCTCCTAATGAGGGCATCTTCTACTCTTCGAGCTAAATCTATAGCTTGATCGAAGGTAGTTAAAGTAGCGGTTGATAGCTCATAAGATATCTGTTCTTGTAAATTGTTGATGAAAATGTCCAACATTTCCCTATAAGGCAGCACAAAGTGCAGTTTTCCTGTCAATTGCCTCCATCTAGCTAAGAAATCGGCAAAACATTCATCCTTGTCTTGTTTTAAATTGTATAGGTCTTTAATAGTTACATGCCTCTCGATGTAGGCACTAAATTGATGGACAAATGATTCGAGTTGTTTCTTCGAAGTTTCTCAAAGAATGAGTGGGCAACTGATAGTACCACTCTAATGCCATCCCACCTAAACTTTTTGGGAACATTTTTAGTAATAGCAAGTCGTCATGCGATATGTCGTGACATGCTATCCTAAACATGCGAAGATGCTCTATGGGATCTTCGGTTCCTTTATATATAGGCAAGACGAGGCATGGGAAAATGCTTAGGGTATGGTTGAGCTACAACTATGGGATCCAAAGGTTGACTACGAGATCTCTCGATAATTATACGAGGGACGGTAGGGATCTATCTGGTCCATACGTGAAGCCAATTGTTTCACCATGGCTTCCAGATTACTAGTTTGCCCCCCATATTGGTTTGGTAGGGCATTGACATGGGTTTTATGGGCGTAGGATGGAGGAACATGCAGATTAGATGCCATGTTACTGTTGTGTAAAGTATTGGTAGGAAAAGTATTATGGAGGAATTTTGAAGTTGGATTATGTTGTATTTCGGATTGTTGAAAGTTTGTATTTGGCTTTGTTTTAGGTTTTTGTTTATTTGAAGCATATTGCTCAATAGTTTGACGGAATAAAGTAGTGAAGGAAGGTTTCTTTTGTGTGGGAGTGATTTTAGGTTGAATAACAGGTTCCTTAGGAGGTTGGGTAACCTGTTGTTTTGACATGTTTTGAGCCATAGTGACCATATCCGTATTGGATGGCCCTGCCTTGTCACTTTCTTGATCAATGAAAGACAAGGGATTAATGCGCATATTAAACGCCTGTTCTATAGCTTGCTTGAGCGTCATTGATTTGCCCTTTATCAAGGCGAATTGCCACATTAAGGTCATCAATGTTATCTATGAGAAATTTCTTGAAATGCTCTGCATTGTCAAAGGCAATAGTTCCATTAGGAGCTACTCTAGGGGATGAGGATCCATCCTCTTTAACACTTCCTTCTTGTTCCTTATCTTCACCTAAGTCTTCATCCGATTGACCTAGAGTTTCTCCTTCCGGATTTGTATCTCCAAGAAGGACATTTGGGTCTTTAGTTGTATCTTGTAACCAATCTTCTCCTTCCCCTAAAGTTTCTTTACCATTCCTAAGTTTAGGCATGGTGCTAAGTTTTGATTTCAGCAAATATATATATATATATATATATATATATATATGCAACAAATTAAGAGGTATATATTTACTATATACCTACTACAATATTTGAAAATGAAATGTTTAAGTTTTTGCTAAGTTTTTGATTTTTTAGTTTTTCTTTAATTTTTTGAAACAATACAATAAAGACAGCAAATAACACAATAAATGCTAGAAATAATTACTGAAGTAATAATTTAATTTTCTATAAACAACTTATGAATATCATTGATAGGTTCGAGTTGTTCAGGAGTCATGAAGTGTTCTTCTTCAAATTGAAAGTTTTCTTTTAAAAATTTGATGAAAAGAGCTATAGTGATGTTGTCTGTTTCAGATGTTGGTTGATAAAAGTAAAGCTCGTGGCAATACTCTCGATATAACACAGCTCGCGGAACTCTATTCCATATTTCCCTATCTGTAAGAACAACCTCTTGGTCTTCTACACAACCTAGGAACTGGTGCACAATGGCTGCGTTCTCGAGGTATTCCTCGAAGGTGAACAACTATGAAGATACTAAAGCTCTCCTATAGGCTAACCATCTATGGCAGGCTCTATGAAGTTCATGATAAAAAACTAATTGATGAGGATCCAGGATTCTATCTAGGACTAGCCTCTTGATTTGCTTAAGTTGTGTGGACCTAGATGAAATGAGACTAAGTCTCCTATCAAGTTCGTTCCACAGGAATTGATTTCTGCTTGTTTCAGGCACACTAAGGACAGAATTAACTTCTATGGCTGCCAATTGATTTTCTACGTTTATAGTAACCGCTAACCTTTTCTTAGGAGCTACCATCTAAACATGTTTTCAAACTTAAATGTTTAAAATGCATCTATGTTTCAGTTGTTCTATATATTTTTTTGTTTTTGTTTTTGTTTTTCAAAAGGTTATGATGCATTCACGTCGGGTTCACCAAAATGTATCGCTCCAAATTTTTCGCATCCCTACCTTCAGGCTATAGGATCCGCGCCCGGAAGGAGGATGGGAAAAGGATGGTGCGGTACCTCGGACTGAGAGGACTTTGCGAAGGTCCCGCCTCTCAAGGGAGGTGTATTTTGATGATTTTTCGACGGATGGTGGGTTCACCAGGAAACATTTGATGGCAGTTTCCATGCCTAGGTTTTGGAATGTGTTTAAATGTGTTCGTTTTAACCTTAAGCATTCATATCCTAGGTTTGGCCGAATGAATCTATATTAATCTATATGAAAATGCAAGTTCAATGAATACAAAAAATAGATTTAAAGACAGAAACAGAGAGAGTACAAAATGCAAGATGAGGAATACCTGATCCGGATGTCTGAAGAAGATTCGATGTTGAAGCAGTCTGGATCGTACGAGATTCGACGAGAATCGTATGCAATCAGACAAGATCATCTGAGATCTGACGAATTCGTCAGACGAATTCGTCAGAGACCTACAAAACCGAAAACAGATGCAAAATACAAAAAATACTACAGTGCTAACAGAGGGAAATGATATAAAATGGCAGCAATGTTATCAAACTGCAACTTAAACACAGAAACAGAAATGAATTGTGCTAATTTGATGATAATTAAGATTTAATTATGCACTTAATCTAAATGGGTGAACTCCAAATGCAAGATAATATAAAACACTGAATAGATTATCTAATTTGCGAGAATAAAATGACGAGAAAAAAGGTTGAGAAACGCAAACTTCGAGCAGCGATTGCCTTAATACGGACTGCAGTCGAGATCGTCTCGCATCAGTACGAAATCGCCTCGAATTCGACAGGTTCGCCTCCGATCTGAACAGGTTCATCGGCGACGATAGGTGTTGGCTCCGGCTGAAAAATAGTGTTGTACCTACAACAAAATTGATGTGGAACTAGTGCAAATGCAAGATAGAGATGATTTAACGTATATGGAATTGAATTGCAGAGAATTTCGGCCAGGGGTTGGGAAGGGAAAATCCTAGAGACTAAATAGGCTTAGGGGAGTAGTTAGGAGGTTGGAGATCATCCCAATTTGGGAGATCTCCAACGGGGGGAGGGTCCCAACGGCGCAGACACGCTTCTACCCAGATTGGAGACCCGTTGGAACAAATTCCAACTTTGCAAAATCAGTTTTGCGACAAGATCGTACGGACGTCCTAGTCCAGACGAAATCGTCAAATCTAGGGCGATATCGTACGATCGGCGACGATATCGTCAAAATGTCAAAAAAACCTCTAAAAATGGCACGAAAAAGGGGAAACGGATTTCTCGACGGTTAACGGGCGGTTTGGGAGGTTAAATTTGAATTTTAAATTATTTACTAAGGTGAATGTAATTATTACATTTTTACTGCACCAATTTTAGGGTGCTACAATATATAAATCTAAGAGACTGTATAGTCAGTCCTCTCAACTTTAAGGGGGATAATGTTGGAAATAAAGCTAGTAAAAGGAACAAAAATGAGTAAAAAAGGTAAAAATTTGTTTCAACGGTAAGCTTTGGATCTTACCCCTTTTACCTCCTTGGACGAAAGCTGACTGGGCAGGTAATTTTGACTTGGATGGCAGCTAACTGGGCAGGATTGGACGACAAGGGCAGCAAGGTGAACCAACTCACTTTCCCTTTCTCTTTTCCTCCCTATTTCTTCTATTTCCCTAACTTCCCTATATTTCGTAAGTTCATTTATTTTTACGAGTTTAAATACCAATGTAACATATTATTCCTAAGGTTGAATACAATATTAATTTCCTATTTTTCGCTCCTAATTTCTCTCAAACCACATAGTTCTTGAACATATAAAGGAATCTTCCACTACTTCAGTAGGTAGGAAATCATTTTTGTTTCATGCACAGGAGAAGGCTTTGAGGGAAATTCAGCAAGGTAAACAAAAATCTATCAAAGGGGTCCTTAGAGTGGGACAAAACCCCTCTAAGATGTTTAAATGATCTTGTTATCCCTTAATATCCGAGGTCTTGGCAGTCCCTCTAAAAGACTTGCCTTAGCCAGGCTGGTGGAAATTCATAATCCGGATGTTATCCTTCTACAAGAAACCATGGGGGCAAGTACAAAAGTCATTGAAGGGTTAAGTAAATTGCTTAGGGACTGGGAGTTCTTGGCTCTAGATGCTACCAAAAATTCAGGGGGTGTTTTGACTGGCTGGAAGAACTCAGTATCCTTAATTAATTCTTCCTTTATGGTTTTAGGCTTGTGGATAGAATTCTTTTTTAAAGACTTGGGTTTGAGGTTATCAGTTATTAATTGTTATGGTCCCTATGAAGATAGGCAGGTCTTCTGGGATGATTTTTTCTCCCAAAGGTGTGTTAGGGATGAAAGAGTTATCATTGGTGGGGACTTAAATTTTACTATGAATAGAAGTGAGGTCTGGGGAGAATCTACAAGACTTGATAGACTTGCAGATTACTTCAAGCATAAGATTGAAGAAGCTGGTTTAATTGATTTGGAACCAATAAAATTAATGCCTACGTGGAGAAATAATAGAGTTGGGGAAGCTGGGATCTCAAAGAGGTTGGATAGATTTTTGATCTCAGAGACATTATACAATGAAATAGATAGAAAATGGTCATGGGTTGAGACTAGAGGTGGCTCAGATCATTCTCCCATATTTCTTCAATTAGAAAGTCAAGAGGCAAAACCTGCTAGTCCTTTTAAGCTCAATCCAATTTGGTTGGAGGAAGAAGATTTTCAACAACTGATTAAAAAAGAATGGATTGGTTATGACCAAAGTTCCAGGTCATCAACGAGTTTTCAATTTGTTGCTGCTCTAAAAAAATTAAAAGGAGTTGTGTCATCTTGGATTGCAGTTAAAAAGGAGAGTATGGATAGAGATCTTAAGTTGGTGGAGAAGGAAATTTTAAAAATTCATAAAAAGAATGAGGTTGGTTTGTTTAAAGAGGAGGAGAAAACAAGACTGGTTGAACTAGAAATTAAGAAGAACAAATTCTTGGAGTGGAGGGAAGCTGAATGGAGAATGAAAAGTAGAGTTGTATGGTTAAAAAAGGGGATGAAAATACTAAGTTTTTTCATAATTTTTCTAATCACAGGAAGAAGGTTAACACTATCTGGGAGATGCAGAATGAAGAAGGGGTCCTCGTTAGGAGTTTTTTTGAGTTAGCAGATTTGGGAGTAAAACATTTTCAATCTATCTATAAAGAACCTGATAGAGTCAATATTGGGGAAATTTTAAAGTTAACTACTTTCTTCCCCAGTTTTGTGATAGAGGAGGACAATCAGTTACTTATGAAGGAGGTCACAAAGGAAGAACTGAAAGCTGTCCTGACTTCTTTCAAAAAGGATAAAAGTCCAGGGCCTGATGGATGGCCTGTGGAGTTTTTCCTAGTTTTCTATGATCTGGTTGAGGAGGATCTTCTCAGAGTAATGGAGGAAGTTAGGTTGAGTGGTCAGGTTTTGGGGGCTTTTAACTCCACTTTTTTAGCTTTGATTCCAAAAAAGGAGAAGCCTGAAACCTTTGATGAATTTAGACCTATTTCGTTGTGTAACTGTATCTATAAAATCATTGCAAAGATTTTGGTTGTTAGATTGAAGAAGATTTTCTCTGAAGTTATTTCCCAGGAGCAGTTTGGGTTTTTAGCAGGTAGACAAATTTTTGAAGCCATAGGAGCTGCACAAGAGGGCCTTCACTCTATTAAAACCAAAAATCTTCCTGCAATGGTCCTTAAACTAGATCTATCTAAAGCTTATGATAGAACTAGCTGGTTGTATCTCAGATTGATGCTCTTACATGTGGGTTTTAGCTATCCGATAGTAAAGTGGATTATGGGATGTATTTCTTCTGTATCTTTTGTTGTTCTTATCAATGGATCAGCTTCCAAATTCTTTAGACCCTCGAGAGGACTGAGACAGGGATGTCCTTTATCTCCTTTACTTTTTTGTTGGTTGTTGAAGGATTGAGTAGAGCTATTTTGGATGCAAAGAGGGTAGGATCCTTATCCGGGATCAAAGTGGGGGTCCTTTATTTATCTCATTTATTATTTGTTGATGATGTATTGTTGTTCACAAATGGAAGTTTAAGGGAAGCTAGAAAGTTGAAGGAAATCTTGGACACTTACAGTATTGCTACCGACATGGAGATAAATTTTCAAAAATCCTCTATTTGCTTTAATGGTCTAGAGCAAGAGACTAAACAAGGTCTAATCAGAATTTTTCCTTTTAATCTCTTAGATTTCCAGGAAGGCTTTAAGTATCTGGGGTTTGTATTGAAGCCAAATACTTACAGGAAGAGAGATTGGGGATGGCTTTTAGAGAAGATTGAATTTAGGATTAACCATTGGTGTAATAGATGGTTGTCTATTGGTGGGAGATTAACACTTGTAAAGTCGGTTCTTGAGGCAATTCCTATGTTTTGGCACTCCTTGGCCTTCATTCCCAAAGGAGTTCTAGAGAAAATAAGAAAACTTTGCTTCAAATTTCTTTGGACTGGACGCAAGGAACATGAAGGCATTCCTTTAGTTAAGTGGCAGAGTATTGCTAGGCCAAAGGAGGAAGGTGGTTGGGGCCTTAAAAATATCCATCTTTTTGGTTCTTCTTTGGCAGCAAAAAGTTTATGGAGGATTTTGACCAGAGAAGGATTATGGAAGAAGATTATTGAACAAAAGTATATTTGTCCAGGGACCTTTATGGATTGGATCAGAAGTCCACAGAAAAGCATTAAAAATATTTCCATTCAATGGAAGGCACTAGTACAAGCCTTTCCTATGATTGGAAAATATTTGGCTTGGAAAGTGGGCAATGGTGAACAAGTTAGAATAGGGGCTGATTCTATTTTGGGTTGTGGAGAAAACATTTTGTTGTTGGAAGCTATGATAAGTTCTTTACAAGACAAGGGTTTTTACTTTCTTCATCAGGTGGGGGAATCAGATTCTTCTAGTCTTTGGACCCAAGGTTGGAAGCAGGCTCAGGTCTTGGGTTTTTTTGATGAGCAGGTTGTTTTGTGGAAGGCTTACACTGATAGTCTTAATAAGAGTCATATCAAGTTGAGAGCTGAACCAGATACTATTGCTTGGGCATACAACAAATATGGGGGTCAATATACGGCTAGACTTGGTTACAAAGCAAGTTTTGACCCTCATCCTCAAGGGCCTACTTGGTGGTGGAAGCAGATTTGGAAATTATCTGCCCCAAAAAAGATAATTATTTTCATGTGGTTAGCTTTGAGAAATAAGGCTTTGACTTGGGAAGTTTTACAGAGGAGAAGTAGACAAGGTCCAAGTATTTGTATGTTGTGTCAATCAGAGGAGGAAAACATCACACATTTGTTAATCAAATGCCCTTTTTCTCAACAGGTTTGGTTAGAAGTTGAACAGATAACTGGAGTACAAAATATTTGGGAAGGAGAAACAGTGGAGGTATGCTTAAGACAGTGGTTTTTGAAAAAAGAGTTGAAACAATTTCTTTCTTTACCATGTCTTATATGTTGGGGTATATGGTTGGCACGGAATGCAACTATTTTTGAAGGGAAGTTAATTCCCCCATTTCAAGTCATATTTCAGGTGAGGACTTTGGTCTCAATCAACAAAGGGCCTGACAAACATAAGAAACCTCGACAAGTAGACAATTTGTTCATTGAAAAGTCTCAGCCATGGGGTTTTTTTGATGGGGCTAGTCAGAGACAGTCATATTTTAGTAGCGCAGGAGGCATTCTGTATTTCTCGGATACCCACTATATCAAATTTAAAGCAGGTCTTGGGATAGGTTCCAACAATTTTGCTGAGTTTTAGGCGTTGAGATTGCTAATGAAGTGTGTTGTGGAGAGAAATGTGAAAAAATTACAAATTTTTGGAGATTCCACTCTAGTCATCAATTGGATGAATAGATCTACTCAATTAAAAAATAATCTGCTTAGACCAGTGGGAGATGAACTACTGGAGGTGATTTCCCTTTTTGAAAATATCTCTTTTACACATGTTTATAGGGAATTAAATCAAGAAGCAGATAGGTTATCAAAAGAAGGTCAACAGGTTCCAGAAGGTTTCTTGCAAATGGAAGAGAACAAGGATGGAGTTTCTTCTTTCACCCACATATCATATCCCTAGTTTCTATGCTAGCTCTGGGTTTTTACTGTGGGCCTGTTTCATTTGATTAGAGCTTTATGGCAGTTTCTAACTGTTTCTTTTCTATTCTGCTGGTTTCTTTTTCACTGATTTCTATCCAGGTTTTGGTCATGGAGGTTGTTTGGATGATTAAGTATTGATATATAAGGATATTTATCCTTATTATCCCCATGCTATTTTGAAGATGGGCTTTTTTCCTCTCTGATCTGCCCGACTGTAATTATATCTTGAATCCCAGTAATCTGCTTTTATCTAGGTTTTTGTTTGTGCTAAGGCACCTGAGAAGTGTAATTTTCTTTCACTCTTGAAATAAAATTACGATTTTTTTCTTGTAAAAAAAAACATATCTATTTGTACAATATGTTAAATGTTTATTGATTTTATTTTATAATTTATAATATTATTTATTTTATAATAGATAATGTTGTCCTCTCCATTTGTATCGGCCATTGGATGTACGGGCAAGATGAGCAAGACTATCGTGCCTTGCATAGAGTGAGATAACATGGCAACTTCCAGAGCACAAGGTTTGGATCAATCGGGTCCCTTTGGGATTTTTTAGGAGATTGACTCCTTTAAATATGTGATATTTAGCATACTTCCCAGTCTAACCTGCTTCAAGGGGAAACATGACCTCCATTAACTTATATATTTATACAATATGTTAAATGTTTATCGATTTTATTTTATAATTTATAATATTATTTGTTTTATAATAGATAATGTTGTCCTCTCCAATTGTCTTGACAATTGGATGCAAGGACCAGATGGGTGGGACTATTGTGTCTTACATAGAGTGATCTAACATGGTAGCTCCGAGAGCACGAGGTTTGGCTCAATCGGGTGCTTTTGAAATTTTTTAGAATATTAACTCCTTTTAAGATGTGATCTTTAGTGCTCTTCCTACTCTAACTATCTTCAAGGGGAAAAGTGACCTCCAATAACTTATCTATTTGTACAATATGTTAAATGTTTTTTTATTTTATTTTATAATTTATGATATTATTTGTTTTATAATAGATAATGTTGTCCTTTCCAATTGTATTGGCAATGGGATATAGGGCCCAACTGGGTGGGACTATCATGCCTTGCATAGAGTGAGATAATAGGACAACTCTGAGAGCACAAGTTTTAGCTCAATTGGGTGCCTTTGGGATTTTTTAGAAGATTGATTCCTTTTAAGATGTGATATTTAGCATACTTTCTACTCTAACCAACTTCAATGGGAAAAAAGAAAGAGATGATAGAAAACAAATATGACAAATATGTAAAGAGATCTTAAGTTAGCCTAACCAGTATAATATGCTTAAAATTGATTGATATTTAGTTTATACTATCAATTATTTTTTGTGCATCTACAAATACCCTCTAGTAACTTATCTATTTGTACAATATGTTAAATATTTATTGATTTTATTTTATAATTTATAATATTATTTATTTTATAATTTATAATGTTATTTATTTTATAATAGATAATATTGTCCTCTCCAATTATCTAGACCATTGGTGCACAAACCAGATGGGCACGACTATCATGCCTTGAATAGAGTGAGATAACAAGGCAACTCTAAGAGCACGAGGTTTGGCTCAATTAGGTGCCTTTGAGATTTTTTATAAGATTGATTCCTTTTAATATGTGATCTTTATTGCACTTCCTACTCTAACCAACTTCAAGGGGAAAATGGATCTCCATGTTAGAGTATATTACATCATTTGGGTGATGTAAATGTACCACATTTGGTACATATCTAGAGTAGGATTTTACTTTAGAGTAAATCTAGTTAGTTACGTCAAGTATATTAATAAATGCACAAGTTTCAATGTGCAAGTTGTAAATGTGCATGTAGTCCACATGTACATTATTCCTAGGTAGAGTAAAGTCCAAGCAATCTATATTTCTATATAAAGGCCTCATAGGTGTAGTAATAGAGGGAAAGAGTGATATAGTAACTATACAATGTGTAGTAAGTGTACTATGGTATAATGTAGTTCTTTTATATAATTTTATGGAGTGTTCATGTCATACATTATATAGCATTGTACTATTTTTTTCATTCTCATTAATTGTATATTTTTGAGTTATTTGCAATTGTTCATCTATTTATTTTCTTGCATATTATTGTGCCATTCGATTTATAGTTATCTCAGATTATTTATCCTACATATTGTGGTTTTACTACCTCCCATAAAAATATAATAGTTGTATAAGAGCACATGGTAGATCAATAGGAATAGGAAGATCCATAAGGAACTATGTTGCATCTTTTCAAATCAGATCCGTTGCTATGTGCCACTATATGCAAACACCACCACAAGAGGTTAAGAGGAGAGAAGCAAATATTAGTGCCAGAAATTCTAAGACTGAATTTGGCTAAAGTATTTCTATAGAGTTGTAGAAACTCATGAAGACTAGGACTCAACATTCATCCTACTAGATTGACAAATCAACTAGTGAAGAGTCATCATCTCTAGATTTTACAGTTCCACCATTTCAGTTTCTAACATCTTGTTACAGAAAAAGGAGATTCAAAAAAAGGTTGGGAATCTTCCTAAAAGATAGCTAGGAAGAATATCTTCTTAGAATTATTCCAACACTTGTAGCAACAAGTAGAAGATTGAAGATTTCAGAGACCTAAGAAGAGGTCTCTTTAGTAGATATTGTAGACCTACAAGAGTGCAGAAGAAGAAAAGGCCATAGTAGTCTTGCTATTGATTCAAGAGACTCCAAAGAAGAGTCAAGAAGAATATTGGAGGTGGGTGATCTCCATAAAAGACTATAGATATTATATTGAAGAAATCATCCAAACAAATATTAAGAGATCCTTAGAAGGTCCAGTACCAAAACTTCCCGTTTTAGAAGATTGGAGGTTGGTGATCTCCATTAAATCTTGTAGATTGCAGAAGTAAATAAGAACCAGCAAATATCCTACTCCAAATTCTAAATTTCAGAGATTCATAATAAAGATCTCATTACCAACACTTCCATAGCAGAAGATTGAAGGAAAGGTCTCATTGGGAAGACCAGAGAAGCTACAAGACTAAAGACCTTGGATAGGTCTCAAGAAGAAATGAGGAGAAGGCATGGAGAGCCTTATTTTTAGAGTTTGGAGAAGGCCTTTAAAGGAGTTTCTAGAACTCATTGGAGAAATCTACCAGCAAGGAGGATTTGCTGATAAAGAAAAATTTGGGACAATTATCACCATCCAAAAACAAGCCCAAAAGGAGAAAAATTTTGTAAGAAGTTCCAAATCCCAAGAGAGAATACTTAAGGCCTCAAAAAATTTAGATTCTTGAGGAGAGCAGGATCAAAGTTAGAATTTGACAAAGAGAAAGGAGCCATATATTACTACCAAACCAGAAAGGTTTGAAGATTCCTTTGGAGGTTAGAAGGCTCATATGAATATAGGGGTTTGATGAATATACAATAAAATACTAAAAGGGTCCTTTAAGGAAAATTCAGCTATAATTTGGGGGAGCTCCCTACCAAATTTATGAGTTTCAAGAACAAAATTTCAGTGCAAAAATTGACTGTGAAAGGACAACAATAATGATGGCATTACTAGATGCAATAATTCAAATTTGTAGAGTTCATATTGAAAGTTAATCAAGTCATCCATTACAAAATCAAGAATCAAGTTAGAAGCATTAGAGAGCTACAATTTGGAAGAGTTTTTTAAGACAGTCAAGCAGAGTTATGAATCCATTCAGTTTCAAAGAAGTAATAAGATGAATCAAATCAACTTGCAATCCTTCATCTACATATCAGTAAGGTAAGCAACTTGGGTGTAAATAGGTTCATTAGTTGAACTGTAATTTGGGTTATTATCCAGTTTCATTAAAGTGCCTTATTAGAATTCAAAATTTATAAAGAGAAGGTTGCATTTTATAGTATTCAAGGAGTGCAGAAGGAATTTAATTTTAAGGTTATTATCTGCACATTAAATAGGAGTTAGACATATTTCGACAAAAAGAAAAATATCATCTACCTATTGTCTATCTAAGAATCAAGAAGACTACATCCTACAACATTTATTATAGTGCATATTACAGATTACTTTTAAGGGTTCTTTATAATTACTCTTAAGAAATTTGCAAAAATTATTAGTGCATTTGAGAGTTATTTAAGAGTTTCTATTAGTGCCTTAAAGGATCAATAAGGTGAGTCTACTATTGCACTATTCTAGACTGTATAGCTTATGTGCATTGGTTGATTTATTTAAGGTAATAAACCAAAGTGCACAAAGCTCAAAATATCAAAGTTTTTAGACACTATTAAGTGCATAAAATCTACAATCTATTGTGGCCTAGAGAAGCTACCAAACAATTTCATATTCCTCCAGGGTTTGGAGAAGAAAACCACCATTACAATAATTGAAAGAATCTATAAAATGAGACTTGAAGAGTATCAAATTTAAGATGCACTAAGGATTTCATTAAAGGTTAAAGTTAGTGCAAAAATAAATTTTTCAAAAGCATATTATTTACATGATTATTAGCTTGGATTTATTACTAAACTATGCAAGTGAAGGAGTTAATATTGTTTGATTAGAAAGGTGGTAATACATTGTTGTTAAGGAATAGAGCAAGTAGCGACCATATATAAGAAGCAAGGGAAAATATTCAATTCATATACATTTGTCCTGAAGCTATACAACGAGGAGCATATCTATCTACACAAAAAGAAGCCATCATATCAAAGGAGAAAATAGAATAAAAAGAAGACAAGGAGCTCACTTAACATTGATGCAAAATAAAGTGTTTTATTCATTTTACATTAGTGTATCATATTACTCATATGGAGGATAGAATTTTAAGTGTCTTAAAGACACTAACACAACAAGTATTCTACATCTAATATTGGTGAAGCAATGAAGATAGAAGGAGAACCAATCCAGGGTTCACAAATTCCAATCACAAAAGCAAGCATCTACAAATAACGTCAACCTATAGCCATATTGGAAGCCTTTCAACCATTATGTTTCTATTAAAAATCAAGATAGAATAGTACTAAGAAAATTTGCATAGAAGCGAAGTGAAGGCCATGTAATATTACCCCAATCCAGCATCAAATTGTCAACTAGTAGTGGAGCCATCGAAGCATCCAAGGATAATACTTTGTAATAACTAAAGGTAAGACCATATCTAAAGCACTTATGCCCTCCATAAAACTAAGAGCCAACATCTTGAGAAGAATAGCTCCTTTGAAGAAGCTCTAAGAGCAAGAAACCAACTAGGTTTACATTGGCAAGAGGAGTATATAGGTTAAAAAAGTCATTGGAGGGAATGTTTCATGCAAACCACCACTTGTCACATACGATAGATCATTCGATAATGCTCACAAAGGAAATGCTCAATATAACACCTAAGTTTTAGATGTTGAAAGTGTAGACACCAAAACAACACCAATCCGATTATGTGACAACAAGCACCGATCGCACTAACACACACAGCCCCCAGGGCAGTCCCCAGAGGCTAAACAGTGGTTCTAACCACTCATACAGCAGTTTTACAAGTCAAGGATCAATTTGGCATCTTTTAGACACTCAGCTACTTATTCGTCCCACCCAGGGACGAATGCAGATTTGTACTCGTCCTACCCAAGGACGAGTGTGAATTAGTACTCATTTCACCCAGAGACGATTACCAGCGCTCGCTTCGGGGTGGGACGAACGCCAGGTTTGACCGAAAAAAAATTAGATCTTGGCGCATGACAAATCAGAACTGCCACTTAGCTTTTCTTGCATGGAATAGGAGTGCGAGTGAGTTCTTTTGACAACTCATATCTGCCAATTGACTTTCCCTTCACTGCATGGGAATGAGAGTGAGCTTTTTAAGACAACTCAGATTTGCCACTTAGCTATCCCTTCATTGCATGGGAGTGCAAGTGAGCTTTTCTAAAACATACAAAGACATGCACAGAGGTAGTTAAGAAGCCCTTAATCAAGAAGAAGCCTTCTCTTCACAAAAAGCATTCATGCAAAGAAACACTTTTGCATGTTAATTCAAAGAGACCCCTTGGGTCTATAAAATGGTGAGTTTCCTCACCCAAAAGGGAGATAGAGAAGGAGCATTTTGAGCGATGAAGTGCTGCTAATTCACTTACTTGCGATTTGTGCTTTTAACATCCATAATATCTTAATCGAAAGAGAGGTTATTGGGTGACTTTTGAAGGCACGAATCAAGAACCAACCCCGATTTTTTTGACCACAATATCCTACCAATTTGCCGACAACACATCACATCAGGTTTCGGACCCATCCCAAGCGGATTGGTGTCGAAGCAAAGTTTTACCCGTGGGTGGTTTGCCTTTGGGCACCCCCCGCTTTATTGCTTTTGGTGACTATTTCTTTTGTAGTATTTAGCTAGTTTCATGTTTATGCTTTTATCAAGTTTTCAGTTTATTTAGACTCATTTTAACCATCGTTAGATTTATCTTTTATTTTTCATACACAAGTGCTACTGATTCTTTGTTTGTTTCTTTGAACGTAGATTTGCAGCATTAGAGGAGCAGCGAGGAATCTACCTTTACCAATGCAAGCGACGACAACGTTTTGGTTTGCCCATCTTACATGTGGGCACGCGAAAGAAGGAATTCTGAAACAAGTTGTAAAAGACCAACATTTAATGCTCCTATCCCTTAAAAAGGAAGGAGACGCATTGTAACACAAATTTGAAAAGCATATCAATAAAAAGGGCCATTCATTTTATATTGCTTTGATATCTTGTGTTCATGTTCTTTCTTTTTACGCATTTTTCAATAACATAGGGTTTAAGCGTTATTTTAGTTTCGTTTACATTGCATTTTTAGTCTATCCTTTTTGTTTTCGAAATCTCGTGCTTTCAGAAAGGTATCATTGAGAGAATTATCATCATCGCTCATCAGTTGAAAAATAAATGAGCATTACTCAAAGGCCAAAACGTTATAATAATACCTCACTAGCTAACAATAACACATGGTTTCAAGTCTAAGGAGAGGAGAAGCTACATAAGCACTTAATTCTAAGCAATTATAGTGAAGTCCAAACAAGTGTAAGTGTAGTTCAAGGATAATATAAGCAATATTGAAGTCATATGCATTACAATGAAGACACATTGAAAGCCCAAAGACAAGGAGTCAACGAACGTCCACTAAAATCCTATCATAAATCAATGATTTCAATAAGTGTTAAATATTTGGGTGGAAAATATAATACCGAAATCCAATAAAAGCTTACATAATCACCATTAAGAGAGCTAAACCACTTAAATCACCATGGTTAAGGGAGAGCAAAACCGCCTACATCATAGCCATCAAGGAAGAACAAACTGGTTTTATCACCATCGTCTAGTGAGAGTGTCCTATACTATTGGAATATTCCCTAAGTCCTAAGTATCTAGGTTTTATTTAATTGTTGTTATTCTAGAATAAATGATGGACTATATCCATGTTGATTTAGGATTCTATTTTCGTAGCATTCCTAGGTTAGAGGATTTGTTAGAGGATTTCTCTACATAGACTATTTACAGGTTGATTTGTTAGAGTGTATTTTGGCTATCAAAGCCTATATAAGATTGTAAGGTTTCTTTAATCAATAGAACAATTTGCAAGTAACTGCTATGTAGACATGTTTTTTTGACGTCTCAATCTGGATCGTGTATGGTATAACAACATTGTGGATACTAATTGTTGAGCATGGAGGTCCAAAGGTCAATCGTGAGGAGGTATAACGTTGAGCATTGAGAGGACTGTGTTCACATCTGCTTTGTAGTGACCTGAGAGGAGACATCATGTCATGTCTATGCTAAGAGAAGACTGTGCTAAGAGGAGACATCATGTCATGTCTACACTGAGAGAATATTATGTGTAAGGATATTTGTTACCAACATGAAAACACGTGAGGAAGTTTTATCTACAAATTCTGACCTGTGTATTAGCAAGTCAAAGCTGGTTAAATGAGAGGATGTCATTTGGAGTGATCTGTTAGACACAAAAGAGAATCATTTTTATGATCTATTAGACACAAAGGAGAATCTTCTTTAGTGATGTCACGCCTTCCTTTACGTCTCATTTAATTTAACCCTTGTGCATAAGGATCCTACGATGTGCTACAAAGTCAAACATGGTGGAGAGTTGCCCCATCACGTATGAGTTTGAGAGGATAATACAAATGGTTTGACCATCACATATGAGGAGCTACAGTTTGATAATTTTTTGTGATGTGTTGAAGCTTGTGAATGGTGGTTATAGTTTGTATTAATCACTGCCCACTTAGATAATTTATTGTGACATGTTGAAGCCTGCGAATGGTGTATGTCTCTTTGAGATCATGAGACCATGAGACCGTAATAATATGAGAGGTATATGGTGTATACCTGCAATTTGATGAACTTCTAAGGAATTTTGTGCAAATGCCACAAAGGAGGAGTCATCATTTAGCTCATGTGCAATCTATTATGTCATAAACTGATTGTTTGTAAACTTGTTGGTCTGTTACATTATGGAGAGTTGAGTGTAGAGGAGAGGACTATGTGAGATTGGTTTCACAAAGTAAAAAAAACCTCCCACTATTTCTTAGGTCTACGAGGATTTTGGCAAGCTGTGTAGAAAGGAGAAGAGGTTTTTTTATTCACCAAATAAAATACCTACTGAATTGAGTTTTCCTATAGCTATTTGTTGCAATCTATGAGATAGTTCGCATCCATAAAAAGAGAGGTATTTTTTTAAAATAGAGGTATTTTTCATTATTTTACAAGTTTTGTTGATTAGCATCAATGGCTGCTAATAACAACCTGCCCATTCCTGAGTTTAATGGATTGGACTATGAGTATTGGTCTATCAAGATGAAGATATTACTCATAGGCAAAGGTTTGTGGGACATTGTAGTAGATGGCTACAATGAACCAGCTGATTGGAACACCTTAAATGTAACTGATAGAAATAATAAGAAGGATGCCCAAAAGAAGAATTATTTTTCTCTCTATCATCTCCAAGCATCATTGGAGAAAAGTATCTTTCCTAGGATTGCTTCTTGTTCAACAACCCTAGAAGCATGGAATGCCTTGAGAGATAGCTATCAAGGGAGCAATCAAGTGAAGCAAGTGAGGCTTCAAACTTTGAAGAGAGATTTTGAGAATCTCAAAATGCAAGAAGATGAAAGAGTAGGAGATTACTGTGTAAGAGTCAAAGCAATTGTAAACAAAATGGAGACACTTGGAGAGGATGTAAAAAATGAAGTTGTTGTGAAGAAAGTGTTGAGAACACTTCTTCATAAGTGGAATCATATTGCAATCATTATTGAGGAATCAAAAGATCTTTCTAATCTCACATTTGATGCACTAATTGGTTCTTTGATGTCCCATGAAGAGAGACTCCAAGGTTCTACATCATCAAGCTTTGGAGGTGATGAAAAAGCATTCTCATCCAAGGAAGGTGAGACTCATGGCAATACACAAGGAAGAGGACAAAGGAGAGGACAATATTCAAGAGGAAGAGGAAGAGGAAGAGGTAGATCAAGAGGTGGCTACCAAGGAAGAGGAAGAGGAGGTGACAAATCAAACAAGTCTTGTTATCATTGTGGCAAGCTTGGTCACTTTGCTAGAGATTGTAGACTAAAGGCTTCTCAAGAAGGGAGAAGTAATAATTATGGAAACTATGGAGAAGAGGAAGGAACTTCTTCAAATTTGTTCCTCACATATGGAAAATCAGATCAAAATCTTAATGAAACTTGGATTTTGGATATTGGTTGCTCAAATCATATGAGTGGCAAAGAAGAGTTATTTGCTACAATGGATTCCACATACAAGTCCAAGATCAAATTGGGAGATGACAAGGCACTACAAGTTGAAGGCATGGGAGCCATGGAGGTTCCAACAAATGAAGGCACAAAGAAGGTAAACAATATCTATTACACTCCTAAACTCAAACATAATTTGCTTAGTGTTGGATAAATCATGGAAAAGAACTATAAACTTGTTTTTGAAGATGGAAAATGTGTAATTTTTGACAAAAATAATTGTAATAGAGTTGTCACAAATGTACCTATGAAAAATAATAGGTTATTTCCTCTTAAATTTGGGGAACAAGGAGGTGCTCAACTTGCTAGTGTGGCCATAGAAAATCCAAGTGTGCTTTGGCACTTGAGATATGGTCATCTTAATTTTTCAAGCTTGAAGTTGTTGACTTCACAAGCTATGGTGTGTGGATTACCAAAAGTTGAAGAGCACAAGGAGGTGTGTGAAGGATGTGCTTTGGGAAAGCACTCAAGAACAAAGTTTCCAAGAGGTCAAGCATGGAGAGCAAGCCATCCACTACAATTGGTACATTCGGACATTTGTGGTCCAATGCATACCAAAATCTTGGGTAACAATTCTTACTTCCTTACTTTCATTGATGATTTCTCTAGAATGTGTTGGATTTATTTTTTGAAAACTAAGGATGAAGCTTTTGAATGTTTCAAGGATTTCAAAAATAATGTAGAGAATCAAAGTGAGTATGTTGTAAAAATTTTAAGGACTGATAGAGGAGGGGAGTTTTGCTCAAATGCATTTCTCAAATATTGTAAATATTGTGGGATCAAAAGGCAATTCACTACTGCCTACACCCCACAAAAAAATGGTGTGGCTGAGAGAAAGAACCACACTATTGTAGAAATGGCTAGATCAATGCTTCAAACAAAGAAACTAAGTAACATGTATTGGGTTGATGTTGTTAGGACAAGTGTTTACATTTTGAATAGGAGTCCTACTTCTAGTTTAGATGGGATAACTCCATATGAGGGATGGTATGGCAAAAAGCCAAATGTAAAGCACTTCAAAGTTTTTGGTTGTCTTGCATATGCACACATTCCTGATGAGACAAGAAAGAAACTTGACCCCAAAAGTCAAGCATGTATTTTCATTGGGTATAGTGAGTTTTCAAAGGCATATAGACTCTACAATCCAAAAACACACAAAGTTGTAATCTCAAGAGATGTAATTTTTGATGAAGGGGGAGTATGGGGTCATCAAAAATATTTTTTTGATGATGGATCTCAAGATGAAAGCTCCTCTCAAGTGCAGCCCATTAACAAGAACAACAATGAAAGTCCTCCTCCAAGTCCAAGAAAGAGTTCTACTTCAAGTACAACAAGTGCTACTCCAAGTCCTCCACAAAGACCACCAAGAGCATCAAGTTCTTCTCCAATGCCAATGGAAGAAGATCCACCACAAAGAGGTAAGAGAACACTTCAGTACCATCCCTCCTTCCAAATGATGGACAAGAATTTTCAAAGAAGGTACACTAGAAGCCAAGCTAGTGAGATGAATGAAGTCTTGAAAAGACTTGAAAATTTGCACATGTATGGTGATGAAGACTCCCAAGAGCCTAAGGGAGATGTTGTAAACTATGCTTTAATGACTAGTGTAGAGCTAGAGCCATCTAGTTATGAAAAAGCATGTAATCATGATGTATGGCAACAAGCCATGAAAGAGGAAATGACCTCTATAAAAAAGAATGACACATGGGAGCTAGTGGAGCTTCCTAAGGGAAAGAAATGTATTGGATGTAAATGGGTCTATAAGACCAAGTTCAATGCTGATGGGAGCATTGAAAGACACAAGGCAAGGCTAGTAGCAAAAGGGTTTACTCAAAAGTATGGGATTGACTATGAGGAAACCTTTGCTCCGGTTGCTAGACAAGAGACCATTAGACTAGTACTTTCCTTGGCTGCCCACAAAGGGTGGAACATTCAACACATGGATGTTAAGAGTGCCTTTCTTAATGGGTACTTGAAAGAAGAGGTTTTTGTGCAACAACCTCAAGGCTTTGAAGAACAAGGTAAGGAGAACCTTGTCTACAAATTGAAGAAAGCATTGTATGGACTAAAGCAAGCACCAAGGGCATGGTACTCACGCATTGATGGCTACTTTCAAGACTATGGATTCACTAGGAGCAAAAGTGAACCTACTCTCTACTACATGAAACAAGGTAAAGACATCCTTATTGTGTGCTTATATGTGGATGATCTAATATTCATGGGTAGTAGTGCTAAAATGAATGAGGAGTTCAAAAACTCCATGATGAAAGAGTTTGAAATGAAGGATCTAGGTTTGATGCATTACTTCCTAGGAATGGAGGTACATCAAAAAGAAAATGAGATCTTCATATGTCAACATAAATATGCACAGGACATGATAAAGAAATTTGCTATGGAGAAGTGCAAGTCAGTTGCAACTCCAATAGGTCATGGGATACAATTAAGCAAAGAATATGGAGCATCAAAAGTTGACAAGACCACCTACAGGAGCATGGTTGGGAGTCTAATGTTCCTCACCAACACACGACCAGATATTCAATATGTTGTCTCTCTAGTATCAAGATATATGGCTGATCCATCTGAACTTCATCTACAAGCAACTAAAATAATTTTGAGGTATGTAAGGGGTACAATGGATTATGGGATCCATTACCACAAAAGTGATGATGTAAAATTAGTTGGCTTTAGTGATAGTGATTGGGGAAGCAACATAGATGATAGGAAATCCACTTTAGGGAATTGTTTTAGTCTTGGGTCAGGACTAATTACTTGGAGTTCTAAAAAGTAAACTATTGTAGCACTATCATCTACTGAGGTTGAGTACATAGCAATTACAAATGCTAGTGCCCAAGCCTTATGGTTAAGAAAAGTACTAGAAGAAATAGGTGAGAGACAAAGTGGTCCTACCATATTGTATTGTGACAATATGAGTGCCATACAATTGGCACATAATCCTATCCACCACAATAGGTCAAAGCACTTCAACATGAAGTATCACTTCATTAGAGACATGGTGGAGAAAAATGTGGTTGAGCTAAAACATTGCAGCACTTTGGACAACATAGCAGACATCTTCACCAAAGGAGTTGCTAAAGCTCAGTATTTAAAGATGAGAGACTGTCTTGTCAGCCCTCTCAACTTTAAGGGGGAGAATGTTGGAATTTTCCCTAAGTCCTAAGTATCTAGGTTTTATTTATTGTTATTCTAGAATAAATGATGGACTATATCACCTAGGTGTTGTAGGTGAGTTGGAGAGGAGAGGGCAATCTTCCAAGGGAGGTCCCAGGTTCAAATCTCCACCCTACCAAAAAGCTGAATTGGGTATCCAAAATCCAATTGATAATGTTGGTGCGGGCAGGGTCGGGTGCGACTCCCGGGTGACTTTGATGATGTAGAGCCCCCTGTTCGTGGTCTCTCAGACCAAGGTGGCCCACAAGGGGTTTTCGCTTAAAAAAAAAATGATGGACTATATCCATGTTGATTTAGGATTCTATTTTCATAGCATTCCTAGGTTAGAGGATTTTTTAGAGGATTTCTCTACATAGACTATTTACGGGTTGATTTGTTAGAGTGTATGTTGGCTATCAAAGTCTATATAATATTGTAAGGTGTATTTAGTCAATTGAACAATTTGCAATTGTTGATCATATAGTCACTGTCAGCCAAGATGCCTATGTTGAAGGAAGATAAGTATATTATTTAATTATTTGCTTTCTAAAATTTGGAGTTGTAAGGTGTCAGCCTTCCCTCCTGCAGCGCACATCCTGCAAGAGACGCGCACTGCGCCTCCTACGGCGGACGTCCTGCGAGGCGCGCGCGCTGCGTTTAGCACGTGACGCAGCCGCAATCCTTCCCTCCTACGGCGGACGTCCTGCGAGGCGTGCGCGCTGCGTTTAGCATGGGCGCTGCTGCTTCCAGCGGGGGGGCACTGCTGCGTTCCTTCCCTACGTCCAGCGGGGGGTCGCGCGACTGCGTCCCAATTTTTTTTTTTTTTTCTTTTGAAACGTAATCACGCGACGCCGTGAAAAAAATCACATCAAAAAAAAAAAATTTCGCACTGTTCGGGAAAAAATTGCGTTCAGAAAAAAAAAACACATGCAACCTTCTCCCAGCAAACAGTTTCCGTCTTCAGCCTCCTTCTTCACGCCACTGGCTCTGATGCCATGTTAAAAATGCGAACTAGTTTTATTATTCAGCAGTGCACAGTTTAAATACTGGTTACAATGCCGGGAATAGTCACCGGCGTAAACAGAACTGTTACAGGAGTTGTAACAGTATGCTAAATAATGAAATATAGACAAAGTATGTTAAGTACGCTAACACTAAAATTTGGAGTTGTAAGGTGTTAATCATAAGGTTGATTACTATTATTAGAATAACAACCTTAGAAATCAAGGAAGCCATCATAACAAAAGTAGAAGGAATTATAGATATTTGCAAATCATCAAATAGGAGATATAAGGTTGTCAACCTTACTAAACCAAAAATATTAAATTTATAAATACTATTATTATTTCCTAATATTCCAAAGGAGGGAGTTATAAGGTATACTACATCAACATAGTTTATTGGAATTTAGAAATATTAAACGATTGGACATTAAGAGTTATCAAAGGAATTTCTTCATTTCCTTAAAGAAGTTGGAAATATATACTTACACTTGTATCATATTCATAGTAAAGGAGCAAAAAAAATCCAGCCATAGAGAACTTCAAATTAAGCGCACAGTTCATTAGGAGAGGTAAGGTGAAATGGAAGTTGATTATTGTTACAAAATATTACAAAATAAACTCAAAAGTGAACTATTATATACTAAGCCCTTTATTGAGCTTATAGCTTACTCTAATAACTAGGGAGACAAGGAATTATACAAAACCTAATATTAGAATTTTTTATAAAATTGATTCACATACTAAGGAGCTATAAGGATGTCTACTTCAAAGAACACATTAAATCATGTAATAAGAAAAGGAGCAAGGAAAATACCAATATGGATTAAAAGCATGATTGATGATTCAGAAAACTCAATGGATAATAAAGAAGATACAAATGAAAGAGAAGAATCAATAGAATTTAAAAGAAATTTTGAAAACTCACAAACTAATAGTCTTGTGGAAATAGATTCTTCAGGCACATCTTCTAATGAGATAGTAAAGAGAATTGATCATATTCAAAAGGTAGAAAATAATATTGATAAAAAATATCTCATACAAATTTATGAAAAAGGTAAAGATAGAATATCTTCAATTGTACACACATGGTTCAACTA
This sequence comes from Wollemia nobilis, assembly GCA_028583015.1. Classification (NCBI taxonomy): domain Eukaryota; kingdom Viridiplantae; phylum Streptophyta; class Pinopsida; order Araucariales; family Araucariaceae; genus Wollemia; species Wollemia nobilis. The sequence goes on from JAQPPZ010002440.1 coordinate 6,450,387, forward strand.
TTTCATCAAAGAAATAGACAAACATGATATTCCTAAAATAGATAACAAAGACATCAAAATATCTTTACTATGCACCTACTATGACAAATATGGTCATGAGAAGGATAACTACTAGAGTTTCCATCCATGTAAATATTGTGGAGGAAAATATCATCCATATTACTACTATTACAACAAGTACAAATACTATAAAATATTCGAGGAGAAACTAATATTCAAATTAGATTATTTCTTCCAAGCTCTTGTTTCAGAAGCATCCACTAACAATGAACTCGAGCTTGAATTTTGTGAAGACCATGAAAACAGGTCATATAGGAGACCACTGAAAAAAAGGAAGTAGTGATGACCTGCTTATAACTTGTAAAATTATGAGATCACTAGTCCATCAAGGATACCTAGAAGACTGCAAGATCAAAGACACCTCCAATCACTCAGAAACAACAAAAAGTAGTAGAATAAAAATGACAAGAAGGAACAACACAAAAATAGAAGAAGAAGAACCAAACCAAGTTGAAGATTGCTCCAAAGACAAATATCCATATTGAAGACTGAAATCTTCAATACCCAAATAATGTAATAGAGGGGATGTTAGAGTATATTAAAACATTTGGGTTATGTAAATGTACCACCTTTGGTACATATCTAGAGTAGGAGTTTACTTTAGAGTAAATCTAGTTAGTCAAGTATTATAATAAATGCACAAGTGTCAATGTGCAGGTTGTAAATGTGCATGTAGTCCACATGTACATGAGTCCTAGGTATAGTAAAGGCCAAGCAATCTATATTTCTATATAAAGGCCTCATAGATGTAGTAATAGAGGGGGAGAGTGATATAGTACGTATACAATATGTAGTAGATGTAGTGTACTATAATGTATTTCTTTCATATACTTTCATGAAGTGTTCATGTCCTCTATTATATAGCATTGTACTATTTTATTCATTCTCATTAATGGCATATTTTTTGGGTTATTTACAGATGTTCATTTCTTTATTTTATTGCATATTATTATGTCATTAAATTTATAGTTATCTCAGATTAGTTATCCTACATCTTATGGTTGTACTACCTCCCATACAAAGCTAAAACTCCAGTAATTTATCTATTTGTACAATATATTAAATATTTATTTATTTTATTTTATAATTTATAATATTATTTATTTTATAATAGATAATGTTGTCCTCTCTAATTGTCTTTCCCATAGGATGTAAGGACCAAATGAGCGGGACTATCATGCCTTGCATAGAGTGAGATAACATGGCAACTTCTAGAGTACGAGGTTTAACTCAATCAGGTGCCTTTGGAATTTTTTAGAAGATTGATTCCTTTTAAGATGTGATCTTTAGCACACTTCCTACTCTAACTAGCTTCAAGGGGAAAAAGGACCTCCAATAACTTATCTATTTATACAATATGTTAATTTTTTATTGATTTTATTTTATCATTTATAATATTATTTGTTTTATAATAGACAATATTGTCCTATCCAATTGTCTTGTTCATTGGATGTAGGGACCAGATGGGCGGGACTATCATACCTTGCATAAAATGAGATAACAAGGTAACTCTAAGAGCACGAGGTTTGGCTCAATCAGGTATCTTTGGGATTTTTAGAAGATTGACTCCTTTTAAGATGTGATCTTTACTGCACTTCCTACTCTAACTAGCTTCAAGGGGAAAAGGAAAAGAGATAATAGAAACAAATATGGAAAAAATATAAAGAGATCCTATGTTAGCCTATTTTAAAATGGGGAGATGTTCTAATATCATAATAATATCCTTATGCATAAAAATAATACACGTTTATGCATGAGTGTAATGTATCGATAACTAGAAGTAAAAACTTCCTCCTCTAAGCATAGTTAAGCATAGATTACATATAAAGAAATAGGACAAAAATTAGTTAATCATGACCTCCAATACACACACATAAACACACATACATAAAAAACCAAATAGTTGCAACCTTTAATAAATATTAAAATATTATTCTAAAAGTGAGGGCTTGAATGTTGCCTACAAGACCACTCAATGTTTGGGTACTACTACACAGAAGAAAATAAATGAAAAGTTATACAACTCGCCAATCCTTTGCAATAGCTTACCAACAACTATTTATAGATTACAAATGGAGAAATTTTCCTCTAAAACTATATAGGATATTATAACAAAAATATTTTTTGCCCTCTCAATTTGATCCATCCTATGCCATCTTTTAGTTTCTTAAGGCTTTTTGGTCAGTTCTAAGTTGTTGGATATTTGACCATTATCATAGGAATCTTAAAAATGGTTATACGCAACCCTTGCAATAAATATTATCAAGTTCAAGATTGTTGCTACTGTGGTTGCCATGACCTTATCTTTAATAAACCAAAAACACTTATTGGATTGTTGAGTTAAAGTGACATCAATAGGTGATCTCTACCTTCTCTCATTAATGGCTTAATAATATAGAACATATACCCTTTTTGGAAGCTTGTGCACCATTATTGATGTCTTGCACCTTGATATGATCCATCCTCCAAGTCAGTAATTTTCTACACTGTCCCTTAATTTCAAGAGTTATTATTTCTTTTAGATGATAATGCAGGATATTGACTGCTCGTTGGAAATTTTATTCATCTTTTTACATTAAAAATTTGGAATCTTCCAAGGCCAGGCTTAACTCTTTTCTATAAATAAGTTGCATAGTATTCTCTCATGCCCTCCCATCAAAGGTTTTATCATTCTATCCTTTGGGAGTTTTTATTTCATCTAATCCACATTTCAAAAAATTTCTCCCCTTTTTTATTTTGGGACTTTAAAAACTTTTGATCTTTAGAATTTTTTTCTCCCTTGCACCCATTGGTACTTTTCCACTTTTTATTTTTTTAGAAATTTGGGTTGCCCAGGCTCTCAGGGCTTTTGCCTTGTTCTCTTGCTCATAAATTTTACAAAGTGACTTCCTTTGGTTGAAATATTTTGTCTACATCTATATGATATCTCTTTCTTTTCCTTCTATTATTTTACCTTTATTCTAGTCTTCCTTCAAAATTTACCTAAGGCAAGATACTTTTACATATAGTGAAGAAGTCACTACAGTTTTGGTGACTCTTAGGGGCCTTAATACTTGCTTGAATGATTATTTCAAACTTTTGCCTCTATCCTTTGGTGTAGAGTCAAAATTTTAAAATAATCTACAATAGAAAACTTAAAAGAAAAGAAAATTTGAGATTATAAAGTTGACAACTTATTCGATGCTTGCTTAATTCCATGCATTCCTTATCTAAACGACCCTAGATCATTATATAGTACTTTTAGATTACCTCAAGCTCAATATAGTCATCATGAGATAAGTTATTTGTTTGATTCATGACCTCATGTACTAAAATTCTTAGATTTGCCAACAATCCTATCACCCAAGCTACGTTTGTTGTAGGAGGGTATAACCAATTTTTAAAATAAAAGAGGTCTTCCTTGCATTGCTTGATTAGCTAAAAATATTTTAGCTTTAAGTAGAGCTTACTATATTTATTCCAACGAGAGGGAAAATATCCTTTTACAAAAGGGTCAACCTACCCTTTTAGTCTCTCGATAGTAAGATACAAGGTGTTCACTTGATTTGTGCATCGTTAGGCTTCTTGCTCCTTTCAGAGGATATTTGTCACATTCTATATTATCGATTTTCTATATTGAATTCTGATAGCCATAAACTTGAAATACCATCCTATGGTTAATTTTACCTGATATATCTTAACCTCAAATAATTTTATTAATATTTTACCAAGGATTTGCTCAATTTCACTATTTACTTGAAGACCTTAATCGATGGCTGAACCAATAAATATGAACAATTGAAATAATCGTATTGTAAAATTACCAATTTCATCCCAATATGCATCACTAGTCTCCTTAACTAGGGTCTTGATACCTTCACGTTACTCCATCTCATTTTTTTACTTAACTTCTTCCAACTCTTTTATGTGGCATCTCTTTGTTGAATAAACTAGGGTCTTGATCCCTTTGGATGTTTATTCCTTTAAGCATCCAACTTGCATGTTTATTTGATTTTAGAAGATCATGAACTCTACTTGAAAATTTTTTGAAGTACTTTTTACCTACTCTAGCTCCCTTTTCGTTTTGGCCAATATCTAACTCAATGATTTATATTCATGTATAACTATTTTTTTTATTTCTTGGTTGAGTTACATAGTGTCTTGAGGTCAAGCATCTTTCAAGTAAAGCCCAACTATTGCTACTTGTCAGTATTGTTCTATCATTTCTCCTTTTGGCTTCAATAATAGTGGGTCCCACTTTGTGAATAACAAAACTTTCTTCTAGGGAAAAATGATTAAATATGTGGGTCATAGCTAGTTGTACTGCTTACTTGGCTTGCTTCTTCTGGTTATGTTGGACCATTTGTTGTTGAATTTTCTAAAATTTCTACCATAGGCTTAGCTCTGGCATGGATTGTTATGAACATTCTTGTCGCCTTGGAGGTGACAGAAATGCTGATAATGGTTTAAACAATAAAAGTTTTGTATGAGGGGAAGTGGAGAGGTGGGACCAGAGTAACTCACAAAGAGTGCATCAATTGTAATACCTCTTGATTGGAGTAGTTGTAGGGACAGTATAGGAGATATTTATTAAGGTAGGAATACCATGAGCTTATATTTTTAGGGCTACTATAGAATCTAGGGTTGGTGATTTATCTAAGAGAGGGGATGATTGGGTTAGCATAGCAGTCTGATTGTAGTCAACTCTTTTCATCTTTTTAACTTTAATAGGGTTGGTTATTGACTCTTCCTTCCTCTTTTCTTTTCTTTGAGCTTCTTGTTGTGGGGGCTATTTCTTGGAAATGAACTATGATGGGATGATGATATTGTGGTTATTGTAGGAGTGATGGTAGTTGAACCTTATCTAGGAAAATCAAATAGATATTTTTGGGTTTCTTCCTTTGCTATTGTTGTTGCTTGTATTCTCTAGAATTCTTTAGGACTTATTTCTTCCTCCCTCGATTGTTTGAGCCTTGAGATTTTGGCATTGGGGTGCTCTTCATTGTATAGTATACTAAAATATTTATCTTTAGGTACTATGCAAGGCTCTTTTTGTTTTTTACCAATTACCTATCTCATTTTCCATTGTGTCTCCCTTAGATCATATTTATTTTTCTTGCTAATTTTACATTATGGATCAAATTTACATGTTGTTGTGTAGAAATATTCATATGATCTAAGCTTTGGTGGAGGATTAATTAGCATGCTGAGAGGGTGGGTTCTAGCTTCATCTACTAGATTCCTTAGAATCTCAATCTCAGACCATTTCTCAAGATCAAACTTCGGGCCTTTGATATTCTTAAGATATGAAGCAAATGTTCCCTAAGGATCATAGTTCCAAATTTCCTCTACCTATTTGAGACCTAAATCTTTGAGCTTTATCTATATAATAGAGGTAAATTTATTCCTTTGTAGGAGTATTCGTCCCAACTAATAGGATTTTTATAATATGATGCTTTTTCCTTTCTACTTTCATATTTGCAATCAAGTAGGTCCAATTGCTTGAACATTTATAGAGCAAAGAATTGGTCTAGGACATATTTAGGAAGTAGATATAATGTAAAGCTAAATATATGAATTCTAATTATGGTTCCTTTGGTAGGAACCTCATTCCTAGCACTGATGAAAGATGGAAAAAACAATGGAGTGAATGCAAAATAAGAAGAAATGTGTTAAATCACTTTTGGAATGATCATTGTTTCACTGGAGGTATCCCTGCCAATGCTCTCAAAGAGATATAAATTATTATGTTCTTGGATGCTTAATGACACCCTTGTGAATGCATATAAATACCTATCTAGAGTTATGAGGTGAAAGGACACAATGGTCCATAATAAAATAGGTTAATTAATTATATATTTAGGGTTAGGATTAGGATCCTAACATGCCACCCTCCTTAAAAAGAGCTTTGTCCTCAAAGCAGAAATTGAGGAAATTATTGTTGGATGTGATGAAGTGTTTCCCATGTAGCATCTTTGGAAGGTAGGCCTCTCCATTGAATCAAAAGCTCGATGATGGTGTGATTGCGAAGTTGTCGTGTGCGGCGATCCAGGATAGCTTCAGGTTCAACCATGAGTGCTCCATCTTCTGTGAACTCTGGTAGTTGAGTTTGTGTAGTAATGTGGGTGCCAACTACTAATTTAAGACAAGAAACATGGAATACAGGATGAATTTTGGAAGATTCTGGTAACTCAAGTTTATAAGCAATGGGCCCAATACGTTGAAGGACTTTATAAGGCCCATAGAATTTGGGAGCTAGCTTTTGAGATCCTTTTATTTTGAGAGAAGTTTGACGATAGGGTTGAAGATGAAGGAATACCATATCACCCTCTTGAAAATCTTGCTCGGTTCGATGTTGGTCTGCTTGTTGCTTCATACGATGTTGAGCGGTGAGTAAATTATCCTTGAGAAGGCGAAGAATATTATCTCTATTAGAAAGGTGAGAATCCACTGCTGGCACATTCGAACTTCCTGGAATATAAGAGGTGATGGAAGGTGGTGTTTGGCCATATAAAGCTTCATATGGTGTCATCTTAATGGTGGTGTGGTATGAGGTATTATACCACCATTCAGCTAAAGGAATCCATTTAACCCAATGAAGGGGTTGAGTAGAAATAAAACAATGTAGGTAAGTTTCCAAATATTTGTTAACAACTTTTGTTTGATCGTCAGTTTGTGGATGATAAGCGGAACTCATATGAAGTTGAGTGCCTTGGAGTTTAAACAATTCTCTCCAAAAGTTACTAGTGAAGGTGGGATCACGATCACTGACTATAGTAGAAGGCATGCCATGTAGTTTGAAAATATTATCAAGAAATATTTGGGTGATGGTACTAGTTGTGTAAGGGTGAGCCAAGGGGTAAAAATGAGCGTATTTAGATAAGTGATCCACTACAACTAGAATAGTGGTTTTACGAGTATATTTTGGAAGGCCTTCAATAAAATCCATGGAAATATCAACCCATGTTTTAGTTGGGATAGGAAGAGGTTGTAGAAGGCCAGGAGTACTTATTGTTTCTCCTTTTTGTCTTTGGTAGGTCTCACATTCATCCACAAATTTCTTGATATCTTGCTTCATACCTACCCAATAAAAATATCTAGTCACTCTTCTATAAGTTTTGAGGAATCCAGAGTGTCCTGTAGTGGGTGTGGCATGTAACTCATGGAGAAGTTTTGCACGATATGAGGATGTGGGGGATAGGACAATACGCCCTTTGTACCTAAGTATGTTATTACTCCAAGAGTAGTGGGGCTTACTAGTGGGGTCTTGTTGAAGTTGTTGAATTAATGTTTGTATTGTAGGATCGTTAAACCATTCTTCATTGACTTGGTCTATCCATTTGGGAATAGGAGAGGAAAGGGCATGCAATTGGGGTATTTCTTCAAACTTCCATGAAAGGGCATCGACAGCCATGTTATCCTTTCCTTTTCTATATATGATCTCATAATCATATCCTAGTAGTTTAGTAACCCACTTTTGTTGCTCAGGAGTGGATATGCATTGCTCAAGAAAGTATTTTAAACTATGGTGGTCAGTTCGAATAATAAAATGTTGGCCGATAAGGTAAGGTCTCCAATGTTGAATAGCATGAATAATAGCTAACATCTCTTTTTCATATGTGGAGCGGGCCAAATTATTTCTAGAAAATGCCTTGCTAGTAAAGGCCAAGGGTCTTTCATTTTGCATGAGCACTACTCCTATTCCTACTCCTGAAGCATCACTTTCAATAATAAATGGTTTGGAAAAATCTGGCATGGCTAATACAAGAGTGGTACACATGGCATTTTTTAAGGTGATGAAAGCATCGTCAGCCTTTGAAGACCAAAGGAAAGCATTCTTTTTTAGTAGAGTTGTCAAGGGGGCTGCGATCTTGCCATAATTTTTGACAAATTTATGATAGTACCCTATTAATCCTAAAAAACCATGCAAGCCTTTCAAGGTTTTTGGGATAGGCCAATTTTTCACATCTTCAATCTTGTGGGGGTCCACTTTAACTCCTTCTTTAGAGACAATATGTCCGAGATATTCAATTTCTTGTTGTTCGAAGGAACATTTTGATCTTTTAGCATATAATTGGTTATCCTCCAAGGTTTTCAATGCTTGGTCTAAATGGTGCAAGTGATCTTCCCATGTTTTGCTATAGATCAAAATGTCATCAAAGAAAACTAAAATAAATTTTTGAAGGAAAGGGTGGAATACCTGGTTCATTAGACTCTGAAATGTAGAAGGGGCATTGGTAAGGCCAAATGGCATAACCATGAATTCATAATGCCCTTCATGAGTGTGAAAGGTAGTTTTTGGAATATCACTTTCCTTTACTCGAATTTGATGGTAACCTGATCGTAAATCTAATTTTGAGAAGTATGTAGCCCCATGAAGCTCATCTAATAATTCGTCAATGATGGGGATGGGAAATTTATCTTTGATGGTTAGTTTGTTAAGGGTGCAAAAATCAATACATAGGCACCACGACCCATATTTATTTTGAACTAATAAAATGGGGGAAGAGTAAGGACTCACACTAGGTCTAATAACCCCTGCTTTAAGTAATTCTTGTACTAGTTTTTTAATTTCTATCTTCTGTAGATAAGGGTATCGGTAAGGTCGGATATTAGGGGGTTGATGCCCTAGAAGAAGTTGAATGGCATGATCATGGCTACGTTGAGGGGGTAACCCTTTTGGTTCATTAAATACTTGAGCATGGTGTGCTAGGAGTTGTTGTAGTTCAGGTGCTACTTGTTGTTCTTCATTTATTGGTTGGATAGAAAACAATTGTGCCATCATACCCTTGCCTCCTTGGCGAATAAGTTTCTCCATTCTATGAGAACTTACTATTTGGGAAGGGCCTGATTTTAATCCTTTAATAGTATATGTTTGATCTTTTTGTGTGAATTTCATCCATAAATATTCAAAATCCCATTGGATGGTGTCGAGTGTTCATAACCATTGTACTCCTAGGATGATATCGCATCCTCCTAATGGAAGTGCATACATATCTACTTTCATATTATAATCACCCATAGTGAGTTTAATATTTTGACACTTTCCTTTGCATGCAATTCTTCCTCCATTTCCAATCATGACTTCAAAATTATTGCAAGGATGTATAAAGCAATCAACTTGTTTTGCCACCCTTGGGTCAATAAAATTGTGTGTGCTGCTAGAGTCTAGAAGCACAATGAGGTTTTGTTTTTTAAAGTATCCTTTGACCTTCATAGTTTGTGGGGAGGAGAAACCAGCGAGGGCATTAAAAGAGATTTTTGGTGTGTCTTCTGTGTTACTCTCTGGAGTATCTGTCACTACTTCCACCTCAATATTATCTTCTTCATTTGAATTACAATGGTCAAGTGTATCTAAAATATATAGTTTTGGGGTAATACATTTGTGGTTGGGGATAAATTTCTCATCACAATGAAAACAAAGGCCCTTTTCTCTTCTTTCCTTCATCTCTTTAGGGCTTATACGCTTAATAGGTAAGACCCTATTAAGTTTTGTGGTGGTGTAAGTATTCTGTGATTTTCCTATAGGTGGTCTTCCTAATCGACGTTGGTTATTGAATTTTTCTTCCACCATTTGGGCTAATCCAACAGTTTGCATCATGTTAGTTGGATTGAACATTTGCACTTCTAATCGAATTTCTTCTTTTAAGCCACTGATAAAACAACTTTGGAAGAATGAGGCATCTAGCCCTGATGTAAGATTTACCAATTTTTCAAATTGGGCTTGGTATTCTCTCACCGTAGTGGTTTGGTGAAGTTTAGTAAGGGTGCCTGTAAAATATTCAAATTTACTAGGGCCAAATCTTACCATTAGATTTTTTGTAAATTCTAGCCATGTAGGGGTGCCATTAGTCTTCTCGTACCACTGGTACCATTGGGTGGTGATATTTTCCAGGTGGAAGGATGCAATGTGAACCTTTTGTGTCTTCAGGATTTGGTAGAGGGAGAAATATTGTTCGGCTCTATAAATCCAGTTGGTGGGGTCACCTCCTTCAAATTTTGGAAAATCCAACTTAGTGGTTCTAGGCAGAATGGTAGTTTGTGGTCCCCCAAGTAGTGCTTGGTTTGTTGGCCCTCCGATAGATTGGCTAGCTTGGACGATGGCCATATTTTGTTGTAGTGTAGCGACAGAGTGGCAATAGGTGTCAACTTTTATATCCAATGTTGATATGTCATTTTTAATGTCCTCCCTCCACTAATGAACCTCCTACATGAAATCCTTAAGGGTAGGTTCCTGTGATTGAGATCTCCTACCATCGGCCATTTTATGGTTGATTTACAATTTGGAAACCCTTCTTGGTAGGTGGATTTAGGTTTTGGAAAAAAAATTGTAAAAATTTATGTATTTAGTTATAAATTTTTGCAATTTTTTTTGTAAAATTGCACAAAAATTATTTTTAGCTTAATTAGACCTTAATGGTCTAGTATTTTGAATTTTGAAATTTGAAATTTGACGGGATTAGTAGTGATGTAGAGTGGTAGGTGGATCAGAGGATGAGCGCAGCGATAGGTGGCTCAAAGGATGAGTAGAGCGGTAGGTGACTCAGAGGACGAGTGAAATCTAAGCACGAGGGAAGTGGAGTGGAAGTCAATGGGGTGACATGAAGAGTGAGGGCGAAGCATCACGAAAGTCAAGGAGCACAAGAGGGGCATGAAGAGCAAGGGTAGAGTGTCATGGAATTCAAGTAGCATAGGGGAAAAAGAAGGATCAAGGTCGCATGCGTGCGTGACTACCAAGTGGTAGTCACGACCACTAATTGTGCTTTTTCCATTTTAAACCCTTGTAAACTCAAAATACAAGTGATGTGGGATTTTATTTTAATGTCTTTTTGAACTCTTTACCTTCATTGTCTCTAATTTCGAAGAACGTTTTATTGATGGTCGAAATAATTTTTTAACCTTATTCTACAATTTTAATAACTTTAAACTTCGTCAGTTTTTACTCTTACATTAGGAAAATATCGCAGAGCAAAGTTTTTGATCAAATTTTAGCGATTTGAGTCTGTCTATCAATTTTGGATCACTTGTAATGAATGTAGTGAGGATCTGTGAATGTATTGAATAATTTTTATTGATATTTTAATGTTGAAATTCATCGATTTCTTCTCTATTAGCCATCAAGAGTGCCTTGGTGTGCTCGAAATCATCAATGAAATGTGAATTTATGGGGATATGGGTTTCAACGATGGCTTCTATATGGTTTAGTTGGTTAGTTATGCATATTAATCGACTAACTATATGATATGGAGAAAAAAATATAGAAATGGAACAATGTAAATGTGGTGTGATATTGGGCATATATGAACTGGAATACGAGCAAGATTGAATGGTGAACAAAAAACTAGTTTAATAGTGTAGGATTTTTTGATGTCTCTGATACTAGTTGGTAGGAACCTCATTCCTAGCACTTATGAAAAATGGAAAAAAATAATGGAGTGAGTGCAAAACAAGAAGAAATGTGTTAAATCACTTTTGAATGATCATTGTTTCACTAGAGAAATTCCTTCCAATGCTCTCAAAGAGATATATTTTCTTATGCTCCTGGATGATTAATGACACCCTTGTGAATGCATATAAATACCTATATGGAGTTATGAGGTGAAAGGACACAATGGTCAATAATAAAATAGGTTAATTAATTATATATTAAAGGTTAGGATTAGGATTCTAACATCCTTTCTTAGCAAAATGTAGTCTCCATGAAGTACTCCCTCAATAAACAAATGATATCTTTTTGAAATACGCTCAAGCAGGGATCCTCTCAAAAGTGTGATAGCTATATTAGAGAAATGTTCTACAAAATAATAATAGGAAGAGATATTTTCTAGACCATCTATCCAAGAATACACCAGCAAGTCCCTATCTTTATCATCTCCCTATTACCAGAAGAGAAAATATACTCCAGCAAGTCCCTATCTCAAAATTAGTCCTTCCTTAGTATGCTCAACATTCAATTAAGCAAAGTCCAACATTATTTGGTCATCTATCGACACCTGCTTTATTTTGTACAAAACACCTAGTTGGGTCTGACCAATATTCTTATCATATGCCATGCTCAAAATGAAGGCCAACATTCTTAAAGCATCCCTCATTTTTTCCTCAAACATGTTGATAGGTAGGGCTCCTAGTACCAAACCATCTAAGCTTAGGCCTCTACACTTAGTACTTAGGAAGTTTATTTTATCTTCCCTTGGAAATGCATTGAAGGTTTTCTCCTCTTGCTCCATGTAAATGTGTAGTTTCTCTTCTGGTAATAGCAACATTTGTTAAATATATCTCCCGCAATGACTATTTTGAAATACTAGTATAAGAACTTGATTTTGTGTGAGGTCATCTCACAAAACTCTGCATATGTCACAATTAGTTCATAATAGGGAAAACCTTGGGCACCAAGTACTATGCCAAGTAACTACTCCAAATTCTTGTTGAGTGGCTTTAAATTACTCCCATGCATCTATCCTCACACTCTTGGTCATTTTTGAAATCTTTAGATCCAATAAGTTGGTAGCTATGTCCTTAATATCAATATTTGAGGTATAAGTCAATACAAATACCTTTGGAGCCTCCAATTAATGTGCCTCCTCTAGCCTAGAAAAACTAGTCTTGGGGGCTACTACATAGTTGGAAGTTCTCTTCTTCTCCATTTTTCACTAGTGCCTACATGGAAATTTTTCAATTTTATAGTTGGAATTTCTCTTCTTCTACTCCTTGATGAGTTCTCGCATCTCAAAAAAATCTAAGTACTCTAGTTTTTGTTAACGATTATAGTAGAGAAGGGGGGTGTTATTTATACGAACTTTATTTTCAACTTGCCCATTCATTATTTTTTTCTTGCGTGCCATGCATTTATGACCTATGCTACCTCAACTACCATAGAAGGATTATCACCTTGCATGACCAATCCATATCCCTTATGGAGCCACCTCCAGGAGGTCTTTGTGCATCCCAAGGTAAATTCATTCTTGTTCAATTTCATATGTCAATTTATTTTATTTTAGCCAAGGCTGAGGTAGAGGCTAGTCTAATTTTTTATGCACCTAACTGCGTATGGAGCATTAATTCCATCTCACAAAAATGCTTTAAAGGGAAGAATTGATTTTTTTATTTTACATCTAGCTAGTCATGAAACCTCTTGATTGGCTCTCTCCATTATGGGTTCTTTTCTCAAGTACTTACTTCAAATTTGAATGTCGTTTATTGATTCAATTGATTGGTCTTCATCAATTCTTATCACCTATCTTGACATTATGTTTTTGGCTAATTCAGACATCTATGACTAATATTTCTTTACAAGAGTTAATGATATTTGATTGTTTGATTTGGTTTGTCGAAGACTTTGGCCCTTTTCTTATGTCAAGAGTTTTATTGCTATATTTGTGACCATTAGGACTTGATTTTTCATAATTTTTTGATAGAATCCTAGGAATAGCTTTCACCTAAAGTATTTTAGAAAGTGTGAGCATTTGGCATGGATCCAAGATTCCTCATGGTCTTGATCCTACTAAAAGATAAAATCATTTTTTTTATACAAATATACATGACCCTACTCAGGTCGACATCACAATTTCACTTCATCTTCATCCCATACTACAGATACATATGCCTAAGGAGGATCAAGATCCCAGATCATAGTCATTCATTGGTTCATTTAGTAATTTGGGATAATTGGATGCATTTCATTAGCTGATACTTCCAACTCTATTCATTCTTCCTCTACTATCAAAATTTGGTTAGGGGTTAGTCTAGATATTTGTAAGTGTTCCACATGATGTAGTTAGAGTAGCTCAAACATAATTTTAATCCTAGTCCCATATCAAGTCCTTAAGACCATTAGGGACCAGTCTAGATATAAATACCCTCCTATATTAGTAGTAAATTATCTAGATAGGTAGATGCCAAAATATGCATGGAGATCAATTACCACTATATCTAGCACCACACTCAAGCTCGTACATGCATACAAAGTTAGTGAGAGCCCTTCTACCACTCCCAAACCTAGACGACATTGTCATCCAGTTCTACCATTCTTTTGTTCATGGAAAACTAGTTTAAACCCAATGCATCCACCACTCCTTTGGCATCATCAAAGTACTTGCCCTTGAATCTATCATACAATTATGGATCAGTTTTTCCTTGTAAATCAGGGACAAATAAAAGAGGAGAGGTTTAGGCCTACTCACTCTTGGGATGAATATTTACAACTCTACAAGTGTCATATGTTGAATTTTATCCTTTTTCTCTGCCAATGCCTTCTTTATATTTTTCTCCTACTTTGGGCTAGATACCTCCAATATCTATCACAATTTTTGAAGGGGAATGAAAAAAGTCCAAAAAAAGTGAAAAATAACATGACCTCTGAGGGATGCACAAGATATCCAAGATAGGCATAGCCATAATAAATTTTTTTATATGGTTGACCACACTAAATGATCCAAGAGATTTGGTCTTCTACGGAGCAATTGGTATCTATTGAACTTTAGGCCTATCTAAAATTGATTGAGGAACTTTTATGGGTTTTTATTGGAGTATAGGGTGCTTTGAGACTTTTGTCATGCTCACCACTAAAGGTATCTATACATTCTACCTTGGAAGAGTTATTGCAGGATATTTTCTTCTAGGCTCAACTAGTTGTTTCTAGGGATTTGAGGTCATTTGGTTGCACTTCTATTATTTCACTGTGTACTTTTAGACCTTATGATGTAGTTTGATCAAACTTGTGGTCTATTGGATATTAGATTCTTGCTCCACAAAATACTACATACACTTCTCCCTTATCCCAAGTGAATAGAATTTACTCTAATTGAGTGTAATTCGAATTATAAAAAGAGGCAAGAGGGGAATATTGATTTTCCATCTAGATATCACTCCCTAAATAAAATATAGATGTCAGATAATGCATTGTTTCACTTAATATACATGTGATGGGATGAGAAATATCTCTAGGATAAACCTTGGTGGATTAAGTATCTAGGGCTAGACAATACCAAGAAGTGGACTCCTCCACATAATTGTTTTGGATGGGATCTATCTCCCTGGTATGGCTAGGAGGTTATTAATGTAAAGGGATCAACATAAGCACTATTTACTAGTTTTGGCTCTATTTCCAATTATTAGCCTAAAAATAGAGTTTGGGGTAGTCATAAAACTAAGGTATATATGTCTAGTTTCGTTGTAAAAAGGTAGATCTCAAGTTATTCTAGTATTGAAATCTCTAGGAATTTTATTGACTCCTCTTAGGCAACAATCCATTGATGATCAATCTGAGTAGGCTTTCCATTGATTCAAATTTTGATTTATCTATAATATATAACATTAGATTAATGGGAGAGCACACAAGGGAACAATTACTACAGGTAAGATCAAGGTTGGATTTAAGGTTGTTAGCTAGATGGCTAGGAGAGGTTGATATGGAGATTACACACTACCATACAAAGGAATATGTGACCTTGGATCCAATATTACAATCTAAATAAAATCATGTTTAGCTTAGATGGCTATGTCATGGGCATCTAGTAGGGAGTTTCCACCTCTAGCATTAATAATCAAGAAGACTTCAAAATTTAAGGATTTTAGATAGTATATAAATGTCATACCTATGGGAGGATAAATATCTTCAGGTATTTTATGCCAAGTTTAATGAAAACCAATGTTGAAATCCTCCATAGCCTCCATTGATGATGTTTTTATGGTTGACATTTGTTCCAAGAGAGACACTCCCTCTTCCTTATCTTTAAATATTTCAATGAACATAGCCACTGTTGACACTTTTTGTCACATTATACAAGGGGTAGAAGAATAGCAGAAGTTTTGTATTATATTAATTATTACCATTTAAAATGTATGGAAGTTATAGCAATTTTTGTTTTCCTAACCATTGCCCTTGTACACCAAAGAAGATAGAAAGAGCTTCGTAGCTAGGATAGCTTCACTAAGGGGAGGAAGAATAAAATGAAAAGAACTTCGGGCCTGAGGCATTTCAAAAGGTTACATCGGATGGAAAATCAGCGAAGCAGTTTTACCAAAGAAAAATGAGGAAGGCGCCAAGAAAATCTTCGCACCCAAAGCATTTCCAAAACTACTTCGGGTGGGAACCTAGTGAAGATATATTCAAATGACTACTCCGCCCGAAGAAGGAAGGCCTAAAAATCAAATTCCAAAGTCGCGAAGGCAGAAGAACTACTTCGGACCTGAATCGTTTCCAAAGGCTACTTTGGCCCAAAAACTTGCGAAGAAGATCTCGAAGCAAACATTGAAAATGCTTCGCCAGAAAGTCACCGAAATACCCACCTCGGGCCCCTTCACATGTGAACCATTTCTGCTTCGGCTGCAAGCCTCCTGAACCATAGTTTCAAAGAAAGATCATGACGAAGCATTTCCTTGAGGCATAGGCGAAGTAATTCAACCGGTGAAGTAGTAGAGCATGAAGGGTCCCACCAAAAGAGATCTACTTCGGCACTCAAACCTCCCGAAGTTGTGCCACGAAGCTCAACTATCCGAAGTACCAAACCTAGAGGAAGGATCTGCTTCAGCCCAAACCCACCACAAAGCAGAATTGTAAGAAGAGATCCAGCGAAGTGCTTCCAAGGCATGCACTTCAAGCCGGATACTTTCTCGAGGCGATCAGTTGCTTCATAAATGCATTTTTCCTTGCCTGGTAAGTTTGTCGATCATTTTGGGCAATTGGACCTGAAGTACCAGTCCAAGAAGGAGAACCCGTCAAGCACGGTGGCTACTCGAGTATTGCACCCAGAAACTAAGGATGTCTAGACGGATCATCAATGCACCTTTCCATGGTTGACCCGGTTGCAGTTGCCATTTTTGGTAACAGATTTGAAAGCTCAGTCACGAGAGCCTCGAGGATCCTATTCTCAGGGCTCGAGGGCGTACTCTTCTTCGCTATGTAATTATGATTCAGAGGGTCGGGTCCTCTATAAAAACCTAGGTATTGTAATGGAAAAAGGGGGGAACTATCTACTAGAAAGTTGTTGTAACTTGATGTCCTGCGATTAATACTAAGAGACTTTGAGCTCAATTCTTCTCTTTTATGCTACCTTCTGTGCTTGATTCTTCTATCTCTCCTCATTTGTATGTTGGATGTTGAACTCTATGTCCGGTGTGTGATCGGGGACAGTGTCCTAAAACTCATTCGAAAGGATACATAGGAGTTGGAAAACATCCTATTGACTTTCTTTTATGCTGCAACATCCAATAAAAATATTAGTAAAAATAAACTTTCTTTTATGTCTGCCTTGCTTGATTCTTCTATCTCTCTTTGTTTATAGACTGAGATGCTAAACTCTGCATCTAGTGTGCGATCAGGGACAGTGTCCTGAAACTCGTTCGGGAGGATACATAGGAAGGTTGATACTACGTTTCTTTCATTTTACTCTTGGTGTTCCTTGTTGCTATTCAAGTTATCTATTAGTGATCGTGCTTCCTATTCTCTCCCACCTCAAATCATCGATCTCTCTTCCCTTAACCCTTTTTTATTTCTTTCTCTAACCCTACTCCTTTTTATTTATTTCTCTAACCCTTACTCCCTTTATCTCTTTCCTGCACTCTTGTCTCAAAACACCCAAGTAGTTTAGCATAGGAGCCGGCCTTTCTTCGGAGATTGGCACGAGGGGCATCTCTTCCCTTCGGCCTTTCAATGTTGGTCCAGGTCTAGGGTGCATACATCCATTGACCTTGAAAATCCTTACCTAGGTGGATCTGATGACCAACAGTTTTTGGCACGCCTGGTGGGACCCGACTATGTCTGTCTCAGTAAGATCTATAACCAGTCAAGGTCTCATATTTTAATGCAAATCTCAAACCGTCTACATCGGGGCCAATAGTTCTAACCAGTTCTTGGTGTGACCCGATCAATCTCACCTGACTAGTGGTAGTGAGAAACGATGCTCTCATTACCAAAAGACTCATTAGCATCTGGCGACTCTGTTCAACCCAAAAATCTCTAAGTCGTAAAGACCAATGCCTAAGCCTATGTCCTCATGTCAACTATATCTTAAGAAATCTCGAGTTTGGTGAATCTCTAGCTTGTCTTCATCTGGAAAAATCACCTGGCAACTTTGTTAAGTTGAATATCTGGATCTCTTGATCGTAGGTGCCTTTAAAATCTAAAAGAAGATATCCTGAAGGAATCAAGGTTCGGTGAGCAGCCTTGACCTCACAAGCGGAGAAAGAATGTTCACCTGAAGACTCCGACCTAGTGGCGAGGACCGTGATCTCTGCAGGCCACTGCTATAATGGAGAGGGTATGTTATCCCAGCTGGGATGTTTATAACCCTCTGAATCTTCAAAGTTACCATGAAATTCCCAAAGGCGTCTTGAAAAACATGCCAAAATACGATGGCGCTAAGGGAATGGCCCTAGAGCACCTTGAATATCTTGTTGATTTAGGGCCCATCTATGAAATATGCCATGAAGATGTCATGATCAGACTTCTGGTCCTGTCTCTGGAAGGAAGGGTGCTACAGTGGTACAGATTGCTCAGGCATAAAAGCATCTGCTTGTGGTATGACTTAGCGGGAGCACTACTCGAAGCATTTGATGGCTCCCAGGACCCCTTCCAACTATCAAGCATGCCTCATTAGGAGGTGGGCCGAGGAGAAGAACAGACTCAAGTGGCAGAACTTGAGAACAAAGAGGGCACATTTTTGCATCCTTTTTGTGTCCCAGAGGATGGCACACAGGTATTCAACCAGAGACCATTAAACATGCCTCATCAAGAGGCTGAACCTGAAGAGATCCTGGAAGATTACTCCTTGTCGGAGGAGCCTTGTTACCACATTGGGAGGATGGAAGAACCTGTACCCAACCCACAGTTAATGGATTCATTTGAATTCTGGTATTGGTTCCAGCCATCACCACAACCGGTACCCATAAAAGACCCCCATGTGGTGAACTTATTTGCCACATCATTCATCACCAGTATGGGTACTGGAAGGAGCGATAACCTGCTGTGTTACTTCCTGTTTGCAGCATGGACAACTTCGAGAAGAAGTGATCCGAACCTCAAAAATCAACTAAAGTTCAATCAGGATCTGGTCCGGACATTGCGGGTTTGTCGAATAATCACCCGAAGTTGAATTTATGGTGACGGCATGCCGATTATGCCGCAAAAAATTTATGTAAATACTGTAAATAGTTCGGTTGGTAAATAAGGTGTTGCTCAAAGACTCAGGTCGAGTTTTACTTCGGTAGCTCAAAAAAAAAAAAAAAAAAAAAAAATAAGAAAGAAGAGAAGCTCGGGGATTGGGCATACGAAGTAGCTGATAGAAAATAGCTCGCAACAAATTTTGTTGGCCGAGCAAGACTCAGATCGAGGTACGAAGGGTGCTTCGCCAAGAGGAGTCCAAGAGAAATAGTTTTCGAAGGAGGACTAGCGAACCACCTTATGCGAAGAGAACTACTTCGGGCCCGAAGCGTAGAAAATCGGCTCGCACCAAAGGTTCACCGTGAAGCATTTCAACCCTGACCTCGACTTCACCAACCCAACGACGAAAAAGGCAGGGGCATTTAAAACATGCCTAGGGGAACGTGCCGACAACCACCTTCAAAAGCGTCTGAAGTGGGTGAGTTAAATAAAAAGATTGCGGGTACGTCCTCTAGTGATTCGGTTAGGGAAAATTTCGTGCTCGGGTAAAAAGTGGCAGAGGGTCACGCTTCCAAAGCAAGCTGCAATCATCATAACACACAGCCCTGTGTACCACTCCACCATGCAGCAAATTAGATGAAGTGATGCAAAGTTAATTATGGCAAGTGCCATAAATACTGGTGGTTGCCTTCTAAGGCTATATAACGCAGACTCCAACAGTGGAGAAGCTACTTGCTCAACGATTCATGCAGAATTTGCCGCCCTAAGCATCAACCATGGGAAAGAACTCCAAGGAAAAGGGAAAGGAACCAGAAGTGGTGGCCCCCGAACAACCAAATGCAAAAGGCAATGAAAAAGGGCCGAAGAAAGTTGATTTTAGCCGTTGCCCTAAGAAACAAGTCATGGGAGAAAAAGAGGATTCTGGGGGTGAGCAACCTGAAGAACTGCCAATTGATGCATGGGATAGGATCAGAGACACCAAGCTATCAAGGAGCATAGCTTAACTCAGGAGCACCATAGAGTTCATGAAAAGTAGGCTCTCAGCAGACAACAAAAGAGCTATCGCTTACTACTCCCAGATATACTGGTATCTGACGCCCCCCGCACATCACTGCCTTGAGCTGATTGATGCCATCGCGCAGAACTATCAGCCCACCTCTAGGAAAGTGGTAGATGCCTCCAGCCACAAGCTGTTCTCCATTTTGAAGGAAGATGTCCAGGTAGCCTTTGCGCCATAGTAGGGCCGTCCTAAGGGGTACACAGTTTGCAACATTATTCTTAACGAACAAATGAAGAGGTTCACGTCCTCCAACTACATGATCAATTTATTGCGACAAAGCCTCAAAAGCGGGCTCTCTTCGGGAAAATTTCCCCAAATGCCCCTACCCTTGGAGGCATTCAAAAACATCAACATCTTCTCCATCATTGCATGGGTGGTAGGCCTATCTACTGACGCTTTGGTGCACCCATGGCAGGTGTCTTTGGCTGAGTGTATTTCCAGAGGAGAATTTTATGCCCCTGATGCTTCGAGGCCAAGCACCAACCCAGTATTTTTTGACTAGGAAAAATGGGTGGCCAGGACCCTACATACGCGGCTCACCAGCATGAAGAATGCTGGGACAAATAAGTACTTCTTGCCCTATTCTCTTCTTGTTTGGTTATTTTTCTTTCATGTACATAAAATTTTCCCTTATGTTGCTATTACAACAAGCGACGAGGATGGAAACCCTCTGCCTGTATACCAGTGGACCCTTCTCCTATTGAAGACGAAGTCCTATTATTCTTTTAACCAACAATTTTTGGGACCCGTAATGCACATGCTAACAGGGTCTTGCCCTCGGGTTCTCCTCCTCCTAAGGGACAAGGTGGTACAATAGAAGAAGGGAGACTTTTTTCAGCTGACATAGGGGCTCATAATTCACATATTCAGCTTCATAGGGAAGCCTTTCCTACTGCCAGTCTATCCCTCCAAATACCAATTCGCATTGGAGGTCGCTCGGCAGAACGATGCAACAAACACCATTTATGGCCATGGATAGAAATGGGCTCACACATGTGATTTCCCTTTCAAAATGGGAGTTATCGAGGTATTTGCCCTTAACCAAAATATTTTCTTGGAGGAGAAACTTGCCAATTTTGGTCTAGTCCAACTTCCTCAGCAATGGCTCTATGACCCCTTGGGGGTAATGAGGGACCATCTTCGATTCAAGAACTTCCACGCTTGCCCCTATCCATAAATTGTGGAGCAAAGGAATAATCCTAATGGGAAGGATCTGGAGTGGCACTTGGAGAAAATGGAAACGCTACCTCCCTGGCATGAGTTCTACTTGATGGAGGTCGCATATGACCCAATTCAGCACCCTCTCCTGAGCCCCAACTCCACCTTCTGGAAGAAGGCAAAAAATGATTTGAGGGAGGTAGTGAAAGATTGGGATGTGGCCCAGCTAAGAGAGTGGTGGATAATGAGGGTCCATCGTTGGAAGATGAATTCTTATGATTATTTGTCATCTGACAAGGACTTCGTGACAGTCTATGAGGCCAATGGTGGGACATGGAAGCCCTTGTCCTTTGTCGACCTCATTCCTCTAGCTATCCTAGGTTTTGGCAAAAGCCCAAGAAGAGAAAATAAGACTTCGGGGCTAACGAAGGAGAAGAAGGCCAAAGCCACACCACGTAAATCATCGTAGGTACCTATGGTAGGCCAAGACACGAGTTTCAAAGAGTCAGAACAACCGCTAGTGAAAACAAAAATAAAGAGGCCAGAACAAGGCCCAGTGCCCCCAAACTATCTGAAGTGACCCCATACAGGTTTTCAGAGTGCTTCCACTAGACGACCTACACCAGGCCCATCCGAAACAAATGCTAAAGGCATAGTGCCACCAAGTGCCAAAACCATCCTGGATACCAATGTCATCAATGTGGAGGAACTCCTCCAATTCGAAGGGGACGTTGAGGAAAAAACCATGGAGGTTGAAAATGCTGAGGTAGAGAAAGAACAGGAGACAGTTGCACTTGAAGTCACTATAGCCACTTTTCCAGGAGGGCACTTAGGTATGCATTCTCCACCCTTTACTCAGGACTCACCCGTGTCCACTACGACCACGGCCGAAGGTTCCCATCAGTCTCCCCTGCAGGGCCACTCATCCCCTCACGCATCACCCATGGCTAGTCCAAGTCCATCCAACAATCCCGATAGGGAAAAGTCCATCAATCCTACTTCACCTACCCATGTTGCCATTCCCTTGGTCGTTAGTAGAGGCAGGGATGCTACTTCGACATCGAGTCCCATTTCTCATGATGTGGCCCCCATCACTGAAATGCCCACCACACTCACTGTCGAACCTTCTGGCGAGGCATCCCCCATCCATTCCCTATATTTGTTCACTCCTTCGATCAAAGATCCAGCATTATTTGAGTCAGAGATGTCCTTGATCAAGGAACACCCCCTTGCTGAGAAGCTGCTCTGAGCCCAAAAAAATACTGACAAAATACTGAAGGAAGCGAGGAAAAGAAGAGGGCGCATGATGGCTCAGGTTAGAAAATGCACCGTGTTTGATCTAAAAGCTGGGAAGATGCACAAAATAAAGAAGGTCCCTAAGGTACAAAAGCCTCTGGATGAAATGACTCCAGCAGACTATGATTACTAGGAAACACCTAGGGACCTGGTGCATCTGAATGTGGATAACGAATCAGCATCCATGCATGTCCGAATCGAGACCTTTAGAGTGCATGCTACTATTGCTAACCAGTGCAGGTTGGAGGCAAAAATTGCTAATGTAAAATTAGAGGAAGATCTAGCAAGGGTTCACTCTAATTTGGTAGAAGCCGAGGAGTAGTGCAAAACAATGGAAAAGGAAGCGCGTGCTCTTAAGCAGCAAATTCTACAGCTCTAGTGTACAGAGGAGAATCAAGCGCAGAGACGGGCCGAAAATGATTTAAAGGCCAAAGAGCTTGAAGGCAAAGTCGTGCAAATGCAAGCTCAGTTGTACGAGAAGGAAGACCTATCGATGTTCGATAGGAGCAGGATTAAGGAGATTCACATGCATCTGCTTAAGAATTTTAGGTCTCGGTGTTCCAACGCCCTTTCCATATTGACCTATGTCATCGAAGCCCAATGTGCTATTACCGAGGGAGGGCCGGTTATTGATGAAGTCACGCAAAAATCCAAGAGCCGGCTCAAGTTGGCCTTTGACGTCCAGAATGCTAGATATCAGGACTTGCAGGTCATTGCAGTGACCCGGACAGCCAGGGATTGGTCCACGGCCTAGGCCATGGTTTGCACCTTCTTCTCCAAGGTGTGAAAGGCTCAGAAAGCTAGAAGCCTCCAGGACATTTTTGACAATGAGTAGCACGCCTCAATGAATTATTTTCAAGAACTTTCTTCCTTGGGTTTCTCAAGTTTCACAGACGATGACGAAAATCTTCTGACTAAAGATGAGCTCAAACCAGTCTGGCTTCAGTTCAAGAGCGATGTCTTCGAAATAGACGGGTGGGCGAAGCCGATCTCAGAGGGGTAGATAACCGACTTCATCTTGAGACACTACAAGATGGTAGCATGCCTAAACGATCTATTCATCAGGGCCAAACATGCTAACATCGGGTAAATTGATTGGTTTCGTGTTCTAGTAAAGGCATTGCAAGATCAGGAGCCTTTTTAGAAGGGTGCCTGGGCTCATGTCCGATGAATGATGAAACGTATCCGAGATCGCATTGAACCATCATCGCAGTAAGAGGCCACGGCAGAGGAAGCCGCGTAGGAAGAAGAGGAAGAGGAATTAGAAGGAAGAGCAAAGGCAGAGGAAGGGCAAATTGTAGAAGAGCCCCAGGAGACAAAAAAAGGAGAAGGGTCTGAGGGGGATTAATGACTCAATAGCCCAATGGATTAGGGCTAAAGGGTTCTTTTGTCGAGGCAAGCTCGTCACCCCATGAGCTGCCAAGAATGTTGACACTTTTTGTCACATTATACAAGGGGTAGAAGAATATCAGAAGTTTTGTATGATATTAATTATTACCTTTTAAAATGTATGGAAGTTATAGCAATTTTGGTTTTCCTAGCCATTCCCCTTGTACACCAAAGAATATAGAAAGAGCTTCGTAGCTAGGATAGCTTCGCTAAGGGGAGGAAGAATAAAATGAAAAGAACTTTAGGCTCGAGGCATTTCAAAAGGTTACTTTGGGTGGAAAATCAGCGAAGTAGTTTTACCGAAGAAAAAATGAGGAAGGCGCCAAGAAAATCTTCGCACCCGAAGCATTTCCAAAACTACTTCGGGTGGGAACCTAGCGAAGAGATATTCAAATGAATACTCCGCTCGAAGAAGGAAGGCCCAAAAATCAAATTCCAAAGTCGCTAAGGCAGAAGAACTACTTTGGACCCGAAGCGTTTCCAAAGGCTACTTCGGCCCAAAAACTTGCAAAGCAGATCTCGAAGCAAACATTGAAAATGCTTCGCCAGAAAGTCACCAAAATACCCACCTCGGGCCCCTCCACCTGTGAACCATTTCTACTTCAGCTGCAAGCCTCCCGAACCATAGTTTCAAAGAAAGATCGTGGTGAAGCATTTCCTTGAGGCATAGGCAAAGTAATTCAATCGACGAAGTAGTAGAGCATGAAGGGCCCCACAAAAAGAGATCTACTTCAGCACTCAAACCTCCTGAAGTTGTGCCGTGAAGCTCAACTATCTGAAGTACCAAACCCAGAGGAAGGATCTGCTTCGGCCCAAACCCACCGCAAAGCAGAATTGTAAGAAGAGATCTAGCAAAGTGCTTCCAAGGTACGCACTTCAAGCTGGATACTTTCCCAAGGTGGTCAGTTGCTTCATAAATGCATTTTTCCTTTCCCGACAAGTTATCCAATCATTTTGGGAAATTGGACCTGAAGTACTAGTCCAAGAAGGAGAACCCATCAAGCATGGTGGCTACTCGAGTATTGCACCCAAAAACTAAGGATGTCTAGACGGCTCATCAATGCACCTTTCCATGGTTGACCCGGTTGCAGTTGCCATTTTTGGTAACGGATTTGAAAGCTCAGTCATGAGAGCCTCGGGGATTCGATTCTCAGGGCTCAAGGGTGTACTCTTCTTCACTATGTAATTATGATTCGGAGGCCTGGGTCCTCTATAAAAACCCAGGTATTGTAATGGAAAAAGGGGGGGAACTATCTGCTAGAAAGTTGTAACTTGATGTCCTATGATTAATACTAAGAGACTTTGAGCTCAATTCTTCTCTTTTATGCTGCCTTCTATGCTTGATTCTTCTATCTCTCCTCATTTGTATGTTGGATACTGAACTCTGCGTCCAATGTGTGATCGGGGATAGTGTCTTGAAACTCACAAAAACAAACACACGTGCGATCGAGGATAGTGTCCTGAAACTCGTTCAAAAGGATACATAGGAGTTGGAAAACATCCTATTGACTTTATTTTATGCTACCCGCCTTGCTTGATTCTTCTATCTCTCTTTGTTTGTAGACTGAGATGCTGAACTCTGCATCCGGTGTGCGATCTGGGACAGTGTCTTGAAACTCATTTGGGAGGATACATAGGAAGGTTGATACTACGTTTCTTTCATTTTACTCTTGGTGTTCCTTGCTACTATTCAAGTTATCTGTTAGTGATCGTGCTTCCTGTTCTCTCCCACCTCAAATCACCGATCTCTCTTCCCTTAACCCTTTTTTATTTCTTTCTCTAACCCTACTCATTTTTATTTATTTCTCTAACCCTTACTCCCTTTATCTCTTTCCTGCACTCTTGTCTCAAAACACCCAAGTAGTTTAGCATAGGAGCCGGCCTTTCTCCAGAGATTGGCACGAGGGGCATCTCTTCTCTTCGGCCTTTCAATGTTGGTCTAGGTCTAGGGTGCATACATCCATTGACCTTGAAAACCCTTACCTAGGCGGATTTGATGACCAACAGCCACAAGTTGGTCCCAATCAATAATAAAGTTGAGTTAAAGTGCAACATACCATTCACAAGCCCTACCATTGGATGAGGCTACCAATAATATTAGAGCCACATTTTATTTTGATACATTATAAAGCATACATAGGCTCACCATGTGGTTTAAATGCTTGATCAACATCATCATATATTCTCAAGTAAAGTATAGGATAGATTTTAGTGCAAACCTTGATATATCATCCCATATTTTAGGAAGAGCAAGTGGTCTCAATGAACCTCTTTTATTTTAAAAAAAGGGTGACCTTGGCAGCGGTGGAACAACCATGCTTTGGCCTCTATCTCTCCTTCTTCTTGGAATGGTGTTAAGTGATGGGAGCAATAATTAGAGCTTGGTGGTAACAAAGGATCTAGTGGAAAGTCTTTCATTCATATGCTTTTGGGTCCTTTTTTTTGAGTGGAGTTGCCAAGTGGATACAATATTTTCTCTTCAAGTTGATAAATTGACATCTTTATCAAAATCCGAATTGGATGTCCTTAAAAGTAGTTTATTTTGGATACTCATCTTAAGTAAAGTCTCCAAGTGAGATTTATAGGTGATTCATCAAGAAAATAGATGGGTACCCTCACTAGAGTCAAAGCCTATAGGTTATTTTGATTGTAGAACTAAAAAATATGGAACAATTAGGTCCCATTGGGTGTTTCATTAAAATATTTTCATCTTTGATTATCTTGGTCATCGAACACAAGGACTAGATGGTAAGGACTATCATGCCTTATGTAGAGTGATATAGTAGGGCAAATTTGAGAGTATAAGGTTCGGCTCAATTGGGTGCCTTTAGTTTTTTACAAGGCTAACTATTTTTAAGATGTTATCTTCAACGCACTTCCTACTCTAACTAGCTTCAAGGAAAAAAGGAAAAGAAATAACAAAAATTAAAGATAGCAAAAAGTAAAGAGATCCTAAGCTAGTCTATTTTAACAGGGGTGATACACCAAAATTATAATAAGATCCTTATGCATAAAAACAATACACACATACATGTGAGTGTAATATATTGACAACTAGAAGTAAACACTTCTTCTTTTAAGCATGTTTAAGCATATATTTCATATAAAGAAAACAAGACAAAAATAATTTAGTCACAAATTCTAGTACACACATAAATACACATACATAAATGAAACATGACAAAAAGAAACAAATAGTCACGGCCTGTAGTATATATGAATATAAAATTATAGACATCCAAAAGTTGCACATGCTCATTCATGTAGAATTGTAGATCTGCATAGACACTTGTAGGTTTGCATAGGCTATTGTAGGCCACTATATTCATTTTTAGTCTACCTTAGTCATTCGTAGACTCCAAAACTATAAAAACTAGGTATAACGCACCCCAGATGCCTTCTACCCACTATGAATCCATATACTAGCTCCCTAAGACCACCTAAGTCCTTTCCTACACCTAATTAGGATCCCGTGGGATAATTCCTTACTAAAAATCCTAGTTAGGCTAATCAAGATTCTAATTTGCAAGTGACTTTCACTAAACATACACTTTATCATTAATAAAGGGTTAATTAGGGTTAATGGTCTAATTATCCCTAAGATCACCCTCACACATGTGTGCATCCTAAGTTAGTTAGGATATTTCTAGAAACCATAACTACATACCAACCTAACCTAGGACTTAGCTAACCTTGGCTAACCATTTTCTATTTTGACATACAAATTACTATCCACCATACCTTTCTTGAACCCTTGTTGAGTAAGATAGTTGTCTAGCCTTGCATACCATGCTCGGGGTGCCTGTTTTAAGCCATATAATGCTTTCTTCAACTTGCAAACCAAGTTGGGATCATCACCAAGTTGGAAACCATCTGGCTGCTCAATATAAACCTCTTCTTCAAGTTTCCCATTCAAAAATGCTGATTTCACATCCATTTGATAAACTTTGAAATTCTTGTAAACTGCTAAAGCCAAAAACATTCTAATTGCCTCTAGTCTAGCCACAAGTGCAAAGGTTTCCTCAAAGTCAATACCTTCAACTTGTGCATAGCCTTTACATACCAATCTTGCTTTATTCCTGACTACTTGTCCATCTTCATTCAATTTGTTTCGAAAGATCCATTTAGTACCGATTATATTTTTATTTGCAGGTCTTGGTACTAACTCCCAAGTTTTGTTTTTCTTGATC
Source organism: Wollemia nobilis (assembly GCA_028583015.1). Taxonomy (NCBI): domain Eukaryota; kingdom Viridiplantae; phylum Streptophyta; class Pinopsida; order Araucariales; family Araucariaceae; genus Wollemia; species Wollemia nobilis. The sequence continues at coordinate 6,478,618 of JAQPPZ010002440.1, forward strand.
TGATCTAATTCTTCATTTATTGCCTTCATCCAACTTTCATCTTTGCTTGCGTCAACAACATTTTTGGGCTCAATGCTGGATAATAGAGAGTAGTTACTTACTACTCTTCTTCTTGTCTGAACACCAACTGTGGGGTCTCCAATTATTTGCTCTCTAGGATGATCTTTCTAGCAACTTGCATATTTTGAATTTCTTATTTTCTTCCACTTCTGAATCACTTGTTTGAATCATCCGAGTCAATTTTTTGTTTCTTTTCCATTTCCTTTTCCTCATCTCCTTCAATAACCTCTTCATAAATTGGGTAGTTCTCTTCATAGCTAATTACTCGTTCCCTACCTTCATCAACTTTAACATCGACACTATCCACAATTTTCCTTAGCCTCTTGTTGTAGCATTTGTAAGCTTTGCTTTTTGACGAATAGCCAAGAAAAATACCTTCATCCGCTCTATCTTCAAACTTACCAAGGTTTTCTTCAGTTCTTTTGATGTAACACTTGTCTGCCAAAAACTTTAAAATATCTTGTTGCCTTTTTACCGAACCACAACTCATAAGGAGTTTTGCTTTCATGCGTCCTCAACATGCACCTATTTTGGATGTATACCGCAGTATGGACTGCCTCTTTCCAAAATATGTCTGCTACTTTGCTCTCAGTCAACATAGTCCATGCCATTTCCTGCACTGTCATGTTCTTTCTTTCTACCACACCATTCTACTGAGGTGTCCTGGTTGCTAAAAACTGTCTCCTAATACCATATTTTTCACAGTACTCTATAAAATCCTCTGAAATGAACTCTCCTCCTCTATCTGATCTTAAACATTTAATCCTTTTTCCTGTTTGATTCTCAACTTGGTTTTTGAAAACCTTGAACATCTCAAAAGCTTCTGATTTATGCTTCAAAAATAGTACCCATGTCATCCTGGAATAGTCATCTATACACAACATAAAATATTTGTCACCATTTATGCTTTGCGTTCTCATGGGTCCACATAAATCAGTATGTATTAGTTCCAAAGGTTTGCTTGTGTAGTACTCTTTTGTTTTAAATGAGACTCTAGTTTGCTTCCCCTTTTGGCATGAAGCACAAATGCTATTTGATGGTTTTCCAATGGTGGGAATATCTCTCACTACCTTTTTTGAGCTGATTTTTACTAGATTGTCAAAACTGATATGACCGAGCCTCTTGTGCCACAACCAATTTTCTTCTTCCTGTCCAATCAAGCAAGCTCCTTCTGAAGTCTCTGAGAGAGTGTACAGGTTGCCAGATGTCCTCGATCCAGTTGCTATCAACTTTCCACTGTTTGCTTTTCTGACTTCACAACCCTGCTTCTTAAAAATCACTTCATGACCTCTATCACAAATCTGACTTACGCTCAACAAGTTATGCTTCAGACCAACCACAAACAAGACTTCTTTTGACTTGATTTTTCTGTCACTGATCTTAACTGAACCTTTGCCAACTATCTTAGCTCCATCATTATTTCCAAATTTTATTGAACCACCTTCATATTGCTGTAACTTCTCAAATTTTTGTTTGTCACCTGTCATATGACTGGAGCATCCACTATCAAGTATCCATGGTGCAGATTTATTCTGTGCTTTAAATGTTGTTTGTACGATCAGGGATTCCTTTTCTTCCTTAGATCACTCTTTTTCTTTCCACTCTGGTTTGATTATAGTTTTGGGCTCTTGTTTTGACTTTTCTTTTTCAGTAGCTTGTGCATGTTTTTCGAGAAATTTTCTATTTTGTCTCATTCCATTTGGTTGAAATTTTCTTCCCTGAAATTGATTTGATGCAAATGTACTTCGACAATTTCTTGCAATGTGCCCAAAATTATGACAGTTATAACATTCTACTGCATAATCCATCAAAGGTGAAAAAACATTTCTACTGGTAAAATTCCTTGGTCCTACATTATACTTGCAATCTGAAATCTTATGTCCATAACCATTGCATTTAAAATAGTAACCAGAAAAGAGATGATTGAACCTGGGTGATGGTCTTTGCCATGTTGTCGTAGGAGCCATAAATCTTCTTCTTCTTTGATGTGTGACATTGGTGAATCCATCATTGTCAATTCTCCTTTCGTGCCTTGCATTATTGCTTTCTTTTGCATGAGTCAATTTTTCTTGATCAACCTGTTTCTTATCTTCATTCTAGGATCTCATTTATGGCCTTTGATCCATTTGATGATTCTCCTTCGACAAAGCCCAAACCAAATTTGATGCCTGTAGTCCTTTGGTTATTTATGATCTTATCCAGCTTCATAGAACTTTCTTCACGTTTGTGATAACAACTAATTTTACGATTCATCTCTTCTATCTGCATCCTTAAACCAACAGTCTCTTCTTCTAGCTTGCTGCAATAATCTATTTTCATGGTTATTTGCACTTCGAGATCTTCAGATATTTTCTTGGATTCTTCTATCTGTACTTTCAAACTGGTTATGATTTCATTTGCATCCTCAAGCTTTCTTGAAATTTTCTTATTCTTTTTTCTTTCTATCTTCAATTCATCCAGAGCTGCAATTAGTTCCTCTTCCAAATTTACTTCTGCATCAATTTCTTCTTCATCACATTCCTGTTCTTTTTCTATTTTTTCTTCTTTGAGTGCCATGAAAAGAGCTTCACCTGTTTCCTTTTAGAATCCTCACCGCAGTTGTCTTCGATGAACTGACATTCTTGGAGATGAAACTTTTCTTCTTGAAGTTGCCTTTTCTAAAATTTGTTTTTTTCTTCCGGTCACTTCTTTCTTGGTGCGATCCTTCATCACTTTTGTTCTTCTCATTAAGTGGACATTTAGCTGCAAAATGCCCAATGCCTCCACAATTGAAACATTTAAACGGTAACTTTCCTCTGTATTTTCCTTTTCCCCTTTTTAGTTTTCGAACAAAGTTTGCTTCCATTTCATCTGATGTCTCTTCTTCCTCGGATTCTTGTTTTGCTTTCATATTTTTATGGGCTTTAAAAGCAGCTTCTCTATCTATGGGTTTAGATTTTCCTATTCTCATCTCATATGCAGTCAAAGAACCATGCATCTCATCCATACTAAAAGAATTTAGATCTTTAGCTTCTTCTATAGCTGAAACTTTAGAATCAAATCTTTGGGGAAGAGATCTTAATACCTTTTTCACGATGACAGAATCTTCGATTTCCTCGCCGAGTCCTCTAATCGCATTAATGACTTCATTAACTCTCAGCATATATGCCTCTATGTTCTCATCGTCATTCATCTTTAATACTTCGAACTGAGCTCGATGTGTTTGTAACTTGGCCTCCTTGATCTTAACGTCTCCTTCATGAATGCTCCTCAGTTTGTCCCATATTTCTTTTGCCATTTTACAACTCATAATATTTACCAGTTCACTGTCCACTAATCCGCACATGATAGCATTCTTTGCTTTTGAGTTATTCTCAAACAGTTTCTTACCGACAACATCGGTTGGAGAAGTGGTGGGTATTGTGTATCCACTATCTACTGAATCCCAAATGTCGTATCCCAAAGCACAAAGATATGTCTGCATCCCGAGTCTCCAAAATGCGTAATTAGTTCCATCAAACAATGGTGCTTTGTTTGATGAGAAGCCTTCACCACCTGCCATTGTGTCACTTCCAAGATCACCCTAGCCGATTAAGCTTGTTCAGGAACCTCGCTCTGATACCAATTGTTAGTCTCACAATGACACTGAGAGGGGGGGTGAATCAGTGTAGCTCTTTTAAAACTTAAATCTTCAACTCTTAAAGCCAAAACAATGAAAACTTAAAACCAAATAAAGCAAGTATAACAAGAGAGCATCACACAACACAAGATGTACCGAGGTTCACCGATTTGGCTACTCCTCAAAATGACTGTTTGGACTCCCATCCAAATCCAGCCTTTGCAAAGCACCAACTTTACAATCAATTTACCAGCACCCATTGGAAGGAGCACCAACCCCTGATTTATCTACACCAATAGAAAGGAGCACCAACCCCTAATTTATCTGCACCAACAGAAAGGAGCACCAACCCCTAATTTACCAGCACCAACTGGAAGGAGCACCAACCCCCCAAAATATGCCTTCACTTTCACATGGTCTATTTAAAACCTATTGACAAAATTCACATTTTCTCCTTCCATGACTGTTCGTTTTCTCCTTCCATGATTGTTTATTTCTATTTTGTGGCCCTTCGTTTCCTTTTCTCCCATGGCATGCATCCGCTTCTTTCCATTGTAACACCATCTTAGATGATTTCAAATCATTAAATATTCCTTATTAATATTTTGTCTTCATTCATTAATTTTCTCCTTATGTGACAATTACTTTATTCAATCTTTGATTTATTCCTTATAGGTCCATGTCACTATGCAGTCTTCAGTTTCAATATCCTGGTGTTCATCACTAATGTCAGACGCACTGTCACCTACTCTATTCCTTTGGCAAAAATGCAACATGTCGCGATATCATGACACTTTTATTTCTTTGCTCCCTCTTCTTTTGAGTCACGAAAATGCGACATGTCGCGATATCATGACACTTTTTCCTTCTTTCTCTTTCTCTTTCTTTGAGTCACGAAAATGCGACATGTCGCGATATCGCGACACTTTTTTCTCCTGGCTCTTTCTCTTTGCTTTGGAGCCGCGAAAATGCGACATGTCGCGATATCGCGACACTTTTTTCTCCTTGCATCTTTCTCTTTGCTTTTGACCGCAAAATGCGACATGTCGCGATATCGCGACACTTTTTCTCCTTGCTCTTTCTCTTTGCTTTGGACCACGAAAATACAACATGTCGCGATATCGCGACACTTTTTCTCCTTGCTTTTTCTCTTTGCTTTGGCCCATGAAAATGCAACATGTCGCGATATCGTGACACTTTTTTCTCCTTGCTCTTTCTCTTCTCTTTTGGCCATGAAAATACAACATGTCGCGATATCGTGACACTTTTTCTCCTTGCTCTTTCTCTTCTCTTTTATCCATGAAAATGCAACATGTCGTGATATCGCGACACTTTTTCTCCTTGCTTTTTCTCTTCTCTTTTGGCCACGAAAATGCAACATGTCGCGATATCGCGACACTTTTTTCTCCTTGCATTTTTTCTTCTCTTTTGGCCATGAAAATGCAACATGTCGCGATATCGTGACACTTTTTCTCCTTGCATTTTCTCTTCTCTTTTGGCCGTGAAAATGCAACATGTCGCGATATCGCGACACTTTTTCTCTTTGCGGTTTTTTGCTTTTTCTTTGATCTTTAGCATATGGGCCACTTCGGTCTTCTTGGAAAATATGCAAAAGGTGGGTAAACATCCTCATAAGCATTTAACATCACCTGTACATACTCTGAATAACCTCTGAACTCCTATCCACTGCATCAACCGATCTATCTGACTGTGTTGACAACAATGACAATATTGTCGCTGCACCTTGCTCAACAATCTCCCCCTTTGGAATTGTTGGCAACACACGTGCAATTTCCTGTAACTCTTCTCCCCCTTTGACAACAATATCAAAGGGCTGCTGCAAACTCCCCCTGAGTCCATGCACAACATTCTCGGGCAAAAATTATTACACTTAGCAAAAATCACAAACATGAGCAAAAAGATAAACAAATACACAAATGCTCCCCCTGAGAATGTGGTCCCGATAGCTAGTCAATTCTTGGGAAGCGTGACCACTCCCAATTTATTGCGAAGGTACTCAAAGACTTCCTTGGGCAACGGTTTTGTGAAGATATCCGCTACTTGCTCTGTTGTTGGAACAAAATCCAACTTAACCTCACCTTTCGCAACTTTCTCCTTCAAAAAGTGATACCGGATAGCAATATGTTTTGTGCGAGAATGCATAACCGGATTCTTTGAGATGTTAATGGCACTTGGTGTTATCACACTTAACTAAAATTGGCTCACTGAAGTTAATACCAAGATCTTTCGGGGTTTGTTTCATCCATAATACCTGCGTACAACACGTTGTCGCTGCAATATATTCTGCCTCTATTGTGGATAAGGAGACTGACTCTTGTTTCTTATTGTGCCACGCGACCAACCTGTCTCCAAGATAGAATGCACCTCCACTGGTACTCTTTCTGTCATCTACACATCCTGCCCAATCTGCATCTGAATACGCAATAAGGGTGAAGTCCTTACCTTTTGGATACCATAACCCATACTCCATAGTACCCTTGAGGTACCGAAGAATCCTCTTCACTGCTTGTCACATGAGTCTCCTTGGGACTAGCCTGAAATCGTGCTACCATGCATACTGCCTACAAAATATCTGGTCTGGTAGCTGTCAAGTACAATAAGCTCCCAATCATAGATCTGTACATGGTTTGATCAACATGTGGAGATTTGTCATCCTTGCTCAACTTGCAACCTGTCGTCATGGGAGTGCTAACTGGCTTACAATCCTCCATTGTGAAATTTTTTAGCATCTCTTTCACATATTTAATTTGAGAAATAAATATGCCCTTCTCATTTTGATTAACTTGCAACCCGAGGAAATATGAAAGTTCACCAATCATTGACATTTCAAATTCTTTTTGCATCTTATTTGCTAAATCTTTACACGACTCATCTTTTCTATTGCCAAATATGATATCATCTACATATACAACAAGAACAATAAGATGGCCATTTTCTATTTTGACATACAAATTACTATCCACCATACCTTTCTTGAACCCTTGTTGAGTAAGATAGTTGTCTAGCCTTGCATACCATGCTCGGGGTGCCTGTTTTAAGCCATATAATGCTTTCTTCAACTTGCAAACCAAGTTGGGATCATCACCAAGTTGGAAACCATCCGGCTGCTCAATATAAACCTCTTCTTCAAGTTTCCCATTCAAAAATGCTGATTTCACATCCATTTGATAAACTTTGAAATTCTTGTAAACTGCTAAAGCCAGAAACATTCTAATTGCCTCTAGTCTAGCCACAGGTGCAAAGGTTTCCTCAAAGTCAATACCTTCAACTTGTGCATAGCCTTTACATACCAATCTTGCTTTATTCCTGACTACCTGTCCGTCTTCATTCAATTTGTTTCGAAAGATCCATTTAGTACCGATTATATTTTTATTTGCAGGTCTTGGTACTAACTCCCAAGTTTTTTTTTTCTCGATCTGATCTAATTCTTCATTTATTGCCTTCATCCAACTTTCATCTTTGCTTGCGTCAGCAACATTTTTGGGCTCAATGCTGGATAATAGAGAGTAGTTACTTACTACTCTTCTTCTTGTCTGAACACCAACTGTGGGGTCTCCAATTATTTTCTCTCTAGGATGATCTTTCGCCGATTGCTTCGATTTTGAATTTCTTATTTTCTTCCACTTCTGAATCACTGTTTGAATCATCTGAGTCAATTTTTTGTTTCTTTTCCATTTCCTTTTCCTCATCTCCTTCAATAACCTCTTCATAAATTGGGTAGTTCTCTTCATAGCTAATTACTCATTCCCTACCTTCATCAACTTTAACATCGACACTATCCACAATTTTCCTTAGCCTCTTGTTGTAGCATTTGTAAGCTTTGCTTTTTGACGAATAGCCAAGAAAAATACCTTCATCCGCTCTATCTTCAAACTTACCAAGGTTTTCTTCAGTTCTTTTGATGTAACACTTGTTGCCAAAAACTTTAAAGTATCTTATTGTTGCCTTTTTACCGAACCACAACTCATAAGGAGTTTTGCTTTCATGCGTCCTCAACATGCACCTATTTTGGATGTATACCATAGTATGGACTGCCTCTTTCCAAAATCTGTCTGCTACTTTGCTCTCAGTCAACATAGTCCGTGCCATTTCCTGCACTGTCCTGTTCTTTCTTTCTACCACACCATTCCCGTTGAGGTGTCTTGGCTGTTGAAAACTGTCTCCTAATACCATATTTTTCACTAGTACTCTATAAAATCCTATCGAAATGAACTCTCCTCCTCTATCCGATCTTAAACATTTAATCCTTTTTCCTGTTTGATTCTCAACTTGGTTTTTGAAAACCTTGAACATCTCAAAAGCTTCTGATTTATGCTTCAAAAATAGTACCCATGTCATCCTGGAATAGTCATCTATACACAACATAAAATATTTGTCACCATTTATGCTTTGCGTTCTCATGGGTCCACATAAATCAGTATGTATTAGTTCCAAAGGTTTGCTTGTGTAGTACTCTTTTGTTTTAAATGAGACTCTAGTTTGCTTCCCCTTTTGGCATGAAGCACAAATGCTATTTGATGGTTTTCCAATGGTGGGAATATCTCTCACTACCTTTTTTGAGCTAATTTTTACTAGATTGTCAAAACTGATATGACCGAGCCTCTTGTGCCACAACCAATTTTCTTCTTCCTGTCCAATCAAGCAAGCTCCTTCTGAAGTCTCTGAGAGAGTGTACAGGTTTCCAGATGTCCTCGATCCAGTTGCTATCAACTTTCCACTGTTTGCTTTTTTGACTTCACAACCCTGCTTCTTAAAAATCACTTCATGACCTCTATCACAAATCTGACTTACGCTCAACAAGTTATGCTTCAGACCAACCACAAACAAGACTTCTTTTGACTTGATTTTTTCCGTCACTGATCTTAACTGAACCTTTGCCAACTATCTTAGCTCCATCATTATTTCCAAATTTTACTGAACCACCTTCATATTGTTGTAACTTCTCAAATTTTTGTTTGTCACCTGTCATATGACTGGAGCATCCACTATCAAGTATCCATGGTGCAGATTTATTCTATGCTTTAAATGTTGTTTGTACGATCAGGGATTCCTTTTCTTCCTTAGATCGCTCTTTTTCTTTCCACTCTGGTTTGATTACAGTTTTGGGCTCTTGTTTTGACTTTTCTTTTTTCAGTAGCTTGTGCATGTTTTTCGAGAAATTTTCTATTTTGTCTCATTCCATTTGGTTGAAATTTTCTTCCCTAAAATTGATTTGATGCAAATGTACTTCGACAATTTCTTGCAATGTGCCCAAAATTATGACAGTTATAACATTCTACTGCATAATCCATCAAAGGTGAAAAAACATTTCTCTTGGTAAAATTCCTTGGTCCTACATTATACTTGCAATCTGAAATCTTATGTCCATAACCATTGCATTTAAAATAGTAACCAGAAAAGAGATGATTGAACCCGGGTGATGGTCTTTGCCATGTTGTCGTAGGAGCCATAAATCTTCTTCTTCTTTGATGTGTGACATTGGTGAATCCATCATTGTCAATTCTCCTTTCGTGCCTTGCATTATTGCTTTCTTTTGCATGAGTCAATTTTTCTTGATCAACTTTGTTTCTTATCTTCATTCTTTATGGATCTTCATTTAGGCCTTTGATCCATTTGATGATTCTCCTTCGTCAAAGCCCAAACCAAATTTCATGCCTGTAGTCCTTTGGTTATTTATGATCTTATCCAACTTCATAGAACTTTCTTCACGTTTGTGATAACAACTAATTTTACGATTCATCTCTTCTATCTGCATCCTTAAACCAATAGTCTCTTCTTCTAGCTTGCTGCAATAATCTATTTTCATGGTTATTTGCACTTCGAGATCTTCAGATATTTTCTTGGATTCTTCTATCTGTACTTTCAAACTGGTTATGATTTCATTTGCATCCTCAAGCTTTCTTGAAATTTTCTTATTCTTTTTTCTTTCTATCTTCAATTCATCCAGAGCTGCAATTAGTTCCTCTTCCAAATTTACTTCTGCATCAATTTCTTCTTCATCACATTCCTGTTCTTTTTCTATTTTTTCTTCTTTGAGTGCCATGAAAAGAGCTTCACCTGTTTCCTTTTAGAATCCTCACTGTAGTCTGTCTTCGATGAACTGACATTCTTGGAGATGAAACTTTTCTTCTTGAAGTTGCCTTTTCTGAAATTTGTTTTTTTCTTCCAGTCACTTCTTTCTTGGTGCGATCCTTCATCACTTTTGTTCTTCTCATTAAGTGGACATTTAGCTGCAAAATGCCCAATGCCTCCACAATTGAAACATTTAAACGGTAACTTTCCTCTGTATTTTCCTTTTCCCCTTTTTAGTTTTCGAACAAAGTTTGCTTCCATTTCATCCGATGTCTCTTCTTCCTCGGATTCTTGTTTTGCTTTCATATTTTTATGGGCTTTAAAAGCGGCTTCTCTGTTTGTGGGTTTAGATTTTCCTATTCTCATCTCATATGCAGTCAAAGAACCATGCATCTCATCCATACTAAAAGAATTTAGATCTTTAGCTTCTTCTATAGCTGAAACTTTAGAATCAAATCTTTGGGGAAGAGATCTTAATACCTTTTTCACGATGACAAAATCTTCGATTTCCTCGTCGAGTCCTCTAATCGCATTAATGACTTCATTAACTCTCAGCATATATGCCTCTATGTTCTCATCGTCATTCATCTTTAATACTTCGAACTGAGCTCGATGTGTTTGTAACTTGGCCTCCTTGATCTTAGCGTCTCCTTCATGAATGCTCCTCAGTTTGTCCCATATTTCTTTTGCCATTTTACAACTCATAATATTTACCAGTTCACTGTCCACTAATCCGCACATGATAGCATTCTTTGCTTTTGAGTTATTCTCAAACAGTTTCTTACCGGCAGCATCGGTTGGAGAAGTGGTGGGTATTGTGTATCCACTATCTACTGAATCCCAAATGTCGTATCCCAAAGCACAAAGATATGTCTGCATCCCGAGTCTCCAAAATGCGTAATTAGTTTCATCAAACAATGGTGCTTTGTTTGATGAGAAGCCTTCACCACCTGCCATTGTGTCACTTCCAAGATCACCCTAGCCGGTTAAGCTTGTTCGAGAACCTCGCTCTGATACCAATTGTTAGTCTCACAATGACACTGAGAGGGGGGTGAATCAGTGTAGCTCTTTTAAAACTTAAATCTTCAACTCTTAAAGCCAAAACAATGAAAACTTAAAACCAAATAAAGCAAGTATAACAAGAGAACATCACACAACACAAGATGTACCGAGGTTCACCGATTTGGCTACATCCTCAAAATGACTGTTTGGACTCCCATCCAAATCCAGCCTTTGCAAAGCACCAACTTTACAATCAATTTACCAAAACCCACTGGAAGGAGCACCAACCCCTGATTTATCTGCACCAACAGAAAGGAGCACCAACCCCTGATTTATCTGCACCAACAGAAAGGAGCACCAACCCCTGATTTATCTGCACCAACAGAAAGGAGCACCAACAACATATGGCCTCTTTGAATGGTGTATTTAAAACCTCTAAAAAAAATTGTTTCTCCTTCCATGACTATTCATTTTCTCCTTCCATGACTGTTCATTTTCTCCTTCCATGACTGTTCATTTTCTATTTTGTGGCCCTTCGTTTCCTTTTCTCCACATGGGCATGCGTCCGCTTCTTTCCATGTGTAACGACCATCTTAGATGATTTTAAATCATTAAAGATTCCTTATGTAACATTTTGTCTTATTCATTGAATTTTGTCCTTATGTGACAAATTACCTTATTCAATCTTCGATTTATTCCTTATAGGTCCACGTCACTATGCGGTCTTCAGTTTCACTATCCTGGTGTTCATCACTAATATTAGATGCACTGTCAACTACTCTGTTCCTTTGTCGAAAATGCAACATGTCATGATATCGTGACACTTTTGTTTCTCTACCTGCCTGCCATTTTTGAGTCACGAAAATGCGACATGTCGCGATATCGCGACACTTTTGTTTCTCTTCCTGCCTGCCCTTTTTGAGTCATGAAAATGCAACATGTCGCGATATCGTGACACTTTTTCCTTCTTGCTCTTTCTCTTTTCTTTGGGCCGGAAAAATGCAACATGTCACGATATCGCGACACTTTTTTCTCCTTGCTCTTTCTATTTGCTTTGGACCGCGAAAATGCAACATGTCGCGATATCGTGACACTTTTTTCTCCTTGCATTTTCTCTTTGCTTTGGACCACGAAAATGCAACATGTCGCGATATCGCGACACTTTTTTCTCCTTGCTTTTTCTCTTTGCTTTAGACCGCAAAAATGCAAAATATCGTAACACTTTTTTCTCCTTGCTCTTTCTCTTCTCTTTTGGCCGAGAAAATGCAACATGTCGCGATATCATGACACTTTTTTCTCCTTGCTTTTTCTCTTCTCTTTTGGCCGCGAAAATGCAACATGTCGCGATATCGCGACACTTTTTCCTCCTTGCTTTTTCTCTTCTCTTTTGGCCGTGAAAATGCAACATGTCGCGATATCGCGACACTTTTTTCTCCTTGATTTTTCTCTTCTCTTTTGGCCACGAAAATGCAACATGTCGCGATATCGTGACACTTTTTTCTCTTTGCGGTGTTTTGCTTTTTCTTTGATCTTTAGCATATGGGCCACTTCGGTCTTCTTGGAAAATATGCAAAAAGGTGGGTCCCCAATTTTGGGGTACGTTGTGGAGCAGCCACAACATGACGATTTTTCAACTTTGCACAAACAACCTATAACAACTTCACCCAAACATCAAAAACATCCTCATAAGCATTTAACATCACTGTACATACTCTGAATAACCTCTGAACTCCTGTCCACTGCATCAACCGATCTATCTGATTGTGTTGACAACAATGACAATATTGTCGCTGCACCTTGCTCAACACTATCTAGATAGAGGATCTCCAGCAGAGGCAACTTAGATACCAATTTAACACCACCTTGCAAATATGGGTTCAAATTTATAGGTCGCCTTGTGAATTGATCATACAGTAGGTCCATATTAGCAAGTTTAACATGTATCCTTTATTTCATGTTTTTACAATGTTTTGTGCAATTTTTTTCATATTTTAATATAATTTTATTTATGCAAATTTTTCTTCCATAATCATGGGTCTTGACTAAGGCAGGACCCCAAATGAACTAACAATATTTTACAGGCCCCAAATAGGTTTAGAAGAACACATACCAGCAGACTACTGGTGGCTCGCGTACATAGAATCCCACCTTCACTGAGGAGTTCTGAAAGACATCATCATGACATTGCATGTTTATGAAGAAATTAGGGAGATCAATTTTGTAACCTAAAAGCATTATTTCATGAATAAAAATTAGCATTTTGAATAATCTATGTTTTATTTATTTTGTTTGATCAAATAACGTTTTTTGGCAACTTCAATATGGCACGCTCGATGGGAACCCCACAAAGAGTTATGTTAGACTAGTTTCTCTCAAATATAATGTAATTTGTGGTTTTTTTGTTGTTTTTTTAGGTACCCTAAAATCATAACAAAAACCCAAAAACCCTAACAAACATCTCAGGTCAACAGATTAGGATTTTTAGGCTCCTACACCCAATTCGCCCCCCAACCTGCGAATTCATCATCTAATTCATAGGTCACCCTATGAATCCTATCATACTATCTCAGAAAACCCTAAAATAGTAGGGTATCATAGTAGAGATATCTATAATCTTAGAAAACCCTTAAAAAACCAGGTATTCTCCTCAAGACTTCATGTTTTGTTGTTTCTTTGCAAGGAAGTTTCACTCGCAAATACATTACATTATTTTTGTGAAATATCCTTTTCAAAAAGTAAAATTAGGGTTTCATATTACTCTAAGATCAGTAAATTTCCTTTTCAAATGCAATTGGAGTAGATTTTTTTGTAATTAATTTCATCTTAGTTTCTTTTTTTTGTGTAAATATCCCATAAGGGATACCACTTTCGGGTAAGACCCAAGGAGGCAGGGGTATCTCTTCCATAAAAATTATCCAGGGCTCACACCTGGCCTACCACATTTGACATACTCAAGGAGTAAACCTGAAACAACAAAAAACAAGAACATACAAACACAAACACACAAAAATATTAAAAATTAAAAATTAAAAAAACCTGCTCCTTGAGTGTGTCAAAAATATAAAGCACAACTAAACACACACACAATAAGATATAAAAAAAACACAACACGAACCACACAAAAAAAACACAAGAACAACATAATGCTACAAAGACGCAACCAACAAAAACAAGAAAAACAAAAACCAAAACCTAAAAAATAATAAAAAAAAAAACAACCAACAACAGACAACAAAGAAAAATAAAAACATAGAAAACACTCACAAACCAAAAAACAAAAACACCAATTAACATGAACATACAGAAAAACAAGCACAAGAACAACAAAAACATAAAACAACAAAAACACAAGAACAACAAAAAATAACATAAAAAATACAAAAAAAAAAAAAAAACCATACACATAAATAGAAAAGAAAAAATAAAAAATTAAATATACCACCAAAATGACCTTTCTAAACCAAAATACTATTAAGGCAAGAATCAACAGAGGAAACAAAATAAATATTAGTTTGATCTAGGGAACTAAAATACCTTGACCGAACCAAAGAGAAGCAAAAATAAGCAAGAAGAAACTACATACATCCAGAACTAGAGCCATCCAAAGAAATGATAGAAAGAAGAAATTTCCTTATTTGTGAAGCCCACCATATAGCAGGGTGGTCATAGCAAGTAAGATCACCTTTATCCAAAGCCTAATTAGCTAAAGCATGAGTACTCTTGTTCTGATCTCTGACCACATGATTGTAATCAAATTTTAAAAATCCCATCTAGATTAACTGAATCTTCTCAATAATTCTGATCTCAAACCACATGATTGTAATCAAATGTTGTTTCTTTGCAAGGAAGTTTCACTTGCAAATAGAATACAATCTTAGTAGCCTCTTGAAGGCCTCTAAGGATACCATACCCCTCAACAAGGTTATTAGATAGAATACTCAAATCCTCAACAATAGTAAAAAATAGGGAGCCATTTGAAAGTCTATCAATTCCTTCCACACTAGCTTTCCAGGGTTCCCTCTAGAGACTTTATCAGTATTGAATTTTCCAAAATCCTTAGAAGGAAGTTGCCAATTCCTTGTTCTATCCGTATTTTAATTACTCATATTTCCTTTAAGTTGGTTGCTCTTAGAAGATTTTATATTCAATATTTGCATCACTTGATCCCATCTTTGGTGGGAGTTTTTGGGGTGATTAAGGAGTTGATGGATTGATTCAACTAAGTTGGCAATGGTATTTTTCTAGATATAGTAAATATCCTTCCTTTATTGATTAAAAATTTTGTTGTTCTTTTTAATTCCAAATATTCCAAAGAATAATGGTAGAACCCATCCAAACTAACTGCCTAATAAAATGATCAACACCCTCTTGATTAGGCCAATCCCTCCAAAGTTGTTCAAAAGTAAAAAAATGGACCATTGTAAGCCAAGTAAAGTTGTCATTCTTCTCCAAATATTAGAGGCTAAAGTACGCTCAATAAAAATATGGTTGAGAGTTTCCACATTCTCTCCACACATTTCACATATAAAAGGGCCATGAAACCCACATTTCATAAGATTCTCCCTAGTAAGCACCCTGCGATGTAATAAAAGCCAAGTAAATAACCTCACCTTAGGCCAAAGCTTTTGAGCCCACAAATGAGAAATATGTTAGATGATTATTCGGGATTATTATGGCATAAGGCCAAATAACCTTGAGCAATTGAATACTCATCCTTAGTAGTGTTGTTCCATCCAAAACAATATTTATCATGGGACCAAGAGAGAGATCTCATATGAAGGATGCACTGGATATCTTGTATTTGCCTTTCTAGGATTTGAATAGGCCAGTCCTCAATAGGGATCCAATATCTACCAACCTCTAAATTACCAATATAATATTGATAGTAATTAGCCACCTTTATCTAGTTATCTCGGTGAAGCTCCTCCATCCAAGGTCTCCAATCAAGAAACTGAGTTATCAAAGGCTTGTGACCATCCCAAGAAACTTTCCAAAAAATTACTTGTTGACCATTACGAATGATTCAAAATAATTTTTCTTTATCAAATCCTCATCGGTCTTAAGAACTGCTAAAATGGGAGAACCTTTGTAAGGCAATTAATAGAAAACAAGATCTTTAGGACTTTTGTTCTCAGCATATTTAGCACAAATATTTTGGCCAAAAGAGCATTGGGGTTATGCAAATTCCTCCAATATAATTTAGCAGCTAAAGCTTTGTTGTTAGTAATAGCAGACCAGAATCCTAACCCCTCTTCATTCTTAGGAAGACAAAGTGTCCCATTTCACCAAGGTCCATTTTCTTTTCTCCTTAGTACCACTCCAAAGGAAATGATGACTGATTTGATCTAGTTCTTTAAGAACAACATTTAGGATATTCAACATGATAGAAACATAAATAGGAATAGCCTGAAGGATTGATTTTACCAAGGTGATTCTACCCCCCGAAGAAAGCCACTTATTGGTCCACTTTCCAGTTTTCTTTTTTATTTTTTCCAACAACCAATTCCAATATTTTTTTTTTGTCTTTGAATATTGATGGGAATACCTAAATAAGTGATTGGAAGGGAGGTCTTCTTATATCTTAATTTATCCAAGACCATGGATTCCTCTCTGGCAGAGTAGTGAAACAAAATAACTTTAGATTTATCTTCATTGATCAATTGCTCGGTAGCCTTAGAAAAACATTTAATGATTTTCTTAATAGTAGAATCTTCCTTTGTCTTATCTCTTTTTGGTTATAGCCCTACCTAAGCATTCAAAAATAATGATGAATAAATAAGGGGATAGGGGGCTACCTTGCCTAATACCTCTAGAAGTTGAGAACAATTGAGAAGGCCTACTATTGATAAGAACTAAGTAGGAAACTAAAGAGATACATCCCATAATCCAATCCATCCAATCCTGAGCAAAACCAAATTGCCTCGAAAAATTTAATAAGGAAGTGCCAATCCACTCTATCATAAGCTTTGGATAAGTCTAACCAAATGAACATGGAAGGATATTTTTGCATATCCATGGAATGGATGGCTTCATGAGTAATAACTATCTCATCAACTATTTGGCGTCCTTCCACATAACCCCCTTGTGTAGGGGAAATAATATTATGGAAAAGAGGCTTCAACCTTTCTACCATGATCTTAGTAATAATTTTGAGAAGAGCATTACATAAAGCAATAGGTCTAAAAGCTGAGATATGTTCAACCTCTTGAGCTTTTGGAACAAGAATAATATAAGTTTTATTGATAACCTTCAAACATTATTTGGCTTTCCTGGCTTCTTCCACCACCTCTAATAAATTAGCATGAAGGATATCCCAAAAATCTTGGTAGAACTCAATGGAAAAACCATCAAGACCTAGGGTTTTCTCTTTTTACATTTTAAAACTACCCGTTGAAGCTCATTGATAGTAATACGAGCAGTTAAAATAGATTTCACCTCAGAAGTGATAAGAGAAGATATTTCTTGAAGAACATTTTGTTGAAAAGTCAAGTCAAGAGGAGTAGCAAAAAAAATATTGGAAAAGTAATTGACAACAATAGAGTTAATGACATCCCAAGTGTAGACAACATCTTTAGAATATGATTTTAGTGAAGAAATAAAGTTGTGAGATCTTCAAGCTAGAAGAGATTTGTGGAAGAAATTTATGTTTTGATCACCTTCTTTGAGCCATTGAATTCTAGATTTTTACTTCCATAAGAGTTCTTCTCTTTTTTCCCATTCCTCTAACTGAGCTGTGAGTTTAATTTCATTTGCACTTGTACTCTCTGTGAGGCCATCTAAACAGATTTTCTTATTCAAATTTTTAAGCTGAGCAATGACTTCATGTTTTTTTTATGAACATCCCCAAACTTCTTCTAGTTCCAAGTCTTGATTTTGGATTTAATGTATTGCAATATTTTGGTAAAATAAAATATCTTAGTCCCAAACCTAGGTTTACCTTACTTCCACCATTGTTGTACTCGAAGTTTAAAGGAACTGTCTCTAAGCCACATTAATTGAAATAAAAAAGGAGAGAAAATCATATTGGTTTTCCACATTTACACCATTATAGGCCAGTGATCCAAACCAACATTGTTAAGAGTCTTCACTTTAGGAATGTGACCATGGATTAAGAAATTGTCAGTTAGCAAGAACCTATCGAATATCTCCATTATACAAACTAAGCCTTGTCTTTTGTTAGACCAAGTCATAAGGCCATTATATGGTTGGATGTCCACAAGATGGAGGTTTGTAATATATTCTCTCATGAGTTCAGTGCTCCTATCCAAATTTTTATTTCCCCTCATTTTCTCATCTAGAGATAGGATGGTATTGAAATCTCCTTTGATCAAGATCCAAGCTTCAGAAAAATGAGAGATAATATAAGTAATATTCTTCCACTATTTTTTTTTCCTCCAAATTAGTTAGAACATAAATAATAATGCAAATCATAATATGGTTGGAATGTCTTCTTTGAATAGCTATAGCCAAAAGACCCCAACTACCAACCGTATGGTGAATAACTACCTCTTTTGGGTCCCAAAGGCAAGAAATGCCACCAGAAATCCCTTGGGAAGTGAGGGAAGCCACTTTTCCAGTTGACCAAATTTTACTAGCAATTGATTCCATATCCTCTATTGACATCTTAGTTTCTTTAAGGAAAACAAGATGTGGATGATTTATTTGAATCATTCTTCTAGTTTCATTTTATTGTGAAAGACTTCCTTTGAGTCCTCTAATTTTCCAAGTGATGATCTTCATGAATACCAAGGCTAAAAAATTTGGGAAGGGCATTAATATTACCTTCCTCTACAAGCTTTTCACCTTATTTTACCATATGATATTGACTAGTATTGTGATTTGCCTTTTGATTAGAATCCATATTCAGTTTTTTCTTCCCTATGTCTTGACTTACTCTAATTAAATCTACGATGGCTTCTAGCCTTGAAGAATGCTTGTACACAGTAAAAATATTACCATAAGGTTCAACAGAGTCTATATTGGGACCTATATTATTTGAAGTTTTAACATTTAAAATATTGTTTTTCATGTGAATATTTTCTCCCTTTTTTATGTTGAAGACCTTTGATTTGTTGATTTGTCTCTGAGTGTTGGAAATATTGAGTACATTGAGTTGTCATTGATGTCAAAGGTTTGATGCCAAAATATGCAATGATAATTAAGGCAAGAATATTCTTCATGGTTGATGCATTTATGAGGTTGGACAATTTCTCAAGGAAATATTTTTAAAGGAAAAGATTATAATATTTAAATATCATGTTTAAATATTATAAAGAAAAGGTTTAAGAAATTTGGACCAAGAGGTTTAAATACTTGAGACAAGGGATTTAAAATATAAAGGTTTGAAAGCATGGGTCAAAAAGGTTTTGATCAAAAGGTTTAAAAGATTGAGGACCAAGGTTTACATGGGACACAAGTTGGCATTATTTATTTCCAAAGGTTTTAAGTATTTATGGGCCTAAAAGATTATGTTATAATATTTTAATTAAATATTATAACTCAAAT
Organism: Wollemia nobilis; assembly: GCA_028583015.1. Classification (NCBI taxonomy): domain Eukaryota; kingdom Viridiplantae; phylum Streptophyta; class Pinopsida; order Araucariales; family Araucariaceae; genus Wollemia; species Wollemia nobilis. The sequence continues at coordinate 6,497,876 of JAQPPZ010002440.1, forward strand.
TTCAAAAGGGGACTTAGGCACCAACGTATAAGTCTATGTTATAATATTTTAATATTATAACCAAAGTTTAAAAGGAACTAAGGTGCAAACGTGTGGGAGTTATTTGAAATGCAAGCCGACGTTGTGGAGTTTTGAAGACTTTGTCTTATGCATATAAATACCCATTATTTCTCCTTCATTTTATCTAATGCAAGCTTTGATATGTTATGATTTGTGAATGTTTTATGTGAATGACAGACTTTAGAGATACAACAAAATATTAAGGTGTGCATGAGCTGAAAACATCTTATCCGAAGTGTGTGCCTGCTATGTTACATCTAATTGGAGTAGCATAGTGGTTGGTTGGCTTGCGTGAGCACTGTTAGAGGGAAGTTCACAAGGTCAAAAACCTTGGACGTCATTTTGTTGTGAGACAAGTTTTCAAATTTTGTGTAGAGAATAGTGATAAAGTTTGGAGGTACTCCTTTTGGTTTAGCTACGCTAGCACAACTGGTCACAAGCGCTTTGGTAAGGTGCTACGCCATGGAGGTCGTGGTTTTGAATCACGTCATGCATGAGGTACTTGAAATTTTTAATATTGCATTGACTTGATTGAGGTGGTCACGACAAGTTTACAAGGAGCATTAAAATAAGTTGATTTTTATTTTACCTTGGACTTAGTAGAGGCTATAAGGTGTGAAATTGTTATTTGTTCCTGCATTGTGCATGAAGGCATTATCCTTGTAAATTTCAAGTGGGAGTTTTATGGTGTATTGAGATATTGGAAAGTTGTATTTTGCTTAGTGTATAAGAGGGTTAAGGTTGCATGATTAAAGTGGGAGTTTTATGGTGTATTAGGATTTGAAAATTGTACTATTGTCTAAAGTGTGTTAAGGGCTTTCTTTTGCTATATTAAAAGAGGGAGATAAAAGGTGTATTATGTTCTATTGTTGATTGTATTTATGCTTGAAATTTTGAAGGGTTTGGTTTATATTTAAAAGCTTTATCTTGTGAAACCAAAGAGGAGTAATAGAGCATTATTTTCATAAATTAATGTGCACATATTTTGAGAAGAGTTTTATGTGAATTTTTGAAGAGGAGTTTTTGCTAATCTATTTTGAAGTGGCAAAAGAAAAGATATTATTTGAGACAGGTTTTTGAGGGCACATCTTCATCAAGGCAACTTTTAGAGGTATGATGTTTTAACTCCTTATCAAGGTGGTGTTGCTTTGAGGAAATTGTTATTAAGTCATAAGGTGGAGATATAAGGTTAAATTTTATGTGCATTGTTGGAAATATAAGAGATAGGGTTTGAGAACAAGTTGTGCATTATCATTGAAATAAATTGGAAACACTTGTGCTAGGGTTTGAGAACAAATTTGTGCATCATTGTTAAATGAATTTGTGAAGCATTTGGGCATTGGTTTGAGTGACATTGGAAGTGAATGTGCAAGTGTTAGAAATCAGTTGTGTGAAGCAAATTTATGCACTAGCTTTGATTGATATTGAAAAGAAATTTGCAAGAAGTAGAAATCAGATTTGTGAAGCAAGTGTGTGCATTGATTTTGTTTTGGGATATACATAAGAAGGTCAACAACTAAAGAGCTATACTAGAGATATCTTGTGAATGCAAATGAATGTGAGAAAAACATATTGATTGTGTTTAATGCATATCATTCTCTATATGTTTATGAAGAAAATAATTTTGGGTAGAATATGTCTGAATTACTTTAATTGAAGAAAGCATTTTGAAAAATATATAAGCATTATTTGTGTGCAAGTTTTGGGAAATATTTGAGTAGGTTAGTAAGTTGTATTATGAGAAGTTGTGAGCTATTTTGAGCAGGCCTTTTGAGAAGGCTTGTGAGCATATTTGTGCAGTGTTTGAGAGTTGTTTTGGAAGTATATTTGAGCAAAATTTGAGAGCTATTTTAGAGGAGAGTTATGAGCAGGTATGAACAGAGTTGTGAATAGTTTTGAGCAGAGTTGTGAGCATGTATTGTGAGTAAGTTTGAGCAGTAATTTGAGCAATTTTGAGGTAGTTTTTGAGCAATTTTTATGCAAAATTGAGTAGGCATTGGAGCTGACGAAGTAGAGGATATTGAGATATCCTATGGATAGAGGTCCATGAAGAAATGTTGAGGGGATTGAGTTCTCCTATGGATAGAGGTCCATGAACAAGATTTAAGGGGATTATGCTCTCTTGTGGATAGAGGTCCATGAAATAGATCAGAGGAAATTGAGGTCTCCTGTGGATAAAGGTCCACAAACTAGAATTGAGGGGACTAAGTTCTCCTATGGATATAGGTCCACAAACTTGAGGATAGGGGATTGGAGTCTCCTATGGATAGAGGTCCATGAACTTGAGGATAGGGGATTGGAGTCTCATGTGGATAGAGGTCCATGAACTTGAGGATAAGGGATTGGAGTATCCTTTGGGTGGATGCCCATAAATATTGTAAAAGGAAATTGGTTCCCAAGAGATTTGTTTAGAAAATTTATAAGAAATATTTTCTCCATGGACGTAGCCCAAATTGGGTGAACCACGTTAAATTTGTGTCTCTCATGTGTGTGATGATTTATGCATTGTATCATTATTGCAATTTATGATATTGGATAATACTACTTTGGAAAATTATTGCAATTGATAATATTGGATAATATTGATTTGGAAAGAAAAGTAAAAGTTATATCTTATATTGTTCACCCCCCTATCAATATAAGCTTGTGTTATTCACTGAGTTCTTCCTTTTATATTTAAATTAATTTTCTAAGATTTTTGTTTCCATTATTTTCTCTTTTTAACTTGGGACCTCACTTGTGAAAATAATTTCAAACATATTAGCAAATAACTTTGATTGATCCTTCATAACTAGTTTTTTCTGAGTGTTCTTCTTAGGCATTTGGAAACTTGCTGAATTTATATCTTATTTATTTTTATCTAGAATTTTATTTGGGCAAACACTAGCCAAATGACCATATTCATGGTAAATTCTAAAATGAAAAGGAATGTTCTCATAGTCCACTACTTTCTCCCAAGTGTCCTTTCCAAATTGTAAAGTGATTTTTTTAGGTAGGGATTTGTCAAAATTTATTAAAACACAAATCTGAGCATAAACAATATGTTCGATTTTTTTAGTACAATCAGCAATCATGTGCCTAAAGAGTTTTCAATTGAAGAAAAAATAGTCATATTCCAGAATTCAATTGGGAGGCCAAAGAGTCTAACTCGCACGATATCTGTAGAAGGCATCTCTTCTTTGGATTTAAATTTAGTATGCCAAGGCTTCATGAAAAGCCCTACCCTTCCAATGAACTAGATACCCCCTTGAAAATTTTTCTCTATCTTCATTATTAGAAAATAAAACAAGAAAATAACCATTTGTATAAATAGAGATTTGTAACTCACCTTTAGTTTCAAGTTCATTTTTCAAATCTCTTTTTCGAATGCACTTAGATTAGGATTTTCAATTTCTTTGCCCAAATTGCATTTAGGATTAGATTTCCTTGTTTCTTTCATGTCATTTTCAAATCTCTTTCAAAATTCATTTCAATTTCTTTTCCAAATTTGCATTTAGGATTAGATTTCCTTGTTTCTTTCATGTCATTTTCAAATCTCTTTCAAAATTCATTTCAATTTCTTTTCCAAATTTGCATTTAGGATTAGATTTCCTTGTTTCTTTCATGTCATTTTCAAATCTCTTTCAAAAGTCATTTCAATTTCTTTTCCAAATTTGCATTTAGGATTAGATTTCCTTATCTATTTCATATCATTTTCTAATCCCTTTTAAAAGTCATTTCAATTTCCTTTCCAAATTTACATTTAGGTTAATCATTTCAATTCCTTTTTGTATCATTTACACTAGGATTTACATATCTTTTTGCAAAATCAATTTCCATTCCTTTCATGCTTTTAGATTAGGTTTTTATTTCCTTTTTGCATCTTTAAGCATTTCATTTACATCTCTTTTCATACAAATCAATTTCCATTCCTTTCATGCTTATAGACTAAGTTTTTATTTCCTTTTCACATAATTAAGAATTTCATTTACATCCCTTTTCTCACAAATCAAATTCCATTTCTTTCATGCTTTAGAATAGATTTTTATTTCCTTTTTGCACATTTATGCATTTCATTTACATACCTTTTTGCACAAATCAATTTCCATTCCTTTCATGCTTATAGACTAAGTTTTTATTTCCTTTTCACATATTTAAGCATTTCATTTATATCCCTTTTCGCACAAATCAATTTCCATTCTTTTCATGCTTTTAGAGTAGGTTTTTTCTTTTATTTTCACATCTTTAAGCATTTCATCTACATCTCTTTTCTCATAAATCAATTTCCACTATTTTCATGCTTTTAGATTAGGTTTTTATTTACTTTTTACATATTTAAGAATTTTATTTGCATCTCTTTTTGTATAAATCAATTTCCATTCCTTTCGTGCTTTTAGATTAGGTTTTTTATTTCCTTTTCGCATCTCGAAGCATTTCATTTACATCCCTTTTCGCACAAATAAATTTCCATTCCTTTCATGATTATAGACTAAGCTTTGAATTCCTTTTTGCATATTTTAGCATAGCATTCAATTTCTTTTCGTACAATCAATTTCAATCTCTTTCAAGCACTTAAACTAGAGTTTCAATCTCTTTCCAATGCACTTAGTTAAATTATCAAATTTATTTCTTCACACACACTTTGGATTGTTTGTTTCCATGCTTTCTAGAGTATATTTATTTTTCCAAAAAGGCATCTAGACCTAGTTTTATTTTTAAAAGGCACTTAGAATCAAATTTCATTTTCAAAAGCACACTTAGGGCTAGTTTCATTTCAAAAAAACATTTAGTTAGTTTCTTTGCTTTCACATCAGCGGTAACAAACACACCTACACACACTTACATGGTATACATAGTGGTGATATTGGACTTCATCCCCAATCCATCACTCGAGACTGGTGATGTTGGAATTCATCTCCTTCCACCATCTTGCCCCCTAGACACCATAGTAGCCCCCAGGAGCGGTTTTTTGGACTTCATCATCAAAAAATCCCCTACTCTTGAGACTTGTTTTATGGAATTCATCATCGAAGGGGCCTTCAGAGTAAGACAGGATTAGACATCTCTGTTCACAAGGCTAACATAATTAGTGAACATGATAACTATCATTCTTAACAAAGCTCACCTGAGAGTGGAGAAAACATCTAACTGGGCTAGTAGCAAGTCTTAGACAGTGCCACCTCTTCTCATGAGAGGATATTAGAATCATTAGCGCATTTTGAGCTCCCTCCATTTGGATATCATTTTACTGCACCTTCCATACAGGTCGCCACTTGCCTACTAAGACACTGTTCTATTTTATGCACCCTTGGGTGTTGTAGGAGGTTATATGCCTTCAACATTCCTATTTTATCTAGAAATTCACCCCACTTCCCATATTATTTTCTAGAAGCAAGTTTCAACATCAAAATACACAAAAAAAACAAACATTTTAATTCTTGCATCTAGAACTAATTCCAGTTAAATGTTGTTTGCATGCTCATAGAACTATTTTCAACACATTCACTGATTAGCAACACATATATTGGTTGTCTACAACCTATCACTTCTAAATTTTTAGTTAGATTCATAGTGTGAGTCCAATTCATAGGTCAACCTACGAATCATATCTCAATTCGCATAGTGACCTACGAATCCTATTTCCAGGCACAAGAACTGCTCAAATTTCACTAGTTTGTCCAAAAACCTCACACAAATCACACCCAAAACCTCAAATTTTTGTTTTTGTATAGTTATGAGCACACATTCACAACACATGGCATCATGATTATGGTCACCCATAGCCAAGCGCACGAACAAGCATATCTCAAGGAGGAGGTTTCTTTTTCCACTTTCAATCAGCCTACTTCTCCCCCTCCCCTTATAGGAGATATTGCCACACTCATAGTAGACCTCCCTAGAGATGTATATTTACCTCATGTACACACTATATCTCATGATGAGACTCCCACTTCATTCCATAAATATTACCAATTTTTTCCCACTCGTATTCTCCTAATCCACCCTCCACGTTTTGTAATCACATCATCTACATCGCTCCAGGAAATCCACATCCTCTCTTTACTATTAATAAGGAGACCCCCTACCTCACCTACCTTCACACATCATTTCTTACAAAGTTTATCTCAATCACTATTCGATAATGACTCTTCCTTGCTCAATCGTACTAGCCTTGAGGTCACCTTATTTGTCCCTATTATCATCCTCCACTCTAAGCACACAAGCACCCTCATCACAAATCCCTCCACTACAACTTCCTTTAGAGCCATAGTACGAACCCTTCACATCATCATACCAGGATGTTTCTCAAGCACCGCAACCACCATCCTCCCAAAAATCCTTCTTTGCATCCTTTGATGCTACATCACAACCACCTCCTCACCCATAATAATTCTCATATTAGCTACATCAATAGACCTCATCTCCCTCATTTGGTAAGACCATTTTTACCATGACACCTCCTCAACATCCCACTGTGGAAGCCCCAATTCCCTCCTTGTCATGACCCCCACCTATATTCCATCCTCTCAGGATGTATGGTGTTTCACCTTCTATTCCATTTCCATATTTGTCTGCTCCTATGTTTTAAATCCCTCTAGCCTCCATTTTGAGCCTCATCTCTCGATTTCTTTCCTACCTACGATCCATGATCTATGTCTTATCCCACCAATACTCCAAGCTATCCAACACCTCCTAGATTTTCCACTCATCATGCTCCTAGCCAGATGTAGGTATAATATTTTGACACCTTATCTCGCCCACCATTAGCACCATTCATCCAAATACCATTTCCTCCACTGCAACCTATTGCTCCTACTTTTATTATGAAACTATAACATCTTAAATTTGACACACTTAAATTTATTAACTCAGTAAAAACATTAAAATTGATAAAAACATCAAATTTACCTAAGTCTACCCAAAAATTATTCAAAATTAGCAAAAATCCTTTTGCCTTGATTTTTGTGCCCTCAAACCAATGTTGTCTTGACCATTGGGCAAAATTGCCTGACTTTCAGAAAAATCACTTGAGTGGCTAGCAAAATCGTTAAGTGATTTTGCTCAAAAACAAAATTTTCCCAAGTTTGCAAAATGCCAAAAATTTATTTCAAACCACGTTTTTGAGTTTAGAAAGAGGTTGTAACGATGGATTCTGACGATATTATGCAAGGGGTAAACATAGGAGGGATCCCAACTCCCTCCCTATTTTGGCCTAATCTCCTGATTTCCTAGATTTACCCCTAATCCTATTTAATCCCCCTCTAATTCATTTTTGAGGCTGACTCCCTGATTGCAAAGCGTGCTAAGTGATCCCCTGAGCAGATAGTAGAATTGAGAAGCCATTAGTATAATCTTCTCGTCTTCAATTTTCTCGTATTTGCCTAAAATACATCATTGTCCCATTACCCTCTTTAGCAAATTTTCACTTGTAGGTTGTAGTCAAAATCGAACAACGAATGGCAAAATCGTAGAACAATCGATAGAATTGTGCTGCGAGCAGGCGGAGTAGGTGTGCGATTTCATAGAAAATAGCAGTGATCCTGCTGACTTGGTAGCAATTTTTCTCACAGATCATCTGGGAGGCAAAAACCTTTATTTTGTTTGTTCTTCTTCCTTATCTTCCATTTTATTTAGTTATTTAATTATATTTTCATTAATTCAACAATGCATCTCGGGTATTCACCATCATGTTAATCATTTTTTAATTTAAATCTGCATTTTGCTTACATAAAATTCATGAACATTTAGACTCTTGTACTTACATCTATTACAAACATTTTCTATCTTTCATTTAGTTGAAAAGGAATTCTTAAATAGGAAACATATCAAAGTTTGAATCATACTTGTGCCAGAAAACCATTTTGTGTCTTGTGCTTTGTTGCTATAAAATTGCAATGATATCACTTGCAATTTCAGCAAATTGTTGAGCAATTTTTTCTAGAACAAAAACGATTCTGCCAAAATAGTAGCGATCCTGCTCTGCATAAAAAAATTAGAATATTCATTAGACATCTCGATTCAGGTATGTTTTGAATTTCTTTTAAGCATAGAATTAGCAACTGCATTTGTCATTTCTATTCCTGTCTGTTGTTTTCATCAAAAAGTAAAAAACAATCGCATCATAGATAGGTTAGTTGCATTTCAAATGCCAATATTAGGTGTTTGTATGAGTGATCCAAAAATGAATATATTAAACCTCATTCTCAACCTAGGTGTGGAAACTACCATCAAAATTTTCTTGGTGAACCCACAATTCGTCAAAAAATCACCACAAGAAGGCACGATCAAGTGCCTCTCTTTCGAGGTGTAGCTCTATCATTTTCCATTCCCCTCTGAGGCACAAATCCATCAACCTAGAGGAAAGGAGTGAGAAAATTTTAGGCCTACATTCTTTGGTGAACCCGACGTGAAACATTATATTGTCTTCTGATTCTTAAATTAAATATTCAAATTAAAATAAAAAAAAAAACAAAAAAAAAAAACAATAGTTAAATTGCATTTACATTTTATATGGTAGATTATAATTATAGGAGAGCTATTCATCTTAATATTACTATAATATTAGCAATTCAAGAAGTCTCATACTTTAATGAAAGTGAAAATATAACATTTGGAGAGTCCTGGATTGAATTAGATAGAAGACTAGACATTATTGAAAGTAGACAAGAAGAACTTAAACAAATCCGTAGGATAGACTTGGCTAGAATCCTGGATCCCTATAGAGAACCTACCTATTTTGACCTTCAAAGATCTTGCGAAATATGGTTGACTAATAAGAGAGCCTTGATTTCACCTAATTTCTACTCCTTTGAAACCTACCTAGACGACGCCGTAGCGACACATAAGTTTTTAGCTCACGTAGAAAGTCAAGAAATAATCCTAGATGATAAGAGAAGGCCTAATAGCGTCCCTAGAGCTGTATTCTATAGAGAGTATTGTCACAAGATATATTTTTATAGGTCTAACCTAGAAGTAGATTGTATTACCTTAGCACAATTCATAAGGTTCCTACAAGACAACTTCACATTTGAAGAAGAGCATTACATGACACCTGATAAATTGGATCCCATTAATGATATGCATAAATTATTTCAAGAAGATTAAAATCTACTATTACCTAGCGCATGATTATTTATGTGTTTAATTGCTTGCTCTACGTGTCTTAGATAAAAAAAAAAAAAATCTAAAAATAGTAATTTAATTTAATTAGTTAGGTATATATAAATAATATATATATACCCCAAAACCTAGCACATATATATACATATATATATATATATATATGCGAAATCAACTTAATTCAAAATGCCTAAATTAAGGAATGGTAAAGAAACTGAGAATGAAATAGAAGATAAAAAACTAGAGCAAGAACGAGAACCATATCGAGAACAAAATAATAATGAAGAAACTCGTGTTGAAGAAGAATATGTTTCTTCAGATCATGACAATGATAGTGAGGATGTAGAACTTAATCAACCTAAATTAAATTCTAAAGGTAATCTTAAGTTTGAATCTGTTGAAAATTTTATATCTTTTAGGAGAGATAATAATGATGATCTTAATCAAGCAATAGAAGTAGAGAAGCAAGAAAAAGGAAACCTAGCAGATGCTTTAACAACCACACTTAAATTGTATACCAACCCCTTACATTACACAGAATCTAGTGAGGATCAAGATGAAACACCAAGACAAAATATGATACATATAAATTAGAGGCCTCGAAAACAAACTACTCAAGCCTTTAAGATTCTTCTTAATAATGTTAGAACAAATGCTAAGCAACATACCTTTGCTTCTATACTTTCACAAGCCCTTAATAAAAAATGAAAGGGCAAACAAATGCAAAAGAATAATTATCAAAAGATAGTTTCACCAAGAAATACTTTGCATAAAACTGTCTCATTGGGAAATCCTAATACAGTTGCACTTAATTATTATCAAGGATATAATGATACGATGCAACCAAACCAGTTTGATGGACATCAAGAGTTGGAAGCAATGTTAAAGCAATTGGCTTCCCACTTAGACCAAATAGATCCTTACCATCCCTCATACAACTATCAAGAGATGTGTAGTCAACCCTTGGATCCCATCATAATAACTCAACCTTACCCTAAGATTTTCCCTATGCCAGTGTTCACTATATAAGGGAACTGAAGATCCCATCGAGCATTTACGCATGTTTAGAATAACATGTCATGATGTCTTGCATGATGATTTACTGATGCTTAAGATGTTTCCTAAAATTTTAGGAGGCATAGCCTTGGAATGGTACTATCAAATTCCTAACAACTCCTTAAGGAATTTTGAAGAAACAATTGAGATGTTTGTACATCAATTTAGTGCCTACATAGAGAGGCATGTGACTATTAAAGATTTGTATAATCTTAAGCAAGGTAAAGATGAAAGTTTTATAGAATTCCTAACTAAGTGGAGATAACTTTTAAGCAAGTTGCATTTTGCATTACCACAAAGAGAAATGCTAGACATATTCATAAATAATTTGCAAGAACAATTGTCCTATGAACTTTCCACAACTACTTTAACATATTTTGCCAAGCTATTGACCTATGGAGAAGGGTATAGAGTGCCCTTATTATAAGAGGTCAATATAAAAATAAATATGAAGATAAGAATTCTAAAAATCAGTACAAGAACAAGCAAGTAGTCAATGACGGAGTTACCGATAGTAGGAATAAACAGAATATCAACCTTACTGAATTTGTGAAGAAGTTCATATTAAAATATCATGATAAACCTCCAAGAGAGTTTACCAGATTAAACCAACCATTACATATGATTTTACCTTAGTTATTAGAACAAGGCTTAATTCGGTTGCCTGAAATAAGACAACCCGATACAACTATAGCGGGGTTTAGAGCTGATTTGCACTGTAATTTTCATAGAGTTGATGGACATTCAAAAATTCATGTAAAAGGTTAAATAATATGATTCAAGATTTAATTGATAAATGATATATGGAGGTAGAGAAATTTCCTCCTAGAAATATCCAAAATGATGCTAAAAAACAATCCCAAAAACAGAATGCAAATCAAAATTTGGATATTTTTCAAAACATGGTAAAGAAGCTATAAATCAAGTAGAACAGCATAAGGTTCCCCATCCAACTAAATATGTGGGAACTATTAGTGGTTTTATGCCTCATCAAAATTTACAAAAGCCATATGCTACTATGACATCTTAGATGACTGTCGAACCCTTAAGAGATTGTCAAATAACAACTGTAGAGAGTAATGAAGGGAATAGTGAAGGAAGTGATGATGAAACTGAAATGGATATCACTTCAAATAATTTAAATAGTTCAAAAGATGAATCTGAAGCAATCACTCCTATTACAATTCAAATGGTTCCAAAAGAACCATTTCCAAGAAGAGTGACCACTAGACCATTGTCACAACAATGGCTCTCAAATGAACAAGCGCAAAATGCAAGACCTCATAGCAATTTTGTGGAGACTATAGGAGTGGTTACAAGGCAACAGGACCAAAACCAGAATTCACAAGACCAAAGTGATAAAGCAAATCCATTTATTCTAAAAACTCCTAACAAATGAAATAATGTGTTTGGTTCGCAACAGAGAACACCCTATGATATTAATGAACAATTATCTACCATTATAGTGAGAATTTATCTTCTAGACCTTTTGAGAACTTCCACTCATAGATATGAATTAATGAAAACTCTAAACAAAATGATGGTTCCATAAGATATTGAACAAAACGCTATAGTAAATGTTGTAACTTTAAATGAAGTAAATTTCATAGATTTCAAATATAAGGAAATACCTCCTCAAAGTATGTTTGGAGATAATCCTTTATATATTACAACAATGATTGGATATGTAGGAGTTAAAAGAGTTCTAATAGACAATGGATCTTCATTGAATATATGCACTTATGATTTTTTTCAAATATTTGGGTTTAAGAAAGAAGACATGCAAAAAACTGAGATGCTTATTAAGGCATTTAATGATGATACTCAAGAAATGTGCAGAGTAATAAAAATCCCATTGCAAATTGGTCCACGAGTTTTGGATACGACTGTGTTTGTTGTACCTTTCTTTGCATCATACAACATTCTTTTGGGTTGACCTTGGATCAATGCAATGAGAGCAGTTCCTTCCACATTACATCAATGTGTAAAATTTGAACTTAAAAATCAATTGGTTATCATCCATGGAGACCCTAGACCTTTTGACATGTGTGCTCTGGCAGAACCCATAGGAGTTCCACTTTGTCCAGCCATGACTTCTATACCTCATTGTTGGCAATTTTGGGTACCTTGAGTACATTGCCTTTGCCTAAGTTTAGTTGTTGTCATTGATGTCAAGGAGCTATTGGTAGATGTTGTTTTTGATGTCAAGGAGTTCTTGGAGCAATTTGTTTTTATGTCTAAGGATGTGTTTTGATGAAGGTTTCAGCTGGTCGGTAAGTCTCCAAGAAAATCGGAGTAGCCCGAGTTGCCAAAAATTCAAAAAAAGATAAGTTAGAAAAAGTTTGCAGGCTGCTGGAAAAACTGTCGCGATTTCGCGACATGTTTGAGGAGAGAGAAAGTTTGGCCAAAACTGTCACGATTTCGCGACATGTTTGAGGAGAGAGAAAGTTTGGCCAAAATTGTCACGATTTCGCGACATGCAGGAAGGTAGAAGCGAATGGGCAAAACTGTCACGATTTCACGACATGTTTGAGGAGAGAGAAAGTTTGGCCAAAACTGTCGTGATTTCATGACATGTAGGAAGGCAGAGGCAAAGGATGCAGAAAGTGTCACGATTTCATGACAAGTTGAGTTGGCAGTGTTGAGTTGCAGGAAGTGTCGCGATTTCATGACAAGTTTTGAAGAAGTTGTACGGATGCAGAAAGTGTCACAATTTCGTGACATGTTCCAGTTTTGCGAACAGTTGACAAGAAAGAGCTTAAGGCAATGAAAGCGTCATGATTTCGTGACATGTTTCATTTTCGCTAGTGCAAACCAAGAAAAGGATGAAGGAGCAAGAGGTGTCACGATTTCATGACAGAGTTGTTGATGACGTCAGCTAAAGGCAAAGATGTCACGATTTCATGACAGTAGCGGAGAAGAAGGCTTTGAAGTCCAGAGCGTCGTGATTTCATGACAAGAATCATGATGACATCAGTAAGAGGCAAAGGTGTCACGATTTCATGATAGTAGCGGAGAAGAAGGCTTTGAAGTCCAGAGCATCATGATTTCGTGACAAGAATCATGATGACGTCAACAAGAGGCAAAGGTGTCACGATTTCATGACAGTAGCGGAGAAGAAGGCTTTGAAGTCCAGAGCGTCATGATTTCATGACAAGAATCATGATGACGTCAGCAAGAGGCAAAGGTGTCACGATTTCGTGATAGCAGCGGAGAAGAAGGCATTGAAGTCTAGAGCATCGCGATTTCGTGACAAGATTCATGATGACGTCAGCAAAAGCTGTAGTGTCACGATTTCGTGACAACAAACCAAAGAAGGTGTACGACAGACAAAGGCGTAGCGATATCGTGACATGTTTGAGTGTCGCACGAGAAAAGCTACAGAACAATAGAGGCGGTTGAAGCCGACGAAGTTAACCTTGGTCGACGAAGTATAAGGTTTTACAGCCGACGTGTTAGAAGGTTGAACAGTCGACTAAAGAACAAGATTTCATCTTGAGATTGTGAGTATTTAAAGGAGGACTATTTGAGCAATTTTGGTGTATCGATCGGTGTGTGCATTCGAAGTGTGGCGTTCGTAGAGTTAGTGCGACAAGTGAGGTTCGAGTATCGAAAAGCAGAGAGCGAAGTTCGACTGCAGCATTAGAGTGCATTTCCTTGAATCTTCTAAGTGTCAAAGACTATGTTGTTGTATGCACGAAGAATGTGCTGTTGTTCATGAGAAGACTGTGCGAAGAGAGTGTGTTGTTGTGATTACAAATAGGCGCATAAGTTGTTGTGCATTCGAATGTTGCAGTGTTTGTGAAGAGTGGAATTTGATCTAAGGACAGCTGTGATTGCGACTGTGTTCACGCAGTCTGTGTAAAAGAAAAGCAAAGGGCACGAAGTAGATGCTGCTGTAATTACGAACAGTTGTGAAGGACGAACGGTGATAGTGCTGCTGCAATTTTTGCGAAGATTGCACTATTGCGTTTGCGCAAAAGTTGAGAAGATAGTGCGGCTGTAATTTAAAGAGACTGTGCTGCTGTAGTTGTGCAGACAGTGAAAAGTTGTTTTCCTACCAAGTGCAGATCAAAGACAGAGGAAGAGGACAGAATTGTGCCAGACCGAAGGACTGTGTTTTGGTGCAGTAAAGAGGACCAACTTGCTGTGACAGAGTTGAGGACAGAGATCTCCGACCAGAGCAGGGAAGACAGGTGTCTTCTATGGAAAGATTTCCACTTGCTAAGGGCAAAAGAGATAGAGGTCTTCTAGAGGATCACTAGCAAAGCAGAATTAGGGGAAGGTGTCTCCTTTGAGCTGAGGCTCATAAACATTGTAATTGGGAAGGATTCCTAGAGGTTTTGATATAACTTTTAGAGGAAAAGTTTTATCCGTGGAGTAGCCCATCTTGGGTGAACCACGTAAATTGTTGTGTCTCATTGTGGATTGCTTCTTATGCACTGTTTTACTATTGTTATTACTGCTATCTTATTCTGCATGTTAATGGTTTGAAAGTTGTATTGATAGATAAAGTTAAAAGAGGTCTTATCTTGTTCACCCCCCTCTCAGTATAAGCTTGTGTTCTTCAATTGGTATCGAGCCAGTGCCTTCAAAAAGTTTAACAGCTTGAAGGAAAAGTTTACAAAGAACACAATGGACTACTCGAGTGGCAATGCAGCACCTATTCTTGACGGATCAGATTTTGGTCTGTGGAGTGCAAGAATGAAAGTCTATCTAATGGCTCTCGGTAATGAGGTATGGGAAGTTGTTGAAGATGGGTATACCATTCCTACAAATGGTCCTTACACTAAAGAAGACAGGACTTCTACATCACAGCAATTCAAAAGCCATGAATGCAATCTTGAAGGGTTTACAAAAGGCAGATCTCACTAAAGTTATTCACTGCAAGACAGCTAGTGAAATGTGGAAACAATTGCGAGGTTGTTCATACGGGTGATGCAAATGTTCGAAAGGCCAAGTTAAGACATTTTAAAGGTATGTTTGAACAACTCAAGATGAATGATGATGAAAATATTAGTGACTACATGCTCCGGATGGATGAAGTTGTTAATTCTATGAAAGACTTAGGTCTTGAACTTGCTGAAAATGATGTGTGTGATAAGATTTTAAGATCCCTTCCTAATAGATTTAGTGAAAATATTTCTGCTATTGAGGAAGCTAAAGATTTAGATAAATTGAAAAAGGATGAGCTCCATAGTATTCTTGCGGCATTTGAGATGAGAACTCAAGTAAAAGTTGATGTAAAAAAAGAAGCAGCTTTCAAAGCTATCAAGAAATCGAAGGGCAAACAGATTCAAGAAAGTGATGAGTCTTCTAGTGAGGAAGAGGCATATTCCAGCAGGAAAGGCAGGTTTTCCAAAAAGCACAAAAGCAAGAAAAATATAAGATGTTTCAACTGTGGGAAATTTGGTCATTATGCTACTGACTGTATTGTTTCTAAAGATGAAAGTGATGAAGATATACAGGATGTTAAAAGCAAGGATTCTGAAAAGCACAGGTATTTTAGGAAGAGCAAAAATGAGTACAGCGATCACCAGAAAAGCAAAGATGAGTACAACAATCATGGAAAGAGGCATTCTCACAAGAATAAGAAGAGCTTCTACTTAGACAAAGCAAGTAAGTGTTCTAGCAGTGAAAGTGACAGTTCTTCTAGTGATGATGAAAATGAGATGTTGTTCATTTCAGAAAAAGAGGAAGAACCGAAACATAAATTCATTATCATGAAATGTTTTAGATGTGGAAATTTTGGGCACCTTGAGGATGATTGCAGAAATAATGATTTGGTTGCTAGTATGTATGAGGATGTTTCAGAAAACCCCAATGAAGATGCATGTATGGTTTTTGAAAAAGGTAGCACCTCTAGTGATAAGAAATCTGAAAAAGGTTGTGATGATTCAAAGTGCCATCAAATAGAGGATCTTGAATGCGAACTCAATAATGCTCTTAGTGTTTTGAAAAAGGAAAGAAAGAAGAATGATAGACTCAAGATTAAGTTAGATGAATGTTGTATGGAGATAGATGAACTTGTAGAAAATCTTGAAGTATCTATGGCTAAGTCACAAGAACTCAAGAATGAGTTAGATTCTAAAATTATGGAGTATAGTGAGTTAGAACAGGAAATGGCTTCTTTGAAAGAAGAAAATAAAGAGTACAAAGATAAGCTTTACAGATTTCAAGATAGCTCCAAGAAGGTTAAATTTCTCATCGAAGGACAAAGAAAACCAACGAGATAAAACAGGTCTCGGTTTTGTTGAGCCGCACAAGGAACAGGTTGGGGAATCTAGCAAGAGATTTCAAAAGAAAGAGAGTCCTATTGAAAAAAGTTCTTCAGATCATGAGTCCGTAAGTGATGAATACGCAGAAATAGAAAATGATATTCAGACTGAGAAGAAGAAGTTTTCGGGACCCATGAAGTCGAATAAAAGAAAATTTCATGACAGATGTTATGAGTGTCACAGATTTGGTCACATGGATGTACATTGCATGACTCAAATGAAGAGAGTAAATGACAGTTTCAGGAGACGTAATTTCTTTCAAGGGTATTGCTACTCTTGTCAACAATTCGGGCACAAGGCAATTTTTTGCAAGGCAAATAACAGGAACTGGGTTAGTCAGAACAGGCGAATTCAAAGAACAGCCATGTCTAATATTGTTACCTACTATAAATGCAACAATGAAGGACACCTAGCTAGACAGTGTAGAGCTGATCTTCTGAGATACAGGAATAGAAACAGCAGCATGAACAAGTTCAAGGATCAAGGCATGGATAAAAATAGGAATGATAACAAAAATAGGAAAAGTGACATGAACAGGTCCAAGGATCAAGGTATGGATAAGAACAGAAAAGATAAAAGAAACAGGAACGATTAGTATTAACGAGTCCGAGGATCGGAAAAGTGACGGGAACAGAAATATAGGAAAAGAATTCAAGAGAAGGCCCGACAAAGAAATCTTAGACACTAATGATGATGAGTGTTTAATGGGAGTGTCACTCCCAACCCTATTTTAAATCACCTCATCAGGAGGTGGGGGAGGGACTAAGCTAAGAGGCTCATTCTTAGTCCCAAGCCCTAAAGGTGACCCTTTGCCATTGATGACAAAGGGGGAGAGATTTAAGTAAGGGGGAGAGTTTTTCAAGAGAAGAGGAAAGCTTCAAGTCAGGGGGAGCAACACTTGAAGAGATTGATTTCAGTTTTGGCTCTTGAAAGATGTGTTTTAGTTAAGGGTTGCCATCAATGACAAAGGGGGAGATTGTTGGCAATTTTGGGTACCTTGAGTACATTGCCTTTGCCTAAGTTTAGTTGTTGTCATTGATGTCAAGGAGCTATTGGTAGATGTTGTTTTTGATGTCAAGGAGTTCTTGGAGCAATTTGTTTTTATGTCTAAGGATGTGTTTTGATGAAGGTTTCAGCTGGTCAGTAAGTCTCCAAGAAAATCAGAGTAGCCCAGTTGCCAAAAATCCAGAAAAAGATAAGTTAGAAAAAGTTTGCAGGCTGCTGGAAAAACTATCGCGATTTCGTGACATGTTTGAGGAGAGAGAAAGTTTGGCCAAAACTGTCACGATTTCGTGACATGTTTGAGGAGAGAGAAAGTTTGGCCAAAACTATCGTGATTTCGTGACATGCAGGAAGGAGAACGGGCAAGTGTGATTTCTGACATGTTTGAGGAGAGAGAAAGTTTGGCCAAAGCGTCATGATTTCGTGACATGCGGAAGGAGAGGCAAAGATGCGAAAGTGTCACGATTTCATGACAAGTTGAGTTGGCGGTGTTGAGTTGCAGGAAGTGTCACGATTTCATGACAAGTTTTGAAGAAGTTGTACGGATGCAGAAAGTGTCACGATTTCGTGACATGTTCCAGTTTCGTGAAAGTTGACAAGAAAGAGCTTAAGGCAGCGAAAGCGTCGTGATTTCGTGACATGTTTCATTTTTGCTAGTGCAAACCAAGAAAAGGATGAAGGAGCAAGAGGTGTCACGATTTCGTGATAGAGTTGCTGATGACGTCAGCTAAAGGCAAAGATGTCATGATTTCATGACAGTAGCGGAGAAGAAGGCTTTGAAGTCTAGAGCGTCATGATTTCATGACAAGAATCATGATGACGTCAGCAAGAGGCAAAGGTGTCACGATTTCATGACAGTAGCGGAGAAGAAGGCTTTGAAGTCCAGAGCGTCATGATTTCATGACAAGAATCATGATGACGTCAGTAAGAGGCAAAGGTGTCACGATTTCATGACAATAGCGGAGAAGAAGGCTTTGAAGTCCAGAGCATCGTGATTTCATGACAAGAATCATGATGACGTCAGCAAGAGGCAAAGGTGTCATGATTTCATGATAGCAGTGGAGAAGAAGGCATTGAAGTCTAGAGCATCATGATTTCGCGACAAGATTCATGATGACGTCAGCAAAAGCTGTAGTGTCACGATTTCGCGACAACAAACCAAAGAAGGTGTACGACAGACAAAGGCGTAGCGATATCGTGACATGTTTGAGTGTCGCACGAGAAAAGCTACAGAACAGCAGAGGCGGTTGAAGCCGACGAAGTTAACCTTGGTCGACGAAGTATAAGGTTTTATAGCCGACGTGTTAGAAGGTTGAACAGCCGACTAAAGAACAAGATTTCATCTTGAGATTGTGAGTATTTAAAGGAGGACTGTTTGAGCAATTTTGTGTGTCGATGGGGTGTGCATTCGAAGTGTGGCGTTCGCAGAGTTAGTGCGACAAGTGAGGTTCGAGTATCGAAAAGCAGAGAGCGAAGTTCGACTGTAGCATTAGAGTGCATTTCCTTGAATCTTCTAAGTGTCAAAGACTATGCTGCTGTATGCGTGAAGAATGTGCTGCTGTTCATGAGAAGACTGTGCGAAGAGAGTGTGCTGTTGTGATTACAAATAGGCACATAAGTTGTTGTGCATTCGAATGCTGCAGTGTTTGTGAAGAGTGGAATTTGATCTAAGGACAGCTATGATTGCGACTGTGTTCACGCAGTCTATGTAAAAGAAAAGCAAAGGGCACGAAGTAGATGCTGCTGTAATTGCGAACAGTTGTGAAGGATGAACGGTGATAGTGCTGCTACAATTTTTGCGAAGATTGCACTATTGCGTTTGTGCAAAAGTTGAGAAGATAGTGCGGCTATAATTTAAAGAGACTGTGCTGCTGTAGTTGTGCAGACAGTGAAAAGTTGTCTTCCTACCAAGTGCAGATCAAAGACAGAGGAAGAGGACAGAATTGTGCCAGACCGAAGGACTGTGTTTTGGTGCAGTAAAGAGGACCAACTTGCTGTGACAGAGTTGAGGACAGAGATCTCCAGCCAGAGCAGGGAAGACAGGTGTCTTCTGTGGAAATATTTCCACTTGCTAAGGGCAAAAGAGATAGAGGTCTTCTAGAGGATCACTAGCAAAGCAGAATTAGGGGAAGGTGTCTCCTTTGAGCTGAGGCTCATAAACATTGTAATTGGGAAGGATTCCCAGAGGTTTTGATATAACTTTTAGAGGAAAATTTTTATCCGTGGAGTAGCCCATCTTGGGTGAACCACGTAAATTGTTGTGTCTCATTGTGGATTGCTTCTTATGCACTGTTTTATTGTTATTATTACTGCTATCTTATTCTGCGTGTTAATGGTTTGAAAGTTGTATTGATAGATAAAGTTAAAAGAGGTCTTATACTGTTCACCCCCCCCTCTCAGTATAAGCTTGTGTTCTGCTATGTTATAAATCCCATTGCAAATTGGTCCACGGATTTTGGATACGACTGTG
This sequence comes from Wollemia nobilis, assembly GCA_028583015.1. Classification (NCBI taxonomy): domain Eukaryota; kingdom Viridiplantae; phylum Streptophyta; class Pinopsida; order Araucariales; family Araucariaceae; genus Wollemia; species Wollemia nobilis. Next base: position 6,517,841 of record JAQPPZ010002440.1, read on the forward strand.
TTTGTTGTACCTTTATTTGCATCATACAACATTCTTTTGGGTTGACCTTGGATCAATGCAATGAGAGCAGTTCCTTCCACATTACATCAATGTGTAAAATTTGAATTTAAAAATCAATTGGTTATCATCCATGGAGACCCTAGACCTTTTGACATGTGTGCTCTAGCAGAACCCATAGGAGTTCCATTTTGTCCAGCCATGACTTCTATCCCTCATAATCCAAATACACCCATAAAGCACTATAAGCCTAAATCACATTCTAAATCACCATCACCTAAAGCATGTGATAAAGTATCAATAAAAATAAAAGAACCATCCCCTTCTAAAGGAATATCTAATCCTTTTCCTAAACCTGTAGTGATTGAATTACCTATAGACCCTACAGAGTTTAAATTTTCAACATCTAAGGAAAATGATAAAGAACATAAGCCATCTACCTCATATGCAATTTTAGATGAAGGATTAGTGGATTTATCCTCAATTTTGGCACCAATTGAAGAAGTTAATCTAGCTACGCAAGATTCTAAGATATTATCTGAGTCTTCCTCATCTCCCCGCACCTTTGGAGTACCTAAGAAAGGGAGCATTTGTCATATTGGGAGCTCTATATTTATATCTGCAGGATATGATTTTGGAAAGTATTCAATATTACAAATTTCAATTGATCAAAATGAATTTGCCAAATGCTATTTTTTTGATAAATATGTAATACCAAAAGAAATAATGTGCAATTTGGGATATAGAGGTAAAGGCTTAGGACCTTATCAAAAGGGTATAAGAGAACCTTTAGAAGTTATTGAATGGCCAGCCCGATGTGGTCTTGGACTCATCCCCACAAAAATTGAGCCATTTCCATACAAGGATGATGACAATCTCATGACATATCAAGAATACATAGAATTAAAAGCAATGTCTAGAAAAGTGCATACATGTAACATGTTAACATTAGTATATCTGGACATGATTGCTTCTATGGATGAATGTTTAGAAGGGGACATATATCATGATGTGTCTTTAGAAGAAATTTTTCAAAACTAGTATTTCTTTGATGGATCCATGCCATGCATAGCCCATATAGAAGAATGTAATCCTCAAGAGGAATTAGCTAAATGCACTTTGGAAGAATTACAAGAAATGGGTGTATCTCCTGCACCACCAAATTTTGAAAGAGACTTGAACATTGTTGTAGACAATTTTCTAAAAGTTAACATTGGTACAGAAGAAAATCCTCATATGGTCAAAATTGGATCCGAATTGAGTGAAGAAAAACAAATATTATACATAGAATTTCTCATAGAATATTCAGATGTCTTTGCATGGACATATGCAGATATGCCTGGCTTAGATCCTTCTGTAGTCATGCATCATCTAGTAGTGCACCCTGATGCTAAACCAATAAAGCAAAAATTAAGAAAGATGCATCCTAAAGTCGCACTATTAGTCAAAGGTGAATTAGAAAAGCTCTTAAACATCATTTTCATACAAGCAATTGATTATGCAGAATGGATTTCTAATGTTGTTCCAGTCACTAAGAAAGAAGCCACAAAAATTAGGGTTTGCATAGACTTTAGAGATATTAATGCGGCATGCCCTAAAGATGATTTTCCTCTCCCTAATATGGATCAAATCATAGACTTTACAGCTGGGAGTGGAATGTTATCTCTTATGGATGGTTTTTCAGGATACAACCAAATCAGAATTGCTCTTGAAGACCAAGCAAAAATGGCTTTCATCACACCTTGGGGAACTTTATGTTGGAAAGTTATACCTTTTGGTTTAAAGAATGTTGGAGCAACATATCAAAGAGCCATGATGTATATCTTTCATGATATGATGTATGATATTCTACATGATTATGTTGATGACATCATAGCTAGATCCAATGAAGAAGATGATCACATTAGAGATTTAAGGAAAGTATTTGATAGACTAAGAAAGTATCTAATACGCTTAAATCCGGATAAATGTGTATTTGGGGTGAAATATGGCAAGTTATTAGGAGTTATCATTTCTATAAGAGGTATAGAAATAGACCCTCTAAAAATTAAAGCTATTCATGATATGCCATCTCCTAAGAATATATCGGAATTAAGAAGTTTGCAAGGAAAATTACAAGCTATTCGTCGCTTCATAGATAAGTTGGCGGATAGGACAAAACCTTTCCTTAAATTGCTTAAGAAGAATGTATCCTTTCAGTGGGATAAAGAGTGTCAAGAATATTTTGACAACATTAAGCAATACCTTCTTAATCCTCTAGTGCTTGTTCCGCCTAAACCAGACCAACCTTTTATTTTGTATATTTCGGCTTCAAAACTTGCACTTGGAGCTATGTTAGCTCAAATTGATAAAGAAAAGAAAGAACGAGCAACATATTATATAAGTAGGACTTTAATAAATTATGAGACAAGGTATACTCCATTGGAAAAATTATGTTTAGCAGTAGTATTTTCAATGCAAAAATTGTGCCATTATATGTTAAGTCAAACGACATATGTCATTGCTAAATCTGATCCATTAAGATATTTAATGAGTAGACCATATCTGTCAGGACACACAGCTAAATGGGTTCTTGCTCTTAGTGAGTTTGAACTCATATTTATCGGCTAGAAATCTATAAAATGCCAAGTTATAGCAGATCAATTAGCTATTGCTCCTGTGGAATCTACTCAGCCTATGAGCATCGAATTTCCTGATGAATGCCTCAACTTGGAAGAGGATCACTCGAAAACTTGGACATTATTTTTTGATGGAGCTAGATGTATGAGTGGAGCAGGTGTAGGTATTATATTAAAATCTCCTCAAAAGCACCTAATCCCTTTATCCTTTAAATTACAATTTGCTTGTACTAATAACACTACAGAATATGAAGCTCTAATCCTTGGATTACGAGCCGCTTTAGCACTAAAGGTAAAAACATTATTAGTTTTTGGAGATTCTCAGCTCGTCATAAATCAAATTAATGAATTTTATCAAACACGAGATGAGAAACTTTGTCCTTATAAGGAATATGTGTTAAAAATTATATCATTGTTTAATAAAGTAACTTTAGAAGTTGTTCCTAGAACTAGTAACCGCGTTGTCGATGCTATGGTTGTGGCAACTTCTTTGTTGCCTTTGGAGTTGGACGATGAATATGCTACTATTATCATCAAAAAACTCTAGGAACCTACTTCTACTAAGTCATGTATGGAACCATTAGATGTTTTTTTGATTAATGAAGTTACCCCAGAACCGTGGTACATAGACATTTTTAATTTCTTACAAAATGGAACCTTCCCTGAAGGATTTGATAGAAACCAACGTAGATTGTTACGCAAGCGAGCTGTTCGCTTCGTAATAATTGGTAATACCCTTTATAGGAGATCCTTCGAAGGTATCTTATTAAGGTGTCTAAATTCTGAAGAGTCTAAGAAAGCCCTAAGTGAAGCTCATGATGGGTCTTGTGGAGGACATTTTAGTGGAAGTGCTATTTCTAGAAAACTTCTTAGAATAGGTTATTTTTGGCCTTCAATGGAGAAAGACGCAAATGATTATGTGCATCAATGTGACAAATGCCAAAGGCATTCTGACCTTGTCCATGCTCCTGCCCAAGAACTCCAAACCATAGCATCCCCTTGGCCTTTCTCTAAATGGGGTTTAGACATTATTGGTAAAATCAACCCTGTTTCATCTGATGGTCACAAGTTCATCATAATTGCAACTGAATATTTTACAAAGTGGGTCGAAGCTATGCCTTTAGCTTCTTGCACAAGAATCCAAGTCTCAAAATTCATATTTAATCAAATCATCTACAGATTTGGAATTCCATCTAATCTTATTTTTGATAATGGAACATGTTTTAAAAATAAAGATATTAAGAAATTGTGTCAAAAGTATAAAATCCAACATAGATGGTCCACTCCTTACTATCCACAAGGAAATGGCCAAGCCGAAGCATCTAACAAAACCTTAATCAAAATCTTAAAAAGAATGGTTAATAAAATAGGTCGTGACTGGCACATCCAATTATATCCTGCTTTGTGGGCTTATCGAACTAGCGTTCGTACTCCCACTGGTGCTACACCTTTTGTCTTGGTATATGGTGTTGAAGCAATTTTTCCCTTTCAATTAGAAGTTCCATCCCTATCACTTTTACTTCAAGATGTTGAAGTAGGAGATGAATATCATGCTAGCAGACTCGATCAACTAGAACTTCTGGATGAAAACACATTCATGCTTTAGAGCACCTTCGTGCTTACCAAGACAAACTTAAAAGATCATATGCTAAAAAAGTTCATAACAGATCATTTGAAATTGGAGATTTAGTTTTAAAATAAAATCAGAGGAATACTAATGCAAGAAAAGACCTTAAAGGAAAATTCCAGCCCAACTGGCTGGGACCATTTATCATCACTGCTAAATTTGGGTCAGGTGCATATAGATTGGCTACCTTGGAAGGAAAATATCTCAAGGAACCCATGAATATTATGCACCTCAAACGATATTATGCATAGATCCAAATCTTCATCTTTGTACATATTTGTAAATAGGTTTATCATGCACTTTCAAAAATGTTCCTCAAAATAGCCAAACAAATTACAAAATAAGAAAAATACAAAAATATTCCCAAAAGCTTTAATCAAATTTTGCTAAAATAGCAAGTAATATTTTCCTTTATCTAGGATTAAATTCAGAAGTTATCTTGAACCACGCACTTAGAAATTCGTAAAATTAAATAATTTTTGATATCTGTTATTTTGATTATAAATCTCTCTTATATCAAAGAACACTATTTTCACTAAATAAATTTTTTGTTTATGAATGATGTTGCTACTTTTTGGAACCAAGACCCACACGTTACACATTAAAGATGATTTATTGCAATCTTCGAATAATGGTACTGCATAGTGAGTTTTAATGCTTTAAGCAAAAAGTTTTCCCTGCTATCCTCTCATGTGCATGATCTAGAATGAATGAGAAATTGGCAAAAGGACAAGATTCCATCCTACCCAAATAAAAATCCCTTGCTCCACATCTAAGCTGAGCAAGTATCCCAAAAGAAAAATCAAGAAAAGAAAAAGTCAAAAATCAAAAGAAAAAGAAAGAAAGAAAAAAAAAAGAGAAGAAGATAAAAAAAAAAGCAATAAAATCCCCTTGTTCAAAACAAAATGAACAAAATCCCTACCCCCTGAAAGTGAAGAAAAGAAGGAATACGGAACTTGAATCCTTGGAATTTCTCATTCAGTCGAAAATCATGAAGGTAAGCCCCATAACAGGTGATTTGTGCCCAACTTGCTTGACATTGGGTAATTCCTTTTCGCGTGGCGACATGTCTGTCACATTAGTGACCTTCTTTTGTACAGACCAATGTCCGCTTGTGGATTAGCTAGCTTTATGGTAATTTGACTCACATAGCAGTTCATTCCTAATGCATGCACAAAATCATGGTTAAAGAACATTTCACTTGCACACACATTGGTTTCATTAAGTTTGCTCCATCATTTATCTACTTAAAATCAATAAACGAACTTTACAAAAGGCACACACATTTGCTATTTGAGAGATTTTGTATCATTATGATAGCATCAAAATGGAAATAAATGCACTTCACACACAAGGGTTCTAGATAAATTTGAATTTATTTTTTTTGAGATAAATTAAAATATTGCGTTGATATTTTATTAAATTTCTACATATCAAACTTAAAATTACAAAAATTCAAAAAATATATATCTTTTTCGCAATGATGGTATTATTCCTAAGCAATTAGGGATTCCTTGCCTAGCGAAAACCATCTTCATAAATTTGTCATGTTAACAAAATATTCCAAATAACTCAAAAATATTATATCTAAAGTTACATATTCATCCTGCATTGCATTTTGGTTTTACTGCGATGATGGTATTATTCCTAAGCGATTAGGAATTCCTTACCTAGCGAAAACCATCCTTCTAATTTTTCATGCCCAAAAATTCATCGTAAGCATCTATAAAACCTTTTGCATATGTGATACAATGATTTACACAACATTAATTTTGCATTTTACAAAAATATTTTTTATCCTGCATTTTCATGATGACTTTTTGCGATGATAGTATTATTCCTAAGTAATTAGCGATTCCTTGCTTAGCAAAAGCCATCGTTCGACGTTTGTATGCCCAAACTTACATCTTTTTGATCAAAAATCAATACATCTCATCCTATCAAAAAGCCTTAAGAATTTTCTTAAGCACCCAACCATTTCATTTAGCAATATCAAAATACACCTCATAACAGGATCAACTTCATGACTTAACGAGCTTAGATCTCCACAACAGTCACATAACAATGCCACATCCTTCGAGGTTTATTGCTAAATTCACATTTCCTATTTTTAGAAACAACAAAACCATTTTACACATCTTAATGCAATTTTACATCAAATCATTTTATCAAATTTAAAATACAACTCTTTAAAATCAAAATGCAAAATTAATCATCAAACACATTGACACATAAGGCAAAATATCAAAATCTATATATATCATCGAAAAAGTATATATATACAATAGTAGATTGGTATGCCACAATAGCCATCATCGGCATACTCAGTCATCCAAAAATACATCATCAATACATCATCAAAATTCCAATCCTCATGACTGTCCAACACCCTTGGTGCTCTGTGCATCGTCACCTCCAGGAGGTGGAGGAGCCTGAGCCGTAGTAGTCTCTCGAGTGGAAGACTGGGATCTCTGACTTGCCCGAGTCGATGGCTCGTACATCGCTGGGAGAGGTACTCTGTCCCTCTGGGACGGTCATGAAGTACATCGGCCGATAGAAAGCAGCTCCCTAAAGCCCGAGAGCATATCTGCTATCCCTCCCACTCCTCTCTGTGCCTGTGCCCTCGCCTGGGCTAACTTTGCCTCTAGCGTCTCAATGTGCATCCTCTAGGAGGCATTAGTCTCCGTGCACTAGATCCGCTCTATGTGTCAATCCTGCCATCGTGCACTCAGAGCTCTTTTTCTCTCTAGAAAGTGAACAGTAAAAATGAAAATGAAATTTCTTATTTTGTTTCTCTATTTAAGTCAACCTGAAAATTTCCTTTTTTTTTGAATTTTCATTAATTTGTCGAATTAATGCAAAAATCAAAGGGGCAGCATAATAAGACGTCAAAATAACAAAGTTAAAACAATGAACTAAAAATGCATACAATTTTTTTTCTGCTACCTCAAAAAACGTGCCATTTCATCTTTAACGACTTTTTCAAAAAGTCGCTAAAGAGGGGGCAAAATGTAGCACCTTAAATTTGACGCACTTAAATTGATTAACTCAGTAAAAACATTAAAATTGATAAAAACATCAAATTTACCTAAGTCTACCCGAAAATCATTCAAAATTAGCAAAAATCCATTTGCCTCGATTTTTGCACCCTCAAACCAATGTTGTCTTGACCGTTGGGCAAAATCGCCTGACTTTCAGCAAAATCGCTTGAGCGGCTAGCAAAATCGTCAAGCGATTTTTCTCAAAAACAAAATTTTCCCAAGTTTACAAAATGCCAAAAATTCATTTCAAACCATGTTTCTGAGTTTGGAAAGAGGTTGTAACGACGGATTCTGGCGAGATTAGGCAGGGGCAAACATAGGAGGGATCCCAACTCCCTCCCTATTTTGGCCTAACCTCCTGATTTCCCATATTTGCCCCTAATCCTATTTAATCCCCCCTCTAATTCATTTTTTGAGGCTGACTCCCTGATTGCAAAGCATGCTAAGTGATCCCCTAAGCAGATAGCAGAATTGAGAAGCCATTAGTATAATCTTCCCGTATTCAATTTACCCGTATTTGCCTAAAATCCATCATTGTCCCATTACCCTCTTTAGCAAATTTTCACTTGCAGGTTGCAGTCAAAATCGCATAGCGAACGGCGAAATCGCAGAACAATCGACATAATCGTGCTATGAGCAGGCGGAGTAGGTGTGCGATTTCATAAAAAATAGCAGCGATCCTGCTGACTTGGCAACGATTTTTCTCACATATCATCTAGGGGCAAAAACCTTTATTCTATTTGTTCTTCTTCCTTCTCTTCCATTTTATTTAGTTATTTAATTATATTTTCATTAATTCAGCAATGCATCTCGGGTATTCACCATCATGTTAATCAATTTTTAATTTAAATCTGCATTTTGCTTACATAAAATTCATGAACATTTAGACTCTTGTACTTACATCTATTACAAACCTTTTCTATCTTTCATTTAGTTGAAAAGGAATGCTTAAATAGGAAACATATCAAAGTTTGAATCATATTTGTGCCAGAAAACCATTTTGTGTCTTGTGTTTTGTTGCTACAAAATTGCAACGAAATCGCTTACGATTTCAACAAATTGTTGAGCGATTTTTCCTGGAACAACAACGATTCTGCCAAAATAGCAGTGATCCTACTTTGCATCAAAAAAATCAGAATCTTCATCAGACATCTCGATTCAGGTATGTTTTGAATTTCTTTTAAGCATAGAATTAGCAACTGCATTTGTCATTTCTATTCCTGTCTGTTGTTTTCATCAAAAAAGTAAAAAAAAATTGCATCATAGATAGGTTAGTTGCATTTCAAAGGCCAACCTTAGGTGTTTGTATGAGTGATCCAAAAATGAACATATTAAACCTCATTCTCAACCTAGGTGCAGAAACTGCCATCAAAAGTTTCCTGGTGAACCCACAATTCATCAAAAAATCACCACAAGAAGGCACGATCAAGTGCCTCTCTTTCGAGGTGTAGCTCTATCATTTTCCATTCCCCTTTGAGGTGCGGATCCATCAGCCTAGAGGAAAGGAGTGCAAAAATTTTAGGCCTACATAAATCTCCTTCTTGGTCGTCGTCTCTGATGGTCCAAACATTACAATAGGCTCCTCTCTAGTAGATCCTATTTTAGCAATCACAAATCCTACAACCACAATATTACTACCCCCAGTAGATGCATGTTCCATAATAGGATGTCCCATCGACTTCATCATCCTATGCCATCTAGCAACCTCACATATAGGTACAATATCCATACGTTCTACCCCCACATTGGGAGGAACAATAACTCTAATATCCATAACATTCTCAGGCTCCACCTACCCCCACACAACCTTCTACACCTTTAGCACCTGAACTCCAACTTCTACAAGATGAATTTAAGATGCTAAACATTTGTAAATCTAATTATGGGCCACAAAAACCACATATGATGAACTTTGCAATGAGCCATTCCACCCTTATGTTCCTACTCCTTACCCTTATCACTTCAAGATCCTGAAGTTTGATAAATACAAAGGTAAAGAGGATCATCATGACCACGTTAGCAATTATTGCTCAACTTGATATTAGCTTCATAGTAGCAACCCCCTCATATTATGTACCTTTTCCCTCTTGCTTGGGGAACAAGCCCTATATTGGTACAACATGCTCCCATGCCATAGCCTGTAAACCTTCAAGCAACTAGCTCATTCATTCTTGGAATATTTCTCAATTAACATAAAAAAGAAAACCAAATTTTTAGATGTCTACGCCTTGCGATAGGCTAACGACGAGCCTATTACTGAGTATATTTCACAATGGATATCACTCATACATGACCTTGCTCATACCCTTCCATCCACTGAATTAGTCACACTCTTCTCAAAGAGTTGTCACAAACATATATCCACCTCCTTACAACTTCATCAAAGTTGTACCTTTGAGGAAGCCATCATGCAAGCTAAGGTCATTAAGGACATCAAAGTCTAATCTGGCAAGATCAAGCTTAGACAAAATCCCTCTTACAATTCCAACTTTTAATTCAATAAAAATATACCAAATAAACCCTACACTAGACCACCACAAACCAACTAGGTGATGATCTCTTCTCCAGCTTCTTCATCCATCTCACAACCTCCCCCTCCACCACAATAGTTAATCTAGACTAGCGCACCTCTTCTCCCACAACTGCCATATCCTCCTGGTCTTCACCCGTGGCCTCCACATTGAAATTTGACCTCGCTATATAAGCCTGTACTAGCTCTATTTTTATGATTATATGATGAAGGTTGTATTACCTTACCAGACATCTGACCTCTTGATCCTAATCAACCCAAGCCTTGTAGATATATTGAGGAAGCCTTCTGTGCATACCATCGACAATGCAACCATGATATAGAGTCTTGTCATTCCTTCTATGGTCTTGTCTAGTACCTCATTGATCTAGGTACTATTCAAGTATTAAACCTCCTCGCACCTCAAAATAAAAACTTGGGTATTTAGCAAAGTCCACTAAATTAACATCGAGGGAAAAATCCTCAAATACCCAAATCCAAACCCCAAGGGCAATCCAAATAGGTTAATAATGTTCAACAAGATCCACCCTTGTGTGGCATCATTGGCATGATCAATCTTACCACCTGCACCCAATGTTATCCACCACAACAGGATACGTGAGTAGTTTCTCCTCTAGTTCCATTCATTTCTCCACAACCTTCTACAACAACACAAGCCCCACCATAGCTACCACAAAATATTATCACCATTCATGGTAGTATTACCCATCAGTTACATAACGTCCCAGCCAGGCTATCCATATTTGATCTCTTACAATAATCTCAACCCCATCACGAGGTGTTAAATGACATCCTTCGATCCATTGACCTTAAGGCCCACAATACAAATACTTTTGTAAATTTCATCGAGAACATCCCTTGCTACCTTCAACCCTCAATTAGTTTCCATGACCATGAGATTACAAAAATTGTAGGTGAAGGGATTGATCCTCCTCTCCACATATAAGCAACTATCAATGACATCACCTACAAGCGTGGTCTTATTTATATAGGTTCATCCATTAGTATCACCTCTACAGTCGTCCTACATCATCTTCACATTCTACCTACTAATTTCACCACACCATCACTTGACCTCATAGAATTATATGGTTTCATGCAATCAACTGTAGGATCTATTGTTCTACCTATTCACGTTAGTGTCCAAACCATATCCATTTTATTCCATATTATTCATGCAAGATGCAGTATAATATCTTGCTCGATCATCCCTAGATTAGAGACATGCAATGTATCCTCTCTACCTTGCATCACTATCTCAAATATGTTTATGATGAACTTGTTCATTGTGTTCCTATCGACAAGAACCCCTTCAAATTCTACAACATCATAGATATTCCACTAGGACCCTCATCGTACTTCACTCAAATTATTTTCATTCCTTCTCATCAATCATCAGGAACATCACCACCTATTTCAATGCCACATCAATCATCACCTAGTACCACACTTTTTTCTAATGCCATACCTTTCTCGTCATCTTCCTCGTGGCCTCCCCCTCCTTCTTAGCCTTCCTCTTATAGAGATCCACCTTCTGTGCTTCCACCTAATTCGTAGGTCACCATACGAATTGCATCTCCATGCACCACAGGCACCACATTCACATGTTTTCCACTCCAACAACTTTTCCCTTCTTCTTCCTGTCTGCCAAATTTTTCCTCCATTTTGTCATCTCTTTCCTCTATCAATCGAATCATCACCATCATAACCTCATTTCATTTATTTCATTGCTGATTTCTCATTTGAGGGGGTATTCATATACAAATTTTCTTTGCATGCAACAAAAAAATCAAACATCCAATTACGGATATCACATTTGTCTACAAATTTTTTTGTTGAATATTATCTCAAGATAAACCCCATCCCAAATCAGACATTTGTTAAGTCATGAGAGCCATGCGCAATATCGAAGATGTCTTGCTTTCATTCTATATATCGAAGATGTCTAATTATCCCTAAGCACACCCTCACACATGTGTGCACCCTAAGTTAGGATTTTTATATAAACCCTAACTAAACCCCAATCTAACTAGGACTTAGCTAACCCTATATAACCATAACTCTTCCTCACACATTTGTGAGGATGAGATATTCCTTCAGGGCATGTGGACTAGACCTCCCCAAAATCCTAACCTAACCTCACTAGAAATTGACTCTAAGGTCTGGTTCATATAGCCACCCCCTCTGACCTTGGGCTTTCCTATAAATTGAGGGTCCCTCCCCTCATTTTAGCTCTCTCTCCCTTTTAGTCAACTTACCAAAACTCTACAAAAATCATACCAGAATTGTATCTGATAACTTTACACCGTGCAAACAACTTAATATCACTTTTGGAGCCTATCCAGATAGAGGATCTCCAGTGGAGACCACTCAGAGATCAATTCGTCCACCACCATGTGAATTCGGGTTCAAATTTTTAAGCTACCTTATGAATTGATCATACAGTAGGTCTACATCAGCAAGTTTAATAGGTTTCTTTTATTTCATGTTTTTACAGTCTTTTGTGCAATTTTTATCATCTTTTCATATAGTTTTCGTTATGCAAATCTTTCTTCCATAATCATGGGTCTTGACTAAGGCAGAACCCCAAATGAACTAATGATATTTTGCAGGCCCCAAATAGGTGCAAAAGAACACATACCAGTAGACTACCAGTGGCGCACATACATATAATCCCACCTTCACTTGAGGAGTTTTGAAAGACATCATCAGGACATTGCTTGTTCATGAAGAAATTAGGGAGATTCTTTTTTTAACCTAAAAGCATTATTTCATGAATAAAAATTAGGATTTTGAGCAAACTATATTTTATATATTTTGTTTGATCATGGTAGCTTCAACAATATTACAATATTATGCCATAAGTGGGAGCTAAAATACTACCTACAAGACCACTCAGGGTTCAGGTGCTACAATACAAAATAAAATTAAGGGAAAGTTATACAACACATCGATCCTTTGCAATATCTAAGCAATTACTATTTATAGATTACAAAAGGAGAATTTTACCTCTAAAAATGTAGAGGATATTTTGACAAAAATATTTGTTACCCTCTCAATATGATCCTCCCTATGTCATCTTTTAGTTTCTCAAGTCTTTTGGATTGGTTTTGAGCTATTGAATATTTAACCATCATCATAGGGATCTTGAAAACTAGTTAGAAATAACCCTTGCAATCAATATTATTAGGTTTAGGATTATTACTACTGTGGCTACCATACCTTTATCTTTAATAAATCACCAACCCTTCTTGGATTGCTGACTTGAACTAACATCAGTAGGTGATCTTTACCTTCACTTATTAATGGCTTATTAATCCAGCACATCTACCCTTTCTAGAAGCTTATGCACAATTATCTATGCCTTGCACCTTGATCTAACCTATCCTCTAAGTTGGTGATTTTTTGCATTATACCTTAATTTCAAGAGTGGTGTATTTTACTTTAGATGATAATGCATGCTATTATCTACATGTCAAAACGTTTCTTCATCTATTTGCATCACAACTTCAAAAACATCTGAGGTTGGGATTAACTTTTTACGAGAAATATTTTGCAAGAGTATTCTCTCCTACCCTCCATTGAATCTTTTATCATTTTTCCCTTTGAGATTTTTTATTTTCCTTAATCTTTCTTTTAGAAATTTTCTCTCCTTTTTTCTTTCAAGACTTTACAAACTTCTATTCATCAGGGCCTTTTCTTCTTTGATCTCATCAGTACTTTCTTCCACTTTCTATCTTTATAGGAATTTGGATTGCATAATATCTCAAGTCTTCTTCCTTCTTCTCTTGCTTGAAGCTTCTACAAAGTGATTCCTGCCTTTGGTCTGAACCTTTTACCCACATGTATCTAATATCTATTTCTTTATCTTTTGCCATTTTACCTTTATTCTATTCTTCCTTTAGAATCTGCCTAAGGGAAGAAATTTTTGTGTATAGTGAAGAAGTCAGTATAGATAACAAAATTATATGACTTCCAATTTTAATATGAATAAAAGGTTATATATAAAAATAATAATTTTAGAATAATTTGATAAAACATGTTTTTTTAATGGTAAATGAGGTTTTTACTGGGTCCTCAAACCAATTATAAAATACCCCACATTGGGTACCTTCCTAATGCCTACAATACAGATAAAAGCAAATCCTATTTATATTACTCATATGAAGGATAAAAAAACCTTCCAGGAGCCAACCTTTCCTTTGAATCATTGATCCCTAGTCATTTTCTAACTCTACTACTTCTTTTCTTTTCTTTTTTCTTTATTATTCCAAGTGTAGCTGCCCCACTCCAAATGAAAGTCTATCAATATTGTCTCTATCAAAAAATTGTTAGATATCTCATGGACCATGTGTAACTAGGAATCCCTCATTTATTCTCATTCAATATTAACAAGGTATTGAAATCATCAACTATCATCCATTTTTTCTTTTCTAAGTTTTGACTATTTTATTTAGGTAAATTCCAAAGATTCCTTTATGTTCGATGGAATTGGGTGCATAAATATTTATAATGTAACATCCTTTACCTATGGATCTGTATTCAAACAAAATTATAAGTTGATGCTGGTTTTTATCACCAACCTCTCCATCAAAGCTATTTGTGTTTCAAAGAGTTAGCAAATTCCCTAAAGCCCCCTCTACTAGAAATCTCAAGAAGTTGTTTTTGCTCTAGATCTTACTACCTACTTTTCCTAACTTATTTTTTCCTATATTTCATCTCCTATAATAAGATTATATTGGTACACAAACTACTAAGACAAGGTTTTAACAGTCTATGCTTGGGTGGGGCATTTAGACACCTCATATTCTAGGATAATAATTTTATTTTTTACCTTTGGCTAAGGGTTTGGATCTCCCTATAAAGGCATCAACAAAATATATCTATTTTACATATGCCACTTCTTTCTTTTTTTCGTTGGTTCACAAAGCATTTCTTGACCTCATCTAGAGCCCCCTACGTTAGCTTGTCTGTGAGTGCTCCTTCCTCCTCTCTAAGAAGATTGAGCCTCCTCTTACTTGCATTCTTCGTGTAACTAGAATACTTAAGCACTTGCAATATAAAATCACACAGACACAAAGAGATTGCCCAAAATAATGAAATCCTTTATATATTGACTCTCTTGATACAAATTTACAATGTTTTGAATTGCCCCAAGTAGCTTGGGTACAATGTTACAATCTCGGCCTTGATGTGACACAAATTTCTCTCTAGGAGTTTTCCAGATCTTTCATAATGTACAATGCTCTCCTCGTATCTAGCTGGAGCTTCAAAAAGATGAGTGGGCTTTGGTATCCAGCACGGGACCACTCCAGCTTCAGCAGCCTATCCAAGATACCTATTACCTACGCACATGCAAACCAGCAAAGGGGATCAGGAGCACCCGCATATTCAAAACAATAAATCCAATGCTACACATAAAAACCTATTACCGATATGGATGAAAAATAGACAACACAAAAAAAATAACAAATAAAACCCTGCTTACTATTCAAATCACTAATCTTTGTCGATGAAACCCACTTCTGTTCTCGGGACTGTGGTGTTAGCATACTGTTTGTCTTTATTCATTATTAGATAGACTGTTGTTATACTGTTACAACTTCGTAACAGTGTTTCAGTTCAGCTGTTGCGTCGGTGACTATTCCCGGCATTGTAAAACTTATTTATACCCTGCTGAATAATAAACAATAAGTTCCTAGTTTTACATGGCATCAGAGCTGTTCTGATCTTCTAGGCGAGGTGCAGGCGAGGATTTTTTTTTCTGGGCGTGATTTATTTCTCAGCCTGTGTCCTATATCCTCTCCCTGCCGTGCAGCAGTTCGAGTAAAAGAAAGAGGGGGAATTTTTTTTTTTTTGTCGTGCGCAGACGTGCGACATTCATCGCGCATCCACGCGCGACTGTGGAACGCTCCGAGAATTAAAAAAAAAATGGAGGGGACGTCTGCGTCCTTGGCTGATGCGCAGACGTACGTCCACGCGCAAAAGGCAGGTGGACGTCGTGATAGGGCGTACGTTCCGCGTGCACAGAACCTCGTCGAGGGGGAGCGCGCAGAACGCAAGGCGTACATCCTGCGCCACGCAGCAGTGCGCAAGACCCCGTCGAGGGGAGCGCGCAGAACGCAGGGCGTACGTCCCGCGTCGCGCAGCAGGGGAGGACTCCCCGGGAATTTAAAATTCCCGCTTCCCGCCCCCACGGGGGGTATAAACCCCCCCCCCCACGGCTTGCGCGCAGGGCGAAAAGTGACGCGAAGGTCCGCCCCCCCACGACGGAGCACGGGAGGAAATAAAAAAAAAAAAAAAAAAAAAAACTTTGTGGAAGAGGCGACGGGACGGAGAGTTGCTGCGGAGAACGCGAAGGAGAGCGGAGAACGGGAGATTGCGCTCGGGCAGCAGCTCATATACGAGGGGCTTCGTAGATCCTCTCGGATCAGCCCGCTGGCTCACATGGTGGTGAGCCGTGCGGTAAGGCTCAGGGAGCCTGCAGGTCGGGGGTTCAAAACCCGCCGACTCCCCCCAAAGGTATATTTTTTTTTCAAAGTTTTTTTTTATTATTATTTTTTAAATTAAAATTTTTAATTTTAATTTATTTTTAATAGTTTTTAAACTTTATAAATTAAAATTTAATTTTTAATTTATTTTTTTTAAGTTTTAAAACTATATAAATTAAAATTATTTATTTTAATTTTTTAAATAAATAATAATTATTAAAATGCTTTGTTAAAGAAAATTTTTTAAGGGGGGATATTTTTTTCAAAAAATCAAAGGGGGATTGTGAGTAATTTTTTGAAAAGGCAATTTGGCGAATTGTAAAAGGTGCATTTTCAGCTGTGACCGACACCTTGTGGGTTATTTTTGTGGGCAATTTTTTTTGTTGTATGTTGCATATTTCATTTTTGCACTATAACATTAAAAATTAAAATCAAACACTCCCTAAGTCCTCGGAATAATTAAAACCCATCCGTGCAATTTATTGCATTGCAGCGTTCGGTATTTGTGATACCTCTGGCCAGCACTTACAGGTAAAGTTGTCGTGATTTGGCTACTGTATCCACCGCCTAATATAGCTGCTACAACGACGTCTGAGCTTGTTCTCTATAAATCATCGGGGAGAGATAAGTTAGCCATTTTTTGCATTTTTTTACTCCATCCACTACCCTTTATCGCACTTGTGTTTAGGCGTAAATCCTGACGAAGTATTCTTCATAGTGTTTAGGGGAAGTTACGCCCCACGCATGAGAAGAATCTTCTATGGTAGGTGCCATCAACAAGGTGATTCCCTTTCAGTACCTCTTATGTTCCACGTATCGTATGATCTCTAAAACTCACCTATAGTCTCCCTCACGTAAGGGTGGGTGATTTTTGTTGATCTTTCTAAATACCTATAGTTTCCCTCACGTAAGGGCGGGTATTTTGTACGGTATATTGGCCTAGCAAAAGGTATATCGAAAGGGGGACCAATTGGTGATATAAGGAACCTTCACTATGGCCGCTGTTGCAAAGTTGATGACTGATCCGCATTAGTTATTGAAAGGTCCAAATTATACACCATGGAAACATAAGATGAAGGCAATTCTCCAAATGGAAGATTTGTGGGATATTGTTATTGGAGTAGCAACCAGGCCTTCACCAACAATAGGATCCACAGGTCCTTCCGCATATCAGATAGCTTTTGACAAGAAAGACAATAGAGCAAAGGTGCTCATTTTGTTTGCTGTTTCAGATGAAGTGCAACCTCATATAGATGACAAAGCAAGTGGTAAAGAGGCATGGGATGCCCTTCAAACCATCTATGAGGGAAAGAATGATTCCACCATTCTTCATCTTCAACAACAACTTCATAACCTGAGTTTGAGACAGGGTGAAACAGTTGAACTCTTTCTGTGCAGAGTGTCTGAGTTGAAAGAGAAATTGAGTTCTTTGGGAGATACTGTGGACGAAAAGCTTCTCATTTCACTTGTGATGAGAGCTTTACCTTCTTCATTTGATATGTTGATAACCTCCATCCAGGTGTCTCAACGACAAATTACCTACATCGAGTTGGTCAATCTGCTTCAACAACAGGAGGCACGCCAACTTCACAAGGATGATTCTTCCAATACAGCCCTATACACCAACAGGTAGGGTTCTAGGAAGAAAGGTAATGGGCAAAAAGGAGGCAACTTTCAGAAAGGAGGAAATTCTCAACAAGATACGAAAGGAAAAGGCAAACAACCTCAACAGAAGAAGAGGTGGTGCAAGATCTGGTTAGAAATACAACCATGACACCAACAAGTGTTGGCATAAGAACAAGTAGAAAGGCCAAAACAAACCACAAAATAAAAACAAGCAACCCCAAGTGAATGTTGCTGTTGAAGAATATGACTCAGATTCTGAATGGGCACACAAGGTGCTCATGACTACCACAAATTCCACACAGAGGGATCCTATTTGGTATGTCGATTCGGAGCTAGAAAACATATGATCGGCGACGAGATCATGGTTTGAATCATTTGTGGCCAAGGAGGGCAAACCTGTCACCATTGCCGATGATAAAACCTACAGGGTTCAGGGAGAGGGTACAGTTTCAGTCACTCTTCCTGATGGCAAGTGTCAGATTGATAAAGTCCTCTATGTTTCGGGATTGGCTAACAATTTGTTGTCAGTGACACAAATCCTAGACAGAAATATGGTTGTCAACTTTCGTGTTGAGAATGGAAAGAAGTTTTGTACAATTACCAGGAAGGGTAAGCAGATTGCAACAGCTTCATATAAGCACGGCTTATTTGCACTAGATGCTATCTCTACTCCACATGTTGCCATGATTGTCTCTACCAAGGAGGCAACTTCCCTATGGCACAAGAGATATGGGCATCTTAGTTACGGCTACTTACCGGAGCTCAGGCAAGTATGAGATGGTAAAGGGTCTTCCTTCCCTTTCGCCACATTGCCGGTGTGCTCGACTACTTGGCAGGAAAGCAACATAGAGTACCATTTGAGAAGAGCTCAACAAGAGCACGAAAACCTCTGGAGTTAATTCACACTGATCTGTACGGTCCTTTCACACCCAACAGTTGTGGAGGGAAGAGGTATTTTTAGTTATTCGTAGATGACTACTCACGAAAGATGTGGGTTTTCTTTCTCCAACTGAAATCTGAAGCTTTCGCATTCTTCCAGCAGTTCAAGAAATCCGTTGAGAAGGAGTCAGGAGCTTCTATTAAAACCCTCCGCTCAGATCGAGGGGGAGAGTTTACCTCTAATGAATTTTTTGCATTCCTAGATAAGCATGGAATCAAGAGACAGTTAACAACTACCTATACTCCTCAGCAAAATGGAGTTGCTGAGAGAAGAAACCGTTCTATCATGGAAATGGTTCATTGTATGCTCATAGGAGCTACTCTTGGGCAACAATATTGGGCAGAAGCTATCACCACTGCAGTGTATCTTTTGAATAGGGCACCCACAAAGGCCCTAAAAGGAATGACTCCACAAGAAGCATGGAGTGGTCGAAAACCCTCCATATCTCATCTACGTATTTTCGGATGTCAAGCTTTCATGCACATACCGAAAGAGAAAAGGAAGAAGCTAGATGAGAAAAAACTGAGATGTATTTTTCTTGGTTATTCTGAGCACTCTAAAGGATATCGGTTGATAGATCCTTTGACCAAGAAAATTCATATCAACAGAGATGTTGTCTTTGATGAAGCTTTCACATCACAGAGCACATCTAAAGTACACCAAGATATTGTGGAAACTAAGAGAAGATTCCTTCGTCAACACAGACAGGAGGTCCTTCTACATCTTCTTCAACTCCACCGAAGAATAATCTTAAATGGTGTACAAATACAATCAGAGACGCAAATTTATCCACTCCTCCCAATTTGAATTTGGATAGACCTCGTACACGCAGTATGGCTCAAAAGGAAAAAGAAGCCAAAGAAAGTGGTGAGGTTGATGATCTTTGTCAATCTTTTGAGGAACTTTCTGTAACTCCAAGTACAGAAGTTGAGGATATGGATATTGATGATGACAGGGCATTCATGTCTACCATAGATAGTCTTGAACCTGCATCAGTGAAAGATGCTCTCAGTGAGCCTCAGTGGAAGGCCGCTATAGATACAAAGTATGAGTCTCTGATGAAAAATAAAACTTGGAAGCTTGTTGATCTGCCGCATGGAAAGAAACCTATTGGCTGCAAATGGGTATATAAATTCAAGTACAAGGCAGATGGAACAATTGATAAGCATAAGGCCCGTCTTGTTGCAAAGGTCTATGCTCAAAAGGAAGGCATTGACTACGAGGAAACTTTTGCACCTACTGCTCGGATGACCACAATTCGGGTTATGTGTGCTATGGCAGCACAATATGGGTGGAAATTTCACCAGATGGATGTCAAAAGTGCCTTTCTAAATGGTGATCTCCAAGAAGAAGTCTACATGACTCAGCCTAAAGGATTTGAAGTGGAAGGCCAAGAGAAAAAAGTTTGCAAATTGGTCAAATCCTTGTATGGTCTGAAACAAGCTCCTCGAGCTTGGTATATAAAAATGGACAATCACCTTATGCAACATGGATTTAAGAGATGTCCGTCAGATGCAAACCTCTATTTCAAGAAACAGGGTTCTGAGATAGTGTTGCTTGTACTCTATGTGGATGATCCGCTCATTACGGGGAGTTCGAAACTATGATCTCTCATTGTCAAAAGAAACTTGTGCAAATCTTTTGAGATGACAGATCTCGGACTTCTCCATTATTGTCTTGGTCTGGAATTCAGCCAGAAGGAGCACTCCATCAAAGTGTCTCAGAAAAAATATGCCAAGACATTGTTGGAAAAATATTGCATGACTGATTGCAAGCCAATGGCAACTCCAATGGAGAATGGACTTCAGTTATCGCGATATGATGATTCACCTCAGGTAGATGGTACTCTCTATCGACAGTTGATTGGGAGTCTCATATATCTAACCAATACTAGGCCAGATCTCGTATTTGCTGTCAACTATATTTCGAGGTTCATGCAGGAGCCTAAGACCACTCATTGGAAAGCAAGCAAACGTGTTCTTCACTATGTCCGTGGTACTATGGAATATGGCCTAGAATACAAGAGGAACAAAAAATTCTTCTTGCAAGGATACACGGACTCCGACTATGCCGGATCATTTGATGATTGCAAGTCAACTTATAGATACATTTTTCATCTGGGATCCGGTCCTGTCTCTTGGCACAGCAAGAAGCAATAGGTGGTTGCTATTTCATCAATAGAGGCAGAATATCGCGCCGCACGTGAAGCTGTGTGCGAAGTGATATGGTTACGTCGCATTTTGACAAGTATGGGCTATCCATCAAAATCTCCAATACACTTTTTTTGTGATAATCAGGGTGTTCTGAACCTCGTCAAGAATCCAGTCCATCATGAAATAACAAAGCACATTGCCACACAATGTCATTTCATTCGAGATGAAGTTCCAAAGCACCGAATTCAGTTTTAGCACATTCCCACCGATGCTCAAGTTGCAAACATTTTCACTAAGGCACTTGGACGTGTCAAATTTGAATTGTTTCGCAGCTCACTTTGTATTGCAAAATGATGTAAGGGGATGTTAGTAGTCTAGTATAGCTATTAGTTATTACATTACCCAAATAATGTAATAAAGGGGGATGTTAGCGTACTGTTTGTCTTTATTCATTATTAGACAGACTGTTGTTATACTGTTACAACTTCGTAACAGTGTTTCAGTTCAGCTGTTGCGTCGGTGACTATTCCCGACATTGTAAAACTTATTTATACCCTGCTGAATAATAAACAATAAGTTCTTGGTTTTACATGTGGAACCAGTGAAGCACGGTTACGGGCTGGAAACCGTCGACCTACGATTGTGAAACCGTGGATCCGTGTTATCGACTATGGAACCACGAACAAGTGGTTTCGACTGAATGGAATATTGCCTTGAAATATGAGCCAATGGTTAAAGTCCGTCTTGCACCCTCAACTTCTTGTCGGGTCCAGATCTAATTTGGCAGCCTGTCGGTATGCAGATTCAACTCTCTCTATTTGGTGGACTGATGGTGTCTTTATAGGTTGACTGAGGCTTTAGAGAGGAATGTGAGGTGGTAAGCCTGATCTACCAAGTGGCCAATCTAGACTGCCAGGTGGAAGGGGCAGTTACAATGAGTCTGTCAGTGTGGGTCACTTAACTGGGGTGATGTGGCACCAAGTGGAGTGGGATGTGGGATGTTGTTTTATGTGAAGGGACAAGGGGACAACAACAAAGGAGTTGTGGCATGGGTGTTGGGAATATGTCTCATGTGCAAGAACAAAGGGGACAGGAGTGGGTAAGATTTGGCATGGATGTTGGATGAAGTGTCCAGGACACATGTCCAATGGGTAGATAGGGTATCCTAGGGTGATTTTTCTAATTAAATAAATTAAGAAAGTATAATGATGTGCAGGATTTTATATCCCTAAGTTAGAACTTGGGCATATATCTTTATTATGTAGGATTTGATGGTGAGGTGGTGAATGTGAACTGAAGGGTGATAGATTTTGGTGTCTACAGTTGCCCCTTTTTGTACCGTGTTGTGTACAACTCAATGCGGTGCAAAAACTAATGACATCTAACTTTATTGGACGAATGGGTTCACTCCTTTTTTACATACAAAATGAATGAATTATTTTTCATTTTGATTTTTGCTTATTTGAAACTAATGACATCTAACTTTATTAGATGAATGGGTTAACTCCTTTTTGACATACAAAATGAATGAATTATTTTTCATTTTGTTTTTTTCTTATTTGCTTACCCCCTCAATTGGAGAATGGGTAAAGGATGAAACCCACGATACGATTGACCAATTGTGGATGTTGAACGAATGTGTTTGTTTGAATGATATGGATGTGATGCAAATGTATGTCATTTTGACCAACTTGATGCCCCAAGTTTTGGATTTTGTGTGTTCTTGCAAATTTGCCTTTGGTTTCATTGATGTGCATAATATGTGGTAAAATATTTAACCACATTTGGAGTTCTTTTCCACATTGACTTTAGCAATTCCTTACAAATTATGGGTTCAAGGAACCATTCATTCGGGAATTTTATACTAAAGTGATTTCTGATTATTACCAAATTGCGTTTGTCTATTTTCTGCTTTTGACCCAACGAAAGGGGTTGAAGGATAACCTTGTGCAAATCTATTTTGGACACATCTAAGCTCAAATATTTAGGGATCTAGCTGATTTAATATCATAGTGATTTGATGTTGAATTTTTGAATGAGTTTCCTTATGGTGAGATACCCATCTAACCGGATTGCATGGATTGCTAGTTGCTGCAATTGCTAGGTGTATAGGGTAATCCACTAGATACAAGGCTCACTTGAGATGATGACGATGTGAGATGATGATTTGGTGAAATGGATGTTTTGTTTTTGTTTCAACCATTATATTTTCATTGTTGATAATTGTGCTCTTCTATCCCTTGGAGTAGTTTAACCTTATGGCTTTCTTAGGGAATTGAGATGATAACAAATCATTTTTTTTTTGCATGAGGTGAATCACTTTTCAAGGGCCTTATGGTAACCTATCCATCCTACCAAATTGCATGGATTTTTATTCGCTACAACCACCAGGTATATAGGATAAGTTACTGTATACCGGTAAATTTTTTGTTTTGCTTTTATTACCTAGGGTAGGTAAAAAAAAAATTGCCTCATGTAGGATAAGTAGGATAAATTTGGCACTAGCTAGATGTTGTATTTGTCTCAATTTTGTTTTTTGTATATTTTATCTTACTATAAGCCTTAGTGCTCTGATGTATACTGCCTTCAGGCATTTTGTACTTTTTAGACTTTCATATTTATATATATATATACATGGCATTTTATTCCGGTATTTGTATATGTATTCTTCTTTTTTATGATTTTTGCAATGTTTATTTTATACAATCCTATATTTGTATGTTAATGCAATGATAATGAATGCAAGTGAACATGTAAAATGCATTTTGATTTATAGTAATGTAACTGAATGAAGGTATGCATGGTGCTCATGTAATCTTATTTAGCTCAGAGTAGTTGACCTTTACTCATTCTTATTTGCAATTGGGGGTTCCCACTTGATTATTCTTTGTTGTGATGTATGTGGTATGTATAAATGGTATGTGGATGGTGATATGGATAATGATCTTTCTTTTGGTATGTAATTAAAAATATTCTCAAATACTCAAAGAAGCTAGTAACGTTAACCATTTTTCTTGAATGTTGTCTCACTTTCTTTAGGACCATATTCTATGCAAGTGAAGTTCATTTTCTAAATATTTTGTGTCAATGACCCTAAGCAATCCAGAACTAGTGCATGTGATTGTGATGTTTATTGCCCCATATTGAGTAATTTTTAGATGGTGCCTTTCTGGGTTTTCCCCTCTTTTTTTGCTAGCTTATATATATGTGTGTTTAGAGGTCTCCCTATTAAGAGAGAGACATGTCGCCCTGCATGAGTTTACTCCACTGCCAGTCAAGCGTTTATAGCCCCGGTGGAGGCTCACTCCATAGTCCAATGGTTTGGATCTTTAAGCCTTTGAGATGACTACATAAATTTATGAGGGGAACATAGTATGATATTTTTAGCTTTAGAGATATGTGGCGTGTGTTGTTAATTTGTTTTTTTGTGTAGAGTGTTGGGGAATCGGATTCTCAACCGAAGTATGATGAGAATTTTACCCTATCCTTACTACTCTCCATTTATTTATATTTGTTGTTTCACTGTGGTAGTGGTGATAACCACTATTTTTGTTTTTTGACTATGTTGCGTGATAGGGTAAGCAAAGAATTGACTTCTTTTTCGCTTTTGAGGTTTAACCAAATTGGTATTATCTTTCTATTATTCAAGATGTTTTAAGATTTGTAAAAGTGTATTTGGTTCCAAATTGCTTTTGGATCAATCTACCATACTCAAGATTTTCTTAATGTGACGAAGGTGCTTTGGTCCTAAAGAAAATTGGACACTTCATGAAGTTTGGTTTTTCACTAGACATGTTTGAGTGACTGAAAATTGTATGATATATCATGTATGATGTGTATGATTTGTGAGTTGTAAAGAATCTTAGTTGAATACCCCCAATTCTTGGAATTTGTTTTCTTGGTCTTATCATCACCACTATTAAATATTACTAAGCAAGGGATGGGATGGATGCAACTATATATATATATATATATATATATATATATATTGTGTATAAACATATAATTGAAATGCAAATGCCATATGAAAAATGCAATTTAAAATATGTCTATTTACACTGTGAAATGCATGCAAAATTTTTAAAATGAAATCTTTTGTTTATTTTATTTTATTTTATATTATTATTATTTATTTATTATTATTTTTTTTATAGCCATGTACATATATATATATATATATATATATATATATATATACATAAAATGCCTTTACGTGCATAATTTTTGCTGGTTCTGGCTCCAATTTCCCTTCTAAATTGGATATTCTATACGTTCCTTTTCCCAATTTTTGCTTTACTATATATGGGCCCAACCAATTTGCTACAAATTTATCCCTTAAGTGCGGTAAAGCATTGGTATTTTGTTGATTTTATTTGAGCACTAGGTCCCCCACTTGAAATTCACGAGGATGGACTTTTGCATTGTAAGCGCGCTTGACTCTATATTGATATACTCGTAAATTTTCTAGAGCAATAATACATTTCTCATCTATAATTGTTAATTTTTCAAGACGCTCCTGTCTAGTTGTATGTTCATGAATTCCTGTATCTCGATTTGCAAGGATGGTATCTCGAGCTCCAATGGTAATATTGCTTCTGCATCGTAAACTAGTAAAAATGGTGTTGCTCCCATTGGTGTTCTTATGCTTGTTCTGTAAGCCCATAGTTCTAAAGGGAGGCGAGTATGCCAATCTCGATGATTATCTTTTAACATTTTCTTGAGAATGGATATGACTATTTTATTTGTTGCTTCACCTTGCCCGTTTGCTTATGGGTAATAAGGTGTTGAGAAGCTGTGTAGTATTTTGAATTTATTGCACAATGCTCTAACATCTTTATTCTTAAATGACTTTCCATTATCTAAAATTATTTTTGAGGGTATTCCAAAACGACAAATAATATGCTGAAGTATAAACTCCATTATTCAAGGTCCAGTCATAGTTGTCATTGGAATTGCTTCCACCCATTTTGTGAAGTATTATGTAGCAGTTATGATACATTTATGTTTTCTTGATGAATCAGGTGTTATCTTACCGATCAAGTCAAGGCCCCATTGTGAAAAGGGGCACAAAATTTGAATGGGTTACAAATTTTGTGATGGCACATGGGTCAAGTTTGCATTATGTTAACATTTTTGGCATCTTTTGATATATATGCAACAGTCATTTTCCATTGTCGGCCAGTAGTATCCCATGCGCAATATTATTTTTGCAATTGCCATTCCACTAAAGTGACCACCACAAGTACCACCGTGGGCTTTTGATATTGCTCTTTCTACTTCAATTGGATTTAAACATCCTAGAAGTATTCCATCATAACTACGTTTATATAACACATCTCCAAGTAAAGTGAAATGAATAGCTCTTTGTTTGAATGTTCTTTTTGCATCTCGTGTTATGTCCATTGGTAGTGTGCCTGTTTTAAGAAAATCTTTTATCTCATCAAGGTAAGAATTGTATGGTTCGACATGTATCAAACAAATATTTTTCTCACCCACAGATTTTGCTTTTTGAATTGATGGTTTAGAAACCCTTGTTATGATTAGCGATTGCATTTCTCCATGTTCATTTTTAGGAATGAGAGATCCCAAACAAGCCTTTGTGTCCACAAATCTATTTGTTGATCGTGGCAAGTTACTAATTTCATACCAGTCAAATTTTCCTAGCAACTGTATTGCTTTTTCATGATATCTTTTTAAGACTGGCTCTTTACATTGATATTCTCCTTTTATTTGGTATACAACTAATTGAGAATCACCAAAAATGCTTATTCTTTTTATTCCCATTGCTATAGTTAATTTAAGACCTAGTATTAAGGCTTCATATTCTGCATTATTGTTAGTGCATGTGAAGTCGAGTTTGAATGATAAAGGAATGGGTATTCTTTCAGGTGTGTAAAACACAACTCCTGCACCTTTTCCTTTTTCGCACTTTGATCCATCAAAGAACATTGTCATATCCGCTTCATCCTTAGGTGAAACTATTTCTTCTTGCTTTGTGATAGAAAATACTGAATCATTGGGAAGTTCAATCACTAATGGTGTATCATTGCATAGTGGATCTTTTGCTAAATGATCAGCTATTACTTGCCCTTTTATGGATTTTTGACTTGTGAATTCGAGGTCAAATTCTGTTAAAAGCATTATCCATTTAGCAGTGCGGGTGTGGTTGTAAGTGTGATTCATCATGTACCGCAAAGGGTTTTCTCTAGCTATAACATAGGTGGTATTGCTTAGCAAGTAATGTCTAAGTTTCTTGGTGGCAAAAACCATGGCTAAGCATAACTTTTCGACATAAGCATACCTTGTTTCGTAACTTACCAGTGTTTGACTGATGTAATAAACCGCTTGCTCTTTATTTTTCTTGTTCTTTTGTGCAAGCATTGTTCCTAAGGCAAAATTTGTTGTAGAAATGTATAGGTGAAATGGGACTCCTATTTTTGGTGGTGTAAGAATCGGCGGTGAGGCTAGATATTTCTTTATATCATCAAATACCTCTTGACATTCAATTGTTTATGAAAATATCACTCCTTGTTATAACAAATGATTAAAATGCCTACATTTATCTGAGAGTTGTGCAATGAATCGACGAATAGATTGGACTTTTCCTTGTAAACTTCACAACTCTTTCAAGTTTTTGGGAGGTGACATTTCTAAAATTGCTTTTACCTTGCCTGGGTCTACTTCAATGCCTCTCTTGGAGACAATGAATCCTAGAAGGTTTCCTGATGTTACACCAAATACACACTTCTTAGGATTTAACCTTACCTTATGTTCTATTAATCGATCGAATGCCTTTTCTAGCACGTATATGTGTTCAAGACGCATTTTTTATTTAGCAATGAGATCATCTACATAATATTCGATTATCTTATGCATATAATCATGAAATATGTACGTCATGGCACGTTGATATTGATGCAGGAGCATCCGACGATAGCAGGACAATCTGACATCAACCGGGTTTTCAAAGTAATTTGTTTAAATTTCCAAGGCAAAGTGAGAAAGGGGGTCACGAAATCGTGACATGTCACGATTTCATGACATGTCGCGAAATCGTGACCCCAGAAGCTGCGACAAGGTGGAGGCTAGTTTTGTCGCGATATCGCGACGTCGTGATATCGCGACGTTTTCGGAGGAGGCAAGAAGGGGTCTTCCGTCGCGATATCGCGACGTCGCGATGTCACGACGTTTTCGGAGAAGGAGGCAAGGAGGGGTTTTCCGTCGTGATATCACGACATCGCGATGTCGTGATGTTTTCGAAGGCAAGAGTACGGAGGGAGTTTATGTCACGATATCACGACGTCGCGATTTCGTGACGTCGCGATATCGTGACGTCTTTGAAAGCAAAGGCGCGAAGGGTTCGAAGAATAGCGAAGTCGAAGTTGACAATGGGCTCGAAAGACGAAGGGAGAAAACAAGGGCAGGGGAGCCGCGAAATCGCGACATGTCACGATTTCATGACATGTCGTGAAATCGTGGCTCCAAAGGCAGGGCAAGTACGAAAGGGCATGGGAGTCGTGAAATCGTGACATGTCACGATTTCGCGACATGTCACAAAATCGTGGCTCCAAAGGCATAGCAAAGGCAGAAGGGCGTGGGGGTCACGATACCGTGACATGTCACGATATCATGACATGTCACAATATCGTGACCAGTTAAAGGCTGCCACGTGGATTGAGATTTTGCGGTCGGTTGAAGACAGTTTTAAAAAAAATTTGACATGTGGACAGGCCGCGTGCACGAGAAAAGAGGTAGAGGGTGCAGATGAATGTTCTGACAGCAACTGTTCTCGAGAGACAGTCTGGAAGTGGCGGTTGCAGGGCAAGGGGAGTCTTTAATGCAAGCTCCCATAGGGGATTGGGGCAGTTGCCCATTAATAGAAGAAATTTTAAAAATTTGAGAGGGAAGCGGACTTTCTTATTTTCATTTCTTGTTTTCGCACAGGTGGGTCATTAATGACCTAGAGGGCCGAGACCTCTATAAAAACTTGAATTTTTGTAAGAGGAAGGGGGGGACCGGAGAACGGGGAGAAGTAGTACAGTTAGAGAGACCGAAGCCGAGCTTGGGCATTGTAAAGCCTGTAGGCTGATTTATCTTGATGTGTGTATAATTTTCTAAAGATTTTAATGAAAAGCATGAATACTTTGTTTTTGTGATCTGTCGGTCCCCGTCAGTGGTATCAGAGCCGAAAGTTCCTGAGTGTGTGACAGATCACCGAACGTGAGGCAGTCACACCAGGATCTGTGGGAAGGCTCGTGAGAAAGTGGGAAGATGCCTCCAAGAATAAACCCCGTTGGTGGGAGAGGCATGGCAGCAACAGATTTCCAATCTTTGCAGCGGTAAGTTCAGGCCCTGCAAGAAGAACTGCGCAGAGGATACAAACCAAGAAGAGATGTAGACAGTGAAGATGAAGTAGATGAAGAAGAAAACCAGTTTGAAGAAGAAGAAGAAGAAGCTGTGGATCCGGCACAAGCCAGACTATACAAAGCCATATCCCAGATCGGGAAGAGGCCGAAGATAGAAGTTTCCATGTATTCCAGGAACTTGAATCCGGAGGAATTGATTGATTGGATAAATGACCTGGAAGAATACTTCGAGTATGAAGAAGTTGAAGATCCCGAGCGGGTCAGATTTGCCAAAACCAAATTAAAAGTTCATGCCAGCATATGGTGGAAGGGAGTACAGCTGGAACAAAATAGAAGAGGAAAAGAACAGATAACCAGATGGGTCAGAATGGTGGAAAAGCTAAAGAGACAGTTTATTTCGACAGATTATGAGTTGGATCTACTAAGGAAAATGCAGGGTTTGAGACAGATGAATAAAAATTTCCAAGAATATACGGAAGAATTTTATAAAATCTCCATCAGAACCGGCCATTTAGAAGCAAGCAAAGAAAATGTGGCTCGTTATATTAATGGGTTGAGACCCAGTGTCCAGGAAGAGTTGAGCTTAGTGCGGGTGAGCACCATTGAAGATGCTTACCAGTTTGCTCTAAAGGTTGAAGAAAAACTAAACAGAAGGTTTGAGAGCAAGCAAAAAGGAAGAGGGCCTGGAGGAAATACCGGTGGAAGAAAGGAGGAAGGAAAGGAAGAGAAGAAAGAAGAGGTTAGCAGCAGCCGAAATCAAAAAGAAGATGAAGAACCCAAATCGCAAGTTCAGATGAATGGCTACCCAAGAGGAAGAGGTAGATCTGGACGCGGGTATGGAAGAGGAGTGTTTCGGGGAACATGTTTCCACTATGGAGAAGAGGGGCATCGGGCATATGAGTGTCCCCAGCACCCCGAGAGAGTGAACAAGAAACAAGTGGGTCCTGCTAGAGTTGCTGTGGCAGCGAAAGATGCTGAATCAGAACATTCTGAAGAAGCTGAGAAGGGAGAAGCCATGATTGTGAGAAGGACCATGCTGATTGATGAAGACAAGCCAGAGCAGAGGAGAAGCCTGTTCCGCACATGATGCAAAAGTGCAGGCAAAGTCTATAATGTTATTATAGACAATGGGAGTCTTAGATAACTTAGTCTCCGAGGAGATGGTTGCTAAGTTACAATTGGAGAAAAGGAGACACCCGCATCCATACCGGATTGCGTGGTTATGGAAGGACCATAGAGCATGGGTTTGTGAATAGTTTTTAGTCATGTTCCAGATTGGGAGATACCAGGATGAGGTCCTATGTGATGTTTTCCCCATGGATGCTTGCCATTTGCTATTGGGAAGGCCATGGCAGTTTTATCGGAGTGTAGTGCATGATGGTCGTGCAAATATGTATTCCTTGATGAAAGATGGGGTGCGGCACAAGTTTAAGCCATTACAGACAGTGGATGAGAAGGTGTGCAGCAATGCCAGAATTTGTCTGGTAGAGGGCAGAGAATTTTTCCAGGAGACGAGATTTGAGTAGGTTGCAAAGGTTGATGCGTGTCTGGAGATTTTACAAAGGATGCGGACCGAACAGCTTAGAAGTGAAGGTCACTTCTCCTTTTTACCCCGGGTGTCTGATGCAGGAGCATCTGGCGATAGTAGGACAATCTGGCATCAACCGGGTTTTCAGAGTAATTTTTTTAAATTTCCAAGGCAAAGTGAGAAAGGGGGTCACGAAATTGTGACATGTCACGAAATCGTGACCCCAGAAGCTACGACAAAGTGGAGGCTGGTTTTGTCGTGATATCGCGACGTCGCGATATTGTGACGTTTTCAGAGGAGGCAAGAAGGGGTCTTCCGTCGCGATATCGTGATATCGTGACGTCGCGATGTCGCGACGTTTTCGAAGGAGGCAAGGAGGGGTTTTCCGTCGTGATGTCACGACATTTTCATAGGTAGGAGTACGAAGGGAGTTTACGTCGTGACGTCACGATATCGCGACATCTTTGAAAGCAAAGGCGTGAAGGGTTCGAAGAATAGCGAAGTCGAAGTTGACAATGGGCTCGAAAGACGAAGGGAGAAAATAAGGGCAGGGGAGCCGTGAAATCGTGACTTTGAAGGCAGGGCAAGTACGAAAGGGCGTGGGAGTCACGAAATCGTGACATGTCATGATTTCGTAACATGTCATGGAATCGTGGCTCCAAAGGTGTAGCAAAGGTAGAAGGGCGTGGGGGTCACGATACCACGACATGTCACCATATCACGACCAGTTAAAGGCTGCCATGTGGATTGAGAGTTCACAGCCGGTTGAAGACAGTTTTAAAATTTTTTTGACACATGGACAGGTCGTGCACGCGAGAAAAGAGGTAGAGGGTGCAGATGAATGTTCTGACAAGCAACTATTCCCAAGAGACAGTCTGGAAGCGGCGGTTGTAGGGCAAGGGGAGTCTTTAATGCAAGCTCCCATAGGGGATCGGGGCAGTTGCCCATTAATAGAAGAAATTTTGAAAATTTGAGAGGGAAGCGGACTTCCTTATTTTCATTTCTTGTTTTCGCACAGGTGGGTCATTAATGACCTAGGGGGCCGAGACCTCTATAAAAACTTGAATTTTTGTAAGAGGAAGGGGGGGACCGAAGAATGGGGAGAAGTAGTACAGTTAGAGAGACCGAAGCCGAGCTTGGGCATTGTAAAGCCTGCAGGCTGATTTATCTTGATGTGTGTATAATTTTCTGAAGAATTTAATAAAAATCATGAATACTTTGTCTGTGTGATCTCTCGGTCCCCATCAGATATGTAGCTCCTACGTTATTTAATCCAAAATGCATCACTTTGTATCAGAATATCCCCCAAGGTGTTGTAAACATTGTTTTATGTTGATCTTCTAGATTAATCTGAATTTTGTTGTATCCAAAGAAACCATCCATTAAAGAGAGCATTTCATGACTAGCACAGGAGTCTACTAATTGATCTATGTTTTGTAATGGAAAATCATCCTTGGGAAATGCTTTATTTTAATCTCAAAAATTAGTGCATACTCGTATCCCCCCATTTGGTTTACGAATGGGTACCATGATCGAAAGCCATTCAGGATAATCGATTGGTACTATGAATTGTACATCCAATAAATTTTGCATATCTTCTTTTACAATTAATGTGACCGTTAGATGAACCTTTCCTAAGCTTATGCTTGAATGGCTTGGTATCACATGCTAACATAAGGTTGTGGACTACCAAGTCTGGATCTAACCCAAGCATGTCTTTGTAGGACCATGCAAACACTTTATTATTTGTAATAAGCATGTTTATGAGGTTGTCTTTTTCTTCTATGGAAAATTCTTTTGCCATTTTGACAATTTGGGGATTATCCACGTCTTCATTAAGGTTCACATCTATGGAATCTTCTATTAGCATGTGATAACCTTCTTCTAGCTGATGTGGATTTGGGATGACATGGATATCATCTGCCACATTTTCAAATATTTTTGGGGTGTCCCCTTCTATCTTAGTTTGAAAAACTGAATTGTTTGATGTTGAAGGTTGTTGTAAAATATAAGCATTTGAAGCGCTCAACAACTCTTAGGACATGATGAAGTCAGCAGTGGATGGTGGGGATGACTGGTGTTGATATAGATTGGTTTTATCTCATTGTATGGATTGCGGAGTGGGATGAGCAAATAAAAAAAAAATCATGTTGACTTGATGGAAATGAGGTGGTCGCGATTCGAGAATTGATGACTTGTATTCTCTAGGTTGCAACTGACCTAATTTTTGTGATTGATTTTGTTGTATGCTTTGCCAATGTGATGGATGAGGTTCTGGTTCAGGAACCTTGTTGAGCAAAGTGCAGCAAACAATATTTTCATTGTTGTCAACACAGTCAGACAGATTTATTGATGCAATGGACAAGAGTTTATTGAACAGCAAGGTGTAGCCAAAGTACAATGGATAGGAGTTCAGTGTTGAGCAAGGTGTTGCAGGAGGATTGTCATTGTTGTCAATACGATCGGTTAGATCTAATGATGCAATGGACGGGTAGTTCGAAGTCACTCGGATATAGAGGATAAAGTTCAAAAGTTAGTCGGATCATGAGTCCTTAAATGATAGATGCACGAAACAGAAAACATAATTCAGAATGAGAAGAAGAAGTCTTCGAACTCGAGATGTCAAGAAGCGAGAAAGGTTTTTTGTGAAAACCAAGGCAGTCAAAATAAAAAGTTTTATTTAAAATCATGGATAACAGATTTGAAATGGGTTTTTCTTAAAACCCAAGTTGGCTCTTCGTTTCGTTGAAAAAGATGCCTCGGTGATGAAGATATTTAAATAGGCAGTCAAAATAAAAAGTTTTATTTAAAATCATGGATAACAGATTTGAAATGGGTTTTTCTTAAAACCCAAGTTGGCTCTTCGTTTCGTTGAAAAAGATGCCCCGATGATGAAGATATTTAATTTTAAATATTTAGTTTAAATTTTATTTTATTTAAAATTTAAATTAAAATATTAAATTAAATTAAAAGGGCCGATGTGTTACTATTTTGCGGCAATAAGCTACAGGAAGGTGACGAAGGTGGAGAAGATTTTGAGGCCGACAAAGTTAAATCTGGGCCGACGGATTTTAGGGTTTTGCAGTCGACAATTTCTAGGGTTTTGCAGCCGACATTCTTAGGGTTACAGCCGACGGATTTTAGGGTTTGGCAGCTGACAAATTCTAGGGTTTCTCAGTCGATGTTCTTCTAGGGTTTGTTCCTGAAATTTCTTCTATAAAAGGAGGGCTTCTTCGAGTTTGAAAGAGGGGGTGTTAAGATAAAGTGCAAAGGTGAGCATAGTGTTTGTGAAAGTGAAGTTCGTGTTGAGTAGAGAGCAAGTCGTTTCGATTCAGAATGAGAGCGAAGTGATAGTTCTTTGGAGTTGTAGTAAGGTGTGCTTTGTGATGAGATAATGTGCGAAGAGTGAGTAGAGTGACTTGTGCGAAGATAAGAGTGAGATGTGCAGAAGTTGTGTTCTAAGTCTGAAGTGACAGTGCGCAGTTTATAGAAGTGATTGAGCATCTGAATGCAGTAGAGAGTGCAAAGAAGTACAGAGAAGAGGTGGAATAGTGCGACTCATTTTGCGTAGAAGCAGCAAAATGCGGGAAAAATAGCAAACCGTGAAAATTGAGGTGAAAGTTTTATTCCGTAATTTTTATTATTGTCTTCCAAGTTGTTGCTTGGATTAAGGGGTTGGTGCCTCTTTCCGGTAGATGCTTGGTAAAATAGGAGTTGGTGCTCCATTCCGTTGAAGCAGATAAAGTTAAGGGGTTGGTGCTCCTTCCGGTTGGTCTTGGTAAAGGATTATGTAAATTTGTAGCTTTGCATTGACTTGGTTTGGATGGTAGTCCAAGCAGTCTTTTTGAGGAGTAGCCACATTGGTGAACCTCATTAAAATGTTGTGTTATGTGTGATGCTTTCTTGATGCATTTAGTATCTCTTTTATCTGCTTTAAACTACTGCTGGTTTTAAAATCATATGTTTTAGAAATTTTAAAGAACACACTGATTCACCCCCCCTCTCAGTGTCATTGTGATTACAACAATTGGTATCAGAGCCGGGTTCCCAATTTTGGCTAAATCGATCAGGGTTGATCTTGGATTAGTACACAATGGCTAAGAAGAATAGATCCTCATCCAAAAAGGCATCCCAGTCAGTTTTAGTTCTTGTAGAAGAGAAATTTGAACCGAAAAAGGTAGAAGTGAATCCTGAAGTCTATGATGAAAATCTTGAGGTTGAAGTAGATTTTGAAGGAGAGTTGATATCTGCACTTGAAGAGTGGAGTATAGAAAAAAAAAAGAACAAAATACTGTCCAAGAAGTTAGAAGAATATGAGGATGAGATTGAAGATCTCTTCCTACAAGTTCAAAAGGCCAAGAAATCAGAAGAAGCCTTGAAGACACACCTGGATAATAAGAATGATGTATACAGCACAAGTGAAGAGGAATATAAAAAGGTTATTGTTGATCTAAAGCTGCAAGTAGAATAGAACAAAAGGATTGAAAATATTCTTAGGTCTCAGATCAATGAGAAAGAGATTGTATGCTGCCAATAAGAAGAAGAGATTGTTTCATTGAAGAAACAACTAAAAGAGGCCAATATAAATCTCAAATTTGAGAAGAGCACAAAGTTGCTAGATACAATGATAAATCAACAAAGAAGCCCCACAACTAAGTTTGGTCTTGGATATGAAGCTGAACAACCTTCATCCTCCAAATATGCAGAGAAGAAGAAGTCCTCGGTTGAAGGATTGAAACAAGAAAAGTCTGAAGCTGAATCCTCAAAAGGAAGAAAATATCAAAGAAGACCTACAACAAAGCAACCACAACAAAAGAGGTTCTCTCACTCTCACTCTTTTAATAATAATGCTTTTTATGGCTATTGTTCTAAATGCAACCACTTTGGTCACAAGGCAATTTATTGTGGACTGAACAATAGATCAAAGAGTTATGCTGATAAAAATACTTTTGTTTTTTTGAGTGAACACCCTGTGCAATGTTTTAAATGTAATGGCCATGGGCACATAGCAAGGTTTTGTTCAAGCACTTATGTATCCAATCTAAGGCAATACCATAGATTTCATCATACACATAGAATGCAATACAAGACGGGGAATAAAACATGTGCAATGTTTTAAATGCAACGGTCAAGGGCACATAGCAAGGTTCTGTCCAAGCACTTCTATATCTAATCTAAGGCAAAACCCTAGATTTCATCAGACACAAAGAGGACAACACCGACAAGGAACATATCATGTGCATAAAAGAAAAGAAAATAATCATCCATCAAGAATGCACAAGAGACAACCCCACAAGAGAAATGTACAAGTTCACGAACGAGGAGCAAAATAGGGATGTTGTTGAAAAACCCAAGCCCAAGTTCGGGAAAGTCCGGAGAAATACGGAAGAAAGGAAATTGTGTCTCCTTGGACTGAAGGAGGCTACTCTGCCATTGCTCTAAGCAAACTCCAGGTGGCACATCCTCAGGAGGAGCAATATTAAAGTTTTATTTTAATGCTCCTATGTAATTGTCTAGGTATCTGAGGATGAAAGATTGCCAGATCTTTCATGACACCTTGGTGAATATATTTAATTCACAGACAGTTTTGTTTTAACTATTGATTTAATGCTAGTCCAAGGATAAGAAGCTTGAGGCTGAGTAAGGTGCACTACGGTTGGCCATAAAGTGTTTGACAAAATGTCTTCTTTCGACATGCATAGTTGAAAGTAAGAGTTGGCGATAAAATTGCAGTTTTGGACAAAAATTGGTACAGATGTGAGTCACTTGTCAATTCCGTTGACAAAAGTGAAATCAGCATGTTGAATGGGAAGATTGAAGAAAAAGTTTTTTAATGAGCAGCCAGATGATTTCTAGCCTGGTGATGAATAGTTGAGTTGCTTTCATAGTGGTTGTTTTGATCAAGTTAATGCTTTTCTTGATACATGATTTGGGCTTACTCCATTGAGTTTGATTTGAGCAAGTTATTCTTTGCCTTGGTGATTTATGTTGGTGGTTGTCTTGTTCAAATACCTTTGGAAGGAAAAGGATGTCTACTAGTTTCCTTTTCATGTAGTGATTGGTTGAATGCTTCAAGGTTAATCTTGAGTTGAATGATGTTGGTTAAACCTTGTCTATAAGCATTGTTGCTAAAGCCCTAATTGGTTGAGAAAAGATGTTGGTTGTCTTGTGGTACGGTGTTTGGTACTTGCACGAGTTGAAAGTGGATTGAGGTAGCTCTCTTGGATTCTCACTGCAGAGAGAGACAAATAGCTATCATTGGGTTCAAGCTTGTTGAGAATATATCCAAGATGCATGGTGAAGTTGTATGCAGATGTTGCTGGCATTGCAGAACAAAAAGTTGATTATTGTATGCCTTCACTAACAGTGGACAAGTTTGAGTTTGCAAGGTAACAGAGGGTAGTTGCACAGAAGACAGTGGTTCAGTCATGTTCTTACACATGTTATATTGGTGAAGTTGACGGTGATGGTGTCATTCACTGGTTATTGCTGCTATTCACATTGTTGATTTTATTGATGCCTATTATGCTTATCATGATGTTGTCAATAAGTGAAATGAAGTGGTCTTGGACTCAGGGGGAGCATTTGTGTATTTGTTTTTTCTTCTTGTTCATGCTTGGAATATTTGCTAATTGTAATAATTTGTGTCTAAGAATATTGTGCATAGACTCAGGGGGAGTCTGCAGCAGCCCTTTGGTATTATTGTCAAAGGGGGAGAAGATTTACAAGAAAATTGCACATGTGTTGCCAACAATTTCAAAGGGGGAGATTGTTGAGCAAAGTGCAGCAAACAATATTGTCATTGTTGTCAACACAGTCAGACAGATTTATTGATGCAATGGACAAGAGTTTATTGAACAGAAAGGTGTAGCCAAAGTACAATGGATAGGAGTTCAGTGTTGAGCAAGGTGTTGCGGGAGGATTGTCATTGTTGTCAATACAGTCAGTTAGATCTAATGATGCAATGGACAAGTAGTTCAGAAGTCACTCGGATGCAGAGGATAAAGTTCAAAATTTAGTCATATCATGAGTCCTTAAATGATAGATGCACAGAAACAGAAAACATAATTCAGAATGAGAAGAAGAAGTCTTCAGAACCTGAGATGTCAAGAAGCGAAAAGGTTTTTTGTGAAAACCAAGGCAGTCAAAATAAAAAGTTTTATTTAAAATCATGGATAACATATTTGAAATGGGTTTTTCTTAAAACCCAAGTTGTCTCTTTGTTTCGTTGAAAAAGATGCCCCGGTGATGAAGATATTTAAATAGGCAGTCAAAATAAAAAGTTTTATTTAAAATCATGGATAACAGATTTGAAATGGGTTTTTCTTAAAACCCAAGTTGGCTCTTCGTTTAGTTGAAAAAGATGCCCCGGTGATGAAGATATTTAATTTTAAATATTTAGTTTAAATTTTATTTTATTTAAAATTTAAATTAAAATATTAAATTAAATTAAAAGGGCCGACGTGTTACTATTTCGCGGCAATAAGCTACAGAAAGGTGACGAAGGTGGAGAAGAGTTTGAGGCCGACAAAGTTAAATGCGGGCCGACGGATTTTAGGGTTTAGCAGTCGACAATTTCTAGGGTTTTGCAGCCGACATTCTTAGGGTTACAGCCGACGGATTTTAGGGTTTGGCAGCTGACAAATTCTAGGGTTTCTTAGTCGACGTTCTTCTAGGGTTTGTTCCTAAAATTTCTTCTATAAAAGGAGGGCTTCTTCGAGTTTGAAAGAGGGGGTGTTAAGATAAAGTGCAAAGGTGAGCATAGTGTTTGTGAAAGTGAAGTTCGTGTTGAGCAGAGAGCAAGTCGTTTTGATTCAGAATGAGAGCGAAGTGATAGTTCTTTGGAGTTGCAGTAAGGTGTGCGTTGCGATGAGATAATGTGCGAAGAGCGAGTAGAGTGACTTGTGCGAAGATAAGAGTGAGATGTGCAGAAGTTGTGTTCTAAGTCTGAAGTGACAATGCATAGTTTATAGAAGTGATTGAGCATTTGAATGCAGCAGAGAGTGCAAAGAAGTACAGAGAAGAGGTGGAATAGTGCGACTCATTTTGCGTAGAAGCAGCAAAATACAAAAAAACAACAGACCATGAAAATTGAGGTGAAAGTTTTATTCTATAATTTTTATTATTGTCTTCCAAGTTGTTGCTTGGATTAAGGGGTTGGTGCCTCTTTCCGGTGGGTGCTTGGTAAAATAGGAGTTGGTGCTCCATTCGTTGAAGCGAGATAAAGTTAAGGGGTTGGTGCTCCTTCCGGTTGGTCTTGGTAAAGGATTATGTAAAGTTGTAGCTTTGCATTGGTTGGATTTGGATGGTAGTCCAAGCGGTCTTTTTGAGGAGTAGCCACATTGGTGAACCTCGTTAAAATGTTGTGTTATGTGTGATGCTTTCTTGATGCATTTAGTATCTCTTTTATCTACTTTAAACTACTGCTGGTTTTAAAATCATATGTTTTAGAAATTTTAAAGAACACACTGATTCATCCCCCCTCTCAGTGTCATTGTGATTACAACAACCCTCATGCTCTTTGTTCAACCGAAAAAGTGCATGGTCTATTGGAAACTTCTGCTGATACCAGTTACCCTTTTGCATGGTTTCTCCATATATTATCTCTTCCTAAGGTTCTTCTTCTTGATTAAACCATTCAAGACGTTCTTCATCTTAGAGGATTCTCCTAGCTTGTATCTCAAGAGCATGGTTGATAAAAATCATTTCATTTTCATCATCATCACTGTCACTTATCCAAAATCCATTAGCGTTTGTATGAGGTCCTCACATTAGTGGCTCAAGGTCTTGCTTAAGGTATGTGTTGAGTGGTATTTTCACCCAATTGTGAAAGTACACTCTCCCTTAGGATTTGGATTCCAAATCCCCTCTTGCAAAGAAGTTAAACAAACAACTTCTCCAAGGTCTCCGTTATATTAGCATTTGCATATGTGCATTAGTAATCTCAAATAAAGATATTCAATTTAAATGCTTGGAACACCTTAGTGATTGCAAGTAACTGTAAACAAGGGGCAATGTTGGTTTATTTTACCATGAAACTTTAGTGATTGTTCATTGAACCAAAATAAATCAAATGTGAGTTGGCCCTCATATGACCACGATGTAGTGCTTTAATTCCTTTTATCTTGATGGTTTTAAAATGGATTTTATCTTGCATTAAATCCTCAATGATGAATAGAATCTTCAAAATGTCACTTTAACTTATCCCTCTTAAATGAAATCAAATTTTCATCAAGATGAACAATTAAGTGCTTTAAGGCAAAGACCTTCAATATAATACTCAAATTATCCCCCATTCGTAAAATTGAAATTTTTATGAAGAAAGGATAATTTTAGGCCCGAAATAGAAATTTGCGAAAATGCCGTAAAACATAACTCCAATGAAATTGGAATTTTCATGAAGGGAATGTCATCATAGGCTCATGAATGCAAAACAAAACTGGAAAAATGAAATTTGACCTTGAAATGGAAAATTTCTATTTTCGGATTTTTAAAATCTGTTACAAAGCAGCAACTTCGGTGAATTTTAAAAAATACTAAAAAACTCCGAAAATGAAATTTCAAAGTGCGTAATGGAAATCTGAATTATAATCTATGCAATGGTGAAATTATTTTTGGATTTTTAAATTTTTTAAATGTTTATTTTAATGCCTAAAAATAGGAAAAAATTCTGAAATAAAAATTTCAGAAAACAGAAAATTGAAATTTTATATCAAAATAATTGCTGGAAATGCAGCAATGCAAAAGCTCCTTCAGTATAATGCTCAAATTACCCCTCTTTCGTAAAATTGGAATTTTTATGAAGAAAAGGTAATTTTAGGCCAAAAATGGAAATTTGTGGAAATGCCATAAAACATCACTCCTTCAATGAAATTGGAATTTCCATGAAGGGAATGTCATCATAGGCTCATGAATGCAAAACAAAAATGGAAAAATGAAATTTGACCTTAAAATGGAAAATTTCTATTTTCGGATTTTTGAAATCTGTGACAAAACAACAACTTCGGTGAATTTTAAAAAATACTAAACAACTCCGAAAATGAAATTTCAAAGTGCGTAATGGAATTCTGAATTATAATCTACCCAATGGTGAAATTATTTTTGGATTTTGAAATTTTTTTAATGTTTATTTTAATGCCCGAAAACAGGAAAAAATTCTAAAAATTAAAATTTTTCAGAACAGAAAATTAAAATTTTGCATCAAGATAATTGCTGGAAATGCAGCAATGCAAAAGCTCCTTCAGTTTGATAGCACACCGTCCTGCAAAACCGAATACGTGAGAGTTTCATACATGCAACCTAGCCTATTTGATCTGTACTACACACAATCAAAGTAAACTAAGTGCTTGACTTCTAGGGTTTAAAATAATTTCCAAATTGCAAACATTCACATGAAATAACCCATCCCATGGCGTAAATTTCACATACAAATCTGAAATTTGGAAGGGGAAAGATAAAACAATTAAATTAGAGCATGCAGAAAATTTCTCATTCTTTCTTGCTAACAAGGCCTGAAATTTCTGAAAAGAAGCTTTCCCATTCAAATTATATTCCTCTTTTACACATCAAATTTTGCCGCATTTGGCCATGCCAAAAGTTCCTCCCCGGTGCATGCATTTCAATGGGTATTTAAAGATTTTCCTCCATGGCTTTTCGTTTTCTCCTCCATGACTTTTCGTTTCTCCTCCATGGCTTTTCGTTTCTCTCTTCCTTTCTTCCATATGCAATACCTTGCAAAAAAAAACAAAAAACTAAACTTTACTTAAACCAACATGAAAAAATTAAAAACTAACAAAAAACAAAAAAAGCTAAAAATAATCCTATTTTATTTTTATTATTATTTTTTTTGTTTTTTTTGTTTTTATTTTATGTTCATTTGTTTATATATATATATATATATATATATATATATATATATATATATATATAATTTTTACTTATTCCCT
Organism: Wollemia nobilis; assembly: GCA_028583015.1. Taxonomy (NCBI): domain Eukaryota; kingdom Viridiplantae; phylum Streptophyta; class Pinopsida; order Araucariales; family Araucariaceae; genus Wollemia; species Wollemia nobilis. Next base: position 6,559,704 of record JAQPPZ010002440.1, read on the forward strand.
TTTTCTTTTTTCTTTCTTTTGTTCTATTAATTTATTTATTATTATTTTTTTTTTATTCCTTTTTTTTTTAGTTTATTTATTTTTTTAAACATGAATTAACCCAAAAGTTAATGTTTGAATTACAAACACATTAATAGACAAAAAAAACCACACCAAAAATTTATCAAAAAAATGTGGGTCCCCAAGCTTAGGGGCTAGTTGTGAAATAGTCACAACAGTATGCTATCGTAGTAGGGTCTTCATAATCTGCTTCTCATTGTAAAGCTTGCTCTCGAGGGTAAAAATTGTATATGTGGTATCTACTTTCTAGTTGTTCACCCTCATCATTATGTTCATCCTCATCATTAGGTTCATCCTCATCATCGCTCTTTTCCTTCCTCTTGTTCGCATTCTATGTCCAGTTCTTGGAAAGCTTGATTAAGCGAAGAGCTTACGATGGAAGGTTTATAGCCTAGACCGGAGCGATCACTTGGATCTCTATATTCTGGTTCAATTATGTGGTGAGGACCTTGTTCATGTCTTCCAAGTCCATATCCTTACCAACTAACCCTTCAAAAATATCTAACTGGGAAACTTGGGTTCGATAGATAATCAATGTTTTCATTAAACTCTTGTAAAGAGTTGTCATTTTGAGGGGATGGGTCCAATGAAGAATCCATCCCTCCATATATGAAATTGATTGCATTTGTTTGAGAACCCATTCTATATGTATCACCAATAGCTAAAGGTGGGTTGTGAGGGCGACCATAATCTTTGACTGGCTCGATAGGTGGTGTAACTGTGACACTCTCAATGATGTACTCACCAATACTTGGATTGATGAGGTGTACTAAAAATCTAGATGGTTGTGTGGCTAATGGCTCAGTGGATGAAGAGGGTTCTTGAGCCTTAGCTCTTGGCTCTGCTAGCGACGTTGGATTATCTCTAATAGGTGGCCCTATTTGTGAGACCATTGGTTAGCAGGATGAGTGGGTGTAATTTGGAAATGGGATGCAGTGTTTGAAGGATGCGCTGAGCTAACACTTTTGGATGCAAAATTCGGATCAACTATAGGCAACTCTTCTGGAATGGGTGCTTTTGATGATGTGGTGTTTGATGGATTTGTTCTAACAACTAGTGGTTGGATGGTTAGATGTGCTGATGGGAGTAAAGGCTCATAAGGATTTGAAATAAAATTGTAGTATTTGAAAGGTTCAATGTCTGTTGGTATGCAATGTACTTTGCCTTCATGCACATATTTTAAGCATTGACGCAATGTTGAACGCACGCATTTCATTTCCTTAATCCAAGGGCATCCAAGAAGCATGTTATATTGCATTTCCCCTTCGAAGATGTGAAAGAGAACATGTATTGTTTTCACCCCCACTATGATGGGAAGGACAACATTCCCTATAGTTGAGCATAAAGCATCATTAAAGGCCCTAAGAGTGAACGTGGATGTTGTGATGTGAGATGATGGGACGTTGAGCTTCATCATGGCAGGTGTGGTAATGAGGTTGATTGAAGAACCTATATCAATAAGCACTCTATTGAAGGGTTTCCTGTCAATGTGAGCTACTATGTGCAATGGTGGGTAAGGTGAATCTGTTGATATTTGTTTTTCCTCAAAGTCATATAATACTATCGAGGGTTCCTTACACTTTTGCACACTACCCACAAAGGAATTGAATGCATTTGGGTCTTATGATTGTACCTGAATAGACTTTAAAATTTATATCAATGCTTCCCTGTGAGGTGTTGATTGTTGTATTAGTTCATAAATTGATAATTTTGCTAAAGCCATCTTCAAAATCTATGTCAACCAGTTGTTCAATGTAACAACAGGGCGGTTGTGGAATGGTAGTGGTGGCCCACTTGATCCAAGTTGTATGGGCACATTAGTTGGTGGTGCTACCAGAGCTTGGGTTGTGCGATTAGCTTACCTTTGTCCATGGGTAACTATATTGATAGCCCCTACAAAACCTTGTGGCAGTTGAGACACATAATTAACCTAATTGGGAGGAACTGTAGAAGTTGATGCTCCCGTCAATTGTTGATTCACCTCTCGATGTGGCAAAGGTGTCTGATATATGCCTAGGTTTTGGTTATTTTGGGCTAGTGGGTTGTCAATTTTAATTGTACCCGCTTCCAATAAATCTTGCACCATTTCTTTAAATCCATGACAACCTTCAATATCATGTCCTCTTTGTCTATGATAGATGCAAAAAAGATGTTCTTTGTAATCTTTTGTCTTTGGTTTGTTAGGATCATCAGGTTTCATTTCTAGTAAATTAAAAAGTTTTACCGCCTACAACTTTTGAAATACTAATGAATATGGCTCTTATACTGGCGTGTAATTTCTTTTTGGTTTAAAATGACGTTGTTGCCTTTCCATAGGTTGTGTCTAATTTTGTGCCTGTTGTGGGGGTGGAACTGGTTGATAATTCGGTTGATGTGTGTAAAATTCAGGAACAATATTTCATTATGCAGTAACACTTTAAATAATACAGCAATGCTGCCGGGAATAGCACCGGCGTAACTAATCTGTTACAGACGTTGTAACAGTGGCCTAATAACGTAATACAAACAGAATACGTTAATAGTACGCTAACATCCCCCTTTATTACATTATTTGGGTAATGTAATAACTAATAGCTATACTAACATCCCCTTACATTATTTTGCAATACAAAGTGAGCTGCGAAACAATTCAAATTTGACACGTCCAAGTGCCTTAGTGAAAATGTCTGCAACTTGAGCATCGGTGGGAATGTGTTGAAGCTGAATTCGGTGCTTTGGAACTTCATCTCGAATGAAATGACATTGTGTGTCAATGTGCTTTGTTCTTTCATGATGGACTGGATTCTTGACGAGGTTCAGAACACCCTGATTGTCGCAAAACAAGCGTATTGGAGATTTTGATGGATGGCCCATACTTGTCAGAATGCGACGTAACCATATCACTTCGCACACAGCTTCACGTGCGGCGCGATATTCTGCCTCTGTTGATGAAATAGCAACCACCTGTTGCTTCTTGTTGTGCCAAGAGACAGGACCGGATCCCAGATGAAAAATGTATCCAGAAGTTGACTTGCGATCATCAAATGATCCGGCATAGTCGGAGTCCGTGTATCCTTGCAAGAAGAATTTGTTGTTCCTCTTGTATTCTAGGCCATATTCCATAGTACCACGGACATAGTGAAGAACACGTTTTGTTGCTTTCCAATGAGTGGTCTTAGGCTCCTGCATGAACCTCGAAAGATAGTTGACAACAAATACGAGATCTGGCCTAGTATTGGTCAGATATATGAGACTCCCAATCAACTGTCGATAGAGAGTACCATCTACCTGAGGTGAGTCATCATATCGCGATAACTGAAGTCCATTCTCCATTGGAGTTGCCATTGGCTTGCAGTCAGTCATGCGATATTTTTCCAGCAATGTCTTGGCATATTTTTTCTGAGACACTTTGATGGAGTGCTCCTTCTGGCTGAATTCTAGACCAAGACAATAATGGAGAAGTCCGAGATCTGTCATCTCAAAAGATTTGCACAAGTTTCTTTTGACAGTAGAGATCATAGTTTTTGAACTCCCTGTAATGAGCAGATCATCCACATAGAGTACAAGCAACACTATCTCAGAACCCTGTTTCTTGAAATAGAGGTTTGCATCTGACGGACATCTCTTAAATCCATGCTTGCATAAGGTGATTGTCCATTTTTATATACCAAGCTCGAGGAGCTTGTTTCAGACCATATAAGGATTTGACCAATTTGCAAACTTTCTGCTCTTGGCCTTCCACTTCAAATCCTTCAAGCTGAGTCATATAGACTTCTTCTTGGAGATCACCATTTAGAAAGGCACTTTTGACATCCATCTGGTGAACTTTCCACCCATATTGTGCTGCCATAGCACACATAACCCGAATTGTGGTCATCCGAGCAGTAGGTGCAAAAGTTTCCTCGTAGTCAATGCCTTCTTTTTGAGCATAGCCCTTTGCAACAAGTCGGGCCTTATGCTTATCAATTGTTCCATCTACCTTGTACTTGACTTTATATACCCATTTGCAGCCAATGGGCTTCTTTCCATGCGGCAGATCAACAAGCTTCCAAGTTTTATTCTTCATCGAAGACTCATACTCTGTATCCATAGCGGCCTTCCACTGAGGCTCACTGAGAGCATCTTGCACTGATGCAGGTTCAAGACCATCTATGGTAGACATGAACGCCTTGTCATCATCAATATCCATATCCTCTACTTACGTACTTGGAGTCACAGAAAGTTCCTCAAAATATTGACAAAGATCATCAACCTCACCAGTTTCTCTGGCTTCTCTTTCCTTTTGAGCCATACTGCGTGTACGAGGTCTATCCAAATTCAAATTGGGAGGAGTGGATAAATTTGCATCTCTGATTGTATTTGTACACCATTTTGGATTCTTCTTCGGTGGAGTTGAAGAAGATGTAGAAGGACCTCCTGTCTGTGTTGACGAAGGAATCTTCTCTTCCTTAGTTTCCACAATATCTTGGTGTACTTTAGATGTGCTCTATGATGTGAAAGCTTCATCAAAGACAACATCTCTGCTGATATGAATTTTCTTGGTCAAAGGATCTATCAACCGATATCCTTTAGAGTGCTCAGAATAACCAAGAAAAATACATCTCAGTGTTTTCTCATCTAGCTTCTTCCTTTTCTCTTTCGGTATGTGCATGAAAGCGTGACATCCGAAAATACGTAGATGAGATATGGAGGGTTTTCGACCACTCCATGCTTCCTGTGGAGTCATTCCTTTTAGGGCCTTTGTGGGTGCCCTATTCAATAGATATACTGTAGTGGTGACATCTTCTGCCCAATATTGTTGCCCAAGAGTAGCTCTTGTGAGCATACAACGAACCATTTCCATGATAGAACGGTTCCTTCTCTCAGCAACTCCATTTTTTTGAGGAGTATAGGCAGTTGTTAACTGTCTCTTGATTCCATGCTTATCTAGGAATGCAGAAAATTCATTAGAGGTAAACTCTCCCCCTCGATCTGAGCGGAGGGTTTTAATAGAAGCTCCTGACTCCTTCTCAACGGATTTCTTGAACTGCTGGAAGAATGCGAAAGCTTTAGATTTTAGTTGGAGAAAGAAAACCCACATCTTTCGTGAGTAGTCATCTACGAATAACTGAAAGTACCTCTTCCCTCCACAACTGTTGGGTGTGAAAGGACCACACAGATCGGTGTGAATTAACTCCAGAGGTTTTTGTGCTCTTGTTGAGCTCTTCTCAAATGGTACTCTATGCTGCTTTCTTGCGAAGCGGTCGAGCACACTCGGCAATGTGGCGGAAAGGGAAGGAAGACCCTTTACCATCTCATACTTGTTGAGCTCAAGTAAGTAGCCGAACTAAGATGCCCATATCTCTTGTGCCATAGGGAAGTTGCCTCCTTGGTAGAGACAGACATGGCAACATGTGGAGTAGAGATAGCATCTAGTGCAAATAAGCCGTGCTTATATGAAGTTGTTGCAATCTGCTTACCCTTCCTGGTAATGGTACAACACTTCTTTCCATTCTCAACACGAAAGTTGACAACCATATTTCTATCCAGGATTTGTGTCACTGACAACAAATTGTTAGCCAATCCCGGAACATAGAGGACTTTGTCAATCTGACACTTGCCATCAGGAAGAGTGACTGAAACTGTACCCTCTCCCTGAACCCTGTAGGTTTTATCATCAGCAATGGTGACAAGTTTGCCCTCTTTGGCCACAAATGATTCAAACCACGATCTATCGCCAGTCATATGTTTGCTAGCTCCAAAATCGACATACCAAATAGGATCCCTCTGTGTGGAATCTGTGGTAGTCATGAGCACCTTGTGTGCCCATTTAGAATCTGAGTCAGATTCTTCAACAACAACATTCACCTGGGGTTGCTTGTTTTTATTTTGTGGTTTGTTTTGGCCTTTCTGCTTGTTCTTATGCCAACACCTGTTGGTGTCATGGTTGTCTTTCTCACAGATCTTGCACCACCTCTTCTTCTGTTGAGGTTGTTTGCCTTTTCCTTTCGTATCTTGTTGAGAATTTCCTCCTTTCTGAAAGTTGCCTCCTTTTTGCCCATTACCTTTCTTCCTAGAACCCTGCCTGTTGGTGTATAGGGCTGTATTGGAAGAATCATCCTTGTGAAGTTGGCGTGCCTCCTGTTGTTGAAGCAGATTGACCAACTCGATGTAGGTAATTTGTCGTTGAGACACCTGGATGGAGGTTATCAACATATCAAATGAAGAAGGTAAAGCTCTCATCACAAGTGAAATGAGAAGCTTTTCGTCCACGGTATCTCCCAGAGAACTCAATTTCTCTTTCAATTCAGACACTGCACAGAAAGAGTTCAACTGTTTCACCCTGTCTCAAACTCAGGTTATGAAGTTGTTGTTGAAGATGAAGAATGGTGGAATCATTCTTCCCCTCATAGATGGTTCTAAGGGCATCCCATGCCTCTTTACCACTTGCTTTGTCAGCTATATGAGGTTGCACTTCATCTGAAACAACAAACAAAATGAGCACCTTTGCTCGACTGTCTTTCTTGTCAAAAGCTATCTGATCTGCGAAAGGACTCGTGGATCCTGCTTGTTGGTGAAGGCCTAGTTGCTACTCCGAGTAACAATATCCCACAAATCTTCCATTTGGAGAATCGCCTTCATTTTATGTTTCCATGGTGTATAATTTGGACCTTTCAATAACTGATGCGGATCAGTCATCAACTTTGCAACAGCGGCCATAGTGAAGGTTCCTTATATCACCAATTGGTCCCCCTTTCGATATACCTTTTGCTAGGCCAATATACCGTACAAAATACCCGCCCTTACGTGAGGGAAACTATAGGTATTTAGAAAGATCAACAAAAATCACCCGCCCTTACGTGAGGGAGACTATAGGTGAGTTTTAGAGATCATACGATACGTGGAACATAAGCGGTGCTGAAAGGGAATCGCCTTGTTGATGGCACCTACCATAGAAGATTCTTCTCATGCGTGGGGCGTAACTTCCCCTAAACACTATGAAGAATACTTCGTCGGGATTTACGCCTAAACACAAGTGCGATAAAGGGTAGTGGATGGAGTAAAAAAATGCAAAAATGGCTAACTTATCTCTCCCCGACGATTTATAGAGAACAAGCTCGGACGTCGTTGTAGCAGACTATATTAGGCGGCGGATACAGTAGCCAAATCACGACGACTTTACCGTAAGTGCCGGCCGGAGGTATCACAAATACCGAGCATTGCGAGTGCAATAAATTGCACGGATGGGTTTTAATTATTCCGGGGACTTAGGGAGTGTTTTGATTTTAAGTTTTTAATGTTATAGTGCAAAAATGAAATATGCAACATACAACATAAAAAATTGCCCACAAGAATAACCCACAAGGTGTCGGTCACAGCCGAAAATGCACCTTTTACAATGCCAAATTGCCTTTTCAAAAAATTACTCACAATCCCCCTTTGATTTTTTGAAAAAATATCCCCCCTTAAAAAAAATTTCTTTAACAAAGCATTTTTAATAATTATTATATATTTAAAATTAAAATAAATAATTTTAATTTATATAGTTTTAAAACTTAAGAAAAATAAATTAAAATTAAATTTTAATTTATAAAGTTTAAAACTATATTAAAAAAAAATTAAAATTAAAAATTTTAATTAAAAAAATAATAATTAAAAAAATGACTTCGAAAAAAAATTTATACCTTGGGGGGAGTCGGTGGGATTTGAACCCCCGACCTGTAGGCTCCCTGAGCCTTACCGCACGGCTCACGACCACGTGAGCCAGCGGGCTGATCCGGAAGGATCAACAAAGCCCCTCCTTTTTCAACCCTGCTTGGTCTGCCCGAGCCCTCTGCTGTCCTTCTCCTCCGCTGCGCACGTCTCCTTCTTCCCTCCTTTTCTTTTGTTTTTAAAAATTCCCCGGGCGGGGCACTGCTTCGGCCTCCTTCCGCTCTGCCAGGGGGGGGGGGCGAACGTTTTTTTTTTTTAATGTCCGCATCGACGCGAAGGGGGGCTGCCGTTTTTTTTTTTTTTTTTTTTGTTTTTTAACGATAAGGTTTTTTTTTTTTTTTTAAACGGACGGGGGCGCGCGCGCGCGATTCGCGCTGCGCGCAAAGGGGGGGGGTTTATACCCCGCGTGGGAGCGGGATTTGAAATTCCCGCTTCCCGCGCTTGGGGAGGGGGGGGGCCGAGCGCTGGACACCGTTTCCAGCGCTCAACGGGACCCGGGGGGGGGGCCCTGGGAACTCCCGCGTCACGCGTGCGGAATCCAGCGCCACTGTCCGCGTGGCGCGGGCAGGCTAGCGCGCGGCTGGCCTGCTTGCGTATGGGACGCGGCTGTGGCCCTGCCTACGTACGGGGACGCGCACGCGGGGCCCTGCGTCCTCTAACAGGGACGCGGCTGCGACGTCCGCGCGTCGCACAGTGGCCCTGCCTGCGCGGTCCGCAGCCCGTGGTCGCGCGTGGATGCGCCACTACTGTCGCGCGTCTGCGCGCGACAGTTTTTTTTTTTTTTTTTTTAAACGATCACTGCGCTCCTTCTCCCAGCGAAAAAACGCGTGTAAACGCAGCTCCTCCTCCCAGTCTTTCCCTTCACGCCTCCCTGCAAAAATTCGTAGCTGGCTCTGATGCCATGTAAAATTCAGGAATAATATTTCATTATGCAGTAACACTTTAAATAATACAGCAATGCTGCCGGGAATAGCACCGGCGTAACTAATCTGTTACAGACGTTGTAACAGTGTCCTAATAACGTAATACAAACAGAATACGTTAATAGTACGCTAACAATGTGGTTGTTGTTGTTGGGGTTGTTGGATTTGTGTTTGAACCGATTGATTTGACTGTGGTTGGCTCAAAAATATCTTATTAACCTATGCGGTCTTGGACTGATCATGGTTATTCCCCTTTTGATTCTTATTATGCCACTCTTTCTTCTTAGGCTTAATCTCGCCTTCTTGAATTTTTATTTCTTCAATCAATTTTGCTTGGTCGAGTGCCTCATCGAATGTTCTATACTGTTGTAGCTATAGTAATGAAGAGATGGGTCTACCAAAACTCTTTGTGAACATTTGTATTATCTCTAGCATGGGGAGTGAAAATGGTAACTTGATCATGACTGATCTCCATCTGTTGCCAAAGTCATAGATTGATTCATCGTCATATTGTTTTAGATAAATTAAATCAGTCAATGTTGTTTGCTTTCTAACATTTAGGGCGAATCTTTCCAAAAACTGGTCCACTAGTTGTTCAAAGGTAAAAATACTTTAATGCAGGATATGATTGTACCAGTATTGGGCTTCCCCCCATAATATTTGAGGAAATGTATGTAATAGAAATGCATCGCTGCTTTTGATTCTGAAGCATGCATTCACAAATCTCGTTACGTGCTCTCTAGGATCCTCTTCTCCTTTAAATTCAAGCTTCGATATTTGGAAATCATGTGGATATGGCGGTTCTGGTATCGAAGCATGAATAGGGTGATTGAGTAGTTGCCTTAAAGTTGGTTTTTGGTATTGCAATCCTGGGGTTTGCATGGCAAGACTATCAATCTGACTTTGTAAAAACTGGTATCTAGGATCATCTACAGGATTGACACTTGAATGTACTTGATGCTACTGGTAATGGGGTGGATTGTATGTAGGTTGGGGATGATAAGATGTGTTTTACGGAAATGTTTTATGGTATGGATGTTGAGGGATGTTATGATATGGATGGGGTGATGAAGGTATGGTATTATGTTGACCTACTGCATTAGCATATGGGTGTGATGGTTGATTGTAAACAACAGTGGTAGAGGGAGGATGCATTACCCAAGATAGATCTTGGATAAAGGTATTAGGTTGATGAGATGTAGGTGGAAGATTTTTTTGAATCCCTTGCAAATATCGGTTAGGATTAGGGTTTATGCTACAGTTAGCATTATCTAAAATCATTTGCTGCAACTGTAAGAAATCTTGTTGCATGTCAGTTGCATTTGACATAGGGACTGCTACCTGTGATGTGGTGGATTGAGTTGGTTGTGGAACAACCATGGTAGTGGAAGTGGATGGGGGGTAAGTAGCAAAGGGTATCTCCACTAACTATGGAATGGTATGAGATGTATGTCCTACAAGTGTGTATGGAGGGATGAATGTTGGGGCTTGCAAAAAAATAGGGATTGTTTGATACAAGGGATTAGTGGTAATGGTCATTTGTTGTGATAATGTGGGGGGAATTTGATCAGATGACAATGGTTGATTGGCCAATGCTACAACAGCCAACTCAAAGATAGGATTGGTGAAAGTTCGTTGTGACTGTTGTGGATAGATGAATATGAATTCTTGTTGTGATGAGGGTACAACATGTGATGGGATGAAGAGTGGTGGTAATGATGGGAAGACCATTCCAGCTGCATTCAAGTACATTCTAACAGTATCCATATCTATCATGGTGGCCTGACTGTCTACTGTTGCAAGAGGTTTACTCCTAGGTGTCTCAGGTATAGTTGTGTGAGTAGATCTATGCATAATGTATATGTCCGTGTTGGGGGCATTACTAGAAGTCCCTATATCAAGACTCGGGGACATAGAAAGGGGCACCTCTACTTGTCCCACCACCGAAGTGTGAGGGACATTGCTAGACTGAGAGGCCATAGGGGATGACCACTGACTTCGGCTTAACACTAATCTCTTAGCTTGATTACAAGTTATTACCATATGCTAATATGCTATCTATGTGAATGAAAAAGAAAGTATAATGTAATACAACACGCCAAGCAAATAAACATAGAATACCACTAAGTTTTTGAATTTTTTTTTGAGTTTTTTGTGTGTGTGTTTTTTTTTGAAGTTTTTGAAGAGATTTTGTTCTTTTTGGAATAGAATAATAGAACTTACTAAAGATGGTGATTAAGAACACTAGTGCCAAGCGTGATTTATCAAAAGAGGCTAGGGTACACCACTTAAATCCTAGTGGGGGGTTCGCCTAGCTCTTCCACTATGATTCAAAAATTGTTCCAATAGTGGGAGACAACTTGAATACCAATGACTTATACCAGCTTAAAGAGCATTTTTATCTTGTCTACGGATGATCTAGGGGGCAAGCCGGTGGAAGGAGATGAATTCCAACATCACCGATCTTAATTGGGGGTTGGTGGTGAAATCCAACCGGACCAATGTTTTAATTATACGTGTGTGTGTGAATGTTTTGTTTTCTATCATGCGATGCAAATCTAACATGCAATTCTATTTTTATGCCTAATACAGAAAGCAGGAAAGACATAGAATAGCAGACAAAATCATATTAGGGGAAAAATTGCAAATCCAGGTAAGACTTGGCCCAATTTTATTTAACAAGGTTAACCGTGGGTGGGTGGTTAGTTCTGGTAAACCGCAGGTACGCGGTTTGCCAACTGTGCATGCGCATTTGGGAGATCCCAACCATGGGTGCACGGGTACTTTCTATCAACAGAACAAAAACCAAATACAAGCCCAAACCCTGAAACAAAAATACCTAGGTTATTTCTAACCTGGTACATGCAATATGATTATTCCCTACTATGCATATGCAGATTTTCATTTATTTTTCTTTGTTATTGTGTTTATGAATGCAATATTTAAGTAGATTTTTCTATCCTAAGACCTAAATGCAAGCATTAGCATACAAAACTAAAACCCTTAATCTACTTAAATGCAACCTAAATCTAGGACTAAAGGAGCAATTTAAAAATATGACATAGGGTATATACATGCGTTCCTTTCATTGCTCCTTTCTTTCAACTGCCAGTCCACGTTTCAACAGTGCAACAATCGTGAATGCACGTTTCCTCAAATTAGAAATCGTAGATGCGCAGTTTCACAGATTAGAAACCGCAAATGTGTGGTTTCATAGTGATAGTTTAAGCACAATCCAGACTCATCAACCTAAGACTAAATCCTTGTGTGCTTCAAATTATTAGCACCTGTACATGCCAACAGAGATTAGTAAGATTAAAATAAAGCAAGGCAAAACAAAATGAAACCCTTGGGAGGACCCACTGTGACCGCCATTCTCTGTAACTAGAATACTTGAGCACTTGCAATATAAAATCACACAGACATAAAGAGATTGCCCAAAATAATGAAATCCTTTATATATTGACTCTGGCAATATAGATTTACAATGTTTCGGATTGCCCCAAGTAGCTTGGGTACAATGTTACAATCTCGACCTTGATGTGACACAAATTTCTCTCTTGGAGTTTTCCAAAAATTTTGTAATGTACAATGCTCTCCTTGTATCCAGTTGCAGCTTCAAAAAGGTGAGTGGGCTTTGGTATCCAGCACGAGACCACTCCAGCTTCAGTAGCCTATCCAAGATACCTGTTACCTGCGCACATGAAAACCAACAAAGGGGATCAATAGCACCTGTATATTCGAAACAATAAATCTAATGCTACACATAAAAACCTATTATCGATATGGATGAAAAATAGACAACACAAAACAAATAACAAATAAAACCCTGCTTACTATTTGAATTGCTAATCTTGGTCGATGAAACCTGCTTCTATTCTCGGGACTGTGGAACCGTGAAAGCACGATTGCAGACTGGAAATCACGGACCTGCGGTTGTGAAATCGTGGATGATGAAGAACACAAGCTTATACTGAGAGGGGGGGTGAACAGTATAAGACCTCTTTTTACTTTTTCCTTTATACTTCAAAACAGTAAAGCAATATACCCAAAGCAATATCAAAGCAATGCACAATATCATCCACAAAGTGACACCAATTTTAACGTGGTTCACCCAGAAATGGTGGGCTACGTCCACAAAACTTTTCTCTAAAAGTTATCTCAAAGTTCTTTGGGAATCCTTCCCAATTACAATGTTTATGAGCCTCGGCCCAAAGGAGATACCTTCCCCCATTCAGAATTTATGAGCCTCTCGCTCAAAGGAGATACCTTCCCCCAATCTAAAATTTATGAGCCTCTACTCAAAGGAGATACCTTCCCCTCTGCTCTAGAAATGATCCCTCGGAAGATCAACCGCCTCTACCTCTTGCCGGCACGTGGAACTCCTTTCCACCGAAGACCTCCCTGTCCTCAATGCTTAGCCTAAGAGACCTCTCGCCTTCTATGATCACGTCCACAGCAGCTCAACAACCTATACCAAACACAGTCAGTCGGTCTAGTACAAGTCTTCCTCTATTTGTCAGATCTGTCCAACACTTGAACAAATCAATCCTCTGCACACAAGCCTTCTCAAAGACTTGCCAAATCTATCCTCAGGTTCTTCTCAAAGAACCAGTGCTCCTCTGTCCTCAAGTTCTCTGATAGAACTATCAAAACTTAGCTCACAAGTCCTCTGCTAGGACCTGTCCAAATCTGCTCACAAGTCCCCATCGAAACCTGTCAAAAATGTTCACAAAACATACACAACTTCTGCGCTCTTACAGCCGCACTTCGTCTTCTCTCAGTCATCTCTTTGCACACACTCTGCACTGTCTTCGCACACTCTGTGCATCATCTCGCCACTTCTACGCTATCTACGCTCTTTTGGCTGCATCTCGCACACTTTGACGCACATTCAACGACGCATCCAACAACACATCAACTCTCCAAACAGCCCTCCTTTTATAACAAAATTTTCATGATGAAAACTTTAATCTTAGTCGGTTGTTATAACAAATGCAAACCCTAAACTTAGTCGGTTGCAAACCCTAATTTTAGTCGACTGCCATCGATCTTCATCGGCTTCAACTCATGAAGATATTCGGTAACTCAACCGCTCGAAGACTTCATTCGATAACTGACCCTGTAGCCGCTGCACTGTCATTTGTTCACTCTTCACATTTTAGTCTGCAAGAATTCACCCCGTATCCGCCCTGTAAATGCCGTGGAGATGTCGGTCCTCTGTCATACTTCTCATTCTAGTCGGGTTCTTCTTCTTGTCTTGCGCTCTTACGGCCTGTCGTGAAATCGTGACATTTCTGTCTCTGTAGCTTCTTTTATTTTTGTTGCCACGACAATGCCACATGTCGCGATATCGTGACACTTTTGCCTCTTTGACTTTTTCTTGGCTGTTGACCGTGAAAACATAACATGTCATGATATCGTGACACTTTCGCCTTCGAACTGTTCCTTCTTTCTTTTGTCGCGATATCGTGACACTTTTTGCTTGCGTACTCTTCTTCTTTTCTTATGTCACGATATCGCGACACTTCTAACTCCTTCGTCTTCTTTTTAGCTTTTGTCGCGATATCGCGACACTTTTGCTTCCTTAGACTTCCTTTTTTTTTTGTCGTGATATCGTGACATTTTTGACTCCGTACATTCTCTCTCCTCTTTGAGTCGCGAAACTGTGACATGTCGCGATATCGCGACACTTTTCTAACTTGCTTTCTCTCTCCTACTTAAGTCACGAAAATGCGACATGTCGCGATATCGCGACATTTTTCTAACTTGCTTTCTCTCTCCTGCTTAAGTCGCGAAAATGCGACATGTCGCGATATCGCGACATTTTTCCTCCTTAGCTCTTTTTTGTTTTTCGGGTCGCGAAAACCTGACATGTCGTGATATCGTGACACTTTTTCTCCTTAGCGATTTTCTTTTCTTCGGGTCACGAAAACCCGACATGTCGCGATATCGTGACACTTTTTCTCCTTAGCGCTTTTCTTTTCTTCGGGTCGCGAAAACCCGACATGTCGCGATATCGCGACACTTTTTCTCTGCGAGCTCTTTCTCTCGAACCTGTCACGAAATCGTGACACTTTTTCGTCCATACAATCCCTCTTGCAAATTGTCGCGAAATCGTGACACTTTTCTTTGTGAGCTCTTTCTCTCGAACCTGTCAGCTTGGGGTTTGCAAAAGACCTTTGAAACTGTCATGCCGTAACCTTCATCAAAACAAATTATTTGACATTAAATCAAATTCCTTCAAGAGCTTCTTGACATCAATGACAACTTATACATTTGAGCAAAGGCAATGTACCCAAAGTACCCAAAATTGCCAACAATCTCCCCCTTTGTCATTGATGGCAAACCTTTACTAAAAAACACTTCTCAAGAGCCAAAACTGAAACCAACTGTGCTAACAACTGAGAATCTTCCTTTGAAGTTTTGCTCCCCTGACTTGAAGCTCTCCTCTTCACTTTGAAGCTCTCCCCCTTACTCATATCTCTCCCCCTTTGTCATCAATGGCAAAGGGTCACCTTTGGGGCTCGGGACTAAGAATGAGCCTCTTAGCTTAGTCCCTCCCCCACCTCCTGATGAGGTGATTAATTCTTGGGTGGGAGTAAAACTCCCATTAGGCACTGATCATCATCAGCGTCTATAACTTCCTTGTCGGGCCTTCTCTTGAACTCTTTGTCCATATTCCTATTCCTGTTCCTGTCACTGTTCCTGTTCCTGTTATCATTCCTGTTCTTATCCATGCCTTGATCCTTGGACCTGTTCATACCATTGTTCTTGTTCCTGTACCTTGGAAGTTTAGCTCTACACTGTCTAGCTGTGTGACCTTCATTGTTGCACTTATAACAAGTAACAATGTTATTTCTTTTAGGCATACTCGTTCTTTGAATCCACCTGTTTCGACTAACCCTGTTCTTGTTATTAGCCTTGCAAAAAATTGCCTTATGCCCAAACTATTTACAAGAGTAGCAATACCCTTGAAAGTAACTAGCACTTCTGAAACTGTCATTTACCTTCTTCACTTGAGCCATGCAATGTGAAGCCATGTGACCAAACCTGTGACAAGCAAAACATCTGCCTTGAAACTTTCCTTTAATTGACCTCTTAGGTTCCGAAAACTTCTTCTTCTCATTCTGAATTTTGTTTTCTATTTTTGTGCATCTATCATTCAAGGACTCCTTTTCTGAAATACTTTCCTCATCAGAACTCTCTTTCTTTTGGAGTCTCTTACTAGACTCTCCAACTTGTTCCTTGTGTGGCTTAACAAAACCAAGGCCTGTTTTATCTCGTTGTCTTTCTTTGACCTTTGATGAGTGACTTAACATTTTTGGAGCTATCTTGAAACCTCGTAAAGCTTATCCTTGTACTCTTTAGTTTCCTCTTTCAAAGAAGCCATTTTCTGTTCTAACTCACTATACTCAAGAACCTTAGACTCTAACTCATCCTTGAGTTCTTGTGTCTTAGCCATAGAGAAGTCAAGACTTTCTATAAGATCATATCTCTCCATACAACATTCATCTAACTTATCCTTGAGTCTAGCATTCTTCTTTCTTTCCTTTTTCAAAGCACTAAGAGCACTAATAAGTTCACTTTCAAGATCCTTTATTTGATTGCTTTTTGAATCATCAAAGCCTTTTTTAGATTTCTTATCACTAGAGGTGCTACCCTTTTCAAAAACCATACATGCATCTTCCTTATAGTTTTCTGAAGCATCCTCATACATACTAGAAACCAAATCATTATTTGTGCAATCATCCTCAAGGTGACCAAAATTTCCACATCTAAGACATTTCATGATAATGAATCTATGTTTCGGTTCTTCCTCTTTTTCTGATATGAACAACATCTCATTTTCATTATCACTTGAAGAACTTTCACTATCACTACTAGAACACTTACTTGCTTTGTCTAGGTAGAAACTCTTCTTGTGCTTGTGAGAATACCTCTTTCCTTGATTGTTGTGCTCATCTTTGTTTTTCCTGTGATGCTTGTGCTTTTCAGAATCCTTGCTCTTAGAATCCTGTTTATCTTCATCACTTTCATTCTTGGGAACAAGACAGATCAGTAGCATAATGACCAAACTTTCCACAATTGAAACATCTTATATTTTTCATACATTTGTGCTTTCTAGAGAACTTGCATTTCTTGTCTGTAATATGCCTCTTCATCACTAGAAGACTCATCACTATCTTGAAGCTGTTTACCCTTGGAATCCTTGGTAGCCTTGAAAGTTGCCTCTTTCTTGACATCAACCTTCACTTGAGTTCTCAACTCAAATGCTGCAAGTATACTATGGAGCTCATCCTTTTTCAACTTATCCAAATCTTTAGCTTCCTCAATAGCAGAAATATTTTCACTAAATCTATTAGGAAGAGATCTTAAAATCTTATCACAAACATCATTTTCAGCAAGCTCAAGACCTAAGTCTTTCATGGAGTTAACAACCTCATCCATACGAAGCATGTAGTCACTAATATTTTCATCATCATTCATCTTGAGTTGTTCAAACATACCTTTGAAGTGTCTCAACTTGGCCTTTCCGACATTTGTATCACCCGTATGAACCACCTTCAATCTGTTTCCACATTTCACTAGTTGTCTTGCGAGTGAATCACTTTGGTGAGATCTCGCTTTTTGTAAGCCTTTCGGGATTGCATTCATTGCTTTTGAATTGCTTGTGATGTAGGAGCCTTTCTTCTTTAGTATTAGGACCATGTTCAGGAATAGTGTACTCATCTTCAATCACTTCCCAAACCTCATTCCCAAGTGCCATTAGATGAACCTTCATCCTTGCACTCCAAAGACCAAAATCTGACCCATCAAGAATAGGTGTTGCATTGCCACTTGAATAATCCATTGTGTTCTTTACTAGCTTTTCCTTCAAGCTGTTAAACTTTCTGAAGGCACCCGCTCTGATACCAATTGAAGAACACAAGATTATACTCAGAGGGGGGGTGAACAGTATAAGACCTCTTTTTACTTTTTCCTTTATACTTCAAAATAGTAAAGCAATATACCCAAAGCAATATCAAAGCAATGCACAATATCATCCACAAAGTGACACCAATTTTAACGTGGTTCACCTAGAATGGTCGGGCTACGTCCACAAAACTTTTCTCTAAAAGTTATCTCAAAGTTCTTTGGGAATCCTTCCCAATTACAATGTTTATGAGCCTCGGCCCAAAGGAGATACCTTCCCCCAATCAAAATTTATGAGCCTCTGCTCAAAGGAGATACCTTCCCCCAATCAGAATTTATGAGCCTCCGCTCAAAGGAGATACCTTCCCTCTGCTCTGGAAATGATCCCTTAGAAGATCAACTACCTCTACCTCTTGCCAGCACGTGGAACTCCTTTCCACCGAAGACCTCCTATCCTCAATGCTTAGCCTAAGAGACCCTTGCCTTCTATGATCACGTCCACAGAAGCTCAGCAACCTGTACCAAACACAGTCAGTCGGTCTAGTACAAGTCTTCCTCTATCTGTTAGATCTGTCCAACACTTGAACAAATCAATCCTCTGCACACAAGCCTTCTCAAAGACTTGCCAAATCTGTCCTCAGGTTCTTCTCAAAGAACCAGTGCTCCTCTGTCCTCAAGTTCTCTGATAGAACTATCAAAACTCAGCTCACAAGTCCTCTCGCTAGGACCTGTCCAAATCTGCTCACAAGTCCCCATCGAAACCTGTCAAAAATGTTCACAAAACATACACAACTTCTGCGCTCTTACAGCCGCACTTCGTCTTCTCTCAGTCGTCTCTTTGCACACACTTTGCACTGTCTTCGCACACTCTACGCATCATCTCGCCACTTCTATGCTATCTGTGCTCTTTCGTCTGCATCTCGCACACTTTGATGCACATTCAACGACGCATCCAACAACTCATCAACTCTCCAAACAGCCCTCCTTTTATAACATAATTTTCATGATGAAAACTTTAATCTTAGTCGGCTGTTATAACAAATGCAAACCCTAAACTTAGTCGGCTACAAACCCTAATTTTAGTCGACTGTCATCGATCTTCGTCGGCTTCAACTCATGAAGATATTCGGTAACTCAACTACTCGAAGACTTCATTCGGTAACTGACCCTGTAGCCGCTGCACTGTCATTTGTTCACTCTTCACATTTTAGCTGCAAGAATTCACCCTGTATATGTCCCTGTAAATGTCATGGAGATGTCGGTCCTCTTTCATACTTCTCATTCCAGTCGGGTTCTTCTTCTTGTCTTGCGCTCTTACGGCCTATCACGAAATCTCGACATTTTTGTCTCTGTAGCTTCTTTTATTTCTGTTGCCACAACAATGCCACATGTCGCGATATCGTGACACTTTTGCCTCTTTGAATTTTTCTTGGCTGTTGACCGTGAAAACATAACATGTCACGATATCGCGACACTTTCACCTCCGAACTGTTCCTTCTTTCTTTTGTCGCGATATCGCGACACTTTTTGCTTGCGTACTCTTCTTCTTTTCTTATGTCGCGATATCGCGACACTTCTAACTCCTTCGTCTTCTTTTTAGCTTTTGTCATGATATCGCGACACTTTTGCTTCCTTAGACTTCCTTTTTGTTTTTGTCGTGATATCGCGACATTTCTGACTCCGTACATTCTCTCTCCTCTTTGAGTCACGAAACTGCGACATGTCGCGATATCGCGACACTTTTCTAACTTGCTTTCTCTCTCCTACTTAAGTCGCGAAAATGCGACATGTCGCGATATCGCGACATTTTTCTAACTTGCTTTCTCTCTCCTGCTTAAGTCGCGAAAATGCGACATGTCGCGATATCGCGACATTTTTCTAACTTGCTTTCTCTCTCCTGCTTAAGTCGCGAAAATGCGACATGTCACGATATCGCGACATTTTTCCTCCTTAGCTCTTTTCTGTTTTTTGGGTCGCGAAAACCCGACATGTCACGATATCGTGACACTTTTTCTCCTTAGCGCTTTTCTTTTCTTCGGGTCATGAAAACCCGACATGTCGCGATATCGCGACACTTTTTCTCCTTAGCGCTTTTCTTTTCTTCGGGTCGCGAAAACCCGACATGTCGCGATATCGCGACACTTTTTCTCTGCGAGCTCTTTCTCTCGAACCTGTCATGAAATCGTGACACTTTTTTGTCCGTACAATCCCTCTTGCAAATTGTCACGAAATCGCGACACTTTTCTTTGCGAGCTCTTTCTCTCGAACCTGTCCACTTGGGGTTTGCAAAAGACCTTTGAAACTGTCATGCCGTAACCTTCATCAAAACAAATTATTTGACATTAAATCAAATTCCTTCAAGAGCTTCTTGACATCAATGACAACTTATACATTTGAGCAAAGGCAATGTACCCAAAGTACCCAAAATTGCCAACAGATGCGCGTTCTCGACTGTGGAACCACGGATGGGTGGTTTTGGCTGAACAAAAGATTGCCTCAAAATTTGAGCCAATGGTTAGAGTCTGGCTTGTACCCTCAACTTCTCATCGGGTCCAGATCTAATTCGATAGCCTATCGTTATGTAGATTCAACTCTCTCTGTTTGGTGGACTGATGGTGTCTTTATAGGTTGACTAAGGCTTTGGATAGGAATGTGAGTTGGTAAGCCTAATCTGCCAAGTGGCCAATCTAGACTGCCAGGTGGAAGGGGCAGTTACAATGAGTCACTTAGTGTGGCTCACTTAACTGGGGTGATGTGGTTCCAAGTGGAGTGGGATGTGGGATGCTATTTTATGTGAAGGGACAAGGGGACAACAACAAAGGAGTTGTGGCATGGGTTTTGGGAATCTATCTCATGTGCAAGGACAAAGGGGACAGGAGTGGGTAAGATGTGGCATGGATGTTGGATGAAGTGTCTAGGACACATGTCCAATGGGTAGACAGGGTATCCTAGGGTGATTTTCCTAATTAAATAAATTAGGAAAGTATAATGATGTGCATGATTTTATATCCCTAAGTTAGAACTTAGGGATATATCTTTATTATGCAGGATTTGATGGTGAGGTGGTGAATGTGAACTGAAGGGTGCTAGATTTTGATGTCTACACTTCCTCTTCCTCATTTTGTTCAAGTTCCTTAATTTTTTGTAGGGACATTTCTTGGGCCTCCTCTAATATTTTCTCTTGTTAAAATTTTTCATCTTCTGGATTGCTTTATTCTTTTTATAGACCTTTCTTTGGTTGTTTTATCTTTTGAACTATTTTATCCTCTTCTACTATTTCTAAAATATCTCATTCTAATTTTTTTGGTTTTGGTGTTATCTATTACATTTTATTTTGAATATGGCTTTGTGGTGAATGAGTCTTGCTATGACTTCTCCTTCATTGGTCCCTAAGGATTCTTGTTTAGTGGTCATTTCTTTTTTGGGTAAAGGCTTGCTAAGTGCCTACATGCATGGTAGAGGTGACATCGAAAGGGCGTGTCTTCATAATTAACATATTGACAGTAATTACCTAGATATGAAATCAAATCTATCATTTTAATAAGGGGTTTTATAGGTTTTCCATCACATAAATACCAGCAAAAATATCCTAAGCTTTGTTTGAAGTTATATGGGCCATTGAGATAAATTCCTCCAAAGTATTTGTAATATTTTCAAATATCTTCTTTACCTAAAATTTCATGGGTATGATGAATAATCGTATCCATATTTGAGACTTCTATAACAACTTCTATATGTGGATTAAACCCTAATGACCAATGATGCATGTATAGACCAACACTACCTAAAAACTAGGGTCATTTCATGTAGACCTAATCACAATCTTCCTCTTGGGTAAAGGTTACCAAGAAAAATCGTTTGACATCAAAGTGATTGAAGCTTACACTTTGAAATCCCATTTACTTCTAATCCAACTCTTCAAAGCTACTAAAGCTTACCACACTCCCATGAATTTGTAGATTAGGCTACTTTGTAAATATAACATGTTACCTCCTGTAATGATATTACTAGTTGGAATGGAGGGAATCCCGTCCTTTGTCAAAAAGGTCTTATTGGATTTTTGACAAAAAGTTGAAGCTTAGGAGTGAGGCGAGTCTGAGACCTTGTCTTTTCCTTCAAGGGCATATGCACAAGGGGGTTTAATTTTACTCTTTTTTCTCATGATGTGCTTGCACTCCCATCCACTCGATCCTTGAAACTATATCCTTTGTCAAACCCTATGATCATCCCTATGCATATCCCATCTGCTATCCTCATCTCTGAACTTGCTTCTAGATTATGCCTATAACATATCTGGATACTACTCCTCTTCTAGCTTCCATTCCTCTCACCAATTTGACCTCGACAACATAAGTTTAAAATATATTATAGATCAAAATCATTAAATTTAATTTATATGAATCCATATCAAATTAATAAAAGACATATAATAAAATTTTATTCAAATATAATTTATAAACTTTAAGGTTTAGTCATTATACTAAAATTTAGTTTACATTATGAAATTTTGTTGTTCTCATATTTTTTTGATTGGTTGATAAAAGGGGTTTTGAAAGGTCCTAAAATCTCTTACACAAACACAACAAAGAAATCTTATCAGAAGTAAACTAACAGAACTGAGAGCAAACAACCCCAAAAGGGAACAAACCAACTAGCTTTAAACTAGAAAGGAGGCACAAACAAGAGGGTTTTGAAAGGAATCCCACAACCTTTTACAACAACTCCACCATAGGAGAAACCACCCTAAAAACATAGCAACACTGAAGAGACTCCCTACGCAGAGCGATTTGAATCTAAAAAAAATACCCAAAATGAACGGTGATCCAATGCTCAAATTCAAATTCAAAGCACTTTCCTGACAATCATTAAATAAAAACTGCAATAAAGGATTTACAAGATCTACAAGGAAATTCAAATAAAAATTGTTTTGGTATCCCGAAACCACCCATAGAAATCACTGATCGAGAAACCATGAAACCCTGCAGTGCCTAGAAAATCGCCAATCGAGAGACCAGGAAACCTTGCAGCACCAAGAGAACAAGGAAGCTTTGGGAGAAATTGGGGGTAAATCAACTCATCAGGCGACGGGGACCAAACCATAAAACCATCTATCCGCTTTTTTTGCTATCCCGATCTCATTGCCCTTTCTGCGAAGATTCCTAGATTTTGGCCTGGGTGAGCCTTTCTCCAAGTTAAGCTTGGGAGACACCACAGGGTTGTCCAAGACAAGCATAGGGGAAGCATAGACCTCCTTAGGGGAAGAATATTTTCTATCAGCCCTAGGAGTTAAAACTTCCAGATCCTTATCCATTTGATTTACCTCGGTCCCTTCCAACCCAAGGCATTCAAAATAATTCTTAAGAGGAAGGACAATCTCATTCTCCATCGTGTTTGAGTGAGGAACAACTTCTAGATTATTTTAGGATTCCAATCCAGGAGTGACCACATTGTCCATATCATTCCCCTATGGAGATGCAACATGAAGTCCACCATCGTCACCCATTACCGGTTGAGAAAAAACAAAATTTTCCCCTTTTGAAGTCCATTGGGCCTTTTTTTTACCATATTTTTTGTTTCTTGTGCGAGGTTGTCCTAATAGTCGGATCAATGCGATTCACTATTTGTGAAGCCTACTGAGCAGACGACTTCAAAGACTTCTCATTTCTCAGCAACGAATATTGGGTCTTCAAGTGTCCTTGGGTGTGGCACTCAATATTAAACACTGGTTTGTTTTTAAAAATAATGGCCTGGCATTTTATTTTGGAGTCACAGACGAGATCCACATATGTAGGTAACTCAAAATCAAGATTTACAATAACGCATATTCTGGCATAAGTTAGCCTTGATTGTGCTTTCATCGCAGGGTCAAGGGTAACAAAATCACCAATAACTTTAGCAATCAAGAGAAAAATCCTCTCATCCCAATATTGGAAGGGCAGGCTAGGGAGTCAGAACTAGATAGGCACCAAATTAATAGATTGGATTTTAGGATCGAAATCCTCAACCCATTTTCATAAGAACAAGCTTCTACGATTGTAGAACTAGGGTCCACCAGTCAAGATTGGATTGGTATCTTGCGCGTTGTTGAGGCTAATGAGGAAAAATCCTCTGGAAATGGTCTTGATTTCTATGGATCCACTGGGATGCCATTTGATTGATACCCATTTCTTGATTGATTCAATATCAAGGTGACCTCCCACAAATTTCTCTATCAGGGATAAAGAGCTTCGACTGATATTTGAGTCCATAACATCAGGAGGAATGGAGATCTCCTTGCCTTTATGGGTGTAGGGGTTCGAGTCTGAAGAGACAAACACATGTTCTTGATTTTTGTCTTTATCAGCATAGAACTTGAGGGGAGAACTTCGAGACTAGCTCAAAGGGTTTCTGCTAGCGGTTTGACCTTCAAAAACTGCATGTGAAACACAACCACTAGTGGTGTGGCCTCCGAGAGGGGATCCACAACAGCTCAGCAACCTATACCAAACACAATCAGTCGGTCTAGTACAAGTCTTCCTCTGTCTGTCAGATCTGTCCAACACTTGAACAAATCAATCCTCTGCACACAAGCCTTCTCAAAGACTTGCCAAATCTGTCCTTAGGTTCTTCTAAAAGAACCAGTGCTCCTCTGTCCTCAAGTTCTCTGATGGAACTATCAAAACTCAGCTCACAAGTCCTCTCGCTAGGACTCGTCCAAATCGGGTCACAAGTCCCCATCGAAACCTGTCAAAAATGTTCACAAAACATACAGAACTTCTGCGCTCTTACAGCTGCACTCGTCTTCTCTCAGTCGTCTATTTGCACACACTCTGCATTGTCTTCGCACACTCTGCGCATCATCTCACCACATCTACGCTATCTGTGCTCTTTTGGTTGCATCTCGCACACTTTGACGCACATTCAACGACGCATCCAACTCCACATCAACTCTCCAAACAACCCTCCTTTTATAACAGAATTTTCATGATGAAAACTTTAATCTTAGTCGGTTGTTATAACAAATGCAAACCCTAAACTTAATCAGCTGCAAACCCTAATTTTAGTCGGCTGTCATCGATCTTCATCGGCTTCAACTCATGAAGATATTCGGTAACTCAACCGCTCGAAGACTTCATTCGATAACTGACCCTGTGGCCGTTGCACTATCATTTGTTCACTCTTCACATTTTAGATGCAAGAATTCACTCTGTATCTGCCCCTGTAAATGTCGTGGAGATGTTGGTCCTCTGTCATACTTCTCATTCTAGTCGGGTTCTTCTTCTTGTCTTGCGCTCTTACGGCCTGTCGTGAAATCGTGACATTTCTGTCTCTGTAGCTTCTTTTATTTTTGTTGCCATGATAATGCTACATGTCACGATATCGTGACACTTTTGCCTCTTCGACTTTTTCTTGGCTGTTGACCACGAAAACATAACATGTCGCGATATCGCGACACTTTCACCTTCGAACTGTTCCTTCTTTCTTTTGTCGCGATATCGTGACACTTTTTGCTTTCGTACTCTTCTTCTTTTCTTATGTCACGATATCACGACACTTCTAACTCCTTCGTCTTCTTTTTAGTTTTTGTCGTGATATCGCGACACTTCTGCTTCCTTAGAATTCCTTTTTGTTTTTGTTGTGATATCGTGACATTTCTAACTCCGTACATTCTCTCTCCTCTTTGAGTCGCGAAACTGTGACATGTCACGATATCGCGACACTTTTCTAACTTGCTTTCTCTCTCCTACTTAAGTCCTGAAAATGCGACATGTCGCGATATCACGACATTTTTCTAACTTGCTTTCTCTCTCCTACTTAAGTCGCGAAAATGCGACATGTCGCAATATCGCGACATTTTTCCTCCTTAGCTCTTTTCTGTTTTTCGGGTCGCGAAAACCCGACATGTCACGATATCGCGACACTTTTTCTCCTTAGCACTTTTCTTTTCTTCGGGTCACGAAAACCCGACATGTCACGATATCACGACACTTTTTCTCCTTAGCGCTTTTCTTTTCTTTGGGTCGCGAAAACCCGACATGTCGCGATATCGTGACACTTTTTCTCTGCGAGCTCTTTCTCTCAAACCTATCACAAAATCGTGACACTTTTTCGTCTATACAATCCCTCTTGCAAATTGTCACGAAATCGTGACACTTTTCTTTGCGAGCTCTTTCTCTCGAACCTGTCAGCTTGGGGTTTGCAAAAGACCTTTGAAACTGTCATGTCGTAACCTTCATCAAAAAAAATTATTTGACATTAAATCAAATTCCTTCAAGAGCTTCTTGACATCAATGACAACTTATACATTTGAGCAAAGGCAATGTACCCAAAGTACCCAAAATTGCCAACAATCTCCCCCTTTGTCATTGATGGCAAACCTTTATTGAAAACACTTCTCAAGAGCCAAAACTGAAACCAACTATGCTAACAACTGAGAATCTTCCTTTGAAGTTTTGCTCCCCCTGACTTGAAGCTCTCCTCTTCACTTTGAAGCTCTCCCCCTTACTCATATCTCTCCCCCTTTGTCATCAATGGCAAAGGGTCACCTTTGGGGCTCGGGACTAAGAATGAGCCTCTTAGCTTAGTCCCTCCCCCACCTCCTGATGAGGTGATTAATTCTTGGGTGGGAGTAAAACTCCCATTAGGCACTGATCATCATCAACGTCTATAACTTCCTTGTCGGGCCTTCTCTTGAACTCTTTGTCCATATTCTTGTTCCTGTTCTTGTCACTGTTCCTGTTCCTATTATCATTCCTGTTCTTATCCATGCCTTGATCCTTGGACCTGTTCATACCACTGTTCCTGTTCTTGTACCTTGGAAGTTCAGCTCTACATAGTCTAGTTGTGTGACCTTCATTGTTGCACTTATAACAAGTAACAATGTTATTTCTTTTAGGCATACCTGTTCTTTGAATCCACTAGTTCTGACCAAACCTGTTCTTGTTATTTGCCTTGCAATAAACTGCCTTGTGCCCAAACTGTTGACAAGAGTAGCAATACCCTTGAAAGTAACTAGCACTTCTGAAATTTTTTGTTTACTCTCTTCACTTGAGCCATGCAATGTACAGCCATGTGACCAAATCTGTGACAAGCAAAACATCTCGCCTTGAAACTTTCCTTTAATTGACCTCTTAGGTCTCGAAAACTTCTTCTTCTCATTCTGAATTCTATTTTCTCGTGCATCTATCATTCAAGGACTCCTTTTCTGAAATACTTTCCTCATCGGAACTCTCTTCCTTTTGGAGTCTCTTACTAGACTCTCCAACTTGTTCCTTGTGTGGCTTAACAAAACCAAGGCCTATTTTATCTATTGTCTTTCTTTGACCTTTGATGAGTGAATTAACCTTTTTGGAGCTATCTTGAAACCTCGTAAAGCTTATCCTTGTACTCTTTAGTTTCCTCTTTCAAAGAAGCCATTTTCTGTTCTAACTCACTATACTCAAGAACCTTAGACTCTAACTCATCCTTGAGTTCTTGTGTCTTAGCCATAGAGAAGTCAAGACTTTCTATAAGATCATCTCTCTCCATACAACATTCATCTAACTTATCCTTGAGTCTAGCATTCTTCTTTCTTTCCTTTTCCAAAACACTAAGAGCACTAATAAGTTCACTTTCAAGATCCTTTATTTGTTTGCTTTTTGAATCATCAAAGCCTTTTTTAGATTTCTTATCACTAGAGGTGCTACCCTTTTCAAAAACCATACATGCATCTTCCTTATATTTTTCTGAAGCATCCTCATACATACTAGAAACCAAATCATTATTTGTGCAATCATCCTCAAGGTGACCAAAATTTCCACATCTAAGACATTTCATGATAATGAATCTATGTTTCAGTTCTTCCTCTTTTTCTGATATGAACAACATCTCATTTTCATCATCACTTGAAGAACTTTCACTATCACTACTAGAACACTTACTTGCTTTGTCTAGGTAGAAACTCTTCTTGTGCTTGTGAGAATACCTCTTTCCTTGATTGTTGTGCTCATCTTTGATCTTCCTGTGATGCTTGTGCTTTTCAAATCCTTGCTCTTAGAATCCTGTTTATCTTCATCACTTTCATTCTTGGGAACAGTACAGTCAGTAGCATAATGACCAAACTTTCCACAATTGAAACATCTTATATTTTTCATACTTTTGTGCTTTCTAGAGAACTTGCCTTTCTTGCTGTAATATGCCTCTTCGTCACTAGAAGACTCATCACTATCTTGAAGATGTTTGCCCTTGGATTCCTTGGTAGCCTTGAAAGCTGCCTCTTTCTTGACATCAACCTTCACTTGAGTTCTCAACTCAAATGCTGCAAGTATACTATGGAGCTCATCATTTTTCAACTTATCCAAATCTTTAGCTTCCTCAATAGCAGAAATATTTTCACTAAATCTATTAGGAAGAGATCTTAAAATCTTATCACAAACATCATTTTCAGCAAGCTCAAGACCTAAGTCTTTCATGGAGTTAACAATCTCATCCATACGAAGCATGTAGTCACTAATATTTTCATCATCATTCATCTTGAGTTGTTCAAACATACCTTTGAAGTGTCTCAACTTGGCCTTTTTGACATTTGTATCACCTGTATGAACCACCTTCAATTGTTTCCACATTTCACTAGTTGTCTTGCAGTGAATCACTTTGGTGAGATCTGCTTTTTGTAAGCCTTTCAGGATTGCATTCATTGCTTTTGAATTGTCTGTGATGTAGGAGCCTTTCTTCTTTAGTATTAGGACCATGTACAGGAATAGTGTACTCATCTTCAATCACTTCCCATACCTCATTACCAAGTGCCATTAGATGAACCTTCATCCTTGCACTCCAAAGACCAAAATCTGACCCATCAAGAATAGGTGTTGCATTGCCACTTGAATAATCCATCGTGTTCTTTACTAGCTTTTCCTTCAAGCTGTTAAACTTTTCGAAGGCACCCGCTCTAATACCAATTGAAGAACACAAGCTTATACTGAGAGGGGGGGTGAACAATATAAGACCTCTTTTTACTTTTTCCTTTATACTTCAAAACAGTAAAGCAATATACCCAAAGCAATATCAAAGCAATGCACAATATCATCCACAAAGTGACACCAATTTTAACGTGGTTCACCTAGAATGGCTGGGCTATGTCCACAAAAATTTTCTCTAAAAGTTATCTCAAAGTTCTTTGGGAATCCTTCCCAATTACAATGTTTATGAGCCTCGGCCCAAAGGAGATACCTTCCCCCAATATGAATTTATGAGCCTCTGCTCAAAGGAGATACCTTCCCCCAATAAGGATTTATGAGCCTCTGCTCAAAGGAGATACCTTCCCCTCTGCTCTAGAAATGATCCCTCAGAATATCAACTGCCTCTACCTCTTGCCAGCATGTGGAACTCCTTTCCACCGAAGACCTCCTATCCTCAATGCTTAGCCTAAGAGACCTTTGCCTTCTATGATCACGTCCACAGTAGCTTAGCAACCTGTACCAAACACAGTCAGTCAATCTAGTACAAGTCTTCCTCTGTTCATCGGATCTATCCAACACTTGAACAAATCAATCCTCTACACACAAGCCTTCTCAAAGACTTGCCAAATCTGTCCTCAGGTTCTTCTCAAAGAACTAGTGCTCCTTTGTCCTCAAGTTCTCTGATAGAACTATCAAAACTCAGCTCACAAGTCCTCTGCTAGGACCTGTCCAAATCTGCTCACAAGTCCCCATTGAAACCTGTCAAAAATGTTCACAAAACATACACAACTTCTACTCTCTTACAACCGCACTTCGTCTTCTCTCAGTCGTCTCTTTGCACACACTCTACACTGTCTTCGCACACTCTACGCATCATCTCGCCACTTCTACGCTATCTGCGCTCTTTCGGCTGCATCTCGCACACTTTGACGCACATTCAACGATGCATCCAACAACACATCAACTCTCCAAATAGCCCTCCTTTTATAACAAAATTTTCATGATGAAAACTTTAATCTTAGTCGGCTATTATAACAAATGCAAACCCTAAACTTAGTCGGCTGCAAACCCTAATTTTTGTCGGCTGTCATCGATCTTCGTCGGCTTCAACTCATGAAGATATTTGGTAACTCAACTGCTCGAAGACTTCATTCGGTAACTGACCCTATAGCCGCTGCACTGTCATTTGTTCACTCTTCACATTTTAGCTGCAAGAATTCACCCTATATCTGCCCCTATAAATGTCGTGGAGATGTCGGTCCTCTGTCATACTTCTCATTCCAGTCGGGTTCTTCTTCTTGTCTTGTGCTCTTACGACCTGTCGTGAAATCGTGACATTTCTGTCTATGTAGCTTCTTTTATTTCTGTTGCCACGACAATGCTACATGTCACGATATCGCGACACTTTTGCCTCTTCGATTTTTTCTTGGCTGTTGATCGCGAAAACATAACATGTCGTGATATCACGACACTTTCACCTCCGAACTGTTCCTTCTTTCTTTTATCGCGATATCGCAACACTTTCTACTTCCGTACTCTTCTTCTTTTCTTATGTCACGATATCGTGACACTTCTAACTCCTTTGTCTTCTTTTTAGCTTTTGTCGCGATATCGCGACACTTCTGCTTCCTTAGACTTCCTTTTTGTTTTTGTCGCGATATCGCGATATTTCTGACTCCGTACATTCTCTCTCCTCTTTGAGTCGCGAAACTGTGACATGTCGCGATATCGCGACACTTTTCTAACTTACTTTCTCTCTCTTGCTTAAGTCGCGAAAATGCGACATGTCGCGATATCGCGACATTTTTCTAACTTGCTTTCTCTCTCCTGCTTAAGTCGCGAAAATGCGGCATGTCACGATATCGCGACATTTTTCTAACTTGCTTTCTCTCTCCTGCTTAAGTCGCAAAAATGCGACATGTCGCGATATTGCGACATTTTTCCTCCTCAGCTCTTTTCTATTTTTCGGGTCGCGAAAACCCGACATGTCGCGATATCGCGACACTTTTTCTCCTTAGTGCTTTTCTTTTCTTTGGGTCACGAAAACCCGACATGTCGCGATATCGCGACACTTTTTCTCCTTAGCGCTTTTCTTTTCTTCGGGTCGTGAAAACCCGACATGTCGCGATATCGCGACACTTTTTCTCTGTGAGCTCTTTCTCTTGAACCTGTCGTGAAATCGCGACACTTTTTCGTCCGTACAATCCCTCTTGCAAATTGTCGCGAAATCACGACACTTTTCTTTGCGAGCTCTTTCTCTCGAACCTGTCAGCTTGGGGTTTGCAAAAGACCTTTGAAACTGTCATGCCGTAACCTTCATCAAAACAAATTATTTGACATTAAATCAAATTCCTTCAAGAGCTTCTTGACATCAATGACAACTTATACATTTGAGCAAAGGCAATGTACCCAAAGTACCCAAAATTGCCAACAGATGCGCGTTCTCGACTGTGGAACCACGAATGGGTGGTTTTGGTTGAACGAAATATTACCTCAAAATTTGAGCCAACGGTCAGAGTCTGGCTTGCGCCCTCAACTTCTCGTCGGGTCCAGATCTAATTCGATAGCCTATCGATATGTAGATTCAACTCTCTCTGTTTGGTGGACTGATGGTGTCTTTATAGGTTGACTAAGGCTTTGGAGAGGAATGTGAGGTGGTAAGCCTAATCTGCCAAGTGGCCAATCTAGACTGCCAGGTGGAAGGGGCAGTTACAATGAGTCACTTAGTGTGGCTCACTTAACTGGGGTGATGTGGTTCCAAGTGGAGTGGGATGTGGGATGCTATTTTATGTGAAGGGACAAGGGGAAAACAACAAAGGAGTTGTGGCATGGGTTTTGGGAATCTATCTCATGTGCAAGGACAAAGGGGACAGGAGTGGGTAAGATGTGGCATGGATGTTGGATGAAGTGTCCAGGACACATGTCCAATGGGTAGACAGGGTATCCTAGGGTGATTTTCCTAATTAAATAAATTAGGAAAGTATAATGATGTGCATGATTTTATATCCCTAAGTTAGAACTTAGGCATATATCTTTATTATGCAGGATTTGATGGTGAGGTGGTGAATGTGAACTGAAGGGTGCTAGATTTTGATGTCTACACTTCCTCTTCCTCATTTTGTTCAAGTTCCTTAATTTTTTGTAGGGACGTTTCTTGGGCCTCCTCCTCTAATATTTTCTCTTTTAAACTTTTTCATCTTCTGGATTGCTTTATTCTTTTTATAGACCTTTCTTTGGTTGTTTTATATTTTGAACTATTTTATCCTCTTCTACTATTTCTAAAATATCTCATTCTAATTGTTCTGGTTTTGGTGTTATCTATTACATTTTATTTTGAATATGGCTTTGTGGTGAATGAGTCTTGCTATGACTTCTCCTTCATTGGTCCCTAAGGATTCTTGTTTAGTGGTCATTTCTTTTTTGGGTAAAGGCTTGCTAAGTGCCTACATGCATGGTAGAGGTGACATCGAAAGGGTGTGTCTTCATAATTAACATAGTAACAGTAATTACCTAGATATGAAATCAAATCTATCATTTTAATAAGGGGTTTTATAGGTTTTCCATCACATAAATACCATCAAAAATAGCCTAAGCTTTGTTTGAAGTTATATGGGCCATTGAGATAAATTCCTCCAAAGTATTTGTAATATTTTCAAATATCTTCTTTACCTAAAATTTCATGGGTATCATGAATAATCGTATCCATATTTGAGACTTCTATAACAACTTCTATATGTGGATTAAACCCTGATGACCGATGATGCATGTATAGAGCAACACTACCTAAAAACTAGGGTCCTTTCATGTAGACCTAATCACAATCTTCCTCTTGGGTAAAGGTTACCAAGAAAAATCGTTTGACATCAAAGTGATTGAAGCTTACACTTTGAAATCCCATTTACTTCTAATCCAACTCTTCAAAGCTACTAAAGCTTACCACACTCCCATGAATTTGTAGATTAGGCTACTTTGTAAATATAACATGTTACCTCTTGTAATGATATTACTAGTTGGAATGGAGGGAATCCCATCCTTTGTCAAAAAGGTCTTATTGGATTTTTGACAAAAAATTGAAGCTTAGGAGTGAGGCGAGTCTGAGACCTTGTCTTTTCCTTCAAGGGCATATGCACAAGGGGGTTTAATTTTACTCTTTTTTCTCATGATGTGCTTGCACTCCCATCCACCCGATCCTTGAAACTATATCCTTTGTCAAACCCTATGATCATCCCTATGCATATCCCATCTGCTATCCTCACCTCTGAACTTGCTTCTAGATTATGCCTATAACATATCTGGATACTACTCCTCTTCTAGCTTCCATTCCTCTCACCAATTTGACCTCGAAAACATAAGTTTAAAATATATTATAGATCAAAATCATTAAATTTAATTTATATGAATAGATATCAAATTAATAAAAGACATATAATAAAATTTTATTCAAATATAATTTATAAACTTTAAGGTTTAGTCATTATACTAAAATTTAGTTTACATTATGAAATTTTTTTGTTCTCATATTTTTTTGATTGGTTGATAAAAGGGGTTTTGAAAGGTCCTAAAACCTCTTACACAAACACAACAAAGAAATCTTATCAGAAGTAAACTAACATAACTGAGAGCAAACAACCCTAGAGGGAACAAACCAACTAGCTTTAAACTAGAAAGGAGGCACAAACAAAAGGGTTTTGAAATGAATCCCACAACCTTTTACAACAACTCCACCATAGGAGAAACCACCCTAAAAACATAGCAACACTGAAGAGACTCCCTACGCACAGCGATTTGAATCTGAAAAAATTACCCAAAATGAACGGTGATCCAACGCTCAAATTCAAATTCAAAGCACTTCCTTGACAATCATTAAATGAAAACTGCAATAAAGGATTTACAAGATCTACAAGGAAATTCAAATAAAAATTGTTTTGGTATCCCAAAACCACCCCTAGAAATCACCGATAGAGAAACCAGGAAACCCTGCAGTGCCTAGAAAATCGCCAATCGAGAGACCAGGAAACCTTGCAGCACCAAGAGAACAAGGAAGCTTTGGGAGAAATTGGGGGTAAATCAACTCATCAGGCGACGGGGACCAAACCATAAAACCATCTATCCGCTTTTTTTTCTATCCCGGTCTCATTGCCCTTTCTGCGAAGATTCTTAGATTTCGGTTTGGGTGAGCCTTTCTCCAAGTTAAGCTTGGGAGACACCACAGGGTTGTCCAAGCCAAAAACTGGGGAAGCATAGACCTCCTTAGGGAAAGAATATTTTCTATCAGCCCTAGGAGTTAAAACTTCCAGATCCTTATCCACTTGATTTACCTCGGTCCCTTCCAACCCAAGGCATTCAAAAGAATTCTTAAGAGGAAGGACAATCTCATTCTCCATCGAGTTCGAGTGAGGAACAACTTCCAGATTATTTTGGGATTCCAATCTAGGAGTGACCACATTGTCCATATCATTCCCCCGTGGAGATGCAACATGAACTCCACCATCGTCACCCATTACCGGTTGAGAAAAAACAAAATTTTCCCCTTTCGAAGTCCATTGGGCCTTTTTCTACCATATTTTATGTTTCTTGTGCGGGGTTTTCCTAATAGTCGGATCAATGCGATTCACTATTTGTGAAGCCTACCGAGCAGACGACTTCAAAGAATTCTCCTTTCTCAACAACAGACATTGGGTCTTCAAGTGTCCTTGGGTGTGGCACTCAATACAAAACATCTGGTTTGTTTTTAAAAATAATGGCCTGGCATTTTATTTTGGAGTCACAGACGAGATCCACATATGTAGGTAACTCAAAATCAAGATTTACAATAACGCATATTCTGGCATAAGTTAGCCTTGATTGTGCTTTCATCGTAGGGTCAAGGGTAACAAAATCACCAATAACTTCAGCAATCAAGAGAAAAATCCTCTCATCCCAATATTGGAAGGGCAGGCTGGGGAGTCGGAACTAGATAGGCACCAAATTAATAGATTGGATTTCAGGATCAAAATCCTCAACCCATTTTCATAAGAACAAGCTTCTACGATTGTAGAACTAGGGTCCACCAGTCAAGATGCGATTGGTATCTTGCACGTTGTTGAGGCTAATGAGGAAAAATCCTCTGGACATGGTCTTGATTTCTATGGATCCACTGGGATGCCATTTGATTGATACCCATTTCTTGATTGATTCAATATGAGGGTGACCTCCCACAAATTTCTCTATCAGGGATAAAGAGCTTCCACTAATATTTGAGTCCATAACACTGGGAGGAATGGAGATCTCCTTGTCTTTATGGGTGCAGGGGTTCGAGTCTGAAGAGACAAACACATGTTCTTGATTTTTGTCTTTATCAGCATAGAACTTGAGGGGAGAACCTCGAGACTAGCTCAAAGGGTTTTTGCTAGCGGTTTGACCTTCAGAAACTGCATGTGAAACACAACCACTAGTGGTGTGGCCTCCGAGAGGGGATCCACCTGGGTCATCGATGCCCGTATCTTCCAAGCCATCGTCATTGCCATCGGTGGGAGGGTTCTCTGGATCATCGCCATTGCCAGTGCTAGATTCAACTTTCTCGTCGACTAAAAATTTGAAATTTCCATCGCCATCGCCAGAGCGCTCCATCTTTACACAAAACTACCGTTTCAACCGATATTTTCTCTCCGCTCTTCCGTTGAAAAATAGCAAGATCAGTCATTATCGTACAAAGATCCCTCTCTCCCTCTACGCTTCCATTGAAAAACCAACCAGATCGATCGTTGTCATACAAAGATCCCTCTCTCCCTCCTTTCTTCTGTTGAAAAAACAACCAATCGAAGGAAATTTCACCATTGTTGTTCTTATCTTCATATTTTATGTGAGATTGATTAAAAGTTATTTTTGAGTCTATAAAATAAAAAATCAAATTAACAAATAATTAAAATAAATTTATAAAAAAATATTATTAAAAAAAATCTATTAATTTTTTCCTGAATGGTATGAGTTCAATGATTAAATAATTTTTATTTTAAAAACAAATAAAAATTAAAATAATACCACTATATTTAATTAAGTTAAAAAAGATAACTTGGTGTGTAAGGGAAATTGTAAACCAAAAAAAAACACCATGGTAAAGCATGTGAACACAATTATTCGGCAAATCATCTTAATTTGAAATTTTAAACATAAGGAGAGTTGGAGTCTCCTATTGAGTTTAGATGGATTTTTACAGAACAAAAAGATTTTGGTTAGTACGTATCGTACCTTAGTGACCGTCACATACCATACCCAATAAATTTTTTGTCTGTAACGCCCATACCTCATCAATAAACAAGCCATGTACTTCTAAGAAAACAAATTTAAAAAATTCAATGGAATTTGGGTAATCACATCGAGAGAAGCTTAAGGCCGTTTGGGTTTAGCAAATTTCTTCAGAGTTCGTAGTCAGAAGCTGTCAAAACCAAGTTCAGCGAAATTGGCAGATTGTCCTTGCAGCGTCATGTCTTGTACCATACAATTAAAATGGAAGAAGACTACGGCATCTCCTGGTAACAAGTTTTGCAATTTTGTGATTGCCGTGAGATTATAAAAAGTCAACTCACCTAGAAGAAGGGGTATATGAATCTCCCAAGAACCTCAAAGCCCCCGTAGGTACTTAACCGTATAATGGTAATAATGGGCGTAAAAGTTTTTTTTAAAAGCGGCAAGATGCAACCCTTTCAATTCAAATTCATGTCTTGGAATCCGCACGCCAATGGCTTATATCCAAAACTATGATAGCAGTTTCAAGCAAAGCCCGGAAAGAAAACAAATGGAGAAGCAGAAGCGGTCATATTCATGGCGCCGATACAGAGGTTTTACGTGACAAGGCGTTGCGCTTGAATATAGAGCATAAGTTGTTGAAGGAGGAGAGAAAGAAAGGCATGGCGACGACAAAAACGAAGGCCATAGTAGACGTGAGGCTAGCAGCGGTTGCGGCCGCCCTGCGAGTAAAAGTGAAGATGGCAGCGATGCCGCCATTACTGCAAGCTCATGCTTTTCGCTGCGCCAGACATGCATTGGACGCCATGGATCAGCCAGGGAAACCTAGCTGCTCTAAAGTTGCCGCCGCCATCAAGCAAGTAATGCTAATATTATCTGTCTCCTCATTACTTTTTAATGTCAAATGTATATCTATACAAAGACGTAAGACTACGAGAAGCTCTGTTGGGTGTTTGAAAACGGTCCTGTGGGTGATCATAATAATAATATAAAGAAGAATTAATGGCATCGGTTTTAAAATTGATTTTGTGCAGGAGTTCGATGAATGTTACGGGCCTGCGTGGCACTGCATTGTGGGAAGTAGCTTTGGGTCGTTTGTGACTCACTCTTTTGGAGGATTCTTGTATTTCTCTGTGGATAAGTTATCGATCCTTCTGTTTAAGACCACGCTTGAACCGGTGCATCCAAGTTTTTGAAGAAAAAAATATATGCAAAATCCTCATCATCATTTAGGGTTTTGCATAAATCAGCTGTTGGTTTGCAACCCAGGGTAGGAAGTGCTGCTTCATAAGACTAGTCTGTTCATGATTATGGTAGACGGCATGGTCTTTCTATTCTTTAAATTTACGTGGGATTTTGGTATGCCAAAACTTCAGTTAAGATTTTCCTTTTGAATTTAATAAGATGGCGACTGTCTTTAGATAGCTTTTAGTTTATTTTATTTTTTCGTAATGTCCTTTCTCCTACATCCATCATAGACGAAAAACATAATTAAAAAATAAATTAGATATTAAAAAACAAAAGAAGACCTAGGTTTAAACCTTGGGGTATATTTAATAAGGTCAAAGGTAGTAGTCTAACTTAAGTCCGTTAAGTCAGTTGAATGTGTGCCAGCTTGACGATGACCGTATCAAACCTCAGCCACCTGAGGAGAGACATGGGTTATAAAGGCAGTTTCAATGATTTAACTTGTATTCGAAGGCAGAATCCTCGGGAAGAAAGTCTGTCCGCCTGCCCAGCCTCTAATATAAAAAAAAAAAAAAAAACCTGTTAATAATATTGTTTTAGCATAATATTGTTTCCTAATTTATTTTAAAAAATAATAGGGTTGTGAAAGGGTTATATTAACTTAGTTATATTAAGTTATATAATTTGTTTGGTGTTGCTCAGGTTTGAACTTTGATATGGACATCTTTCATATACTCCAATCATTGAACCACAACCTTATTAATGATTATTACTATTTTTAATAAAATAATATAAAAATATAACTTTTAAATTGAACCATTACAAATGTAATAATATAATTTCTTTATAATCATTGTAATATCTAATATATTGAAATCTATTTTTAATAAAATAATATAAAAATATAAATGTAATAATATAATTTTTCTATAGCCATTGTAATATCTAATATATAAAAATTTATCTAAAAAGTCTTATAGCATTAGAAAGTTCATGTCATTGTAATGCTTAACAAATTCAAAATTATTTAAAATATTTTTTGTTCATGTTATTACAAGCTCTTAATATTTATTCGAGGCTGTCAAGGCTCATGCATGAGATTTATTAGAGCCTTTTCTTATCCTATAAGAAATAAATAAAGAAAAAAAAATCCATTTTAACAAATTGTTGATAGAGTCTTTTCTATGGATTTAATTAAATTAATTTTATTGAGGTAAAAACTTAATTATCCCATGATGGATGGGTTTTAGAGTAAGTGGTATAAATAGAACAACTTCATATTAGAAATCAAGGTTTAAATCTAATGGATGAACATTAATATTTTGTGCAATATAGGGGCTCCATAACATCTAACTTCATTCTTTTAGAATTGATATGAACATTAATGCAATGGAATTATTCATAAGAGGAATCCTAGCTATGGGCTCCACAACTCATTATCCTTAATATTGAATGTAATAAAATTATCATAAAATGAACCCTAGCTAAGGTCTTAGCAACATGGAACATCATATCAAAGAGTTTACAATTGATTAAAAAATATATTAAGTTTATGAAAAAATTATAAATTTTTAATAAGATGGTTTTTTAAAGTCTTATTCTCTTATCTTTAATCCAAAATTATACTTGTTGGTTTGAGCATGTTTGGCTTATAGATGTTCAAAGATCAAAATCTATATTAACGTGAGCAAAAATTATAAATTTTTGAATAATTTTTAATAAGATGGTTTTTTAAAGTCTTATTCTCTTATCTTTAATCCAAAATTATACTTGTTGGTTTGAGCATGTTTGGCTTATAGATGTTCAAAGATCAAAATCTATATTAACGTGAGCAAAAATTATAAATTTTTGATATGATGGTTGTTTAAAGCCTTATTCTATTATCTCTAATCCAAAATTATACTTGTTGTCTTGGTCATGTTTGGCTTATATATGTTCAAAGATAAAAATCTATATTAATGTGAGCAATAATTACAAGTTATAGATTTCTATTAACAACTTGGTTGAAATAGAAGATACCAAATAATTAGTGGATGAGCTTCCAAATATGTTTCAATAGTTCTATTTGCCCATATTTACATAGAAGGGTGAGTTGGTTTAGAATATATAAAACGATAATGGATGTTTGGTAAATTTACGATATAAGGATTTATAGTAATTAGAATTTTTTCTCTCAAATATTTCCCTTGGAAATTTTTTTGGTTACTTGAGGCCTTCCTTAAGGCCTAGAAATTCCTTTCATCTGGCTTATAGATGTTCAAAGCTCAAAATGTATATTAATATGAGCAACAAGTCTAGATTATGCATTTCTATTAGTAACCTGGTTGAAGGAGAAGAAATCAAATAATTAGCAGATTAGCTTCATATTATGACTCAAGAGTTATATTTGCCTATATTTACATAGAAGGATGAGTTGGTTTAGAATATATCAAAAGATGATGGATTCATGGTAAATTTAGGATATAAGACTTCATATGGACAAATTTAACTCTTAGATAAGGATTTTTAGAGAGTCTTACTATGATATTACACTTCATTAACTAACTAGTATAGTCATGAAAATTACTTCATCTTCTTTTTGAGATACTTCATAGAAGCTATATGCAATTATTGAAACTTTATGTAAGTTACAACACTTAGCAATTTTACAATTTGTAAATATTTCACCACTTAATGTATTCTATCTAGTTAATGCAATTTATAATAATGAATTCAATGACAACCTTAGATTTGTGGTACTAGTCATAACATCAATTCAATAATGCAAGTTCTAACATAAAACTACAACACTTGTTGAGATCAAAGAGTGATTAAACATCAATGAATATATTTACAATATTTGCATAATTACTGTATTACATGTAACTTCAACTAAAATACAATCCTACCACTCACTAGCTTAAGCTTTGTTGTTTCAATAATATTACAAAAAATGAACTATACAACATATTGTGCTTACAATTTAAGCTAACTATATTATTTTTCTATGAAACTCAATTCAAGTTATAGTTTTATGCATCTAAAATTAATTTTTTAATAATTATCATCACCATTCACATTATCCAAATATGCTATAACAACATCATGGCGTTCAATATTAAAGGATGGATAATACTTTAATAATTACATGAGAGCAAGTTATAACTCATTTTTTAACAAATAAAGCCAAGTACTATTTCTTTCCAAAACTTGGAGAAACCCACTTTAAGTTATAGAACACATATGTTTTTTTTTTAAATTTGAAATTTACACCACAATAATTGATAAAATTTAGATATCTAGTTAGATACTCTACATCTTACCCCAATAGAGGTTTATTAAGAACATCATAAATGCCAATTGGTTCCCTATAAAATTCGCAATGCATCAAGCTTCAAAAGAAAAATGAATTTCTTTTAACTTCTCACCAACCAACAATACTCAACCAAAAGATAGACTGGCAACTCTTATCCGAAGTTTCTTTTACTGTGTAAACTACAACAAGAATATGGGCTAGGTGTTCCTACCCAAGTCCATAGTATACATAAATAATACTTCCCATAAAAGTCAATAAGGTCACTTATCCTTTTATCTTTTTACAAAGAGCATATATGAACAAAAGGATGTCACTCTCATACATTCCTCTAGAAGAAGCAAGCATTGAAAATGAATTGCATTACAGGTAAACATAAATTGATCAAAATTCCTTTTTAAATATGGATTTCTCAATCATTACCAAATGTTAGATAAAAAAACCATACATGTGACAACCTAGTAGAGCATAACCCCAAAGCTAGGTGATAGTTTTAAAATCAATCCAAAAAATATTTACAACTTAGTTTTTAAAGACAACCATTTTAAATTTTTATTTTCTAAGTTAAAATCAAATCTAAAATGAAGAACACAAGCTTATACTGAGAGGGGGGGTTGAACAGTTTAAGACCACTTTTTACTTTTCTTTTCAATTCAATATTATACAGTGTATAGCTAGTAGTATCAATAACAGTAATAAAAGCAATGCACAGAACACCATACATAATAGAGACACAAATTTTAATGTGGTTCACCCAATGTGGGCTACCTCCATAGAGAAAATATTTCTTATAAATATTTCTCAAATAATCTCTTGGGAATCCTTCCCAATTACAATGTTTATGGACCTCTATCCAAAGGAGATGTTGATCCCCTAAATATCAAGTTCGTGGATCTCTTCCACAAGAGAACTATTTTCCCTTCAACTCTGGGTAGTGATCTTCTAGAAGACTCTGTCTCTTTGCTGCACTAACTGGTGGATCTTTCTCCACTTGAAGACTCCTCACTCAGAAGATCTATCTTCAATTGTCTTGGCTGTTGGATATCTATCCACTGAGACTCTGTCATCTATACTATGTCACCTCTAAATTTCTATCAATAGATTCACTCAAAACCTTCTTAAATCTGCTCAATAGATTCACTCAGAACCTGCTCAAATCTACTCAATAGATCCACACAGAACCTACTCAAATCTGCTCAACAGGTCCACACAGAACCTACTCAAATCTACTCAACAGGTCCACACAGAACCTGCTAAAATTTGCTCAACATATTCACACAAAACCTGTCCAAATATACTCAACAAGCTCACTCAAAACCTGCTCAAATCTGCTCAATAAGTCCTCTCTAGGACTTTCTCAAATATGCATTGCAAGCTTCCACAAAAGCTTACATAAAATCAGTCCACAAGCCTTCTCAAAGACTTGCCTCAAATCTTCTTAACAAGTCCACACAGAACTTGTTCAATCTCATAGAATCATAAAGAGAATTGTTAGAGACTCAATATGTTCTATACTCAAAGCTCAATCTCAACTCAAATCAATATCATAGAAGCATAAAGAGAATTGTTAGAGACTCAATATGTTCTATACTCAAATCCCAATCTCAACTCAAATCAATATCATAGAAGCATAGAGAGAATTGTTAGAGACTCAATATGTTCTATACTCAAATCTCAATCTCAACTCAAATCAATCTCATAGAAGCATAGAGAGAATTGTTAGAGACTCAATATGTTCTATACTCAATCTCAACTCAAATTAGAATATAGAAAATTTTATTTCATGGAACTTGAACAACCACTTCACACAAAAACTTGACTAGGCTCAATCAACTCCACTCAACCAATCATCTCAAGGAACAACCCTTTCTCACAACCCTAGTCCAAGCATGTATCAACCAAATCAAAATGTTTCTAACAATGCTCAACCACAAATCTCACATAACAATGATACTCATGTTCTTTTCTAACTTAAGTTCAAGTTCTTTGCATAACCAATTGGCTTCAACAACAATGCTTATAACACAATCTTCACATAACAATGATACTCATGTTCTTTTCTACAACTCTTCACTCAATCCAATGGCTTCAACAACAATGCTTATAAAACAAGGTTTTGAAGTCACT
The DNA here is from genome assembly GCA_028583015.1 of Wollemia nobilis. Lineage (NCBI taxonomy): Eukaryota > Viridiplantae > Streptophyta > Pinopsida > Araucariales > Araucariaceae > Wollemia > Wollemia nobilis. The sequence continues at coordinate 6,602,021 of JAQPPZ010002440.1, forward strand.
TCACAAATCCAAAAAATCTTGAACCAACAACTCACACTCACTAGGCAAAAATCCACTTTCTAGAAAAGCCTTATACATCAAGCACTTTCGAAAAGGAAACCACAATCAATCCTTTTCTCTCCAATGATATTTTCAAAAATCAATCACCCAATCAATCAATAGGAGAATGTGCCCATACCTTTTATGAAGATGAAGAAGCCCTTGAAAATCTACCACAATCACAATATTTTCTTTTGCCAATCATTCACAAGGGTTAGAACAAATCACAAAAACTCATACACCTTATTACTCCAATCTCAACAATAAACTCATCCTCTAACTCTAAAAAATTATTCACCACCATAGGATTTAATTATTCTTCAAATTAACAATAATCAACACCATAATAATTTTGATCATCCCTCAAAATATTATTAACCCAACATTGGCATGTCAAAATAACTCAACCACCATGGCAATTGTTTCCCCTTTAATTTTCAATCCGAATATAGCAAAAATATTAAGCTTGCATTCCTTATACCTCCCAAAGCTAACTTTATAAAACCTTAACAAGCAAAATATTAAAATTTAGTTGTCACTCTTTCTGCAAAAATTAGAGCGCATACCTTTGGTAAATATCCTACGAATTTTAGAGTGCATACACTACCCTCAAAAGGATCTTCAGCGATTCGAACTGTCGACCACCACGCTGCCAAGTTCTTTGGCCGCACCGCGTGGGCTAGGAGAGCCCACGTGAGGGAGAAGGAAATTCTCCCTTCTTATCACCGCGTGCGCCTCCTCCTTGGTGCCAAGACCAACCAGTCACACCTTTGACCACGCAACGCTTGTCTTCCTCCTTCGCTGGCGCAGGGGCTTCGATGTCAAAATCGAAATGCTCAGGGATGAATGTCGAACTCTTGGCCAATGATAAATGAAATCATTTGCCTCCTTTTATATGCACTTTGATGCATTTCCAAACACATCAGGCTTAATTCAAAAATTTCAAATTTAATTTCATCAACCCTCCTTAGGGTTTAATTAAATTTAATTAATTAATAATTAATTAAAAATAATTCTTTTCACCTTGGATTTTAAGAAAATCCCTATCCACATAAGTCCACCATGGTTTTAAATAAAACCTTTTGATTTCGCCTTCCTTGGAACCTTGTATTAATGCACAACCTTGGTGTAATGAATATTATTTATAAATTATTTAAATTCATTTTCACCTTGGATTTTAAGAAAAGCCCTATCCACATAAGTCCACCATGGTTTTAAATAAAACCTTTTGATTTCGCCTTCCTTGGAACCTTGTCTTAATGCACAACCTTGGTGTAATGAATATTATTTATAAAATTTAAATTCCTTGTGAATTTAAATAATTTATAAATAATTATTAAACCTCCTTTTTAATATTTGCAATAACCCATCTTGGGTTTTAATGAACCAATCACTTAACCTGTACTCCCAATAATATTAAAATATTATGGAGCCTATTTCCTTTCACTTTTGCACTAATGAAGCTTTTTCTTGAATGATAATGACAACCTTGGATGACTTTATCTCTTGTCGAATTTCTTGATAAGAATTATAACTCTATCATGTGACATCAATGACAACTTTGACTTAGAGGACTCAAAAATGTCCAACATAAAATGCCCTTTAATTAATTTTCTATCAAAAATAAAAAATTTAGAAGCATTTGTATTTCATTTAAAGTAAAACATGCTAGATTTAACAAAGTAGAAACATGAACCATGACCTATAATTATTGTAGCTTTGAAAACTACAATCCTTAAATTTTCTCCATGGTGAGCCTCAAGTAATCCTCCTTAAAAATCCTCATCATCCTCAATCCCAAGGTAGCCCTTAGAATACATTCTAAATAAGAGGGATTACAAAGCAACTTTCATGTATGGATGCCATGGTTCCCTCACCTAAGAAACTACACACATATATATAGATATATGTAATCAAAACTATGAAAACCTTAAATCATTAACTCACACCAAAGGATAGTCTCAATCAAGTTAGCTACCCTATTATTCCTTTTGAAAAACATGGTACCACACCAATTTCAACCTAGTTTTAACCCTATGCACACAAATACACATACATACGTATATAGTTACACATTTAAAGATGGAGTTTCATGCAAAATTGTAGTAATAGACATTGAAAAAACCAACCATTTATCACTTAGTATAAATTCATGCAATTTATCTTGTGGTGTGTGTTTAATTTTCCGTCCTTTGAACTGTCACTTTTGTACATTTAGTGCCCTCTCTTTGGTGATATATTTAATCACTCTATCCATTAGGGGATGACTTGTTAATCACTTAGAAACATTCATATTTTAAGTTAGTCTATCATTTTTATTAAATTTTAACATATTAAAAAATTAGAATAATAAATTACAAAAAAGTCAAACCAATAAATGCACATCATCATTACTTATATTTATTGCATCATCATTAATTATATTTTTACACTATACTTTAATTTCAAGAGTGTTGTATTTTGTTTCCAATGATAATGCAGACTATCATCTACTTGTTGAAACTTTTCTTCATCTATTTGCATCACAACTTCAAAAACTTTTGAGGTTGGGATTAACGTTTTGCTAGAAATATTTTGCAAGAGTATTCTCTCCTACCCTCCCATAGAATATTTTACCATATTTTCCTTTGAGAGTTTTTATTTTCCCTAAGCTTTCTTTTAGAACTTTTCTCTCCTTTTTCTTTCGAGACTTTAAAAACTTCTAATCATCAATGGTCTTTTCTCCTTTGCTCTCATCGATACTTTCTTCCACTTTCTATATTTTTAGGAATTTGGGTTACATAAGATCTCAGGACTTCTTCCTTGTTCTCTTGCTTGAAACTTTTGCAAAGTGGTTCCTACCTTTGGTTAGAACATTTTACCCACATCTATCTAATATCTCTTTCTTTAATGTTTGCTATTTTACCCACATCTAGAATCTACCTAAGGCAAGAATATTTTGTGTATAGTGAAGAAGTCAATATAGATAACAAAAATATATGACTTCCAATTTTAATATAAATACAAGGTTGTATAAAAAGAAAAATTATTTTAGAATATTTAAATAAAACAAGTTTTTTTAATGGTAAATGAGGTTTTGACAGGGTCCTCAAACCAATTATAAAATCCCCTACATTGGGTACCTTCCTAATCCCTACAAGATAGAGAAATTCAAACCCTAACTATACTACTCATATGAAGGACAAACAAACCTTCAAGGATCCAACCTTTCCTTCGAATAATTGATCCCTAGTCATTTTATAAATCTACTAATTCTTTTCTTTTCTTTTTTATTCATCATTCCAAGTGTAGCTATCCCACTCCAAATGCAGGTCTATCAAGCTTGTCTCTATCAAAAAATTTGCTAGATATCTCATGGCCTATGTGTAACTAGGAACCCCTCCTTTCTTCTCATTCAATAATATCAGGGTATTGAAATCCTCGACTACCATCCATTTTTTATTTTCTAATTTTTGACTATTTTCTTTAAGTAAATTCCAAATAATTTTGTTTTATGCTTGATAGAATTGGGTGCATAAATATTTATAATGAATCCCCCTTTACCTATGGATCTGTATTTAAACTAAATTGTAAGGTGATGTTAGTTTTTATCACCAACCTCTCCATCAGAGCTCTTTGTGTTTCAAAGAGTTAGCAAATTTCCTAAAACCCCTCTACTATAAATCTCAAGAAGTTGTTTTTGCTCTAGATCTTCCTACCTACTTTTTGTAACTTTTTGTAACTTATTTTTCCTAATTTCATTTCTTGAAATAAGACTACCAACACAGGATTTTAAAAGTCCGTGCTTGGATGGGGCATTTAGATCCCTGATATTCTAAGATGATAATTTTATTTTTTACCTTTGGCTAAGGGTTTGGATCTCCCTATAAAGACATCAACAAGACATATCTATTTTACATATGCCACTTCTTTCTTTCTTTTTTGTTGGTTCACAAAGTATTTCTTGACCTCATTTAGAGCCCCCTATGTTAGCTTATCTGTGAGTGCTCCTTCTCATTCTCTAAGAAGACTAAGCCTCCTCTCCCTTGCATTTTACCTCTTCCTACTTTTCTTCAAGTTCCTTAATTATTTTAGGGAAGTTTCTTGGGCCTCCTCCTCTAAGATTTTCTCTTGTTCAACTTTTTCATCTTTTGGATTACTTTTTCCTTTTTATAGACCTTCCTTGGGTTGTTTTGCGTTGTGAACTATTTCTTCCTCTTCTACTATTTTTTCTAAAATCTCTTATTCTAATTGTTTTGGTTTTGTTGTTGTCTTTTGCATTTTCTTTTGAAGATGGCTTTGTGGTGAATGAGTCTTGCTATGAATTCTCTTTCATTTGTCCCTAAGGATTCTTGTTTAGTGGTCATTTATTTATCGAGCAAAGGATTACCAAGTGCCTACATGCATGGTAGAGGTGACATCAAAAGGGTATGTTTTCATAATTAACATTTTGACAGTGATTACCTAGACATGAAACCAAACCCATTTTTTTAATAAGAGGTTTTTATAGATCTACCCTCACATAAATACCAACAAAAATAGCCTAGGCTTTGTTTGTAGTCGTACAGGCCATTGAGATGAATTCCCCCAAAGCATTTTTAATATTTTCAAATATCTCCTCTACCTACAATTCATGGGTAGGATGAACAATTGTACCCACAATGAGAATTTTATAACAAATTCTATATGTGGATTAAACCCTGGTGACCAGTGCTGCATGCATAGATAAATAATACCAAAAACCTAGGGCCCTTCCATGTAGACCTAGTCATAGTATTCCTCTTGGGTGAAGGTTACCAAGAAAAAATCCTTCGACATCAAAGTGGTTGAAGCTTACCTTTGAAATCTTATTTACTCTTTAAAGTTGCTAAACCTTACCACACTCCCATGAATTTGTAGATTAGGCTACTTTAAAAATCCAACATGTTACCTCTTGTAACGATATTACTAGTTGGAATGGAGGGAACCCCATCCTTTATCTTATTGGATTTTTGACAAAAGTTTGAAGCCTAGGAATGAAACCAGTCTGAGACCTTATCTTTTCCTTCAAGGACATCTGCAAAATAGTGTTTATTTTTGCTCTTTTTTCTCCGTGATGTGCCTGCACTCCCATCCACTCGATTGTTGAAACTGGATCCTTTGTCGAACCCTATGATCATCCCTATGTCTGTCCGTCTTCTATCCTCACCTTTGAACTTACTTCCAAATTCATGCTTATAATGTCTCGTGATCCTACTCCTCTTCTAGACCCTACTCCTCTCACCAATTTGACTTTGATAAAATAAGTTAAAAATATATTATAAATAAAAAATTTTAAAGTTAATTTATATGGATAATATCAAATTAATAAAAGACATATAATAAAATTTTAATTTTCAAATATAATTTATAAATGTAAAGGTTTAATAGTTATACTAAAATTCAGTTTACATTATGAAATTTTGTTGTTCTCATCTTCATCTTCTATATGAAATTAAAAGTTATTTATGAGTCTAAAATGTCAAATTATATTATAAAATCAAAAATCAATTTAACAAATAATTAAAATAAATTTATAAAAATTTATTATTTAAAAATTTTTTATTAATTTTTTTTTGTTGTAATGGTACAAGTTTAACCGATTAAATTATTAAGATCAAAATTTAAACTTATCAAATATTATATATATAATTACCAAATCATTATAATACCACTATAACTTTTAAATTAAAGATTCTCCCTGAGAAGCATGTGAACACAATTATTCGGCAAATCATCATTATTTTGAAATTTTTAAAAATAATGACAGTTGGAGTCTTCCATTGAGTTTAGATGGATTTTTACAGAACAAAAAGTTTTTGGCTAGTACGTAGTAATGCTATCGTACCTTTTGAAGTGACCGTCACATACCATACCCAATAAATTTTTGTCTGTAACGCCCATACCTTATCAATAAGCAAGCCATGTACTTCTAAGAAAACAAATTTAAAAAATTCAATGGTAGTTGGGTAATCACATCTAGAGAGGCTTAAGGCCGTTTGGGTTTAGCAAATTTCTTCAGAGTTTTTAGTCAGAAGCTGTCAAAACCGAGTTCAGAGAAATTGGCAGATTGTCCTTGCAGCGTCATGTCTTCTTGTACTATACAATTAAAAAGGAAGAAGACTACGGCATCTCTTGGTAACAAGTTTTGCAATTTTGTGATTGCCGTGAGATTATAAAAATTCAACTCACCCAGAAGAAAGGGTATATGCAGATGAATCTCCCAAGAACCTCAAAGCCCACAAGGGGATTGGGCTGCGCTAACGTCACGTGAGCCCCCGTAGGTACTTAACCGTATAATGGTAATAATGGACAGGTTATCGATACTTCTGTTCAAGACCACGCTTGAACCGATGCATCCAAGTTTTTGAAGAAAAAAACATATGTAGAGAGGACATCATCATCATTAAGGTTTTACATGCAACCCAGGGTAGGAAGTGCTGCTTCATAAGACTAGTCTGTTCATGATTATGGTAGACGGCATGGTCTTATTATTCTTTTAATTTACCTGGGATTTTGGTATGCCAAAAGGTTAGTTGAGATATTCCTTTTGGATTTAATAAGATGGCGACTATCTTAAATAGCTTTTATTTTATTTTACGTTATTTTATTTTATTTTATCTTTTCATAATGTCATACATCATACACGAGAAACATAATTAAAGAATCAACAATCTACATATTTTTAAAACATAAAACAACTATTTTCCAATAATTGTTCTATCTCATATATATATATATATATATATATATATATATATATATATAGGAGAGTTGGTCACCACCACACTATTTTTTAGTAACAGACAAGCACAGGGTTAAGCAGTGGGGCATGTTTTTCTCATAATTATCTTTAATCCAAAATTGTAATTGTTGACTGCATGTTTGACTTATAAGTTATAATTATAAGGTAGGGATTTCTATTAGCAACCTAATTGAAATAGAAGATACCAAATAATTAGTGGATGAGCTTCATATTATGCTTTATTTACCCATATTTACATAGAAGGGCGAGTTGGTTTGGAAGACAATGGATTTTTTTTTTTTGTTAATTTACGATATAAGGATTTATAGTAATTAAAATTTTTTCTCTCAAATATTTTTCTTGGAAGAATGTTTGGTTACTTGAAGCTTTCCTTAAGGCCTAAAAATTCCTTTCATCTAGCTTATAGATGTTCAAAGCTCAAAATGTATATTAATGTGAGCAAAGTCTAGATTATGCATTTCTATTCGTAACCTGGTTGAAGGAAAAGATATTAAATAATTATCGATGAGCTTTATATTATGACTCAAGAGTTATATTTACCCATATTTACATAGAAGAATGAGTTGGTTTAGAATATATCAAAAGATGGTGGATTCTTGGTCAATTTAGGATATACGATTTCATATGGATAAATATAAACTCTTAGATAGGGATTTTTAGAGATTCTTACAAAGATATTACACTTCATTCACTAACTAGTATAGTCATAAAATTTACTTCATCTTCTTTTTGAGATACTTCATACAAAGTATATTTATTTATTAAAACTCTATGTAAGTTACAATTTTTAGCAATTTTATAATTTGTAAAGCTTTCACCACTTAATGTATTCTATATAGTTAGTGCAATTTATAATAATGAATTCAATGACAACCTTAGCTTTGTAGTACTAGTCACAACATTCAATTCAACAATGCAAGTTCTAATATAAAACTACAACACTTAGTGAGATCCAAGAGTGATTAAACATCAATAAATAGATTTACAATATTACAAAATTTGCATAATTAATCTACTACATGCAATTTCAACTAAAATACAATCTTACCACTCGCTAATGTAAGCTTCAACTTCAATGAAAATGATATAAGCTATAACCACCCCAAATACAAGTTTCAAAATATTTATAAAAAATGAACTATACAACATATCATGCTTACAATTTAAGCTAACTATATTATTTTTCTATGAAACTCAATTCAAATTATAGTCTTATGTGTCTAAAATTACTTTTTTTTTATATAAAATTATCATCACCATTCACATTATCCAAATAGGCTATAACAACAATATGGTGTTCGATGTTAAAGTATGACTAATACTTTTATGATTACACAAGAGCAAGTTATAACTCATTTTTTAACAAATCAAGCCAAGTAGTATTTCTTTCCAAAACTTGAAGAAACTCATTTTAATTTATAAAATACAAAATTTTCTTTAAATTTAACATTTACACCACAATAAGTGATAAAAATTAGATATCAAGTTAGATACTCACATATTAACCCAATAGAGATTTATTAAGAACATCGTAAATGTGAATGGGTTCCCTAGAAAAATTTCAATGCATCAAACTTCAAAAGAAAAATGAATTCCTTTTGACTACTCACCAAACAACAATACTCAATCAAAGGATAAACTAACAACTCTTATATTTGGAATCTTCTATTACTATGTGAACTACAACAAGAATATGGGCTACGTGTTCCTACCCAAGTTCATAGTATACATAAATAATATTTCCCATAAAAGTAAACAAGGCTATTTATCCTTTTATTTTTTTACAAAAATCATATAATGAACAAAAGGATGTCACTCTCATACATTCCTCTCGAAGAAGCAAGCCTTGAAAATGAATCTCATTACAGGTAAACAAAAATTGATCAAAATCGCTTTTTAAATATGAATTTCTCAATCATTACCAAATACTAGATAAAAGAAACCATACATGTGACAACCTAGTAGAGCATAACCCCAAAGCTAGGTGGTGTGGTTTTGAAATCAATCCAACAAAAATTTACAACTTAATTTTTAAAGACAACCATTTTAAATTTTTATTTTCTAAGTTAAAATCAAATTCCAAAAGTCCTCTAATTAATTTTCTATCAAAAATAAGACTTTTAGAAGCATTTGTATTTCCTTAAAGTAAAACATGCTAGAGTTAACAAATTAGAAACATGAACCATGAGCTATAATTGTTGTAGCATTGAAAACTGCAATCCTTAAAGTTTCTCTTATCCATGATTCCTTCCACCACCACCACCAACCCCCCACCCTCATATTCAAAATCTCCATGGTGATACTCAAGTAATCCTCCTTATAAATCCTCATCATCCTCAATTCCAAGGTATCCCTTAGAATACATTCTAGATAATAAGGATTACAAAGCAACTTTCATGCATGGATGCCATGGTTCCCTCATCTAAGAACCTACACACACACACACACACACACACACACACACACACACACACACATATATATATGTAATCAAAACTATGGAAACCTTAAATCATTACCTCACACCAAAAAATAGTCTCAATCAAGTTAGCTACCCTATTATTCCTTTTGAAAAACATGGTACCACACCAATTTCAACCTAGTTTCAACCCTATGCACACAAACACACATACATACATATATAGTTACACATTTAAATATGGATATTCACACGAAATTGTAGTAATAGACATTAAAAAAACAACCATTTATCACTTAGTAGAAATTCATGCAACTACTGTGTAATTTGTCTTGTGGTGTGTGTTTTATTTTCCATCCTTTGAACTATCACTTTTGTACATTTACTACCCTATTTGATGATATATTTCCTCACTCTATCCAATAGAGGATGATTTGTTAATCACTTAGAAACATTCAAATTTTAAGTTAGTATATCATTTTTATTAAATTTTAACATATTAAGAAATTAGAATAATAAATTACAAAAAAGTCAAATCAATAATGCCACATCGTCATTACTTATAGTTATTGCTTTCAGATGTATCAAATATATAGATTCAAATATTTTACAATATACGTACAAATCATATTCTTTTGACTCATACTATCAATAATGAAATACAATAGCTTACTCTTGACTCACATTTATGAGTAACATATGTGTTCCTCCTATTTTGACTCCTTTGGTGTGGCATGTATGATGGGAATGGTATCATTTAATTTAGTTAATTTGATTCACTTCCCTCTATCCTTAGCCCATGGATTTAGAGGTGGTGATGAAGTGGATGTTTTCATAATAGAAAAATGATTGAATTTCTTGACACTCCTCCATTGAATTTTAGTTTCTCTCATGATAATCATACCTTTGATCGATATTGTCACTACTGTCTCTATTGGGAAGGTACTTGACATTCTAGCTCCTATTATTTGTTTCTCATTTACTATTTATGTATTTGCCATTTATAATTTAAAGAGAAATTTGTATACCTCTTCCAAGATCTTGAATTTGAAGAGGTCCATATCCTCTTGGATGTACCATTGAACCCCACTTTGGCATTTAAGGACTTGATACCTTTGGGCATCTTGAATACCTTGTTGTAATACATGGAATGCAAAGTACAAATGTAATCTTAATTAGAGTGGTTTTTATCTTGATGTAGTTATTTCCATCACATGTACTAATTATCATGGGATCCCATGGGATAATAATATTCCTTTATGCATCCATGAAATCATCCCATGTGAACCCAACTGTAATGAATTTATTTACTAAAAAGTATGAAGATAACTAATCCAACCATTTTCTAGGTCATTGTTATTAATATTTCATTTATAAATAAGATATCAAAATCTACCTATATCTTAAAATGTGTGAGAGCACTAAATGGTTCTAAGTGAGAGGTTATGTAGAGAAGGTTGTAGAATTTAAAATAGGGATCCATTGAAGAATTTGAGCAAACTGGTTGATCATCTTATTTTAAGAGGGTTTTATTCAATATCTTCTTAAAAGAATTGACAAGATGTTGTTTGTTATATTTTTCATTTGAGTTTATTTGGAATAGCAAAGGATCTAATAAAAAGGATCTCATATATGACACTCGAGATTTTGACACCTTAATATTGTATTTATGGCCATACACTCAAAATACAAACCACTTTAATAGCATAATTTAAACAATAATAAAATATAATTAATTAGAACACAAAAATATATGAGAAAATAATATAATATTTTTATTGCTCAAAAAGTAAAAGTACAATGGAGTCAATTTTTGAGAATAGATATGAGGCTATCACATTTCATCCAATATGCATGTATTTTCTAGTCTAGGGTGGATCTCTCTATTTACAATATTTGCTAGGTTGGAAATCTATTGTATTGAATATGGAAGGTGACTTGCATGGAAATGTGGTGGTTCACTTTCCATGAGTTAGAATGTCACCTACATGGAAAAGTGGTGGTGCATCTTCCCCAAGTTGCAAAGACATTAAAATAAAATTACACAAATATGACTTTTCCATCTCTATTTTATCCTCTAATGATGTATCAACAAGTCTAGAAAGGTATTTTGGTTGTAAATGTTAGAATTAGAAATTTACTATTTTTTGTAAATTATTTTATTTTTCATTTCTAAAGAGACTCCAAAGTGTTTTCCAAAAAAAACCTATTAGCAATCATATCTATGATAGGTTGCCTACTGAAACTTGTTTTTCTTCCCTCAAGATTTTAATTGCATTTTGAACTAGTGAAATTAGAATTATGATCACAAAGTTATGCCCTTGACATTGTGGCTAGGACACAAAACTATTTCCAAAAATAAATGCATGCCCTAACAAGATCACATGCCTAGATCATAACATGTGTTGTACAATATTATAAATTTGTAAGGTTATATTGTCTCTTGAGGCCATTTTTAATTGGATGTGAGAGAGCTTCAATGAATATTTTTTTAAGACTAGTGTCATCAATGTTATGCTTCACTTGACAACTTAAGTATTTGTATCTTCTAATGAAACTCTCTAACTTTCATTAAGTTATTGTTTGACCATAACAAACTAGTAAATGGAATCATAGAGTGTTACTCTAGATCCAAATTCAAATTCAAGAAGATTTACTAATTTTTCATATTTTGTTATGCAACCTTCAAGTAAGTTTGCATATCATTCTATCAAATGGCATTAGTTTGGCCAATTATATTCCTCATCTTTCAAGGAGGATACAAAGGTTCAAACCTTACCCAAGTGTATAACAATCCTCTTATTGGGGCATCAACTACACCTTCCCAACATTGGTTTGTACCTCAACCATCATGTGCTCCAAGCACATCCATCCCATCATCTTATACCACTACCTATAGTAATCCTTTGTATGATACCTCATCCAATGTCACCAATACACCTCATACCTCATCCAATATCACCAATATAGTTGTAATTCCTGTTGCAACTTGTCATCCACCCACTTCACGAGTTCCATCTACATCCATGCCTTCCACTTCAGATATGGAAATACATGAAGCATGGGAACACCTTAAAAAATTGCTTAAGAAGCGATAAAATGCTCAACAACAAGCTTACCTGGTCAATCCTAAGCCTCAACCTGTTTCCACTCAATCCACCTTTATCACCCAGAATCCTAAGCCTCAACCTGTTGCCACTCAATCCACCTTTATCACCCAGAGTCCATCATGGATATCACAATCTTCCGTGGTTTCCATCCCCACACCACCATCAATCCATACCCATACCATTCCCATCAACAATCATTACAATCATAATCCTCATACATCATCTCCATTTCAACATTCACCATCATTTCTACACCAACCTCATTATCATCAATTTCAATCCACTTCGCCACAATGGATTTTTACTGAAAAAAAACATTTTGGTTAGTATGTAGTAATGTTATTGTCTTCGCCACATGGATTTTTACTGAACAAAAACATTTTGGTTAGTATGGAGTAATGTTATTGTCTTCGCCACATGGATTTTTACTGAACAAAAACATTTTGGTTAGTATGTAGTAATGTTATTGTACCTTTGAGGTGACCGTGAGACGAGCATACCCATATATATTTGTCTGAAGTTCTGAACACCCATACCTTATAGAGAAGCCATGTACTTCGAAGTGACCGTAGCATACCATACCCATATAAATTTGTCTGAACGCCCATCCCTTATAAAGAAGCCTTGTATTTCTAAGAATAGAAGGAGACTGTGGCATCTCTTGGCGACGAGGTGTGCATTTTTGTGATTGTAGTCAGATGTTAAAAATGTCAAGTCACCCAGAAGAAAGCTATCTATCAACACTGTATATTCAGATGAATCTCCAATGAACCTTAGGCCCCCATAACCGTATAATGGTAAATTTGGGCGTAAAAGTTTTAAAAGCGGCAAGTTCCAACCCTTTCAATTCAAATTCGTGTCTTGGAATCCGCACTGCAATGGCGTATATCCAACTCTATGATAGCAGTTTCAAGCAAGCCGGGAAAGAAAACAAATGGAGAAGCAGAAGCTGTCTTTAACTATTCATGGCGCTGGCAGACAGGTTTTGCGTGACAAGGCTTCGCGCTTGAATATCGAACGGAAGTTGTCGAAGGAGGAGAGAAAGAAAGGCATGGCGGCGACCAAAATGAAGGCCGTAGTAGACGTGAGAGTCGCAGCTGTTGCGGTCGCTCTGCGAGTAAAAGTGAAGATGGCAGCAATGCCTCCATTACTGCAAGCTCAGGCTTTTCGCTGCGCCAGACATGCATTGGACGCCATGGATCAGCCAGGAAAACCTAGCTGCTCTAAAGTTGCCGTCGCCCTCAAGCAAGTAATGCTAATATTATATGTCTCCTCATTACTTTTTTTTTTTAATGTTACATATACGTTCAAAGACGTAAAGACTACGAGAGGCTCTGTCTGTCGAGTGTTTGAAAAGGGTCCTATGGGTGATCATAATAATAATATAAAGAAGAATTAAAGGGGTGGGTCTTAAAATTGATGTTGTGCAGGAGTTCGATGAATGTTATGGGCCTGCTCGGCACTGCATTGTGGGAAGTAGCTTTGGGTCGTTTGTGACTCATTCTTTTGGAGGATTCGTGTACTTCTCTGTGGACAGGTTATCGATCCTTCTGTTCAAGACCACGGTTGAACCAGTGCGTCCAACTTTTTGAAGCAACGTTATATGAAGACTCCTTTTGTTAGAGAGCACATCGTTATCGTTATTTAGGGTTTACATAAATCAACTTTTTTTTTTTTTGGAATGGCATAAATCAACTTTTGGTTTGCTACCAAGGCTAGGAAGTGCTGCTTCATATGACTAGTTTAGACGACATGGTCTTTTTATTCTTATAATTTATGTGGGATTTTGGTATGCCAAAATTTCTGTGAAGATTTTCCTTTTGAATATAAAAATATAGCTTTTATTTTATTTTATTTCTGCATAATGCCTTTCTCTACCTGAAAAACTTAGATAAAAGAAATTAAAGAAGAAACAAACGACGTGTTGTTAGAAAACAAAACTAATTTTTTTTTTTTTTTCTAATAATTATCCTACCATATTATTTTATAAAATAAAATAATTTATTTATTATAAAATTAAAAGAAATAATTGTAAGATATATCAAATGCTTCAACTTATAAGTTAATTTTTTCATCCCCCGATGGAATCTGAATAGTAATAGTTGTGATTTTTCCCGCTCCCTTTTTTTATTGTAACCTCTCTTATTTCTATTTGAATATAATTGTTGGTTCCAATAAATAAAAAAAACTTTTCTACAAATTCTTATTTATAAATAAAAAACAATAATATTATTGTTTTAACATTGTATTGTTATTATTATTATTATTATTAAAGCTGGGTTTCAAAAGGGTTAGTCTTTCCCTTTTGCATCAATTTAGTCATATTGAGCTATATAGTCTATTTGGGTTCGCTGAAATTTAAACTTTTGGTGTGGTCATTGATCATATGTTCCAACTATTGAACTAAGGCCTCATTCACACGGTTGTTTATTATTTTTAAATAAAATAATATAAAAATATAACTTTTAAATTGAGCCATTTAGTTGTAATATAATTTATCTATAATTATTATAATACCTAACATATTCAAATTTGTCTAAAATTTTTTATAACATTAGCAAGATCATATCATTATAATGCTTAACATATTCAAGTTTACTTAAAAAGTTTCAAAATATCATATTCTATGATGTTGTTGTGAGCTCTTAATATTTATGTGAGCCTTGCCTCCCAAGGCTCAAGAATGAGATATATTAGAGCCCTTTCTTATCCTATAAGGAATGAAGAAAGACAAAAACTGCGTCTAAAATTTTTTAGAGCATTAGAAAGATCATATCATTATAATGCTTAACATATTCAAGTTTACTTTAAAAGTTTCAAAATATCATGTTCATTGATGTTTTTGTGAGCTCTTAATCTTTATGTGAGCCTCCCAAGGCTCACAAATGAGATTTATTAGGGACTTTCTTATCCTATAAGAAATGCTGAAAGAAAAAAAACTTTCATTTTAGAAAAATTGTTGATGGGGTATTTTCTATGGATCTAATTAAAATAATTATATTAAGGTAAAACTTAATTATACTATGGTAGATGGGTTTTAGGGCAATTGCATAACACAAATTAAGGTTAGGCTCACAAATGAGATTTATTAGAGACTTTCTTATCCTATAAGAAATGCTGAAAGAAAAAAAACTTTCATTTTAGAAAAATTGTTGATGGGGTATTTTCTATGGATCTAATTAAAATAATTATATTAAGGTAAAACTTAATTATACTATGGTAGATGGGTTTTAGGGCAATTGCATAACACAAATTAAGGTTTAAATCTAATAGATGAACATTAATATTTTATACAAAAAAATTATTTATAGAAAGAAACTTAGCTAGGGGCTCCATAGTATCTAACTTCATTTTAAAGAGTTTAGAATTGCCACAAACATTATTATTTTATGCTATGAAATTATTGATAAGAGGAACCCTAGCTAGGGGCTCCAAAACATAAAAGCTTATATCAAATTGTTTACAATTTAATTTTTACCCAGTCTTTGTGGGGACGTTCCCATCTAGTATCTAGTTTCACTTTATTGATATTTTTCATATTTAAGATATATTTTTCTCCAGAGAGGATTATTGCAAGATTTCCTAGCCAACAATATTTTTAATAAAATCCTCCAAAAGGGTTGTTTTTATCTTGGCATAAACCTCAATTATTCCTCTGGTTTTTTTTTTGAATACTCATCTGTTTCTTTTCAATCAAATCCTCCAACAAATATGTGGAATGCATTTTTGTCAAAAAATATTGTTTCCTAAGTGCCACTGTTCCCAAATCCTTATTAGAGAATTTGGATGGCCCAAGCAACATTAAATTTTCTCAATAACATATTTAGGATATCACAAAAAAAATCATAAGTTCTAGGTGGTCCACACACTCATTCTCTTTGTTACATAAGACACAAACAGTTGGAACCACAATCCCTATTTTGAACATATTTGCTTTTGTAAGGATCTTATTGAGAATGGGAGTCCAAAAAAATATAGCAACCTTAGGGATGATGTTTAGCTTCCAAATTCTTTTAAGCTCGTGTTTCTCTAAGGTCACTTTTCCCAAACTCTATATCCATCCTTCACCAAGTACTGGCCTTGCTGGTTTCTTCCTCAAATTATCTGATCCTCCTCTAAAACTCTACCTAAATAATAACTCCTTAGGAGATTTTGCAGATCTTTACCCCCTAGGCCTCGCATATCTTTCTTGCACGAATTTCCACTCCTAAAAATCACCCACCCTATGAATGTAACCATTAATTTTCTTACCATAGGTTTTGGTTAAATATTCTTTAATATCTTTAAACTTTCAGTAGTTTTCTAAAGGCTCCTCTTGAATCCAAAGGTCTTTCCAAAAATCAATTTAATCTCCCCTGCCTACTCTTCATTTTAGAACTTGCCATAGAAATTTCCTGCTATTGATTATATTTTACCAAAAAATAGACCCACATGGAGGATTAGAACAACTGATAAAGTGGTTTCTTCCCTCCAAGTATTTATTTTGGATAATGCTAGCCCATTTCCCTGATGCTCCAGTGCAAATCCTCCAACCATGTTTAGCTAGAAGAACTCTATTTAAATATCTCAACTTCCTTAAACCAAGACCTCCATTCTGTAAAGGTTGGCAACAGGTATCCCAAGCTACCATATGTATACGTTTTTTGCATTTAGTGCCATCCCATAAGATTTTTTTTGTAGTCTTTCTAAAGTCTCTTCCACTTTCCTTGACATCCTTAGGAAAGACATGAAATAAATAGGGAGGCTTTGAAGTGTGTATTTTATGAGTTGTACTTTCCTTGTAGAGGATAACAAATATCCCTTCCAACCTTGAAGTTTCCTATTAAATTTATCAATAATTGGATTCCAAAGTTCATATTTCATCTTGCCTATAAACAAAGGCAAACCAAGATAGGTGATAGGAAACTTTTCCTCCTTACAACCCAACACTTTAACTATTTGATCTCTTATACTTTCCTCCGTGTTTAAAAACATAATCCTGCTTTTTTCATAATTTATTATTTGGCCTGTAGCTTTTTCATAAGAATCAAGAATTTTTTAAACTCCAAAGCTTCTTCCTCTGTAGCTTGCCTAAGCAAGAAAGTATCATTCATAAACTGTTGACGAGATAAATATTCACCAATGGATGAATTTTTTAGACCTTTGGTATTACCATCATTTCTCTTTCTTTCCAAAGTTCTTACCAAGGCAACTGCCATAATGATAAAGAGGTATGGAGACAACGAATCTCCCTGCATAATTCCTCTAGTATAAGGACAGAACCCAACAGATTATCCATTGATCAAGATTGAAAAGTGAAGGTTAAAAACACACATATTAACCCATACCCTTCATTTTTTACTGAAATCCATTCGCTCCATTATTTTATCTAAGGACCATGAAACCTTGTCATAGGCTTTGTTCATGTCCATATTAAGGAACATGCCTGACCCTTTCCTCCTTTGAAGAGAGTGTGTTATTTCATAAATAACAATGATGCTTTCAAGTATATGCTTACCTACCACATAGCCTCCTTGATATTCATTAATTATTGAGGGGATGATGTTTTTCAATCGATTGGTCAAAACTTTAGTAAAATTTTTGTAAATTGTATTACATAGGCTAATTGGTCTAAATTTTTGCAATTTATCTTCTCATATTTCTTTTGAATTAGAGCAAGGAAGGTATTATTTCATTCTTTCAGTAACTTACAATATTCTTGGGCTTCTTGGATTGCATTAACTATATCTTCTCCAATAATATCCCAATAATGTTGAAAAAAACTGGTGGGAAACCATCTGGTCCTAGAGCCTTGGATGATCCCATAGAGAACAAAAATCTTTTAATTTCCTCCTTAGATATTACCTTGCATAGATATTCATTCATGCTATCATTAACTCCTTTGGGAACATTGTTAATGATGCTTTCTATTTCCATGTTGCACTTTGTTTTTCTTTGCTAAGAAGGTTCTAAAAGAAAGTAATGGCCAAATTTTTAATATCATTTAAATCTTCATACTTTATTCCATATTCCCCCATATGGTAGACGATTTTATTGTTGTTCTTATGTCTCATAATCGAAACATGGAAGAATTTAGTGTTTCTATCACCTTCCTTGAGCCATAAAACTTTGGATTTTTGTTTCCAATGAATTTCCTCTTGGGCAATGGTATTATGATACTCCATGAGGAGTTGTTTTTCTTTTTCATGCCACTTTGGTTTTCTTCCTTCCCTCTCAATTGTTTCCTGTATATCTTAGATATCCTTTTTAAGTTGTTGTTTTCTTAAATTGATGTTACCAAAAATCTCTTTATTCCAAATTTTGATTTAATACTTGATATTCGTTAATTTTTGGGTAACTCTATACATTGTTGATCATTGAACCTCATCCTACCACCAAGATTAAATTTTATTTGTAATTTTTGGGTGCATATTCCACATGAGATCATACCTAAAGGGTGCTCCTACTTGCTTTCCCTTCTTTTCCATATCCAACAAAAGGGAATTGTGATCTGATCTTATTCTGGGCATACATGTAAGTCTATGAATATTGTTTATACTTAGCCAACTGTCAAAAATAAGAACTCTATCCAGGAACCTTTGAATGTGATTATCCCCCATCCTCCATTTTGTCCACGTAAACTTACCTTTACACATATCCAGGTCAATTAGCTTATAATTCTAAATAAAATCATTAAAATATTGTATACCTTGAGTGATGTTAATCCTCCCTCTACTTTTGTTCTCTATTCTTAAGACTGTATTGAAGTCACCCAAAACCATCCAATGCAAATTAATGAAAATAATCCTCTGAAAAGATATCTTATTCCACAGATGGAATCTCTCACGATCATCATTTTGAGCATAAAACCCTATCATTACCCAACATAAATTAGTGTTTTTGTTCTTCAATTTGATTGTGCAAAATCTCTCTTCTTGATCAATTAAAGTGCCCTCAAAATTCATTCTATTCCAAAAGATGCAAATACCTCCAGTAGTACCTTGTGCTGGGCTTATGATCTATTCAACATTCGGTCGAACCTCTTTCTAAATAATGCCAAGTATTTTTGTGTCAATTTTAGATTTATGAAGACAAACAATATCAGGTTTTACTTCCATGAGTAGATCTCTAACAATTCTTCTTTTCTTAGGGGAATTTAGACCCCACACATTCCTAGAAAGTATTTTCTTTTTTTGGTTTTGTTTGATGGGATTTTACCCTTAACCATCCATTCTTCATTTGGATCTAATTCGTGTCCTGTGTTCTTTGGTAATTTTTGTTCTTCTTGTTTGGAGGGTCTTCCTTGCTTTCTTTTCTCATAATTTCCTGTATTCTTTGTATTTTTTGTATGTTTTCCAAGAGGATCATTTTCTCCCATTTAGTTACAACCTATCAAAGATTTTTCTACTGCTGATTGAGTTGTTTTATCCAACTCTAGTCTTTTGCTAAATCTTATTTGCATACCCTTCTTAGAATGATTTGATTTTTCTATTATGCTTATATTTTTCTGTTCTTCAAATTGTTTAGTTTCGTTCTTTAAAATTAAAACTTGATCTAATCCTTGCTTTCCCTCTATTTCTTTGATTTTAAACCCCCAAAATCCTTCAATCTGATCCTTCTCCTATTTTGAGTCCATTTGAGTGGATGGGGTATTCTCTACCATTTTAGAATCATCTACTAATGTTTCTTCTTCAATTTCTAAATTATTGTATGCATTCTCTGTGCTGATCGCAATCACATTTTGTTGATGTGTCTTGGTATCTAGATTTATATGATTTTCAATCATATTTATTTTCATCTTATGGTTACCATATTCATAATTATTTTATTTTTCTTGATTGAGACTATTCTCTTGTTGATTAGTGTTATTTCCAAAACCACTCAAGTTTTGTTTCTCATTATGTTCTTCATCTGCTTGTTGGTTTAGCTGTGTGCATTTACTTGTATACTTCATTGTCTTATTAGGATTATGTTGTTATTCCTTGTACTGTATAGAACATTCATTACTAATTTTACTTTCTGCCTCTTCATTTAACTCCTAGTAAATTTCTTGATATTGTTCCTTTTCTTGTGCCTTTTCTTGTGGGCTAGAAGTTTCCTTTTCCATGCTTGTAGTCCTCTGGTTTATTTGATTCTCATTTTTTGCCATTTTTTAGTAAATTTGGTTTGTCTTTGTGGATGAAATTTCCCATCCACATGTCCAAACACTTTACATTGCTTACAGTATACCAAAAAAATTTCATATTTAAATTTTTGTTCTCATTTCCCAAGCATCGATTTGATACTCATTGTTTCCACTTTGTCTTGTTCTAGTGTCACGTTAACATAGATTATTGCACACAATATTCTTGTTTTATTATGGGTGGGTGGATCCATGGTTATAAACTGTCTAATTTGTGTTACCAGGCCCTAATAATTTAATCATCCCAATAGTATATAGGCAAAAATCGAAACCTAATCCATATGGAAATAGAAAAAAAATCTTCTTTTTGAGGGTTGAAGCCCTGATGCCAATGTTTCAAGAAAACTGGTCTTTTACAAATAAAAACGAATCTCGTGATAAAGCTGCCACTAGATCCTCCTCAATATTAAACCAGATTAATAAGTATCCCTTTGATAGACCAATAACATTCATTGAACCCTTTATTTAAATTTTATAATGAAGCCATCTTCTAAGCACATCTAAATCTGGTCTGGGCCCTAGAAATTTGCCTACCATGCTAAACTCATTATCCCTCAAATTTTTTTGATAAGGGAGTCAAAAATACATACCTTTCCATTTTCATGAGATATCTCTATACCAACTTCTCCTTTAATTGCTTCCTTTCTTCCTTTGAGAATCGATTCCCAAGAATCCTTTCCTGATATTTCTTGTAGAACATTTTTTGCATTTGTCATTATCGATCAACATTCTTTAGATCCCTAGCTCTCCCATATGGATCCCTAATTTTACCATTTTCCCTAACGAGGGGAAGTTTTTATCATTCAAGGAATCCATCCAAAAATCTTGGTGCTCATAGCTCGATGTTCATAGCTTGGAAACCATCCAAAACCCTTGGCGTTCACAGCTCAGCCTCTATTCAAAACCCTCAGTATTCACAACTTGAAATCCATTAGTTTCAATGAGTTTACACAGGTTTTTGTGAGGGGTCCTGGTCCCCTCATATTGAGTGGGGTTTGAACCTTGGACCTTTCAAAGAGAGGCCAAAGCCCTTACCATTAGTTTTAAGTATATAATGTAATGCAAACATATAGAATTGTTGATATGTCCTTTTATTTCTCGCAACTTAATTTTGTGGCATGCAAATCTGACCTTATTTGGATGGAAATTGTAATGAAAGGTTTTTAAGGCTTGTGATTTTTCTTTATTAGTTTAGGGTCATTTTGATAGACACAAGATTTTTGTTTTGACTGCATATAAGTATACATGTCATCCATTTTTTCAATTGTTGTTTACTTTGATGTTCACTAGAGGAAATATCAACATAATATTAATGCAGGTGATTTCTGTTTAACACTGTCACTGATTCATTGTAAACGGTTTATATATCTTTATATTTCCATGCATTACTAGATGAATGTACTTTATAAGTGCTTGAGTTACTATATTGTTACAAATAGAGTATATCTAGGCTGATTGTGGTAGACATCCTATGAAAATTATGACCATTGCATTTAGCCAAGGATTTAATATTTCATAAGTTGGTCACAAATATTTCAAAGGCATGTTGTATGCCAAGCCTTAAAGGCCTATTTAACATTTTTTCCTTTCACATATGTATTTAGTAAGTCAGATTTAATAATTACATGGAAAACATTTGCTTGAATGATTGGACTGGTAACTAGGAGATAAAATGGTCTGACTTTGTGTGCACCAAACTGTTCAACCATGGAAACCACTGATGTTACCCTCAGACTTACTTCTCAAAAGTTCAAGTGGTTTTTCAATCTAGGTTGCAATTTAGGACTAGGGTTAGTTGGACCCAAAGGTCAGAATTTGTTAAATGCAAATTGAGGTTCTTTGAAGTAAAATTTTAGGGTTAAGTTAGGAGCAGACAGATTCCATTGCTTCAATAGGATATAGGTTTAATTTTGCTATTTCTAAAAATATATAATGATAATCTCATCAAAGTTATAAGTGAAAAGGTATAACCTTCAAAAGTTGACCCATTGAAATTGCCTACTATTAGCACATTCTACATTAGTGCCAACACAATGCAAATGATTGAACTGAGCTGCTAATCTTTACTAATTTTGGAAGATGAACCATTTCATTTCCAGTTGGCGCACTTTCACTTATCATCATATGAAGTTGCATAAAAGAATATTATATGATGTCAAAAGAAGAATTTGGCATAGTTTGCATCTCTTCTTAGATATCTACTATATGACGTTTGTATATGAAAAAAAAATGATTTCTCTTTTATTTGATTTGGTTCCATATTTCTTTATTGCTATAGCTCATCTTATTTTGCAACAAGATGTATTATTGAGTAGATTTCTCCTAAAATCTATATCAATGGTATAGGATTGTTTGTTTGTATGAAATCAGATTTGGCTATGGGAAATATAGTCATGAGACTCATGACCCATCCAACACCTAAAATGGGCAAATTACATCCAACAATTTTATCTGACAATAAAGTATAACAAGAGAAACAAACAAAGAAATTGATTTTCTTGGTCATCTACTGGTTTGATGACTGATTTGTCACATATGATGAGCACAATCAATTATACCCAAAAAATCTAATCTTCAAGCCAACATCGCGTAGCCTTGTTTTGTCAACCAAACTTTGATGAATCATTGTGTTTAAAAGAACTTCTCGATTAATAAAGGCTTCACACTTCTTGTGCCAACATGCTTTAAGCTCATGATTTTCCTATCTTTTTTCTAACATGGTATAATAGGGTATTTATGTCTTCCTCTGTTACATAAATATATTGTATCATGGTTATAGAAAGACTCTCCATATTAAGAATTAATTTATTTTTATTTGCAGATGTGTAAGCATAGAATACTAAGCTAGTTAATGGTAGATCAGATCTTAGGTATAGGAAAATAGTTGGAATAAAAGTGGCCTAACTATGGACCAGAATGGAAATATATAGGCAGACATAATCAACTGCACTTGTAAAAAGGGGGAAACATTTTTCTATGTTAGCTACATATATGTTTTTTTTTCCTGCCCTTTTTACTATTTTTTCATTTATATTTTAGTTAATGGGGATATTGTGTTAACCCGTGTATGGCATTGACATCACTTACTCTTTTATTTGTTTTTATAAGATGCCATAGCAAAATTATACCTATGGCAATTATCATAAGGAATGATTTTATGTCATTTTAATGTCAGGAGGAGTTAAATATTTTCATAGGTTTGCAAGCCTCACATTCTACTATTGAGGTTGTAGTGTTTTGCTTGTGGAATTTAGTTTGACATCATCACTTGAAGCTACAATGACAGAGATGGAAATTTGTAAGTATTGGGTTTTGAATTTTACACTATTACTACTTTTTATGATGGTTTTGGACTGAAGAGGATATATTGCAATTCAAAAATTTCAAGTGATTGGTCTACAATTGCTCTAAAGGTGGGCTATTTTATTCATATTTCAAGTCATGAAGAAAAGTTTAAAATGAAATTAATGAAAAATAACTGGTTTCAAAAAACATAATTCTTACATATGTCAATGACATTCTTACATATGTCAATGACCCTGTTTAATATTCTTCATGTGGGATTTATTGTTAGGCATGTAGTACTTGCATCATCTATTCTTGGATTCAACATCTTTGTTTCTTGGGTGGAGAGCTCAGTCTATACATTGTTTACATTTTTTTCCAGCACTGATTCACCATAAAGCTTTTAAATTTCTCTAAATTTTCCAAAAAGAACCATTGATATGTCCATTTTAGTTTTTGGAATCCTTTTTATTGTTTATGACACGTATTGAAAATATACTAAAGTCTTTAGTAATCGATCTGTGTTCCAAAGCAATTTAGTTTTGTACAAATACATGTTCTTAGTCACATGTTAATATTCATAGGTTCAACTTACAAGAACTTATTGTCATTTATTTTTTATTTAATGGGGATATTGTGTTAGCATAGGTCTAGCATTGACATGAATTACTTTCTTATTTGTTTTTATCAGATCTCTTCAAAATTATGGCTATGGAAATTATCGTGAGGAATTATTTTATGTCATATTAAGTTCGAGAGGAGTTAAATGCTTTCACAGGCTTGCAAGCCTCACATTTTATTTTTGTTGGGGTTGCAGTGTTTTGCTTAAGGAATTCAATTTGACATCATCACTTGAAGCTACAATGATAGAGATGGAAATTTGGAAGTAATGTGTTTTGAATTTTACGTTGTTACTACTTTTTATGTTGTATTTGGATCGAAGATGATATCTTCCAATTCAAAACTTTTGAGTGACTGGTCTATAATTGCTCTAAATGTGGGCTATTTTATTCATATTTCAAGTCATAAATAAAAGTTTAAAATAAAATTAATGAAATACAACTAGTTTCAAAAACCATCATTCTTTCATATGCCAATGATCATGTTTAAGATTCTTCATGTGGGCTTTGTTGTTAGGCATGCATTAATTGCATCATCTGTTCCTTGATTCAACATATTTGTTTCTTGGGTGGAGATCTTAGTCTATACATTGCTTACATTTGTTTTCCAACACTGATTCACCTTAAAGCTTTTAAAATTTCTCTAAATTTTTCCAAACCCAATCCAAATAAGTTTAAATAGAAACTTCAACTATATGTGGTTGCACTTAAACGATAAAAACACTTCATTTTTCCTCAACATTTGTAAACCACCATTTTATTAAAATACAGTCATATGAGTCGTAAGAAAAATCAAATTTGGATTAGTCACCTCTTTATCTATAAAATTTATGTAATAGTAAATAATTATTCATGATAAACTTCTAAGATTATTATGTAATAATAAAACTAGCTTTTCATGTGTTATATATATTTATATTTTTAAATTAATAATAATAGGGGTGGTTTAAAACTGCTCTCTTAGGATTTTATATATTTAAAAAATAATAATAATAAGAGGGTGATTTAAAACTACCCTGTTAGGTTTATCTATATATATATATAAATATATTAAAATGTAATAATAAGTGAGTGGTTTAAAACCACCCTCTTAGGTTCTATTAGGGTCGTTTAAAACCGTCTTCTTAGGATCTATACCTAAGAGGGCGATTTTAAACCACCCTCATAGTGATAAACTAAGTGGTTTTCGAGGCGGTTATTAACCACCCTAATATACCTTAAGAGGGCAATTTTTGAAGCAATTTTTAACTGTCGTCGTAGGACTCAAACTTTTTACGATGCTCTCATAGATTGTGAATGAATAATTACCCTTAAAGACCTTTTTTGGTGTAGTTTTTAGTCCTATACTCATAAAATCTATGGGTCTTTCATTGTTCTCATCATATTTATGAGATACAACTGTAGTGATTGTATGTTCTGATGTAAAATATTATATTTTGAAGTCTTTAGAATAGTTAGTACAACTCAACACAAGGGTTGCAGTAATGGCATCTTAAATACCTTAAAAAGCTTTGATGTTATCTTATGTCCACCTTATGTCCCTATCTCTTTTAATCATGTCATTAATAGGCTTTGTAATTTTGGTGAAATTGGGGATAAATCTCCTTACAAAATTGATCTTGCCAAAGAAGGATCTAACTTCTGTTAGATTTTTAGAAGGGATTTTAGTTATAGCTTTCGTCCTTTGCGGATCAATGCTAATATCTTTTTTAGAAACATGTCCCAACAAATTCCCTTGTGTTGCTCCAAATATACATTTCTTATGATTAAGAGATATCCCAAATTCTTGACACCTATTAAACACAGTGGCTAAGTGTTCAAAGTGATCCTTTGGATTGTTAGAAAATATTGTTATATCATCAAGGTATACAACAACTATTTCAAACATGAGACCTTTGAAAGTAAAATTTATAACCCTATGAAATGTGGCATTTGCATTCATTAATCTAAATGAATATTCAAAGGTTCTCCAGGATGTAGTAAAAACAACCTTCTATTTGTCTTTTGGATTAACCAATATTTGGTTATACCCTAAAAATCCATCTAGTAGAGACATTCTTGTTGATCCAACTATTGCTTGCAATAATTGCTCTATGCTGGGGAGTGAATAGTTGTCTTTGAGCAAAATTTTGTTTAAATTCCTGAAATCAACACAACCTAATTTCTTTTTTTTTCTTCCTAACTGAGACTAAATTTTCTATCCAGGAAGAAAATCTCACTTTTTATTATTATTTTAGCATCCAGTAATTTTTGTACTTCTTTTTGCATAACTGGATGTAATGTGGAGTTGAATTTTCTTTGCTTTTGCTTGAAGGGCTTTGCATCTTCTTATAAAGGTATTATATGGGTCATAACATCTGTGTTGAATATACTCAAATCTTCATAACTCAAATAAAAAATATTTTGTTTTTTTTATGAAAGTTAATTTATTGTTATTTTATTTTTCTTGACAAAGCTTTATTTATTTTTACAAGCCTAGGCTCTTCCTCTATTCCAATATTAACATAATTAGTTTAAAGCTCTTGAAAGAGTGGCTAATAAGATTTTTCAAAATCATCAAATAAGATTTTTAAAGAAACAAACCCCCTAGGAATTCTATTTGTTTTTTGTTGGATAATTTTAACTGGTTCTCCAATTACATCTTTTAGTTTCTCTCCATTCTTTTCTTCACATATCATATTAGCAAATTGATTCGGAAGATTCATGAAATATTTAATGTCTACATCATCCTGAAATACTTGAAGATAGATAACATTATTTGGTATAGGTGATTTATAGACAGAAATAGTAGAAAATATATCCATATACTTAGTGCCAATATATGGACGATTTGCACCAGATGCATTTATAGCCAACATATTTGCAACATTATTCTTCTCTTGGAATATATAACAAATTAAATGCTAAAAACTTATCTATTTCAGCCAACACTACTTGTTTATATTGTTTTAGTCTTGGATGCTTAGCTTGATATTTTTATTTTACCTACTGAATGATTAGTTTTGTATCTCCACTGACAGTCAAGTAATTGATCCCTAATTCTTTGTCTTTTCTAAGTCCTAACAGTAAAGCTTCATATTCAGCCACATTATTAGTGCAATGGAATTTAATCCTATAAGGGATATCTAAACAGTTGTCTTTAATATCAATCAAATTTATCCCTACACCAATCCGAATCTACGACTTTGCCCATCAAAAGTCATGGTCTACATTTCTATAGTTAGTGTATCGCTCCAAATTTTTTGCATCCTTACCCTCAGGCTATAGGATCCGTGCCCAGAAGGAGGATGCGAGAAGGATGGGACAATACCTCGGACTGAGAGGCCCTTTGAAGGTCCCGCCTCTTGGGGGAGGAGTATAAAGGTGAATTTTTGATGGATGGTGGGTTCACCAGGAAAATTTTGAGTGGCAGTTTCCATGCCTAGGTTGATAGTGGGTTTGATGTGTTCATTTTTATACTCGATCATTCAACTCCTAGGTTTGGCCAAGATGAATCTAAACTATTTTATCTACCAATGATAATTTAAATGGATACAGAAAACAGGAATGAGTGCTAATAACAGAGAATATGCTAATTAGAATGTGTCATACCTGATTTTGGATGTTTGATGAAGGTTCGAGTTTTGTAGCAGTCCAGATCGCCTCAGTTTGTACGTAATCGTCTGAGATCAGACAGGATCGTCTGATATCTGACGAATTCATCAGAAACCTGCAATCACAGAAATAGATGCGAAATACCAAATATGCAAGTGCAGAAGCAAAAGATAATGGTAGAAATAACAGCAAACATGCCTAAATAATGGATTCCAATAACAAATAAGGAAATGCAGTAGATTTAATGATTGATTTTAACCTTACCATGCGATTATGCTAAATGAGGTGAACTCCAAGATGCAAAAACATAATAATTCAAGACAATGCAGAAATACAATATAAAAAAATGCAGAGGAAGCTAAGGGAATGCAAACTATGGACTCATATTTGCCCCCAATATGGACTATTGTCAGGATCGCCTCCAATCGTACGAGATCGTCCGTAATCGTCCGAGATCGTTTGCGACGATCCGAGCTATCTTCGACTGCAAAACAATAGAATTCCTGCAAGAAAATGCAAAATATAGAACACAGACAGTAGTGCGAGGGAATAAGGAATTAAATCTGTCAACTAAGGGGTTTAGGGAAATCAGAATCAAGGGGTCATGTAGAGTCGGGGGGGTAAACTAGAAAATCCTAGTTTATATAGGCTTAGGAAGAGGTTTAAGAGGTTGGGGATCATCCCAATATGGGAGATCTCCAACAGGGCAATCTCCAACTGCACAGATGCGCTTCTGCCCAAGTTGGAGAGGTTGTTGAAACAGAAGCTAATTATGAAAATTTGGTTTTGGGACAAAATCGTCTGGACATTCTGTCCATGATGATTTCGTCAGATCTGGGATGATCTCGTCTAATCTGCGACGATATCGTCCAACGGTCAAAACAAATCCTAAAAATGGCACAAAAAATGAGGAAATGGGTAGCAGGCGGTTTTGGAGCGGTTTTGGGGTTAAAATTCAAATTTTTATCTTTTATCTTTTACTAAGGTTTTTAACCGTGCCAATTTTAGGGTGCTACATTTTGCCCCCTCTTTAGCGAATTTTCGAAGAAAATGCGTTAAAGACGAGTTTTTCTCATTTTACGAGAAAGCAAAAATGTACTCAATTTTTTAGACGATGATTCTTGGTCGAATCGTACAACTGCTGACTATGGTGCCCCCTCCGTGTTTTTACCCAAATCGAACGTTTGAGGTAAAACACGAAAAGGTAAAAATTAAAATGTTGAATAAAATTAAAAAAATAGGGTAAAACCCTAATTCATTTTGACTGTTCATTTTTACTGTTTCAAAGTTACAGAGAGAAAATGGTGGAGACAGCGCACAGAGCGACAGAGGTCCGACGCGGGCTACGGGTAAGGATCTAAGCCTAGTAGATTAGTTTTGATTTTGCTTTGTGCAATTTGTGGATTTAAATTTTGATTATTTGGGACATCGCGGCCATTTTTAGGCCGTCGACGACGTCCGGACGAAATCGTCCCTATTTCATCGGAATCGTCCCTAGATCGTCGATTTCGTCCAAGGGCGAAGTCAACGAATTAGAGGCGATCCCGTTCAACAAGGGGCGATCCCCGAGTTTGCGAAATCGGAGACGAATTCATCCTACAAAGGATGATTTTGCCAAATTTAGGATGATATCATCCGATGGTGGATAATAACATCTTTAAATTGATTTCAAAATGTGTTTAATTTGATTTTACTGATTGGTTATTAATAAATTTTGTTGTTATTATTTTTTTTGTAGAGGGGATTACTAAAGAGCCAAGAATGGAAATACGATGGACTAAGAGACGACATAGCCACGCTTGACCAGGCAACACATGACCGACTAGGACAGGTCGGGCTACAACATGTGGTAGAGATGCCACAAGTACCGACTGACATGGGGCTACTGATAGCCCTAGTAGAGAGATGGTATCCGGGGTCATCCTATTTTTGGTTACCGACAGGGGAGATGGCTCCCACACTAGAGGACGTATGGAGGATCATGAGGATCCCCATACAGGGATGGCTCATGACGCCTACGGCCAATCAAGGCCAGACGATGATGAGGTTGATCGGAGACCCGAGCTTCACCCTGGAGAAGGGCGGGGTGAACATCGAGTCTCTACGATAGATGCCAGGGCATCTAGGCTGACTCAGGTTTTGGCGGGGATGGTAGGTGGCTTACTGTTGTGCCACCGGAGCGGGTGCTGAGCTACCATGGCTCCTCTCAGATATAGTCTATGACATGAGAGACCACGGGTACAAATTTGCATGGGGCGACTTTGTACTCTGCCGCTTGTATAGGATCCTGCATGGGGTCGTATACAAGGGAGGTCGATGTCTGGTCTTGACATCGTTGCTATAGGTTTGGTGCTGGGAGCACATTGCGATGCGAAGGCCGGTAGGGCTCCCTTTGACAGGGGTTGACCGGGAGAGACCCCGGGTTTTCTATTGGTGGCTACAGAGAGGTTCACAGCGGTGGATAGATCTGTCGATGTCTCAAAGGTTGCTAGACGACCTCATCCCAGACCAGATCACCTGGAGGCCATGGCGAGAGCACCCCGGGTGGGCGAGAGGATGGGTAGGAGCTGGCTCGCATCAGGCGAGTCTGTTGGCTGAGGATGGAGTGGGGAGAGGTAGAGCTCCATCGCTACGATCGGGTACTATGGTAGTTCGGTCTACAACAGGGGATCCCTTCTCTTAGGGATTACGAGTACTCTCAAACTGTTTGGGATAGTACTACGCTGAGCGGGGCTCCAGATATGTAGTGATTTTGGAGTCAGGATGCGGACGATGCCCCCATCCAGCCAATGGATGGTGACGACGCTGGGGTTGCAGACGGCTACGATGCCTGGTACGTAGGCATCCGCCCTCCTCGAATGATGAGGGCATAGGGTTCGATGCACGTGGTTGTGCGACAGATGGGGAGGCGGCGCCAGGCGGCCATTGAGGCAGCGTGGAGTCACGGTGGGAGAGAGCAGCGGTGGTCCCCACAGGAGAGACGCCAGCGGATGGGTCAGGCTCCGAAGAGGCCATGGGAGACAGGGCGGAGGGAGGAGAGACTCCCTTCGCAACAGGGGGAGAGACCACCATCGCCTGATAAGGGCAAGGGTGTTGAGGTAGGGGAGAGTAGCGAGATGGCGGCTCTCCGGGCTGAGGTTGCCCACCTCCGGGCTCAGGTGCAGACACTACAGGATGAGGCTACATGGCTCAGAGCTCGGGGCGGAGGAGTAAGCACTCGGGATCTGGCATGGTCTATTGCTCAGACCGCATTTTACTAGGGGTTGTACTATCAGGCGGTCCCAGAGGGATAGAGGATATCATTGCCAACCCCCATTGCAGAGCCGATTATGATGGGATCATCGAGGACATCCTCACGATCGATGACGAGGACCCGAGATACGGCCCGGACCTCTATGGGACCACCTCCTCCACGTCAGGGTGGGGGAGGAGATGAGGCTGAGAGCTCGAGGGCTTCTCGAGGCTAGCTACTGTAGAGTGCAGATTTATGATATATGTATATATATATTTGTTTTTGAGGGGATTGAGTATGCCAGGGTTTTGATTGTGGCATACCAATCCAGATGATGTAGATCATTGATTGATGATATAAATAGATTATTTTTGATGATATGACTTGTGGATATGGTGTATTATGATGCTTTAATTGTTGATTCATGTAATTATGTCGTTTGGAAATAAATTATAATGTTATGTCATGCCATAAAATTTGTAAATGAAATAATATGATGTGCATAAATTGGTTGTTTTGGTGTGATTTGATGAAAAATAAAAGAGACTTCTAACAATAATTTCAAAGGACATTGTCGCTGTTATAGACCGTTTCATGGAGTCGCCGCTCGCTAGGTCGTCAAGCTAATCCTAGTATAGAAATATTGCTAAAAGTAAAAGAGTGCTTAAGAGAGTGTCTTAAGACTTGGTGTTGTGATGATGAAAATGATGATGGTGATGATTTGTTTTCAGATTTTTCACAAAATTATGCATGAAATATGTTTAAAAGTGATTTTTGCTAGGCATAAATTCCTAAGTGTGATAAATTTTTGAATAATTCCTTAGAAATTATACCATGGTTGCAAGATGGAATGTTTGACATAATGACATGAAATAGAATAAGTGTTCGTTCGTTTTGAAGCACAATTGTGTAACATAATGATGTAAGCCATATGTGTTTTTTAAAATGGATGGGAAAAATAAAATTAGAACAATGGTTTGCGCTAGGCATAGAATTATAGGTATAGACTTATACCATCATCGCGAAATCCAAAGATAAAATAGATATTTTAGTTTTATTGCATGATTGATTTTTTATTTTTGATTTTTGATAAACAGAAAATAATAATATGATGAACATGTTGTTTGCAATCGTTTTGCAATTTTGTGACACAATGTATATAATTGTTTTTATACAAAACAAAATTCTGAAATAAGAGGATAAAATTATTCCGAAAAGAATTACAGAAATATTTTAAATTATCTCAAAACAAATGTAGGTTTATAAGGAATCCTCATGTGCAAATGTGAGTTCATTACCGATCTTGGTTTATCATGATGATACAAAATCTCTCAAATACAAATGTGTGTGCAATTGTATTGTTCATTTACCAATTTTGAGCAAGATAATTTGATACAAGCAATTTGCTTTAACCAAATGAATGTTCGTTAACCATGATTTATATGCATATAACCGTACCAGACTACTGTGCAAGTTAGGTTATCAAGAGCTAGCTAATCCATAAGCCGATATAGGTCTGTACAAAAGAAGGTCGCTAATGTGACAGACATATCACCACGCTAGGAATTACCCAAGGCCAAGCGGGTTGGGCACAAACCACCTGTTATGGGGCTTACCTCACAGTTTTCGAATAATTGAGAATTCCAGGGATTCAAGCTCATTCACCCTTCTTTTCTTTTCAAGGGGTAGGGAAAGGATTTTATTGCATTTTGCTTTTGCTTTTTCTCTT
Organism: Wollemia nobilis; assembly: GCA_028583015.1. Classification (NCBI taxonomy): domain Eukaryota; kingdom Viridiplantae; phylum Streptophyta; class Pinopsida; order Araucariales; family Araucariaceae; genus Wollemia; species Wollemia nobilis. The sequence goes on from JAQPPZ010002440.1 coordinate 6,634,973, forward strand.
TTCTCTTTTTCTTTTTTTTTTGTATTTTTGCTTGATGTTTGAGATAATGCTGAAATATTGTTGTGATGATACAAAATAACATTTTCCTTTTTCTCTTTTTCTTGCATTTTTCTTTTCTTCCTATGCTAGGGATACTTGCTCAGATTAGTTGTAGAGCAAGGGATTTTTATTCCGGGTAGGGGTGAGCTTGTCCTTTTGTCAATTCTCAAAGATTCTAGACCATGTGCATGATAGGATAGCAGGGAAAACTTTTCGCTCAAGAAACCACGTCTGCTATGTAGCATCATATTGAATTTGCAATGAAATCATTTTAATGTGAAAAGATATACTTGGTTCAAGTAAATAACAAGATCAGTTCTCTATGCTCAAAATGTTATTTAATGCCAATGTGGACTTTGATATAAGAGAGATTAATAATCATACAAAATAAAATCAAGATATTTATTCATGTGAGTGTGAAAGTGTGGGATTCCAAATAAATGCTCATTTATCTAAAATAATTGAAAATATAACTGTAAATTCCAATAATTGACAGGTATATATAAAAAAAATGTTTTTGAAGATTTTGACAATTTTGATGTTTTTGTCTTTTTATATTTTGATTTTGATTGATGAATTGCAAGAAGAAATATTATTACTGTTCTTGAAAAATATTTTGATAGAAATGGCTAAAATGAAACAATATGCAAAATACAGTATATACAAATGATGAAATGACTCAATGTTTTATGCATAGTAGCGTTTGAGATGCATAATGTTCATAGGTTCTTTAAGCTCTTTACCATCGAAGGTAGATAATTTGTATGCTCCCGATCCAAATTTAGCAGTGATGATATATGGTCCAAGCCAGTTGGGCTCGAATTTACCTTTAAGGTCTTTAGTAGCATTAGTATTTTTTTTATTTTCTTTTAAGACAAGGTCGCCGATCTCAAAGGATCGAGGGTGAACTTTCTTGAGATATGCTCTCTTAAGCTTGTTTTGGTAGGCACGAAGATGCTCCAAAGCATTGATGCGCTTTTCATCTAGGAGCTCCAGCTGACTAAATCTGCTAGCACGATACTCATCTCCTACTTCAGTATCTTGAAGTAGTAGAGCCAAAGAAGGAACTTCTAATTCAAATGGAAAAATAGCTTCAGCGCCATAAACCAAAACGAAAGGTGAAGTTCCAGTGGGGGTGCGAACACTAGTTCGATAGGCCCATAAAGCAGGATATAATTGGATGTGCCAATCTCGACCGGATTTATTGACCAGTATTTTGAGAATTTTAAGTAATGTTTTATTAGATGCTTCGGCTTGGCCATTACCCTGAGGATAATAGGGAGTGGACCAACGATGTTGAATTTTATACTTTTGACATAATTTTTTGACATCTTTATTTTTGAAACAAGTTCCATTATCGGAAATGAGATTATGCCAAACCTACAAATAATTTGATTAAAAATAAATTTGGAAACTTGTGTTCCAGTACAAGAAGCTAAAGGCATAGCTTCAACCCATTTTGTGAAATACTCCGTAGCGGTTATGATAAATTTGTGTCCATCAGATGACACAGGGTTGATTTTCCCAATGATGTCTAAGCCCCATTTTGAAAAGGGCCAAGGAGATGAAATAGCCTGCAGCTCTTGTGCAGGCGCATGGACAAGGTCAGCATGTTTTTGGCACTTGTCGCAATGGCGCACATAATCATGTGCATCATTCTCCATGGTAGGCCAAAAATATCCTATCCGAAGGAGCTTCTTAGCAATGGCGTTACCACTAAAGTGTCCTCCACAAGATCCATCGTGGGCTTCGCTCAAAGCTGATCTAGATTCTTCTAGATTTAAACATCTTAATAATATGCCTTCAAAAGATCTCCTATACAAGGTATTACCCACAATTACGAAGCGACTTGCTCGTCTACGTAATAATCGGCGCTGGTTGCTAGTATAACCATCAGGGAAGGTTCCATTTTGCAAAAAATTAAATATATCAATGTACCATGGTTCGGGAGTAGTTTCGTTGATTAGAAACACATCCAAAGGTTCTAAGCATAATTTTCTTGAAGCGGGTTCCTGGAGTCGACGAATAATGATGGTAGCATATTCATCGTCTAACTCCAAGGGTAAAAGAGATGCAGACTGCAGCCATAGCGTCGACCGCACGATTGCTAGTTCGAGGAATAGCTTCCAAAGTAACTTGATCAAACAAGGATAATTACAAAAAATATGCTTTATATGGGTGTAATTTATCATCTCTGGTCTAATAAACATCATTGATTTGATTTATGACAAGTTGGGAATCACCAAAAACCAATAAATTTTTAATTTTTAGGGCCAAAGCAGCTCGTAAGCCAAGGATAAGAGCCTCATATTCAGCAGTATTATTAGTGCAAGCAAACGTTAGTTTAAAGGACAGAGGTATAAGATGTTTTTGCGAAGATATTAAAATAATACCCGCACCAGCCCCACTCATACATCGGGCTCCATCAAAGTATAGGGACCATTGTTCAGGATGGTCTGCCTCTAATTTAAGGCATTCATCGGGAAGCTCAATGATGAGGGGATGGGTAGACTCTAAGGGTGCAACAGCTAATTGATCTGCTATGATTTGACCCTTAACGGACTTTTGTCCTATAAACGTGAGTTCAAACTCGCTTAGCGCAAGAACCCACTTGGCTGTGCGACCAGATAAATACGGTCGACTCATAAGATATCGCAAAGGGTCGAATTTGGCAATAACATACATTTTTTGACTGAGCATATAATGTCATAGTTTTTGTGTGGAAAATACGACTGCAAGACATAACTTCTCTAATATGGTATAGCGAGTTTCATAACTGATTAGGGTTCTACTGATGTAATAAGTAGCATGCTCTTTCTTCTCATCGTCAAGCTGAGCTAACATAGCTCCTAAGGCAAAATCGAAAGCAAAAATGTATAGAATAAATGGACGATCAGATCTAGGTGGGGAAAGCACCGGTGGTTGGAGGAGATATTGCTTGAGGATTTCAAATGCTTCTTGGCATTCTTCGTCCCAATGGAAAGAGACATATTTCTTAAGAAGTTTAAGAAAAGGTCCAGTTTTATCTGCCAACTTATCAATAAAGCGACGAATAGCTTGAAGCTTACCTTGTAAACTTCGTAATTCAGATATATTGGTGGGTGCGGGCATATCAGTGATAGCCGCGATCTTGAGAGGATCAATTTCAATGCCACGTAAGGAAACTATAACCCCCAATAATTTATCGGACTTAACTCCGAAGATACATTTGGCGGGATTCAATCGGATAAGATACTCCCTTAACCGATCAAATACTTTTCTCAAGTCATGTAAATGATCATCTTCTTTGATGGAACGAGCTATAATATCATCTACATAATCATGTAGAATATCATGCATCATATCATGAAAGATATAAGTCATAGCTCGTTGATAGGTTGCGCCTACGTTCTTTAAACCAAATGGCATTACTTTCCAACAAAAGGTTCCCCAAGGAGTAATAAAGGTTGTTTTAGCCTGATCTTCAGGAGCTATCCGATCTGATTGTAACCAAAAAATCCATCCATTAGGGATATCATTCCACTTCCAATAGTAAAATCAATGATTTGATCCATGTTAGGAAGAGGAAAATCATCTTTAGGACAGACAACATTAATATCTCTGAAGTCTGTACAAACCCTAACTTTAGTGGCTTCTTTCTTAGTTACTGGAACTACATTTGAGATCCATTCAGCATAATCAATGGCTTGTATAAAAATAACTTTCAACAGTTTTTCTAGTTCTGTTTTGACTAGTAAGGCCACTTTAGGATGCATTTTTCTAAGTTTTTGTTTAACAGGTTTAGCATCTGGATGGACTACTAGATGATGCATGACTACAGAAGGGTCCAGACCTGGCATGTCTTCATATGTCCAGGCAAAGACATCCTCATAGTCTTTAAGAAATGAAATGTATTCATCTTGTTTTTCTTGACTTAATTCTGATCCAATATTGATTATGTGAGGGTTATGTTCGGTTCCAATGTTAATTTTTATACCGTTTTCGACTTCCATATGTAAATCTCTCTCAAAATTAGGTGGGGTGGGTGAAACACCCAATTCTTGTAATTCTTCCAAGGTTAGCTTGGATAATTCGTCTTGAGGAGTCGAGGCCTCAAGTTGGGCTATACTAGGTATAGAGCCATCAAAATAAAATTCGTTATGTAATAAATCATCAACGGAGACATCATGGAAGATATCCCCTTCCAACTCATCGTCGGATTCGGCAATCATCTCAGGGTAGGCGAGAGATAGCATATGACAGGTAAAGGGATTATTTTTTGAAAGCAAAGAATCTTGTTTATCGAGATAATCTTGATAACATGTAAGATGGTCATCCTCCTCAAATGGGAAGGGTTGACCTTTATTAGGAAATAGGCCCACACCGCATCGGGCAGGCCATGGTTCTACCTCAATAGGTTCCTTCATACCATTTTGGAAAGGTCCCAAACCTTTCCCTTTATAGCCCAATTTAAGCATTATGGGTTTAGCTTTAATATATTCATTAGCAAAATAGCATCGAGCATATCCATCACAATGTGTCTTGATATTTCGGGGTATTCTTCCCCAATCATATCCCTTATAAACAAAAGCACAACTTTCGACTTGGTAGATACTTCCCATAGGTTGTGGGAGGCCCAAGGTACGAGGAGAAGGTGGGAGTTTATTTAAAACAAGGGAAGCTTGCACGGCAGTGTTGATCTCTTTCGATATAAGAATTTTAGATAAATCGGGTAGGAGTTCATCGGTAAGAGCGTAAGAGGTAGAAGGAACATTTCTTAGATCTTCTGATGTGGAAAGGATGCTTGTAGGAGATGTTATAGGGATATCGATGGATGAGTCTATCGGTGTGGAAGTTATAGGGGTAAAACAAGAAGCATTGGTTGTGGTTCTGGGATCTTTTCGAGGTCCTAATGAGGTTTGTTCAGAAAGCGGTTGAGCTATATGTAGAGGTGTAGTTGATGGGGTAGATGATGTTATGGGTGTGTGTTTCACACGTTTGGGCAGTTGACGAGAATTAGGATGTGTGGATGACAAAGCAGGGCAAAATTGAACTCCAACTGGTTCTGCCAAAGCACACATATCAAAGGGTCTGGGGTCACCATGAATGGTAACCAATTGGTTTTTGAATTCGAATTTAACACATTGATGTAAAGTGGATGGAACTGCTCGCATCGCGTTGATCCAAGGGCGACCCAAAAGTATATTGTACGATGCAGGGCAATGTACAATAAACACGGTCATATCTAGGGTTCTAGGACCAACTTGCAAGGGTATAGTAATGACTCCACACGTTTCTTGTGTCTCGTCATTGAAGGCTTTTATGATCATATCCATTCTTTTCATTTCGTCACTCCTAAAGCCAAATCTTTGGTAGAAGTCAAAAGTGCATATGTTTAAAGATGAACCATTATCAATCAAGACGCGTTTAACGGCTACGTCCCCAATTAGGGCAGTAATATATAAAGGATTATCCTTATGCAAACTATGTTGTGGTATATCTCTATCTCGAAAGTCAATACAATCGACTTCTCGAGTGATGATAGTATTGGTCATGGCTTCAGGCTGAATATTTTGTGGTACCATCATTTGGCTTAATGTGAGCATTAATTCATCCCTATGGGTAGGAGAAGATCTTAAAAGGTCCAAAAGGGAAATTCTAGTTGTAGTGTTGGATAATTGTTCATTAATATTATACGGAGGCTTAGGTTGAACATTAGACATATGATTCCCTTTATTGGGATTTTTCAAAATAAATGGAGCTGATCCATCATTCTGAGTTTGATCCTGTTGAGAATTTTGAGCCTGTTGTCTGGTAACGACTCCGATGGTACCTACAATGTTATTTTGAGGATGATGAATTGGTCTCGGTCTAGCATTTATGGCTTGTTCATTAGGAAGGAACTGATGAGAAGAGGGTCGAGTAGTAACTCTTCTAGGAAATGGTTCTTTCGGAACCATAGAATCTGTGATAGGTTGAATAGGATCTGATTCATTTTCAGAACTATTCGATTGATTTGAGGTGATGTCTATTTCACTTTCAGTATCAGATTCTACATCACTAAGATCAGGTGTTTGAGTATTATATAGGGGTCTGGACGTAACCATGGATAAAGTTGTGTCAAATATTTCTAGATCGTGAATAGGTAAATGCCCACTAATGGCTCCTACATATCGGGTAGGAGGGGGAACATTATGATGTTCAATTTGATTAGCCACCTCTTTGCCATGTTTTGGTAAAGGATGTTGAAATATGTCCAATGATTGATTGGCATTCGATTTTGACTTTGAAGGGTGTTCTTTTGAACATTACTAGTAGGAGTTTGTTTAGGTTGAAAGGCTTGTACCTCCATCTCATTGTTATCAATTAAATCTTGTATTTTATGTTTTAATCATTTACAAGAGTTGGTAGCATGTCCGGGTCCTCTATGGAAATCACAATGTAAATCAGCTCTGTATCCGGGTATGGTTGGATCAGGTTCCCGGATAGTCGATAATTGGATCAATCCTCGTGCTAGTAATTGCGGGAGAATGGTTGATAAAGGTTGATTTAACCTAGTAAATTCTCGAGGTGGTTTATCGGGAGGTTTCAATATGAACTTCTCTATTGTTTTTGCAGTATTAATATTGGCAATGTTTTGCTGTCAGTGACTCCGTCACCCACAACTTGTTTATTTTTGTATGGATTTCCGGATGTTTTCTCATCATCTTTCTTTTTGAGCTGACCTCTTCTAATGAGAGCATCTTCCACTCTTCGGGCTAAATCTATAGCTTGATCTAAGGTGGTCAAGGTAGCATTTGATAATTCATAGGATAGTTGCTCTTGTAAATTATTGATAAAAATATCCAACATTTCCCGATAAGGTAACACAAAGTGTAATTTTCCTATCAACTGCCTCCATCGAGCTAAGAAGTCAGCAAAACACTCATCTTTGTCTTGTTTTAGGTTGTACAAATCTTTAATAGTTACATGTCTTTCAATATAGGCACTAAATTGGTGCACAAAAGACTCGGCGGTCTCTTCGAAATTTCTCAAAGAATGAGTGGGCAATTGATAATACCACTCCAATGCCATCCCTCCTAAACTTTTTGGGAACATTTTTAGTAATAACAAGTCATCATGTGATATATCATGACATGCTATCCTAAACATACGAAGATGCTCTATGGGATCTTCGGTTCCTTTGTATATAGGTAGGACAGGCATGGGAAAGCGTTTAGGATATGGTTGTGCTACAACTATAGGATCTAGAGGTTGACTACACATCTCTCGGTAATTGTACGAGGGACGGTAGGGATCTATTTGGTCCATACGGGAGGTTAACTATTTCACCATGGCTTCCAGATTGCCAGTTTGCCCACCATATTGGTTCGGTGGTACATGAGCATGGGATTTGTGAGCGTAGGAAGGTGGAACATAAGGATTAGATGCTATGTTGCTATTATGCAAATGATTGGTAGGAAGAGTATTATGAAGAAGATTTGTGGTAACATTATGTTGTATCCCAGATTGTTGGAAATTAACATTTGGTTTTGTTTTAGGCTTTTGTTGATTTGAGGTATATTGGTCGATAGCTTGGTAGAGTAGAGCAGTGAATGAAGGTTTCTTTTGTGTCGGAATAACCCTTGGTTTAGTAATAGGCACTCTAGGTAGTTGGGTAACTCTGTTGTTGTCGGGTGTTTTGGATTATAGTAGCCATGTCCAAATTGGACGGTCCAGCTTGATCACTCTCTTGATCAACGAAGGACAAAGGATTAGTGCGTGTGTGATATATGTCTTCTAGGGTTGCTTGAGTGTCACTAATTTGATCTTTATCCATATGAACTGCTCTATTAAGAGTGCCAATATTGGTATGGAGAAATTTCCAAAAATGTTCCATGTTTTCAAAAGTAACAGTTCCTTCTGGAGTTATTTTAGGAGATGAGGATCCTTCCTCTCTATCATTTTCCTTTTGTTCATTTGCATCAACATAATCTTCTTCTTGTTGGTCTAGAGTTCCTTCTTCCTGAATTGGGTCTTCAGGAAGGACATCTGGGTTATTTTCTATTTTCCTTAACCAATCTTCTTCTACCTCAATTTGTTTTCCATTCCTGAGTCTAGTCATTATGTCTAAATCTTAGATTTTAGCAAAATATATATATTGATATATTTGGAACAGATTTGGGAGGTATATATTTTAATTATATACCTACTATAATGCTTAAAAATAAAATGTTTTGATTTTTTTTTTTTTATGAATTGTTTTATAAAGACAACAAATAGCACACTAAATGCAAGAAATAACAATAATAGAATAATAGCTTAGTTTTCTAAAAATAGTTTATGAATGTCATTGATAGGATCGAGTTCATCAGGAGTCATAAAATGCTCCTCTTCAAATTGGAAATTGTTTTTCAGGAACTTAATAAAGTGTGCTATAGTGATATTATCTACTTCTAACTCTACGATTTGTAAAAATAGATTTCATGGCAATACTCTCGATATAACACAACTCTGGGGACTCTATACCATCTTTGTCTATCCGTAAGAACGACCTCCTGATCCTCTATACGAGACAAAAATTTATGTACTACAATTGCATTATCGAGGTATTCCTCAAAGGTATACAACTCAGAAGACACAAGGGCTCTTTTATCTGCTAACCACCTATGGCAAGCTCTCTGAAGCTCATGATACAAAGTCACTTGATCGGGATCCAGGATTCTATCTAGGACAAACCTCTTGATTTGCCTAAGTTCGGTTGCTCTAGATGAAATAAGATTCAATCTCCTATTAAGTTCGTCCCACAAAGGTTGAACCCTATTTGTTTGAGGTACGCTAAGTACAAAATTAATCTCTATAGCTGCTAATTGATTTTCAACATTAATGGTGACAACTCGTCTTTTGTTATAATCTACCATCTAAATATGACATGCAATCTTTGATTCTAAATGCATTTATGTTTTGTTTTTGTTTTTTTTTTTTTGAATTGTTTTCAAAAGGTTTTTAGTTTTCACGTCGGGTTCACCAAAATGTATCGCTCCAAATTTTTTGCATCCTTACCCTCAGGCTATAGGATCCGTGCCCGGAAGGAGGATGCGAGAAGGATGGGACAATACCTCGGACTGAGAGGCCCTTTGAAGGTCCCGCCTCTCGGGGGAGGAGTATAAAGGTGAATTTTTGATGGATGGTGGGTTCACCAGGAAACTTTTGAGTGGCAGTTTCCACGCCTAGGTTGATAGTGGGTTTGATGTGTTCATTTTTATACTCGATCATTCAACTCCTAGGTTTGGCCAAGATGAATCTAAACTATTTTATCTACCAATGATAATTTAAATGGATACAAAAAATAGGAATGAGTGCTAATAACAGAGAATATGCTAATTAGAATGTGTCATACCTGATTCCGGATGTTTGATGAAGGTTCGAGTTTTGTAGCAGTCCGAGATCGCCTCAGTTCGTACGTAATCGTCTGAGATCGGACGAGGATCGTCCGATATCCGACTAATTCGTCGAAACACCGCAATCACAGAAATAGATGCGAAATACCAAATATGCAAGTGCAGAAGCAAAAGATAATGGTAGAAATAACAACAAACATGCCTAAATAATGGATTCCAATAACAAATAAGGAAATGCGGTAGATTTAATGATTGATTTTAACCTTACCATGCGATTATGCTAAATGAGGTGAACTCCAAGATGCAAAAACATAATAATTCAAGACAATGCAGAAATACAATATAAAAAAATGCAGAGGAAGCTAAGGGAATGCAAACTCTGGACTCGGATTTGCCCCCAATCTGGACTACAGTCAGGATCGCCTCCAATCGTACGAGATCATCCGTAATCGTCCGAGATCATTTGCGACGATCCGAGCTATCTTCGACTGCAAAATAGTAGAATTCCTACAAGAAAATGCAAAATATAGAACATAGACAGTAGTGCGAGGGAATAAGGAATTAAATCTGTCAGCTAAGGGGTTCAAGGAAATCAGAATCAAGGGGTCATGTAGAGTCAGGGGGGGTAAACTAGAAAATCCTAGTTTATATAGGCTTAGGAAGAGGTTTAAGAGGTTGGGGATCATCCCAATATGGGAGATCTCCAACAGGGCAATCTCCAACTACGCAGACGTGCTTCTGCCCAAGTTGGGTTGAAATAGAAGCTAATTATGAAAATTTGGTTTTGGGACAAAATCGTCTGGACGTTCTATCCATGACGATTTCGTCAGATCTGGGATGATCTCGTCTAATCTACGACGATATCGTCCAACGGTCAAAACAAATCCTAAAAATGGCATGGAAAACGAGGAAACGGGTAGCAGGCGGTTTTGGAGCGGTTTTGGGGTTAAAATTCAAATTTTTATCTTTTATCTTTTACTAAGGTTTTTAACCGTGCCAATTTTAGGGTGCTACAGTTAGAATCCTAGTAAATTTTGAATCAACTTTTTCTCTGATTTTTAGATCCAAGTCTTTAGCATCAAGGAATTCTTTTAGAAATGGTGTATGCCAAACTGACTATACTCCCATTTTTTTCAATAGAATTAACCATATTTATTATAGTATCATCAATTTTTCTTAGTTCTACATAATACTTGTTAAAAGGTTCTCTTCTTAGAGTAGCATTTTCTTTTCCTAACAAGGAAATGGTGGCATAAGATCAATATAACTGGATAGATCCACCTAGTTGTCCAACCTAGTGTCTACTTAGAAGTAAGGAAAATAAAAGGTCCACATCCACAACTTCTACATCCATTACAATACCTTTCTTTGGATATTGATCTAGGAATACTAGAAAACCAGTTATTATTCCCACACATGGTATTTGTCTACTATTCATTACTAAAACGAGAGGAGAATATCTTGTGCAAATAAGTCCTAACTGATCTGCTATTTGTTTAGGCATAATATTGTGTGAAGCACCATTGTCAAGCATGTAATTATAAATAACATATTGGTCCTTTAATTTTGATTTATACCTAAGAGACACATAGAATGATCCAATTGGGGAAGGTATTCTTGTCTCATGACTTTCTGGTCTTAGGACATTACACGTTTGGCCTCTTGTTTGTTCTATTAATCCAAAGGCTTTGTAGACTTGATCTTTGTATTTTGGGACTATCATTAATTCACCAAAAGTAATATTAACCTTTTGTTTGGTTATTTTGAGCTAGCATGAAATTCAATTTTCTTGACATCCAATGTTATTTAATATTTCTCTTTTTGTTGCTTCTATAAACTACTTCAACTACTTCAACAATATCTTTTCTATCTTTTTGTTTCTTATCATTTTTTCTTTACAGGTAGATTTATTTAGATTTGTTTGTTCTCCGTTGTCACTAAAGGATTCCTTTTCTGCATTATCTGGCATTGTTTAATTTCTTATATTTATAGCATGAATCCTTTTTTTTTCCTCTATCTCTTCAACTATTGGTATCAATTTTCTTTGTTTCATTCTCTCATATCTAGAATCGTGTGATCTCTACATAATTTTTACATTATTAGTGACCAGGATCTTGGGATGATGGTTTGAAGCATATAAATCCATATTTTATTTAAATAGTTTTTTCCTAGACTCATCTTCTTGATTCCAACAAACATTAATCCATATATTTTCCTCAGATTCATCCTCAAGATCTACATTATTATGCATACTTAGATAAATTCTACATTCAACTAAATTGTGAGGAGCATCACAAGAAGAACAATAAAAATAAAAATATGTTGTTACATTAACAGAAGGAATGGGATTTGGGATAGCATCTAGGTCTTTTTCTGTTTCTCTTTTTTTTTTAATTATTTCCATTGTTTTTTAGTTTTGTTCCCTTCCTAAGAGTTATTGTTATTATTCCAATTTATCTTGAAGTTTCTTCTGAAGGGAGGTCTACTCCCTTACTGTTTATCACTTTGAGAGTGTAAAGTTTCTGCATTATTTTTTTCCCTCTTTCTATCCTTGCTAATTTGTTGTTCATAGTATTTTATCATCTAATTAGCTAGCATTTTCATAGGATCTTATTATGTTTTCTTCAATAAAGTGAACCATACCTTCTTTGATTTCTTATCAGGTTGAATTAGCTCTAAAGAGTAAGGTGTCATTTTACCACTATTGATAATATTTCTTTCAATTTAAATTATTTTATCCATGCATGCATCAATAGTAGTTACTTTTTCCTGTCTTGACTCATAATTAAATGCATTCTTACAAAAATAGATTGACTGAAACATCATTGGGTCTTAACTAAGAAAGGATTTTATTTCTAATCTTAATAAACCTCGTGTTAAAGTCCTCAATTCATTCATTCTATTTCTTATTCATTGCAGTTAATTCTGTTAAAAGGGATTTTTCATTCTTTCTTTCACCATATTTCTTGAGGAAACTTTCCTCCATCTCATGGAAATTTTTGGTTGTATTGGATAAAATAGCGTTGAACCATTCTTTGACATCTTTTTCTAATGTTTGCAATAATATTCTAAGGAATAATTCTTCATTCACTTCGACATTGTCCATAGCATATAAAAAATATCTAATATGATCTTCACCAAATATAACATTATTTCCTTGAAACTTGGGTAGATACTTATGAACTTTTCTAGGTAGGGGATTTAACATAGGGGCAAGACAAAAGGGAGGTACTTATTGGTTCTATATTTATGCAAATTAGGTTGTGGATTGGCCATGTTAACTATAGGGGTAGTTTTAATAGGGTTGAAAGTGAAACTCACAATAGGAATAATAGTGGAGAAATTATAGGATTAGAATTATTAGAAATAAAATTTTAGATACAAGGCTTTTGTTACGACTCTAGAGAAGTACCTCTAGATTTGATAGCTTCAAAAAAATATTTTGAGCACTCTTTTTAGATGCCAATATAAGTTGTTCCTTATTTATTGAATTCTTGAATTCTAAGTATTAACCAGTCAGAGTCGCCAACATGATATGTGCAAAAAGAACATGGATGTTTTGGTCAAGATTGCTCAACCTTGATACTCGTAGCCTCACAAAATAGTATACACTTAAGGGATGTGGGTAATGTGGTAAAAGGAAATACAAGAAAATTTAAAACCCAACAAAACCCATGACCGTTGTATTTTTAAAATTTGAAAATAATATGGGAAAACCTCCAAAAATTTAGAAATAAAAACTCAATTTATCCTTGGAAATGATGCCAAAATATATGGTGGAAATATCTTATGTCCCTTAATATGAGTCATGATACAAGATATTTCTAGATCACAAGCAATATTACAAACTCTGGTGGATCTACCACTTTAACTCAGGAAAAGATTATAAAAAATGACTCTAGATAGACTGAGTAGGGTAAGGATACCCTTGAGGTGAGCTTATAATATTTCTTTACATGCCCATGCTCATTCTAGGTTAAAAATTAAATGGGATTGTTTATAATTGGCGACCAATATTTACATAAACCTCAATATTATACCTCTAATAGTTTGACCAGTGCCTTATCCATTACCAGTTGTAGCAATATTGTGAACACATTAATGTAACAGAAAGAAAGAGAAAGAAAATGTTGATTCAATTATGTTTAATAAAATAATGTAACAAACACAATCGATTACCAATGAAATAAAGTGCCAATTACACATTCAAATCATGTAATGTATAAAAGAGACACACATACAAAATTGATCACAAAGAATTGCCCAAGGGAAGAAGATGGAATTGTATTAATATCAAAATATTTTACAATGAGATTCTGGCTTGAATTGGCACAAAGCTCTTTTAAATGAATACAATTAGAATTCTTGTTCAAATGATATGACAAGAACCCTTCAACCTCTATTCCAAGATGATAACAGTAGGTCTCCAAGCTTCTGATTCAATAGCTAGAAATGATCGTAGTTTTTGAATGCTTCCCTATCAAAACCTGTATAGTAATAGGGAGGAATAAGATATGGCAAAAGAGAAATACATAGAAAGGGAATACAATGGAAAAGCAAGGACACTTAGAATACCTCAAGGGAAAAAAAGGTGATGCAAAAATTGATTTTTTGGCTATAGGAATCCCTCTTATAGTCTTTGGGTGCCCTATTTATATTACAGTTATGCTTGGAAGATTCCTCTATGTGGCATCATATCTATCATTGATATACTAAGTGTGCTACAGAAAAATTATAGTTATTTTGAGTTGTTTTGCATTGGATTTATTCAAAAATTTCTCATATTTTCTTAGGTGGGACCAAGTTGTATTAGGATTTTTGGTCCTACGTTGACCTGCATTGATTTTGTCTTTGGATTTATTGACCCTTTAGGTCATGGTTCCCATGTTTCTAGTCGATGTTTTTGAGTTCCTTTGGTTTAGTCTTTTAACTCTATCATTTTTCACCTGATTCATCTTGATCAGGTCATCCATTTGTAGCCAAATCTCAATGCAAAAAGAGCCAGTGACTTTAATTCTATCAATAATATTTAGAGATATATTCTTATGATCTCTTATTTTAGACTCACTATCTTTGAAATATCTGACTATGGTATGGATACCTTTTGACAAACTAGTAAGTTGTTGAGACAACTTACCTTCATCTACGTTGTCACACTCAAAATTCTATACCTTTTTAGAAGTTAATTTATCAAAATTCTCTATTGTAAGGAATTTTTTGAATATGACTTTACCTTGTCTTTTCTTCTCATTTATTTGTTGTGCCCAATTTTATAGTTCCTTAATTGAAATCCTTCATCGGTTTCTTTCATTGTTGTAAGTAATCACTTTGAAAAATTCCTTTCGGCATTCAAAAATTTTGCCATCTAATGTAGCTACCTATTTGCCACTTATCTGATCATAATTTTCTTTGCATGCATCATAAATGTGACCTATGGTTGTTAATACCTTATCTGCATCTTCTATCGGTGTTTTAATAGTTTGAATTCTAGTCATTATATCAACAAAATATTTGAGGTCTCTGGTTATTGTAGGTGTTTCTTTTCTTAATTTAGAAATCATTCTTTCTTTGTACCTCTTAATGAAGATAGAGTCATCAAATTGTTTGGCTAGTTGCATTTGGAATACCTATTATTTGAGCCTACTCACTTATGCTTGTAATTTCTCATTTTCAATCTATAGCTAACTTACTCTAGCTATCAAGGCTTGATTGCTTTTATAGAGGCTCTATACTATGGCCACATGATTATGGGCTTGTGACCTTGCTAAGACCAAAGTATTTTCTTGGTACCAAAATATTGCTTCCCCTATCACTTATCCATTTGAATAGATGTGACTTGATCCATTGGTATCGTTGCTTCAACTGTTACAAGAGGCTTAGTTAGAATTTGTGTGCTCTAGTTATCTAGTTCTTCTACTCTACACTGAGTATCATTTGGATCCCTCCATTCTATTATATATTGTATCTGCATATCTTCATTCAACTCCTAGGTTTGGCCAAGATGAATCTAAACTATTTTATCTACCAATGATAATTTAAATGGATACAGAACAGGAATGAGTGCTAATAACAGAGAATATGCTAATTAGAATGTCATACCTGATTCCAGATGTTTGATGAAGGTTCTGAGTTTTTTAGTAGTCCAGATCGTCTCAGTTAAGTACGTAATCGTCTTAGTTCGGACGAGGATCGTCCGATATCCGACGAATTCGTCGAAACACCGCAATCACAAAAATAGATGCGAAATACCAAATATGTAAGTGCGAAGCAAAAGATAATGGTAGAAATAATAACAAACATGCCTAAATAATGGATTCCAATAACAAATAAGGAAATGCGGTAGATTTAATGATTGATTTTAACCTTACCATGCGATTATGCTAAATGAGGTGAACTCCAAGATGCAAAAACATAATAATTCAAGACAATGCAAAAATACAATATAAAAAAATGCGAGAGGAAGCTAAGGGAACGCAAACTCGGACTCGGATTTGCCCCTAATCTGGACTATAGTCAGGATTGCCTCCAATCGTACGAGATCATCCGTAATCGTCCAAGATCATTTGCGACGATCCGAGCTATCTTCGACTGCAAAATAGTAGAATTCCTACAAGAACATGCAAAATATAGAACATAGACAGTAGTGCGAGGGAATAAGGAATTAAATCTGTTAGCTAAGGGGTTCAAGGAAATCAGAATCAAGGGGTCATGTAGAGTCAGGGGGGTAAACTAGAAAATCCTACTTTATATAGGCTTAGGAAGAGGTTTAAGAGGTTGGGGATCATCCCAATATGGGAGATCTCCAACAGGGAAATCTCCAACTGCGCAGACGTGCTTCTCTCCAGTTGTTGAAATAGAAGCTAATTATGAAAATTTGGTTTTGGGACAAAATCGTCTGGGCGTTCTATCCATGACGATTTCGTCATATCTGGGATGATCTCGTCTAATCTACGATGATATCGTCCAACGGTCAAAACAAATCCTAAAAATGGCATGGAAAACGAGGAAACGGGTAGTAGGCGGTTTTGGAGCGAGTTTTGGGGTTAAAATTCAATTTTTTTATCTTTTATATTTTACTAAGGTTTTTAACCGTGCCAATTTTAGGGTGCTACAGTTAGAATCCTAGTAAATTTTGAATCAACTTTTTCTCTGATTTTTAGATCCAAGTCTTTAGCATCAAGGAATTCTTTTAGAAATGGTGTATGCCAAACTGACTATACTCCCATTTTTTTCAATAGAATTAACCATATTTATTATAGTATCATCAATTTTTCTTAGTTCTACATAATACTTGTTAAAAGGTTCTCTTCTTAGAGTAGCATTTTCTTTTCCTAACAAGGAAATGGTGGCATAAGATCAATATAACTGGATAGATCCACCTAGTTGTCCAACCTAGTGTCTACTTAGAAGTAAGGAAAATAAAAGGTCCACATCCACAACTTCTACATCCATTACAATACCTTTCTTTGGATATTGATCTAGGAATACTAGAAAACCAGTTATTATTCCCACACATGGTATTTGTCTACTATTCATTACTAAAACGAGAGGAGAATATCTTGTGCAAATAAGTCCTAACTGATCTGCTATTTGTTAAGGCATAATATTGTGTGAAGCACCATTGTCAAGCATGTAATTATAAATAACATATTGGTCCTTTAATTTTGATTTATACCTAAGAGACACATAGAATGATCCAATTGGGGAAGGTATTCTTGTCTCATGACTTTCTGGTCTTAGGACATTACACGTTTGGCCTCTTGTTTGTTCTATTAATCCAAAGGCTTTGTAGACTTGATCTTTGTATTTTGGGACTATCATTAATTCACCAAAAGTAATATTAACCTTTTGTTTGGTTATTTTGAGCTAGCATGAAATTCAATTTTCTTGACATCCAATGTTATTTAATATTTCTCTTTTTGTTGCTTCTATAAACTACTTCAACTACTTCAACAATATCTTTTCTATCTTTTTGTTTCTTATCATTTTTTCTTTACAGGTAGATTTATTTAGATTTGTTTGTTCTCCGTTGTCACTAAAGGATTCCTTTTCTGCCTTATCTGGCATTGTTTAATTTCTTATATTTATAGCATGAATCCTTTTTTTTTCCTCTATCTCTTCAACTATTGGTATCAATTTTCTTTGTTTCATTCTCTCATATCTAGAATCGTGTGATCTCTACATAATTTTTACATTATTAGTGACCAGGATCTTGGGATGATGGTTTGAAGCATATAAATCCATATTTTATTTAAATAGTTTTTTCCTAGACTCATCTTCTTGATTCCAACAAACATTAATCCATATATTTTCCTCAGATTCATCCTCAAGATCTACATTATTATGCATACTTAGATAAATTCTACATTCAACTAAATTGTGAGGAGCATCACAAGAAGAACAATAAAAATAAAAATATGTTGTTACATTAACAGAAGGAATGGGATTTGGGATAGCATCTAGGTCTTTTTCTGTTTCTCTTTTTTTTTTAATTATTTCCATTGTTTTTTAGTTTTGTTCCCTTCCTAAGAGTTATTGTTATTATTCCAATTTATCTTGAAGTTTCTTCTGAAGGGAGGTCTACTCCCTTACTGTTTATCACTTTGAGAGTGTAAAGTTTCCGCATTATTTTTTCTCTTTCTATCCTTGCTAATATGTTGTTCATAGTATTTTATCATCTAATTAGCTAACCTTTTCATAGGATCTTGCTTTGTTTTCTTCAATATAGTGAACCATACCTTCTTTGATTTCTTATCGAGGTTGATTTAGCTCTAAAGAGTAAGGTTTAATTTTACCACTATTGATAATATTTCTTTCAATCTAAATTGATTTATCCATGCATGCATCAATAGTAGTTACTTTTTCCTGTCTTGACTCATAATTAAATGCATTCTTACAAAAATAGATTGACTGAAACATCATTGGGTCTTAACTAAGAAAGGATTTTATTTCTAATCTTAATAAACCTCGTGTTAAAGTCCTCAATTCATTCATTCTATTTCTTATTCATTGCAGTTAATTCTGTTAAAAGGGATTTTTCATTCTTTCTTTCACCATATTTCTTGAGGAAACTTTCCTCCATCTCATGGAAATTTTTGGTTGTATTGGATAAAATAGCGTTGAACCATTCTTTGACATCTTTTTCTAATGTTTGCAATAATATTCTAAGGAATAATTCTTCATTCACTTCGACATTGTCCATAGCATATAAAAAATATCTAATATGATCTTCACCAAATATAACATTATTTCCTTGAAACTTGGGTAGATACTTATGAACTTTTCTAGGTAGGGGATTTAACATAGGGGCAAGACAAAAGGGAGGTACTTATTGGTTCTATATTTATGCAAATTAGGTTGTGGATTGGCCATGTTAACTATAGGGGTAGTTTTAATAGGGTTGAAAGTGAAACTCACAATAGGAATAATAGTGGAGAAATTATAGGATTAGAATTATTAGAAATAAAATTTTAGATACAAGGCTTTTGTTACGACTCTAGAGAAGTACCTCTAGATTTGATAGCTTCAAAAAAATATTTTGAGCACTCTTTTTAGATGCCAATATAAGTTGTTCCTTATTTATTGAATTCTTGAATTCTAAGTATTAACCAGTCAGAGTCGCCAACATGATATGTGCAAAAAGAACATGGATGTTTTGGTCAAGATTGCTCAACCTTGATACTCGTAGCCTCACAAAATAGTATACACTTAAGGGATGTGGGTAATGTGGTAAAAGGAAATACAAGAAAATTTAAAACCCAACAAAACCCATGACCGTTGTATTTTTAAAATTTGAAAATAATATGGGAAAACCTCCAAAAATTTAGAAATAAAAACTCAATTTATCCTTGGAAATGATGCCAAAATATATGGTGGAAATATCTTATGTCCCTTAATATGAGTCATGATACAAGATATTTCTAGATCACAAGCAATATTACAAACTCTGGTGGATCTACCACTTTAACTCAGGAAAAGATTATAAAAAATGACTCTAGATAGACTGAGTAGGGTAAGGATACCCTTGAGGTGAGCTTATAATATTTCTTTACATGCCCATGCTCATTCTAGGTTAAAAATTAAATGGGATTGTTTATAATTGGCGACCAATATTTACATAAACCTCAATATTATACCTCTAATAGTTTGACCAGTGCCTTATCCATTACCAGTTGTAGCAATATTGTGAACACATTAATGTAACAGAAAGAAAGAGAAAGAAAATGTTGATTCAATTATGTTTAATAAAATAATGTAACAAACACAATCGATTACCAATGAAATAAAGTGCCAATTACACATTCAAATCATGTAATGTATAAAAGAGACACACATACAAAATTGATCACAAAGAATTGCCCAAGGGAAGAAGATGGAATTGTATTAATATCAAAATATTTTACAATGAGATTCTGGCTTGAATTGGCACAAAGCTCTTTTAAATGAATACAATTAGAATTCTTGTTCAAATGATGTAACAAGAACCCTTCAACCTCTATTCCAAGATGTTAACAATAGGCCTCCAAGCTTATGATTCAATAGCTAGAAATGATCGTAGGTTTTCTAATGCTTCCCTATTAAAACCTCGTATAGTAATAGGGAGGAATAAGATATGGCAAAAGAGAAATACATAGAAAGGGAATACAATGGAAAAGCAAGGACACTTAGAATACCTCAAGGGAAAAAAAGGTGATGCAAAAATTGATTTTTTGGCTATAGGAATCCCTCTTATAGTCTTTGGGTGCCCTATTTATATTACAGTTATGCTTGGAAGATTCCTCTATGTGGCATCATCTCTATCCTTGATATACTAAGTGTGCTACAGAAAAATTATAGTTATTTTGAGTTGTTTTACACTGGATTTCTTCAAATTTTCCTTAGATTTATTTAGGTGGGACCAAGTTGTATTAGGATTTTTGGTCCTACGTTGACCTGCATTGATTTTGTCTTTGGATTTATTGACCCTTTAGGTCATGGTTCCCATGTTTCTAGTCGATGTTTTTGAGTTCCTTTGGTTTACTCTTTTAACTCTATCATTTTTCACCTGATTCATCTTGATCAGGTCATCCATTTGTAGCCAAATCTCAATGCAAAAAGAGCCAGTGACTTTAATTCTATCAATAATATTTAGAGATATATTCTTATGATCTCTTATTTTAGACTCACTATCTTTGAAATATCTGACTATGGTATGGATACCTTTTGACAAACTAGTAAGTTGTTGAGACAACTTACCTTCATCTACGTTGTCACACTCAAAATTCTATACCTTTTTAGAAGTTAATTTATCAAAATTCTCTATTGTAAGGAATTTTTTGAATATGACTTTACCTTGTCTTTTCTTCTCATTTATTTGTTGTGCCCAATTTTATAGTTCCTTAATTGAAATCCTTCATCGGTTTCTTTCATTGTTGTAAGTAATCACTTTGAAAAATTCCTTTCGGCATTCAAAAAATTTGCCATCTAATGTAGCTACCTATTTGCCACTTATCTGATCATAATTTTCTTTGCATGCATCATAAATGTGACCTATGGATGTTAATACCTTATTTGCATCTTCTATCAGTGTTTTAATAGTTTGAATTCTAATCATTATATCAGCAAAATATTTGAGGTCTCTAGTTATTGTAGGTGTTTATTTTATTAATTTAGAAATCATTCTTTCTTTGTACCTCTTAATGAAAATAAAGTCATAAAATTGTTTGGCTAGTTGCATTTGGAATACCTATTATTTGAGCCTACTCACTTATGCTTGTAATTTCTCATTTTCAATCTATAGCTAACTTACTCTAGCTATCAAGGCTTGATTGCTTTTATAGAGGCTCTATACTATGGCCACATGATTATGGGCTTGTGACCTTGCTAAGACCAAAGTATTTTCTTGGTACCAAAATATTGCTTCCCCTATCACTTATCCATTTGAATAGATGTGACTTGATCCATTGGTATCGTTGCTTCAACTGTTACAAGAGGCTTAGTTAGAATTTGTGTGCTCTAGTTATCTAGTTCTTCTACTCTACACTGAGTATCATTTGGATCCCTCCATTCTATTATATATTGTATCTGCATATCTTCATTCAACTCCTAGGTTTGGCCAAGATGAATCTAAACTATTTTATCTACCAATGATAATTTAAATGGATACAGAACAGGAATGAGTGCTAATAACAGAGAATATGCTAATTAGAATGTCATACCTGATTCCAGATGTTTGATGAAGGTTCTGAGTTTTTTAGTAGTCCAGATCGTCTCAGTTCGTACGTAATCGTCTTAGTTCGGACAGGATCGTCTGATATCTGACGAATTCGTCAGAAACCTGCAATCACAAAAATAGATGCGAAATACCAAATATGTAAGTGCAGAAGCAAAAGATAATGGTAGAAATAACAACAAACATGCCTAAATAATGGATTCCAATAACAAATAAGGAAATGCCAGTAGATTTAATGATTGATTTTAACCTTACCATGCGATTATGCTAAATGAGGTGAACTCCAAGATGCAAAAACATAATAATTCAAGACAATGCAAAAATACAATATAAAAAAATGCAGAGGAAGCTAAGGGAACGCAAACTCTGGACTCGGATTTGCCCCTAATCTGGACTATAGTCAGGATTGCCTCCAATCGTACGAGATCATCCGTAATCGTCCAAGATCATTTGCGACGATCCGAGCTATCTTCGACTGCAAAATAGTAGAATTCCTACAAGAACATGCAAAATATAGAACATAGACGATGAGTGCGAGGGAATAAGGAATTAAATCCGTTAGCTAAGGGGTTCAAGGAAATCGGAATCAAGGGGTCATGTAGAGTCGGGGGGGTAAACTAGAAAATCCTACTTTATATAGGCTTAGGAAGAGGTTTAAGAGGTTGGGGATCATCCCAATATGGGAGATCTCCAACGGGAAATCTCCAACTGCGCAGACGTGCTTCTCTCCAGTTGTTGAAATAGAAGCTAATTATGAAAATTTGGTTTTGGGACAAAATCGTCTGGGCGTTCTATCCATTACGATTTCGTCATATCTGGGATGATCTCGTCTAATCTACGATGATATCGTCCAACGGTCAAAACAAATCCTAAAAATGGCATGGAAAACGAGGAAACGGGTAGTAGGCGGTTTTGGAGCAGTTTTGGGGTTAAAATTCAATTTTTTTTATCTTTTATATTTTACTAAGGTTTTTAACCGTGCCAATTTTAGGGTGCTACGGTTAGAATCCTAGTAAATTTTGAATCAACTTTTTCTCTGATTTTTAGATCCAAGTCTTTAGCATCAAGGAATTCTTTTAGAAATGGTGTATGCCAAACTGACTATACTCCCATTTTTTTCAATAGAATTAACCATATTTATTATAGTATCATCAATTTTTCTTAGTTCTACATAATACTTGTTAAAAGGTTCTCTTCTTAGAGTAGCATTTTCTTTTCCTAACAAGGAAATGGTGGCATAAGATCAATATAACTGGATAGATCCACCTAGTTGTCCAACCTAGTGTCTACTTAGAAGTAAGGAAAATAAAAGGTCCACATCCACAACTTCTACATCCATTACAATACCTTTCTTTGGATATTGATCTAGGAATACTAGAAAATCAGTTATTATTCCCACACATGGTATTTGTCTACTATTCATTACTAAAACGAGAGGAGAATATCTTGTGCAAATAAGTCCTAACTGATCTGCTATTTGTTTAGGCATAATATTGTGTGAAGCACCATTGTCAAGCATGTAATTATAAATAACATATTGGTCCTTTAATTTTGATTTATACCTAAGAGACACATAGAATGATCCAATTGGGGAAGGTATTCTTGTCTCATGACTTTCTGGTCTTAGGACATTACACGTTTGGCCTCTTGTTTGTTCTATTAATCCAAAGGCTTTGTAGACTTGATCTTTGTATTTTGGGACTATCATTAATTCACCAAAAGTAATATTAACCTTTTGTTTGGTTATTTTGAGCTAGCATGAAATTCAATTTTCTTGACATCCAATGTTATTTAATATTTCTCTTTTTGTTGCTTCTATAAACTACTTCAACTACTTCAACAATATCTTTTCTATCTTTTTGTTTCTTATCATTTTTTCTTTACAGGTAGATTTATTTAGATTTGTTTGTTCTCCGTTGTCACTAAAGGATTCCTTTTCTGCATTATCTGGCATTGTTTAATTTCTTATATTTATAGCATGAATCCTTTTTTTTTCCTCTATCTCTTCAACTATTGGTATCAATTTTCTTTGTTTCATTCTCTCATATCTAGAATCGTGTGATCTCTACATAATTTTTACATTATTAGTGACCAGGATCTTGGGATGATGGTTTGAAGCATATAAATCCATATTTTATTTAAATAGTTTTTTCCTAGACTCATCTTCTTGATTCCAACAAACATTAATCCATATATTTTCCTCAGATTCATCCTCAAGATCTACATTATTATGCATACTTAGATAAATTCTACATTCAACTAAATTGTGAGGAGCATCACAAGAAGAACAATAAAAATAAAAATATGTTGTTACATTAACAGAAGGAATGGGATTTGGGATAGCATCTAGGTCTTTTTCTGTTTCTCTTTTTTTTTTAATTATTTCCATTGTTTTTTAGTTTTGTTCCCTTCCTAAGAGTTATTGTTATTATTCCAATTTATCTTGAAGTTTCTTCTGAAGGGAGGTCTACTCCCTTACTGTTTATCACTTTGAGAGTGTAAAGTTTCTGCATTATTTTTTTCCCTCTTTCTATCCTTGCTAATTTGTTGTTCATAGTATTTTATCATCTAATTAGCTAGCATTTTCATAGGATCTTATTATGTTTTCTTCAATAAAGTGAACCATACCTTCTTTGATTTCTTATCAGGTTGAATTAGCTCTAAAGAGTAAGGTGTCATTTTACCACTATTGATAATATTTCTTTCAATTTAAATTATTTTATCCATGCATGCATCAATAGTAGTTACTTTTTCCTGTCTTGACTCATAATTAAATGCATTCTTACAAAAATAGATTGACTGAAACATCATTGGGTCTTAACTAAGAAAGGATTTTATTTCTAATCTTAATAAACCTCGTGTTAAAGTCCTCAATTCATTCATTCTATTTCTTATTCATTGCAGTTAATTCTGTTAAAAGGGATTTTTCATTCTTTCTTTCACCATATTTCTTGAGGAAACTTTCCTCCATCTCATGGAAATTTTTGGTTGTATTGGATAAAATAGCGTTGAACCATTCTTTGACATCTTTTTCTAATGTTTGCAATAATATTCTAAGGAATAATTCTTCATTCACTTCGACATTGTCCATAGCATATAAAAAATATCTAATATGATCTTCACCAAATATAACATTATTTCCTTGAAACTTGGGTAGATACTTATGAACTTTTCTAGGTAGGGGATTTAACATAGGGGCAAGACAAAAGGGAGGTACTTATTGGTTCTATATTTATGCAAATTAGGTTGTGGATTGGCCATGTTAACTATAGGGGTAGTTTTAATAGGGTTGAAAGTGAAACTCACAATAGGAATAATAGTGGAGAAATTATAGGATTAGAATTATTAGAAATAAAATTTTAGATACAAGGCTTTTGTTACGACTCTAGAGAAGTACCTCTAGATTTGATAGCTTCAAAAAAATATTTTGAGCACTCTTTTTAGATGCCAATATAAGTTGTTCCTTATTTATTGAATTCTTGAATTCTAAGTATTAACCAGTCAGAGTCGCCAACATGATATGTGCAAAAAGAACATGGATGTTTTGGTCAAGATTGCTCAACCTTGATACTCGTAGCCTCACAAAATAGTATACACTTAAGGGATGTGGGTAATGTGGTAAAAGGAAATACAAGAAAATTTAAAACCCAACAAAACCCATGACCGTTGTATTTTTAAAATTTGAAAATAATATGGGAAAACCTCCAAAAATTTAGAAATAAAAACTCAATTTATCCTTGGAAATGATGCCAAAATATATGGTGGAAATATCTTATGTCCCTTAATATGAGTCATGATACAAGATATTTCTAGATCACAAGCAATATTACAAACTCTGGTGGATCTACCACTTTAACTCAGGAAAAGATTATAAAAAATGACTCTAGATAGACTGAGTAGGGTAAGGATACCCTTGAGGTGAGCTTATAATATTTCTTTACATGCCCATGCTCATTCTAGGTTAAAAATTAAATGGGATTGTTTATAATTGGCGACCAATATTTACATAAACCTCAATATTATACCTCTAATAGTTTGACCAGTGCCTTATCCATTACCAGTTGTAGCAATATTGTGAACACATTAATGTAACAGAAAGAAAGAGAAAGAAAATGTTGATTCAATTATGTTTAATAAAATAATGTAACAAACACAATCGATTACCAATGAAATAAAGTGCCAATTACACATTCAAATCATGTAATGTATAAAAGAGACACACATACAAAATTGATCACAAAGAATTGCCCAAGGGAAGAAGATGGAATTGTATTAATATCAAAATATTTTACAATGAGATTGGCTTGAATTGCCACAAAGCTCTTTTAAATGAATACAATTAGAATTCTTGTTCAAATGATGTAACAAGAACCCTTCAACCTCTATTCCAAGATGATAACGAGTAGGTCTCCAAGCTTCGATTCAATAGCTAGAAATGATCGTAGTTTTTGAATGCTTCCCTATCAAAACCTGTATAGTAATAGGGAGGAATAAGATATGGAAAAAGAGAAATACATAGAAAGGGAATACAATGGAAAAGCAAGGACACTTAGAATACCTCAAGGGAAAAAAAGGTGATGCAAAAATTGATTTTTTGGCTATAGGAATCCCTCTTATAGTCTTTGGGTGCCCTATTTATATTACAGTTATGCTTGGAAGATTCCTCTATGTGGCATCATCTCTATCCTTGATATACTAAGTGTGCTACAGAAAAATTATAGTTATTTTGAGTTGTTTTGCATTGGATTTATTCAAAAATTTCTCATATTTTCTTAGGTGGGACCAAGTTGTATTAGGATTTTTGGTCCTACGTTGACCTGCATTGATTTTGTCTTTGGATTTATTGACCCTTTAGGTCATGGTTCCCATGTTTCTAGTCGATGTTTTTGAGTTCCTTTGGTTTACTCTTTTAACTCTATCATTTTTCACCTGATTCATCTTGATCAGGTCATCCATTTGTAGCCAAATCTCAATGCAAAAAGAGCCAGTGACTTTAATTCTATCAATAATATTTAGAGATATATTCTTATGATCTCTTATTTTAGACTCACTATCTTTGAAATATCTGACTATGGTATGGATACCTTTTGACAAACTAGTAAGTTGTTGAGACAACTTACCTTCATCTACGTTGTCACACTCAAAATTCTATACCTTTTTAGAAGTTAATTTATCAAAATTCTCTATTGTAAGGAATTTTTTGAATATGACTTTACCTTGTCTTTTCTTCTCATTTATTTGTTGTGCCCAATTTTATAGTTCCTTAATTGAAATCCTTCATCGGTTTCTTTCATTGTTGTAAGTAATCACTTTGAAAAATTCCTTTCGGCATTCAAAAATTTTGCCATCTAATGTAGCTACCTATTTGCCACTTATCTGATCATAATTTTCTTTGCATGCATCATAAATGTGACCTATGGATGTTAATACCTTATTTGCATCTTCTATCAGTGTTTTAATAGTTTGAATTCTAATCATTATATCAGCAAAATATTTGAGGTCTCTAGTTATTGTAGGTGTTTATTTTATTAATTTAGAAATCATTCTTTCTTTGTACCTCTTAATGAAAATAAAGTCATAAAATTGTTTGGCTAGTTGCATTTGGAATACCTATTATTTGAGCCTACTCACTTATGCTTGTAATTTCTCATTTTCAATCTATAGCTAACTTACTCTAGCTATCAAGGCTTGATTGCTTTTATAGAGGCTCTATACTATGGCCACATGATTATGGGCTTGTGACCTTGCTAAGACCAAAGTATTTTCTTGGTACCAAAATATTGCTTCCCCTATCACTTATCCATTTGAATAGATGTGACTTGATCCATTGGTATCGTTGCTTCAACTGTTACAAGAGGCTTAGTTAGAATTTGTGTGCTCTAGTTATCTAGTTCTTCTACTCTACACTGAGTATCATTTGGATCCCTCCATTCTATTATATATTGTATCTGCATATCTTCATTCAACTCCTAGGTTTGGCCAAGATGAATCTAAACTATTTTATCTACCAATGATAATTTAAATGGATACGGAACGAGGAATGAGTGCTAATAACAGAGAATATGCTAATTAGAATGTCATACCTGATTCCAGATGTTTGATGAAGGTTCTGAGTTTTTTAGTAGTCCAGATCGTCTCAGTTCGTACGTAATCGTCTTAGTTCGGACAGGATCGTCTGATATCTGACGAATTCGTCAGAAACCTGCAATCACAAAAATAGATGCGAAATACCAAATATGTAAGTGCAGAAGCAAAAGATAATGGTAGAAATAATAGCAAACATGCCTAAATAATGGATTCCAATAACAAATAAGGAAATGCGGTAGATTTAATGATTGATTTTAACCTTACCATGCGATTATGCTAAATGAGGTGAACTCCAAGATGCAAAAACATAATAATTCAAGACAATGCAAAAATACAATATAAAAAAATGCAGAGGAAGCTAAGGGAACGCAAACTCTGGACTCGGATTTGCCCCTAATCTGGACTATAGTCAGGATTGCCTCCAATCGTACGAGATCATCCGTAATCGTCCAAGATC
The DNA here is from genome assembly GCA_028583015.1 of Wollemia nobilis. NCBI lineage: Eukaryota > Viridiplantae > Streptophyta > Pinopsida > Araucariales > Araucariaceae > Wollemia > Wollemia nobilis. The sequence goes on from JAQPPZ010002440.1 coordinate 6,663,126, forward strand.
ATTTGCGACGATCCGAGCTATCTTCGACTGCAAAATAGTAGAATTCCTACAAGAACATGCAAAATATAGAACATAGACAGTAGTGCGAGGGAATAAGGAATTAAATCTGTTAGCTAAGGGGTTCAAGGAAATCAGAATCAAGGGGTCATGTAGAGTCAGGGGGGTAAACTAGAAAATCCTACTTTATATAGGCTTAGGAAGAGGTTTAAGAGGTTGGGGATCATCCCAATATGGGAGATCTCCAACAGGGAAATCTCCAAGCTGCAGCGGACGTGCTTCTCTCCAGTTGTTGAAATAGAAGCTAATTATGAAAATTTGGTTTTGGGACAAAATCGTCTGGGCGTTCTATCCATTACGATTTCGTCATATCTGGGATGATCTCGTCTAATCTACGATGATATCGTCCAACGGTCAAAACAAATCCTAAAAATGGCATGGAAAACGAGGAAACGGGTAGTAGGCGGTTTTGGAGCGAGTTTTGGGGTTAAAATTCAATTTTTTTATCTTTTATATTTTACTAAGGTTTTTAACCGTGCCAATTTTAGGGTGCTACAGTTAGAATCCTAGTAAATTTTGAATCAACTTTTTCTCTGATTTTTAGATCCAAGTCTTTAGCATCAAGGAATTCTTTTAGAAATGGTGTATGCCAAACTGACTATACTCCCATTTTTTTCAATAGAATTAACCATATTTATTATAGTATCATCAATTTTTCTTAGTTCTACATAATACTTGTTAAAAGGTTCTCTTCTTAGAGTAGCATTTTCTTTTCCTAACAAGGAAATGGTGGCATAAGATCAATATAACTGGATAGATCCACCTAGTTGTCCAACCTAGTGTCTACTTAGAAGTAAGGAAAATAAAAGGTCCACATCCACAACTTCTACATCCATTACAATACCTTTCTTTGGATATTGATCTAGGAATACTAGAAAATCAGTTATTATTCCCACACATGGTATTTGTCTACTATTCATTATTGAAACAAGTGGAGAGTCTCTTGTGCAAATAAGTTCTAACCGATTCGCTATTTTTTTAGGCATAATATTGTGTGAAGCACCATTGTCAAGCATGTAATTATGAATAACATATTGGTCCTTTAATTTTGATTTATACCTAAGAGACACATAGAATGATCCAATTGGGGAAGGTATTCTTGTCTCATGACTTTCTGGTCTTAGGACATTACACGTTTGGCCTCTTGTTTGTTCTATTAATCCAAAGGCTTTGTAGACTTGATCTTTGTATTTTGGGACTATCATTAATTCACCAAAAGTAATATTAACCTTTTGTTTGGTTATTTTGAGCTAGCATGAAATTCAATTTTCTTGACATCCAATGTTATTTAATATTTCTCTTTTTGTTGCTTCTATAAACTACTTCAACTACTTCAACAATATCTTTTCTATCTTTTTGTTTCTTATCATTTTTTCTTTACAGGTAGATTTATTTAGATTTGTTTGTTCTCCGTTGTCACTAAAGGATTCCTTTTCTGCCTTATCTGGCATTGTTTAATTTCTTATATTTATAGCATGAATCCTTTTTTTTTCCTCTATCTCTTCAACTATTGGTATCAATTTTCTTTGTTTCATTCTCTCATATCTAGAATCGTGTGATCTCTACATAATTTTTACATTATTAGTGACCAGGATCTTGGGATGATGGTTTGAAGCATATAAATCCATATTTTATTTAAATAGTTTTTTCCTAGACTCATCTTCTTGATTCCAACAAACATTAATCCATATATTTTCCTCAGATTCATCCTCAAGATCTACATTATTATGCATACTTAGATAAATTCTACATTCAACTAAATTGTGAGGAGCATCACAAGAAGAACAATAAAAATAAAAATATGTTGTTACATTAACAGAAGGAATGGGATTTGGGATAGCATCTAGGTCTTTTTCTGTTTCTCTTTTTTTTTTAATTATTTCCATTGTTTTTTAGTTTTGTTCCCTTCCTAAGAGTTATTGTTATTATTCCAATTTATCTTGAAGTTTCTTCTGAAGGGAGGTCTACTCCCTTACTGTTTATCACTTTGAGAGTGTAAAGTTTCTGCATTATTTTTTTCCCTCTTTCTATCCTTGCTAATTTGTTGTTCATAGTATTTTATCATCTAATTAGCTAGCATTTTCATAGGATCTTATTATGTTTTCTTCAATAAAGTGAACCATACCTTCTTTGATTTCTTATCAGGTTGAATTAGCTCTAAAGAGTAAGGTGTCATTTTACCACTATTGATAATATTTCTTTCAATTTAAATTATTTTATCCATGCATGCATCAATAGTAGTTACTTTTTCCTGTCTTGACTCATAATTAAATGCATTCTTACAAAAATAGATTGACTGAAACATCATTGGGTCTTAACTAAGAAAGGATTTTATTTCTAATCTTAATAAACCTCGTGTTAAAGTCCTCAATTCATTCATTCTATTTCTTATTCATTGCAGTTAATTCTGTTAAAAGGGATTTTTCATTCTTTCTTTCACCATATTTCTTGAGGAAACTTTCCTCCATCTCATGGAAATTTTTGGTTGTATTGGATAAAATAGCGTTGAACCATTCTTTGACATCTTTTTCTAATGTTTGCAATAATATTCTAAGGAATAATTCTTCATTCACTTCGACATTGTCCATAGCATATAAAAAATATCTAATATGATCTTCACCAAATATAACATTATTTCCTTGAAACTTGGGTAGATACTTATGAACTTTTCTAGGTAGGGGATTTAACATAGGGGCAAGACAAAAGGGAGGTACTTATTGGTTCTATATTTATGCAAATTAGGTTGTGGATTGGCCATGTTAACTATAGGGGTAGTTTTAATAGGGTTGAAAGTGAAACTCACAATAGGAATAATAGTGGAGAAATTATAGGATTAGAATTATTAGAAATAAAATTTTAGATACAAGGCTTTTGTTACGACTCTAGAGAAGTACCTCTAGATTTGATAGCTTCAAAAAAATATTTTGAGCACTCTTTTTAGATGCCAATATAAGTTGTTCCTTATTTATTGAATTCTTGAATTCTAAGTATTAACCAGTCAGAGTCGCCAACATGATATGTGCAAAAAGAACATGGATGTTTTGGTCAAGATTGCTCAACCTTGATACTCGTAGCCTCACAAAATAGTATACACTTAAGGGATGTGGGTAATGTGGTAAAAGGAAATACAAGAAAATTTAAAACCCAACAAAACCCATGACCGTTGTATTTTTAAAATTTGAAAATAATATGGGAAAACCTCCAAAAATTTAGAAATAAAAACTCAATTTATCCTTGGAAATGATGCCAAAATATATGGTGGAAATATCTTATGTCCCTTAATATGAGTCATGATACAAGATATTTCTAGATCACAAGCAATATTACAAACTCTGGTGGATCTACCACTTTAACTCAGGAAAAGATTATAAAAAATGACTCTAGATAGACTGAGTAGGGTAAGGATACCCTTGAGGTGAGCTTATAATATTTCTTTACATGCCCATGCTCATTCTAGGTTAAAAATTAAATGGGATTGTTTATAATTGGCGACCAATATTTACATAAACCTCAATATTATACCTCTAATAGTTTGACCAGTGCCTTATCCATTACCAGTTGTAGCAATATTGTGAACACATTAATGTAACAGAAAGAAAGAGAAAGAAAATGTTGATTCAATTATGTTTAATAAAATAATGTAACAAACACAATCGATTACCAATGAAATAAAGTGCCAATTACACATTCAAATCATGTAATGTATAAAAGAGACACACATACAAAATTGATCACAAAGAATTGCCCAAGGGAAGAAGATGGAATTGTATTAATATCAAAATATTTTACAATGAGATTCTGGCTTGAATTGGCACAAAGCTCTTTTAAATGAATACAATTAGAATTCTTGTTCAAATGATATGACAAGAACCCTTCAACCTCTATTCCAAGATGATAACAGTAGGTCTCCAAGCTTCTGATTCAATAGCTAGAAATGATCGTAGTTTTTGAATGCTTCCCTATCAAAACCTGTATAGTAATAGGGAGGAATAAGATATGGCAAAAGAGAAATACATAGAAAGGGAATACAATGGAAAAGCAAGGACACTTAGAATACCTCAAGGGAAAAAAAGGTGATGCAAAAATTGATTTTTTGGCTATAGGAATCCCTCTTATAGTCTTTGGGTGCCCTATTTATATTACAGTTATGCTTGGAAGATTCCTCTATGTGGCATCATCTCTATCCTTGATATACTAAGTGTGCTACAGAAAAATTATAGTTATTTTGAGTTGTTTTGCATTGGATTTATTCAAAAATTTCTCATATTTTCTTAGGTGGGACCAAGTTGTATTAGGATTTTTGGTCCTACGTTGACCTGCATTGATTTTGTCTTTGGATTTATTGACCCTTTAGGTCATGGTTCCCATGTTTCTAGTCGATGTTTTTGAGTTCCTTTGGTTTACTCTTTTAACTCTATCATTTTTCACCTGATTCATCTTGATCAGGTCATCCATTTGTAGCCAAATCTCAATGCAAAAAGAGCATGTGACTTTAATTCTATCAAAAATATTTAGAGATTTATTCTTATTATCTTTTATCTTAGATTCATTATCTTTGAAAACTTTGATTGTGGTATGGATAGCTTTTGACAAGCTAGTAAGTTGTTGAGCCAACTTACCTTCATCTACGTTGTCACACTCAAAATTCTATACCTTTTTAGAAGTTAATTTATCAAAATTCTCTATTGTAAGGAATTTTTTGAATATGACTTTACCTTGTCTTTTCTTCTCATTTATTTGTTGTGCCCAATTTTATAGTTCCTTAATTGAAATCCTTCATCGGTTTCTTTCATTGTTGTAAGTAATCACTTTGAAAAATTCCTTTCGGCATTCAAAAAATTTGCCATCTAATGTAGCTACCTATTTGCCACTTATCTGATCATAATTTTCTTTGCATGCATCATAAATGTGACCTATGGATGTTAATACCTTATTTGCATCTTCTATCAGTGTTTTAATAGTTTGAATTCTAATCATTATATCAGCAAAATATTTGAGGTCTCTAGTTATTGTAGGTGTTTATTTTATTAATTTAGAAATCATTCTTTCTTTGTACCTCTTAATGAAAATAAAGTCATAAAATTGTTTGGCTAGTTGCATTTGGAATACCTATTATTTGAGCCTACTCACTTATGCTTGTAATTTCTCATTTTCAATCTATAGCTAACTTACTCTAGCTATCAAGGCTTGATTGCTTTTATAGAGGCTCTATACTATGGCCACATGATTATGGGCTTGTGACCTTGCTAAGACCAAAGTATTTTCTTGGTACCAAAATATTGCTTCCCCTATCACTTATCCATTTGAATAGATGTGACTTGATCCATTGGTATCGTTGCTTCAACTGTTACAAGAGGCTTAGTTAGAATTTGTGTGCTCTAGTTATCTAGTTCTTCTACTCTACACTGAGTATCATTTGGATCCCTCCATTCTATTATATATTGTATCTGCATATCTTCATTCAACTCCTAGGTTTGGCCAAGATGAATCTAAACTATTTTATCTACCAATGATAATTTAAATGGATACAGAACAGGAATGAGTGCTAATAACGAGAGAATATGCTAATTAGAATGTCATACCCGATTCCAGGATGTTTGATGAAGGTTACGAGTTTTTTAGTAGTCCAGATCGTCTCGGTTAAGTACGTAATCGTCTTAGTTCGGACGGGATCGTCCGATATCCGACGAATTCGTCGAAACCCGCAATCACAAAAATAGATGCGAAATACCAAATATGTAAGTGCGAAGCAAAAGATAATGGTAGAAATAACAACAAACATGCCTAAATAATGGATTCCAATAACAAATAAGGAAATGCAGTAGATTTAATGATTGATTTTAACCTTACCATGCGATTATGCTAAATGAGGTGAACTCCAAGATGCAAAAACATAATAATTCAAGACAATGCAAAAATACAATATAAAAAAATGCAGAGGAAGCTAAGGGAACGCAAACTCTGGACTCGGATTTGCCCCTAATCTGGACTATAGTCAGGATTGCCTCCAATCGTACGAGATCATCCGTAATCGTCCAAGATCATTTGCGACGATCCGAGCTATCTTCGACTGCAAAATAGTAGAATTCCTACAAGAACATGCAAAATATAGAACATAGACAGTAGTGCGAGGGAATAAGGAATTAAATGCGTTAGCTAAGGGGTTCAAGGAAATCGAGAATCAAGGGGTCATGTAGAGTCGGGGGGGTAAACTAGAAAATCCTACTTTATATAGGCTTAGGAAGAGGTTTAAGAGGTTGGGGATCATCCCAATATGGGAGATCTCCAACGGGGAAATCTCCAAGCTGCGCGAGACGTGCTTCTCTCCAGTTGTTGAAATAGAAGCTAATTATGAAAATTTGGTTTTGGGACAAAATCGTCTGGGCGTTCTATCCATGACGATTTCGTCATATCTGGGATGATCTCGTCTAATCTACGATGATATCGTCCAACGGTCAAAACAAATCCTAAAAATGGCATGGAAAACGAGGAAACGGGTAGTAGGCGGTTTTGGAGCAGTTTTGGGGTTAAAATTCAATTTTTTTTATCTTTTATATTTTACTAAGGTTTTTAACCGTGCCAATTTTAGGGTGCTACAGTTAGAATCCTAGTAAATTTTGAATCAACTTTTTCTCTGATTTTTAGATCCAAGTCTTTAGCATCAAGGAATTCTTTTAGAAATGGTGTATGCCAAACTGACTATACTCCCATTTTTTTCAATAGAATTAACCATATTTATTATAGTATCATCAATTTTTCTTAGTTCTACATAATACTTGTTAAAAGGTTCTCTTCTTAGAGTAGCATTTTCTTTTCCTAACAAGGAAATGGTGGCATAAGATCAATATAACTGGATAGATCCACCTAGTTGTCCAACCTAGTGTCTACTTAGAAGTAAGGAAAATAAAAGGTCCACATCCACAACTTCTACATCCATTACAATACCTTTCTTTGGATATTGATCTAGGAATACTAGAAAACCAGTTATTATTCCCACACATGGTATTTGTCTACTATTCATTACTAAAACGAGAGGAGAATATCTTGTGCAAATAAGTCCTAACTGATCTGCTATTTGTTTAGGCATAATATTGTGTGAAGCACCATTGTCAAGCATGTAATTATAAATAACATATTGGTCCTTTAATTTTGATTTATACCTAAGAGACACATAGAATGATCCAATTGGGGAAGGTATTCTTGTCTCATGACTTTCTGGTCTTAGGACATTACACGTTTGGCCTCTTGTTTGTTCTATTAATCCAAAGGCTTTGTAGACTTGATCTTTGTATTTTGGGACTATCATTAATTCACCAAAAGTAATATTAACCTTTTGTTTGGTTATTTTGAGCTAGCATGAAATTCAATTTTCTTGACATCCAATGTTATTTAATATTTCTCTTTTTGTTGCTTCTATAAACTACTTCAACTACTTCAACAATATCTTTTCTATCTTTTTGTTTCTTATCATTTTTTCTTTACAGGTAGATTTATTTAGATTTGTTTGTTCTCCGTTGTCACTAAAGGATTCCTTTTCTGCATTATCTGGCATTGTTTAATTTCTTATATTTATAGCATGAATCCTTTTTTTTTCCTCTATCTCTTCAACTATTGGTATCAATTTTCTTTGTTTCATTCTCTCATATCTAGAATCGTGTGATCTCTACATAATTTTTACATTATTAGTGACCAGGATCTTGGGATGATGGTTTGAAGCATATAAATCCATATTTTATTTAAATAGTTTTTTCCTAGACTCATCTTCTTGATTCCAACAAACATTAATCCATATATTTTCCTCAGATTCATCCTCAAGATCTACATTATTATGCATACTTAGATAAATTCTACATTCAACTAAATTGTGAGGAGCATCACAAGAAGAACAATAAAAATAAAAATATGTTGTTACATTAACAGAAGGAATGGGATTTGGGATAGCATCTAGGTCTTTTTCTGTTTCTCTTTTTTTTTTAATTATTTCCATTGTTTTTTAGTTTTGTTCCCTTCCTAAGAGTTATTGTTATTATTCCAATTTATCTTGAAGTTTCTTCTGAAGGGAGGTCTACTCCCTTACTGTTTATCACTTTGAGAGTGTAAAGTTTCTGCATTATTTTTTTCCCTCTTTCTATCCTTGCTAATTTGTTGTTCATAGTATTTTATCATCTAATTAGCTAGCATTTTCATAGGATCTTATTATGTTTTCTTCAATAAAGTGAACCATACCTTCTTTGATTTCTTATCAGGTTGAATTAGCTCTAAAGAGTAAGGTGTCATTTTACCACTATTGATAATATTTCTTTCAATTTAAATTATTTTATCCATGCATGCATCAATAGTAGTTACTTTTTCCTGTCTTGACTCATAATTAAATGCATTCTTACAAAAATAGATTGACTGAAACATCATTGGGTCTTAACTAAGAAAGGATTTTATTTCTAATCTTAATAAACCTCGTGTTAAAGTCCTCAATTCATTCATTCTATTTCTTATTCATTGCAGTTAATTCTGTTAAAAGGGATTTTTCATTCTTTCTTTCACCATATTTCTTGAGGAAACTTTCCTCCATCTCATGGAAATTTTTGGTTGTATTGGATAAAATAGCGTTGAACCATTCTTTGACATCTTTTTCTAATGTTTGCAATAATATTCTAAGGAATAATTCTTCATTCACTTCGACATTGTCCATAGCATATAAAAAATATCTAATATGATCTTCACCAAATATAACATTATTTCCTTGAAACTTGGGTAGATACTTATGAACTTTTCTAGGTAGGGGATTTAACATAGGGGCAAGACAAAAGGGAGGTACTTATTGGTTCTATATTTATGCAAATTAGGTTGTGGATTGGCCATGTTAACTATAGGGGTAGTTTTAATAGGGTTGAAAGTGAAACTCACAATAGGAATAATAGTGGAGAAATTATAGGATTAGAATTATTAGAAATAAAATTTTAGATACAAGGCTTTTGTTACGACTCTAGAGAAGTACCTCTAGATTTGATAGCTTCAAAAAAATATTTTGAGCACTCTTTTTAGATGCCAATATAAGTTGTTCCTTATTTATTGAATTCTTGAATTCTAAGTATTAACCAGTCAGAGTCGCCAACATGATATGTGCAAAAAGAACATGGATGTTTTGGTCAAGATTGCTCAACCTTGATACTCGTAGCCTCACAAAATAGTATACACTTAAGGGATGTGGGTAATGTGGTAAAAGGAAATACAAGAAAATTTAAAACCCAACAAAACCCATGACCGTTGTATTTTTAAAATTTGAAAATAATATGGGAAAACCTCCAAAAATTTAGAAATAAAAACTCAATTTATCCTTGGAAATGATGCCAAAATATATGGTGGAAATATCTTATGTCCCTTAATATGAGTCATGATACAAGATATTTCTAGATCACAAGCAATATTACAAACTCTGGTGGATCTACCACTTTAACTCAGGAAAAGATTATAAAAAATGACTCTAGATAGACTGAGTAGGGTAAGGATACCCTTGAGGTGAGCTTATAATATTTCTTTACATGCCCATGCTCATTCTAGGTTAAAAATTAAATGGGATTGTTTATAATTGGCGACCAATATTTACATAAACCTCAATATTATACCTCTAATAGTTTGACCAGTGCCTTATCCATTACCAGTTGTAGCAATATTGTGAACACATTAATGTAACAGAAAGAAAGAGAAAGAAAATGTTGATTCAATTATGTTTAATAAAATAATGTAACAAACACAATCGATTACCAATGAAATAAAGTGCCAATTACACATTCAAATCATGTAATGTATAAAAGAGACACACATACAAAATTGATCACAAAGAATTGCCCAAGGGAAGAAGATGGAATTGTATTAATATCAAAATATTTTACAATGAGATTCTGGCTTGAATTGGCACAAAGCTCTTTTAAATGAATACAATTAGAATTCTTGTTCAAATGATATGACAAGAACCCTTCAACCTCTATTCCAAGATGATAACAGTAGGTCTCCAAGCTTCTGATTCAATAGCTAGAAATGATCGTAGTTTTTGAATGCTTCCCTATCAAAACCTGTATAGTAATAGGGAGGAATAAGATATGGCAAAAGAGAAATACATAGAAAGGGAATACAATGGAAAAGCAAGGACACTTAGAATACCTCAAGGGAAAAAAAGGTGATGCAAAAATTGATTTTTTGGCTATAGGAATCCCTCTTATAGTCTTTGGGTGCCCTATTTATATTACAGTTATGCTTGGAAGATTCCTCTATGTGGCATCATCTCTATCCTTGATATACTAAGTGTGCTACAGAAAAATTATAGTTATTTTGAGTTGTTTTGCATTGGATTTATTCAAAAATTTCTCATATTTTCTTAGGTGGGACCAAGTTGTATTAGGATTTTTGGTCCTACGTTGACCTGCATTGATTTTGTCTTTGGATTTATTGACCCTTTAGGTCATGGTTCCCATGTTTCTAGTCGATGTTTTTGAGTTCCTTTGGTTTACTCTTTTAACTCTATCATTTTTCACCTGATTCATCTTGATCAGGTCATCCATTTGTAGCCAAATCTCAATGCAAAAAGAGCCAGTGACTTTAATTCTATCAATAATATTTAGAGATATATTCTTATGATCTCTTATTTTAGACTCACTATCTTTGAAATATCTGACTATGGTATGGATACCTTTTGACAAACTAGTAAGTTGTTGAGACAACTTACCTTCATCTACGTTGTCACACTCAAAATTCTATACCTTTTTAGAAGTTAATTTATCAAAATTCTCTATTGTAAGGAATTTTTTGAATATGACTTTACCTTGTCTTTTCTTCTCATTTATTTGTTGTGCCCAATTTTATAGTTCCTTAATTGAAATCCTTCATCGGTTTCTTTCATTGTTGTAAGTAATCACTTTGAAAAATTCCTTTCGGCATTCAAAAATTTTGCCATCTAATGTAGCTACCTATTTGCCACTTATCTGATCATAATTTTCTTTGCATGCATCATAAATGTGACCTATGGATGTTAATACCTTATTTGCATCTTCTATCAGTGTTTTAATAGTTTGAATTCTAATCATTATATCAGCAAAATATTTGAGGTCTCTAGTTATTGTAGGTGTTTATTTTATTAATTTAGAAATCATTCTTTCTTTGTACCTCTTAATGAAAATAAAGTCATAAAATTGTTTGGCTAGTTGCATTTGGAATACCTATTATTTGAGCCTACTCACTTATGCTTGTAATTTCTCATTTTCAATCTATAGCTAACTTACTCTAGCTATCAAGGCTTGATTGCTTTTATAGAGGCTCTATACTATGGCCACATGATTATGGGCTTGTGACCTTGCTAAGACCAAAGTATTTTCTTGGTACCAAAATATTGCTTCCCCTATCACTTATCCATTTGAATAGATGTGACTTGATCCATTGGTATCGTTGCTTCAACTGTTACAAGAGGCTTAGTTAGAATTTGTGTGCTCTAGTTATCTAGTTCTTCTACTCTACACTGAGTATCATTTGGATCCCTCCATTCTATTATATATTGTATCTGCATATCTTCATTCAACTCCTAGGTTTGGCCAAGATGAATCTAAACTATTTTATCTACCAATGATAATTTAAATGGATACAGAACAGGAATGAGTGCTAATAACAGAGAATATGCTAATTAGAATGTCATACCTGATTCCAGATGTTTGATGAAGGTTCTGAGTTTTTTAGTAGTCCAGATCGTCTCAGTTCGTACGTAATCGTCTTAGTTCGGACAGGATCGTCTGATATCTGATTAATCGTCGAAACCCGCAATCACAAAAATAGATGCGAAATACCAAATATGTAAGTGCGAAGCAAAAGATAATGGTAGAAATAACAACAAACATGCCTAAATAATGGATTCCAATAACAAATAAGGAAATGCAATAGATTTAATGATTGATTTTAACCTTACCATGCGATTATGCTAAATGAGGTGAACTCCAAGATGCAAAAACATAATAATTCAAGACAATGCAAAAATACAATATAAAAAAATGCAGAGGAAGCTAAGGGAACGCAAACTACGGACTCGGATTTGCCCCTAATCTGGACTATAGTCGGGATTGCCTCCAATCGTACGAGATCATCCGTAATTGTCCAAGATCATTTGCGACGATCCGAGCTATCTTCGACTGCAAAATAGTAGAATTCCTACAAGAACATGCAAAATATAGAACATAGACAGTAGTGCGAGGGAATAAGGAATTAAATCTGTTAGCTAAGGGGTTCAAGGAAATCAGAATCAAGGGGTCATGTAGAGTCAGGGGGGTAAACTAGAAAATCCTACTTTATATAGGCTTAGGAAGAGGTTTAAGAGGTTGGGGATCATCCCAATATGGGAGATCTCCAACAGGGAAATCTCCAAGCTGCGTGACGTGCTTCTCTCCGGTTGTTGAAATAGAAGCTAATTATGAAAATTTGGTTTTGGGACAAAATCGTCTGGGCGTTCTATCCATGACGATTTCGTCATATCTGGGATGATCTCGTCTAATCTACGATGATATCGTCCAACGGTCAAAACAAATCCTAAAAATGGCATGGAAAACGAGGAAACGGGTAGTAGGCGGTTTTGGAGCGGTTTTGGGGTTAAAATTCAATTTTTTTTATCTTTTATATTTTACTAAGGTTTTTAACCGTGCCAATTTTAGGGTGCTACAGTTAGAATCCTAGTAAATTTTGAATCAACTTTTTCTCTGATTTTTAGATCCAAGTCTTTAGCATCAAGGAATTCTTTTAGAAATGGTGTATGCCAAACTGACTATACTCCCATTTTTTTCAATAGAATTAACCATATTTATTATAGTATCATCAATTTTTCTTAGTTCTACATAATACTTGTTAAAAGGTTCTCTTCTTAGAGTAGCATTTTCTTTTCCTAACAAGGAAATGGTGGCATAAGATCAATATAACTGGATAGATCCACCTAGTTGTCCAACCTAGTGTCTACTTAGAAGTAAGGAAAATAAAAGGTCCACATCCACAACTTCTACATCCATTACAATACCTTTCTTTGGATATTGATCTAGGAATACTAGAAAACCAGTTATTATTCCCACACATGGTATTTGTCTACTATTCATTACTAAAACGAGAGGAGAATATCTTGTGCAAATAAGTCCTAACTGATCTGCTATTTGTTTAGGCATAATATTGTGTGAAGCACCATTGTCAAGCATGTAATTATAAATAACATATTGGTCCTTTAATTTTGATTTATACCTAAGAGACACATAGAATGATCCAATTGGGGAAGGTATTCTTGTCTCATGACTTTCTGGTCTTAGGACATTACACGTTTGGCCTCTTGTTTGTTCTATTAATCCAAAGGCTTTGTAGACTTGATCTTTGTATTTTGGGACTATCATTAATTCACCAAAAGTAATATTAACCTTTTGTTTGGTTATTTTGAGCTAGCATGAAATTCAATTTTCTTGACATCCAATGTTATTTAATATTTCTCTTTTTGTTGCTTCTATAAACTACTTCAACTACTTCAACAATATCTTTTCTATCTTTTTGTTTCTTATCATTTTTTCTTTACAGGTAGATTTATTTAGATTTGTTTGTTCTCCGTTGTCACTAAAGGATTCCTTTTCTGCATTATCTGGCATTGTTTAATTTCTTATATTTATAGCATGAATCCTTTTTTTTTCCTCTATCTCTTCAACTATTGGTATCAATTTTCTTTGTTTCATTCTCTCATATCTAGAATCGTGTGATCTCTACATAATTTTTACATTATTAGTGACCAGGATCTTGGGATGATGGTTTGAAGCATATAAATCCATATTTTATTTAAATAGTTTTTTCCTAGACTCATCTTCTTGATTCCAACAAACATTAATCCATATATTTTCCTCAGATTCATCCTCAAGATCTACATTATTATGCATACTTAGATAAATTCTACATTCAACTAAATTGTGAGGAGCATCACAAGAAGAACAATAAAAATAAAAATATGTTGTTACATTAACAGAAGGAATGGGATTTGGGATAGCATCTAGGTCTTTTTCTGTTTCTCTTTTTTTTTTAATTATTTCCATTGTTTTTTAGTTTTGTTCCCTTCCTAAGAGTTATTGTTATTATTCCAATTTATCTTGAAGTTTCTTCTGAAGGGAGGTCTACTCCCTTACTGTTTATCACTTTGAGAGTGTAAAGTTTCTGCATTATTTTTTTCCCTCTTTCTATCCTTGCTAATTTGTTGTTCATAGTATTTTATCATCTAATTAGCTAGCATTTTCATAGGATCTTATTATGTTTTCTTCAATAAAGTGAACCATACCTTCTTTGATTTCTTATCGAGGTTGATTTAGCTCTAAAGAGTAAGGTTTAATTTTATCACTCTCGATAATATTTCTATCAATCTAAATTGATTTATCCATGCATGCATCAATAGTAGTTACTTTTTCCTGTCTTGACTCATAATTAAATGCATTCTTACAAAAATAGATTGACTGAAACATCATTGGGTCTTAACTAAGAAAGGATTTTATTTCTAATCTTAATAAACCTCGTGTTAAAGTCCTCAATTCATTCATTCTATTTCTTATTCATTGCAGTTAATTCTGTTAAAAGGGATTTTTCATTCTTTCTTTCACCATATTTCTTGAGGAAACTTTCCTCCATCTCATGGAAATTTTTGGTTGTATTGGATAAAATAGCGTTGAACCATTCTTTGACATCTTTTTCTAATGTTTGCAATAATATTCTAAGGAATAATTCTTCATTCACTTCGACATTGTCCATAGCATATAAAAAATATCTAATATGATCTTCACCAAATATAACATTATTTCCTTGAAACTTGGGTAGATACTTATGAACTTTTCTAGGTAGGGGATTTAACATAGGGGCAAGACAAAAGGGAGGTACTTATTGGTTCTATATTTATGCAAATTAGGTTGTGGATTGGCCATGTTAACTATAGGGGTAGTTTTAATAGGGTTGAAAGTGAAACTCACAATAGGAATAATAGTGGAGAAATTATAGGATTAGAATTATTAGAAATAAAATTTTAGATACAAGGCTTTTGTTACGACTCTAGAGAAGTACCTCTAGATTTGATAGCTTCAAAAAAATATTTTGAGCACTCTTTTTAGATGCCAATATAAGTTGTTCCTTATTTATTGAATTCTTGAATTCTAAGTATTAACCAGTCAGAGTCGCCAACATGATATGTGCAAAAAGAACATGGATGTTTTGGTCAAGATTGCTCAACCTTGATACTCGTAGCCTCACAAAATAGTATACACTTAAGGGATGTGGGTAATGTGGTAAAAGGAAATACAAGAAAATTTAAAACCCAACAAAACCCATGACCGTTGTATTTTTAAAATTTGAAAATAATATGGGAAAACCTCCAAAAATTTAGAAATAAAAACTCAATTTATCCTTGGAAATGATGCCAAAATATATGGTGGAAATATCTTATGTCCCTTAATATGAGTCATGATACAAGATATTTCTAGATCACAAGCAATATTACAAACTCTGGTGGATCTACCACTTTAACTCAGGAAAAGATTATAAAAAATGACTCTAGATAGACTGAGTAGGGTAAGGATACCCTTGAGGTGAGCTTATAATATTTCTTTACATGCCCATGCTCATTCTAGGTTAAAAATTAAATGGGATTGTTTATAATTGGCGACCAATATTTACATAAACCTCAATATTATACCTCTAATAGTTTGACCAGTGCCTTATCCATTACCAGTTGTAGCAATATTGTGAACACATTAATGTAACAGAAAGAAAGAGAAAGAAAATGTTGATTCAATTATGTTTAATAAAATAATGTAACAAACACAATCGATTACCAATGAAATAAAGTGCCAATTACACATTCAAATCATGTAATGTATAAAAGAGACACACATACAAAATTGATCACAAAGAATTGCCCAAGGGAAGAAGATGGAATTGTATTAATATCAAAATATTTTACAATGAGATTCTGGCTTGAATTGGCACAAAGCTCTTTTAAATGAATACAATTAGAATTCTTGTTCAAATGATATGACAAGAACCCTTCAACCTCTATTCCAAGATGATAACAGTAGGTCTCCAAGCTTCTGATTCAATAGCTAGAAATGATCGTAGTTTTTGAATGCTTCCCTATCAAAACCTGTATAGTAATAGGGAGGAATAAGATATGGCAAAAGAGAAATACATAGAAAGGGAATACAATGGAAAAGCAAGGACACTTAGAATACCTCAAGGGAAAAAAAGGTGATGCAAAAATTGATTTTTTGGCTATAGGAATCCCTCTTATAGTCTTTGGGTGCCCTATTTATATTACAGTTATGCTTGGAAGATTCCTCTATGTGGCATCATCTCTATCCTTGATATACTAAGTGTGCTACAGAAAAATTATAGTTATTTTGAGTTGTTTTGCATTGGATTTATTCAAAAATTTCTCATATTTTCTTAGGTGAGACCAAGTTGTATTAGGATTTTTGGTCCTACGTTGACCTGCATTGATTTTGTCTTTGGATTTATTGACCCTTTAGGTCATGGTTCCCATGTTTCTAGTCGATGTTTTTGAGTTCCTTTGGTTTACTCTTTTAACTCTATCATTTTTCACCTGATTCATCTTGATCAGGTCATCCATTTGTAGCCAAATCTCAATGCAAAAAGAGCATGTGACTTTAATTCTATCAAAAATATTTAGAGATTTATTCTTATTATCTTTTATCTTAGATTCATTATCTTTGAAATATCCGACTATGGTATGGATACCTTTTGACAAACTAGTAAGTTGTTGAGACAACTTACCTTCATCTACGTTGTCACACTCAAAATTCTATACCTTTTTAGAAGTTAATTTATCAAAATTCTCTATTGTAAGGAATTTTTTGAATATGACTTTACCTTGTCTTTTCTTCTCATTTATTTGTTGTGCCCAATTTTATAGTTCCTTAATTGAAATCCTTCATCGGTTTCTTTCATTGTTGTAAGTAATCACTTTGAAAAATTCCTTTCGGCATTCAAAAATTTTGCCATCTAATGTAGCTACCTATTTGCCACTTATCTGATCATAATTTTCTTTGCATGCATCATAAATGTGACCTATGGATGTTAATACCTTATTTGCATCTTCTATCAGTGTTTTAATAGTTTGAATTCTAATCATTATATCAGCAAAATATTTGAGGTCTCTAGTTATTGTAGGTGTTTATTTTATTAATTTAGAAATCATTCTTTCTTTGTACCTCTTAATGAAAATAAAGTCATAAAATTGTTTGGCTAGTTGCATTTGGAATACCTATTATTTGAGCCTACTCACTTATGCTTGTAATTTCTCATTTTCAATCTATAGCTAACTTACTCTAGCTATCAAGGCTTGATTGCTTTTATAGAGGCTCTATACTATGGCCACATGATTATGGGCTTGTGACCTTGCTAAGACCAAAGTATTTTCTTGGTACCAAAATATTGCTTCCCCTATCACTTATCCATTTGAATAGATGTGACTTGATCCATTGGTATCGTTGCTTCAACTGTTACAAGAGACTTAGTTAGAATTTGTGTGCTCTAGTTATCTAGTTCTTCTACTCTACACTGAGTATCATTTGGATCCCTCCATTCTATTATATATTGTATCTGCATATCTTCATTTGGATCAAAAAGTATAGCTTCTTCTTCTACCTGTGTCAAGGTGAGGCTTTTATGAGTTGTTGAAGAAGGAAGGACCTCAATTCTTGGCTTCTTACTTCTTAGGGAACTTGAAGGAGAAGCAATTTTAATGTGATGTATCCTATACAAATTTTACAATCCTTCTACTTTTTGGATCCTCTCGAGAACTATTAAGGATATATTGCATTCTGAAGAACATGTGCTTATACTGAGAGGGGGGGTGAATAGTATACAATAAATTTTTTTTGCTTTTTAATCCAAATAATAGCATCAACATTATTAAAGTAGTAAACATCACACAAAGCATCACACACATGAGAGACATAATTTTTACGTGGTTCACCCAATGATGGCTACCTCCATGGAGAAAATATTTCTTATAATTTTTTCTCAAATAAATTCTCTTGGGAATCCTTTCCCTACAATGTTTATGGACCTCTGTCCAAAGGAGATGTTGATCCCCTAAATCAAGTTCATGGATCTCTATCCACAAGAGAACTCCTTATCCTCTGCTCTGGTTGGTGCTCCTCTAGAAGACTATTGCCTCCAATGCACTGGCTTATGGATCTCTCTCCACTGAAGACTCTTGTTCCCACTCAGAAGACCTATCCTCACTGCCCTGGCTAATGGATCTCTATCCACTGGAGACTACTGTCCTATCTAATCTATCACCTCCAAATATCTTTCTCAAATTTGTACTAAAAATAGTCCTTAGATATAGCATAAATATTCTCAATATTTATCTCTGATTAGGCACAAACATGTCCTCAAATCTGCTCAAAAATTCCACATAGAACTTGCTCAAATATTCTCAACAAGTTCACATAGAACTTGCTCAAATATTCTCAAAAAATCCACACAAAAATTTCTCAAATATGCTCAACAATTTCACACATTTCGTGCTCAAATCTTCTCAACAAGTCCACACAGAACTTGTTCAAATATGCTCAACAAGTCCATACAAAACTTGCTCAAATATGCTCAACAAGTTCACACAGAACTTGCTCAAATCTGCTCAACAAGTCCACATAGAACTTGTCCAATATCATAGAAACATAAAGATAATTTTTAGAGACTCAATATGTTCTTCATTCAACTCAATGCTTAATCACTTTATCAACTCAATTTAGAATATAAAATAATTTGTTTTATGGAACTTGAACAATCCTTCACACATCCACTTGACTAGGCTCAACCAACTCTACTCATCTAATCACTCAATGAAACACACCTTTCTTACAAATCCTAGTCCATGCATATAAACACCAACTCAAAATGTTTCCAATAATACTCAACAATAAATCTCACATAACAATGATACTCATGATCTTTACAAACTCTAGTTCAAGTTCTTCACTCAACAACTCACTTCAACAACAATGCTTATAAAACAATATTCACATAGCAATGATACTCAAACCCTAAATCAAGTTCTTCACACAACCAATGGCTTCAACAACAATGCTTATCAAACAAGGTTTTAACAACAATTCTATATTTCAAAAAACCTTGAAGCACACACTCAATAGGAAACCCTAGTCAAGTCCTTTTCACTCCAAACATATTTTCCAAAAAACCAATTAATCAACTCAACTATGGAAGAATTTGCTCATACCTTTTTCTTGATGATGAAGGGATCTCATAAATCCGCCACAACCACAAACACTTCTATGCCAAACTCAAAGAGGTTAGAAGATAAATCTTTCTCACAATGTAATGCAATTACACCTTATCACTCCACCTTTCAAAACAACCATCAACATACATAAAATATTTATCCAATAACACCTTATAATCTCCCAACTAAAATAATTTAACATCCACCAAAATTAACTCAAAACCTCTTCATTCAGATTTAATGACAAAAAGAACTTTAGCAAAAATCAAATCCACTTTCCTTATAACTCCAATAACATAAATCAATTATCAATAATACAACCTTTCATAAACCCTTATAACTCGAAATAACACACATCAATTATCAATCAAACCAAGGTTATGCATAAGCACGAAATATCACAAATTGGCTCTATTTAGGATTTTCAAGATTTTAAATTGGCTAATTTTGGATCCTTTCACTAGGGCCCATTCGCCCACAATTTATGGGGTGGAAGTTTTTTTGGGGTAAATTCACCTGTCATTGATAATCATGAACCTAATATTATTTTAATTTGCCAACCTCAAATTACAAATGATTTTGATTTTCCTGCCCAATTCACCTTCAAATTATAAATGATTTTATATTTCTTGCCCAAATCACCTTCAAATTATAAATGATTTTATTTTTCTTGCCCAAATTGCCTCATATACTACTCGTATATATACTGTACTGGGTATCGATAAATATACATCAAAAATACTATAACTTAAAAATATCTCTAAAACAACAAAATTTTTTGACAAAGTTGTAGAGGAGTGCCTGTCGAAATAAGTCGATCGGTTGCAGAGCCATGTCTATCGATATAAGACAATTGATTGCATAGGTGTCAATCGATATTCATCTATTGGTTGTATAGGTGTCAGTTGGTTGCAGAGGAGTGTCTATCAAAATAAGCCGATCAATTGCAGATCCCTGTCTATTGGCATAAGATGATCGATTATAGAGGTGTCGATCGACATTGGTCAATCGGTTGTAGAGGTGTCGGTCGATTGCTAAGGTGTCGATCGGAATTGATCTATCGATTGTAGAGGTGTTGGTCATCATAATTGAGTCATTTGTAGGATCGTGTTGATCAAAATTAGTCATACCTACAACCGATTGGTATGCATGCAACTGATCATATTATCTACAACCGATTGACATACTTGTAACCGATCGACATATCTACAATCGATCATCATGTTTGCAACCAATCAACATGCCTGCAACCGATCGATATGTTTGCAACTGATTTGTATATCTGTAATCGATTGATATGGTTACATCCGATCGATTTATCTACAATCAATCAACATGGCTACAATCGATCGGTATGTCTGCAACCGATCAGTTTGTCTATAATCGATCAGTATAGCTATAGCTTATTAGTTTGTCTGCATTCGATCGACATGTTTGTAGTCGATCGACATGTTTACAACCAATCAGTATATTTGCAACTGATCAACATATCTGTAACCGATCATCATCTCTGCAACCGATCAACATATCTACAACTGATCATCATGTCTCTAGCCGATTGACATGCCTGCAATCGAGTGAATTTTATGTCTTAGATCGGTCATAATAAATCATAAAGGCTAAAAGCCTTTCTTGTCGACCTAAATCCTTTAAGTTTATCGTACATTTTTTAATTTTGTAATCCGATATTTATGGCCCCAAACATAGAAAAATTCACCACGGTTTGAAAATTTTTGGAGAAAAAACTTTGAAATTCGCCATGGTTTGAAAATTTTTGGAGAAAAATAATTGCAATTCACCATGTATACTTCTACATATTTCGCTAGGATTCCAAGACAATTTGCCTTCATTTTATAAATAGATTTTGGGGCTGACCCCTTATGCATAACCCTGAATCAAACAACCTGTCATAAACCCTTATAACTCTAAATAACACATTAGGAAAATAAAATCTTAATAAAAAAATACCTTTGCCACTAGTGGGATTCGAACCCACAATATCTACCTCCGTGAGTGCTCTAGTTGCGGGCTTGACCATCGCATGTGCTAGATGCATATTTGAAAACTTAGGAGCACTTCGTGCTCTTTCTCCTAAGTCTGGCACTCAAAATGAGCATGTGTCAAAAGGCTTTCCCCTTGATGCTCAAGACGAACATACCAACTAACGTCCACAAGAATCGTTCATGGACTCTTCCACTCCCAACGCTCTCACGAAACGCTTTGTACTAATGGACCACCATTTTCAATGGGAGTGAGGCCTTCTCCTCTCTTTTCATCCTTTCCCCGGTGCTAAAGACAACATGAGTTTATCTTCTTCCTCAATGATTTGCATAAATTATCTTTTTCTTTGGGCGCTTGAATTTAAATCGAAGAAGGTAAGGTTTAATGTTCTTTGGCATGGTATTTATACATGTGTTCCTCCTTTTTCCATGGACGTCGATGCTCCCACTTAGTTTTATGACGTCGGTGCTTTCTTTAAAACCTTTTATAATTTATAAATTATTTAAATTCTAATAGAATTTAAATTTTATAAATTATATTTATAAACCTTTGACTTTAATAAAAATTAAAGCCTTACTTGGGATAAAATTTAAACCTTCAATTTGTACTCCACTATTTTGATGAAGATTATTCTACCACCATGGTTTTAATAAAAACCTTAATTCTACCACCATGATGTTTAAACAAAAACCCTTGTAAATAATATTTTGATAACTTTTTCTTCAACTCTTCGCATTGCTCTTGGTGTTAATGATGGCTTCATGTGTTCACTTTGGCATCAATAAAAACTTCTCACCTTGACATCAATGAAAACCGAATGAGCTCAAAATGTCCAATAATCTCCCCCTTTGTCATTGATAGCAACCCAACTTCTTTTTACTAATTTCCTTTGTTTTGCTCCCCGTGGGACATTGCTCGCCCTGGATCAATGCTCTCTCCTCTTTTCTCAAATACCAAATCTCTCCCCCTTTGACATCAATGGCAAAGGGTCACCTTTGGGGCTTAGGACTAAGAATAAGCCTCTTAGCTTAGCCCCTCCCCCACCTCCTCTTGATGTGGTTAATTCTGGGGTGGGAGTCGTACACCCAGTTTTCCTTGAAGATACTCAAAGGTTTCCTTTGAAAGTGGCTTGGTGAAAATATCTGCTATTTGTTCCTTTGTAGTAATATATTCCAACTTGACTTGTTTATCTGTCACCTGTTCTCTCAAAAAGTGGTACTTAATTAGAATTTGCTTTGTCCTAGAGTGTGTCACTAGATTTTTTGAGATACTTATAGCACTTGTATTATCACATATTATGGGGATAGGATGGTCATGCTTTATCTTGAAGTCTTCTAGAGTTCTCTTCATACACAACACCTATGTACAACTGGCTACTGCTGTAATATATTTTGCTTTTGCTATAGACAAGGATACTAAAACCTGATTCTTACTTAGACAAGAGACCAAGCAGTCTCCAAGAAAGAATGCTCCTCCACTTGTGCTTTTTCTATCATCAATGTTGCCAGCCCAATATGCATCTGTATATGTTGGCAGTGTAAAATTATCACTTTTGGGATACCAAATCCCAAAATCCAGTCCCTTTTAGATACCTAAAAATTATTTTTACTGTTGCCACATGTGTTTCCTTAGGTGCTTCCTAAAACCTTACCACTAATCCCACTAATTGTACTATGTTTGGTCTTGTAGTTGTAACATACAATAAGCTACCAATAATAGATCTATATAATCTCTAATTTACCTCTGGATATTCATCATATTTACTCAAGTTGCATCCTGTGACCATGGGGGTACTTACCAGTTTACAATCTTCTATCTTGAATTTATTTAACATTTCTTTTATATACTTGGCTTGTGAGAGAAACACTCCCTTTTCTGATCGTGAAATCTAAAGTCCAAGAAAGAAGGACAATTCACCAAGCACAGACATCTCAAATTCATTTTTCATGTTCTTAGTAAATTCTTTACACATCTTATCATTGTTTCCCCCAAACATATGTCATCAACATAAACAACCACTATTAGTAAATCACTCCCTTAATTTTTGATATATAAATTATTGTCTGCTATTCCTTTTCTGAATCCCTATTCCTGAAGATACTTATCCAATCTTGAGTACCATGCTCTTGGATCCTGCTTTAAACCATATAGTGTATTTTTCAATTTGCATACATGATCTAGTTTATCAGCTAGTATGAATCTCTCTGGTTGTTCAATATAAACTTCTTCTTCTAGAACATTTAGAAATGTCGACTTGACATCCATATGCTATACCTTGAAGTTATTGAAACTTGAGAAGGGTAAAAACATCCTTATAGCTTCAAGCCATGCAACTGGAGCAAACGTCTCATCAAAGTCAATTCCTTCTACCTGGGCATAACCTTTGCATACTAACCTTGCTTTATTTCTGACCACTTGTCCATCTTCATTTAACTTGTTTCTAAATACCCATTTTGTGCCAATCACATTTTTGTCCTTTGGTATTGGAACAAGTTCCAAAGTTTTGCTTTTCTCTATATGATCTAATTCCTCATCCATTGCCTTAATCCAAAATTTATCCTCACTTGCCTGAGTGAAGTCTTTTAGCTCAATATTAGATAGCAAAGAAAAATTTACTTGTTGAGATGGTTTTATTATTATTCTTCTTGTATGTCTTTCATTTGGATTCCTTATGATTTGATATTTTGGATGATGCTTCCATACATATCTGGATGTAGTTTTTGGAAGAAGTCTTTGTGTTTCTTCTTCTTCTTTATCTGATTCCTCATAAAATTCTTCTTGATAGCATCCATCTTCTTGATATACAATTTGTTGAACTAGTTCTCTTGAATCTATCTTCTCATCAATTATTACATTTATACTTTCCACCATAGTGTGTGTTCTTTTGTTGAAGCATTTGTAGGCTTTACTTCTTGTGGAATAACCAAGAAAAATTCCCTCATCACATCTTGGATCAAACTTGCCTAAGTTTTGATATTCTTGTCTTATGTAACATTTGCTTCTAAAATTTTGAAGTGTTTTACAATGACAGGTCTTCCTTTCCAAAGCTCATATGGAGTCTTGTGATGATTTATCCTCATTTGAGCCCTAGTGATTATGTAAACTGATGTGTTTAAAACTTCCCTCCAAAAACCATATGATAGCTTAGATTCATTTAACATAGCTCTAGCCATGTTTTCAATAGTCCTATTTTTCCTTTCAACTACCCCATTTTGTTGAGGAGTTCTTGCTACTGAGTACTCTCTCTTGATCCCATGTTGTTCACAAAACTCTACAAATTCATTTGAAGTAAATTCTCCTCCTCTATCAAATCTCAGATACTTAATCCTTTTACCAGTTTCATTTTCAACCAATTCCTTAAATGCTTTGATTTTTTTAAAGGCCTCTGACTTCTCTTTTAGAAAGGCTGCCCAAACCGTTCTGGAATAATCATCTATAAACAGTATAAAGTAGCTCTCACCATGAATACTTTGTGTTTAGGTAGGACCATATAAATTAGTATGTATTAGGCTCAATGGATCATATGACATATATCATTTTGAATTAAAGTTTGTCCTAGTTTGCTTTCCATGTTTACAGGGTGCATAGATTATGTTTTGAGGTCTTCTTATTTTGGGTAAATATCTGACTGTCTATTTATTGCTTATGTTGACTATGTTGTCAAAATTCAAGTGACCCAATATTTTATGCCATAACCAACTCTCATATTCTTGTGATAGAAAGCAATTTTCACCTTTGATCTAATTGAGCATGTATAAGTTGTTAGGGGTTCTTCTTGTATTGGCAATGATCTTTACAATTTTTGATTTTCTTATCTCACATCTATCTGGATGGAAAGTAACCATGTAGCCTTGATCACAAAGTTGGCTTATACTCAACAGATTGTGTTTTAACCCTTTAATATACAATACATTTTCTATTTTTGTTTTCCCATTATCTAAACTTAGAGTTCCTCTTCCACCAATCCTTGTTGATCCATTATCAACGAAACTTATTGATCCTCTATTTGTTTATTTTAGTACAATGAGTTTGTCTTTTTCTCCTGTCATGTGACTAGAGAATCCACTATCAAGATACCATTGTTCTTATTTATCCTGAGCATGAAGGGTTGTTTGAACTAACATTGTTCTAGCCTTAACAATTTTCCTTTCATATTTCCTAGTTGTTGAAATTGTTTTTCTAGACTCAGGAAGTATCATTTTACACCATCTAGCCTTGTGCTCAAAATTATTGCATTTGTAACATATAATATAATCATCCATGAGAGGTGCAAAGTAATTGAAATTTCTATTGTTTCTTGTATGATGAATACAGTGTACAACTCTATAACCATATTTATTATAAGAAAAATAATGACCATGGAAGAAATTATGTAACCTGTTTGGATGTCTTAGAGTTTGTGGTGAAGTCATATTCCTCTTGTGATTAACTCTTATCCAGGGTTCTCCTTTACTTTCTTCCTTTCTGATATCCTTTGCTTTCTTATCCTTGTTTAAGGTTTCTACTTTTTGAAGACTTGATTCCTCTTTCTGTTTCTCATATTCTACATCTTGTAGTACCTTGGTCCTTTCAACTTCATTCCTTAGGTGGACAATTTTTGCTTCCAATATTTCACATTCTCTTTCCTTGGATATCAATAGATTTGTCATGTCTTGCTCAATATTATTTCCTTATTCCACCCTAATCTTGAGTTCTATGAGATTTTGTATAAGTTTCATCCTTGTTTCTTCATCTTCTTGAACTTGTTCCTTCAAGCTTGAATTATTATCTCTAAGTCTTTCCAATTTTTTGAGAGCAACAAATAATTATTCTTTTATGTCAAACATAGTCTCTTCTTCATTTTTTGACGTCATGTGTGTTACTGATGCATCCTCATCCAAGTTGTTAGTCTTTTCATGAAGAGAACCGCTCTAATACCAATTGAAGAACATGTGCTTATACTGAGAAGGGGGGTGAATAGTATACAATAAAAATGTTTGCTTTTTAATCCAAATAATAACATCAACATGATTAAAGAAGTAAACATCACACACAACATCACACACATGAGGGACATGATTTTTATGTGGTTCACCCAATGATGGCTACCTCCACAGAGAAATTTTTTCTTGTAAATTTTTCTCAAATAAATTCTCTTGGGAATCCTTTCCCTACAATGTTTATGGACCTCTGTCCAAAGGATATGTTGATCCCCTAAATCAAGTTTATGGATATCTATCCACAAGATAACTCCTTATCCTCTACTCTGGTTGGTGCTCCTCTAGAAGACTACTACCTCCACTACATTGGCTTGTGGATTTATCTCCACTGAAGACTCTTGTCCCCACTTAGAAGACCTATCCTCACTGCCCTAGCTAATGGATATCTATCCACTGGAGACTACTATCCTCTCTGCTTTGTCACCTCCAAATCTTAGTCTCAAATCTATACTAAAAATAGTCCTTCGGTCTAGCATAAATCTGGTCAATATCTATCTTTGATCTAGCACAAACCTATCCTCAAATCTACTCACCAAGTCCACACAGAACTTGCTCAATTCTGCTCAACAAGTTCACACAAAACTTGCTCAAATCTGCTCAAGAAGTCCACATAGAACTTGTTCAAATATTCTCAACAAGTCCACACAGAACTAGCTCAAATATGCTCAACAAGTCCACACAGAACTTGCTCAAATCTGCTCAATAAGTCCACACAAAACTTGCTCAAATATGCTCAACAAGTTCACACAAAACTTGCTGATACCTTTTTCTTGATGAAGGGATCTCATAAATCTACCACAACCACAAACACTTCCATGTCAAACTCAAAGAGGTTAGAAGATAAATATTTCTCATAATGTAATGCAAAAACTCAATTACACCTTATCACTCCACCTTTAAAAACAACCATCAACATACATAAAATATTTATCCAATAACACCTTATAATCTCCCAACTAAAATAAATTTAACATCCGCCAAAATTAACTCAAAACCTCTTCATTCAGATTTAATGACAAAAAGAACTTTGGTAAAAATCAAATCCACTTTCCTTATAACTCCATTAACATAAATCGATTATCAATAATACAACCTTTCATAAACCCTTATAACTCCAAATAACATACATCAATTATCAATCAAACAACCTCTCATAAACCCTTATAACTCCAAATAACACATTAGGCAAATAAAATCTTAGTAAAAAAATACCTTGCCACTAGTGGGATTTGAACCCATAATATCTATCTCTGCGAGTGCTCTAGCCATGGGCTTGACCACCACGTGTGTTGGACGCATGTTTGAAAATTTAGAAGCACTTCGTGCTCTTTATTCTAAGTCTGGCACTCAAAATGAACATATATCAAAAGGCTTTCCCCTTGACGCTCAAGATGAACATACCAACTAACGTCCATGCGAATCTATCGTGGACTCTTCCACTCCCAATGCTCTCATGAAACACGATGTACCAATGGACCATCGTGTCCAATGGGAGTGAGGCGTTCTCATCCCTTTTTGTCCTTTCCTTGCCGCTAAAAAAAATATGAGTTTATCTTCTTCCTCCATGATTTGCATGAATTATATTTCTCTTTGGGCGCTTGAATTTAAATCGAAGAAGGTAAGGTTTAATGTTCTTTGGCATGGTATTTATACACACGTTCCTCATTTTGCCATGGATTTCAACGCTCCCACTTATTTTTATGACGTCGACGCTTTCTTTAAAACCTTTTATAATTTATAAATTGTTTAAATTCTAATATAATTTAAATTTTATAAATTATATTTATAAACCTTTGACTTTAATAAAAATTAAAGCCTTCCTTGGGATAAAATTTAAACCTTCAATTTGTACTCCATTGTTTTGATGAAGATTATTCTGCCACCATGATGTTTAAACAAAAACCCTTGTAGAATAATATTTTGATAACTTTTTCTTCAACTCTTTGCATTGCTCCTGGTGTTAATGATGGCTTCATGTGTTCACTTTGGCATCAATGACAACTAAATGATCTCAAAATGTCCAACACATTCTTCTTTTTCTATCACTATGCTGGTAGGGATCACCTGAGG
This sequence comes from Wollemia nobilis, assembly GCA_028583015.1. Classification (NCBI taxonomy): domain Eukaryota; kingdom Viridiplantae; phylum Streptophyta; class Pinopsida; order Araucariales; family Araucariaceae; genus Wollemia; species Wollemia nobilis. The sequence goes on from JAQPPZ010002440.1 coordinate 6,691,527, forward strand.
GGGGTCTACTACAAGCTCAAAATTTCACTTTGGAGCTATCAAGGCTTTAGAAAGCTTGATAGGGGTGGCCCAAATCTATGCAAAGGAAGCAATAAATATTTTCTTGCCCTTCGCTAGGACTAAGGTAGTTTCATGGGAAGATTGAGCAACTAAAGGATTCTTTGTTTTTACTTTTGCCATATTAGTCACTTCCATCAACACTTCTACTTGCTTGGGCTCTTGAGTGATAATCTCCAAGATAGATTCCATGTATTTTTTAGGGTGCATTGCAAGGATTAAGAAGGTGGCTATTTCAACTGTAGCATTTCTCAATATGTTTAAATTAGTAGGATAATTACCAGCCATATCTATTTGAGTGTGTGGTCTATATTTTGAATAATTCTTCCATATGAGTCCTAGAGATTCTCCTTTCCTTAAGATGACCTGCATTGTATCTTCAAATAGATCCCCTCGATGATTTGCCATCTAATTTACCATTTTCTCCATAAAAATATTATTATAATAGCCATGAGGGTCATATGGTTGCTAGGTAATTTCAGTGAAGCCATACGAATCTATTTTTTGTAAAGATGCTAATAGGTTTTGATATCCCTTATATACATAATGCCCCATCTTACAAGGGATGTTTATCTAAATAATTTTGGCCTACTTTTTCACCGCCCTTGTTTTGGTCTCTTTAGCAATTTGCTTGATAATTTCTAATGCTATGATTAACATAGGGCAAAATCTAGGTAAGGATTTTGGGAGAATTTTTGACCCGTATATGCTTATGTAAGTGACATCCTCAGTGAAAAAGTAATCTAAATTATTTTCATGCAAGAATGAGATAGATAGTCAAGAGGAATTAACCAAAAAAATTGGTATAACTAGACCCACCCTCTTGTATCTATGGAAGTCTCTCTTGGAAATTTTTTCATACACTCCTCCCCATTTTGCAATTGCTTTCTTATCCATATTTCCTACTATTAAATGTACAAGAAAGGAATAATGTGAGAAAGGGGGTATCACCTCCTGCTATTCTATGATGGATTTTTGTAGTTCTTGGAGTTCTCTGTTTATGGTGTCACTAATCATGTTTTCCCACTTGTATATGGTTGGTTATCCTTTTCTATTACATTGAACTATTAAATACATGATCTTCTTTTCCATTCAATTCAAGTCTTGCCCCCCATAAGTAAATTAATTATATTAGCATAGTCCTTTAACCAGGGATGGAGTGCAGACTTATGTACAGGTAAATTTGTCATTATAATCAAATAGCTTAGTATAAAAGGTAGTTCCAATCATATATTGGGCTTGAGAAGCTAGTATCTTTTTATCTAGAATCATCATGGTTTCTTTGAGATAAAAGGATTTACTGATATTCTCTAGGATAATTCTGAATAGAGCTTGATTTACATGATATTTTATTGCTCTCATCTTCAGATCATATGTCATATCCAACCAAAACAAAAGGTAAAAAGGGTAATAGACCTTGGGGCATATCAATCTTCCTAGGTTGCATGTCCATCTATTGTTGTACATGATAGGGTTGTGTCGAGCCTTGTATGCTCATATGAGAAGACATTTCAACAAGGTGAGATGGCATCAATAATATTCTTCAATTGGATGGAAAATAAAAATAACAGTTTGTTCTACTTCTCATTGTTAGTTTGTTGTGTACTGTTGATCCAGACCTGATAGACTAGAAAATTCCTTCACTTATCTGTTAGAAGATTTGCCCTATAGCTTTTGAAATGGTGATGCATCAATTAAGTCTTCAATCTCATCATGGTAGTGGGAACTCTGGGATAAAAACTTGATGAAGCCATTACACTCGTCAAGATTTTAGATTTAGAATGGTCTCTATAGTAAATAGTGACTATAGCAACTCTGTATATTCATAGTGTAACTATAAATGGTAAGCTAGGTAAGAATTTATAATTTTCTCAAGGCATTTCTTTGCATGCTCTATAATTAAATTTCCAACTAGTATCTTCTTCTTTATACCACCCAACAACTATCACATTGCTTTCCATAACGACATTACCTATAGTGAAACTATCTTTTTATGATTTATTTTTATACTTGGCCATTAGTATGTACACTTGTTGGAGTATGATATCCTTGTTGAATCTTAGTTGTTTTAAGGTGAATTCCAAATAAGATTTGAGAAAAATATCTACTCATCATCGTACTTTGGCTTGCATGCCTTCAATTTCTATTCGTCGATCTTGTCCGAGTCATCAATACTTGTTTTAAAATATGTGTTAGTTAGTTTCCTACTTTAATTTGATCTCTTGATTTGGAGACCCCCTAAATCCACCACTAGCCATGATGCTAGGCTAAAATATTCCTCACTCGCAAAAAATAATTTTGGTACCATGGTACAACTTGTTTGTCTGTATTTGATAAAGAAACTAGACGATATTAGTTAACATAAATTGAAATAATAAACTTACAATTGTTTCATAAAGGTACAAGTCTTTTATCCATTTATTTCCACCAATGGAATGTTGACGCCCTAAATTGGGTGAGCAAATCAATGTCATCCACTTCTATTATGGCAACACATTGTGAGTCATCCATTATCGGACTAATGGGATGCTAGTGCCTATCCTTGGGTGAGTAAATCTGGGTTGTCCACCCTTTTTGGGTGAATATCTCTATGTTGTTCACCTTCTCAACCAATTAAAGGTCAACACTCGACCTATGGTAGATAGATATGAGTCATTCACTCTTATTTTGGTGAGTAAATCTAAGCCATTTATTTCAAACTAATCCAATCTCAGCATTGAGGCTGCGGTGCTCGAATCTGGGTTGTCTGCCATTTTTTTGGTGATGTGATCTAAGCTACCTATTTTTATCCAATCACATTGAGGCACCCCACTTTTGGACCAAATCTTCTGGCACCATGTGGTATAATGTTTCTTTTAAAACCTTAGGTGTGTATGGCCAAAGTAACTCAATTTTTAACAGAAGGGGGTGCATAGACATGAGGGGATTTAAACCTTAGGAAAAAATTATAATTTTCATGGGGGTGTATCCTTTATACATTATAAACAACAACAATTCTTTAAGGTGGAATCAATAATGTGGCTATGGGAATAAAGTTGGCAAATGGGGGATTAAGTGTATTTGTCCTTGATCCTTAAATAAAAATAAATTTTAGGAATTAAGATGCATGATAAGGTGACCATGGTGGAGGAGACTTATACAAATGGATAATGTGATGTGATTATAATGACAAGCCTTGGAACCTTGGAATAGAAATTCAACATCGAAAGATATATTTATGAAGGATTAAGATTTATGATGGTCTTAAGACTTAGGACCTTGGAGGTTTGAACATGATTATTATACTTTTGTATGAATAAATTTTTACCTAGCCTAAGACCTTAGGAGATTTAGTGGTACAACTCTATTATATTTTACCTCCTGACAATCAGATGATGATGCTCGATATTAGATGGGCAAATCAGAGCTATCCTCTTCTGTCACAATGATGCACTATGAGCCATCCATTCTTAGACCAATCAGATTGATGCTAGACTTCAGGAAAGATAATCTGGTCTACTCATATTTATAGCCAATTGGGTTTGAGAATTATATCTGAGGTAATCAAATCTTAGTCATTCATCTCTGGACCAATCAGAGGGTGGAATCGAACTCTTGGTGGGTGAATCAGAGTCGTTTACCTTGCTTTGGTGAGTGAATCAGGATCATATCTCTTTGAGCCAATTAGATCTTGATTTTGGACCTCTTATGGGTGCATCCTAGTCATCTACCTTTGGCTTGGCAAGTAAATTTGAGCCATAAATTTCTTGGTAAATCAGATGTAAGCGCATGATATTTGGTGAGTGATTCTAGGTCATTTACCTATACCAAGAAGAATTCTCATTGGGTTTTTAATTATTGGAAAATTCATCCAATATTTCCATAACCTTAGAACTTGGTATAAGGATTTATCATTTGGATATGGAGCTAAGGCAAAGATTAAAAAAAAAAAAAAAACCTTAGACCTTAGTAAAAAAAAAAATAATTCATGGATCTAAGGTGCAGGTCTATGACATAAAAATTAAGTGGAAGGGAGAACTTAGGGTCTATGGACAGGAAATGACCTATGAACCTTAGAGGATAGGAACCATTATTTTTCGAAGGACTTCGTGGGTGTGAATTTTTTATGGTATTATGAAATGTGAAAAGGGGGGGAAGAATGCATGAGTAGCCTAAGATTAAGGACTTAGGAATAACATTTGATGAAGCTTAGACCTAGGGATTTTATGAGGGAAAATATTGAGTGGAGGTCAATGGCTAGGGAAATTACAAAAGTGACCTTAGGGATCAAAACAAATTAAATTTGGAAGACCGAGACCTATGAACTCATGATTCTATACAAATGAAATTTTAGGACATTTTAAGAACAAGCATGCTCTTAGTCAAAACAAAAAATTGCAAAGGACTATTAGACATGACTATAAAAAAAGGAACACTTTGAAGTATGATGACTATCTTTAGAATTATTGCAACAATTTGAAAACCAAAAATTCTATAGGAAAATGACCGACTCAAATGTGGAAACAAAACACCCTAGACCTAGGACTCCACAAGATCTATCAAAATTTTGAAATTAGAGGTAACTCATAAGTTGGATTTTGAGGATCTAATAGGACCAAAGGATATACTTCAACAAAAACTACCATTTAGAGGCTCCCCTATCCTATCAGTACTAAATATAGGAGAGGGGATGATAAAAAATAAACTCTTATGGATTGTACAAAATGGAGAAAAAGCTAGGTTCTAGTTGGACTCCTAGGATGTCTTTCCTCCATTGATAATAAAATTTCTAAAATGGGGACCCATTATAGAAGAATTACATAGAGCCAATTGGTTGACAATAGCAGACTATAGTGGACTGATTGATAGAATATGGGAGGTGGGGAAGCAATGTATTCCTATCCTACAATGGCCAATACAACTACAAGACCCCAAAAGAGTGTAAATTCATAGCATTTTAAGCAAAAGGTCTTGTTCTTTTTCTTGAATATGACTCTTTGGTATGGGGTAGATTTAATCATGTGGAATACATAGTTGTTTTAGATTATCAAACACTTACTCAACCCCACAATAGTCACCTCAAGGACATTTTTAAGTAGAATTGGAAACATAACATGTGGCCTAAGGTGTGATTATTTGTTTTGTTATTATTACACAAAAGGGTCCTTACAAGAAAATAAATCATGAAAAGGGATGTACACAAACCATTTCAATGTGATATGTGCTAGGAAAATTTTGTAAACCATAGATCACCTCTTCATAGATTTCCCTATAATGGTAAAAATTTGAAAAATTATGGTGTTACTTTTGGGAATCAGATGGCATCGATTGAGGTCTCTTGAAAAGATATGGAGAGAATGGATGAATCAAGAAAGTGGAGGTCTAGACTATAGAAAGTTGGTATTGGCAAGAACTTCTCTTCTAGTTTGGAACCTTTGGAAAGAGAGAAACAACAATTTTTAATCAAAAATATTGAGACAACTACTCTATCTAGAACAAAATAATAACTAATATGGTAGAGCCCATCCAACACACACTCAATACTCCTCAATTCCCAAGTGAAAAATACAACCAGATTCTTTCTAGATTGAAGATAAACCCCACTAAAAGCAATCAATAGTGATTGGAAATCCCTGCCTCAAAAATTGATAGAACTAGAAAGTGGGTCCTACCACCAAAAGGAATGGGTAAGGTTAATATTGATGGAGCATCAAGAGGGAATATAGGTAAAGCTAGTGTAGGGGATATAGGAAGATTATTTGATGGCACCCCTACATTTTATTTTACAAAAAAATTAGGAATCCTTATTAATAACCTAGATAAATGACTTGCTCTAATTAAAAGAATACATGAAGCCCTCGAGTTAGGATGGACTAGAGTACAAATAGAATCAGACTCATAGATGTTGATCAACAAATTGAAGAATCCAAATACTAAGAAAGGTAAAGATTGAAGACTTGAAAGAGTGATATATAGTATTAGATCATAGCTAACCAAAATTTAGACAGTGGAGTTGAAACACATCCTCCGATAATAGAATAGAGTAGCAGAAGCATTGGGTAATTAGTTTCTATATAAGGACAATATCATATGATATGGATTTCTCCCTAGGTGGTGGTCACAACAAACTAGGGAATCACTTCTAACCATTATTCGTTTGGAATATTTGCTTTGATTTTGTTGTTTAGTTTTTATAGGTTTTATTTAGTGAGAGTATAATGTTGTATGTATAGAAGTAGATCTCATAGTGGAAGGAAGTATCACCTCTATATTATTAACAACTGGCTCAAAAGTGTATCTGTCGAGAAAGGATGAAGATGTACAATTTTTTGGTTTGAAGAAATAGAATCTTTTTAACAAATAAAAAATGTGTTATTGGACCTTTAGGTTATGTTATGTTTATTATATAAATCTAATGGTGGAGAATTTAGAACTATGAATAGAGATTCAAGGTTTACATCATGAAGGGGTTAGGGTGAAGAGGTTAAGTTGTACACCATGCTTCAATAACTTGGAGTATGGTTGGATTTATTGTTCATTGGAAAATGATAAATGTTAGGTAAGTTTGAATAATTGACAATTATTATTGGTAATTTGGTTGTAAATTTACCATTTCATAGGGTGTGTTTATTGGTGTTCTTCTATATAATTTTTTATATTTAGTTTTGAATTCAAATTAAACTTCATTTATCCATGTTGTTGAGTAAATGTTAGTTTCTTTGAATAAGATTTTGGAGACCAAAGACCTTTCATTGATAAGATATGATCAAGATTTAAGGATGATCAAAGAGGACAAATTTTATTTAAAAAAATGAAGATAAACAAGAAAAATAGGTGGTCACTCAAGAAAAAATTGAAGAGGAAGAGGTATGATGTTTTTGCCTCCCATGTCCCAATTTCCTTCCCCAAGCATAAATAGGGAGTATTGTTGCATTTTTCAATGATTGGAAAGGTAGAAACTAATATAAATGGGGGAAGGCAAACAATAATCATAACAATATTTCATGTATTTCTCACTCTCCAATATTTTCCATCTAGCTTTTGAGTACATCATCTAAATTTATGCTTGATGGTTTCTTTTAGTTTCAAGAGGCCCTTGGTGTTTCACCTTCAACATTGTCTTTTCATCTTCTCTCACTCTTCTCTCGAAAAATGTGACTATTGAAGAACACAAGCTTATACTGAGAGGGAGGTGAACAATATAAGATAAAATTTTTTTCTTTTATTTTCAAAGAAATAACTTCAAATAATATCAATGCAATAATTAAACAATGCACAAATCACCACACACATAAGAGAAAAATATGTTTATGTATAAATACCCTCTTGGAAGAAAACCATAGTAAAATATTGCTTATATATTTCTTCAATAAATTTCCTGGGCACCAACCTACAGGAGACACCAATCCCCTAGTAAAAGTTTGTGGGCACCAACCCATAGGATACACCAATCCCATTTTCAAGTTTGTGGGTACCAACCCACAAGAGACACCAATCCCCTATTACAAGTTTATGGTCACAAACCCACAAGAGACACCAATCCTGTAGTATAAGTTCATGGGCACCAACCCACGGGAGAAACCAATTCTCTTGCAAGTTGGTGGACACCAATCCATAGGAGACACCAATACCCTTCTGCAAGTTCGTGGACACCAATCCCCTTTTGTAAGTTTCTGGACACCAATCCCTAGGAGACACCAATTCCCTTCTACAAGTTCGTGGACACCAATCCACAAGATACACCAATCCCCTTCTACAAGTTCGTGGACACCAATCCACTTGAGACACCAATCCCCTTTTTCAAGTTTGTGGACACCAATACACATGAGACACCAATCCCCTTATTCAATTTTGTGGACACTAATCCACAAGAGACACCAAGATCCTTCTGCAAGTTCATGGACACCAACCCACAACTCACAAATATAGTTCAAACTCTACTCAAGTCTACTCCCAAATATGATCTCAAATACTGCTTAAATATGCTCTCAAAATTAATCAAAAACTCTACTCCAATGTGCTCAATAATATGATCCAAAACCCTGCTCAAGTGTACTCATCAATCTGATTCAAAACTCTGCTTTTACTCTTTAAATTCCTCCCTTGTCTTGAGTTTGCTTTCTTCAAATCAAAATATATTCTACCCAGAATTTGTTTAACCTCCTTGTAAATGCTAATTTATAACTATCTTGTGCACCTTTCCTTCTTCTTGTAGATAGCTCCAAATATACCTCAACAAAAATGATGATCTTTCTTTTGTATGTGCCTTTCAAATATACCTCAACAAAATGATTTTAAATTCTTGCGAGCACGGTCAACTCATAGTAGGTCAATGAGAGACTGAACAAAATTTATCCCAATCAATTTGAAACTCAATGATCACTGTAGGGTCCTTCAAATTTCCACCAAGTGGCACGTAAGGTTCCAACGCCCTCCAATTCGGCATACCTGCATGCAGTAGAGTGTCATGGGCATTGTAAGGTGCTCACAATCAATCTATTGCACCAAAACTCTTTTATCTTCCTTCACGCCCTTAGTAGGGTAGATGTGGGATTTAAATCCCCAAGACAAATACAAATTGAAACCTTCCACCGAAGAGATATATGATGTCACTGTTCTATCAACCTTAGAAAAATTAAAATAGCAAATTTAAAATATTGCTTGCCTATTTTTGCACTCGTTGGTAGTCTTTAATGAGTCGTGTGTTCAAAGGCTCTGAAAAATATTTGACTTAAAAAAAATCCTTATGTGATGGCTTCACCCGGATGGTATATTCTCGATGTCTGCTTCTACTGATGCTTATCATAATTTCTACCACGTGGATCCCGTAGTTGTGTTGTGAAATTCCATCACTAGCTTCCAGCAATTATGCCATGGTGTTACTCCTTTCAAATATTTGCTAATATTTGTGCAACCGCCTGCTATCCTTATCCTTCAAACTGATGTCCACTATGTAATATTCACTTTATCATCCAAATATATGTAGCAGTGTATTTCAATTGCATACCAGCAATGAATCACTTTGTTTTTTCAATGAAGACATAGAGTGCCATGACTCTCACAGAATAAGCATGACAAATATTCATTCATATAATGTGAACACTGAAATCAAATTACCAGATTTTATTTCTAATTCATCAACAGTAGGCCTTCATGAATTGCTTACTCAAAACACCTTTCCTTCCTTGATGTTCACTTCAATATTGTATAGCTACATTCAAAGTCGTGTGCCTTTAACTTCAACTCCTTCTCCAAGAATTATGTGTCTTCCTCAAACTCCAATCTGCACCATCTTGGACACTTGCAAACTCATTTCCTTATCTTTTTACAATCTCATGGATCCTTAATCTATCGTAAACTCTTCTTTATGTCCTTCCACGATTATATGGATCCTTAGTCTACCATAAAATCTTCTCTCACCTTCTTGGACACTTTAATATATTTTAAGCTTCTTTCCTTACCCTTCCATGATCTTGTGAGACCTTGGTTTGCTGCAAACTCTTGATCGCCATTAATTTTCAACACATCTACTTCATCCTTTCACTCGTTGTCATTTATTTGATTCATTATTTGATCATCACTAATGATTGAAAAATGACTTCCCTTATTTATATGCAAACCTTGGATATTACATTCCCTTCTTCAATGGAGTCGGCCCATATATTACACTTTTATTTCAAACATCACTTTATAATATAATAATGTTGGCATTTTTGGGTACCTTGGGTACATTGCCTTTGCTCAAGTGTAGAAGTTGTCATTGATGTCAAGAAGCTCAGAGCATGGACAGTGGGTTTCCAAGAAGATCATAGTAGCCCTTTTGCAAAAGATCAAAGAAAAAAGACAAGTTAGAAAAAGTATGTAGCAGGCTGGAAAAACTGTCACAATTTCACGACATGTTAGAGGAGAGAGAAAGTGGTGGAAAAACTATCGTGATTTCATGACATTTTAGAGGAGAGAGAAAGTGTTGGAAAAACTGTCACAATTTTGCGACATGTTGGAAGAGAGAGAAGAAGCAGGCAAAACTGTCGCGATTTCGTGACATGTTGGCAGAGAAAGAAAGCAAGGTGGAAAGTGTCACGATTTCATGACATAATGCAAGGAAGGTTGTACGGATGAAAAAGTGTCATGATTTCGTGACATGATGCAGAAGGGAGAGTCCGCAATGTGAACTGTCACAATTTCATGACAAGTTCAAAGAGAGATAAAGTATCTCGAAAAGTGTCACGATTTTGTGACATGCTGTAGAGTTTGAAGTGAGAACTGTCATGATTTTGTGACATGCTGAAAAGCTCGAAGTGAGAACTGTCACAATTTTGTGACATGCAGCAAAGGGAAGAGTCTAAAATGAGAAGCGTCACGATTTTACGACAGGTTGCAAAGAAAGATTTTGAAAGCTAAAAGCGTCGTGATTTTGTGACAGGATGAAAGAAAAGCGTATGGATGCAGAAAGTGTCATGATTTCACGACAGGCAAAAAATATAGCGTACGGATGCAGGAAGTGTCACGATTTTGTGACAGGGAGAAAAGATAGCAGACAGCAGTAGAAGTGTCACGATTTCACAATAGAAACTGAAAGCATGTCTTCCATAGGTGAAGTGTCATGATTTCATGACAAAAGTAGAAAGGAATGCTATGAAGACAAAAGCGTTGTGATTTCACGACATGTTCTAGTTTCACGGGAGTAAGGCAGAGAGAAGCCCAAGGCAGCGAAAGTGTCGTGATTTTGCCACATGTTCCATTTTTGCTAGTGCAAGCCGAGAAAAGGTTGAGAAAGCGAGAAGGGTCACGATTTCATGATAGGAGTGAAGATGACATCAACAGAGGAAGTAGTGTCGTGATTTAGGAACAAAAGCAGAGAAGAAGGTGTAGCACCCTAAAATTGGCGCAGTAAAATTATAAAATTTACATTCACCTTAGTAAATAATTTAAAAATCAAATTTAACCTCCCAAACCGCCCGTTAACCGTCGGGTATTCCGTTTCCCCCTTTTTCGTGCCATTTTTAGAGGTTGTTTTGACCGTTTGACGATATCGTCGCCGATCAGACGATATCGCCCTGCATTTGATGATTTCGTCCGGACTAGGACGTCCAGACGATCTTGTCGCAAAACTGAATTTGCATAGTTGGAATCTGTTCCAACGGGTCTCCAATCTGGGCAGAAGCGTGTCTGCGCCGTTGGGACCCTTCCCCGTTGGAGATCTCCCAAATTGGGATGATCTCCAACCTCCCAACAACTCCCCCTAAGCCTATTTAACTTCTAGGATTTTCCCTCCCCAACCCCTCGGCTGAATTTATCTGCAAAATTGAATCCCTCTGCGCTAAAACATCATAATCTTATTTTTGCATTAGTCCCATAGCAATTTTGATGCAGGTATATCATTGATTTTCAACCGGAGCCAGCACCCATCGTCGTCGACGAACCCGTTCAAATCGGAGGCGATCCTGTCGAATTCGAGACGATTTCGTATGCGATGCGAGACGATCTCGATCGCAGCCCACATCGAGGCAATCGGTGCCCGGAGTTTGCTTTTCTCAACTTTGTCTCTGTTATTTTGTTTTGCAAATTAGATAATATATTCAGTTTTTATCCTATTTTGCATCTGGAGTTCACCCATTTAGCTTAGATTGCATGCTAAGTTTATGATCTGCCATTTAAGTACAGTAATTTGCATTAATTTTTGTTCTTAAACATTGTTCAGTATTCATATTTCTATTTGGTGTAATTTGCCTCTGTTTGCACAGTAGGATTTTTTGGTATTTTGCATCTATTTTCGGTTTTGCAGGTTTCTGACGAATTCGTCTGACGAATTCGTTAGATCTCAGACGATCTCGTCTGATTGCAGATGATTCTATAGAATCTCAGACGATCGGGACTGCTTCAAAATCAGAATCTTCTTCAGACATCCGGATCAGGTATTCCCCGTTTTCCTCCTGTAAATTCTCTGTTTTTTGCTTTCAAATCTGTCTGTTGTATTCATGGAACTTGCATTTTCATATAGTTTAATTTAGTTTCATTCGGCCAAACCTAGGATGAATGTTTAAGATTAAAACGAACTCATTAAACACATTCCAAAAACCTAGGCGTGGAAACTGCCATTAAATGTTTCCTGGTGAACCCACCATCCGTCGAAAAATCACCAAAATACACCTCCCTTGAGAGGCGGGACCTTCGTAAAGTCCTCTCGTCCGAGGTACCGCATCATCCTTTTCCCATCCTCCTTCCGGGCGTGGATCCTATAGCCTGAAGGTAGGGATGCAAAAAATTTGGAGCGATACATTTTGGTGAACCCGACGTGAATGCATTGTAAACCTTTTGAAAACAAAAAACAAAAAAAATATATATGTATACAAGAAAAACAAAAACAAAATCATCATTTCAAGTTTGTATGTTTTAGATTCAATTCTAAATAGTAGATGCTAAATATTACTTTTAGAAGTACTAAACAAACCATGAGTTTTTACTCAAATCAATATGAGCCCATTAGTAATGTTGGAAGAATTCAGCCAAATACATTTGTTGATTATGATCAACCTTATCCCTATTCAACATCACCTCCATCACACTTTTCTCATTTTTCATCCATAACCCAACAAAACAATCCCTTTGCCAATCCTCTTCATAATGATATTATCTATTCTCCCATATATCCATATTATGTCTATCAATCCACATATAATCCTCCTCCACCTTTTCAATACTCTTCTTTCAATACAACACATCCATTTCAACAAGAAAATACTTATTCTTCCAATTCTACCATGCACTCACCTCCTACATCGCAATCTTCCTATCATCATTCTACCCATAATAAAGAAAGTAGAGGTGAGAAACCATTAGGTCCTTTTATGACGAAATTCCTAAGGCATTTATCAAAAACCTCTCAAAAACCTTCATCACGTAAATTTACTAAGCTCAATCAACCAATGGATATAATTCTCAAGTATTTACTTGACACAAATAAGATTGAACTCCCTTCCATAAGACAACCTCGATACCACATCAGATTGGTTTAAACCAGAGCTACATTGTGAATATCATAGAGTAGATGGACATATGACACAAAATTGTAAAGATTTAAGATGTGCAATTCAAGATTTGATTGATAAGGGTCTTTTTAATATAAAGGAATTACAATCTACAACTGATTATAAATCTCCAATAAACAATCAAACTCCTACACAACAAATACCAATAATCAATCAAGACATGGGGATCTCCCAAGAACCCCTATTCAATTATCAACAACAAGAAACCAATCAAATATTGCATGTTAATGTGTCCCATCATGATGATATTATTAATATTGTAACAAAAACTACAAATGAGCAACCTCAAGTTCAATCAACTCAATCCGATATTCAAGATATGGATTCCTCATTTGACCAACCTTCAAAACTATCTTTGGCTCTAGAGAATGATCCAAAATGGAATGTAAGCATAGAAAGCTCATCTTTAGAATCAAAATCTCAATCTGAAATCCACTTTGATAACCAACAACAAGTGATTAATCCTCAAGCAAAGATATCCCTTTTAGAAGTATTACAAATTTATCACAAGGAAATTTTGTTCAAAATACCTAGCCAACAATTTGTTCCTCATCATATTTTCTCTAAGAACATAATTAATGGTGTAAACCCTCTTGAGGTTAACCATATTTCATTCTATGATGAGGATATTCCTTCCTCTACTCCACAAGAAGACTCCTATCTTTACATTACAGGATCTAGTAAAGAAACACTTGTTAGAACTATCATGGTAGATAATGACTCCTCTCTTAATTTATGCACTTATCAATTATTCCAAAAACTCAAATCAAAGGAAGAAGATCTTAATGAATCAAATGTTATTATAAAATCTTTTAACAATGAAATTCAAGAAGCTCAAGGTACTATAATTCTTCCCCTTAATATTGGATCCAAGATCCTGGATACTTTATTCTATGTAGGATATTGTCCTTCACCTTACAACCTACTTCTCAGGAGTCCTTGGATTCATACGATGAGGGTTTTCCCTTCCACTCTTCACCAATGTTTGAAGTTTGAACTTACAAATAAAATTGTTACCATACATGGTGACCCAACACCATTTGAAGAATATTTAACGATTGAAACATCAAGTTCTATACATTCTCTATTATCACAATTATCTTCTATCCATCACTTTTCTTCATCCATATATGATCATCCTTGTTTACCAAATAACATCCATGCATATCTTTCACATATACTTTCTCCATCTTATCAAGACTTGGAATATAGTGATAAGAATGAAGAACTTTCTTATCCTTCTTACATTTTATTTTGTAACATGATCAATTTTCCACATATAAAAGTCAAATCTTTTGCTACATTATTCTACATTATAACAAAGCTTTTGTTATCACTACCTTTTATTCATCACCTTCTATTCTTACCTTCACCTCAACCAGATTATCCTTCAAAACCTCCTTTGATTTTGAAGCAACCTTAGACATGCTATACTCAAATAACCTTGTATAGTGTATATAGATCATCTTGTATATACCACCAATTTCAATTCATAAATTAAAATCAAAATACAAAAAAAATCAAAATCCTCAAAATATTCAAAAAAATACAAATGCAACTAAGGAACTTAAAGGTAAATTTGAGCCCAACTGGCTTGGACCATACATTATTACTGCAAAATTTGAATCAGGAGCATATAAATTATCTACCTTAGATGGTAAAGAACTTAAAGAACCCATGAATATTTTGCATCTCAAACGTTACTATGCATAAATTTGGTCATTTCATCCATGTATATATTTGTTCAAAATTACTATCTTGTATTTCTTTCAATTTATCCAAAAACACCCAAAAACATTCATAAATCTCCAAAAATCTTCAAAAACTATCTATTGCATTTATTTAAAGCACTTGTTAAATTCTTTTTGCTCAAAATCAAAAATCAAATCAAAATCAAAATAAAAATCTAAAAACAGCTATATGCTTGACTCTTTCGAAACCAAAACAATATACAGAAGAAAGAGAGAGTCAACATTCTCAAAACTTCTCAAAAGTGTTTATATATATTTTTCTTACAATTATTGCATTTATATGTTTTCAACTTATTTTGGATAAAATTAGCATTTATTTGGAATCCCTCACTTGCACACTCACAAAAATAAATATCTTGATTTTATCTGGCATGATTACTAATCTCTCTTATATCAAAGTCCACAAAATTCAATTAAATAAAGTTTGAGCATAGAGAATTGATCTTGTTATTTACTTAAACCAAGCACATCTTTTCACAATAAAATGATTATATTTGTAATTTCCATGTTTTGCTACATAGTAGAACTGATTTCTTGAGTGAAAAGTTTCCCCTGCTATCCTATCATGCACATGGTCTAGAATCTTTGAGAATTGGCAAAAGGACAAGCTCACCCCTACCCAGAATAAAAATCCCTTGCTCTACAGCTAATCCGAGCAAGTATCCCTAGCAAAGAAAAAGAAAAAAGAAAAGAAAAATTCAAGAAAAAAAGAGAAAGAAAAATGTTATTTCAGCAATGTTCCAAGTATTATCAAGCAAAAGAAATACAAAAAGAAAAATAAGCAAAGTTCAAAAGAAAGCAAGAAAGCAATAAAATCCCTTTCCCTACCCTTTGAAAAGAAAAGAAGGGTTGATGAGCTTGAATCCCTGGAATTCTCAATTATTCGAAAACCGTGAGGTAAGCCCCATAACAGGTGGTTTGTGCCCAACCTCGCTTGGCCTTGGGTAACTCCTAGCGTGGCGATATGTCTGTCACATTAGCGACCTTATTTTGTATAGACCTATGTCTCGCTTATGGATTAGCTAGCTCTTGATAATCCGATCTACATAGTAGTCTAATATGGTTATATGCATCTACATCATGGTTAATGAACATTTATTTGGTTTTTTCAAATCACTTGTATCATAGTATCTTGCTCAAAATCTGGTAAATGAACAATGCAATTGCACACACATTTGTATTTGAGAGATTTTGTCTATCATTATGATAAATCAAGATCGGAAATGAATTCACATATGCACATAGGGATTCCTTATAAATCTAACTTTTGTCTTCAAAGTACTTTGAAATATTATTTTTGCAATTTGTTTGGAATAAATCAAGTACAGTTGTTTACACAAAGACAACTATATCATAGAAAAATCAAAAATTTCTTTCAAAACATATCATGTATATCGTGTCGACTTTCGCGACGATGGTATAGTTCCACAACCAAAATTGGAATTGTATGCCTAGCGCAAGTCCTCATTTTCATATTTCCTGTTCATCAAACATCAATCATGCAATAAAAATAACCTTTTTTGGATTTTCGCGATGATGGTATAAGTCTATACCTACATATTCTATGCCTAGCGCAAACCATTGTACCAATTTTATTTTCCATTTATCAAAAATCATAAAAACCATATGACTTAATTCATTATTTTACACAAATTATGCTTTTCAAAAGCAAACCCATTTTTCACTATTTTATGTCATTATGTCAACCTTTAACTTTGCAATGATGGTATAATTCCTAAGGAATTATTCACAAATTTTATCACACTTAGGAATTTATGCCTAGCAAAAATCATTTTTAACATTATTTCATGCACAAATATTTTTCATGAAAATCTGAAAACAAATCATCATCATCATCATCATTTGCACCATTGCACCAAAGTCTTAAGACAGTCTCTTAAGCACTCTTTTTACTTTTTAACAATATTTCTATAAATGGGACTAGCTTGACGACCGAGTGAGCAGCGACTCCATGAAATGGTCTATAATAGCGACAATGTCCTTTGAAATTATTGTTAGAAGTCTCTTTTTATTTTTTACATTTCATTACAACAAATCAATTTGTTACATCAGATTATTTCATTTAAAATATCACCGCATGACATTTAAATTATAATATCTCCAACGACATAATTACATCCAATCATCACATCAATCAAACATTAAAAGCCTCATAAACATACACAAGACACAAGTCATATGATCAAAAATAGCTCATCTATATATGTCACAAATATATGTACATCATCAAAACCGAATCGGTATGCCACAATCTGTACCTCGGCATACTCAATCCTCTATCAAACAAAAAATATATATAATACAACATCAATGTCCAGCCCTCTAGCCTCGAGAGCCCCTCGAGCTCTCTGCCTCATCTCCTCCCCCGCCCCGAGGTGGACGAGGTGGCCCCATCGCAGTCTGTGTAGTCCTAGTCCTCGACCGGGACGTGGTCCTCGATGACCCGATCCTGATCGGATCTACGATGTTAGCTGGCAGGGGTAGTCTATCTACCTCTGGCACCACCTGGAAGTACAGTGTTTGATAGAATGTCAACTGGGCGATAGCCCGTGTCAACTCTCCTGAGCTCGCCCCTCCGCCCCGTGCCCTGAGGCGTGCAATCTCATCCCGCAGCTGTGACACCTCAGCATGGTGTCGTGCAGCCGCATCTTGTAGCGTCCGCACCTGAGCTCGCAGACGATCTCTCTCCTCCTGGAGAGTAGCCATCTCGCTACTCTCTCCTGTGTCCACACCCTTGCCCTTATCGGGCGATGGTGGCCTCTGTGGAGATGGGGGTCTCTCCTCCCTCCTCTCCCGCTACCGCGGCCTCTCCTGTGCCTGTGGTCTCCTTTGCTCTCTCCCGCCGTGACCCTGGGCCGCCTCTATCGCTACCTGGCGCCGCCTCCCTATCCGATGCACGACCGCGTGGATCGGACCCTAAGCCCTCGTCATCCGAGGAGGGCGGATGCCTGCGTACCAGGCATCGTAGCCGTCAGCTACACCTGTGTCATCTCCATCCACTGGCCGGATGGGGGCATCATCCGCATCCTGACTCCGGAATCGCTGCATGTCTGGAGCCCCGCTAACCGTGGTGTTATCCCGGACAGTTCGAGAAAACTCATAATCCCTGAGAGATGGGATCCCCGCTGTAGACCGAACTGCCTCAAAACTCGGTCGTAGCGGTGGAGCTCCACCTCTCCCCTCTCCATCCTCAACCAGCAGACTCGCCTGATGCGAGCCAGCTCCTGTCCATCCTCGGCCCACCCTGGGTGCCCTCTCCATGGTCTCCAGGTGATCTGATCCGGGATCAACTCATCTAGCAGTCTCCGGGACATAGGCAGGTCGATCCGTCACTGTGCCCCTCTCCGGAGCCACCAGTAGAAGACTCGGGGCCTCTCCCCGTCTACCCCTATCAGTGGAAGCCCTACCGGCCTCCGCACCGCAATGTGCTCCCAACACCAAACCTGTAGTAGCGATGTCATAACCAGACATCGGCCGCCCTTGTACACGACCCCATACAGGATCCTGTACAACCGGCATAGTACAAAGCTGCCCCAAGCAAACCTGTACCCATGGTCCCGCATATCGCAGATCACATCTGCGAGCATCCATGGTACCCTGCACCCGCTCTGGTGGCACAACAGAAGTCCACCAACCACCCCAGATAGTACCCGTGTGAGTCTGGATGCCCCAGGCATCTGGCGTAGTGCCTCGATGTTCACTCCGCCCTTCTCCAGGGTGAAGCTCGGGTCACCACACAGCCGTCCCATAGCATGGCCCTAGTTGGCCGTAGGAGTGATCATCCGTCCTTGTATGGGGATTCTCGGAATCCTCCATACATCCTCCAGTGTGGGAGTCATCTCCCCTATCGGTAGCCAAAAATAGGAAGACCCCGGATACCATCTCTCTGCTAGGGCTGTCAGTAGCCCCATATCTGTGGATATTTGTGGCATCTCCGCCACATGCTGCAAGTCGGCCTGTGCCAGCAGATCCCGCTCTGCCTGTGTGAGCGCGGCCAAGTCATCTCTCAATCCTCCATATTTCCATTCTCTGCTCTTTAGCAATCCTCTCTGCAACATAAACAATAAACAACAAATAATCATTAATCAATAATTCAAATAATCAATAATGCAAGTTAAAAATTCAATTTTTTTGCAATTGATGATATCGCCCACTATTGGACGATATCGTCCCAAATTTGAGCATAATCGTCTCCGATTTCGTAGTTCGAAATCGTCTCTAATTTGACGAAATCGTCCCCCTTTCGACGATTTCGCCCTCGGGCGAAATTGACGAAATTGAGACGATTTCGTCGAAATCGGGACGATTTCGTCCCGACGACGTCGACGGCCCAAAAACGGCCGCGATGCTCAAAATTCATCTAAAAACTCACTTAAAAAGCATGTAAATTCAAATTAAATCAGTTCTAGATCAGTCTAGACCCTTACCCGTAGACCGCGTCGGACCTCTGCTGATCTGTGCGTCGTCTCCACCATTTTTCCGCTTCAGAGCTCTCAAAATAGTAAAAATGAACAGTAACAATGAATTAGGGTTTTACCCTATTTTTCTTAATTTTATTCAACAATAATTTTTTGCTTTTCCGTGTTTTTACCTCAAACGTTCGATTTGGGTAAAAACACGGAGGGGGCACCATAGTAAGCTGTCGTACGATTCGACCAAGAATCGTCGCCTAAAAGTGGGTATAATTTTTTGCTTTCTCGTAGATCGAGAAGAACTCATCTTTAACGCATTTTCTTCGGAAAATTCGCTAAAGAGGGGGCAAAATGTAGCACCCTAAAATTGGCGCAGTAAAATTATAAAATTTACATTCACCTTAGTAAATAATTTAAAAATCAAATTTAACCTCCCAAACCGCCCGTTAACCGTCGGGTATTCCGTTTCCCCCTTTTTCGTGCCATTTTTAGAGGTTGTTTTGACCGTTTGACGATATCGTCGCCGATCAGACGATATCGCCCCAGATTTGACGATTTCGTCTGGACTAGGACGTCCAGACGATCTTGTCGCAAAACTGAATTTGCATAGTTGGAATCTGTTCCAACGGGTCTCCAATCTGGGCAGAAGCGTGTCTGCGCCGTTGGGACCCTTCCCCGTTGGAGATCTCCCAAATTGGGATGATCTCCAACCTCCCAACAACTCCCCCTAAGCCTATTTAACTTCTAGGATTTTCCCTCCCCAACCCCTCGGCTGAATTTATCTGCAAACTGAATCCTTCTGCGCTAAAACATCATAATCTTATTTTTGCATTAGTCCCATAGCAATTTTGATGCAGGTATATCATTGATTTTCAACCGGAGCCAGCACCCATCGTCGTCGACGAACCTGTTCAAATCGGAGGCGATCCTGTCGAATTCGAGACGATTTCGTACTGATGCGAGACGATCTCGATTGCAGCCCACATCGAGGCAATCAGTGCCTGGAGTTTGCTTTTCTCAACTTTGTCTCTGTTATTTTGTTTTGCAAATTAGATAATATATTCAGTTTTTATCCTATTTTGCATCTGGAGTTCACCCATTTAGCTTAGATTGCATGCTAAGTTTATGATCTGCCATTTAAGTACAGTAATTTGCATTAATTTCTGTTCTTAAACATTGTTCAGTATTCATATTTCTATTTGGTGTAATTTGCCTCTGTTTGCACAGTAGGATTTTTTGGTATTTTGCATCTATTTTCTGTTTTGCAGGTCTTTGATGAATTCGTCTGACGAATTCGTTAGATCTCAGACGATCTCGTCTGATTGCAGACGATTCTGTAGAATCTCAGACGATCAGGACTGCTTCAAAATCAGAATCTTCTTCAGACATCCGGATCAGGTATTCCCCGTTTTCCTCCTGTAAATTCTCTGTTTTCTGCTTTCAAATCTGTCTGTTGTATTCATGGAACTTGCATTTTCATATAGTTTAATTTAGTTTCATTCGGCCAAACCTAGGATGAATGTTTAAGATTAAAACGAACTCATTAAACACATTCCAAAAACCTAGGCGTGGAAACCGCCATTAAATGTTTCTTGGTGAACCCACCATCCGTCGAAAAATCACCAAAATACACCTCCCTTGAGAGGCGGGACCTTCGCAAAGTCCTCTCGTCCGAGGTACCGCATCATCCTTTTCCCATCCTCCTTCCGGGCGCGGATCCTATAGCCTGAAGGTAGGGATGCAAAAAATTTGGAGCGATACAGAAGGCCATGAAGTCAGAAGGGTCACGATTTCATGACAGAAGAGAAGATGATGTCAGTAGAAGTAGAAAGTGTCACGATATCATGACAAAAGCCATAAGATAGTGTTCGGTTACAAAGGTGTTGTGATATCGCGACATGTTGTAGTTTCGCAAGAAAAGCTACAGAACCACAGAGGCGGTTGAAGCTGACAGAGTTAAATTTGAGCCGACGTAGTTTAGGGTTTTGCAACCGACGAAGTTAAGGGTAGCAGCCGATTAAGATCAAGGTTTTGATCTTGAAAGTATTAGTATAAAAGCAGGGCTATTTGGAGAGAAAAAGATATCGATCGAAGTGTGCGTGCGAAGAGCGACGTTCACAGACTGTGCAAAGAGAAAAAGTTTGATCACCGAGAGCAGAGTGCATTCTGTTGAATCTTCCAAGTGAGAGAGATCGTAAGGAAGCAGAGTGCACAAAGACATTTGTGCCACACCGAAGGACTGTGTTTGGTGTAGATCAAAAAAAGAGATTGAGGACATTTGTGCTAGACCGAAGGACTATGTTTTAGTGCAATTTTTGAGGACCAGCTTTGGAGGTGATAGAGTTGAGGACAGAGGTCTCCAGCCAGAGCATGGAAGACAGGTGTCTTCTATTGATAGAGTTCCATTTGCTAAGGGCAGAGGAGGCAGAGGTTTTCTAGAGGATCACTAGCCATAACAAATCTAGGGGATTGGTGTCTCCTTTGGGTTGATGCCCATAAATATTGTAATCGGGAAAGGTATTCTCAGATTTTGAGTTGATAAAATTTAGTAAGAGATTTTATCCGTGGAGTAGCTCGCTTTGGGTGAACCACATAAATTACTGTGTCTCTATTGTGGATGGTATTTTGTGCATTGCTTTGATTACTGCTATTAATACTGCTTTCTATACACTACATAATATTGAATTGAAAGTTGATTTGAAGGAAAAAGTAAAAAGTGGGCTTATACTGTTCACCCCCCCTCTTAGTATAAGCTTGTGTTCTTTAATTGGTATCAGAGCGGGTGCCTTCGAAAAGTTTAATAGCTTGAAGGAAAAGCTAGCAAATAACGCAATGGATTATTCAAGTGGCAATGCAACACCTATTTTTGATGGATCAGATTTTGGTCTTTGGAGTGCAAGGATGAAGGTTCATCTAATGGCACTTGGGAATGAGGTTTGGGAAGTGATTGAAGATGGGTACACTATTCCTGTAAATGGTCCATATACTAAAGAAGATAGGCTCCTACATCACAGCAATTCAAAAGCAATGAATGCAATCCTGAAAGGTTTACAGAAAGTAGATCTAACCAAAGTAATTCACTGCAAGACAACTAGTGAAATGTAGAAACAGCTGCAGATGGTTCACATAGGTGATGTAAATGTCTGAAAGTCCAAGTTGAGACACTTCAAAGGTATGTTTGAACAACTCAAGATGAATGATGATGAAAATATTAGTGACTACATGCTTCGTATGGATGAGGTTGTTAACTCCATGAAAGACTTAGGTCTTGAACTTGCTAAAAATGATGTTTGTGATAAGATTTTAAGATCTCTTCCTAATAGATTTAGTGAAAAGATTTTTTCTATTGAGGAAGCTAAATATTTGGATAAGTTGAAAAAGGATGAGCTCCATAGTATACTTGTAGCATTTGAGTTGAGAACTCAAGTGAAGGTTGATGTCAAGAAAGAGGTAGCTTTCAAGGCTACCAAGAAATCCAAGGGTAAACAACTTCAAGAGAGTGATGAGTCTTCTAGTGATGAAGAGGCATATTATAGCAAGAATATTATAGCAAGAAAGGCAAGTTCTCTAGAAAGCACAAAAGCATGAAAAATATAAGATGTTTCAATTGTGGAAAGTTTGGTCATTATGCTACTGATTGTACTATTTCCAAGAATGAAAGTGATGAAGAGAAATAGGTTTTTAAGAGCAAGGATTTTAAAAAGTACAAGCATCACAGGAAGAACAAAGATGAGCACAACAATCATGGAAAGAGGTATTCTCACAAGCACAAGAAGAGTTTCTACCTAGACAAAGCAAGTAAGTGTTCTAGTAGTGATAGTGAAAGTTCTTCAAGTGATAGTGAAAATGAGATGTTGTTCATATCAGAAAAAGAGGAAGAACCGAAACATAGATTCATTATCATGAAATGTTTTAGATGTGGAAATTTTGGTCACCTTGAGGATGATTGCACAAATAATGAATTGGTTACTAGTATGTATGATGATGCTTTAGAAAACTATAAGGAAGATGCATGTATGGTTTTTGAAAAGGGTAGCACCTCTAGTGATAAGAAATCTATAAAAGACTCTGATGATTTAGAAAGCAAACAAATAAAGGATCTTGAAAGTGAACTTACTAATGCTCTTAGTGCTTTGAAAAAGGAAAGAAAGAAGAATGCTAGACTCAAGGATAAGTTAGATGAATGTTGTATGGAGAGAGATGATCTTACAGAAAGTATTGACTTCTCTATGGCTAAGACACAAGAACTCAAGGATGAGTTAGAGTCTAAGATTCTTCAGTATAATGAGTTGGAACAGAAAATGGCTTCTTTGGAAGTGGAAACTAAATAGTACAAGGATAAGCTGTACAAGTTTCAAGATAGCTCCAAAAGGGTTAAGTCTCTCATCAAAGGTCAAAGAAAACCAATAGATAAAATAGGTCTCAATTTTGTTAAGCCGCACAAGGAACAGGTTGGGGAATCTAGCAAGATATTTCAAAAGGAAGAGAGTTCTGATGAAGAAAGTACTTTAGATCATGAGTCCGTGAGTGATAGATGCATAGAAAATAGAATTCTAAATGCGAAGAAGAAGTTTTCGGGACCCAAGAGGTCAAATAAAAGAAAATTTCACGACAGATGTTTTGCATGTCACAGGTTCGGTCACATGGCTTCGCATTGCATGACTCAAGTAAGGAAGGTAAATGACAGTTTCAGAGGTAGCAATTTCTTTCAAGGGTATTGCTACTCTTGTAATCAGTTTGGGCATAAGGCAATTTTCTACAAGGCTAATAACAGGAACACGGTTAGTCAGAACAGGCGGATTCGAAGAACAGGTATGCCTAAAAGAAATAACATTATTACCTGTTATAAGTGCAACAATGATGGTCACACAACTAGATAGTGTAGAGCTGATATTCCAAGGTACAAGAATAGAAACAGTGGTATGAACAGGTCTAAGGATCAAGGCATAGACAAGAATAGGGATGAGAACAAGAGCAAGAACAGTGATAAGAACAAGAATATGGACAAAGAGTTCAAGAGAAGGCCCAAGAAGGAAGTTATAGACACTGATAATGATCAGTGCCTAATGGGAGATTTACTCCCAACCCTGTTTTAATCACCTCATCAGGAGTTGGGGGAGGGACTAAGCTAAGAGGCTCATTCTTAGTCCCGAGCCCCAAAGGTGACCCTTTGCCATTGATGACAAAGGGGGAGAGATATGAGTAAGGGGGAGAGCTTGCTTCAAAGTGAAGAAGAGCTTCAAGTCAGGGGGAGCAAAACTTCAAAGGCAGATTCTCAATTGTTAGCTCAGTTGCTTTCAGTTTTGGATCTTGAGAAGTGTTTTCAGTAAAGGTTTGCCATCAATGACAAAGGGGGAGATTGTTGGAATTTTTTGGTACCTTGGGTACATTGCCTTTGCTCAAGTGTAGAAGTTGTCATTGATGTCAAGAAGCTTAGAGCATGGACAGTGGGTTTCCAAGAAGATCATAGTAGCCCTTTTGCAAAAGATCAAAGAAAAAAGACAAGTTAGAAAAAGTATGCAGCAGGCTGGAAAAACTGTCATGATTTTGTGACATGTTAGAGGAGAGAGAAAGTGCTGGAAAAACTATCGTGATTTCATGACATTTTAGAGGAGAGAGAAAGTGCTGGCAAAACTGTCGTGATTTCGTGACATGTTGGAAGAGAGAGAAGAAGCAGGCAAAACTGTCGTGATTTCATGACATGTTGGTAGAGAAAGAAAGCAAGGTGGAAAGTGTCGCGATTTCGCGACATAATGCAAGGAAGGTTGTACGGACAAAAAAGTGTCATGATTTCATGACATGATGCAGAAGGGAGAGTCCGCAATGTGAACTGTCGTGATTTCGTGACAAGTTCAAAGAGAGATAAAGTATCTCGAAAAGTGTCATGATTTCATGACATGCTACAGAGTTCAAAGTGAGAACTGTCATGATTTCGTGACATGCTGAAAAGCTCAAAGTGAGAACTGTCATGATTTCGTGACATGCAGCAAAGGGAAGAGTCTCGAAATGAGAAGCATCGTGATTTTGCGACAGGTTGCAAAGAAAGCTTTCGAAAGCTGAAAGCGTCATGATTTTACGACAGGATGAAAGAAAGCATACAGATGCAGAAAGTGTCGCGATTTCACGACAGGCAAAAAAGATAGTGTACGGATGTAGAAAGTGTCACGATTTCACAACAGGGAGAAAAGATAGCAGACGGCAGCAGAAGTGTCACGATTTCATGAGAGAAACTGAAAGCATGTCTTCCATAGGTGAAGAGTCACAATTTTGTGATAAAAGCAGAAAGGAAGGCTATGAAGACAAAAGCATCATGATTTCGTGACATGTTCCAGTTTCACGGGAGTAAGGCAGAGAGAAGCCCAAGGCAGCGAAAGTGTCACGATTTCGTGACATGTTTCATTTTTGCTAGTGCAAGCCGAGAAAAGGTTGAGAAAGCGAGAAGGGTCATGATTTCATGACAGAGTGAAGATGACATCGGTAGAGGCAGTAGTGTCACGATTTTGTGACAAAAGCAGAGAATAAGGCCATGAAGTCAGAAGGGTCATGATTTCACGACAGAAGAGAAGATGACGTCAACATAAGCAGAAAGTGTCACGATATCGCAACAAAATCCATAAGATAGTGTTCGATTACAAAGGTGTCACGATATCGCGACATGTTGTAGTTGCATGAGAAAAGCTACAGAACCATAGAGGCGGTTGAAGCCAACAGAGTTAAATTTGAGCCGACGTAGTTTAGGGTTTTACAGCTGACAAAGTTAAGGGTAGCAGCTGACTAAGATCAAGGTTTTGATCTTGAAAGTATTAGTATAAAAGCAGGGCTTCTTGGAGAGAAAAATATATCGATCGAAGTGTGCATGTGAAGAGTGGCATTCGCAGACTGTGCGAGGAGAAAAAGTTTGATCGTCAAGAGCAGAGTGCATTCTGTCGAATCTTCCAAGTGAGAGATATCGCAAGGAAGCAGAGTGCGCAAAGACATTTGTGCTAGACCGAAGGACTGTGTTTGGTGTAGATCAAAAAAAGAGATTGAGGACATTTGTGCTAGACCGAAGGACCATTTTTTAGTGCAATTTTTGAGGACCAGCTTTGGAGGTGATAGAGTTGAGGACAGAGGTCTCCAGCCAGAGCAAGGAAGACAGGTGTCTTTTGTGGATAGAGTTCTATTTGCTAAGGGTAGAGGAGGCAGAGGTTTTCTAGAGGATCACCAGCCATAACAGAGCTAGGGGATTGGTGTCTCCTTTGGGTTGATGCCCATAAATATTGTAATCGAGAAAGGTATTCCCAGATTTTGAGTTGATAAAGTTTATTGAGAGATTTTATCTATGGAGTAGCTCGCTTTGGGTGAACCACGTAAATTGCTGTGTCTCTATTGTGGATGGTGTTTTGTGCATTGCTTTGATTACTGCTATTAATACTGCTTTCTATACACTGCATAGTATTGAATTGAAAGTTGATTTGAAGGAAAAAGTAAAAAGTGGGCTTATACTGTTCACCCCCCCTCTCAGTATAAGCTTGTGTTCTTCAAATAAATTAAATATTTAAACCTTAGACAAAGGTAAATATTTTCAACCTTACATTAATAATATTTTTACCTTGAATCATTTGCCTAAAACATGATATTGCCCAACCTCATGAGCATACTTATAATTAAATCATCCTTCCAATTCTTCCTTTGACATCAATGACAACTCAACATTTCTAAAAACTATTCAACCTCATATGAGGTGACAATCATCAATCAAGTCCTAATGATTACATAACATCAAATAATGTAATGATTACATTTACATAACAAAAAATAATGTAATAAATTCTAACATGCCCTATTATATTATTTAGTGTAAAGATCATTACCCTCCATGATTCCAAGGGTGGGACACTGAAACTATGCTTTGGCTTTGTCTTTGGTTCTGGCTCTAGGTGTAGCTCTAGCTATGCTAGCTATATAAGTAATCTCCACTAGGTATTTCTCTTTGGTTAGTCATTAGTTATACCTCAAGGTCATCATGGCCTTTGGGCTACCTCTTGGTCATCATTGCCTCTAGGTTGCCTCTTGGTCCTTTTTCTCTAGGTTATCATCACCTCTAGATCTACCTTTAGGTCATCACCTCTAGGAAATTACCATTGAATTATATTTTTGAAATCTTCCACATAATGTCTCACTATATAACCTGTCACTACATGTATTCCAAGCATTGTTTGGATCATATTGTTCTAATACTAAAACCATTTATCTCAAGTTTTTTTAGATGTTTTTTCCATGGGAAAACTTTCATTATTCAACAAAATCTACCTTCTATAGAAACCATTCAACATTTATTTTACTTTATCCCAATTTGATACATTCATCCATCCATAATTCATCTGTATTTTTTTGGTCATTTTCTCTTTATGCCAACACTTTTTTTTGGAGTGATTGTTACCTCCACAAATCTTACAAGAATATAGGTTCCAACACCTAGTTGTCACATATTCATATCTTTCATAATGACTACAACAACCCAACCTAGGAACTTCTACATATGATTATTTCTTCACAAATTTTGTGTCATTACTTCTTTCTTGACTTGTTATTTTATCTTTTGCATAGGTTTTCCTTTTCATAAACTTAGTCTCATTGCTTCCTCGTGGACCATTATAACAAAGGCCTTCATTATTTGACCTTGTTCTTTGAATTATACATATATTTGTAAAAATGTACTATTATATCTCATTTTTCTTATTAATTTTGAGCCAATTCCTTTGGTATACCTTTCAAAGCATCCATTTTCTTCCTCATTATTATAATCCTTGTCACAAGACCATATCTCTTCATCATTACTTTGGACTTTTCCAACAATATTCAAACATATAACTTCTTCATCACCACTCTAATATTTATCAGTATCACCTAAAAAAATCCCCAAAGACATAATTATCACAATGATCTTTAACATAGTCTAAATTATTATAATATATAACATTATAATTGTTGGTCAAATATCTTCCTAATAAAAAAAAATGCATTTGTGCACCCTAGATACGACCAACATTGAATTATCGGAGGAAAGAGATGTCCCCCGTGTCAATACCCAGAGAGGGTTGGTTCCCTTACTAAAATTCTACACTGGTTTAAGATAAGAGTTGTAGGAAAGAAATTAGAAAATACAAAAAGAAATGGGAAATATGTCCATAGGCCAATTGTGTAGGATGGGAATAGACTAATAGCAAGAATCCACACCAAGCAATGAATAACATGTAATAGATAAAGAAACAACAAAATTTACTTAAAACTTTAAACATATAATATTTCAAATCGGCACTCCAGCACTCACTACTTTCATCAACAATATTCAAATTCAACTCGTAAAATTTAAATTCAGTGTCAAATAAAGAATCTGAGTGTAAAAATAAATGTGTAAATCAAAAGATAATAATGCACCAAGTCATTTGAAAATACAAGAGCTCTGTATGTCTATTACTGTAGAGAACTTGAAGAGTTTTCTCGCAGGATGTCTATTTTTTTCAACCCTTTACAATGAAAGTTTTCTTAGTATTTATAGAGGTTTGTGCCTCTTTCATTAAATACATGAAAGGACCTAATGTCCATAGATTAGGGACATAATGAGTCATCATTTCTTGGAAATATTCTTCTGACAATCGTGATCCATAAATTATTTGGAGTGACAAGGCATTTTGATCACCACGACATTAAATTTTGGGCACCTCCATTGTCTTGAAAATCAAACACATGCTTCAATAATTTACTCCTCATTAATTTTTATTTAGAGGAAGTAAAACCTTTGAGAAGATGTTCTTGAAAATAACAAAAATACTTTCCTCTTCACCACCAACATTAAATTGCAATAATAATTTAAGGTATATCTTCAACCCAAAAAATCAACCTTTAATATCGCCCAAGATGATGGTAATTAAAGATCAAATCTTGCATCATTTAATTTGGCATATGTTTTCCATAATTTATCCTTAGGCACCGCAAGCAACTTAACTCATTTACTTTCACCATGAAAATGCTTTATCAAGAAAAATATTTTAAAAATTCTCTTCGCCTGAACTTTGAGAATTTTAAAACATTTGTTCTCCAACAAAGAGACGAACGTGATTGCCTTTTGAAACAACTTCGCCTTTATTATTTTATATTTCAACGACGTGGGATCCTTCTACCCAAGTGCAAAGGTGAAACCAATATTTAATCCTTCGTCACCCTAATTATGCATTTCAATGTTGTTCGCCCCTAAAAGGGGCGAACAAGATCATCGCCCATACTTTGGGGCGACTGTGTCGATATAATTTAAAACCCGTTCGCCCAACCAAAGGGTAAACATGATGTTTGTCTCTCACGAGGCGAACATGATTGCATTTTTTTCCTTTAAAAATATTTAGTGCTCGACTTCCCTTGGAACGCGTTCACCCCACCAATGGGCGAACGTGACGTTCGCCCTTCCAATGAGGCAACTGTGATTATGTTCTCACACTTGACCAAATTTTTTCTTCTTTATTTGCTACTACTTTGCTTCTACAATGGCTTTCGGGATGAAACCAATTTAATTCAACTTTGAATTTCTTTTGTGATTCAATCAAATTATTTTGAAGTTGATTTCTAAGCAGTGATTGGGGTTGGAGTGTTTATTTTGCAAATAAAAAATTACATAAAAAACTAAAATGACTGCAATGCTTGTTTTAAAAATTAAGCAAGATGTTTCATCATGAATTTTTATGTTACAATTAGCAATTTATTTAAAACCAATGTGGCATAGTGCAAAACTGCCAATATTTCTAGCGACTTTCGGGCTATCCAGCTCGCATGGATGCAAGCGATCCCAGGCCTTAATTCATTAGGTGATCTTGAGTCTTCTTTCCAACCTCCTTGGTTGGTGCCTTTGATGTAGATTACTTTTGGTGCTCTTCTACTTTAGCTTTCTCAGTGGCTTCTGCTTCTGCTACAACTTGGAGGACTTCTCGTTCCTGTTCTTCAGCGACTTTTGTGGATGTTGTTTGTGCCATTGTTGCTTGTTTAGCCTATTCTTTAAGGCTCTAAGAAGTGAGCTTATAAATTGCAACCACATATTTCCATGATTCTGTGGTGAACAAGGAAGGAGTACTCATGGATTCATAAATAAAACACATATTTTTAATATCCTCCAAACTCAGGTGCCTCACTTGTTGGGCTAACTCAAACAACAAGAGCTCCATACAAGTGTACTTCTGCATGAATGACAAAACCTAAAAATCCATGATAGGTTCCTCCCAAGCATCAATCTCTGAGGTATCTTCAACAAAATGCTTCCATGCTACCTCCAATTGTGCTTGTGGAAGAGGTTCACCCTAGTCATCAATAAATTCTAGAAAAACCATGTCACGTAGAGCGTTAAGATCAGTCATCAAAATAGTGTGTTCTCGCTCTATGGCATTTAGAATTTTTTGAACTTCCCACACGAGATCCATCTGCTAAAAATAGCTGCTTAATGTGACTTTGGTAGCTGATCAGGAATGGTCCATCTCGCTCAGGGGTTTCACATACATGGTGGAATTTTCCAAGACCTGTATTTTGATTACCATATCCATATGGGGTGACAGTAACTCCTTTGTGTTGTCAATTATGTGTTGTCCCATTTGAATCTAAATGTGAGCTGTCCATAAGTAAATCAGAACTTGAACTGCTTCTAGAGCAAAATTTTCACAATTCCGTGTGAAGCGAAGATGGGATTCTTTGATATTATCTTAAGAAAAACCCATAGTTTGAGCAGCTTTATCAGCCAATTGAGTCTGGATAGCTTCTAGCTTCAAGTGAAGGTTGTTCATCTCAATCTAGGTTGCATCTCTTTATTTTAGATGAACTCCTACCTGTCACCATAAGTGATCATTTTTGGTAGTATTTATTTCTTCTTGTGGTCTACTTTTAGCCAAGGTCCTCTCAAGTTCAATGATCTTGTCAACCTGATCAAAATACTTTTGTTTATAGTGCTCACTGTGAAGGTAAACTAAACTCATGTCCACCTGTATGTTGCCCATATTTTCTACATGATAAATCCTTGTGAGGTCTTCTGTTATGGTGTCAAAAATAAGATTGCTTGGAAACAATTCTCCTTTAGGCTTCTAAACCAATGGAGTAATTTTGGTGATATGAGCCTCCATTGCAACAGGATCAAAAGCAACTTTCTTAAGAGGACGTGCTAGTGCGAGAGCCTCTTTGCACCACTTTATTTTCAACCATTGCGATGAACTCAAGTGAGTCCTATTGATATTTTCTACATCAGACTGCTTGGACGCCACCTGAACATCAAAAAAGCTTGTAATTCCGAAAATGGGTTGAAGAAAATGAGGGCATCAGAGTGGGTAGGTTGTGAAATGGATGTGGCAGTTAAAAGTGGAGGAATGGAAATGGTGGGATGGATGGATGGATCGGTTTTAACTGTAGTTATGCTCACTATGGGAGGATATTGTGTACTTACTGCTTCGATGGAAATGCTAGTGATAATGTATGTGGAAGGGCACGAAAATGGATTCGGTCCCGATGCATATGAACTAAAAGAAAGGAAGGATGAAGAAAAGGGAATGGAATATGGAGCAGTAGTAACTTTGAGAAGAGAAGAAGCAAGAAATGGAATGGATACAAAAGGTATACAAAAATGCAGGGAAATGGACACATAAACTAATGGGAGTGAATCGAAAGAAATCACTACATGCTCCAATAAAGAAGGATAAGAGGGAGAGGGAAGGGGAGATGTACCTTCGAGCATGATCGACGTGTGATACGAAGATGGAGGCGACTGTAATGTTTCTTGTTTCTCCTCCACCACCTCTTCAAAATTTACTTGGGTCTCCAAGACCTCCTCTTGTGGTGGTTTTGATGGTTGATCTTCCTCTTGGCCTTGAACCATCAGAAATATTTGCACAACCATGGTTTTAGCCTCGGTCATCATGCGAGGAGAGAAAACTACAGTAGAGACAACTGAATTTGTCGTAACCACAGTAACTCAAACATCGATGGAAGAAATAGTAATAGCATCGGTCCTTGGTTTCTTCACTACCTTAGAAAATAGTGGTGCCTTTTGTGCATCCTGCTTCTTGGGTGCTAGTACTTCCTCAAATTTTTACCTCATTCGATGTGATCATCGCTTGAACATGTATTGTTACTCTTCCTCCTCAAGAGTCTCTTCTTTAACCAAAGGACGTTGTCCCTAAGACTTGCTTTCACCACTATCGGACTGTTGAAAACTATACGATAAAATACTGGCAAAAGTGACTGGCTGATAAGAATCAACACATTCATCATAAACCTCTTAAAAAGCATCATCCAGTTTGATCCCATAAGGAGTCATTGGTTTTCCTTGGTGTACATGCATTATCCACCAATTCATTATCTTTTCTTCAAATCATTTAGGCTCACTGGCTTTAACCTGACTAAACAATCCTAGTGGAGGGACTTGAGATCTATATTCTACTTCTTGCTCATAGCAGTCATGCCAAGGGGGAAGTGTAGCCATTTTATCCATATGCCAATTCATATCAGGCCCATTGAAATTATTTCTATTCTGCTCAATATCGGGTTGAGGAAAATAATGAAACTATTTGAGCTTGACAATTTCCTTAAATTTTCCTAAGGGGTCATACCTCCAACGTTGTGG
The DNA here is from genome assembly GCA_028583015.1 of Wollemia nobilis. Classification (NCBI taxonomy): domain Eukaryota; kingdom Viridiplantae; phylum Streptophyta; class Pinopsida; order Araucariales; family Araucariaceae; genus Wollemia; species Wollemia nobilis. Next base: position 6,724,423 of record JAQPPZ010002440.1, read on the forward strand.
TAGTTCTATTAATCATAGATCTTGCAAGGAAACAGTGAGAAGATGATTCTGTCTGATTTGACCCGCTACTATACCATCAAACCTAAATGGCATATTGCATGTTGTATTTTTTCCACACCCTATCCCATATATATCATTTACGTAATCTGACTTGCAGACTACCTCCATAGCAAAAACATGCTCTGTAGCGAAGTATGGCAACAAAAATGGCTTACTCGTGAAACCAAAATCTCATACAACTACACCCTAGGTAAGCAGAAAAATATCACCCTTTTCCTGAGTTACCAATGTATCTCTCAACTCACGCGACACTCTTTCACATATACCACATAACAGTTCTATTGTCGACCCCAAAAACCAATTGTTAAAACTATAGAAAGACTCCCTTCTTGAAAAAACTGAAGTCCACTTATATACTTGCAAAGATTGATCATTTTCATCTGTTTGTGTAACTGCAATAAAAGGAAAATGTTGCTACAATTAAAAGAAGAAAAACCATACCAAGAATGAACTATGCTTGAATGATTTTGCTTTCTGAGTCTGCAATTTCTCCAGCAGAGAATTCATCCTCTGTGAGATGTAATTAGCCCAATCGAAGAATATTGGATTGGTGTCCTCTGTCATAACTGATGGGGAATAAAAATATACCCGACCAATACATTGCGCTAAACCCACCTACCACTTGTGCACAGTATCATCAGAAGGTAAACCTGCAATCCACACTAGCATTGAATAAATATCCAAGATTTTAAAATCCTTAAGCAATTTTGGCAAGTTGGGAAGCTGCCCCATCAATGGTTCTTTGATGAGCTAAGTCTCCATGAATTTACTCATTGTTATAGTAGAGATGTATTTATCTTCCTGTTCATTTGTATGCAACTTCTTATGAACCCCATAGGTAGGTGGTTGCAATCCACATGTGAATGCTTCTCGGATCTTGTGTGGGGTAATAGTGAAGAGAATCTCCCTCTTTGTATTTTTGATCGCCCTGGTGAATGGGTCATAAAATTTGGTAATGAGTTGCACCAGCTTAGGATAAGAGTGTACAGGTGGGCACAGGAACCAAAAAAGCTACGAATAGTATGACACTATTAGCCAGCTTTATGATGTGACCCCCTAATTAACTACAAGTTGAACGTCTTGTCGCAGTCTCTCCATCCTTTGTGGGTTATTATGCAATCACCAATATCGATCATCGTGTCATCATAGGGGTCCAGGTCGATGTAATAATTTTTTGGGACCTTTTTAGACCTCGTACCCCCTTATTTTCTCTTTGACTTCTTAAGCTCTGTGCTATCTAAAGCGCCTTGGGGCTCTATACTACGTCTTCCCATTTTTCTCTTTGGTAAATTTACCGAGCACTTCCCAGAAACTTCTGTAATAACAGTTCAAAGCACATGGCAACAGAAAGAATTTAAATAAAATTTTAACTATGAAATTTACCTTGCTTTTTTATATAGAGCTTCTCTCCAACTACCGTAATAAATTCTAAGTACTTGTACGCCCTCAAAAAAAATATGAGCCTTAATGCACTCGCCTGACACTATTCCCAATGTATCCCAACATATCCTCTGATTCACTACCAAATTCACCTTGGAAAAAAGTGTCTTTCTTTGCTGTATAACTACATCGTAAACTGTGCCCTGGTTGCAAAAGCTTGCTTTGGAAAAATGAATTGGCCACTTGAATCAATTAAATACTCCTTGTGCTTCTTCGAGAAGAAAAACTTTCACCAGCCTGCATGTTTTCCAATAATTGTCACGTCTTGGAGGAAGCAATATATCTGCACTGAATCTACTCCAAAATCAAAGGAGACATTCCCTTACTGAAATCTGCTTCTCTTTTTTTTTTGAGGCACTTTTAATTTTCTTGATAATTTGGATCAAAGGTTCTCTTATATAAACTTTGTTTCTTTCCTTCTTCGCCTTTCCCTTTAGAACATAAAATTTTCTAAAAAAAACTTGCCTCCTTTTTTTAGAAAAAACAGCTTTTTTTTTTTTTTTGCATCGCCCCCAAGGTGGATGAACAGGACGTCCACCCGACCTTAGGGTGATCATCCTTTTATTTTTGTTTTGTTTAATTTTTTTTTAAAACTCTTTTTTTTTTTAATTTAAAGTTTTTAAATTTAAATTTATTTTTTTTTAATTGTTTTTGTTTTTAATTTGGGATCGCCCAAATAGATGGGCGAATGTTACGTTCGCCCAACCTTTGGGCGCTCCATTTTGATTGGTTGGGGGGCCACCAAAATGAGATGAGCGAACGTAACATTCACCCACCAATGGGCGCTTCCCCTTTGGTTGGGGGGGCACCCAAATGAAATGAGCGCTCCCATTGTTTTAAGTGGGGGAGTGCCCAAGGCTTTGGGCGCTCCCATTTATTGGAGGGGGGGCGCCCAAAGATATGGGTGAGCATTAAGTTCACCCAACCTTTGGGCACTCCCATTTTTTAATTGGGGGCACCCAAAGGTTTGGGCGCTCCCAATTTGTTTTTGTTTTTGTTTTTTAAAAGTTTTCCTTTTAATTTTTTTAAAAGGTTGGGTCACTCCCAAAGGGAGATGAAAATAATATCGCCCACCCTTTGGGCGACCATTATTTATGTATATGTTCACCCAAATTTTGGGCGAACCATATGATATTTTTTTTAATTTTTTTTTTAAATTAAAATTTTTTGTTTTTTAAAAGTTTTCCTTTTATTTTTTTTAAACGGTTGGGTCGCTCCCAAAGGGGGCGAACGTAATGTTCACCCACTCTTTGGGCGACCATTATTTATGTATATGGGCGAACCATATGTTATTTTTATTTTATTTTTTTTAAATTAATTTTTTTGTTTTTACTTTTTTTTTTAATTTTTTTTAAGTTTAAAGCTAGGGGTGCCCAAAGAGGTGCGCGATGGGGGTGAACGTGACGTTCGCCCCACCAATGGGTGACCTTAATTTTTTTTTTGTTTTTCTATGTGCAAATTTGTTTTTCCTTCTCTCTTTTCTTTTTTTTAATATATTATATCTATTTATGAACTTGTTCTCTTAATAATGGGACAAAAACAAGACGAACACAAGGACTCAATTTTTTTTGCAATGCATAAAAGTAATTAGAAAAATGAATATATACATATTTTACAAAAGTACCTTATCAAGATGTTACTGAATATAAGCCTTCCATGTGTTGAAGATGATAGGCGTTAGCTGAGTTCACAATAAATATTTGGAAAGGACCCTCCCAAATAGCGTCAAATTTGTGATGTTTCCATGGATTGGCCTTCTTTTCATTCCACTTGAGAACCAGATCTCCAACTTGAAAACTGTGTTCAGTTGTCTTCTTATCGAACCACTTCTACATTTCCTTGTTATGTTCGACAAACACCTAGTAAGACTTTTATCTATCCTATTCCAACTGTATTAATTGTGCCAATCGTGCGCTCATAGGATCAAAATCCTCATCTTCCTCATAAAATAGTTGCAATGTCTGAAGGACCGGAAGCTCAATGTGAGATGGCATAATTGCTTCTTTCCCATACAACAATGCTTACGAAGAAGTTTTAATGGAATTTTTTATGGAAATGTGATCTGCCCAAAGCGCCTGGTTTAATAGCAAACGCTAGCTTCTCTTGTTATTTCCTAGTGTCATTTTCAAAATTCATAGGTTATTCTTGTTGGTGGATTCAGCCAAAACATTCCCTTGTGGGTAATAATTGGATGAAGTATTGATATAAATGTTGTGTTTTCTAGCGAACTCCGTGATATTGTTCCCAATTAATGGAGTTCCATTATCGGCTACAATTGAGTCCAAAACATCGAAGTGAGTGATAATTCCCTCTAGGCATTTTTAGTAGGAATTACCTCCACCCATCGGGTGAAATAGTCAATTGCTGTCAAGATGTACTTATACTCTACAAAAGAATGTCAATCAATAAGTCCCACAAAGTCGAGACCCCACTGCTAAAAATGTGCTTCTACTTGAATTAGACGAAGAGGTAATACCCCCTTCATGATTCTACCAACATATCATTGATAACTATCATAGTGCGTACTAACTTTATGAGCATCAAAAAACAAGGTAGGCCAAAAGTAGCCTGCTCAGATGATTTTTAAGGACATGGGCCTTCCTGCATAATGACCTCCTAATAGTATAGAATGAAATTCTTCTAATATTTTTCTTTTTCGAAGTCCCTCACACACTTGAGGACTCCATCAATGTTTTTGTAAAAGAGCCCCTCGGGCAACAAAATATATTTGAGAGCTTGCAACCCGAATCTTCGACGTTACAAAACATCAAGGCAAGATGGACATTTTCCTAAAGTAAAATAATCTATTAGATCTTTGTTCCAATCACGATCGCTAGTTGTATGGTTCGTGCAAATGCTTTCACCAATACTATTGTCATGCACCGCATTAAATGATTCAGAGGTCGCACTTTTGGCTAGCTCCTTGCATGGATCTCTCCCACAAACTAGCTTTGTTGGTCGGATCTCCACATCATATTCTTGAATTTTTGAGACCCAAATTGCTCTCTTATCTCCTAATTCTCCTTGGAGAATAAAGTTTCGTACATTAGGATCTATAACATACGTGACCATTTTGCTCCGAGAAACAAAGTATTAGAATTTATTCAATGATTTCATCATCGCGTATACTTTTTTCTCAATAAAATTATATTTCTCCTGATGGGGAGCAATGACCTGACTCATGAAAGAAATTGGCTTCTCATATCCATCTTGTCGTTGTGTCAAAACTGTAGCATAACTCTCTTGTTCTCCTATGACATAGAGAATGAAATCTTTAGAATAATCAGGATTAACCAATACCAGAGCTTGAGTAACCCTCTCATTAATTTCTTTGAAAGCCTATCTCCTTATCTCAATCCATTTAAAATCAATATCTTTCTTCAAAAGCTCAATCATGGGTTTCACCACCTAAGCGAAGTCAGCAATGAAATTATGGATGAAATTAATTTACCCAAAGAAGGATTGCAGGTCATTTTTCTTTGCTAGCAATGATAGCTTTAGGAGCACCTCGATGCGTAGGATCAGTGGCCAATATTTCTTGTGATATTACATGGCCCAAAAACTTCCCTTCTTTAACAACAAATATTGAATTCTTCAGATTAATCAAGATCTCAATCTCATAGCGATTCTCAAAAACCTACCTCAAATGAGCAATGTGGTCTTCTCTACGATGTGGAAACACAGTTATATCGTTAAGATATATCACAATAATCCTATTCAATAACTCACTGAAAGCAATGTCCATGGCCCTCTGAAAAGTGGTACTAGCATTTGAAAGTCCAAATGTCATCCACTGGTAGGCGAAGGTACCCTACTTAGTGGTAAATGTTGTTTTATATTGGTCCTCGCCCTTCACCCAAATTTGATTATATCCAGAGAATTCGTCTAGCAATAAAAATCTCTGAGAACCGGCTACTACATGAAGGATTTGATCGATCTATGGTAGATGGTAATGATCTTTTAATGACGTCTGGTTTAGATTGTGAAAATCAACACACAACCAAATGTCTTTGTTCTTATTCCATACTGGGACCAGGTTTTCCACCCATGTTGAGTGCTTGATTGGATAAATTATTTTCACGTCCAACATCTTCAACAATTTTTCTTTCATAAGGACTTCAATCTTGGGATTTACGTGCTGCTATTTTTGATGAAAAGGTTCTACCCCTTCCTGTAATTCTATATTATGTTGGATCACATTCTTATCGTAACCCTTCAAGTCGTGGTAGCTCCAAGCAACAATATCTGGATACTCATAACACAATGTTTTGATATCTTCCAGTTCTTCTAGAGTGTTGTCTATTCCAACATTGATGATTGGAGTGGGTAATTATGGAAGACTTGGAGCCAGCTGTTGTGGGATAGGGATTAGAGCAATATGAGGTGAGCTTGAGCTCCATGAGGAAACTGGGTATATGGAAGGCATGGGCTACAAAAATCTACTTGAGTACAAGTATTGTAGGAAATCAGGAACAATGGGTATAGTCATCTTCGAGGGAAGTCTACATACAACAATCAAATCAGATTTGGCCTTCTGTATCTACGTATAAAATTTTGGAAATGTAGTCATATTGGTCTATCACATGGCCATACCAATTTTAGTGCTAAATACCATGAGGTAGTAAAAAGTAGCTTGTTCATGCGTGGACCACAAGCCATCGAGAAATATTTTCTAGCTTTGTGCAAATATGACTTTGAAATAAACTATCTCCTCCTACGAATGTCTTTGAATCATTGTGAACTAGTACAACAAGGAGTATGGATCAACTTGTTCATGAAAATTTGTAATCAACAACTCTACTAACTGATCCCATGATGTAATAGTCCTCGATTGCAATGATTATTACCAATACAACAATTTCACTCTCAGCGATAATACTAGTAATTTTATCATTACATATTCATTCGTTATGTCATGGATGGTTGCCAAAGAAGCTACATCTTAGATATGCTCATATGCAGTTTTATTGGTACCATCATATGTCGGCAGGGCCTTCAAAGCAGCTTGGGGCACTAGATTTTGTGCCTATAGGTTCAAAGCCTATGAGCTATTCCATACTGGGAACTGCCTGGGTGGCTACTGTGGTGGTATATTCTAGGACATATGGAGTGGTATATGAGGTGGAGCTCAAGAAACACCAGCGATCATGTGAGGCGGAGGTTGAGGAAGACTAGTGGCAGTACTACCTGGGATTGCGAGAGCGAAAAATACACCAGCTAGTCATGATAATGTGACAGACAATATATGGGATATATGAGGCAATGAAGATGTATGGTGTAAAGTGGCTAATTAAGGATGTTCCCCTAGCCTTTGGATATCAAGTTCATAGAAATCAATTTGGTGATTTAGATCTTTGGCCTTCGATCTTGTATTCATGAGACATAGCTTTCGATGTACTTACGTTTAGATATTTTGGGGTGTAATCGAGTTTCCAGATGTTCTAATTCTTTAGTATAAAGGTGAATATCAAACCTTAATACTGTGAAACTATTGGCACCAGTGGGTTTGTCAACTTGGGATAATACTTGTTCCACTGACTATGGATCTTACTAGGATAGAAATTGTTTGTCCCACCAAGCGTGCAAAAAATTATTGGTCAAATATCTGCATAATCAACAAAACTGTGTTTGTGCACCCTAGATACGACTAACATTGAATTACCAGAGGAAAGAAATGTCTCCCGTGCCAATATCCATAGAGGGCTAGTTCCCTTACTAAAATTCTACACTGGTTTAAGATAAGAGTTGCAGGAAAGAAATTAGAAAACATGGAAAGAAATGGGAAATATGGCCATAGGCCGACTGTGTAGGATGGGAATAGACTAACAACAAGAATCCACACCAAGCAATGAATAGCATACAATAGATAAAGAAACAAAAAAAATTACTTGAAACTTTGAACATATAATCTTTCAAATCGGCACTCCAGCACTCACTCCTCTCATCAAAAATATTCAAATTCAACTCACAAAATATAAATTGAGTAGGAAATAAAGAATCCAAGTGTCAAAAGAAATGCATAAATCAAAAGACAATAATTCACCAAGTAATTTGCAAATCCAAGAGCTCTGTATGTCTATTACTGCAGAGAACTTGAAGAGTTTTCTTGTAGGATATCTATTTTTTCCAACCCCTTACAATGAAAGTTTTCTTAGTATGTATAGAGGTTTGCACATCTTTTATTAAATACATGAAAGGAACCAATGTCCATATATCAGGGATATAATGAGTCATAATTTCTTGGAAATATTCTTCTAACAATCTTGATCTGGAAATGATTTGGAATGACGAGGCATTTTTATCACCATGACATTAAATTTTGGGCACCTCCATTGTCTTGAAAATCAAACATATGCTTCAATAATTTACTCATTAATTTTTCTTCAGAAAGGAAGTAAAACCTTTGAGAAGATGTTCTTGAAAATAACACAAATGCTTTCCACTTCACCACCAACATTAAATTGCAGCAATAGTTTAAGGTATATCTTCAACCCCAAAAATCAACCTTTAATATCGCCCAAGATGATGGTAATTAAAGATAAAATCCTGCATCATTTAATTTGGCATATATTTTCCATAATTTATCCTCAGGCACCGCGAGCAACTGAACTCATTTACTTTCACCATGAAAATGCTTTCATCAAGAAAAATCTTTTAAAAATCCTCTTCGCTTGAACTTTGAGAATTTTAATAAAATTTGTTCCCCAACAAAGAGACGAACGCGATTGCCTTTTGAAACAACTTCACCTTTATTCTTTTATATTTCAACGATGCAGGCTCCTTTCGCCTAAGTGCAAAGGTGAAACCAATATTTAATCTTTCGTTTCCCTAATTATGCATTTCAATGTTGTTCACCCGCAAAAGGGGCGAACAGGATCATCGTCCATACTTCGGGGTGACTGTGCTGACATACTTTAAAACCCGTTCATCCAACCAAAGGGTGAACATGACATTCGCCCCTCTCACGAGGTGAATGTGATTGCATTTTTTCTTTAAAAATATTCAGCGCTCGGCTTACCTTGGAACGCGTTTGCCCCACCAATGGGTGAATGTGACGTTCAGCCTTCCAATGAGGTGACCGTGATTATGTTCTAACATTCGATTGAATTTTTTCTTCTTTCTTTGCTACTACTTTGCTTCTACGACAACTTCTAGGGCGAAGCCAATTTACTTCAATTTTGAATTTCTTCTGTGATTCAATCAAATTATTTTGAAGTTGATTTCCAATCAGTGATTGGGGTTGGAGTGTTTATTTTACAAATGAAAAATTACATAAAAAAGTGAAATGACTGCAATGCTTGTTTTAAAAATTAAGCAAGATGCTTCATCATGAATTTTTACATTACAGTCAACAATTTATTTAAAACCAATGTGGCATAGTGTAAAACTGCCAAAAATAATCAAAGAGATAGTAATGGTTTTTCAGTACAAGCAATTTTTTTATTATCACCATTTAATGACTTAGATTCATCATCAACATGTTCTTTAACAAGATGATATTTATCATGGACAATACAATTTTCTTCTACACAATCTTTTCTCTCCTCAAAAATCTTCAAGTCATTGGTATCACATGCTATATTTTCAGCTCGTATGAGATCGCTTGTATCATAACAAACATTTATCATCATGGGCTTATTCTTCAACCTTTCAATTATTTCCTCTTACCTTTTGTATTTCACCTTAATAACATTAAGAGTGATTAATGTCATGTATATTATCTTTTGTACATCAACAAGTAATGTTACAAAAATTTTAGGGCAGTCATCAACTTCATTGAGAATAAAATTTAAGTAGCATTGCAGTGTTGAGAAGTCTTCATTTTTAGCTTCTTTGAGAATTTATTGTAAGTAACACGTTAAATTTGTTGACACATACTTTTCAAATTCAACTTGTTTCTCTTCACTAGCTTCTTGGGAATTTTTAATTGATCTCTTGACATTATTTTCAAGACTATCTTCACAAGTATCAATATATTTAATAATGGATTGTAATAAAGAGATCAATATTAAGGATTCTTCATTTTCATAAAATTCTTTTATCTTGTTGTAAATAGAGATTTCTAGCTTGCTTCTCTTTTCCTTCACTTGTTTTTGATGACCCATGCTTTTTAATATCTATTTGCTTATCTCTACTTGTACTATCTTCTGGTGAAGCACACTTTTGAATGTTAGTGTGCATATTTATTTGATTTCTCTTTGGTTTTTCCATGTTTTCTAGTGAACACTTCTTTTTGTAGCCTTTGGATTTTATTTTATTCAACACCAAATGGTCCCCTTTTCTATATACCACCAACCTTATATATCGAACCTTTTAATATACCTCCCCTTCCTACATACTCATCAATATATGGAAGAAGCCAACTCTATCTATATATGCAATTGTATGTGATAGATACCTTAAGGCATATGAAAGATATTGATACGTGTACCAAGGTAGTATTGAAAAGGATTTGTCCTACAATGATACTTGCTTAAAGAGAAATCTTCATAGGTGGGTTTAACTTCTCTCGAAAATTGGATTTTCTCAATTTTAGGATTTACGTTTAATGATAGTAATGAATGGGGTAATAAATGGAGTGAAACAAAATATCACAAAAATGTGTCCTTATTCCTCGCCTAACGATTTATAGGGTCGATGGCGAGATTTTGTCATGGTAGCGATATTAGACTTTAGATGCAATAACTTAATGCAATAGAATTACCTATAAACACAATTCAAAGGTATCATTTATATCAAACATTGTGATTATGCAAGGCACATGTTTTTTTTTTTTGTGTACACAATCATTTTTTATGTAAAATTTATGTAAAAAATAAGGCATCGATTAATGCCAAAAATGCACATTTTACAATAAATACAATCCTCCTTGAAAATAAATTTACTATAGACTATAGGACTTCTTAAATTTCAAAATTATTCCCCCATTTTCATTTCATGACTTAGAAAGAATTTACCTCTTAAAAACAATAAAATGCACCTCTAGACCTTTTAACTCCCTAAATGCACCTCTTTCAAAAATAATTTTGTATTTTTATTTTTGAAAAATATTGTCTATATTTGATATATGTATTTTCACAAATTTACTTCTTCTTTTCTTTTTAAAATATAAAAAATATTTGCAATAGTATGAGAATTAAACGTAAAAATATAAAAAATATTTGCAATAGTATGAGAATTAAATGTAAAAATATTTACTTCTTCTTTTCTTTTTAAATAGTTCCCAAGTAAAGAAAAGAAGAAGTAAATTTTAAAACAACGGTTTCCTTCTCCAGATCCAGCACCATCTTCACAAGTTCAATCTGAAGCTGGCCAATATTCAAAGTTGCTTACTCATTCTATAGTTGCTCCTTTGTATGGAAACACTACATTGGTCTCAACTCCTTTTCTCCCTGATGCACGCATCCCAGCTATGAGATCCACCTCCACTATAGCTACTGAGAATCATCCTACTATTTCAAAATTGAAAAAACTAAGAAAGGCTAATAGGAACACCTTATATTGGTGGGAATCCCACTCCGCTGAAGCCTCCAAGGCTCTAGACCACACCTAGGATATGATAGCGCTTGATCCCACAACTATGCAATGGTAGAAGGTAAAGTTGACACCGACGGTAAGAAAGCCTAAAGACAAAATGATGATAAAATATTACCAAGCAGAAAGTATAACATAATATATTACTCAACTTCATATGCAAGATGAATGGGGAATGGCCCAGGCTCACTTGGGAACTATTTACTTGCATGGGGAATACTTTAAATAAAAATTTATCAAAGAAAAAGAGGCTAGAAATGAGTTATAGTATGCGTTGCAAGAACAGAACTTGTAGAGAAATCCTTGAAATTAAAGGCCAAAATGTGGGAAGACAGGTTCAGTAAAGCTGCAAATGAAGCAACTAAGTATAAAGAAGAAGTTCAAAAAGTAGTTGAACATATTCAATCTCTGAATAAATAAATACAAGAGCTCCAAAAATAAGTCTAGGAAGGACAAAAAAAAACACACAACCTATTGAAGGAAAAGGCCAAAGCAGTTAGAAAGGAAATTTTTTAAGATATATTGCAATTGAGTCTAAGAACAAGGCCTATGTTGTTATACCTGGCCAAAGCAAAAAAAAGTGTTTGAAATGGTTGAAGATGAGCTTAAAGCTTCAGTGAGTTTTTTGAAGACAATATTAGACGCTGCAACAAGAATACAAGTCTTATCTAAAAATATGCCAGAGAATATTACTGCCAATATATGAAGTGAAGCCTAGTCACAGGCTAAAATTATAGCTAGGAGTTTCTTTAGGAGATTTAAACTTGTCAAACAAGGGGTAAACCTACTCCAGGATCTCGAAGCCGAAGCTAAAGGGCTAGTAAAAAATTTGAACCTAGCAAACAAATGTGGGCTTCCATATCTTTGGGATGAAAATTTGAGCATTCTAAGTGAAGATGCACTCACAACATCCCTGAGATGTTTTATAGGGGATGAATCAGAGATAGAAGGTTGGGAAGAGCATGTCCAGGAAACACATGTGTTTGCTATGATATAGAATATCACGTAGATTAATTCATGCTTATAAGAATTGATTATGAGGTAGAAGACATTATCTCATGACAAGGTAGAAGAGTTGCAATATGTGTATCATTTGTTTATGGAATATTTAGACCCCGATGATGAGACTTGGAGAGAAGTCTGCCTCACTTATTATGAAGTTATTAAAATTATAGAAAAATAGAGAAGGTCCAAGAGAACTAAGTAGAAATAGCTGACAGAATGTGGGACCAATGGCCAAACATGAAGATATTTACAAAAAATTAAGTAAAATGGAAGTTTGATGTAATATAGTAAGGTATACATAAGCTAGTAAGAGGTATTTTGAAAGGTAATGTTTTTCTTATTCAAGAAATTCTTTTCTAATTTTTCAAAACTCCCTCTTTCATATTGTTTTGAATCCATTTCCCAATGGATGAAGGTCCTGGATTCTAATATTTTGCTAGCAAAATTCTCTAGAAGGCGCCAATAATGTTAGTCTAAAAATACCACACTGAAGATAGTGAAGATTTTGAATCCGAAACTAGTTTTCAATTTTTGTGGAGGAGAGAAAGAAAATACTAAGGCACGAAGAGTATCGCGATGTCGAGACATGTTGGAGTTTCGTAGGCTCGAAGGAGAAAAGACATTCAAAGCGCCAGAATGTCACAATTTTATGATATGACAAAATTTTGCGGGCTCGAAGGAGAAAAGAGAGCCAAGGTGCCAAAATATCACAATTTCATGACATGATGGATTTTCATGGGCTCAAAGGAGAAAAGGGAGCCAAGGTTCCAGAATATCGTGATGTCACGACATGAAAAATTTTCATGGGCTTGAAGGAGAAAAGAGAGCCAAGGCACTAGAATGTCATGATTTTGTGACATGATGGAGTTTTGCAGGCTTGAATGAGAAAAGAGATCCAAGGCACCAGAATGTCATGATGTTGCGACATGTTGGAGTTTCGCTGAGCAGATAAACATAAATAGAAACAAGTGAATGCGCTTTCAATATACCTTTGGTAAATGTGATGCGCTACGTGCTGATTGGCTTCTTTCTTGACTATGTTTTCAAGGCATTCAAATGATGTATTTCTTAGACTTCAAGGCATGACACTATGCATCAAATGCTTTACATTCTATGGTGTACTCCTCTATTTTCTTTGTATTATCCTCTTCTCCTTTTTAATTCTCTTTGACCTGTGTAAGCTTGATATGCACACTCTATTTAGGAAGGTCTATTAATACTTATCTATCTCTCTTTGAAAAGCATGACACATGGAATTTATGTTTTCCTTGAACATAGATATCCATATTAGGTGGTGTAGGGATATTACAGTCTTTAGAATATTGAAGAACACAAGCTTATACTGAGAGGGGGGTGAATAGTATAAGACCACTTTTTACTTTTTCTCTCAAACCAATATATGCAATGTAAAGATAGCAATATCAACAACAGTAATCAAAGCAATGTACACAACACCACACACAATAGAGACACCACAATTTAACGTGGTTCACCCAATGCGGGCTACTCCACGGAGAAAATATTTTACTAAAACTTTCTCAGTTAATCTCTTGGGAATCCTTTCCCTATTACAATGTTTATGGACCTCTATCCAAAGGAGATGTTGATCCCCTAAATCTGGTTTGTGGATCTCTATCCATAGGAGAACTCCTTCTCCTCTACTCTGGCTGGTGATCCTCTAGAAGACTACTGCCTCCACTACACTGGCTTGTGGATCTCTCTCCACTGAAGACTCTTGTCCCCACTCAGAAGACCTATCCTCACTACCCTAGCTGATGGATCTCTATCCACTGGAGACTACTATCCTCTTTGCTCTATCACCTCCAAAGCTCTATCTCAATTCTATACTAAACATAGTCCAGTCGGTCTAGCACAACTCTGCTCAATCTCTTGCACTAAACACAGTCCAGTAGCGTCTAGCACAAGTCTTCTCAACAAGCTCACTCAAATATGCACTAAACACTAGTCCAGTCGGTCTAGCACAAATCCCCCACAAATTTTAATCTGCTCAAATATCTCAATACTCAAAACTCTCACAATCTATTCACAAGTCCACCTAGAACTTGCTCAAATATGCTCAACAAGTCCACTCAAGAACTTTCTCAAATCTGCTCAATAAGTCCACTTAGAACCTGCTCAAATATGCTCAATAAGTCCTCTCTAGGACTTAATCAAATCTGTATTGTAAGCTTCCACAAAAGCTCACACAAAATTAGTCCACAAGTCTTCTCAAAGACTTACCTCAAATCTGCTTAACAAGTCCACATAGAACTTGTCCAATCTCATAGAAACATAAAGAGAATTGTTAGAGACTCAATATGTTCTATACTCAATGCTCAATCACTTTCTCAACTCAAATCAATCTCATAGAAGCATAAAGAGAATTGTTAGAGACTCAATATGTTCTATACTCAAAACTCAATCACTTTCTCAACTCAATATCATAGACACATAAAGAGAATTGTTAGAGACTCAATATGTTCTATTCTCAAAACTCAATCACTTTCTCAACTCAATCTCATAGAAGCATAAAGAGAATTGTTAGAGACTCAATATGTTCTATTCTCACAACTCAATCTCTTTCACAACTCAAATCAGAATATAGAATAGTTTATTTTATGGAACTTGAACAATCACTTCATACATCCACTTGACTAGGCTCAATCAACTCTACTCAAACCAATCCTCAAGAAACCAATCTTACTCACAAACCCTAGTCCAAGCATGTAACATCCAACTCAAAATATTTCTAACAATGCTCAACAACAAATCTCACATAACAATGATACTCATTGCTTTTCAAATTCATCTTCACATAACAATGATACTCATGATATTTTCAAACCCTAGTTCAAGTTCTTTGCATAATCCAATGGCTTCAACAACAATGCTAATAAAACAAGGTTTTAATCACAACACTTAATTTCATAAAACCTTGAAGCATTAACTCAAACACTTTTGAAAAGGAAACCCTAATCAAATCCTTTTCACTCCAAACTTAATTTTCAAGTAAGCAATCAATCAACTCAACCAAGAAAGAATTTGCCCATACCTTTTTGCTTGACAAGGAGTTGATCTCACAAATCTGCCACACTCACAATTTCTTCTTTGCCAATCTCAACAAGGGTTAGAGAGTAATAATTTCTTCAACAAAATACAATGCAAAATAATACCAACATAACACCTTATCACTCCAACTCAAATAATATTCAAATACCCTCACAATAATTTTCTTTAACACAAACCCTTTATTAAAGATCAAACAACACTCAAAAAGTCTTAACCCTTCAATATTTGCAATATAATAATTTAAGACTTTATCAAAAATATTTAATACCAAAGCTTCCTTATTACTCCAAGTAATACCTTCAACTACCAACGTTATTCACCAAACACTCTTTAAACAATTTCACAAGCAAACCTTATACCTCCAAACACCTTGTATGAAAACCTTAGGCAATAAAATTAATTTCAAAAGCTTTACCTTGGCCACCGACGGGTTTCGACCCCGTAATCTCTACCTCCACAAGCAACCTATCGTGGGCTCCATGACCATGTGCTCTATGAGCACGTTTAAGAGCCAAAAGGCTCTTTCTCCTCCTTAGCATTTTGCTCAACAAAAACGTATGAAAAATGTTTTCCCTTTGGCGCTCACCACCACGAGTTTTGAACACAACACTTGCTTCCTCCAACATCTATGCTTTGCCACTTGGACCACCGTGTCCAATGTGCTTCGAAGACTCCAACCTTTCCACTTTATCCTTGGCGCTAAAGACGAAAATGTTTTTCATCTTCTTCCTCAACAAATCCTTTCAAAATTGCAAACGAAGCTCTTTTACCTTGGCACAAATATTATTCGATCGAGGGATAAACTTTGCAATGTCTTTGAGGCCACCTTTTATACACAACCATGTATTTTCTTCAAACGTCGATGCTCCCTTGTTTTTAATGACGTCGGCGCCTTTAAACACTTTATAATATATGCAAAGTGCTTAAATTAAATTTGATGACGTCAACATTATAATTTATAAATATTTTAAATTCAAAAGAATTTAAATTTTATAAATTATAATTATAGGTTTAATTTTTAAAACCTTCCTTTACTTGCATTCCATGGTGTAAATAATATTTATTTATAAAATTTAAATTCTTATTGAATTTAAATAATTTATAAAAAATATTATATCTCCTTTTCAACTTTGCACTGAAACTCTTGACCTTTGGCCTTCTTCCTGGATATCAAATAGCAACTTTGACAACTTCGTTCCTTGACAAAAACCTTGATATTAATGTTAACTGCATTTCTTGACATCAATGACAATTTTGGCTTAGGGACTCAAAATGTCCAACAATCTCCCCCTTTGTCATTGATGGCAACCCACATTCTTTTTACTGAAACCTGACCTTTCTTTTTCTTCTGCTCCCCCTGGGACATTGCTCCCCCTGGCTCAATGCTCTCTCAAATATCAAATCTCTCCCCATTACACAAATCTCTCCCCCTTTGACATCAATGGCAAAGGGTCACCTTTGGGGCTCGGGGCTAAGAATGAGCCTCTTAGCTTAGCCCCTCCCCCACCTCCTCTTGAGGTGGTTAATTCTGGGGTGGGAGTATTTCTACTCCCCAAAAGCATTGTTCTTTACCTTTATCCTCTTCCCTTATTTTCTGAATTTTTTGATTCCTCTGACTATTTCTATCCAAGTCATCATCCATGTTCCTGTTCATCATTCCTTATTCCTATTTCTATTCTTGTTCACATCCATGTTCCTATTCTTGTTCTTATTCTCATTCATATTCATGTTCCTGTTCTTGTTCATACCTATTTTTGGAATGTCTTCTCTACACCATTTTGTTGTGTGACCATTATTATTGCACTTATAACACTTAATGATATTATTCCTTGGAGGTGCAAATATCTTAGGATTTTTCCTAGTGAAGTCATATCCTCTTCTTTCATGAACCCTACAATTCATTGCCTTGTGACCAAACTGATTACATGAGTAGCAATACCCATGGAAAAGTTATCCATTCCCATATTCCTATATTTCATGTGTCCTGCATTGTGAAGCCATGTGCCCAAACCTGTGACATGAAAAACATCTTCCATTGAAGCTTCCTTGTTTTGACCTCATTGGTCTCCTGTTTTGATTGTTGTTCCATCTGTATCTTCTCTGTGCATTGTTCCTATCTTTGTTGAACTCTCTATTGTCCAACTCTTCCTCTGATGTCTGAATTTCTCTTACACTGTCTTCTTCTGAAGTATCTTCATCTAAAGTTTCTTCTCCTTCAAAACTTGAAGTTGACTCTCCTTCCTATTTCTTTTGAGCTTGTTCAAAACCAAGACCTATTTTGTTTGTTGACCTTCTTTGTACCTTGACTATCTTATCCATAATATTTGAGCTATTCTTGAATCCTTTCATATTGATCTTGGAGTCCTCTAAATCTTCTTTTAGTAGTGCCACTTCTTGTGCTAACTTCTCACATTCCAAGATATTTGCTTCTAACTTATCTTTGAACCTCTTTGCCTTAGCCTTTGATTTTTCTAAATCCTCTATGAGCAATATTCTCTCTTCATCACATTCTTGAAACTGAATTTCAAGTTTAGAGTGTTGCTTCCTTACCTTCTTTACCATGTCAAGGGCATAGATAAGTTCTCCCTTGAGATCATATCCATTCTCTTTTGAATATTCTTCTATTTTTTTGCCTTTGTCCACATCATTAATTTCTTTTGGCTTGTCTTCTATAGGATCACTTACTTCTTCTTCTAAAGCCATTAGAATATTTTCATCTGGTCCTTCAAGTGCATTCTCATATTCATCATCACTGAAACTATAACCATCCCTTGTACAATCATCTTCAAGATGTCCAAAGTTACCACATCTAAAACATTTGAGAATAACTGGAGTCTTTTTCTTAACCGGTTCTTTTTCTTCAATCATAAATAGGACTTCATCTCTATCATTTTCTGAAGAACTAGCATCACTATCATTTGAGTACTTACTTGCATTATCCGCATAGTAGCTCCTCTTTTGTCTTTGGAAGAACTTATTTCCTTGTCTATTTTGTCCATCCTTGCTTTTCTTTTGATGCCTATATCTTTTTGATTCCATGTACCTGTGATCCTATTTTTCTTCACCATTGTTGTTCTTTGGTTCTTTACAATCTGTTGCAAAATGTCCATACTTTCCACAATTGAAACACTTAACAGATCTTAGATCTATGGGTCTTCTGGAACCTTTATCTCTTCTACCATAATTGGCTTCTTCATCACTAGAAGACTCATTGCTT